>OX244030.2:32933510-34390385 GCA_945859785.2 Tridacna gigas
AGGTTTTTCTTTAATTTGACCATGTGACCTAGTTTTTGACCGCAGGTGACCCAATTTCAAACTCATATTTCATGAAGACAAACATTCTGACCAATTTTCAAGTCAACTGAGCAAAAAATGTGGCCTCGAGTGCCCTAAAGATATTTCTTTAATTTGACCTAGTGATCTAGATTATGACCCCAGATGACCCAAATTTGAACTGGTCTTTGACTATATCAAAAGAAACATTTTAACCAATTTTCGAATCAAATGAATAATAAATGTGGCCTCTAGAGTGCCCACTACCTATTTCTTTAATTTGACCAAGTGACCTAGTTTATGACCCCAGTTGACCCAAATTCAGACTCATGTGAGATTTTACAAAGACAAACATTCTGACCAATTTTCAAGGCAATTAAGCAAAGAATGTGGCCTCTAGAGTGCCCACAAGGTATTTCTTTATTTTGACCTTGTGACCTAGTTTATGGTTCAAGGTGACCCAAATCCAAACTCATCTGGTATTTCATCAAGACAAACATTCTGGCCAAATTTCAGGTCATTTGAGCAATAAATGTGGCCTCCAGAGTGCAAACAAGGTATTTCTTTAATTTGACCCAGTGAACTAGTTTATGACCCAAGTTGACCCAAATTAATCTTATGTGAGACTTTAAAAAGACAAACTTTCTAACTAATTTTCAAGGCAATTGAGCAAATAATGTGGCCTCGAGAGTGCCAACAAGGTATTTCTTTAATTTGATCTAGTGACCTAGTTTATGACCCAAGATAACCCAATTTTGAACTCAATGAACTTGTTGCGCTTAGATGGGCAAACAAACCTAGAAGAGAATCACTACATACCAAATATCAAAGTTCTACGCCTTCCAGTTTTAAAACAGAATTTTAAAGTTTTCCTTCTTTGTTCCGATGTTTGAACTTGTGACCCCCGGGGCTGGGCCAGTTTTGACCCAGGGGCATCATATGAACAAACTTGGTAGAGGTCCACTAGGAAATGCTACATACCAAATATCAAAGCTCTACACCTTCCCATTTAAGAGAAAAAGAAATTTAAAGTTTTCCTTCTTTGTTCCTATCTTCGAACTTGTAACCCCCGGGGCGGGGCCAGTTTTGACCCAGGGGCATCATATGAACAAACTTGGTTGAGGTCCACTCTGAGATGCAACATACCAAATATCAAAGCTCCACACCTTTCGGTTTCAGAAAAGAAGAATTTTAAAGTTTTCCTTCTTTGTTCCTATGTTTGAACTTGTGACCCCAGGGGCCGGGCCAGTTTTGACCCAAGCAGCATCCTTGGAACAAACTTGGTAGAAGTCCACTAGGAGATGCTACATACCAAATATCAAAGCTCTATGCCTTCCCATTTAAGAGAAAAAAAAATTTAAGTTTTCCTTCTTTGTTCCTATGTTTGAACTTGTGACCCCCCCGGGGCAGGGCCAATTTTGACCCCAAGGGCATCATATGAACAAACTTAGTAGAGGTCTACTAGGCGATGCTACATACCAAATATCAAAGCTCTATGCCTTCTAGTTTTAAAGAAGATTTTTAAAGTTTTCCTTCTTTGTTCCTATGTTGGAAATTGTGACCCCCGGGGCGGGGCCAGTTTTGATCCCAGGGGCATCATATGAACAAACTTGGTAGAGGTCCACTAGGAGATGCTTCATGCCAAATATCAAAGCTCTATGCCTTCTAGTTTTACAGAAGAAGATTTTTAAAGTTTTCCTTCTTTGTTCCTATGTTGGAAATTGTGACCCCCAGGGCGGGGCCAGTTTTGACCCCAGGGGCATCATATGAACAATTTGGTAGAGGTCCACTAGGAGATACTACATACCAAATATCAAAGCTCTACGCCTTTCAGCTTCAGAGAAGATGATTTTTAAAGTTTTCCTTCTTTATTACTATGCTCAAACTTGTGTAGAGGTCCACTAGGCAATGCTACATACCAAATATCAAAGCTCTACACCTTTCAGTTTCAGAGAAGATGATTTTTAAAGTTTCCCCTCTTTGTTCCTATGTTCGAACTTGTGACCCCCGGGGCAGGGCCAGTTTTGACCCCAAGGGCATCATATGAACAAACTTGGTAGAGGTCCACTAGGAGATGCTTCATGCCAAATATCAAAGCTCTATGCCTTCTAGTTTTACAGAAGAAGATTTTTAAAGTTTTCCTTCTTTGTTCCTATGTTGGAAATTGTGACCCCCAGGGCGGGGCCAGTTTTTAACCCAAGGGCATCATATGAACAATTTGGTAGAGGTCCACTAGGAGATGCTACATGCCAAATATCAAAGCTCTACGCCTTCAAGTTTCAGAGAAGAAGATTTTTAAAGTTTTCCTTCTTTGTTACTATGCTCAAACTTGTGACCCCCGGGGCATCAAATGAACAAACTTGGTAGAGGTCCACTAGGAGATGCTACATACCACATATCAAAGCTCTGCGCCTTCTAGTTTCAGAGAAGAAGATTTTCAAAGATTTTGCTTTTTTTTCCTTTTTGTTGCCATGGCAACCAGAGTTGTGGGTGGAATTCAATTCTCTGAACAATTTTGGTAGAGCTTCACCCAAGGAACATCCCTGTCAAGTTTCATCAAGATTGGCCCAGTGGTTTAGGAGAAGATGTTTAAAGAAATTGTTGACGGACGCCGGACGCAGGGCGATCACAATAGCTCACCTTTAGCACATTGTGCTAAGGTGAGCTAAAAAGTGAAATGGAATTTTTTAAGCAGTAGGTAATCTACAAAGCTGTATTGGCAAGTATCATATTTTTAACTATTTACCACAACACAAATTTAGACAATTCCAAACTGGAAGCATATGCAAACTATGTTACTTGTCAAATGTGGCTTAAATGACCTCAATTATCTAAGACAATGTAGACACCAAGAGAAATGTTGGTTACCAGCATTTTCTTCCTTTACCACACCATTTTCAAAAGCTTTTCCCCCCCATGGTCTTAAAATACATGATATTGTTTTGTAAAGGATTAGATCTAATATATACACAATGCACCTTGATCTATTTACAGTGTGAAAGTAACTGAACCTTCAAAGTGCCTTTCACGACTGCAGTTACCTTTGTGGCCAGTGTAGATCGAGTTCAGGCTGTACAAAACATGCAGCCTGATCTTTAATCTACACTGTCCGCTTTGCTGAAATCCTACAAACAAAAGCAACCAAGACAATTTACTTACTATGATCATATTTCTAGGATAAACATTTCTGATGGTTTTATTCAGCCCTCTATGGGTTAACTATGCAGTACATTCATAGAATTAGAAGTTGTATTTTTTTCCTGTAGGATGTCGGGTAATCTGAATCCAAATCCACAGTCACATTTTGCCTTGACAAAATGTATCTCCAAAGGGCGTTTTTCAATTTGTGGTTGACGTCTGGTTTGCAGGTTTCTGTTTCATCATGACATGAACATAAAATTATGTGAATTTTAGATAGAAAAAAGTCTTTTTTTTTTTTATCCTAACTAGGTATCCGTTACTTTATAATGTAATCTTATAAACTAATTAAACAAACAAAGACTTTAAAGCCTTCCCCTGGTGGATGTCTTTCAATACCTAAGGCTTTGGCAAAGGCCACTTGTCACAGTGTTGTGAAAATAGAGAACTTGTGCTCATACTGAGTGGTTTCTTCATTTTCATCTTATCACAATGATGTCTTACCTGCTAAATCAAAGTTTTTAGAGCAAGACTCAAATAATTTTTTATACAAACCTCTTATTTAAGACCTGTTTTTTCACACAAGGCTAAGAGTTAGCCCTGTAAAAGGCGGAGCACAACTGAAGTTGCTTTTGCTGACAGACAAAGCAAGATTAGCCTGCATGGAAAGTACAGTGTGATTATCAAATATCTGTAAAATATCTTGAGAGATATTTCTTGGCAAATTGTCCGTAAAAATACAGTATCTAGGTATTTGTCTTAAATGAATATGGCCCCCCTTGATTCTCTGCCTTGCTTACCAAGGGTTACAGTAAGACTAGCAATTAGTAACAGTATACTCAAATATTTCATGGCTTATTGATTAGAGCGTGGGATTTACTCATACTTTTTGTACCTGATGTATCATGTAAATTCATGTTGGCTCAAATATTGCTCAGTCAGTGTGTAACCATGACTCCTGATCCAGTGTTTGGTTTGAGTTTCAACATCATGGGATGGGAATTCAGTCACATGATAGGGTTTCATATACTCCAAATGATACTCCAAATGAGTTAACTGAGACAACTTTCTTACAGCATGTTCAATCAATTTACTACTACCTTAAGTACTTATTTCTTATTTAATAAAGGAATGCAAATTTAACCCTATACCAGACAACAAAATTTTACCCTTGTCCAAATTGAAAGCATTTGCAGATGACAATTTCAATGTGGCTCAATTGGTGCAACTTTTCTTTGATAGGGTAGAAAACATGGTGGGAAAAGGAGAAAAAAGCTGGTTACCAGCATTTTCTCCTTTTCCCACAATGTTTTCAAAAAGCTTCTTTTCCTGGGGTGTCAAAAGGCGTCATTGGGCAGTAAAGGGTTAAAACATGCCAGATCCGAAATCTATCACACAAAATTTCACCAGCTGATACCCAAATTGTCTGTACTTTATTTCTATGAAAAATCTGAGCACTACTGAGGAGCCCTTTTGACTCTTTTTGATTCCTAGCTTGAACCAGTTTTCTACACTTTCAAAGACAAGCTCATCAATTAAGCCACAATGATATAGGTTGCTGCAAATGCTTTCAAAATGGACTAAAACTTGTTTTCAGTTTAACAAAGATGATGAAGGTCAATCACATGATGCCAAGTACTGCTTGAAGTTCTAGGTCTTATGGCTTACAATATTTTGCTTTCTTAACATCTTGCACAAGGCTTGTGCCATTTCAAACTCAAGGCTGGAGTTTCAATAATCTTGAACAATCTGGCAGAGGTGCAAGGCTGCTTCCACACACTGTAAGTCAAACCTTGTTAGCTTACATTATTGGACAAGAAGCTTTAAAGAAAATAAAATGCAGCGGTAAGAAAAGAATCTGATCCGACAGGACCATTTCTTAGTTTGATCAATTACACCTAGTTTAAGATACATATTACATACAAAACACTTAAACTCTTAGTCATGTTCCTTACCTTCTGGTCCCACAGACCCCAAATCGATCCCGAATTCGAAATTTTAAAATTTGCGGTGAATTCGAGTAGCTTCGGGAGATTCGTAGTGCTTCGTGAATCAAATTGGCATTAATTTGGGCTCAAAAACACTTAGGGAGAAAAATTTCAACATGCGCAATTTTTTTTCCGGAATTCAAAGTTCGAGCCGAATTGATCAGAAATCGACGTGTTTCGTGTACTTCACAGTACTTTGTACTACATCGTAGTGTTTCGATGTACTTTGTAGTTATCAATTCGGCATTGTTCGGGTAAGAAACTGGCCATAATTCCTCATGCTTTCCCCTCCAAAGCACCTCCAAGTCAGGCTGCAGTACATCAAGTTACACCTGATTCACACCAAAGTACTACCAATAATATCACTGAGATGCCAAATTTGCATCCAGAGGTAAGCTGACTTACACTGAACAACAACAAACTACCAGGAAGTCATCTCGAAACACTCTGGAGCATACTGAAGTACTGCAGAGTAACCCGAATTTGGAAGAGTATAAAAAGGCATGCTGATTTTACGTTATTCAGTCTTTTCCAAATTGCACCAACCAGTGCCTTTGTTTCTTGTGCTTAAGCTGTGGCCGGTGCTGTTCATATTCCAGCCTCTGTTGTTGCTGAACAAGACTCTGCTCAGCCAGGGCCTTCTCCCTCCTCTTGATATTGATGAAGATGTAGCAATGTGATGACTTCTTCAGTTGTGGTTGGCATACTGTCGCTCAAAAGTTTTAGGATGACTGATTCTCAACTGAAAATTGAAGAATTTGTATACTGGGGTGTGTCTTTTGTTAAAATTCGGGAGCAAATTCTTGGAGAAGATTTGAAACTCGTAGTAGATCCAGAGACTGGGGGTGGTACCAGAAAAGTTCAAAAGTTTTCCCCCAAAAGATAATGTTTACAACATGGTAGTCTGAAGATGGAAGATCTATGAAGCCTGAAGGTCAACCAAACTTCATCATCTGGACAAGCTTTGTTGTAGTCATGATAATAATTACCCATGCTGGGTTTTCCTGCAATCTGACTTCAAGGTCTGGATTCTTAAGAGAAGATGATTTTAGCTTCTATACTAAAGGGGCCTTAAAACCAGATTTTGATTGGCAAGTTTTTTCTTAGAAAATCTTAACAAAGACAGCTAATTTTCATTTGCCTGCAAAGATGGCCTTAAAAATAAAACAGAGAAAGAAATACATGTAGAAAACACCAAGAATTACTGTGTTTTTTTTTTTAATGTCAAATTTCCTGTTCAGTTAGTAAATGTATAGCTGTTATAGCTTAAAGAGGGATACATACATTTTTAAAATGGTACAATATTGGTTGGCTCTATAGCTCAGAAGGGAGAGTCATGGATCATGGTTTTGAAGGTCTGGTTTTAGAGTCCCACTAAAAGCAATTTTTTTTTCTCAGCATTTAAAGGTAAACAGTCATGTTCTTACGGTATTTCCTTAAAAATTTCAGTATATGGTGGATATCTTGGTCCATATTTCCATGACACTTAAGAGAATCTGATATATTTCCTGTATCAGTATTGGTCTAAATTTAAATTTTGACTTGGTCTGGGAGTTTCTGAGAAGTACTTCGAATTGTTGGCACACATATGATGATGACACATGATGCTGAAAGTGATCAGACATGAGTCTGCCCTGAGAGGATAAACATACTATTGAGGTCAGCGATGAATAAATAGAGGATATTTGTTTTTTTCGGTGAAAGATCGAAATTTATTTCATCGAGTGAACATTATCGGTAATATTTTCATGAGTGGCACAGCCATCATGAGATGAAAGTAGATTTTCGATCTTCCACTGAAAAGAAACAAGAGGGCCATGATGGCCCTGGGTCGCTCACCTTAGTAGAATGCCTTAAATGTTTTTCTTAAATTTGACCATGTGACCTAGTTTTTGACCGTAGGTGACCCAATTTCAAACTCATATTTCACGAAGACAAACATTCTGACCAATTTTCAAGTCAATTGAGCAAAAAATGTGGCCTCGAGTGCCCTAAAGATATTTCTTTAATTTGACCTAGTGACCTAGATTATGACCCCTGGTGACCCAAATTTGAACTGGTCATTGACTATATCAAAAGAAACATTTTACCCAATTTTCAAATCAAATGAATAATAAATGTGGCCTCTAGAGTGCCCACTAGCTATTTCTTTAATTTGACCAAGTGACCTAGTTTATGACCCCAGTTGACCCAAATTCAGACTCATGTGAGATTTTACAAAGACAAACATTCTGACCAATTTTCAAGGCAATTAAGCAAAGAATGTGGCCTCTAGAGTGCCCACAAGGTATTTCTTTATTTTGACCTAGTGACCTAGTTTATGATTCCAGGTGACCAAAATCCAAACTCATCTGGTATTTCATCAAGACAAACATTCTGGCCAAATTTCAGGTCATTTGAGCAATAAATGTGGCCTCCAGAGTGCAAACAAGGTATTTCTTTAATTTGTCCCAGTGAACTAGTTTATGACCCAAGTTGACCCAAATTAATCTTATGTGAGACTTTATAAAGACAAACTTTTTAACTAATTTTCAAGGCAATTGAGCAAATAATGTGGCCTCGAGAGTGCCAACAAGGTATTTCTTTAATTTGACCTAGTGACCTAGTTTATGACCCAAGATGACCCAATTTTGAACTCAATGAACTTGTTGTGCTTAGATGGGCAAACAAACTTAGAAGAGAATACCAAATATCAAAGCTCTACGCCTTCCAGTTTTAAAGAAGAATTTAAAAGTTTTCCTTCTTTGTTCCTATGTTCGAACTTGTGACACCCCGGGCTGGGCCAGTTTTGACCCAGGGGCATCATATGAACAAACTTGGTAGAGGTCCACTAGGAAATGCTACATACCAAATATCAAAGCTCTACACCTTCCCATTTAAGAGAAAAAGAAATTTAAAGTTTTCCATCTTTGTTCCTATCTTCAAACTTGTGACCCCCTGGGCCGGGCCAGTTTTGACTCAGGGACATCATGTGAACAAACTTGGTAGAGGTCCACTAGGAGATGCAACATACCAAATATCAAAGCTCCACACCTTTCGGTTTCAGAAAAGAAGAATTTTAAAGTTTTCGTTCTTTGTTCCTATGTTCGAACTTGTGACCCCAGGGGCTGGGCCAGTTTTGACCCAAGCAGCATCCTTGGAACAAACTTGGTAGAAGTCCACTAGGAGATGCTACATACCAAATATCAAAGCTCTATGCCTTCCCATTTAAGAGAAAAAAAAAATAAAGGTTTCCTTCTTTGTTCCTATGTTTGAACTTGTGACCCCCAGGGCAGGGCCAATTTTGACCCCAAGGGCATCATATGAACAAACTTAGTAGAGGTCTACTAGGCAATGTTACATACCAAATATCAAAGCTCTAAGCCTTTCAGTTTCACAGAAGATAATTCTTAAAGTTTTCCTTCTCTGTGCCTATGTTTGAACTTGTGACCCAGAGGGCAGGGCCAACTTTTGCCCCAAGGGCATCATATGCACAAACTTGGTAGAGATCCACTAGAAGATGCTACATACCAAATATCAGAGCTCCATGCCTTCCTGTTTCAGAGAAGAAGTTTTTAAAGTGACCCCCTGGGCCGGGCCAGTTTTGACTCAGGGACATCATATGAACAAACTTGGTAGAGGTCCACTAGGCGATGTTACATACCAAATATCAAAGCTCTACGCCTTCAAGTTTAAGAGAAGAAGATTTTTAAAGTTTTCCTTCTTTGTTACTATGCTCAAACTTGTGAGCCCCGTGGCGGGGCCAGTTTTGACCCCAGGGGCATCAAATGAACAAACTTGGTAGAGGTCCACTAGGCAATGCTACATACCAAATATCAAAGCTCTACGCCTTCCAGTTTCAGAGAAGATGATTTTTAAAGTTTCCCCTCTTTGTTCCTATGTTCGAACTTGTGACCCCCGGGGCTGGGCCAGTTTTGACCCCAAGGGCATCATATGAACAAACTTGGTAGAGGTCCACTAGGAGATGCTTCATGCCAAATATCAAAGCGCTATGCCTTCTAGTTTTACAGAAGAAGATTTTTAAAGTTTTCCTTCTTTGTTCCTAAGTTGGAAATTGTGACCCCCGGGGCGGGGCCAGTTTTGACCCCAGGGGCATCATATGAACAAACTTGGTAGAGGTCCACTAGGAGATGCTACATGCCAAATATCAAAGCTCTACACCTTCAAGTTTTAGAGAAGAAGATTTTTAAAGTTTTTCTTCTTTGTGACTATGCTCAAACTTGTGACCCCTGGGGTGGGGCCAGTTTTGACCCCAGGGGCATCAAATGAACAAACTTGGTAGAGGTCCACTAGGAGATGCTACATACCAAATATCAAAGCTCTGCGCCTTCTAGTTTCAGAGAAGAAGATTTTCAAAGATTTTGCCTTTTTTTCCTTTTTGTTGCCATGGCAACCAGAGTTGTGGGTGGAATTTAATTCTCTGAACAATTTTGGTAGAGCTTCACCCAAGGAACATCCCTGCCAAGTTTCATCAAGATTGGCCCAGTGGTTTAGGAGAAGAAGATGTTTAAAGAAATTGTTGACGGACGACGGACGACAGACGACGGACGCCGGACATAGGGCGATCACAATAGCTCACCTTTTAGCACGTTGTGCTAAGGTGAGCTAAAAAGTTATACTCTATTTATTCTATGCTTCTAACCCCTCTTTTGTTGGGACTTTCATCAAAATCCAGTACAGTTGTTTTTGCTAAGTCCCCTTGGTGTACCTCCCTCACATAACAGCGCATTACAATATTACTCAAAGCGCAAGAAATATAGCATAAATTACGTCATATTTCCCTCTACTAGGTAACTAGCATGTAACTACTTTATCTTGCCACCATACTAAGACTAATGCATACAAAAGGTCGATGGCCATGAGATCAAACAATGAATCTCGTATGAATCAAAGAAATTCTCATAAGTTTGAAACTATCACATCCTTTAGCATAATTACAGGGATCATTCTGGGCCGCGAAATCGCGAGATTCTCTCATTAAAATTCCAAAAATCGCATTTCTAAATCTCAATTGAAACAAAATCTCGCATACCGATTTTTGGCAGATGATAGGGATAGAACTCGAGTGTCAGTCCTTACATAGCGGAAATCCGCTCAATAAACTAGTCTATACACTGGTTCCCCGCGTCGTAAAACAAGATATACGGGAAGCAGATTACCATTTGTAACATTCGGCTTGTTCGGTGTTTTTCCTTATCATTAGCGGACCGTGATGTTGCGTACGAATGCAGTTCGTGTTTAAGTCGTCTGCAGTTCTGTCAGGCACAGTGCAAGGAAAATGCCTCCCAAGAAGAGGAAAGTAGAATCGAACCAAATAAAATCTTGTAATAAAATAACCAGTTTTCTTACGAACTCACGAGTCGAGACTGACGAGAGTGCTGAAAGTCAAGATAAACATGATAAATCGCCGACCAAGTCCAACGATGACACCGCTACTTCTTTGCCTTTAGATCCCTCGATAGCGAAAAAAAAAAAGTCAAATTTAATGAAAAGTGGCTTAAGTTACATGGGTGGTTGGGCTTTGATAATTCAAAAAACGAAATGCACTGCCATTATTGTCGAGATTTAAATATGACAAATAACATGGCCACTGGAACTGACAATTTTCGTACAGGGGCCCCCTTTACATGAATCTGATTTTAGATCTGCATTGAGGGTGTGGCAGAGCCAGAAGTCAAGGCTTATTTTGAAAAAATGTTGATACACTGGTTTTTAGTTGTAAGACTTGTGAAAACAATGTGGGGAAAGGAGAAATTGCTCAAATTGAGCAGTTTATCCTTTTCCAACATTGTTTTCTCTCATTTCAGAGAAAGTAGTCACTTTTAAAATAGTGTCTTAAAGAAGTTTGGATTTGTCGTTTGGAGAAGAGTTAGATTTCTGAAAAATGAAACATAAAAAATCTCATTAAAATTTTAAATCTCTCATAATTTTTGAGCAAATGGAACATTTTCTCTCATATATATGTCCAACCAGAATGATCCCTGTAATTACTTAACCCTTTATGACACAAACCCCAGTTTTAATGACCCTGATAGAGAAAGCCTTTGAAAACATTTTGGGAAAAGAAGCAAATGCTGGTAACCAGCATTTTCTTCGTTTCCCACAGTGTTTTCTACCCTTTCAAAGACAGATCTGATTCGTCATCTGTAAATGCTTTGAATCTGGACAGGTCAACAATTTTGCCATTTGGTAAAGACTTAACATGCTAATTTAGACAAAATCAAGAGAAATATATTGGCTAAAGGAGAAAACTTTGTAGGAAAGCAAAGCATTGTTATTTAATAGAACTGAAAATATTATTATAAGCAAATGCTTCTTTTCCCATGTTTTCTACAACTGTCTTATGTATTGGCTTTGTATTTTACTAAAAAGAAGCTTAAATCCTACAATAATCAATAAGGGAGGACATTGAATGTATCTGTTTTCATAAAAACCAGAAACCCAAGCCATGAGTCATGAAATGGGAGCCAAAGGTTTGGCCTTGTGTTACATCTATGGTAACATATGAGCTACCCAACACGCTGAGTTCACAGGTTTTCATTATCAACTACTATATATAGGTTTCCCACTTACAGTTCCCACATGTAATCAATGAAGTGATACCCTCCTCCCTTTTCATTAATTAATATGAACTCTTTTAGAGTATCAGGTTTTTCAAATGACACATATTTTATGCTAAATCATGTTAACATACAAACATGATAAACAGCCACATCCTCTTTTCAAAAAAAATCTTACCTATTTAGAATTTCTTTTCTTGCACCTCCAAAAAAGGCTGGTATCTCTGAAGTAAGTATTGGCCTTGCATGAATACAGTTTAATAAAGGGCCTTTCCTTAATGAAAGCAAAATCACAGATTTCCTGTCTAACAGGGCAACATCTTTGTACCAGTCATGTGACCTTTAGGTACATGAGACTGACATGTTTGCTATAGGAGACAAGATGGGCTATTCTATCCCATCCTGTCCTTTCCTTAAAATCATGTTCCAATGTCATCAAGTCTGTATCAATTGCATCGTATATCCTTTAAAAAAATCCCCTGATTTTATCTAGGGGTGTTTCCTGCTTCCACTCATGAAATTCTCCATGTTTCAGTTTGTGATATGATGAGATCTTGACTATTCAAACATGCAATATATATCAAACACATTCATTAGGTTTGAGTCTTTGTAAGATGGACAAACATACAAAATCTTGCTATGCTTTGCAATATGTACTCTTACTATGGTTTACAGGAAAGTAAATCAACATTCATTCTACTCTTAAACAGCACTGAAACAGCACATTCAAGATGTTAAGGATCTATAAGATGACCCCTAATATGGATTTTTTTTTATCAAAAGGGACTAATTTAAACATATAAAAGCTATCATCATAACCAACTTTATTGCAAAAATTAATTAAGATATGAGCAAATCAATGACTCTAAATACTGACGAGGCTATTGTCAGATTTGATGCTGTGACTCACTTTTTGACTTGAGGTGAACCATATCCAAAACTTGAACTAGGAATGGAATGAAAATTCTATGGCATCTACAGTGATATGGTTTGTCTAATATATGGCCTTCTGATTTAGTTTTGAACTAGGATGACCAATATCAATACCTGTATAAGACAAATAGATCTACTTTAATTTTCATTCGAAGTTGAGAAAAGATAAGGTATTATAGGGCAAAGTTTTCCAAAATATGACCTTGGTAACTTGGTTTTTGACTAAGCAATCCTTTTTTTCATCGAAATTCTGACAATAATTCTATGACAATTTGGCTAAATGTGACCTAAAGAGAAGACAAGATTTATGTAATATTTGACCTAGTGACATAGGTTTTTGGCTTCTGGTGACCCAATTTCTATACAAGATAATCAAAACATTATTCTGGCCTAGATGTATTAAGGTTGGTTTTACATTGTTTCCTCATCCTCCTCAGTGATAAAGTAAATATGGATTATACTACAGGCATAGGGCTATCACACTAGCTCACCTTAGAGCATGCACTTGCCCAGATGAGATTAAAGCAAGCTTTCTTTCCTCTGTAGGAGATATTGGTGTAGGGGAAGAGGGTCGGCCTTTCACATCAAAGGTTCCAGGTTCAATATCACCACAATTTCGTTGCACTGTGTTTATACAGTCAAATTCATGTGTCATGTTAGAACCTAAGATTCGTCTCAGTGACCTACTTTTTGACCTGACGTGAACCAATTTTTGTATTTTTCTGAAATATTGTCAAGACAAACATTCTGGCTAACTTTCATTAGTACTGGACTTGGTCTCCAGAGTGCAAGGTAACTGTTGACACCTGGACAATGCACACAGCAAGATCACAAAAGCTCACCTTACCTTTCAAATTTCAACCAGTTTTTTACCTATCTTACATACCCAGGAACTTTCTCCCTACATCATTCAGGTGTCTTTGAACCTTAAGAGTCTAGAACCTTTATGTGAGATTTTGTTTGGTGTTGCATTGTTCAGAATATGACGAAATAAACTTGTTACAGAACTTATATTAAAACTGTTTTAAGTACTCATACTGGACAGACAAATTTGGCAGATTCGCACAAAATACCTGTATAAATGTTGCTAATTTTGAGGATATATAGCCCCAAACTAATATTAAAATTTAGGAGGTATTGAAATCAAAGAGAATTTTGAAGGCTGAAGTAAATATTTACTTGAGAATTGCTGTCTACCATCATCTCTGCCTCGACCCTGGAATAGTCCATTGCAAGTAACACGATAGGCTTGAATTGTTCACCTGAAAATAAAATAATTAACCATTTACTTCATGTGCAAATGTTTTGACTAATTAAAATTGATGTACTTTTATATGAGTCATGCTCTGTGAAAAGGGGGCTAATGCATCAGCACAAAGTATCGACCAAGGTCAGCCTATGCAGTCTGAGCAGGCTGACCTGGGCTGAAACTTTTCTCTATAGGTCAATTCAGGAATATTCTACCCCGTGATTCAGTCAGTTGTTTGACAAAATGGACTGTATGAAAACATGATCATGTGATGAACTGCTTGGTATCATACATCACAGGGATGCATTAAGCCCCCTTTTGCCAGAGCATGGTGTGCGCACACACACACACACACACACACACATTAAGTGAGGAATGAAATTTATCAAATCTTCAATTTCACAAACCATAGGCAGGGTTTTCCCTCAGTATTAAAAATTGGGGGCCATCGTGACCCCTTGTCTCCGAAGTTGAGGGTCTTTTCTTTAAATTTGGGCGTCAAAATAAATGAGTTTGTATGAACCATGTTCTGTAAATATAAGGCAAATAAAATATTTACTGTTGTATCCTTCTTTGCAGCTCTCATGTTTTAATAACATTCTACAGTAGACAACCGATTGATATGAGGTTCAGTTTGTTCGTCTTCAGTTCATTTCACTTTCTTTAAACGCTAAGTAGTCTTCAAGCCATTTCTGATGGAAAGCTTGACTTCGTTTAATGGCAGACAGTACATTCTCGTATTACTGCTTGATGTGGCAAGATCTGCAGTGCTGCTCGAAGCAGACGCTAAAAATGCTGCTGTTTACTCTAACTCGACATTTTTTCCACGAACAGAACAAACTGGTAACGTGTACTTTTATCTAACGGAAGCAGTGTTAAATTTGATGAAATATACATAGAACCCAACTAAGAACTTGACAGGACCCGTATTTATGACGACTGTTCACAGTGCTTTACTCTAATTATGCTTGAACCGTTCTTATTCTATAAATAAATTACTGGAAAACCACTTTTATCTAAAATAAACCCTGTAATGAAAAAAAAAAGAACGATGTTCGTCTGATATTGGCACAGCATGTAGCTAGAACAGACTTGGTTTAATGACAATTTATTTAATTTCCTAGATGATTTAGATTTAGGGAAGTTGTGTCACTGATGGTGCACTGTTATTTATTTTGGGGGTCATTTGAATTAAAATTGCATCATTGACGCAGGATTTGTGCGTCATGGAAAACTCAGCAGGGGTAATGGATGAAAAACTTTACAGATCTTTGCGTAATAGGTAGCCCCTTCACTAAACCATGTCTGAACATGTCTGTACAAAGAAATGCAAAAAATAGACTGGATAAATTATGAGCTGTTGCATCTCTGGTTAATCCTTTTAGCACATGGCATCTTCAGCTTTTCATCTCCAAACCATGGATAACAGTGCACCTTTTAACATAAATCCTGTCAAGTTATCTGTATTAAAAGAATTAATCCTTTACCAAACAGTATGACTTTTTTCTACTTTAATGGCGATTTATACGATTTAAACCTTTACCAGACAATCATGAGGTTCAACTATCCTGATGAAGCGGGCTTTTTGAAACACAGTGCGAAAAGGAAAAATTGCTGGTGACCCACTTTTTCTCCTTTTTGAAGAATGTTTTCTAACCCACCATGTTTTCTATCTTTTCAAGGACAAATTTCATTATTTGTGCAACATTTGTCATCTGCAATATTGCTTCTTGTCATTAGGTAAGGAGTTAAGCTATCTTGCAATTACCATCTGATCTAATAGGGATACTTTGAGGACATGGCCAGAAAGGTTCAACCCTTTTTCAGAATTAGAAATATTAGACTCTCCATATTGCATTTTTCATCACAATTTTTCCTTCAAAACAAGTTATTTCTCCTTCACAGAATGTTTTCAACAGGCTTCCTCTAAACCTAGTCTGGCATTCAGGCTCTGCATTTGAGTCATTCTAATAAACAAGGTACATAACTATTGTAAACCGTCAGGAATATATGTTGTTACTTGCTCTTTATCTAAAATACAGGTTAAATCAGACCTTGAGAACATTATGAGTGTATTTGTTCTGCTGTTTTATTTTATGATTTTATTCAAATGAAAATGTTCTGATACCAGTCTACCTCTAAACCATGTTGAAACACAGAATTCTTGGCTAAAGAATGAAACTGAGCCAGAATGAGCTGATACATTATTTGAGAGATGGCCTAACATCTGTTTTCTAGTGCACAGAAAAGGAAAATGCAATAGGAGAGAATTCCAATAACAAAACTGGAAAATGGGTTTGAAAGTCCAGATCATAACTTTCTGTGTTAACTCTTCACCAAACAAGAAAATTTTAAACCTGTCCAAATCGAAAGCATTATGTGGACAACAAAATACATGTGACTAAAAAAATAATTTTGTTTTTGGAAAGGAGGAAGTTTGGAAAAAGGAGAAATTGCTGCTTACCAGCATTTTCTACTTTTCCTACAATTTTTTCAAAAGCCTTCTTTTTTCAGGTTCGTTATAATTCCGGATTGTGTGGTAAAGAGTCAAATGGAAATAACACCATCCGTCCTAAAAAGTAAACAGCTTGAATACTAATCCTAAATATTATCCTAGAGGCAGAATGTTAAATGATGACAGTAAGTGACAGAAATTAAAATTGTTTCAATTTAAGATAAATTCATGCCAATTTCTTGATAACTCATAAATGTTGTGGTTAACCAACCTAAAATGTGTAACTGAGTGCAAAATGACACTTTGTCCCACTAAATCTTTTCTTTACAAATATATGAGCCATCCTCTGAGAAAAGGGGGCTCAATGCATCTGTGAACAGTGTCAATCCAATATACCCTGCGCAGGCTGATCTGGGCAGAAACTTTGCTATTGGTCAATTTTCTGCATGTTTAAGGATCAGTTTACCTCATGATTCAGTTGGTTGTTAGACAAAATGGACTTTAGGGATCCACAATTATGTGATGACTTGATTGGTATAATGCATCATGGAGATACACTAACTTGTTACCACACAATCCCAAGTTTTAACAACCCTAATGAGAAGGCCTTTTGAAAACATTGTGGGAAAATGAGAAAATGTTTGTAACCAGCATTTTCTCCTTTTCCCACAATGTTTTCTACCCTTTCTATGGTGAATTTCTATTTTTGAGTCATTATTTTGTCTTCTGCAAAAGCTATCAATTTGGACAAGTCTAAAAGTTGCTGTTTGGTAAAGGGTTAAGCTCCCTTTAGCCAGAGCATGGCTCATACAGTTTCGAACAATTTAAGGAAATGAATTCCTGTACAATCATCTCACTGGACTACTTCAAAAGAAGACAGAAGGAAGAAAAAGCCTTGCCCAGCCTGTATATTATGGAAGTGAAGTGATGTGTTAGTGTGTAAAATTCTTGAACCTTTGAGATACCTTATCTCAAGAACATTTACAAAATCAAGCAATCCAAGATACCCTCTGCAACACAGGCTTACTTCAGACCTCCTAATAGCTGCAAGTGAAACAATGCAGAAGCATTTGAAGGAAATGATACTCATGTAGCTTTCCTTGAATTCTAAGGTATTGTTATTAGAAACTTTTGCTCCTCTTCCCTCAATGTATTCAAAAGCTTTCTACATCAGGGATATCTAAGGTAATATTTGTATTGTAATTATCCATCAGAACTTATTTTGTGATGACAGTCTAATGCAAGCCAACTTAAAGTGTGTCCATTTTGAAAGGTGATATAGACTTATGAGTGAATACTTTTTGAAGAAATTGCTCATTTCTCAATTTTTCACAGTACTTTCCTCATTGTCTCTACCATTAAATTTCACTTGTACAAGTTTGTGATCCTATTATAAGCTTTAATTTGATTATGACTGATCCGAATGTTGTACAGGAAGTATCTTTTAACTCTTTATCACACAATCCAGAGTTTTAAGAGCCCTGAAGAGGAAGGCTTTTGAAAAAGTTGTGGGAATAGAAGAAAATGCTGGTAGCCAGCATTTTCTTCCTTTCCCAATGTTTTCAACGATCTCAAAGATAGATACTGTCATTTGTGCCCTATTTCATGTTGTCTGCAAACGCTTTCAATTTGGACTGGTCTGAATTTTGTCGTTTGGTAAAAGAGTTAACATGCATCAAACAACTTTACAATGCTTAACCATAGGACAAAAATTTAGACCAATTCATACAGGCAGGAAATAACAAGTATGTCACATTATGAAATTTAAAAAGGAAAAAAGGTTATTGTAGGAAAAGGAGAAAATGCTGTATACCAGCAGTAATCTTTCTCTCGCTCTTTTTTTTTTCAATGTTTTCAAAAACTTTCTTTCAGGGAATGAAACCTAACAATTCTTTGGTAAAAGGTATAAGCCATTCATTCATTCATCTCATATCTATGCGGATCAATTCCTCTTACACATATTTCGGGATAGCCCCAATTTGCAAGCTCAGCAAAATGAAAATTTCTGGCTGAATACATTTTATCTAGGTCATTGAATCTATAGTAAATAGAAAATCTGTCAACATACCCTCAATCAACCTTTTCTAACAGTGGATGGTAAGGATATATGCAATATTACACTGATAAGGCAAAAGCCAAAATATATTTGATCTGTGCTCTGGCAAAAGGGGGCTTAATGTATTTCTGTAATGCATTACACCAAGCAAGACATCACCTAATACAGAATCCATAAATTCCATTTTGACAAACAACCTACTGAATCATGAGGCAAAATTATCCTTTGACATAGTAAAAATTTAAAGATAGAGAAAAGTTTCGGCACATGTCAGCCTACATGGATCGCACAGGCTGACATGGGTCGATACTTTTTTTTTTTGCATATGCATTAAGCTCCCTTTTCATAGAGCATGGCCCATTTGTTTAGTTGCTTTAGAATTAAAGGCACACTTACATCTTATTCTTAATTTGCCTATTTAATTTACCTGTGTCTGTCTGATAATAACCAGGTCATTTCTTTTTTTCTATCAACATAGAGATATTTCTTTTTTCATTGAGGCTTATCAACTCTTTGCCACACCATCCCAAGCTTTTAAAACCCTGGGAAAGAAAGCCTTAAGAGTACATTGTGGGAAAAGGACAAAATGCTGCTAACCAGTTTTCCTGTTTCCACAATGTTTTATAGCATTTCAAATACTATTCCTTTTTCTAGCCCCCTTCCAAAATGGATAAATTTATTATATGGTTAAGAAAAAGAGCTACAACTGTATTCCCTAACCATCCTAAATATTGTTTCAATTGAAATACTTAGGCTACTAAGCTTGGCTTTAGATGCTGTTGCAGATTGTAGATCACAAACTGCAGAAGCAGCCTACTCCCCAGATATACTCTGTCCAATATAGTCATAATTTTCAGAAAAAAAAAAAGCTTTAAAATTAAAAAAAAAAAATTATGTTTTTAACACCAACTTGGAATATTAATTTATTCATCCTCCAATTTGAAAGGCTAAAATCCAAAAAGGAACTATGAGACCTTGTATCCTAGATGCTTCCTAAGAGGTTGGCAGAGTTCACAAATATTGAATGACAATGGTTTTTTTTTTTTAACGCATTTCAAAGACAACTGTCAGCAAAAAAATCCCAACTTTTAACAAGCCTGTAAAAAAAAGCTTTCGCCAATATTGTGAGAAAAGGAGAAAATTCTGGTAACCAGCATTTTCTCTTTTTCCTACAGTGTATTCTATCCGATGAAAGACAATTGAGTAATATTTAATCTGTAATCTGCAAATGCTTTTGATTTAGACAAGTCTAAAATTCTGTTCTTTGGTAGAGAGTTAACCCTTTCCTCAATAACAAGTTCTCGACTCTTCCAAACTGAAAGTAACGGGGCACGAGAAATTCAAAATTGCCACAAATTAGCTGTAGAAAACACAGTTGGAAAAGGAGATAATGCTGGTGCCCAGCATTTTCTTCTTTTCCCACAATACTTTCAAAAGGCTTTTTCTCCAGGGTCCTTAAAACATGGGATTGTAAAGTAAAGGGTTAAGCCATGTTTTATTCGTCATGGTCTTCAAATGCTTTCCATTCAGACAAGTCCTCAATTTTTTGTCAAGTTAGGAAGTTTTACACTGTCAAGGGGACATAACTCTTTACTAAATGTTAAATTTTAGACTTTCCAAACTGAAAGCATTTGCTGACAACAAATTTAAAGTAGCTGAAATGATAGCAATTGTATGTGAAAGTGTAGAAAAACTTGGTAACCAGCATTTTCTCCTTTGCCCACAAGATTTTCAAAAGGCTATTTTCTCAGCGTCATTGAAACTTTGGATTGTGTGGCAAAGAGTTAAATCTGATTGAAGGGAAGGAAAGCTACCTTGATGCACTTTTCATTCATTTTAATACATTTCACCAAGCTCATCATCACCTGTCAAATCATTAAGTTTTTTTAAAAACTAAGACAATTATTATGAAATTTCTTCTCATTTATACCATAATGGCTCCACAAAGATTTAAAACCCAACATTTTTTCTTACGCACTGACAGTTGAAAAATGAGTGAAAAACAATCCCTACAACAATTATGCCTCGTTTTAACATACTGCAGTAGTTATAACTGTCTGAATTTATAGCAATGTGATTTCAGCAGATTGAAAGTAAATGCGAAATGACAAGATGCATATTGATGGAACAAAACCTTCAAGATATGAAAATGTCACATATACATGTATCTCTCAATTTTTAATTTATCCCTTAACCTGCTGAGTAAGTTAAAAAACCTTTTAAGCTGATAGTAAAAACCCAAATAAGTTATTTAAAACTTATCTTTTGGAGACAAAAATCTCCTGATCAGACAGTGTAGATGCAATATCAGACTGCACATTCTGTGCAGTCTTATCTTGATCTACATTGTCTGCAAACATGTGTTGAGCTAAGCAGCCTAAGGGTTAATTCTTTACCAAACACAAAGTTTTAGATTAATCCATAATGAAAGCAATTGCAGACAACAAATAAAATATGACTACCATGGTGAGATCTGCCTTTGAAAGGGTAGAAAACTCTATGGAAAAAGGAGAAAATGCTAGTTACCATTTTTTCTTTCTCCTTCATAGTTTTCTGAACTTTCTTTCTCTATGGCATTAGAATTCGTGATTGTTTGGTAAAGGGTTAACTCTTCACCAGATGAAAGATTTTTAAAATGGTCCATCTTGTAAGCAGAAAAGTAAGTCTTTTAACTCTGGATCAAATGACAAAATTTCAGACTGGTTCAAATTGAAAGCAAAATTTTGCAGACAACAAATCAGGTGCGACTCAAAAATTGCAATTTGTTTTGTGAAGGGTAGAAAACACTATGGGAAATGGAGAAAATACTGGTAACCAGCAATGTTTCCAAAAGCTTTCTCTTTCAGGGTCGTAAAAGTTGGCTTTGTGAGGTAAAGTGTTTGAATGCCTTCTACCTAAGAGTTGCAAAGAGAATCGTTTGGTAAAGAGCTAATCCTTATTTAGCTGACTGCAACCTCAAGTTCTCAAGTTCTTTTGCAGGTTGCATAGACTCAGATTAGACAGCACTAAGGATGTTGTTTGTTCTTTCATCTGCAGTTTCTGCTATTTTGTATAATCACTTTGGCCAACACAACCTATTAAATTTTTCCTGCTGACTCAAGTGTATCTGTGCAATTATGAGAATTGTACAGGATGAAATATTTGAAAGGAAAAAAAGGAAGTAAAATGTGCCAACTTTAAATAACTTGAATGCAGACAGACAGATCTCCTTTTATCCCAGACATGAAAAAAAAAACTCTTCTTTTATTAACCCTTTACCACACAATGCCGACTTTTAACGACCCTGGGGAAGGAGCTCTCTGAAAACATTCTGGGAAAAGGTGAAAATGCTGGTAACCAGCATTTTCTCCTTTTCCCACAATGCTTTCCACTCCTTCCAAAGAAAAATTGTACTTTTTGAGCCACACTGAAATTGTCATCTGCAAATGCTTTCATTTTGGACAAAGCTAAAATTGTGTCGTCTGGTAAAGGGTTCAGAGGCAACATTACAATTAAAAAAAAATAGTAGAAGGGACATAACTCTAATAATCACAAGTGACTGAGCCCTCATTTGGAGAGCATACATTACAGGGTTATCAAGTTATTATTTCTCTCAGATGAGACAAAAAAAAACCCCCAAAATCATTGTGAAAAAATTAAAATATCTAAATAAAAGCAATTACAAGTTCTCTACTTCAAATGTTCTCAAAAGCTGTCCTTAAGGACACAAGAAAATCACCTGTATGTTGTACAGGATAAAGTGGGTAACTTTGGAGATTAACCCATTCCAATGGAAATTAAAGTGCTAGTGCATTGAAACAGATTTCTAGCTCAATCCAAAGTTAACTCTGTTCTGGAAGGGCAACATTTTCTCTATGAAACAAGTACATGTAACTACTGCAAACTGATAAATTGTTAAATATGAAATGATCTTCGAAACAAAAAATATGGGGAAAAGGCTTTTGAAAACATTGTGGGAGGAAAAGGAGAAAATACAAGTGACCAACATTTTCCCTGTTGTTTCTACCCTTTCAAAGGCAAATCTCATCTTTTTCAGCTCTTGTTACTGTGTGATTGGTAAACTGCTTTCAATCTGGACAAGTCTAAACTTTGTCTTGTGGTAAAGACTCAACAGACCTCCAGATAAGAAGGGTTGATAGTATTCTAAATCCATTATTTCTCTTCCAAAACCCTATGTAGTGGGTACTCATTAGAATCGTCTCGACGAGACGATTCTAATGAGTACCCATAACATAGGATTTAGTGAGAGTGATTACTATTTTCAACTTTGAAATCAGAGTCACTCCCTGTATCTGGAGCTCTGACTTAATATAGGAATTATAAATTGGCATTGACACCTATTCCATTAGTCTTCAATGTTTACTTTATAGAATAATAATTTTCCTTGAAAACAATACGGCCATGAAAAAAGAAGAGATATGTATGCTCCATACATAGAAAGATAATACTTTGACCACAACATTCATCAATATTTATGTAAAATTATGGAAATATGGTTTTGATTTCATCAACATATTCATTTTCATATGACAGCTATGGAGATAAACACATAAATTATTTTGCACCAATATTGTTTTTGAAAAACACCTGGAATAAAAAAGAACATCATTGCTATCATTTGGAAATACATTCATCTTTCAATGTATAGCCTATTAATAGACCTACCAAAACTACCACAAAGTAAAATACAGATTTTTCCACAGACTGAGAATCATTGTAAGAAAAGGAGCTGTTGCAACGTATTTCCTAGCCATCAACTGCTGGGATGTCAAAACTCGTACTTGAAAAAAAATTGGCTAACTCTAAGCATGTTATTGGGTAACCTCCACCTTTGTGAAAGCTCAGATCAAGATCAGATTGTACAGACCTTTCTTGACTTTAAGTCTGTTGATTTGTGAGATGTTCTGGCCAAAACCACTCAGCTGATCTTTCCTTCTTATTGAAAATGTGTGTTTTGTAGGACTAGTAGCATCAACATGTGTCAGAGGTTTGTTAAATTCTGTAGTAATAGCAGTATCTGTATCCACCATACAGTCTACTCACATTGATTCTCAATGGCTTAAATTTGATGACTTAAAAGTAAAAGAAGACCTGAGTACTTCATATAAAATTTGGGCAATAAAAAACTACATTGTAACAAATTGAAAACAAGAGGGCCATGATGGCCCTGGGTCGCTCACCTTAGTAGAGTGCCTTTAAGGTTTTTCTTTAATTTGACCATGTGACCTAGTTTTTGACCGCAGGTGACCCAATTTCAAACTCATATTTCATGAAGACAAACATTCTAACCAATTTTCAAGTCAACTGAGCAAAAAATGTGGCCTCGAGTGCCCTATAGATATTTCTTTAATTTGACCTAGTGATCTAGATTATGACCCCAGATGACCCAAATTTGAACTGGTCTTTGACTATATCAAAAGAAAAATTTTAACCAATTTTCAAATCAAATGAATAATAAATGTGGCCTCTAGAGTGCCCACCAGCTATTTCTTTAATTTGACCAAGTGACCTAGTTTATGACCCCAGTTGACCCAAATTCAGACTCATGTGAGATTTTACAAAGACAAACATTCTGACCAATTTTCAAGGCAATTAAGCAAAGAATGTGGCCTCTAGAGTGCCCACAAGGTATTTCTTTATTTTGACCTCGTGACCTAGTTTATGGTTCCAGGTGACCCAAATCCAAACTCATCAGGTATTTTATCAAGACAAGCATTCTGGCCAAATTTCAGGTCATTTGAGCAATAAATGTGGCCTCCAGAGTGCAAACAAGGTATTTCTTTAATTTGACCCAGTGAACTAGTTTATGACCCAAGTTGACCCAAATTAATCTAATGTGAGACTTTATAAAGACAAACTTTCTGACTAATTTTCAAGGCAATTGAGCAAATAATGTGGCCTTGAGAGTGCCAACAAGGTATTTCTTTAATTTGACCTAGTGACCTAGTTTATGACCCAAGATGACCCAATTTTGAACTCAATGAACTTGTTGCACTTAGATGGGCAAACAAACTTAGAAGAGAATCACTACATACCAAATATCAAAGCTCTAAGCCTTCCAGTTTTAAAGAAGAATTTTAAAATTTTCCTTTTTTGTTCCTATGTTCAAACTTGTGACCCCCGGGGCTGGGCCAGTTTTGACCCAGGGGCATCATATGAACAAACTTGGTAGAGGTCCACTAGGAAATGCTACATACCAAATATCAAAACTCTACACCTTCCCGTTTACGAGAAAAAGAAATTTAAAGTTTTCCTTCTTTGTTCCTATCTTCGAACTTGTGACCCCTGGGGCGGGGCCAGTTTTGACCCAGGGGCATCATATGAACAAACTTGGTAGACGTCCACTCTGAGATGCAACATACCACATATCAAAGCTCCACACCTTTCGGTTTCAGAAAAGAAGAATTTTAAAGTTTTCCTTCTTTGTTCCTATGTTTGAACTTGTGACCCCAGGGGATGGGCCAGTTTTGACCCAAGCAGCATCCTTGGAACAAACTTGGTAGAAGTCCACTAGGAGATGCTACATACCAAATATCAAAGCTCTATGCCTTCCCATTTAAGAGAAAAAAAAATTTAAGTTTTCCTTCTTTGTTCCTATGTTTGAACTTGTGACCCCCGGGGCAGGGCCAATTTTGACCCCAAGGGCATCATATGAACAAACTTAGTAGAGGTCTACTAGGCGATGCTACATACCAAATATCAAAGCTCTATGCCTTCTAGTTTTACAGAAGAAGATTTTTAAAGTTTTCCTTCTTTGTTCCTATGTTGGAAATTGTGACCCCCGGGGCGGGGCCAGTTTTGACCCCAGGGACATCATATGAACAAACTTGGTAGAGGTCCACTAGGACATGCTACATGCCAAATATCAAAGCTCTACACCTTCAAGTTTCAGAGAAGAAGACTTTTAAAGTTTTCCTTCTTTGTTACTATGCTCAAACTTGTGACCCCCGGGGTGGGGCCAGTTTTGACCCCAGGGGCATCAAATGAACAAACTTGGTAGAGGTCCACTAGGAGATGCTACATACCAAATATCAAAGCTCTGTGCCTTCTAGTTTCAGAGAAGAAGATTTTCAAAGATTTTGCTTTTTTTTCCTTTTTGTTGCCATGGCAACCAGAGTTGTGGGTGGAATTCAATTCTTTGAACAATTTTGGTAGAGCTTCACCCAAGGAACATCCCTGCCAAGTTTCATCAAGATTGGTCTAGTGGTTTAGGAGGAGAAGATGTTTAAAGAAATTGTTGATGGACGACGGACGCCGGACATAGGGCGATCACAATAGCTCACCTTTAGCACGTTGTGCTAAGGTTAGCTAAAAAGCTCACTTGGATATTTTTTGCCAGTTGTTTTATTTTTTTCTGTAAACATCTGACTCTTCTATAATAGGAAATCTACAAAGACTTGGAATTGAAGTGTGACCCTTCCTAAATTTCTAAACATGACCGTAAGTGCTATTTTGGAAAGTCAAGATCTCACTATATTTAACATCTATATCTACAGTGTCTGGTATTTCAGGATATTCTAGCAAATAGCAAACGAGGGCCATGATGGCCCTGGGTCGCTCACCTTAGTAGAGTGCCTTTAAGGTTTTTTTTAATTTGACCATGTGACCTAGTTTTTGACCACAGGTGACCCAATTTCAAACTCATATTTCATGAAGACAAACATTCTGACCAATTTTCAAGTCAATTGAGCAAAAAATGTGGCCTCGAGTGCCCTATAGATATTTCTTTAATTTGACCTAGTGACCTAGATTATGACCCCAGGTGACCCAAATTTGAACTGGTCTTTGACTATATCAAAAGAAACATTTTAACCAATTTTCAAATCATATGAATAATAAATGTGGCCTCTAGAGTGCCCACTAGCTATTTCTTTAATTTGACCAAGTGACCTAGTTTATGACCCCAGTTGACCCAAATTCAGACTCCTGTGAGATTTTACAAAGACAAACATTCTGACCAATTTTCAAGGCAATTAAGCAAAGAATGTGGCCTCTAGAGTGCCCACAAGGTATTTCTTTATTTTGACCTAGTGACCTAGTTTATGGTTCCAGGTGACCCAAATCCAAACTCATCTGGTATTTCATCAACACAAACATTCTGGCCAAATTTCAGGTCATTTGAGCAATAAATGTGGCCTCCAGAGTGCAAACAAGGTATTTCTTTAATTTGACCCAGTGAACTAGTTTATGACCCAAGTTGACCCAAATTAATCTAATGTGAGACTTTATAAAGACAAACTTTCTAACTAATTTTCAAGGCAATTGAGCAAATAATGTGGCCTTGAGAGTACCAACAAGGTATTTCTTTAATTTGACCTAGTGACCTAGTTTATGACCCAAGATGACCCAATTTTGAACTCAATGAACTTGTTGCGCTTAGATGGGCAAACAAACTTAGAAGAGAATCACTACATACCAAATATCAAAGCTCTAAGCCTTCCAGTTTTAAAGAAGAATTTTAAAGTTTTCCTTCTTTGTTCCTATGTTCGAACTTGTGACCCCCGGGGCTGGGCCAGTTTTGACCCAGGGGCATCATATGAACAAACTTGGTAGAGGTCCACTAGGAAATGCTACATACCAAATATCAAAGCTCTACACCTTCCCGTTTAAGAGAAAAAGAAATTTAAAGTTTTCCTTCTTTGTTCCTATCTTCGAACTTGTGACCCCTGGGGCGGGGCCAGTTTTGACCCAGGGGCATCATGTGAAAAAAAAAAATTGGTAGAGGTCCACTCTGAGATGCAACATACCAAATATCAAAGCGCCACACCTTTCGGTTTCAGAAAAGAAGAATTTTAAAGTTTTCCTTCTTTGTTCCTATATTCGAAATTGTGACCCCAGGGGATGGGCAAGTTTTGACCCAAGCAGCATCCTTGGAACAAACTTGGTAGAAGTCCACTAGGCAATGCTACATACCAAATATCAAAGCTCTATGCCTTCCCATTTAAGAGAAAAAAAAAATTAAAGTTTTCCTTCTTTGTTCCTATGTTCGAACTTGTGACCCCCGGGGCAGGGCCAATTTTGACCCCGAGGGCATCATATGAACAAACTTAGTAGAGGTCTACTAGGCGATGCTACATACCAAATATCAAAGCTCTATGCTTTCTAGTTTTACAGAAGAAGATTTTTAAAGTTTTCCTTCTTTGTTCCTATGTTGGAAATTGTGATCCCCCGGGGTGGGGCCAGTTTTGACCCCAGGGGCATCATATGAACAAACTTGGTAGAGGTCCACTAGGAGATGCTACATACCAAATATCAAAGCTCTGCACCTTCTAGTTTCAGAGAAGAAGATTTTGCTTTTTTTTCCTTTTTGTTGCCATGGCAACCAGAGTTGAGGGTGGAATTTAATTCTTTGAACAATTTTGGTAGAGCTTCACCCAAGGAACATCCCTGCCAAGTTTCATCAAGATTGGCCCAGTGGTTTAGGAGAAGAAGATGTTTAAAGAAATTGTTGACGGACGACGGACGACAGACGACGGACATAGGGCGATCACAATAGCTCACCTTTAGCACGTTGTGCTAAGGTGAGCTAAAAAGTAAAATAAACCCACCTTGAAATTGTAAAATTTAGTTCTACCTGGATGACAAGAGCAGATTTCTTTATATAGTATTGCAAAAGTTACTACTATCCTTAAAATAGTACTAAATACTTTGCCCAGAGTAAAATCAGTAAATTACAAAAGTGTCTGTCTACTATAATGTTTTAGACAGGACACCTGAGTAAGGATGTCATAATTGTCTTAAAAACCGGTTTCAACATCTGATTTACAATTTTAATGACTTTAGCTAGCTGTCAATCTAAGGAAATATAAATCATTTAGTCATTACCTCCTGAAACAAATTTGCAGAAAACAGTCTTTATAAAAAACCCACGTTAAAAAAAAAAAAACAAGAGGGCCATGATGGCCCTGGGTCGCTCACCTTAGTAGAGTGCCTTTAAGGTTTTTCTTTAATTTGACCATGTGACCTAGTTTTTGACCGCAGGTGACCCAATTTCAAACTCATATTTCATGAAGACAAACATTCTGACCAATTTTCAAGTCAATTGAGCAAAAAATGTGGCCTCGAGTGCCCTACAGATATTTCTTTAATTTGACCTAGTGACCTAGATTATGAACCCAGGTGACCCAAATTTGAACTGGTCTTTGACTATATCAAAAGAAACATTTTAACCAATTTTCAAATCATATGAATAATAAATGTGGCCTCTAGAGTGCCCACTAGCTATTTCTTTAATTTGACCAAGTGACCTAGTTTATGACCCCAGTTGACCCAAATTCAGACTCATGTGAGATATTACAAAGACAAACATTCTGACCAATTTTCAAGGCAATTAGGCAAAGAATGTGGCCTCTAGAGTGCCCACAAGGTATTTCTTTATGTTGACCTAGTGACCTAGTTTATGGTTCCAGGTGACCCAAATCCAAACTCATCTGGTATTTCATCAACACAAACATTCTGACCAAATTTCAGGTCATTTGAGCAATAAATGTGGCCTCCAGAGTGCAAACAAGGTATTTCTTTAATTTGACTCAGTGAACTAGTTTATGACCCAAGTTGACCCAAATTAATCTTATGTGAGACTTTATAAAGACAAACTTTCTAACTAATTTTCAAGGCAATTGAGCAAATAATGTGGCCTTGAGAGTGCCAACAAAGTATTTCTTTAATTTGACCTAGTGACCTAGTTTATGACCCAAGATGACCCAAATTTGAACTCAATGAACTTGTTGCGCTTAGATGGGCAAACAAACTTAGAAGAGAATCACTACATACCAAATATCAAAGCTCTATGCCTTCCAGTTTTAAAGAAGAATTTTAAAGTTTTCCTTCTTTGTTCCTATGTTCGAACTTGTGACCCCCGGGGCTGGGCCAGTTTTGACCCAGGGGCATCATATGAACAAACTTGGTAGAGGTCCACTAGGAAATGCTACATACCAAATATCAAAGCTCTACACCTTCCCGTTTAAGAGAAAAAGAAATTTAAAGTTTTCCTTCTTTGTTCCTATCTTCGAACTTGTAACCCCCGGGGCGGGGCCAGTTTTGACCCAGGGGCATCATGTGAAAAAAACAAGAGGGCCATGATGGCCCTGTATCGCTCCACTGGCTTATAAATATAAACCACGAAGAAAAGTCTTCACTATATAAGCCCTTATAAAACTTTGACCTCATGGCTACAGTCTGACTAAATGGGGAATATTGTATTAGAAGAATAACATGCCAAATGTGGGAGTTCTTGGCCTTATGGCTGGTAACAAGATGGTTTCTGAACTTTTCACTCCATAAACCCATGTAAAACTTGTGATCCCTGGTGCAGGGCCAAACTTGATCCTAGAGCTGTAACTTGGGCCCTCTTTGTAACTGTCCACTAAATAATGCTATAATTATATGCAAAATTTGGTAGCCTAAGCCTTATGGCTATGTACACCAAGATTTAAAAGTTTTCCCTATGTAAGCCTATGTAAATCTTGTGAACCCCCCCCTCCAAGTATGAGGCCAAATTGACCCCAGGACTATACTATGGACACTTTTGGTAGACTCCAACTAGATCAAGCTAAATGCCAAATTTGGTAGCTCTAGGCCTTATGGTTTCAGACAAGAAGATATTTAAAGTTTTCTCTATATAAGCCTATGTATAAAACTTGTGACCCCTGGGGAAGAGCCAATTTTGACCCCAGGGCTATAATTTCAAGAAACATGATAGAGGTTTACTACATAAAGCTACATGCCAAATTTGGTAGCCCTATGCCTTATGGTTTCAGACAAGAAGATTTTTAAAGTTTTCTCTATATAAGCCTATGTAAAACTTGTGACCCCTGGGGAAGAGCCAATTTTGACCCCAGGGCTATAATTTCAAGAAACATGATAGAGGTCTACTACATAAAGCTACATGCCAAATTTGGTAGCCCTATGCCTTATGGTTTCAGACAAGAAGATTTTTAAAGTTTTCTCTATATAAGCCTATGTAAAACTTGTGACCCCTGGGGCAGAGCCAATTTTGACCCCAGGGCTATAATTTGAAGAAACTTGATAGAGGTCTACTACATAAAGCTACATGCCAAATTTGGTAGCCCTCTGCCTTATGGTTTCAGACAAGAAGATTTTTAAAGATTTCCAATATTTTTCAGTTTTGTTGCCATGGCAACCAGAGTTTTTGAAGGAATCAAATTCTTTCAAGAAATTCTGAAGAGGACCATGTCAGGATCATTTCTGTGAAGTTTCGTGAAAATCGGATGGGTAGTTTCAGAGAAGAAGATGTTTGAAATAAAAGTTAATGCACGGACGGACGGACGGACAACCGGACGGACGGATGGACGCACGACGGACACCGGGCCATGACATAAGCCCGCTGGCCTTCGGCCAGTGGAGCTAAAAATTGGTAGCGGTCCACTCTGAGATGCAACATACCAAATATCAAAGCGCCACACCTTTCGGTTTCAGAAAAGAAGAATTTTAAAGTTTTCCTTCTTTGTTCCTATGTTCGAACTTGTGACCCCAGGGGATGGGCCAGTTTTGACCCAAGCAGCATCCTTGGAACAAACTTGGTAGAAGTCCACTAGGAGATGCTACATACCAAATATCAAAGCTCTATTCCTTCCCATTTAAGAGAAAAAAAAAATTAAAGTTTTCCTTCTTTGTTCCTATGTTTGAACTTGTGACCCCCGGGGCAGGGTCAATTTTGACCCCAAGGGCATCATATGAACAAACTTAGTAGAGGTCTACTAGGCGATGCTACATACCAAATATCAAAGCTCTATGCCTTCTAGTTTTACAGAAGAAGATTTTTAAAGTTTTCCTTCTTTGTTCCTATGTTGGAAATTGTGACCCCCGGGGCGGGGCCAGTTTTGACCCCAGGGACATCAAATGAACAAACTTGGTAGAGGTCCACTAGGAGATGCTACATGCCAAATATCAAAGCTCTACGCCTTCAAGTTTCAGAGAAGAACATTTTTAAAGTTTTCCTTCTTTGTTACTATGCTCAAACTTGTGACCCCCGGGGTGGGGCCAGTTTTGGCCCCAGGGGCATCATATGAACAAACTTGGTAGAGGTCCACTAGGAGATGCTACATACCAAATATCAAAGCTCTATGCCTTCCAGTTTCAGAGAAGATGATTTTTAAAGTTTCCCCTCTTTGTTCCTATGTTTGAACTTGTGACCCCCGGGGCAGGGCCAGTTTTGACCCCAAGGGCATCATATGAACAAACTTGGTAGAGGTCCACTAGGAGATGCTTCATGCCAAATATCAAAGCTCTATGCCTTCTAGTTTTACAGAAGAAGATTTTTAAAGTTTTCCTTCTTTGTTCCTATGTTGGAAATTGTGACCCCCGGGGCGGGCCCAGTTTTGACCCCAGGGACATCATATGAACAAACTTGGTAGAGGTCCACTAGGAGATGCACCATGCCAAATATCAAAGCTCTACGCCTTCAAGTTTCAGAGAAGAACATTTTTAAAGTTTTTCTTCTTTGTTAATATGCTCAAACTTGTGACCCCCGGGTGGGGGCCAGTTTTGACCCCAGGGGCATCATATAAACAAACTTGGTAGAGGTCCACTAGGCAATGCTACATACCAAAATATCAAAGCTCTACGCCTTCCAGTTTCAGAGAAGATGATTTTTAAAGTTTCCCCTCTTTGTTCCTATGTTTGAACTTGTGACCCCCGGGGCAGGGCCAGTTTTGACCCCAAGGGCATCATATGAACAAACTTGGTAGAGATCCACTAGGAGATGCTTCATGCCAAATATCAAAGCTCTATGCCTTCTAGTTTTACAGAAGAAGATTTTTAAAGTTTTTCTTCTTTGTTCCTATGTTGGAAATTGTGACCCCCGGGGCGGGGCCAGTTTTGACCCCAGGGACATCATATGAACAAACTTGGTAGAGGTCCACTAGGAGATGCACCATGCCAAATATCAAAGCTCTATGCCTTCAAGTTTCAGAGAAGAAGATTTTTAAAGTTTTCCTTCTTTGTTACTATGCTCAAACTTGTGACCCCTGGGGCGGGGCCAGTTTTGACCCCAGGGGCATCAAATGAACAAACTTGGTAGAGGTCCACTAGGAGATGCTACATACCAAATATCAAAGCTCTGCGCCTTCTAGTTTCAGAGAAGAAGATTTTCAAAGATTTTGCTTTCTTTTCCTTTTTGTTGCCATGGCAACCAGAGTTGTGGGTGGAATTTAATTCTTTGAACAATTTTGGTAGAGCTTCACCCAAGGAACATCCCTGCCAAGTTTCATCAAGATTGGCCCAGTGGTTTAGGAGAAGAAGATGTTTAAAGAAATTGTTGACGGACGACGGACGACAGACGCCAGACATAGAGCGATCACAATAGCTCACCTTTAGCACGTTGTGCTAAGGTGAGCTAATAAGCAACATAATGTAAAATTTGACATGTGAATACAGTCATATGAAAACTGTGTGGAAAAGAAAAAGATATTGTTCAATACATCCTTGTGCCATCCAGCTTCCAAACATTGTCTGCAGCAAGACGGAAAAAGGCTGCTGTTGAAGGTAGTGTCAAATTATTTTTATTATATCAAACGAAATCTGTTAAATTATTTCTTTTAAATTAGATATTCATCATTTTCATATATATCGTATCTACTGACATCTATATTTTTAGATTACTTTTCTCCTGTCCATGGATCAAGATGATGTGTTTTCAATAGTTCTCCACTTCAACAAGTTCCGATTAAAATATGAACAATCATATGAGATTGAGACAAGTAAACAATTTTAATGCAACCACATCATTATACTATGTGAACTTCCATGTCTGTCAATTTTGAAATTGTAAAAAATAATCTACAGAGCTTCTTTTGACTCACATGGCATAGATGATAAAAGGAATAGCACATCACTATCATTCTATCAAGCAGGTAAAACCAAATTCTCTTTTCTTTGTTGCCAACATTGTGTTGGTAAAACATTAAATGAAACAAAGAAACATTATCATAATTATAACCTATCATAAGAGAGAAATTTATAACAAACCTTGAAATCATATAACAAATTTGTTGAAAAAAGGTACCAATGCATTCTCCTTTTACTCACTATTTTTTCATCTGTAAATTGGCACAGGTAACCATGTCATTACAAAAAATTTTGGCCAAATAAAATGTAAATTGGAGTCTTACATCAAAGGTTAATGACTCGGATAGCTACTATGAGTTGTATGTCCAGGAATTTCAGGTATCAGCAAGAATGATTGATAACATTTGATGATCTTTATCAAAATTTGACAGCATAGTCTGTCAGGGTTCAACTTTTACCACACACAGATTCTCGCATGTATCTGTATGCACAAATTTTTGAGGCATTATACCCCAACAGGTTATACCAAACTATATAATTATCACGATAATTATACAGAAAATATTAAAATCTCTGCAAATTAATTCAATATTAGAAGTGTCTGATGTATCACATATGTCTGAGTATTTCTGGCTTGCTTTTGGGTAATCTTAACCCCTCGCCTGCTTGCCATGAATACATTCATTTATTGTAGCATGTTTTTTCAATGTAGCTGAACACAATGGCTTTTGACTTACATTTTGGTATTATATTCAAATGAATAAATAGAAATTTGCGATTGGTTAAAAATACAGAAATGTTTTTTTCTGTACACCCCTGCTTACCTTTTGGCAGGCAAATTTACGACATCCATCTTTTTTAAAGATATTTCTTGTTATTCTCTATTTTGAAATTGTCTCCTACAACCTGTTTTAACATAATGTGACACATGACAAAAGGAAAAAATTAAAAATAAAATTTTTGATGGACTGCAAACCCTGAACACGAAAGCATCTCTAATGACAGCATGACTGCTCTCTTCCTTCCCCCACTTTTACCTCCTGTCTTTTCTGTGTATGTTTGCATGCAGAACACTTAACCCCTTCCCAAACAAGCCCTGGTTTTCACGTGTCTGCAGTACAAGTCTTTTGAAAACACTGTGGGAAAAGGAGAAATTGCTCGTAATGAGCAATTTCTCCTTTTCCCACAGTGTTTTCTACCCTTTTTGAGACCTTTCTGCCATTTTCATCAAATTTAAAATTATCGTCTGCAAACTCTTTCAATTTGGACCAGTCCAAAATTTGTCGTTTGGGAAAGGGTTAATGAAAAGGCATATAGGTTTGCCTACCCCATAACAGAAAGAGAGTACCAACCCACTACTGTAAAAGACAGAGGAAATGAGTACATGTATTTTCCAAGAAGGAAAAAAACAAGAGTGATATATTTCAGTTTTATGGCTTTTTTGGACAAAACATTTTTCACAGTAGCAGATTGTAGGCGATGGTGTGGCATTTCGTATTTTTCCCACAGACAAGTTGGACTGGATTTTCAACTTGATAGCAGTTAAAGTTTATTTGTCCAAAAACTAGCATAAATTGGAATTAGGTTTCTAAAGAATGGGTTTAACCAACCCACTTTTTGCTCACATAAGAGTTGTTCAACAACATGTTAATGTGCTTATGTTTTAAAAGAATTTAACACTTGTGCATCAATAAAAGTCAACATCATAATTGATTTCCTTGTAGTAGATCTTTTGGGCCACTGCAGGATGCAATGGTGGAAAATTCTGTTACACCCATCTCTTTTACATGAAGGCAGATAGATTGATTTGGGTTTCAGATCAATTGTTGTAACTCTCTCTTGTCATGAATTTCGACTTTGATATAGACTTTTCCAGTGGTCCTTGTTTACAGGGCTTTAAGTTAAACTAATTCTAGGACATGCTGGAAACATGTTTTCACAAAAGTTGATTAGACATAAGGGTCTTTCCTCTGTAAAGTGTCAGTAGAATGCCCAGGAATACAGAGCTGAGGTCGCATCCACTGACTGCAGAAATATTATACAATTGCAACAGTCAAGTATCTGAATCATTGTCAATTTAAGTCAGCAAACCTGCTGTCCTTAACCACATGGTTGCTCCTCACATCTTATTCTTTGTCTTTCTGTGCTTCTGATTTACACTTTCCAGGTCCTTTAGATGTTTCCAGTGGCTTACAATTACCTGATCTAACAACAAATTTGTCCACGCAGTGCACAAAAACTTAGTATTGAAACTATTTTAACAGTCTGTTAATGGGTATTCTGTTTACTGCAATGCTTCATGGTTGCCTTGATACGACCATTCAGAGAATGTTTTCTGATTGCAACTGCCTATAGTGAAAGGCCTTGCACAAGGTCAATAGTTTGTGCTATTAGAGTAATTTTAATGCAGTGTAGACATGGATTATGCAAAAATTGGAAGAAATAAAGCGTTTGAGGATAGTTAAGGACACAAGTATGGCATTTAATTATTTTGTATAGCTCTGACATTTACTTGTCCACAAAGAAACCCCTGGGAAAATCTACTTGTCCACTGTCAAAAAGTTCTGAGTTGTGCAAGTCGGGCTTAGGAATTCCGCATCCCTGTTGTACGTCAAAGATCAGACTTCATATCCTGTGGAGTGTGATCTTGATCTAACTGTTTCAAAAGCAACAGAGGTTGTGCCTTCCATTTATGAATTTCAAGTGAAGCATAAAAACAGCAAAGCAAGTTAGGCAAGAAAAGCACAGTAAAAGTGAAACTGTTAAATTATATCATCATTTACAATCATAAATGAGTAAATTAAATTTATTAATTCTATGATTCATTACCATAATAATATTCAACTATGTAGATAGTAATAAATCATCTGACCCTATCATTCATATTCAAGTCCTTCTGACCTCTTAACTAATTACCACAGAGTCTGGATGTTTCAAAACCTTGACAAAAAAGGCTTTTGAAAACATTGTGGAAAAAAGAGAAAATGCTGGTAACCAGCATTTTCTCCTTTTCCCCACAATGTTTTCTAACCTATCAAAGAAAAGGTCCACCATTTGAGCCTCATCTTATTGGTCATCTGTGAAAGCTTTCAGATTTATACAAATCTAAAATTTTGTTGCATGGTAAAGAGTTAACTTAATATTACCTACTGAAACAAGTCTGCAGCATGCACTTTGAAAATATTGTTCTAAAATATAAGCCATCAACACAAATAAAAGTTTAACAAACACATAAATGTGACAGCACAACAGTAACAGGAGAAATATTGCTCATCATGGCCAATTTCTCCTTTCATCACATTTTTAAGGGTGATCTACACAAACTAAAATCTGTCAGAAGGTGAAAATGTGTTCAGCAAATGTCTCTAACCACAACCGTAATTATGTAGAACAATTTCAGGTAAAATCCATAATCCTTTTGCTTCATATTAATATCTTTCTCTTTTTTAATAGAAAACCCCTTATAAAAACGTTCAATTTACCTGAAAATGTTTTACTTATGGGGGGAAAAACAATCCATCAGAGAAAAAAATTGAACAAGTTAAGCAAGCTTATGTTAGCCGAAAGTTCAATATAATGGCAAATCCATCTTTAACCCAATTCAAAATCACCCATTTTCATAGCCTGGGACAAAGTTCTAACAAATCTAATGCTTTTACTTGTTCATTTTTAAGGGAAGGGGGGGGGGGATGTTCTGAGTGTTCTGACCCCCACCAGCCTCTAAAGGCCAGGACTGTCTTTGACAAAATTCTATGTACTTTTCCACAGGACTATGCAATATACTTCAAACACCATTTTAACATTCCAGGCCATGTTAACATTCTAGGCCTTTGGTTCATAGACAAATGAGTATTACATGCTCTTTTGTCTACTAATTGAGAAAAACTTTGATGGAGGACCTTTCCTTGATGTTACAAACAAAAATGGTTTTAGACAATCTCCCCATGCCAAATTATCAAGGTTTCTATTAATTTGACCATTATTGTGTTAGAACATTTGACTTGAATGTTAAAGTTTAGAACTTTAAATCCAGCTTTTGACAATGTTTTCTGATGTTAGGATGAAACCATTGCTCTCAAAAGTCTATGGGTCAACACAAATCCCAGACCTGAGAATATTTTACAAACACAAAAATAATTAACCCCTTACCGAACAATCTTGTGCCTTAATGACCTGAGGAGAAAGACTTTCCAAAAACACTGTTGGAAAGGAGAAAACAATAAAAACGAGTATTTTCCCTTTTCCCACAATGTTTTCTAGCCTATCTAAGGAAAGTCCCATCATTTGAGTAATATTCAATTTGTCGTCTGCAAACGCTTTCAAATTGGACTAGTATAGATTTTTGTCTTTCCGTAAAGATTTAAATGACTTCACATGCAAGCTTTTAAGGATAAAGTTGCAGAAACTAAGTCTTATTTATGTGGCTTCTTTACCATCTTAAATCTTTTTCGTTATCTTCTATAAATCCGCGAAGCTTACCATTTGTAAATGATAAACTTGTAGTTCAAAGTTTGTTGACAAATGAGTTAATAAAATGTCTTTACAAATAACACAAGGAAAACCCCTACTTCTTCTCAATGACAAATTTGGTGATGAAATAAGATCCTCTGCAAAAGGAATGAGCCATGCCCTATGAAAAGAGGGGGTTTAACCCTTTACCACACAATCCCGACTTTCAACGACCCTGAGAAAGAAGCCCTTTGAAAACATTGTGGGAAAAGAAGAAAATGCTGGTAAATAGCATTTTCTCCTTTTCCCACAATATTTTCTACCCTTCCCAAAACAAATTTAAAATTTTGAGCCACATTTGATTTGTCGTCTGCAAATGCTTTCGATTTGGACCAGTCTCAAATTTTGTTGTTTGGCAAAGAGTTAATATATCTGCTACAAGTACAGACCCATGTCCATGCAGGCTGACCTCAGTTGAAACAGTTTGCTATTAGTCAATATTCGCATGTCCAAGGACCAGTCTACCTCAGGATTCAGTCTGTTGTTATATAAAATGGATTTTATAGATCCATAATTATGGAATGACTTGCTTGGTATAATGCATAACAGAGATGCATTCAACAAGCTTTTGGCCGCTTGATTATTGTGTAGTTGTCCATAGCACAAAATGATTCTAAATCCCTTACCACACAAAAACAATTATAGTATGTGTCCCTACAGCTTTTTAAAAAGCAACGCTTTCTATAGAATCTTTCTAAAAAGACATTTCTTTAATCACAAAATACTTCTTTTTTATATGAATAGTATGAGTTGATGCCGAGCTTAAAAATTGCCAATTTTGATAATACCAATGTCTTCTGTTATTGAAATGTTTTACTTAATGTCTTTGTATTGACCGATTTTAACAAGTTTATTTCATGTATTTAGAAGGTGAAAGGGTAATAAAGCAAAGGTCTGATATGGAAGTAGTCAAGATCTATCTACAATAGACTAGTTTGCCTTGCTTAAGTGCATATATTCACATACAGTTTAATTAACCCTTTCCCAAACAACAAATTTTGGACTGGTCCCAATTGAAAGAGTTTGCAGACGACAATTTTAAATTTGATGAAAATGGCAGAAAGGTCTCAAAAAGGTTAGAAAACACTGTGGGAAAAGGAGAAATTGCTCGTTATGAGCAGTTTCTCCTTTTCCCAGTGTTTTCAAAAGACTTGTACTGCAGACACGTGAAAACCAGGGCTTGTTTGGGAAAGGGTTAAACCTTTCAATGGAGTTATGAAAAGGATTTGAAGTATTACAAACTGTACACGTTTTTTGAATTGGAAAGCTACTTATTGGAAAGCATGTCTCCTCACTTCCCTATACATTCTAATAAATTATACAACAATTCTGTAATCCTTTACCTTACAAAGAGAATTTCTATTGCACCATAAATGGTAAAGGAAGCTATCTTGCTCATTAGAGACAAGAAAGATGGGTAAACTGATAAATATGAAGATTCTTCATCTCACTGCTGGAGAATTGGATCCAAGATTTTAAGCCTCTTTACCCCACAAAAACAGTTTTAGACTTGTTCAAATTGTAAGCATTTGCAGATGAAATATTGAAAATGCCCTGATGATGATATTTGGCCTTGAGAGACTAGAAAGCATTGTGGGAAAAGGAGAAAATGCTTGATACCAGGATTTTCTCCTTTTCCCATGTTTTCAAAGGCCTTCCTCCCTGGGGTCATCGAAACTAGGGATTGTTTGGTAAAAGGTTCAGCGATCCAGGTAAAAGGATCTGTTTGTATAGGTGTGGCCGGGTAGATCTGTATTTCTGCTCTTGACAAAACTCTTCTCTTAAGATTTTCCCTCACTTAAAGATCAAGATCAGTTTTCGTAGTCTGATACTAAAATATCAATTCTTCAGTGAAAACTTGTTTTTGGTACTCTTTATATATTGTGCATGTTTCCTGTGACATCTAATCTCAAATTCGTATCAGTCTGTTTTTTGTCACTTTTCTAGATTTTCTGCGGCAAACAGCCATAAAAGAGCAATGCATAGAGTCTTCAACTACCTAAAAAATCTATTTTTTCTGCAGCCTATAATTGAGTTTTTGCCCTGTCTACAGGTTACAATTCCTATAAAATAAAAAAGTCTTGTGCCAACACAAAACCCTTCCCTTCCTAGACAGGCATAAAGCACACAAACTGTAAGTACAAGGAGGCTCTGATGGTCCTCAAATTGCTTACCTGAAATTTCAGCATTTTTGACAAAAGGATTTTCATTTCAAACCTCTTGGTAATGGTTCAGTAAGTGATACTACATGCAAATTTAGGGAATACAAAGGCTTGGAGGTGTATTGCTCCACACACAGATTGTTTGAGCTTTCCTTCTGAAAGTCTACATAAATCTGGCCATTTCTGACTAAGTTTGAACAGATCAGTGGAGGTATGGTACATAAACATCTTGAAATTTTCCTAACCCCCCCCCCCCCCCCCCACACACACACATGCTTCTTGTACAGGTGAGCTTTAAAGCTGCATTGCTATAGTTCAGTCCTCAGAGGGCTTAACCCTTTAACAATCGTGACAGAGACGGCTTTTGAACACATACTGGAAATAGGAAAAATGCTGTTAACCAGCATTTGCTCACTTTCCCACAATATTTTCTACCCTATTAAAGACAGAAATGATCATTTTAGCTTCATTCAATTCATCGTCTGCACATGCTTTCAATTTGGACATGTTTAATGATTTTTTCTTTTTGTAAAGAGTTTAATAAGGCAAAGAAAGAAAATTTGGAATTCACCTTGCTTCATAAATCAATAACCTGAGCTGACAGACTGTGTCATAAAAACCAAATTAATGTTCAAAGTTTTATTTCTTAAAAATTTTTGCTATCATGATAAACTTCAGTGGACGTCAGTCTAGTATATACAAAAATCTTGTCAACGATGGATTAACCCTGAAAAATTGAAATGAATGTTTTCAGTCAAAGAAAAAAAAGATCCAGATAATTATCACAAGCATACAAATATCTTGAAAGTGGATAGCTAGGATCTGACAGCATGTTCTTTGTAGTCTGATCCTGATATTGATTTTTGGTGAAAGGACTTTTCCGGTCAGAACTATACTTATTCTTCAACGCTTTTCTGACCAGGAGAGAGACTTTTCTAATTACTGTGCTGTAATTTTAACCAAACCCAAAACAAAAGCACATGAAACTAAGGTCAAACATTTGAAGGACAGACACATTCGGTTTTTTCACTGTATGGAAAACATTGTGGGAAAAAAAGCAATTGCCTTGCACAAGCAAAAACTGGTTGTTTTCATGTGAAAAGAAAAGATCTTCCTCTTAGTCACCAGTTTATGTAAATGCACCAATCTCACCTAGATCTACTTTTTGCAAAATACATTCTGCATTCCCTCACTGGCTGTGTTCCGGTTGACACATACACCATTTACACCTTTATTCATAACTTAACCATTTAATAGAGTGCCAAATAAGCCCAACAAACATTTTCAGTTCAGAAATAAGACCCAAATCTTTGCAATATTATGATGGCTTCAGTCTATAGTGTTTCAGCAAGGTGGACAATGTTGATCAAAGATCCAACTGCATGTTTTCTGCAGTCTGATCTTGATCTACACTGGCCCCAAAGGCACCTATTAGTTGTGAAAGGCGCTTTAAGGTATAAATTTGTATGTCCATTCAAATTATTAAGCACTTTATGCTTCTAATTTTCCAAAATCCAAAATCATATTAAATGGTAATGCAGTCCCTGTACTTCCTCTTCTTTATAAAAATAATATCACAATGTTGAGCATTAGTCTATTTTCTTGTTATAAAAAATGTTAAGCTAGGTGTTAAAAAACACAGGATCATTTGGTAAAAGTTAACTCCTTACCAAACGACAAAATTTTGAATTGGTCTAAAGGTTAAAGCATTTGCAGACAATGAATTCAATGTAGCCCAAATGGAGGAAATTGTTTACATAAAATTAGAAAACATTGTGCAAAAAGGAGAAAATGCTGGTTACCAGTATTTTCTCCTTTTCCCAAATTGTTTTCAAAGCTACTTCTGTTGCAGTCATTAAACACTCAGGATTGTGTGAAGGCTTAAGAAGGAAGCAACCCACAGAACATTTCTCTAATACATTTCTAGTTACTATAATGTTGCTTCACAAGGGATCAGAAGTACAAACTATGAAAAAAAAAACCACAAGGGATCAGAAATACAAACTATGAAAAAATCAAAGCGTCGAAAGCACTGGTGTGGCATTTGTCAAGGGAGCCATGGTGTGGAATTAATAATTTGATAAACCATAGAAATAGTTTCAAAATATTCGCTTGAAAGTCAACCTACTATATAGTCATGCACAATCCAATAGAGTGGCGTGCAATCTTGTGGTGGACAAGCCCAGGGACGAATAAATCCAGGAACAAACTGGTTTGGGACGATCAAACACGGAATCGGGCGGTCAAGAAACAAAGATTGTTTGTATCATTACGCCAATAGAAGACCATAGCGGATCAAGCTATTTTCGATAAAAAAGAAGTATTTCCATGATTGATGTCCTAATCCAATTTATTTTAATACGCCATTTTCATTTTCATATCCGAGTGCAACCAAAACACTTATTTGTCTGAGAAAAATTGAGTTTAATTGGGTTTACTTCCTTCGGTTTTGCACAAAATATGATGGTTTTCAAAATGCCGTATTGAACTCATAGTGGCATTGTCTGCGACAAATGCCAAAAAAATTGATTTGTACAATAAACCATCATCTACTTCCAAATTTCCATGAAAACCTTTTTGGTTGTTTAAATATCTCAGGTCATCAGGACACATGACTAACATCTAAACTGACAACAGTCACTGCCATTGCTACAGCAAGCCATTACTGTCAGTCTGATATTGATAAAGTGCCATCCTTAGAGTAACTTCAGCTACCAATGACATTCAAAGTATTAACTCTCCAGTATTGTCCTTTAACTCTTTACCAAACGACAAAAAATTAGACCAGTCCAAATTTAAAGCATTTGCAGATGACAAAATAAATGTGATTGAAAAATTAAAATTTGTTTTGGGAAGGGTAGAAAACCATGTGGGAAAAGGAGAAAATGCTGGTTAGCAGCATTTTCTCCTATTCCCACAAGGATTTAAAAAGGCTTCTTCCATGGGGTCGTTAAAAGTTGGGATTGTGTGGTAAAGAGTTAAGGGGTCTTTCATGGCTTAGGATTTCTAATCAGGGTTGATCCCCACTTAAGGAGGAGGAAGAGTTCTTTTTTCATGCCTGCGTATTTGCAGATGACCCAAAAAGCATAGGTATGAGTTCTGTCTCTGCAACATTACCGAAATTCTGTTGGATACAGCCCCTGATACAATGGTATCGATGTTAATCTTTTGTACATGACTTTGGACAAGGATATTTTGGAAGATGAAGATGTGAAAAAGATTGGAGAAGATAATAATTTTGAAAAAGCATCATTAACATTCTTACCTTGACCAATTGTGGTCCTTTCATGATTGATTAAAACCTGTCCTATCAATTTCTGTCATCAACACTTTACTTCACTCTTTCTTTTTGAGGTTTTTGTGGTTTCCGTAGCATCCAATTGGTTTTGACCGATGAACTGTCAAGAGATCTGTAATTAAACCAATCATAACACATTTAGCAATGTTAAAAGAGCAAACTAGAAACTCTTTAACCCTTTCCATACAATAAAAGGCATTTGCATACAACAAAAGTGACTGAAACCATTGCTTGTGCCAATGCAAAATACCAAATATATTGAAACAGAATTCTACCTCATACAAGGCAGTGAGTATTAAGTCATAAATTCTTTTAAAAAAAAATTAGCAGGAGACAAATCTGAAAACAGTAAAATATTGATCACATACATGAACAAAACTTTAATAAATGAATATTGTAAAAATCACTGAAAGGGAGAAATTGCTCCTAATGATAAGTATTGGAAAAAGTGGTTGACTGACAGTCTGCAAGTAATAATGAGTTGAGAAGTAAAAGAACTACAGGCCTACTGGATAACCTTCAAAGAGGGAATTGTGCAGAAAATTGTAGGTGTGGGTAGAAAGATGACAAACTGTGACAAAATGGTGGTATCACATATGCAAGCCAATGCAGAAAAAGTCCTCCCAATCAATTAAAACAATCTCTAGAAAAGGGCAACAAATTCATGTAAAATGTATTTTTCTGGATAGAAAGGTCTGAAAATTAATTTGGTTGACTGAATGAGGTTTAATAACATTGTACAGACAATGGGGCAACATAGTAGTTCTCTATCTTTCACAGGTTACATCAGAAAAAGGCTGGGACACTGCAGAGGCTTGCCAATGGCCACTCTCATGCGACTAGTCCAACCAGCTGAAATCAATCTAGGATTTCCTGCGTCCATTGAGCCATAAAGAATCCCAAGTTTTGACCCATACCTGGTGACAAAATTGTAACCCACACAATTCGGAAGCATTTGGAGACAACAAATCAAACGTAGCTTAAATGTTGGAATTTGTCTTAGAAAAGGGAGAAAATATTGTAGGCAATATTGTTGGATACCAGCATTTTTTTTTCCCCCACAATGTTTTAAAAAGGCTGCTTTCTAACGGTAGGGTCAATAAAACAGGGGATTGTTGTGAAAAACTTTAACAACAGACAAGATAGAAAAAGTGAAGGATAACTGTATGAAATGATGACCATGACCAGTATTCAATGGATTGGATATCACATAGCTAGCAATTTTGTGCTTATACTATCATCTTAATCCATCAAACATTCTAATCCAATACCTCATATACAGGACTAGGCCTTTTTTATTTATGGTACAGTGTGCTCAATAAATTCAATAGTTTGTTCAGTCTGAAAAACCTCATCTCATCTGCATTTTCATTCTTCCACAATATTTTTGAAAGCAGTCTTCTACAAAGGCACCATAACAAAATTGTATGGCAATGGATTATGCAACTTTTTAATTCTCTATTTCAGCCTGCTTGCAAGGATACAGAGTTTGTTGTCAAAATCTCTACAAGACGACAAAATTCATACTGGTCCAAATTCAAAGCATTTACAGGTAACAAATTAGAGATAACTCTAATGAATTTATCTTTGAAAGGGCAGGAAACATTTTGGGAAAAGGAGAAAAATGCTGGTTACCAGCATTTTCTTCATTTCCAACAATGTTTTCAAAGGCCTTTTTCTTCAGGAACGTTGTAACTTGTAATTGTGTGGTAAAGAGTTTAATCTTGTCCTTATTTACAGACAGCAAGGGAGATCTGGAGATCACCCAAATTCCTTTTTTATAAATCTTTGCACATGCAAACCCTTCAAAAGCAATGTAAATAATATTCTAGACAATATTTTAGACACTTAAGAAGTTGGTACACAAGGCTCAACTACCACATTTTCAAGAGCCTTTTGAATTGTTGTGACTGCACCATTTAAGTTGTACGTAACGTAACGAAAAAAATGAAAAGGGAGCAAATAAGCTTTTTACAGAGATATGCTTGTTTTCTTCTTTTCTTCAAAAACCGTTGACTGCATGGGCATAGAAAAAACATCTATTCTTTTAAGATAACGAGAAAACTCTTTGGCTACCATCTACGTAGATTCAATTTTTTTCTAGAGGTCTAAAAGTGTATTTCCAAAGTGGTTAAAGATGAAATTTGTACGAGGTTAGCATTCTGGTTACAGATGGTATAAAGCCAAGACAGGACTGCACATTCCTTTGACTGACCTTGATCTATGCCATCTGCAACAGCTACTAAAGTTGTCATAAGTAGCTAAGAGTCAGAAGCACTCTTCTCAAAATAAAGTGAGGGTTATGAAGATATTTGAAATGCAGTTGGTGTTTTATTATCAATTAGAAAAAAAAAAGATTACAGGGAGGGGCAATGCAATAAAAAGTTTGACATTTGTATTCAAACGAGATTTTTTCTTAATAGAATTAACACAGACTGCAATTCAATTAATTCCTGAGACTTCAATTACAAGGTAAACTGTGAGTAAATAATTCAAAATAAACAATTCATCCAATTTTTATTCATTCAAGTTCTTGTAATCTTCTTTCCCTGTCTTAAGACTCTTAACCCTTTACCAGAACACAAATATTTAGACTTGTCCCATTTCTATGTTACTCAAAACTTATTGTTGCATTTAAAATTGAGAGCCTAGGAAACAGTGAGGAAATAGGAGAAATTAATGAGTGCTTTTTTTTTTTTTTTAAATTTTCATTCCCTTTCCAGCAGTGTTTTCAAAATCCTTCTTTCACACAATCATTGGAATATTTTATAGTTTGGAAAAGGGTTACACTAATAATTGTAATGAAAATGCAAAGAATTATACTCAGAACAAGTGGGCCATTGGCCCTAAAAGCACAAGAATTATACTCAGTCAGAACAAGTGGGCCATTGGCCTTAAAAGCACTCACCTGAGTAAAGTCATCTATGGTTGATAAAGCTAATGCGATCCTGGTTTACATGATGTAAAACAGATGAGTGTTAGTGACCTACTTTTTGACCCAACATGACCCAATTTCAAACTTGTTTGATATATCATCAAGACAAACATTCTGACCAAGTTTCAAGTATATCACACTGAAAATGTGGCCTCTAAAGTGCACACATGGTTTTTCTAAGATATGGCCTAGTGACCTACTTTTTGACTGAACATGACCCATTTTGGAAAGTGTCCAAGATTTTTTCAAGACAAACATTCTGACCACCTTTCATGAGTATCTGACTGAAAATGTGGCCTCTAGAGTGCACACAAGGTAAATGATGACTGCATGACGGACAACGTACAACAGAGGATGCACGACGGTAGACACAGCATGATCACAAAAGTTCACCTTGAGCACTCTGAGCTCAGGTGATCTAACAAGAGGGCCATGATGGCCCTGTATCGCTCCACTGGCTTATAAATATAAACCATAAATACTAAACATTTCAATTCTGAGCCAAATGGTTTCAAAATGAAGACTTACAAAGTTTTCTCTGTAAAAGCCCATGTGAAAGTTGAGACCCGCAAGGCAAAGCCATTTTTGATCCAAGAGCTATAATTACTTGAACCCTGGTATAGGTCCACAAGATAAAGCCACATGCCAAAATAATACAAGTCTTTGCTGTATGGTTATAAATATGGTGATTTTCAAGTTTTGTCCATATGAAGCCTCTGCAAAACATAAGACCCCTGATGCAAGGCTAATTTCAGAAAAAAAAAAAAATCAAAACAGCAAGATTTCTTAACTTGTCACTATGTAAGCCCATGTAAAACTTGTGACCCCAGCGGCGGGGCCAATTTTGACCCCAGGGCTAAAATTTTGGCCCGCTTGGTAGAGGCCCATTAGATATAGCAACATGCAAAATTTGGTAGCTCTAGGCCTTATGGCTAGGTAGAGGAAGATTTTTAAAGTTTTCTCTATGTAAGCCTATGTAAAACTTGTGACCCCTGGGGCAGAGCCAATTTTGACCCCAGGGCTAAAATTTTGGCCTGCTTGGTAGAGGCCCACTAGATATAGCAACATGCAAAATTTGGTAGCTCTAGGCCTTATGGCTAGGTAGAGGAAGATTTTTAAAGTTTTCTCTATATAAGCCTATGTAAAACTTGTGACCCCTGGGGCAGAGCCAATTTTGACCCCAGGGCTATAATTTGAAGAAACTTGATAGAGGTCTACTACATAAAGCTACATGCCAAATTTGGTAGCCCTCTGCCTTATGGTTTCAGACAAGAAGATTTTTAAAAGATTTCCAATATTTTTCAGTTTTGTTGCCATGGCAACCAGAGTTTTTGAAGGAATCAAATTCTTTCAAGAAATTCTGAAGAGGACCATGGCAGGATCATTTCTGTGAAGTTTCATGAAAATTGGATGGGTAGTTTCAGAGAAGAAGATGTTTGAAATAAAAGTTAACGCACGGACGGACGGACGCACGACGGACACTGGGCCATGACATAAGCCCGCTGGCCTTCGGCCAGTGGAGCTAAAAATTATCAATAAATCCTTTTCATGATGGAAAGCTGTAATTTTCCTCCATTCTGCTATGAATACTTAAAATTCTAACGCATTTTTTTTCCCGAGGGGTGGGGGGAGGGGGGGGGGGTGTAAAAACTAAAATTAAACTAGAGCAGAGTGTTTTCAATTACTATACTTTCAACTAAAATTAACTTTAGAAGGAAAATACCTGTTTGTCCAGTTATCATTAATGCATGCATAAGCCAGACTTTAAATTAAAGTTTCATAATTTGTGAGTATATCACAGAAATGATAAGAGTTTCCTCTTGGGCAATACAAGAGCCATGACAGGCAATCAAATCGAATATCACAAAATTTCAATGGGGTAGATGTAGAGACCCAAATTTCAGGTGTAAAGTACAGTCAAACAACAGGGGCGTAAAAACATATTGTGCAGTCTTGTGTTAACCCTTTACCACACAATCCCAACTTTTAATGACTGAGGAAGAATGCTTTTGAAAACATTGTGGGGAAAAAGAGAAAATGCTGGTAACCAGCATTTTCTCATTTCCTTACGATGTTTTCAAGGACAAATTTTGTTATTTGAGCCACCCTTAATTTGCCTTCTGCAATAGTTTTCAATTTGGACATGTCTAACATAAATGTCCTTGGTTTCACCAAGTACTAGCTAGGGCTCTGAAGTGTCTTGCTTAAGGGCAATCCCATGAAAAACCAATAGCTTTGAATGAGGCTATAACCTAGGGCCTCCAGGTTATAAGTCCTAGAATTTTATCATATGGTAAAGAGTAAACCCTGTACCAAACGACAAAATAATGGACCTGCCCAAATTGAGGGCATTTGCAGACTACAAAATAAATGTGACAGACAACCATTGAATTTTGTTTTTGGAAGGATGAAAAACATTCTGGGAAAAGGAGAAAATGCTGGTCACCAGAATTTTCTCCTTTTTCCCCACAATGTTTTCAAAAGGCTTTTTCCCTAGGGTCATTACAAATGGGGATTATGTGGTAAACAGTTATGAAACAATCACAAGCTTTAAAAATTTTTGGGAAGAAAGCTTTTGAAAAAAATTGTGGTAAAAGGAGAACATGCTAGTTACCAGCATTTCCACCATCTCCAAAATGTTTTCTATCCTTTCAATGACAGTCTTTTTGTTTGCACCACATTCAATTTGTCGTCTGCAAAAGCTTTCAACTGTTTTGTGACAATGAAAAAGATTTCCAGTGTTAATAAAATGGAATGTAATGCTTTTTCAATTTCAATGTGTTAGGTCGCTTTTGATTGAGCTAAAAACCTCTATAATTAATAACAGTGTAACATTTTTTTCCTTTTGAAGTGATTTATATTGTAGTTTGTAGACAGTCACACAGAGTTGTAAAAGGAGAAGTAAACATACTCTTTCAAACTGTCTACCACTGAAAGGAGTGCTTTCTATACAAAAAAAACTGCCTTTCAAATAAATATGACAGATAAAATGTAATACGCTTCTTTCGATCTTGAAAGTATTTTGCTTTTATTTCTTTTTTGTTATTAAATCTGTAAATGAAAAACAGATTTTAGCATTGTTCTTCCCTCGTAAACTGAAAATTCACAACAGAAAAACATAAAGACTGTCTCAGGACATTCTAAGCATTACATGGCATTAACCCTTCACCTCACCATCCCGAGTTTTAAGGACCATGAGAAACAAAGCTTTTGAAAACATTTTGGGAAAATGAGAAAATGCTGGTAACCAGCATTTTCTCATTTTCCAACAATGCTTTCTCATCTTTTTTAGACAATGTTTTTACCACATTCATAATGACTTTGTCATCTACCAATGCTTTCTCTTTGGGTCAGTCTAAAGTTCTGTTGTTTGGTAAAGAGTTAATTATTTACCAGATGATAGCATTTAAGCCTCATCCATATTGAAGGTATCTAAATCTTTAACACAAAATTCTGTGTTTCAATGACCCTAAAATAGAGAGCCTTTGAAAATATTGTGGAACAAGAGCGTCAAATTGTCGCAAGATACGCCTGTCCCACCACCAGTTTTTGAGGGGGATAATGATCGTAAAGGGCAGGTAGAGGAAAATAGTAGTGCAGCAGAAATCATGGAAGTGATTGAAATAGGCATGAATGTCTCCGGCCAGAGCATAACTTTGTCATCTCCAGTCTGAACATCTTCAAATTTGGAATGCATGATTGTTGAAAAATTAGGGGGAAAAACTCAAAATTTGTGCTAGGAAGAGTTAGGGTTCTTGTGCACTGCACTCCGTAATTTTTCAACAATCATGCATACCAAATTTGAAGATGTTCCGACTAGAGATGACAAAGTTATGCTCCGGACAAGCAGAAAATGCTGTAAAAATGACAATCAAAGGGAAATAACTCAGACAGAACGAGGTGGAGTTATGGTTCTTTCGCACTGCACTCGGTATTATTGCAACAAACACAAATGCCAAGTTTCAAGTCAATTGGACTGAAGATGACCAAGTTACGCTCCGGACAAAGAACTGGACGCCTCCCGCCCGCCCCTACGCCATGGCTGATCCCATAATACATCCCATCTTTGACAGGCGTATAAAAAGGGGAAAACGCTGGTAAGAGCCTTTCTCAAGAGTTTCATGTGTTTCAGAACGGCATTTTTGATGCCTTAAGAAGAGGTTTTTCCCCTGTGTTACATGTATCAATGTTTAATGGGTTTTAAGATAACTTGTGTGTTAAAACCTAAGTCACTGAATTTAAAAATGTAAAATTGTAAAGATGAAGAGGGAAGCCCTGCATAGAATATTTGAAAATGAAACATCGCTGTATTTATAATGTTCTTGTTTTGTAAACAAATCTAATTAATATTCCATATGGTTGCAAACAGTATTTCTAACATAAATACAAAAAATTTGGTAAATGAATCCCAATTTTCATTGTTTCTTCATTGGTTATTCATTCAGTAGTCTGATATAAGGGTACATTAGCCAACAAGGATTTTTCAAAAGGAAATCATTTGTCACACCATTCTGTGCAAGTTTCAGTAGCTAATATTTTATCACATTACAGGTTGTAAAGTGCAAGTTCAAGAAATGTGAGCCAGGCGTGGTTAAAGAGCATGTACCAACTAGCTGCTGGCAAACTTATCCTTAACCCTTTCCCAAACAAGCCCTGGTTTTCACATGTCTGCAGTACAAGTCTTCTGAAAACACTGTGGGAAAAGGAGAAATTGCTCGTAACGAGCAATTTCTCCTTTTCCCACAGTGTTTTCTACCCTTTTTGAGACCTTTCTGCATTTTCATCAAATTTAAAATTGTCGTCTGCAAACTCTTTCAATCTGGACCAGTCAAAAATTTGTCGTTTGGGAAAGGGTTAAATCCCCTTCCATTATAGATGATTCTACATCTGAAACCTTTCAGAAAAGAAACAGAAAAAATAACTCTTTATAGTCCAGATTCATGCAGTAATTTTAAAAAGATCAAGAATGATGAAAATATTCATACAGACAAAAAGTGACTTAATATAATATACAGACTACCAAGTTAATTGGAATCTTTTAAAAATCAAGGGTACACAAGGTTGTGGGGGGTTGTTAAAAGGAAGTGTTCTACTGAAACTGATACTAGCCTAAACAACCGTGCAAGATTTTGTTGCTATTAAACTACCATAAAGATAGCAATCTACAATTTGGTTTTGACAGATTTACATAGTAAACTTCACCAGCCATATATGGCAAAAAAAAAAGGATATTCAAAGAATGTGTCACAAAGATAAACTTCTTCTATTATTATGAAATATGAACATCAACATTTATCTTGTAATTTTGTACCAGTTTCATACAAAGTTTCAGCTTTACAGGTCATCTGGTGAATATTCTGTCATTTTTCTTGAATAACCTGCCTGACCCTTTACCCCTTTACCAAGCTATCCTGAGTCTTCATGAACCTGAAAATATTGTGGGAAAAGGAGAAAAAGCCAGTAACCAGCATTTTCTTCTTTTCCAACAATGTTTTCTACTCTATCAAAGGTAAATCTCATTATTTGAGCTACATTTAAATTGTCATTTACAAATACTTTTCAATTTGGAAATGCCTCAAATTTTGTTGTGCTGTAAATAATTAACCCTTTACCACACAAAACCACGTTTTAACGACCCTGAGAAAGAAGCCCTTTGAAAACATTGTGGGAAAGGAAGAAAATGCTGGTAACCAGCATTTTCTCCTTTCCCCACAATAATTTCTACCCTCCAACAAACAAATTACAATTTTTGAGTCATATTCATGTTGACGTCAGCAAATGTTTTCAATTTGGACATGTCCAAAATTTTGTCTTTTGGTATAAAGTTAATGTGTCATGTGACTCAAATTGAAAATATTTACATAAACTGACTTTAGTAGGTGTACCGTACTGCTTTTTTGTACTAATTTTATTCCCTGGTAAGATTTCTTGTAGCTATCAAATAGCTTTTGAAAGCAGGAAATATTCTTTTGGACCAATTATTGATGAAGCTTGAAGTTTTAGATTTGATTTTAAACTGAAAGCACATCTAATAGCAGAGTATAATACCAATTCATTCCATTTTTGGGGTTCGGACAACTACATATCCGGACATTTGCCCAATAGGACAATTGCCACCTGGACAAAAAGCCCACCCACAATAATACCAACCTGGACATTTGCCCACCTGCCCTTTTCCCTTTGTTTTTACTTATTTTTATCTATTTTTATGTGGTTTTTAGTTAAATGATTTTTCATGACAAATAATTTTTCACCATGTTTCCCCTCAAATAAACAATTTGCATTGCATTGAAAAGGCTGCATGTATGAATTAAATTTCTCTAATCTTAACGTATACCAAGAGAAGTTTGCCCAGTGTAATTGTTAAAATTCTGAAATAGTTATTAAAGCAGTTTTATTGGGAATTAAATTATTTTAATCTTAATAATAAGAGAAACTTGTCCAAACAACGTAATTGTTAAAACTCTGAAACAATGATTACAGTGGTTTAATCACAGAATTATTTGTTTCACCAGCCAGGTATCACATATACCGAAAATTTAGGGACAATTATTTTACCAAGTGTCCAAACTTAGGGACAAAAAATAAATTATTTTGGAAAATAATTAATGGTGTCCGAAAATTTAGGGTGTCCGAATACTTAGGGTAATTACGGTAACATTAATTTACAAACCTTGGACCAGCTCTAATTATTTCAAATACAGGAAAAAAATGTATGTTGAAACTTTCTCAAAATGTCTTTTTCATTTACCATTCAGCTTGCCCTTTGCCCGATAAGATTTTTTAACTTTTAATGCTTCAATCATCCTGAAAAAAGAATTCAATGCACAAATGGTCAAGGTGTAATGGCTCCTCTTTCCATGATACCTCAAAAATTCTAATGACCATATTTGAAAGGTACACATAAATTATTTTAATATATCAGACGACAAAATTTGCATCGGCTCATTTATAGAAATTTGCAGATGATCAATTTGAAATGCAGCAAAAATGGAAGAAAACTAAACGATAGGATAGAAAACATTGTGGGAAAGGGAGAATTGTTTGTTTTGAGCAATTTGTCCATCTTCCGTAGTGTTTTCACGTCATCAACTGCAGACACATAAAGCATGGGTCTTCTTCCCGTAAAAGCAAGGCTTCATCCTGTAGATGGTTGAGACAGTCGATCAATAGGTTAACTATCGACATAGTATGGCATGGCTTTTGTCCTAGGTGGCAAATGTCCGGGTGGGCAAATGTCTTGGTGGCAAATGCCCTGTGGGCAATTGTCCTAGACCCTCCATTTTTGATAAAGAATGTGGCTATGCCAAAAAATACCAACTATAATGGAAATTGATTAGGTTTCAAGTATAATAATTTGAAATAAACAACAGTAAGTGAAACAAGTAGTATCAGCTAACTTCATACTATTCAACCCTTTGCGAAACCATCCCATGTTTTCTTGATATTTTCTGTTTTTATGAAAAAATTGTGGGAAAAGAAGAAAATGCTGATTACCAGCTCTTTCACCTTTACTCTAAATGTTTTCTATTCTTAAATAGGAATACAACCACATTTCATTTGCATGTCTTTGAGATAATTGTAACAAAGACTGTGCAATCCATGAGTAATGTCCCAGTTTTAGCTAATTTTCCGGAAAATTTCTCCTCTCATTGTCATAGGGTAGCCATTATTGCGGTAGAGGTGGTAAATACATTTTGAATATGGTTGAGGACCAGTTTGCATGGTTAGCTCAGTCAGTAGAGTTCCTAGACTACATTTTTGACAGTCACAGGTTCAAATCCCAGCAAAGGCAAGTTATATTTGTAATTTTTTTTTGTGTATGTGTGTGGCCCCCCCCGCCCCTTTCAACTTTGATTGATTGTATGGTGTTTAACACAGTTTTCAACATTATTTTAGTTATACCACAGCAACCAGTGCACCTATCCATGCTTTCCTGGAGCTTCTTTTACCAGTACTCTGCACAATATTCTTTCCAAGCCACTGGCTGCTTTCCCACATAACCATCGTCGAAACAATGGTCAGCGGTGAGAGAGGAATGAATCCTGTTGGAAAGAAATTAGCCAAGCCCTTTCAGCTAAGAGTAAAGTATCACATCCTTATGTTTTTCAAAACAATAATTTGCTAAATGATCTTTTGGTCCAAATCCATTTTTTTTTGTTAACCCTTTAACACACAATCATGACTTTTAACGAACCTGAGGAAGAAGCCTTTTGAAAACATTGTGGGAAATGGAGAAATGCTGGTAACCAGCATTTTCTCCTTTTCCCACAATGTTTTCTACTCTTCCCAAGACAAATTTCAATTTTTGAGTCACATTCATCTTGTCGTCTGCAAAAGCTTTCAACTTGGGACTGGTCTAAAATTCAGTTGTTTGGTAAAGAGTTAAAATCCTTTATCACACAATCCAAAGTTTTAACAACCTGGGGGAGAAGACTTTTGAAAACATTGTTGCAAAGAAGAAAATGCTGACAACCAGCATTTTCTCCTTTTCCCACAATGTTCTCAAAACTTAAGGCAAATTTTAAGTTTTGAGTGAAATTCATTTTGTCATACTGCATAAGCCTTCAATGTGGACAAGTCTGAAATATTGCCGTCTGGCAAAACAAATGAATTGGAAAGTGTAACTTTTGTGTTGCTTTCAACATTTCAGTCATATCCAGGTGAGATACCACTTCATATATGTCCTGGGTTTCACCAAGTACTAGCTAGGTCAATGAAGTGCCTAAGGACAAACCCATGTAAAACCCAGGGCTATGAGTCAGGCTGGAACATAGGTCCTCAAAGTAGCAAGTCCTACACTTTTCCATGGAGGCACAAGGGACCTGGTGTCTGGCAAAGAGTCAGAAGCAAAAGATTTAATTTTTATTTGTTCTCTGCATATCCTTTCAAGTTTCAAAAGTTTAGAATTATGTTATCTGGTAAATATTTAAAGTTCTTTTCATTAATATCACACAAAATACAAAACTGAGTTCAGACCTTAAGTTCTGTACAGTCTGATTGTGATCCTAACTCTAAATAAATCAACCCCACTCTTTGTTCTCAAGATCCTTGTATGGATAACAATTAAGTCCTTGATTAACTTTTTACCAAACGGCAAAGTTTTATACTGGTTCAAATTGAAAGCCTTTGCAGACGACAATAAAAATGTGACTGAAAAATTGACACTTGTTTTGGGAAGGGTAGAAAACATTGTGGGAAAAGGAGAAAATGCTGGTTACCAGCATTTTCTCCTTTTCCCGCAAGGTTTTCGAAAGCCTTCCTTCACAGGGTCGTTAAAAGCCGGGACGGTGTGGTAAAGGGTTAATACCAGATTTTACTTGAATGACATTAAAGATTATTTTGATTTTTGATAAATCTACAAAAACAGCTGCAGAGCATATGAATAATAATAAACTTGGATCAGTCAAAGAGAGATAACTCCTTTCAAATTTCCAAATATCTAGTATGGAAGGGCAGCAACCCAAGATGACACTTTACTCTTTAATGATGAGTTGCCTCCCCTATAAGGGGGGTATATTTCTTGATAAAATGTTCCTCCTTTCAACTTCCTGACACTTCGAAACCTTGTATATATAATTCAAATAATATAATGTTTGGCTACGAGAGATTCTTGAAACTTAAAAAAGAAGCTTTTACCCAAAAGACAAAAGTTAATGACTGAACCCCACACATCTTGGCAAATTTTGGACAGTGTGGATAAAGCTAAAAATGGTTAGTCCATGTGAAAAAGTTTGAAGATGACTACTCAATTTTTCTCAAGTCCAATTCTGAGTCAGAAAATCCCTGTAAAAAAGCTGAGGGCCCATATTCATAAACAAAGTCAAAGTATTATACTTATGTTCCAACCTAACTCAAATATGGCCCACAACATATGAAATGAGACCTTCGGATGTCTGCGTAAAGTGTCGTCTTGGATTAATCCGAGATGGCACTTTATGACTACCTAAGATTTTTTCATACGGTAGAATTTCATGAAGCAGAAAATCGCACAGACACAGGAAGTGTTGTCTCGGATTAGTCACAGACTGCACAGCTGATCTGGATGACACAACTTTATGCATATGTCTGATGGCCTCTTTTCGTGTCTTGCATGCCATATGACACCTAAGTGGAATTCATTATAATTCTTACTTAATGTATAATGCTCAAAATGGCGTTCATACTTGAGACACCTCCTGGCCAGTCTTCAGTATGATACAGTTGGTCATTCACATGCATAAATGAACAGCTATTTGAGTAGTAAGGTTGCTAAGTAATGTTTGCGGTTCAAGAGGAGTTCGTAAGACGGCGTGCTACTGGTAGAGTCTTCAGGGATCGCCTACATCCTTTAGATACATACAATGACTAAGAATTATACCAAATGTATAGACTCAATTGTGAAACGGTGTTGCAATTAATTGATGCCGTGGTAGATGAACTTGACCAAAAAACACTGAAGAACCATGCCCTTCAGTGCTTGTACAGTTGAGGTCTAATACTCGTCTAGACGGTGAACTTGTCACTTTTCTGTGCACTGGCTCTATTCCAAACCACAAAAACTTACATGGTTGAGTTTGAAATCATACATAATACCCTAATACCCAATGATCAGTGGGGAAAGTTATGCATGATGCCTACACTTACACATTATACTGAGCTAGGTATTCTACTTAAGTAGGTTTGTGAATTCCAACTGAAGTATCATGCCTGGTAAGGCATGATACCTAAGGTTAAGTCATACTTAACTTAAAAGTATCTTTATGAACACAGGCCCAGGTTCACCCCTGAAATCATTTATCTGAAATAGGTCTAATTGTTTACCAAAACAATAATTGATGACAAATTTTTAAAAGAAATTTCAATACAAATTACATTCCACAATAAACAGGCTTTGCTAGAAAGACTGTTTGCTTTCCCCTTCCTCTTTTATTTCCCTTTTCCCCTTCCTCTTTTATTTCCCTTTCTCTTCCATAAATTAATCTTTCAAGTACTTAGTACAACATTATTTGCTATAGTGGACTGTGTTAATCAACATCAGACTGCACAGTCTGATCTCAATCTAAATAGTCTGCTTTTTGCATAATATTCTGAAAAAAAAAAAAAAAAAAAAACACTCGAAGCCTTCAAATACCGACCGACAATATCTTTTCAAAAATCTTATACTCTAATGTTCGGTAAGCTGCCCATAATGTTTTGTCTTCCAATTTTGTTCTAATCTATTACATTCTGTAAAACATTCTTCTGGTAATTCAACCAACCTGGGGCATAATGACCTATGTAAAGAGAGAACACCAAGATGAACCTGGCATATGTTCAGTCTGATCTTGGTTTGTACTTTTGGCACCAAAATGATCATTTAGCTTTGTCTATTCTGAGGAATGTTTGACACACTACCATGGGAAAAATTGTTACAGTGAGAAAAATGATTTATTACCCTTTATATCAAACAATCCCATGTTTTGATGCTGGGAAAAAAGTCTTTAAAAAATAACACAGAAAAAGAAGACAATGCCTTTATCCAGCAATTTCTCCTTTTCCCGTAACATCTGGGTCAAATTTCATTCATTACCTGCAAAATTTTCAAAATGGACAAGTCTCAAAGGTTGTTTGGTACAGAGTAAAATTGCATCAGAGACATACGATAACCTCAATTCTAACATTTCCGTGGACAAAATCAAATAGTTGCCTGATGGAGGGAGAGGTCAGAAAATACTGTGGAAAATGGAGACAACTCTCATTAGGCTTATTATGTTCAGTATGAGGTGGTCAAAAGTTACTTTCAATTTAATCATCTAAAATAAGCCTACACAGCTTAGCACAGCTTAACTCTTTACAGGATGAAAAGTTTAGACTTGCCCAAGTTCAAAGCAATAAATTGGATGTGGCTGTGATGAAGAAATTTGTCTCTGAAAGGTCAGAAAACACTGTTGAAAAAGGAGAAAATGCTGGTAAACCAGCATTTTCTCCTCTTCAAAAGGCTTCTCCCCCCCCGGGGTCACTGAACCTTGGGACTGTGTGATACAGTATTCAGTTGTTCCTATGAACAGGGCAGATCAAGCATGTTGAGTAGACTGCATACACCATCCTCCTTTGGGCTGCACTGTCTACACCGTGTATCATCGACTCCGGAACTTGGTACCAGCTGAAGTGGTGATAAACAACAAGAGGGCCATGATGGCCCTGTATCGCTCCACTGGCTTATTAATATAAACCATGAAGAGAAGTCTTCACTATATAAGCCCTTATAAAACTTTGACCCCAGGGCTATAGTCGGACTAAATGGGGAATATGTGTATTAGAAGAATAACATGCCAAATTTGGGAGTTCTTGGCCTTATGGCTATTAACAAGATGGTTTCTGAACTTTTCACTCCATAAACCCATGTAAAACTTGTGACCCCTGGTGCACATGTTTATGACCAAATTTGGGAGTTCTTGGCCTTATGGCTAGTAACAACACGGTTTCTGAAGTTTTCACTCCATAAACCCATGTAAAACTTGTGACCCCTGGTGCAGGGCCAAACTTGATCCTAGGGTTGTAACTTGGGCCCTCTTTGTAGTTGTCCACTAGATAGTGCTATAATTATGCAAAATTTGGTAGCCCTAAGCCTTATGGCTATGTACACCAAGATTTAAAAGTTTTCCCTATAAAAGCCCATGTAAATCTTGTGAAACCCCCCCCCCCCCCCCCCCCCACATGAGGCCACATTGACCCCAGGACTATAATTTGGGCACTTTTGGTAGACCCCAACTAGATCAAGCTAAATGCAAAATTTGGTAGCTCTAGGCCTTATGGCTAGGTACAGGAAGATTTTTAAAGTTTTCTCTATATAAGCCTATGTAAAACTTGTGACCCCTGGGGCACAGCCAATTTTGACCCCAGAGCTATAATTTCAAGAAACATGACAGAGGTTTACTACATAAAGCTACATACCAAATTTGGTGGCCCTATGCCTTATGGTTTCAGACAAGAAGATTTTTAAAGTTTTCTCTATATAAGCCTATGTAAAACTTGTGACCCCTGGGGCACAGCCAATTTTGACCCCAGGGCTATAATTTCAAGAAACATGATAGAGGTTTACTACATAAAGCTACATGCCAAATTTGGTGGCCCTATGCCTTATGGTTTCAGACAAGAAGATTTTTAAAGTTTTCTCTATATAAGCCTATGTAAAACTTGTGACCCCTGGGGCAGAGCCAATTTTGACCCCAGGGCTATAATTTCAAGAAACATGATAGAGGTCTACTACATAAAGCTACATGCCAAATTTGGTAGCCCTATGCCTTATGGTTTCAGACAAGAAGATTTTTAAAGATTTCCAATATTTTTCAGTTTTGTTGCCATGGCAACCAGAGTTTTTGGAGGAATCCAATTCTTTCAAGAAATTCTGAAGAGGACCATGGCAGGATCATTTCTGTGAAGTTTCATGAAAATTGGATGGGTAGTTTCAGAGAAGAAGATGTTTGAAATAAAAGTTAATGCACGGACGGATGCACGACGGACACCGGGCCATGACATAAGCCCGCTGGCCTTCGGCCAGTGGAGCTAAAAACTGGTCCTGTCCAGGTCAGGAAAATTCATTATTTTGTTGTTATGTCGCGATATTATGCCTCAATGAGAATGTCTCCATTTACAGAACATATTTTTGTTTGAAATGCACATCCAGAAATGACATAGAAATGATTTTAAGTTCACATTTTATTGTCAAACGAGCTGCCTGGTTCTGCCGAAATTATGTGTCTTTGTCAAAACCCACCTGTTTATCATACAAACGGTTGCTACAAATTTCAGTCCACTGTTATGCATATGCATTCCCATCACCGCTGCTTATATATAATCAATAGTTTTCTCAAAACAGTGATGGAACTCGATAAAAACATCATAAAACTCTGAAGGCTTGAGTACGGCAACTTGAGGCCTTGCATAAAAATAATGGATGGCGTCTTGCTAGCTAACTGTACGGCGATTTATTGTGAAAATAATAAAATTTAATGCAATGTAGCACGCGAAAGGGTATTATTTCCTAATTAGTACCATTTTCACAGTTGTCAATATTAGTTACAAGAGAATTTATTTGTTGGAGTATGGTCATATCGAAAGAAAAAAGCACACAGCTCGACTGGAAGCCAATTCCTCTCGCAGGCTGTGCGAGTAGTCTATCCACAAAATTACTGAGTCGTATATCGGCCTATGACAATAGGTTTATAATTCGGGAATTATTACCCGAGAGAAACATTTCCAATATCTTGAGCTAAAGATGGATTCATTTATACGAGGGCCGTTAATTTTGTTATTTATAGTAGAGACATAGTTTTAGACGGTGAACTCGTTTAAAGGAAAGTTTGAACCTTTCTTAAAAAGATGGGGGAAAAACACAGTACTGTCATGGACACTGGCATGAATTTAGTGCAATAAATCGTGTCTCAAGCTGTAACAATATCGGTGGTATTATTTGAGATTTTCGAGACGCTGGTACAGCAATGCCTTACCTATATCAGATAATCATGAGTACATGCTGTAGAAAAGTGAGCAGTTTCATAAATGATACTGTGCTTTGAATGTTAATCAGTTTTCTTACAGGAAACTGTCATACTAAGTATGGCATTACTTGACGACTCACGAGGCCTGTTTCCATGCATGATGTTCTGTTTCCAGGTATATATGTGATATATGTGTGTGTGTGTGTGTGTGTGTGTGTGTGTAAAATTCCATAAAATCTCTATTGTTGACCCACCACGACCACAAAACTAAAGGAAAGCAAATATTTCTTAAAGCAGAACACTGTGACGACCCTACGACTTCGTTCTTAAACTTTCAGTGTCTGGCATTTTTTCGCAGAAACGTTACTTCAAGCCCAAACCCCCCCCCTTTTCTGAGCAGGATGGGTGTGGTAACTGACCATGTAAGTTTCCAGTATAGAAACAGTGTATGTTCTTGTGACTGCATTTTGTAGCGGGTGCATGCATACGAATTGCGTATCAAATTAAAGTGTAGTTGTTGATCTTTAAAATAATATGGTTTCCTAGGTGGGCAATCGCCGCAGATGAACTTTTCAAACAGCCCTCATACCGGGCTGAAGCAACTCGTACAACCAATATGCGTGCCCAGCAAATACATCAGTTCAGCCTCCGTATCTATAGTCAGAGTCTGGTCAGTGTCTTCGCTGGTTGCCTGAAGTAGGGTTGGGTCCCTAGCTATCAACAGAGTGGTCATTGAAGACATGATCTAAATGAACAGGCTGATCTTAGCAGGATGCACATGTAAACTGTAGAATTTGTTGTGCTCTGGCTCATTTGTAAGCGTACAACCACCTAAATCTTGGACCACCATGAATCGCAGACAACTGCTTAGTACCATGAGAATGCAACCCTATTTTTCGGCGTAGCTGAATGCGCTGGCTTTTGACCTACTTCTTGGTACTAATAAAGAATGAATAGATGGTAATTTGCGATTGGTGAAATATGTGCACATGTTTGGCGGGCCCCTGCTAGCGCATTTTCTTGCACTTTATGAAATCACTATCAACAAGTGTTGCTACTGCTAACTGATACCCCGGGCTTTGATTCATACCATAGCAAACTAATGTAGTAGGGAATAATTCTTTTCTTGTGCTATTTGGAAACTAAATATTTCATGAGCGTTACCCAATAGCCCGATATTACTATTTAACAAAATTAAAATCACTGAGGAGAAAGAGGCAAATTGCTCGTGAGGTTACTTTTCGTTATTTTACTTCAAATTGAGCCACAGCCACAAAGGAGTTTCAATATTAATATTCCAGTATCTCTTACGCCGTCTATCTTTTTTAAAGATATTTCTTTTTACTTTTCTAACGTTGTCTGCGCATGTCACATTTTTCGAAGATTGACCTGTCTTTTATGACACATCACTTGATAAAAACAAGAGGGCCATGATGGCCCTGTATCGCTCCACTGGCTCATAAATATAAACCACGAAGAAAAGTCTTCACTATATAAGCCCTTATAAAACTTTGACCTCATGGCTACAGTCTGACTAAATGGGGAATATTGTATTAGAAGAATAACATGCCAAATGTGGGAGTTCTTGGCCTTATGGCTGGTAACAAGATGGTTTCTGAACTTTTCACTCCATAAACCCATGTAAAACTTGTGATCCCTGGTGCAGGGCCAAACTTGATCCTAGAGCTGTAACTTGGGCCCTCTTTGTAACTGTCCACTAAATAATGCTATAATTATATGCAAAATTTGGTAGCCTAAGCCTTATGGCTAAGTACACCAAGATTTAAAAGTTTTCCCTATGTAAGCCTATGTACATCTTGTGAAACCCCCCCTCCAAGTATGAGGCCAAATTGACCCCAGGACTATACTTTGGACACTTTTGGTAGACTCCAACTAGATCAAGCTAAATGCCAAATTTGGTAGCTCTAGGCCTTATGGTTTCAGACAAGAAGATTTTTAAAGTTTTCTCTATATAAGCCTATGTATAAAACTTGTGACCCCTGGGGAAGAGCCAATTTTGACCCCAGGGCTATAATTTCAAGCAACATGATAGAGGTCTACTACATAAAGCTACATGCCAAATTTGGTAGCCCTATGCCTTATGGTTTCAGACAAGAAGATTTTTAAAGTTTTCTCTATATAAGCCTATGTAAAACTTGTGACCCCTGGGGAAGAGCCAATTTTGACCCCAGGGCTATAATTTCAAGAAACATGATAGAGGTCTACTACATAAAGCTACATGCCAAATTTGGTAGCCCTATGCCTTATGGTTTCAGACAAGAAGATTTTTAAAGTTTTCTCTATATAAGCCTATGTAAAACTTGTGACCCCTGGGGCAGAGCCAATTTTGACCCCAGGGCTATAATTTGAAGAAACTTGATAGAGGTCTACTACATGAAGCTACATGCCAAATTTGGTAGCCCTATGCCTTATGGTTTCAGACAAGAAGATTTTTAAAGATTTCCAATATTTTTCAGTTTTGTTGCCATGGCAACCAGAGTTTTTGAAGGAATCAAATTCTTTCAAGAAATTCTGAAGAGGACCATGTCAGGATCATTTCTGTGAAGTTTCGTGAAAATCGGATGGGTAGTTTCAGAGAAGAAGATGTTTGAAATAAAAGTTAACGCACGGACGGACGGACGGACGGACGACCGGACGGACGGACGGACGGACGCACGACGGACACCGGGCCATGACATAAGCCCGCTGGCCTTCGGCCAGTGGAGCTAAAAATGGACATATATCAATACGCAGCGTGTAAATTGCCGCTGAAAAAGTGCAGGCGAAAATGGCAATAAATAATACGTCTGTGGAAAAATCAAGCCAGTCTTTCGCTACAAATTTCTTGGAAGACGAAATGATTTCAAACGGGGAAAATGTTTTAAATACCAACTGTTTATTGCAAATCTCTGTCAATGGTTTCTAAACATAGACATGGGGAAAGCCGGGATTTGTGCAACAGACTGACAATAAAAATAACGTCCCCACCTTGCCTGGCTTATACCGGGGTTTCTTCCCAAGCTTATATTTATAAATTGCTGGTGCATAGGTTATATGCTGGCTAACCATGGTTGGATGAACCGTACAAGGTAGGTTTTAGAGAGTAAACATATATTTTACTTTGAAATTCGTTGCATTGATTCCTGCCTTAAAAAATAGTCCGGTTCACTACCCAGAATGCCACTACCCAGAATGCCCATATCAGATAGTGATGTATTTGAAAAATGCCCCTAGCGGAAGATAATGCTTTTCTAAATCCCTTACTGCCGCAGTTCATGGTAGTCCCCTTCTATATTGTAACCGGACTATTTTTGCCTTTCTGTGACGTCAAAACGCTAAACATGTTATTTGTCCTGATGTAGACGCCTCTTGATGCAATATCCGCTAGCGAAGGGCATTAGAACCTGCAAAGGGATAAAAGAAAGTGCCAAAATAGCCACTTTTGCTGTATCATACTGATGAAAGTTGCCGTACAGTTAATTTAGTAAAATTTTCATGTTGCCGTACACCAACCTTTCAAATTGCCGTACTCCCAAGGATTCTTGTTTTCGGGAATAACTCAATCAAATCTTGATTGTTGCATATGAAACTTATACCGAGGTCGATTCCAAATGTCCGGAATATTTTGATACTAAGAACCAAGGGTAACAAGCTTTGTCACAACGAAAAACGAACGATTTTCAATGGGATATGATGGTTTGAGCAGTACCAGCTAGTAGGATTTCGCCGTTTTTTGCAGCATGCATGAATATTGTTTTTGAATCACGATCATGGACAACAGTTGGACATCTCTAAACACTGATGCTCATCGTTTGGTAGGAAGACACTGATTAAAAACCATTAAAAAAACGACTGACTCACCCCACTACATGCCATGACTACCTTTTGTGTCGACTCGGCTGGTACCAAGTTCCGGTGTCAATGATACACAGTGGTCTAGCATATTGCAAGATAGTAACAACCTTCTGAAGGTAATAATTGTGTTCTTCTCTCCCTCCTGAACAACAAGAGGGCCATGATGGCCCTGGATTGCTCACCTGAGTCAATAGGCGAAATTTCACTCCAGGGTCATAATGACCCAATTTAAAACTCATCCGAGATATTATTAAGACAAACATTCTGACCAATTGTCAGGTCAATTGAACTGAAAATGTGGCCTCCGGAGTGTCCAAAATGTATTTCTTCAATTTGACCTAGTGACCTAGTTTATGAACCTATGTGACCATATTTCAAACTCATCCGAGATATTATCAAGACAAACAGGCGGACCAATTTTCAGGGCAGTTGAGCAAGAAATGTGGCCACTAGAGTGCCAACAAGATATTTCTTTAAATCTGACCTAGTACCTAGTTTAGGACCCAAAGGTGACCAAAATTCAAACTCATCTGAAATTTCATCAAGAAAAACATTCTGACAAATTCTTAAGTCAATTCAGCAATAAATGTGGCCTCTAAAGTGCCCACAAGGTATTTCTTTAATTTGACCTAGTGACCTAGTTTATGACACAAGGTATCCCAAATTCAAACTCATCCGAGATTTTATTTAGACAAAGATTCTGACCAATTTTTAAGACAACTGAGCAATAAATGTGGCCTCTAGACTGCCCACAAGGTATTTCTTTAATTTGACCTAGTGACTTAGGTTATGTCCCCAGGTGACCCAATTTTGAAGTTATCCAAGATTTCATCAAGACAAACATTCTGACCGATATTCGGGTCAATTGAGCAATAAATGTGGCCTCTAGAGTGCCCACAAGGTATTTCTTTAATTTGACCTAGTGACCCATTTTATAACCCCAGATGACCCAATTTCCAAGTCATGTGAGATTTAATTAAGACAAACATTCTGACCAATTTTCAAGTCAATTGAGCAAAAAATGTGGCTTCTAGAGTTCCCACAAGGTATTTCTTTAATATGACCTAGTGACCTTGGTTTTGACTCCACATGACCCAATTCGGAACTCATCCGAGTTTTTATCAAGACAAACATTCTGACCAAGTTTCATGAGTATTATACTGACAATGTATCCTCTAGAGCGCACACAAGGTTTTCCTAAGATTTGACCTGGTGACCTAGTTTTTGAACTGAGGTGACCCAGTTTCAAACTCTTCCAAGATATCATCAAGACAAAAATTCTGACTTAAGTTTCACTAGTATGGGACTGAAAATGTGGCACACAAGGTTTTTCTAAGATTTGACCTAGTGACCTAGTTTTTGACCCCACATGACCCAATTTCAATCTCGTCTGAGATTTTATCAAGACAAAGATTCTGACCAAGTTTCACAAGTATTTGACTGAAAATGTGGCCTCTACAACCCACACAAGGTTTTTCTAAGATGTGACCTAGTGACCTAGTTTTTGACCCCACGTGACCCAATTTCGAACTCACTCGTCTGAGATTTTATCAAGACAAACATTCTGACCAAGTTTCATGAGGATCGGACTGAAAATGTGGCCTCTAGAGCATACACAAGGTTTTTCTAAGATTTGGCCTAGTGACCTAGTTTTTGACCCTACATGACCCAATTTCGAACTCACTCATCTGAGATTTTATCAAGACAAACATTCTGACCAAGTTTAATGAGGATCAGACTGAAAATGTGGCCTCTAGAGCGTACACAAGGTAAAAAGTTGATGAAGCACGACGCACGACAGACGCCGGACACAGCACGATCACAATAGCTCACCATGAGCACTTTGTGCTCAGGTGAGCTGAAAACATCCCAATTTGATTCAATTTAACGTCAACACTTAAACTCTTTACCATCTGACAAAACTTCAGGTTCCTCCATATTGAAAGTGTTTGCAGTAGGCAGTGATAATAATTTGTTACATAAAAGACAAGATTTGAAGTTGAAGGTTGGAAAACACTGTTAAAAAAGGATGAAATGCTGGTTGACGGCATTTTCTCCTTTTTTCAGAATGTTTCCAAAGTATTCTTCCACATGGTTAGAAAAGTTCTGGATTGTTTGGTAATATCAAAAGGAGCAGTCATTACTACGGGACACAAATTTGCAGAGGACAACTTTGTAATAATGAAAATACCCTTCTAAAATAGGAATAGTTGAAATTAATTTTGGGGTAATAAATGAATACCTGTCAAAACATTGTGGCAGAAGGAGAAAATTGCTCATTAGGAACAATTTCTCCTCAGGCCACAATGCTTTCAGGAGCTGCATGATACAAAACAACGTCTGCAAGATGTAAGGAGTTAATGCTGAAACTGCTTAATAATAAAGAAAACGAACATATCTAGTAGACTGTTAAAGTCCAAAGATTGAGATTTTCAGGTTCTTTTCATTGTGAGAAATCTTAAGATATTAAAAAGTATAGATCTCAGATCAGACTGAACATTTTTGCAGTCTGATCATTATCTACACTCTCAGCAAAAGCATTCTAAACTGTGAGTAGTAGGCTAAGGGTTAATAGGTAAATGACAATGAGGGAGTTTTCATCTGTATGCAAATCTTCAGAGGCAGATGTGGAATGTGGCATAACACAAATTATATAACAGTTTTGTTATGGGGATGTACAAAATAACTCACTCTCAATCAACATTCTGCTCTTCCATTCCATTCTCTTGTTCACACTTTCCCCCAAATACCTTTTTTCATACTCTTTACCTTCAGACACTTTTGGCCTGCAACATGCGAAATGAGACCTTCGGACCTTTGCGTAAAATGTCTTCTCGGATTAGCCTGCGCAGTGTGCGCAGGCTAATCCAAGACGGCACTTTACGTTTCATACAACAGACTTTCATGAAACAGAAAATCGCACAAAAATGGGAAGTGTTGTCTCGGATTAGTCACAGACTGCACAGGCTGATCTGGGACAACACACTTTTATGCATATGTCCGAAGGCCCCTTTTCGTATGCTGCATGCCATTTAATAATAGTCCATAATGAAAGCATTTCAGGGTCTGTATTCACCAGCCATTCTTAAGAATGTTCTTTATTCTCCAAGATTTTCTAAATTTGAAAGTAACACACTTTCTGATTGGCTAAACTAAATGGTTTAGCCAATCAAAGTTTTGTTACTTTAAAATTCAGAAAATCTTGAAGACTACGACGAAGAATATTCTCAAAAACGGTTGGTGAATAAGGACCCTGGATGATAAGTTTCAGTGTCTCAAATTGAAAAATTTTGTCTTTGAAAGAGTAGAAAACATCCTTAGGACAAACCAGCAGGTTCTCCTTTTTCAAAAATGTTTACAGAGTTCATTTCCTTAGAGTAATAAAAATATGGAATCATTTAATAAAAGAGATAATACCTGTATCTTGCAACATAATGAAAATGGATCTTGTACCAAAAACAACAGTTTTATAATGTCACTTTAAAGCCATGGTCACATCTTACGTAGTTGACCGCCATGGGGAATGACCGTAGTTGGCCCAAGTTGAACGTATTGAATATAGCTGAAGATAGTTACACATAGATAACCATAGTTCAATGTTGTTTGAACTTATGATTTGCCCGTAGTAAGCAAATAATTTTTCAGCATAGTAAAAAATTGGTTACTGTTAACTACGATGTGACCCTACTATGAGTCATAGTGACTGTAGTTCAAATGTAGTTGACCTTATTAACCATAACTGATCTTACTTAACTGTAGTGTGTACTTAGTTGACCACAGTACCTGCCAAAACACATCAACAATACATCATTTCTTCCTAGACAGCATGGCATGATAAGCGATCAGCAATGTAAGCTCGTCAGCTTGCAAAAGCACAATGGCTGTATTTTACCCATACTGAGCAAGCGCAGCCACAACTTTTTACCACTGCTTATCTCAGTTGACACCAATTTACCGAAGTTTCGTATACTTAGGACATCGTTTATACGTAGTGTAACATATTTACTAGCCTGGCATTCTAATAAACAAGGCACACAACTACTGTAGACTCAGAAATATATGTTGTTACTTGCTCTTTATCTGAAATACAGGCCTTGAGAATATTATGTGAGTGTATTTGTTTTGATTTTTCTTTAAAATGAAAATGTTCTATTTAACGGACTGATACCAGTCTATATAGTTACTTGTAGCTAGACATAGTAATACCCTAGTTAACCCTAGTCACTTTGCACATAGCTGAATGTAGTTGACCATACTTACATGTAGTTAAACCTACTTAGGCTTTCTATATATCCTCTTTTTGCCAATTTTGAACATACTTTGAATGTACTTCAACCTAACTGATCGAAGTAACACTACAGCAGACTATGTTTGAAATGAACCATGTGTATGACCATGCCATAAGGGTGATATAACACAATACCACACAGCAAAATTTCCGACTTGTGTGAACTGAAAGCATTTGCAGACACAGCAAAGTAAATGTGGCCCTAATGATATTTTCTTTTGAAATGTAGAGAACTTGTTATCAGCATTTTCCCACAATGTTTTTGAATAGCTTCTCCCTAAGAGTCGTTTAAACCAAGGACTGTGTGGTAAAGGGTTAGTAAATTCTATGTATGCACTCTCCTCCTACAACAGTTTCTTCCTTTACCATCAAACTAACAACATTATTGGTGTATTAAGTGAAAAATTCTAATTTGGTTGATTGCATTGTGTTTAACACCATTTTCAACATCATTTCAGTTATATCAGGGGGCAAGCATACCTTTCAATTATTTCCTTGAGTTTCTCTTAACCCTTGTCCTGCTGAATAAATGAAATGAAACTTTATAGTAGATAGTAGAAGCCGACAACTTTCTTCTTTCAAAGGTATTTTTGGAGGAAAGGTATCTCCTTATCGGATAGCGTAGATCAAAGATCAGACTGCACGTTTTGTCTGGTCTGTGGGTCGTGATAAGCAGCCTAAGGGTTAACAGTACCTAGCGAAATACTCTTCCAAAGTCATGGACTGCTTTCCAACATGACAATTACTAGAACAACGATCATTGGTAAGATGGGAATGAATCCTGTTGCTATGACTATTAACAATCCTCCGAGAGAAATTTGTCGAGCAAGCAGCCCCCTAATTTCAAGACCTATACACAAGCGACTAAGCTACCAAGCTCAGCACTTCAAGCCATAGAAAGCTCATAATATCAACAGATGCTGTAATCAACATTTACTGCAGCACTTAGACCAAATCTACTCCACTTATGTTTTCATTTGCTCTGCATTGCTACATTAAGTTAGATTTTAAAGGAATGAAAGCATGATAATACAGCTAGAACAATCCATTGAACTCTCCAACAATTTTAGACTTGTCCAAACTGAAAGCACAATTTAAATGTGACTCAATTGCTGGAGTTTTTCTTTGAAATGACAACCTTGTGGGAAAATGATGCCAATTACCAGCATTTTCACCTTTTCCCAACAGGTTTTCAAAAATTGTCTTTCTCATTTTCTTTAAAACTTGGGATTGTCTAGAAAATTCTAGTTCAGTTTGTATTTCTGCCTTAATCACAGACAAGGGTGAAAACAGTGATAATGGTAAAAATAATCTATAAATAAAACAAGGGGGCGGGTCAAGCTATGTTACAAGAGAGCCACGATGGCTCACGATGGCTCTGAAACTTGTTAAGTCTTTACCAAATGATAAATATTTAGCTTTGTCCAAATTTAAAGCATTTGCACGTGACAAAATAAATGAAACTCAAAAATTAAAATGCATTGTTCGACGAGTAGAACATATTGTGGACAAAGGAAAAATTGCTGGTTACCAGAATGTTCTCCTTTTTCCACCACAATGTTTCCAAAAATCTTCTTTCTTAGGTTTGTTAAAACTCGAATTGTAAGATAGAGGGTTAAATACTAACCAGACTACAAAAGTACAAAACATTTGACTCATTCATAATTAAAAGGATTTGCAGACAAAAAAACAAGAGGGCCATGATGGTCCTGGATCGCTCACCTGAGTCAATAGGCCAAACATTCTGACCAAATTTCACAAGTATCTGACTGAAAATGTGGGCTCTATAGCGTACACAAGGTTTTTCGAAGATTTGACCAAGTGACTTAGTTTTTGACCCCACATGACCCAATTTCGAACTCGTGTGAGATTTTATCAAGACAAACATTCTGACCAAGTTTCATAAGTATTTGACTGAAAATGTGGCTTCTAGAGCGTACACAAGGTTTTTCGAAGATCTGACCTAGTGACCTAGTTTTTTATCCCACATGACCCAATTTCGACCTCGTCCAAGATTTAATCAAGACAAACATTCTGACCAAATTTGACAAGTATCTGACTGAAAATGTGGCCTCTAGAGCGTATACACAGTTTTTTGAAGATTTGACTTAGTGACCTAGTTTTTGACCCCACAAGACCCAATTTCAAACTTGTCCCAGATTTTATCAAGACAAACATTCTGACCAAGTTTCAGGAAGATTGCACTGAAAATGTGGCCTCTAGAGTGTACACAAGGTTTTTCTAAGATTTGACCTAGTGACCTAGTTTTTGACCCCACATGAGCCAATTTCGAACTCGTATCAGATTTTATCAAGACAAACATTCTGACCAAATTTCACAAGTATCTGACTGAAAATGTGGACTCTAGAGCGTAGACAAGGTTTTTCGAAGATTTGACCTAGTGACCTAGTTTTTGACCCCATATGACCCAATTTCGAACTTGTGTGAGATTTTATGAAGACAAACATTCTGACCAAATTTCACAAGTATCTGACTGAAAATGTGGCCTCTAGAGCGTACACAAGGTTTTTCGAAGATTTGACCTAGTGACCTAGTTTTTGACCCCACATGACCCAATTTCGAACTCGTCCGAGATTTTATCAAGACAAACATTCTGACCAAGTTTCATGAGGATCGGACTGAAAATGTGGCCGCTAGAGCGTACACAAGGTAAAAAGTTGACGACGGACGACACACGACAGACAAAGCACGATCACAATAGCTCACCATGAGCACTTCGTGCTCAGGTGAGCTAAAAAGTAGATACAGCTCAAATTGTTAGACTTATCTGTGAAACAAGAGAGCCATAATGGCCCTGGATCGCTCACCTGAGCCAATAGGCAAAATGACCCCAGGTGACCAAATTTCGAACTCATCCAAGATTTAATTAAGACAAATGTTTTGACCAATTTTCAAGCCAATTGAGCGAAAAATGTGGCCTCTAGAGTGTCCACAAGGTATTTTTTTAATTTGACCTAGTGACCTACTTTATGACTCTGGGTGACCCGATTTCAAGTTTTCTGAGATGTAATCAAGAAAAACATTCTGACCAATTTTCAAGTCAATTGAGCGAAAAATGTGGCCTCTAGAGTACCCACAAGGCATTTCTTTAATTTGACCTAGTGACCTACTTTTTGACCCCAGATGATCCAATTTCAAACTTGTCCGAATTTTATCAAGACAAACATTCTGACCAAGTTTCACAAGTATCTGACCGAAAATGTGGCCTCTGGAGCTCACACAAGGTTTTTCTAAGATTTGACCTAGTGACCTAGTTTTTGACCCCACATGGCCCATTTTTTAACTTATGCGAGATTTTATCAAGACAAACATTCTGACCAAGTTTCATGAGGATCGGACTGAAAATGTGGCCTCTAGAGTGTACACATGGTAAAAAGTTGATGACGGACGACGCACGACAGACACAGCATGATCACAATAGCTCACCATGAGCACTTTGTGCTCAGATGAGCTAAAAAGTAAGCAAGGGTAGAAAGCATTGCGGGAAAAGGAGAAAATGCTGGTTACCATTATTTTCTCCTTTTCCCCACAATGTTTTTGAAAGCTTTCTCTCTAAAGATTGTTTAAACTTGGGATTGAGTGGGAAAGGGTTAACTGAAACCCCAGCATCTTTACCTCACAGAATAAGTAGTCATACTTGATATGTTCAATTGTTCGTGAATGAAACCAAAGAAATCTTCGTTTCATCCATCATCAAACTGTAGTCTTCATTTCATAAAAGCAGAAATACAAACTTGTGCTTCTATTCTATAGATCAGATAAAACTAATGCTTACCTCATCCTATACAGTTCAGTTGTCCAACTTCAAATTCTTTCAAAAAAGCATGAAGTTTCCTGAAATTAGTAAAAAAAATAATGTTACCTTTATGAGGCAAGACAACAATCCATTTTCATACAAGCAAATTTAGACCTTCTTCATATAAGTATATAGAATTTTTATGCAAGCAAATTTAGACCTTCTAAACATCAGTAGAATTTTTATACCAGCAAATTTAACCCTTTGAAGCATTAGCTTTTTTCCAAAGGACAAAATTTTAGACCAGTCCAAACTGAAAGCATTTAAAGACAACAAAATAAATGTAACTCAAAAACTGAAATTTGTTGATGGAAGGGTACAAAACATTGTGGGGAGAGGAGAAAATGCTAGTTACCAGCAATTTCTCCTTTTCCCACAGTGTTTTCAAAAGTCCTTTTCCTCAACGTCATTAAAAGTCAGGATTGTACAGTAAAGGGTTAAGCGCTACACACAAGACAGTATTGAATTGTAAGGAAAACATTGCTGAGGCAAACAAGCAATTGCTTGTAACAATCAAATGCTCTTTTACCCACAGCATTTTTAACTCTGTACCACACGAAACAAGACTGGACCAAACTGAAAGCATTTGCAGATGATAAAATAAATGTAGCTAAAAAGATGATTTCTGTTTTTGATTTGTTAGAAAACATTGTGGGAAAAGGAGAAAATGCTAGTTACCAGCATTTTCTCCTTTTCCCACAATGCTTTCAAACGGCTTTTTCCTCAGGGTCATTAAGAGTCAGGATTGTGTGGTAAAGAGTTAAAGGCCCTTGTCTGCCTAAAGTAATGGATATAAGGAGCATGTCAGCATACCAAAAGAAAAGACACAATTTGCCGCTTACAAATTTGCAACAGTAAAAACTCGGCTCTTGACTAGTGTTTAGTGGAACTATCTATTATAACAATTTGTTAAATAATAACTGGTTGACACTGTATGTTCCCGGTATCTATTTATCTATTTTTGACCTTTTCTTTTGACATCTCAACATTTTAGCACAGTCAAAAGACAACATTCATAATTGAGCTGAAATACAATAAATGCACCAAAAATCTTATTAAGATAACATATAGATGCTCTATTATAAATTTTGTTATATTAGACAGCCAAAGCAAGGAAATGGTCAAATCAAGTGAGCCAACTAGATTCAAAAGCAATTTCATGACTCTATGCTCTAGAAAATCTCAGAAAATATCAGGATGAGCTGATTTAAGATTAGACTTCATGTTCTTTGCTGTCTGATCATGATCAACACTCCTCAAAACTAATGCAAGTTTCCCTAACAGCTACAGGACTTTGAAAGGTTACACTGCCATACACCACTGGCCTTTGTAGAGCTTAATATATGAAATGGACTTTCTCAGCATTTACTAAGCATTGTGCTACTTGAAAGCTGTTTGTGTCAAAATATCTGGTAGAGAAGTGGACAGTGTAAATGTAAATTAAGACTGCACATTCAATGCAATCTGATCTTGATCTACAATGTCTGCATAAGCAACTAACTGTTTAGCACTTTAAGGGCTAAAGAGTAAAGAGCAAACACTCCAAAGGGCAGGGTCACCCTGGGCAAGAAGCCACCTGCTGTTTACAAAATGAAAAATATGCAACAGCTGCTGAACTTAATCAATAACAAGACTGATGATTTTAAGAACTACAATTTCAAACCAAACACGGAATATTTATGTAAACCAAAATACATGTACTGCAAGCAGTTAATAAAACATTAGACCTGTCCTGGTCAAAAGTATAATGTAGGCAACAAACTGACCCTTAACCTTTTACCACACAATCCTGAGTTTTAACAGCCTTGAGAACTAAGCTTTTAAAAACATTTTGGAAAAGAAGAAAATGCCATTAACCAGCATTTTTTCCTTTGCCCACAATATTTTCTACCCTACCAAAGACAGAAATCATCATTTGAGCTACATGTACAGTGTCATCTGCAACTGCTTTCCATTTGCACCAGTCTGAAATTTTGTAGTTTAGTAAAGAGTTAACCCTTTACCACACAATGCCACCTTTTAACAACCCTGATGAAGAATGCTTTTGCAAACATTGTGGGAGAAGGGGAAAATGCTGGTAACCAGCATTTTCTCCTTTTCCCATAATGTTTTCTACCCTTCCAAAAACAAATTTAATTTTTCAGTCACATTTATTTTGTCGTCTGCAAATGATTTCAAATTGGACTCGTCTACAATTTTGTCATCTGGTAAAGGGTTAAAAGCTCCTTTTACAAATTTCAGGCCAGTGTAGATCAAGATCAAAATGCACAAAACATTCAGTTTGATCATGACCAACGTTGTCCGCTTTACTGAAACACTGTTGAAAAAAGCTACCATGTGTTTTAATTTTTGGGGTCTTATTTCTAATCTGGAAATGTACAGTAAAACCCCTCTATTAAGACCACCTGTGGTACTTTTGAAAATTGGTCTTATTAGCGAGGTGGTCTGATTTCCGGGTGTCACCCGCCTAGATTTTGAATCAAACCCGGACTCTGTGTAGACTTATTTAGATTTAAATTATGTGCCAAGTAATGCATATGTATTTTAGTCAGAGAAGCCTTTGCTGACACATTTAAATGACAACAAGAAAATTTTCATGTTTATTGAAAAGTTAATATGTTGCTTGAATCTTATGAAAAGATCCACATGGCAGCGAATTATAATTGCCCATTTAAACTCTTACAGTAAGGTATGTACATTAAGAATCTGAACTTAACGACTACATGATTTAATGTAACTGATAGAATGTCATATTCCCTGTTTTTTTTTTTTTTATTTTGTGTAGTCTCAAGAACTCCTATTCCACTTGCTCATTTTCATTTTTAAACAAAGAATTTCGAATATTATTGAAGAGCCTGACGTTTACAGGGTTTTTTTCCCCCATTTTGATTCCAGTTGAATGTTCGAAAAGTCCTACTAATCGTCGATCACAAAGCCGATAGCAAAGTTGAAGTGTTCGCCAATTCACAAATCGCATATTCTCTACGATATAAGTATGGCTTTAATGTGTAACAAAAACCAAACAATTATCCCATCCTGATCACTAGATATTAACCCAAGCTTCTCAAATTACAAAAGCTGGATGTACAAAACAAATTGTAATTACCTGGATGTTGACATGTTTTTCACCTGGATCAGCAACGTGTGATAAAACGCCTGATTACCGAATAAAAGCCGAATTAATTATTATCAATTCATTGGTCATTTGATTATATAAAGTAACACCTTGATCACTTAACACGATTGTGTTACTATAGTCAACAGATAAACAAAAGACCGACAACTGACTGTCTACTCCATCGGACCCAAGAATATTCGTACATGAAGCACGGCCTCTAGGTCGTGATTATGGACACATGAAAATTAGTGGCCGTTTCATGGGGTTAAAATCTATTTGTAATTTCTCATTGGTACTGAAAATGGTGGTCGTATTTCTGGGGTCATGGTAATTGATTATGAAGAAGGAAAACTTCCGTTCTGACAAAAATCGTTCATAATAGCGGGTTGCTCGTATTACCGGGGTGGTCGTGGGGAGAGTTTTTACTGTATATTGGGTTTATTAGCGACTCTAGGGGTTAAAATATGGCTCTTGTTTCTACCTTTAAAAAAGGTAGAAAACTTCATGGATAAAGGAGATATTCTGGTTAGGAACTTTTTCTCCCTTTTCCAACATTTTTTTCAAAAACTTTTTTGGACAGTGTCTTTAAAACACAGCATGATTTTCCATGATGCATGAATCCTGCATCAATGATGCAATTTTATTTCAAATGACCCCCAAAATAAATAGCAGTGACCCATCAGTGATGCAACTTCTCTAAATCTAAATCATCTTGGCATCAGTGACGCAACTTCTCTAAATCTAAATCATCTTGGAAATTGAATAAATCGTCTTTAATCCAAGTCTGTTCTAGGTACACACTGTGTCAATTTGATTATCAGACCAACACCATTCTTTTTTTCTTCACTACTGGGTTTATTTTAGATAAAAGTGGTTTTCCAGTAATTTATTTATAGAATAAGAATGGTTTAAAGTAAAGCACCGTGCACAGTTGTCATATATACGGGTCCCCATCAAATTCTTAGTCGGGTTCTCTATATTTTACATCACATTTAACATGGCTACTGGTAGATAAAAGTACACGTTACCAATTTGTTCTGTTTGCGGAAAAAATGTCACATCAAAGTAGACTGCAGCATTTTTAGCCTCTGCTTTGAGCAGTACTGCCGATCACGCCACATCAAGCAGTGATTCTGAGAGGAATGTACCGCCTGCCATAAAACGAAGTCGAGCTTTCCATCAGAAATGGCTTAAAGACTTTACTTAGAGTTAAAGAAGGTGAAATGTATTGAAGACGAAGAAACTGAACCTCATTTCAAGCACTTGTAGGAACTTGGCTTGTCAACTGTAGAATGTTATGAAAAAATCAAAGCCACATAGAAGCAAACAACAGTAAATACTGTATTTTCCTTTTATTTACAAAACATAGTTTATACAACTCATATATTTTGACCCCCAAATTTAAAGAAATGAGCCTCAAATTGGGAGACAAGGGGTCACAATGATCCCCAATTTTTAATGCTAAGGGAAAACCCTGCACAGGATTGTTGGGTGAAAGATTAAAAGATTTCTTGTCTCCAAACAAGATCATGTAGTTGTCAGAGGTCTTTTAACTATGTGTATAGACAGCTTATCAGCCAAAGAAAATTTCAACAATGCAATAATTCACAATAGACGTAGTGTACTTGAAGCTGCCAAATTCCAGCACATGAATATTTACGAACATCTTCTCCTTAACCCTTTACCAAATAATCCAGAGTTTTACTACTCTTCCAAAGAAAGCTCTCTAAAACATTGTTGCAAAAGGAGAAAATGCTGGTAACCAGCCTTTTTCTCCTTTCCCACAATGTTTTCCCTTAAATGAAGACAACTCCCACCATTTGAGCTCTTCTTTTGTCATCTGTACATGCTTCCAGTCTGGACTTGTCCAAAATTTTGTCATTTGGCAATGGGTCAACCATTTACCATACAATCAACAATTCTTCCCACACCTCCAGTTTTTTTCACAATGGACCCCCCCATCCAAAATTTTAATCAATGCCTTCTTTTAAGCCTAGTATAAGCCTAGAAGAAAGATAGTCAACGGAAAATCCTATGCAGAGGGCTCTAGAAAACCAGCATTTTCTCATCCCATGAGGGGGCGGAGCCTTCATATACAAATTCTATCAGCTGGGCCAATTCTAATTTGTCTTCAGTAAAATACTTTCAATACGACCGAGAGTTAGCTCTTTACCAAATGACAAAACGTTAGACCTATCTAAATCGAAACCATTTGCAGACGACAAAGGTAAGTCAAAATAAGAAATATGTCCATCAGTGCAAAGTCTGTGCAGTCTAATCCTGTCTTGCAGAGCCTGCAAGATCACTTAATACACTCTTAATGGTAGAGCCTGCATGATCACCTAATACACTGTTAATGGTATGCCTAGATAAACCTCTAAACCCCCTTTCACAACTGACGTAAATATCTTCAGTAATGACAGAGAATGTGAAATGTCGAAGTTTTTTGAAAATTCTATGCCGAAAAAGGGGCATAACTGTGTCAAAAATATTTTAATGCTTACATGCCTGTTGTATGGGTTAAATTTTTGACAGATAACTACTAGTCAGAGTCTGAAGTAGATATCTTTAGTAATAACAAAGATTTATAAAAAGTCAAAGTTTTTGCACAATGACAACGATGCAGACAGTGACGCAATGGCTATCATATGACAATACCTCCAAGTTTTCTTCAAAAACAGCCAGGCCATAAGGATTTACAAAACAAGACAATAAACTGAGACAAAATTAATGTCCTGAGGTTTCATCCACTTGCCATATTGATTTCAAAAAGTATTTCTAACAGAAATATCAAATGGCATCGAGACATGGGGAAGGGCTTGACAATGGCTAAATATTCCTGAATCGTTTGATGCCCAGACAATAATTACAAGTTAGTGTCACAACAATGTCCATAAATATAACAAAGCACATTCCGAGACCTACATAGTTCATCTGACAAAGTAGACAGAGAGAACAGAAAGGTAAAATCCTAACCCTTAGAATGCCAAATAAAACCAACAGAAATGTTCATCCTAGAAATACAACCTGAGTAAATGCAATTTCAGTGTTTCTCTTGTCGACAGTGTTTCAGCAAAGCAGACAGTAAAGATCAAAGATCAGGCTGCATGTTTTGTGCAGCCTGATCTTAATCTAGACTGGCCGCAAAGGCAACTATAGTCATGAAAGGCACTTAAAGGGTTAATAACCAGAAGGCAACAATCAGGTTCTAAAAAAAGCTACAGCAATATCTTCTGGGTCTAGAAATTTTACACCAAACTTTTCATGCCTAAACACATACCATTAATAAAGTGATAACATATTTTTAGACACAGTAAGTACTTCGGAGTTGATGAGTCTACAAATATGTTGCCAGTGTACCAGCCAAGTACTACTAACATACTAGTGAGACAGAGGAAAAATATTTGAAGGATAGAAAAAAATCTTTTCTAAATAAAATTACCTTTATAACTTGTTACCAAACCACAAAAATTTTACACTTGTCCATGAATGAAAGCATGTGCAGACTACAAGTTAATTATGGCTCAACTGATGATATTTTTCTCTGAAAGATGAGAAAACATTGCAGGAAAAGGCAAAAATGCTGGTTACCACCATGTTTTCAAATGGCTTCTTTTCCAAAGTTGTTAAAACTCAGGATTGTGTGGTAAGGATTAAAGCATCTTTATAATTTAAGTTGCCTTTGTGGCCAGTATAGATAAAGACTGGAATGCACATACTGTGCAGCCTCATCCTTAATCTACACAGCTAGCTTTACTTACACTTTCTAGACAAATTAGTGCAATCATTTGAATCTTATTTGGAGACTGAAAGTGTAAGGTTTATTCAGCGCTTCAAAGGTAAAACTTAAACCTTAAGCTGTTAATCGCAACCCACTGACCTTTTGTAGACAGTGTAGATCAAGTTCAGATTGCACAGAACGTGCAATCCGATCTTTGATCTACACTGTCTGATGTAGTATTTTCTTTCCAGTGAAATCAACTTTGAAACTGCAATGTTTGGGCTTTTAGTATTGAGTAGAAATTTGCGTTTCTTTTATTCAGCAGCTTAAGTGTTAATGTAGGAAAAGGAACAATGACTCTATGGGAGGAATTGTTCTCAACAATGGTGTGAAAAGTAGTTGTGGGTTGTATGGTAAAGAGGTCTAAACTCCTATCAGACATTCCTGTTTGTACTAACTACTCCTTGGTTTATATAAAATAGCCAAGAAAGCATTCTGAATGACACTTAAAATCACATGGGAAAGGGAACAAACTGCTTTTAACAATCTGTGCTCTTTTTTTCCCACCATATTTCAAAGACTATCTCTCTAAAGGTGTGTAATATAGTGATTGGTTAGAATACAATAAAGCGAAAGAAAATCCAAGTCCTTGTCATACAATCTGTCAAAAACTTTAAGAAACAGGGAGTAAAATCCAATGATCTAATAAATTGGCATGACAGGAATTATTAAATATAAAATTCCATGGAAACGTTTGTCATAAATAATGTCGAAAGTATGATCAAATCTGACGAATATTCAAGAAGGCTGAGATGCTTAGGCAATTACAAATATTCAGATTAAGTCTTTACCACATAAAAAATGTCAAACCTGTCCTAACTGAACTACCGGTAATTTTAAGATGACGAATCCAAGTCAAATGATGCAATTTGTCCTTGAATAGGTAGAGAAAACATTGCAAGAAACCAGCATTTTCTCCTTTTACCCCAATGTTTTAAAATGCTCTGTCTGTCAGGCTCATAAAAACCTGGGGGTCGTGTGGTAAAGGATAAAGCCAAGTTACTGTCAAGCCTCATATAAACCTTTTACCAAACATTCCTAAGCAATAATGGCATCAAGAGAGACTGCTTTTGGGACATTGTTGGAAAAATATATAATGCTGATAATCAGCATTTTGTCCTTTTTGCCACAATGTTTTCTATTCTTTCAAGGATGGTTAATTCCACAATTGAACTAAAACTTGTTGTCTGAGAGCACTGAATTTCTGTTATCTTGCAAAGAGTTAAATGGTTCTGTACAATCACACATTCTTAGAAAATCCCTAAACATTTCTAGTATATTGCTAGTTCAAACCATGCTGACAAATGCAAACAGCAAAGTCTGACATTCTAAACACAGAAATTCCTGCAGCTTTTTCAAGTTGATAGACATTTTCTGATTAGCTGTCATAACTAATTTTCTTTATTGTTACAAATTTTTAATATTATGTAATTTTGTAGCTAGAGAAAATAGAAAGTAGCTGAAATAAAAATAATAATGTATGACATCAAATGTCCTATATCAAAGTCTCACACTTCACAACACCCAGCAAAATAAGTCTTGCAGTACATTACATACATATGAGCTGTACATAGCCCCTCCACATTACATGTCCTTAAAGGCCCAATAGCTGCCAAAGGTAAACAAAGGGGATGGTAAAATGCATTTATATTTATTCGAACCAAACCTTTTTAAAGTATGAAAATTATTGTGAAGAGGACAATCTGTTGTTCTACAGTCGGTTCAAGTGTTAGTCACTGGCAGGAGGATTAATTTTATAACTAGGTCAAAACTTGCAAGGTTGCTCTATCTTTTGGTTTTTTTTTTAAATGGTTTTAATATTCCTTTACCTACTAACACTTGGACCAACCATACAATGAAAGATTGTCATCTTCACAATAATTTCCATACTTTTTTAATGGTATGATTGAAATTTATATACATTTTAACACTCCACTGTTTCCTTTTGGCTGCTACTGGGACTTTAAAGAGTCTATTCTACTTCATTTACTGCTCAAGGAGGCTTTCAGTTATCCTTATACAGATGTTTTCAAGATAATATATCAGAGGCCACTTCATAATCAAATGTCTATACCTTTATGAGCCATTTCATAAATCTGAATTATAAAATGGTTTCTTTATGTTGAATTGCATTTTCAGTCTCTTTTATTCTGGTTTTTCTTGGGAGTGCTAAAGACTGGGCACTTGAGACCTCCAGCCTTGTAAATCCTTAAACATACGAATCAATGGGCAGTCACCATAAAAGAACTGAAATAAGGGTGCAGCTTTTTTAACTCTAACTATCCTTAATGAAGCAATCCAGAGGTTTAAGGTTTAATAAACAAATGAACGTGTGTTTGTGTGTATGCGTGTGTGTGTGTGTGTGTGAGAGATTTTAAAAAGTTTGATGGATAAGGAGATAATGCTGGTAACCAGCATTATCTCATTTTTTCCACAATGTTTTCCACCCTTCAAAAGACAAATTTCCATTTCTTAATTTATGCTTATTTCATCCTCTGCAAAATTTCATGCTTTCAATTTGGACAAGTCATTTTGTCATCTGGAGAAGAGTTAATTCAGCAGAAAAGACCTTTAGGTGATAACCACCCAGTTTTTGAAATTTTGCATCTAAAACCCATCGTTTTACGCTCAGTTTAATTAGGGACATAAAGGAAAGAAGATTTAAATCTTTTAAAAACAGAGCTAAGGTCTGAAACTGCACTGGCCACAATAGCAACCAGGTTTTAAATAGAAGACTGGGGATGAAATGGACGATATTTGTTTTTCTTGGGTGAAAGATCCAAATTTATTTCATCGAGTGAACATTGTTGGTAATACAGGATGTCCGAGCATATGGTAAACTTTTGTACATTATAACTTGGCTGTAAATTTCAAATGAAAATATAAAAATAAATTTACATGTTTATAAAATATGAATTTTTTTTGGGTGTTATAATTTCATTTCATTACACACTTTTATACAGACCGAAAATCAGAAGCACTTTCTGTCATTGGCATAATTTTGGTATGTTATGGCATTCTCTTGCTTCCTCTTGTCTTGACATATTTGTAAACAAAATGAGGAACCACACTTTTTCACAGAGAGATTGCTTCACAGTAAAAAACTAATAGTACTGTGTGCAATGATGTATCACTGTGTTATTGAGCTATATGTCTTTAACAACATGATTAATTCCCAATGCTACCTATGGCTATTTTAAAACAAGAGGGCCATTGGCCCTAAAGCGCTCACCTGAGTAAGGTCATCTAGGATTGATAAGGCTGAAAAGATCCTGGTTGTGATGATGTAAAATGCACGAGTGTAAGTAATCTACCTTTGGACCGACTTGACGCATTTCTGAATTTTAAGTCTGGCTCAAAATGTGGCCTCTGCAGTGCACACAATGTTTTTCAAAATTTGGCCAAGTGACCTATTCTTTGAACCAATGTGACCCAACTTTGAACTTGCTGGAGAATTTATCAAGACAAATGTACTGACCAAGTTTCATGAGTATCAGGCTGAAAATGTGGCCTCTAGAGTGCACACAACATTTTCCTAAGATTTGGCCCTGTGACCTACTTTTTGACGAAATGTGACCCAATTTCAAACTTGTTCAAGATTTCATCCAGACAATCATTCTGACCAAGTTTAATGAGTATCAGGCTGAAAATGTGGCGTCTAGACTGCACACAAAGTTTTTGTAAGATTTGGTCCCCTGATATACTTTTTATTTGAAGTGACCCAATTTCGAACTTGTCTGAGCTTTTATCAATACAAACATTCTGACCAAGTTTAATGAGTATGACAGGCTGAAAATGTGGCCTCTAGACTGCACACAAGGTTTTTCTAAGATTTGGTCCCCTGACATACATGTACTTTTTTATTTGATGTAACCCAGTTTGCTACATGTCCAAGATTTTATCAAGACAAACATTCTGACCATGTTATATGAGTATCAGGCTGAAAATGTGGCCTCTAGAGGGCACATAAGGTTTTTCAAAGATCTGAACCTGTGCCCTACTTTTTGACCCGACATAAACCAATTTTAAACTTGTCCAATATTTTATCCAGTTTTTTGAGTATCAGGCAGAAAATGTGGCCTGTAATATGCTCACATGGTATTTCTAAGATTTGGTCCAGTGACCTACTTTTTGACCCGATGTGACCCAATGTCAAACTTGTCCAAAATTTCATCCAGACAATCATGATATTGGGCTGAAAATGTGGACTCTGGAGTGCACACAAGGTTTTTCTAAGATTTGGCTCAGTGACCTACTTTTTGACCAAAAGTGACCCAATTTCAAGCTTATCCGAGATTTTATCCAAGCATTCTGACTAAGTTTCATGAGTTTCTGGCTGAAAATGTGGCCTCTAGAGTGCACACAAGGTTTTTTTAAGATGACCTACTGTTTGACCCAACATGACCCAGTTTTGCACTTGTCCGAGACATCATCAAGACAAGAATTCTGACCAAGTTCCATAAGTATTAGACTAAAAAATGTGGCCTCTAGAGTACATACAAGGTTTTTTAAAATTTGATCTGGTGACCTACTTTTTGACCTGGCATGACCCAATTTTGAACTTGTCTGAGATTTCTTCAAGACAAAAACTCTGACCACGGTTCATGAGTTTTGGACTAAAAATATGGCCTCTAGAGTACAGGTTTTGCTAAATTTTAACCTGGTGACCTTCTTTTTGACCTGACATGACCCAATTTCGAACTTGTCTGAGATAAAAAAAAAAAAAAAAAAAAAAAAAAAAAAAAAAAAAAAAAACCATTCTGACCAAGTTTCATCAGTATTGGACTGAAAATGTGGCCTCTAGACTGCACACAAGGTAATTGTTGACACTTGGACGATAAACACAGCACAATCACGAAAGCTCACCTTGAGCACTTCATGTTCAGGTGAGCTAAAACAAGAGGGCCATTGGTCCTAAAGCGCTCACTTGAGTAAAGTAATCTAGGATTCACTGATGAGGCTAAAAAGATCCTGGTCGTGATGATGTAAAACGCATGAGAGTAAGTGATCTACTTTTTGACTGCTTTAGCCTATTTTCAAATTTCTAATCTGGCTCAAAATGTGGCCTCTAGGGTCACACAAAGTTTTTCTATGATTTGGCACCATGACCAACTATTTGATCTGACATGACTTGATATCATTCTTTTCCGAGATTTCATCCAGACCAACATTCTGACCAAGTTTCATGAGTATCAGGCTGAAAATGTAGCCATTCGAGTGCACACAAGGTTTTTCTAGGATTTGGCCCAGTGACCTACTTTTTGACCTGATGTGACCCAATGTCAAACTTGCCCAAGATTTTATCCAGACAAACATTCTGACCAAGTTGCATCAAGCTGAAATTGTGGCCTCTCACACAAGGTTATTCTATGATTTTGCTCAGTGACCTACTTTTTGACTCGACATAACCCAATTTTCTATGTGTCCAAGGTTTTATCAAATCAAATATTCTAATAAAGTTTCATTCGTATCAGGCTGAAAATGTGGCCTCTAGAGTATATGCAAGGTTTTTCTAAGATATAGCCAAGTGACCTAATGTTTGACCTAATAGCACCCAATTTCAAATCTGTCCAAGACTTCATCCAGACAATCATTTTGACCAAGATTCATGAGTATCAGGCTGAAATGTGGCCTCTAGAGCACACACAAGCTTTTTCTAAGATTTGGCCCAGTGACCTAATTTTTGACCTGACATGACCAAACTTCCAACTAGTCCGAAATGTTATTCTACAAACATTCTGACCAAGTTTCATGAGTATCAGGCTGGATATATGCCTCTAGAATGCACACAAGCTTTTTCTAAGATTGGGCCCTATGACCTACCTTTTGACCCTGCATAAACTCATTTCAAACCTGTAAAAGATTTTATCCACACAAACATTCTGACCAAGTTTCATGAGTATCATGCTAAAAATGTGACCTCCAGAGTGCACATAAGCTTTTTCTAAGATTTGGCCCCATGACCTACTTTTTGACCAGACATGACCCAATTTCAAACTTGTCTGAGATTTTATCCAGACAAACATTTTGACCACGTGTCATGCATATCAGGCTGAAAATGTGGCCTCTAGAGTGCACACAAGCTTTTTCCAAGATTTGACCCTGTGATCTACTTTTTGACCTGACATGACCCAATTTCGAACTTGTCAGAGGTTTTATCCAAACAAACATTCTGACCAAATTTCATGCGTATCAGGCTGAAAATGTGGCCTCTAGAATGCACAAAAGCTTTTTCTAAGATTTGGCCCCATGACCTACTTTTTGACCCTACATGACCCAATTTCGAACTTGTCCAAGGTTTATCCAGACAAACATTCTGATAAAGTTTCATGAGGATCTGGCTGAAAATGTGGCCTCTAGAGTGCACACAAGGTAAATGTTGACGACCGCACGACAAACAACGCACAACGGACACATCATGATCGCAAAAGCTCACCTTGAGCACTTTGTGCTCAGGTGAGCTAAAAACAAGTTAATTCCCTCGCTTGAAAAGAAGTCCCTACGTTGCATGTAATTTATGCAGGATGGAGGTATGGCAAACACAACTTATACTGTGATAGACCTTTTATACGATATGTTCGGTGACAGGGTAATATCTAGACGATATTTGGAGGTAAACCTAAAAGATTTCAGAATGTCTTGGCCTGCACACAGTCCAGACCTCAACCCGTGTGACTTCTTCCTTTGGGGTTATTTAAAGTCACAAGGTCTACAATAGCCAACCCAGAGCTATGGACATGTTGTTAAAGAACATTAAGCCTGAAATCAACAAGACAGAATGTGTGCTAATTGATTGACAATTTTATTGTGGACAGAGCCTAAAAGGCCATCACATTGAAAACTTCATAAGTTACTAGAATGATGCCAATGACAAGAAGGAACTTGTGATTTGACATCTGTATTAAAGTGTGTAATGTAATGAAAACTGAATGAAATCATCACACAAAAAAAATATATACTAGTATTCTATATACATGCTCATATATATTTTTCTTAATCTTCATTTGAAAGTACGAACTGTATTATAACTGTACAGAAGTGTAACCTAATTTCCTGACACTGTATTTTAACAAGTGGCTGTGCTACTCATGAAAATATTACCAATGATGTTCAATTGTAGAGATCTTTTTTCACTTTGAACAAATTTATGAATTGTAAAAAAATGTTGTCTTGAATGTATTTATATTCCAATATTTTTTCAGTCCTACCCCTACCCCCTAAAATGGTATCTATGTCTTTCAGAATGAAAAATGCATTAATCCTTAGAGCACACAATAAACCCTACAGAAATTTATATCCTAGAAATATGACCCATATAATTGCAATTTCATGGTTGCTTTTGCCTACAGTGTACCAACAAAGCAGACAGTGTAGATCAAAGATCAGGCTGCACATTTTGTACGACCTGATCTTGATTTACACTGGCCACAAAAGCAACTATAGTAGTAAAAGGTGCTTTAAGGGTTCAGAAAAATTGGTCCACCTAAAAAACAGGTAACATAGTTACTGCTGTTACTATAAACATCAGAATGCATGCTCACTAATACACATTGCATAATCCATGTTCACCAGATAATCTACCTTATTCCCTAATCCCCCCCCCCCCCCCCCCCCCCACACACACACACATTTTTTCCCCCAACTTGATAGACAATTGGTATGCTATGAATGAAGGTAAAAGAGGGAGTAAAGGAAAATGTTGGAAATTGGTTCAAGAACTTGTGAACTTGTTTTCTTCAATCATGATTGTGTCCTCCAGACAGAAAAACAAAAGGGCCATGATGGTCCTGTATTGCCCAACTGGTGTACAAACCATACATACCAAACATTACAATTCTAGGCCAAATGGTTTGAAACAAGAAGACATATTTTTCTCTTAAGCCCATGTGAAAGTTTTGACCCAATGGCAAGGTCATTTTCTGGCAACAGAGCACTAATTACTTGAATCCTGGTAGAGGTCCAAAAAATAAAGCCACATACCAAACAAGAGCTGTCGGAATGAGAGCAATGCCCCCCGAAAGCCCTATTTCCAGAAACTGTGACCTTAAACCTGTTGTTGGGATCAGATGACCCTGATTATTGTAATTTCAAAATGGTCTCCAGCTGGCCACCTTGTATCCAATCCAAGGAAAAAAGAGATGTTTGTAAAACATGTATGCCCCCCTAATGGCATCCAATTCTAAATATAACATGTGATTATAAACTGTTAAGTTCAAAGTGTAAAAACGAACAAAGGGTAATTACTCAAAAATTATTGATGATAAATTAACAATTCTTGGGCACTGCACTTCCCATTTATGTGAACTATCAACTTTTAAAGTTTCATGATTTTACCTCACATACTTTTTGAGTTATGCTCCGGAAAAAAATTAAGTACGAAAATCAACAAAGGGCAATAACTGCAAAAATATAATGGGCAGAGTTATGGTTCTTGTGCAATGCACTTCTCCTGAATAAGATCTATCCACATGTAAAGTTTCAAGATGATATCTGAAAAACCTTTTGAGTTATGCTCCGGACAAAAATTAAGTATGAAAATCAACAAAGGGCAATAACTCCAAAAATATGATGGGCAGAGTTATGGTTCTTGTGCACTGCACTTCTCCTTAATAAGATTAATCCACCTATGAGGTTTCAAGGTGATATCTGAAATACTTTTTGAGTTATGCTCCGGACAAAAATTAAGTATGAAAATCAACAAAGGGCAATAACTCCAAAAATATGATGGGCAGAGTTATGGTACTTGTGCAATGCACTTCTCCTTAGTGAGATCTATCCACCTATGAGGTTTCAAGATGATACCTGAAATACTTTTAGAGTTATGCTCTGGACAAAAATTAAGTATGAAATCAACAAAGGGCAATAACTCCATAAATATGATGGGCAGAGTTATGATTCTTGTGCACTGCACTTCTCCTTAATGAGATCTATCCACCTATGTAGTTTCAAGATGATACCTGAAATACTTTTTGAGTTATGCTCCAGACAAAAATGTGGTCTACGGACCGACCGACAAGTGCAAAGCTATATACCCCCCGCTTCTTCGAAGGGGGGCATAATAATACAGTTCTAAGCCATATGGTTATAAACAAGAAGATTTTCAAAGTTTCCTCACTACAAAGCCCCTGTAAAACATAAAGATGAAGCTATGTGTCAAATAAGGTAGCCCTAGGGATTTATGGTTAGGAGCAAGGAGATTTATATAATTTTCACTTTATATAAGCATGTTTAATGTATGACCCATGGAGTGTGGGGCTAATTTTGACACCAGGGCTTTAATTTGAAAATTTTGGGAACAGGCCATCAAGATGGTACAAAACACCAAATATTACAGCTGTAGCTCCCAGTCAGGAACAAGATCTTTAAAGCTTTCACTATATAAATCTGTGTAAATTTGTAACTTGTGTGGTGGGGCCAGTTTTGACCCCAGGTCTATAATTTGAAGAATCTCAGTAGAGGTCTACAAGATAAATATATATGCAGAATTTGGTAGCTCTTGGTCTTATGGTTAAGAACAAAAAGATTTTTAAGGTTTTTACATGTAAAACTTGTGAATGCCCGTGTGGAGCCAAATTTGACCTCAGGGCTAAAATTTTAATTGTCTCTGTAGAGGCCCACTTGATAAAGCTACATGCCAAATTTGGTTGCCCTTAGCCTTGTGATTGATTGATTGGATGGTGTTTAACACCATTTTCAACATTATTTCAGTTCTATCACTGCGGCCAGTGCACCTATCCATGCTTTCCTGGAGTTTCTTTTACCAGTACTCCCCACAATATTCTTTCCAAGCCACTGGCTGTTTTCCCACATAACCATTGTCAAAACAAGAGGGCCATGATGGCCCTGTATCGCCCCACTGGCTTATAAATATAAACCATAAATACTCAACATTTCAATTCTGAGCCAAATGGTTTCAAAATGAAGACTTACAATGTTTTCTCTGTAAAAGCCCATGTGAAAGTTGAGACCCGCAGGGCAAAGCCATTTTTGATCCCAGAGCTATAATTACTTGAACCTGGAAGAGGTCCACAAGATAAAGCCACGTGCTAAAATAATACAAGTCTATGCTGTATGGTTATAAATAAGGTGATTTCCAAGTTTTGTCCATATGAAGCCTCTGTAAAACATAAGACCCCTGATGCAAGGCTGTTTTCAAAACAAGAGGGCCATGATGGCCCTGGATTCGCTCACCTGAGCCTTTTGACCAAGCACAACCAATTTCCAACGTCTTGTGAGATATATGTCTTACCAAACAATAAAATTTTAAACTCATCAGTCTGAACCTTCTGCATAAAACAAATAATATGTGGATCAAGCTGTAGGATTGGTCTCTCAAAGGGGTAGAAAACATTGTGAAAAAGGGAAAAAATGCTGGATACCAGCATTTTCTCATTTTCAAACAGTGTTTTTAAAAGGCTTCTTTCTGAGAGTCATTCATACACTAGGTTTTTCTAAGATTTGACCTAGTGACCTAGTTTTTCAGCCAACACGACACATTTTCAAACTGGTCCAAGATATTATCAGGACAAACATTCTTACCAAATTTCAAGAGTATTGGTCTGAAAAGTGGCCTCTACAGCGTACACAAGGTTTTTCTAAGATCTGACCTAGTGACCTAGATTTTGACCCAACATGACACATTTCCAAATTCATCCAAGATATTACCAAGGCAAACATTCTGAGCAACTTTAAAAGAGTATTGAACAAAAAATGTGGCCACAACAGTGTACACATGGTTTTTCTAAGATTTGACCAGGTGACCTAGTTTTTGACCCGACATGACCCATTTTCAAATTCTACTGAGATATCATCAAGACAAACATTCTGACCAACTTTCAAGAGTATCAGACAGAAAATGTGGCTTCTGGAGCTTACACAAGGTTTTCCTAAGATTTGACCTAGTGACCTAGTTTTTCACCAGACATTACCCTTTTTCAAACTAGTCAGAGATATTATCAAGGCAAACATTCTGACCAACTTTCAAGAGTACTGGACAGAAAATATGGCCTCTAAAGCATACACGTTTTTTTTAGATTTGACCTGGTGACCTAGTTTTTGGCCCAACATGGCACATTTTCGTACTATTTCAAGATATAATTAAGACAAACATTCTGACCATTTTTCAAGAGTATTGGACTGAAAATGTGGCCTCTATAGTGTACAAAAGGTTTTTCTAGGATTTGACCTACTGACCTAGTTTTTGACCCCACACAACCTAATTTCAAAATTGTCCGAGATTTTATCAAGAAAAACATTCTGACCAAATTTCACAAGTATCTGACTGAAAATGTGGCATCTAGAGTGTACACAAGGTTTTTCTAAGATTTGACCTAGTGACCTAGTTTTTGACCCCACATGACCTAATTTTGAACTCGTATGAGATTTTATCAAGACAAACATTCTGACCAAGTTTCACAAGTATCGGACTGAAAATGTGGCCTCTAGAGTGTACACAAGGTTTTACTAAGATCTGACCTAGTGACCTAGTTTTTGACCCCACATGACCTATTTCAAACTCGTCCGAGATTTTATCAAGACAAACATTCTGACCTAGTTTCATGAGGATCGGACTGAAAAAGTGGCCTCTAGAGTGCACACAAGGTTTTTCTGAGATTTGACCTAGTGACCTAATTTTTGACCCCACATGACCCAATTTCGAACTCGTCCGAGATTTTATCAAGACAAACATTCTGACCAAGTTTCATGAGGATTGGACTGAAAATGTGGCATCTAGAGCATACACAAGGTTTTTCTAAGATTTGACCTAGTGACCTAGTTTTTGACCCCACATGACCCAATTTCGAACTCGTCCGAGATTTTATCAAGACAAACATCCTGACCAAATTTCATGAGGATCGGACTGAAAATGTGGCCTCTAGAGCGTACACAAGGTTTTTTCTAAGATTTGACCTAGTGACCTAGTTTTTGACCCCACATGACCCAATTTCGAACTCGTCCGAGATTTTATCAAGACAAACATTCTGACCAAGTATCATGAGGATTGGACTGAAAATGTGGCCTCTAGAGCGTACACAAGGTAAAAAGTTGACGACAGACGACGCACACCGCACGACGGTCACAGCATGATCACAATAGCTCACCCAATTTTGACCCCAGGGCTAAAATTTTGGCCCGCTTGGTAGAAGCCCACTAGATATAGCTACATGCAAAATTTGGTAGCTCTAGGCCTTATGGCCAGGTACAGGAAGATTTTTAAAGTTTTCTCTATATAAGCCTATGTAAAACTTGTGACCCCTGGGGCAGAGCCAATTTTGACCCCAGGGCTATAATTTGAAGAAACTTGATAGAGGTCTACTACATAAAGCTACATGCCAAATTTGGTAGCCCTATGCCTTATGGTTTCAGACAAGAAGATTTTTAAAGATTTCCAATATTTTTCAGTTTTGTTGCCATGGCAACCAGAGTTTTTGAAGGAATCAAATTCTTTCAAGAAATTCTGAAGAGAACCATGGCAGGATCATTTCTGTGAAGTTTCATGAAGATTGGATGGGTAGTTTCAGAGAAGATGATGTTTGAAATAAAAGTTAACGCAGGGACGGATGCACGCACGACGGACACCGGGCCATGACATAAGCCCGCTGGCCTTTGGCCAGTGGAGCTAACAATGGTCAGAGGTGAGAGAGGAATGAATCCTGTCGCAACGACTATCATCAATCCTTGAAAGCAATTGGCCAAGCTGGGGATCGAACCAGCGACCTCCTGTTCTCAAGTCCTGTATGCTACCGACTGAGCTACAGGGCTTGGCTTTGGCCTTATGATTAGCGACGAGAAGATATAAACCAATGTCAAACTTGTAACCCCCGGACAAGGCCAATTTTGGCCCCAAGTCTGTGAAGAATCTTGGTAGAGGTCAATTATACTAACCTGCATGTCAAGTTTGGTAGCCCTAGGCCTAACTGTTTAGAACAAGAAGATTTTTAAAGTTTTCACTTTATAAGCCCATGTAAAACTTGTGACCCCCCAGTGCGGGGTCAATTTTGACCCCAGGGCTATAATTTGAAGATACTTGGTAGAGGTCTATCAGATGAAGCTACAAGCCAATTTGGTAGCTCTAGACTTATGGCTTGGGACAAGAAGATTATCAATACTTTTCAGTTTTGTTGCCATGGTAACCTGAGTTTTTACAGGAATCAAATTCTTTCAAAAAGTTCTGAAGAGGACCATGGCAGGATCATTTCTTTTAAGTATGATAAAAATTGGATGGGTAGTTTCAGAGAAAAAGATGTTTGAAATAAAACTTAACACACAGACGGACGTATGACTGACACAGGGGCATGACATAAGCTTGCTGGCCTTTGGCCATTGGAGCTAAAAAGCTTCTCCCATAGAATGATAAATAAATGAATTTGATACTTTATCAGTATCACATGTAAGAATTTGCGGGTCATTTTTTACCCCCCTTTCTAGAAATTATGGGTTAAAAGTCAACTGTGGGTTAAATTTCTTTTTGTTATTTTTCAAATGAATGAAGAATAAACAGGTTTCAATGTTCTTTGTTAGTTTTTATTAATATTGCCATATATCAATATGATCAGTCATACAAATCAGGAACCTTATCACTTATTGTGGAAAATGACAGTCTTCATACAAAAACACCATTAAAATCATGGTTTGTTCAATGCAGAAGACATTTCATGCTATGTATTGGACAAGGTTCATTAATTGGGAATGCTGACCTGGCATGACTTTCATCACCCTCGTTAACCCAGGTGTGAAGTATTACCATTCATCACCCCTGGGCCATTCAATTGTGAAACCGTCATACTAATACTCTCTTGTAGTGGAGGATAATCACATTTCTTCCATTGTTATGAATAAGCCGGGTAAAACCCACATCATTATCAGCGAATATGTCGGCTGCCAGTGGGCCTTCCTTCTGTGGCATTTGCCTTACGACAATCCAGGGCAGACATTACAAATCCTTGTATACAAAGGCAAATATTCAGAAATAAAATGTGCTGTTGCAGTCCATTGGGGTACGTAGCAGGGGGTGACATCATCCTCGTTGACCCAGTTCGAATGTGTTCCGTAAACTACATTCAACGATTTGACTGGTTGTACACCATGTAAAAATAGAAATGATGGCACATGGTTGATAGAAATAGATTAAATTTTCTCACAGAAAAACTGAGATTACCAATCAAAATGCCTAGTGAATAATTCATGAGAACGAGAAAACATACGTGAGATAACCCAAGGGCGATAAAGATAGTTTATGGAATACATCAGAACTGGGTCAACGAGGATTGGACTTTCGTTACATGTAAATTTATTTTTGTGATCAGTTTGTTTTCTTTCTAGGCTAAAAACGCTTTCAAAAAACATTGTTTGTTTGGTGCGGACAACATTTTACACCGACGATGCTTGAATTAAGACTAAATCTATTCCCAGTTTATTGCCTTTTGTAAAGCATTGTGTGTAGGATCAGATACAAATACACCTTGTCCCATTTCTGAACCAGAGACTTTTACCATTTCAATTTATTATTTAAATTCATTATCCATATTTTTCGGTCTTCAGGTCAGAAAATGGATTTCAATTTAAGGAGGTCAGAAAAGAAGCAACAAAGGAATTTCAGTGGGAAAAGTGACTGTGAGTAAAAAATGTGTCAAAAATGCAAAAAATAAGCTCTAGAGAAAACACTGTTTTATGTCACTGGGCAATGCCCTTATGAGATTTAAAGACTGCTCTGGTAAAAATAAGCAAACAAACCGTGAAATGTGACCAAACTGCATGCTTCTCATTCTTATGCATAACAGAGATCATTATTGAGCCATGCTCTGGCAAATGGGGGCTTAATGCAACTCTGTGATGCATTATACCAAGTACAAGAAATTCATTTTTTTCTACCAACTGGCTTGATTTTGAGGTAGAATGATCCTTTGACATGCAGAAAATTGACAAATGGCAAAAAGTTTTGACCCATGTCAACCTGCACTGGCTGACATGGGTTGATACTTCGTGCAGATGCATTAAGTCCCCTTTTTACAGAGCATGCCTCATAAATAATTGAATTACAAAGAAAAGCATTACAGTGTAATTAACTTTATCATAAAAATAAATTCAGGGACTACAACAGAAGCAGAAGTTTGGCATTCACATAAATAATCACAAACCTGCTCAGAAGTAGGCATAACATATCAGCTGCCTTTGTAACATTGAAAAAAAAAATAAACATAAAGTCCCAGGTCAGGATTTTTACTTTCAAGATTTTAGGTAAATTTTTAACACTTTTGAAAAAAATTCATCTTCTTTTATCCGTTATTCTGTGATTACTGACTTCTTTCCAACCATACCCTACAATGAACAGGGAAAAGTGATTACAGATGCTGGTAATTTCCTTTTTTTTTTATTGGCAACCCTTACCCTGAAGATAGCACAGTTATCTGTCATGCTTTTTTTTTTCAAAAAATAATCTGGTGAATGTAACCTGACAATTTCAATTGCAGTTATTGATAATTATAATTACAAATTGAGACATTCTGCGGTCAGTGTAGATCGAGACAAGACTGCACGGAATGTATAGTCTGACCCAGGAAGTACTGTGCACTGTCCGATAAGGAGGTATTTTCCTCTGAAAATTACCTTTGAACTAGTAAAATTTAGATTTTCAAAAAAGGCTTGAAAGTTTCATTTCCTTTATTTAGCAGGTTAAGGGTTAATGCAAGAGACCAGAATTAACCCCTGAACTCTTTCATCACAAACTCAAGAAGTATGACCCTTTTCATGAGGCTTGGAAGTAGATATCCATTGTTCATGACAATGAATTAAGTCATAGTCTAGCAACAGATGGTGTAGATCCAAGATCAGACTGCATGTTCTGTGCAGTCTGATCTTGATCTATGCTATCTGCAAAAGCTATTTAACCCTTTCCCAAACGACAAATTTTGGACTGGTCCAAATTGAAAGAGTTTGCAGACGACAATTTTAAATTATATGAAAATGGCAGAAAGTTCTCAAAAAGGGTAGAAAACACTGTGGAAAAAGGAAAAATTGCTCGTTACGAGCAATTTCTCCTTTTCCCACAGTGTTTTCAAAAACTTGTACTGCAGACACGTGAAAACCAGGGCTTGTTTTGGAAAGGGTTAAGTTGCCATTGGTAGTGAAAGAGTGTATAATTTTAATGTCCCTGCAGTCTGAAAGGTGTTTTACACTGCTTCCAACAATGTTTCAGAGTACTGCAAGTGCTCATTTACTTATCCCTTTACCGCACAATGCTGCCTTTTAGCGACTCTGGGAAAGATACCTTTTGAAAACATTGTGGGAAAAGGAGAAAATGCTGATAACCAGCATTTTCTCCTTTTCCCACATTGTTTTCTATCCTATCAAAGAACAAGAGCGGCAAATTGTCGCAAGATACGCCCGTCTTACCCCAAGTTGTAAAGTTGGGGCATAATAATGATAAAGGGGAGGTATAGAAAAATAGTAGTGCAGAATATTTTTTTTACTGTTGATTGAAGATAATGGCAGTGTATTTGTGTTGACGGAACTCTTGTTTATTATTGTATTACTATTAACTCTTTACCACACAGCAAAAGTTTGGACTAGTCCAAACTGAAATCATTTGCAGTTTACAAACTAAATGTAACTCAAAAATTGAAATTTGGTTTGGAAAGGGTAGAAAACATTGTGGGAAAAGGAGAAAATGCTGGTGTATAAAAAATAAGCAATTTATATTTCATGTGCACTGCACTACCCCTTGATGAGATGTATCCAGCCCTAAAATTTCATAACCCGAGGTAGTATAGTTTGAGAGATATGCATCATACAAAATTCAAGTTCGAAAAAAAAACAAGAAAGGGCAATAACTGAAAAATTAAGCAAGCAAGAGTTGAAATTTATATGCACAGCACTTCCTGTTGATGGAATGTATCCACACATGAAATTTCATATCCTTAGCTAGTGTAGTTCTGAAGATATGCACTGGACAAAATTAAAGTTTCAAAATAAAGAAAGAGCAATAAGTCAAAAATTAAGCAAGAGTTATGGTTCATGTGCACTGCACTCCCAGTTGATGAGATCTATCTACGCATGAAATTTCATAGCCATAGGTAGTATAGTTTTGGAGATATGCTCGAGACAAAATTCAAGTATGAAAATAAGTCAAAAATTAAGGAAGGAAGAGTTATGATTCCTGTGCACTGCACTCCCCCTTAATGAGATGTATGCAGGCATGCAATTTCATAACCCTAGGTAGTATAGTTTTGGAGATATTCACCGGAGAAAATGCAAGTATGAAAAAGAAGAAAGGGCAATAACTGAAAAATTGAGCAAGCAAGAGTTATGATTCCTGTGCACTGCACTCCCCCTTAATGAGATGTATGCAGACATGAAATTTCATAACCGTAGGTAGTATAGTATTGGAGATATTCACCGGACAAAATTCAAGTATGAAAAACAAGAAAGGGCAATAACTGAAAAATTAGGGAAGCAGGAGTTATGATTCCTGTGCACTGCACTCCCCCTTGATGAGATCTATCCATGCATGAAATTTCATAACCGTAGGTAGTATAGTATTGGAGATATTCACCGGACAAAATTCAAGTATGAAAAACAACAAAGGGCAATAACTGAAAAATTAAGGAAGCAAGAGTTACGATTCCTGTGCACTGCACTCCCGCTTGATGAGATCTATCCACTCATGAAATTTCATAACCCTAGGTAGTATAGTATTGGAGATATTCACCGGACAAAATTCAAGTATGAAAAACAACAAAGGGCAATAACTCAAAAATTAAGGAAGCAAGAGTTATGATTCCTGTGCACTGCACTCCCCCTTGATGAGATCTATCCACTCATGAAATTTCATAACCCTAGGTAGTATAGTATTGGAAATATTCACCGGACAAAATTCAAGTATGAAAAACAACAAAGGGCAATAACTCAAAAATTAAGGAAGCAAGAGTTATGATTCCTGTGCACTGCACTCCCCCTTGATGAGATCTATCCACTCATGAAATTTCATAACCCTAGGTAGTATAGTATTGGAGATATTCACCGGACAAAATTCAAGTATGAAAAACAACAAAGGGCAATAACTCAAAAATTAAGGAAGCAAGAGTTATGATTCCTGTGCACTGCACTCCCCCTTGATGAGATCTATCCACACATGAAATTTCATAACCGTAGGTAGTATAGTTTTGGAGATATGCTCCGGACAAAGAACTGGATGCCGCCCGCCCGCCCGCCACGGGTGATCCCATAATACGTCCCGTCTTCGACGGGCGTATAAAAATTGCACCATTTGAGCCACAATGAAATTGTCGTCTGCAAATGCTTTCAATTTGCACAGGTCTAAAATTTTGTCATCTGGTAAAGGGTTAACGCATTCTTAGGTTTCACTAACATTATGTTCTAGGTCTGAACAACTTCCAGAAAAAGTTCTGGGCAATGAAGCAATTACTGGGCACAACCAATTCCTTCCTTTCTCACAGCATATTTTCAAGATACTTCCAAAACGGACAGTGATTTTTGTTTTATTTCTTTCTACTCTGTTTTACTGATTGACAAGCCAAGCCCAACAGTGCAGTGGGTGGAGTCCATGACTTTACACCAGGGGGTGGCTGATTCGAATTCCCAGCACCACAAATTTCTTTCGTCGAAGTGATGATCATCATCATGACTGGATTCATTCCCCTTTCTCCACGGATCATTGTTTCCAACATGGTTAATTGACGGATACGGTGTTGCTGCTTGTATTAACTTTTTACCACACGACAAAATTTTGTATTTGTCCAAAAATAACCTCTTACCACACATTCCCGGTTTTTAACGACCCTGAGGAAGAAGCCTTTAGAAAACATTGTGAGTAAAGGAGAAAATATATGCTGGTAACCAGCATTCTCTCCTTTTCCTACAATGTTTTCTACCCTGTTAAAGACAGTTCACATTATTTGATTCACATTTCAATGGTCTGCAAGTACTTTCAGTTTTGACCAGTCAACATTTTGTCACTTGGTAAAGAGTTAAAGGTATTGTAAAAGACAAAATGTGAATAAAATAATGAGATTTATCTTTGAAAGGGTGGAAAACATCATAGGAAAACGAAAAATATACTGGCTACCAGCATTTTTTCCTGTTCCCACAATGTTTTCAACAGCTGTTTCTGTAAGGGTCATTAAAACTTGGGATTGTGTGGTAAAGGGTTAAGTCATACTGCCCTTATTCCCATGTCAAGATTGTAGTGGGTTTCAATCATGTGTAGGGTAAGAGTTGAAAGAATGGAAGGGAAATAACTCTTCCTTCTTTGGTGAATTAGAGAGGATCAAATTTGTAACATTGTCTCCCTTGGCACAATACACACTATTGTAGCCAATGGATAAGAAAACAAGTTGGCTTCTTTTTAAAAAAGAAGCCAGGAGAGGTCAGCATAAATGTTTTCAAATAGTTCACTGGCTTTAAATTTCAATATATTTTACAACATGTAAACAAACAAGAAAGGCATTATAAGATTGCTGCTGCATGGAAACCTCATGCATTACATGACAGACATGTGACCTTCCCGTGTTTTCAAGTCGTGTGATCTTTTTCCGTGGTGTTCTTTCTCTTTTTAAACGAAATTCTTTTTTTTTCCCTGCTTAGATTTACTTGTTAAATGGAAAATTACAACCACTGGAGATGTGATTTTGTTCTGAAGTTGATGATTGTAATTGAAACTGTCCTTTGAATAGAAATAATGAATAATTGAAACAATCCTTTTGAGGTAAGCAAGAATTAGCTCCCTTTTAGTTTCCAGATTTTGAAATGATGAATGATGGAACAGAAAATACAAGAAGAAAGTATCGGAAATTATCTTGGTTTTTGTATCGACCGTCAAAACACATCTGCTATCAACTCAATACAAAAATCTTTTTTTTTTAAATCTGTCACATAAAAACAAAACATGTCTATTTCTTATTTCAGTTTTTTGATTTCAGTTTATTTGTAAAACCATGAAAAAGACTGCGTTTCAGAACAATTTCGCAAAAAAGGTGGATTTAGATTGCAATTTCTGAGGCAGTTTGCCTTGTAAACTCACCACTGTTGGAGAGGTCTGATGACCTCTCCAATTAGTACAGTGGTATTCCTGGCTTTTTGATTAAGTTTTGAAATTCAGATGAGTAAGGGACAGAACATGGAACCATCTTTACAAGCTCAGATTCTCCATCCATTTGGTTAAATCCTTTCAATGTCTTGGTCAAACTGGGAAGATTTTGAACATCATTTAACAAAGGAAATCTACGGCATCCATTTCTTGACTGTTGGACTTAGAAACAAGAGGACCATGATGGTCCTAAATCGGTCACCTGAAATGCAACTCGGCTCAACACCATAATGCTACATACCAAATATGAAAGCTCTAGCCCTTACGGTTTGGGACAAGAAGATTTTTAAAGATTTCCCTCTTTATCTCTATGTGAAATCTGAGACCAACAAAATATGTCTAATTTTCACACCAGGGCCATAATTTTAAGTGTTTTGGTAGAGGGCCACTAGATGATGCTACATGCCAAATATGAAAGCTCTAGCCCTTATGGTTTGGGACAAGAAGATTTTTAAAGATTTCCTTCTTTATCTCTATGTGAAATCCGAGAACCCACAACATAGGGCCAATTTTTAACACCAATTTGAAGTATTTTGGTAGAGGGTCACTAGATGATGCTACATGCCATATATGAAAGCTCTAGCCCTATGGTTTGGGACAAGAAGATTTTTAAAGATTTCCTTCTTTATCTCTTTGTGAAATCTGAGAACCCCACAACATTGGGCCAATTTCCACACTAGGGCCATCATTTGAAGTATTTTGGTAGAGGGCCACTAGATGATACTACATGCCATATTTGAGAGCTCTAGCCCTTACGGTTTGGGACAAGAAGATTTTTAAAGATTTCCTTCTTTATCTCTATGTGAAATCCGAGAACCCACAACATAGGGCCATTTTCAACACTAGGGCCATAATTTGAAGTGTTTTGGTAGAGGGCCACTAGATGATGCTACATGCTAAATATGAAAGCTCTAGCCCTTACGGTTTGGGACAAGAAGATTTTTAAAGATTTCCTTCTTTATCTCTATGTGAAATCCGAGAACCCACAACATAGGGCCAATTTTTAACACCAATTTGAAGTATTTTGGTAGAGGGTCACTAGATGATGCTACATGCCATGTATGAAAGCTCTAGCCCTATGGTTTGGGACAAGAAGATTTTTAAAGATTTCCTTCTTTATCTCTTTGTGAAATCTGAGAACCCCACAACATTGGGCCAATTTCCACACTAGGGCCATCATTTGAAGTATTTTGGTAGAGGGCCACTAGATGATACTACATGCCATATTTGAGAGCTCTAGCCCTTATGGTTTGGGACAAGAAGATTTTTAAAGATTTCCTTCTTTATCTCTATGTGAAATCCGAGAACCCACAACATAGGGCCATTTTCAACACTAGGGCCATAATTTGAAGTGTTTTGGTAGAGGGCTACTAGATGATGCTACATGCCAAATATGAAAGCTCTAGCCCTTATGGTTTGGGACAAGAAGATTTTTACAGATTTCCTTCTTTATCTCTATGTGAAATCTGAGACCCCACAACATAGGGCCAATTTTTAACACCAGGGTCATAATTTGAAGTACTTTGGTAGAGGGTCACTAGATGATGCTACATGCCATATATGAAAGCTCTAGCCCTATGGTTTGGGACAAGAAGATTTTTAAAGATTTCCTTCTTTATCTCTTTGTGAAATCTGAGAACCCACAACATTGGGCCAATTTCCACACTAGGGCCATCATTTGAAGTATTTTGGTAGAGGGCCACTAGATGATACTACATGCCATATTTGAGAGCTCTAGCCCTTACGGTTTGGGACAAGAAGATTTTTAAAGATTTCCTTCTTTATCTCTATGTGAAATCCGAGAACCCACAACATAGGGCCATTTTCAACACTAGGGCCATAATTTGAAGTGTTTTGGTAGAGGGCCACTAGATGATGCTACATGCTAAATATGAAAGCTCTAGCCCTTACGGTTTGGGACAAGAAGATTTTTAAAGATTTCCTTCTTTATCTCTATGTGAAATCCGAGAACCCACAACATAGGGCCAATTTTTAACACCAATTTGAAGTATTTTGGTAGAGGGTCACTAGATGATGCTACATGCCATGTATGAAAGCTCTAGCCCTATGGTTTGGGACAAGAAGATTTTTAAAGATTTCCTTCTTTATCTCTTTGTGAAATCTGAGAACCCCACAACATTGGGCCAATTTCCACACTAGGGCCATCATTTGAAGTATTTTGGTAGAGGGCCACTAGATGATACTACATGCCATATTTGAGAGCTCTAGCCCTTATGGTTTGGGACAAGAAGATTTTTAAAGATTTCCTTCTTTATCTCTATGTGAAATCCGAGAACCCACAACATAGGGCCATTTTCAACACTAGGGCCATAATTTGAAGTGTTTTGGTAGAGGGCCACTAGATGATGCTACATGCCAAATATGAAAGCTCTAGCCCTTATGGTTTGGGACAAGAAGATTTTTACAGATTTCTTTCTTTATCTCTATGTGAAATCTGAGACCCCACAACATAGGGCCAATTTTTAACACCAGGGTCATAATTTGAAGTACTTTGGTAGAGGGTCACTAGATGATGCTACATGCCATATATGAAAGCTCTAGCCCTTACGGTTTGGGACAAGAAGATTTTTGAATATTTCCTTCTTTATCTCTATGTGAAATCCGAGAACCCACAACATAGGGCCAACTTCCATACTAGGGCCATAATTTGAAGTATTTTGGTAGAGGGCCACTAGATAATGCTATATGCCATATATGAAAGCTCTAGCCCTTACAGTTTGGGACAAAAAGATTTTTAAAGTTTTTTCTTTCGGTTGCCATGGCAACCAGAGTTCTTCATGGAATTCAAATCTTTGAAGTATTCTGAAAGTGCATCACCTAAGGATCATTTCTGTGAAGTTTCATTGAAATCTGATTGGCGGTTTCAGAGGAGAAGATTTTTTAGTAATTGTTTACGGACGGACAGACAGACGGACGACGGACATTGACCGATCACAATAGCTCACCCTGAGCACTATGTGCTCAGATGAGCTAAAAAAAAAAACAATATACCAGAGAAAAAAGTACTTCAACTATATTTCTCAGTAATAAAAATTGCAGGTCAGATTAAGCTCGACTTACTGTGTAAGTGGAAATTTTTGCGACATGGAATTTTTTCGATTTACCGAAACTGAAAATTTCGCAAACTTTTCATCAGTCTGCTTATTTTACCATAAAAATGCCAACAACTAACCAGAGTCTTGAATTTGCAAACATTTCAATGCACAAAATGTCGGTAAATGGTAACTAGCAAATTTTTTGACATGTCTATGTATCCACTTATACAGTAGCTCTTTATCAAATGATAAAATTTTGAACATGTCCATATTGAAAGACTTACAGACAACAAAACAGATGTTGCTCAAATGATGAAATTTGTCTCTGAAAGGGTAGAAAGACATTGTGGGAAAAGGAGAAAATGCTGGTTAGCTGTCTTCTCTTGGGTCACTAAAACTCAGGATTGTGTGGTAAAAAGTAAAAGACTACTAATCACAGCTCCAGTTTCTCTTGCTGCAGATTAAGATCAGACTGCACAAAATGAGCCGTCTTTTCTTGGAAAATAACCATTGATGGCATGCAGCAGGAATCACACTAGAGTTTCCTGGTTACAAATACAACACTTCAATCCTTTACCAAACAATCTTCTGCTTTACGGCCCTGAGGGGTAAAGCTTTTGAAAACAAGAGGGCCATGATAGCCCTGTATCACTCCACTGGCTTATAAATATAAACCATAAATACTCAACATTTCAGTTCTGAGCCAAATGGTTTCAAAATGAAGACTTACAGTTTTCTCTGTAAAAGCCCATGTAAAAGTTGAGATCCGCAAGGCAAAGCCATTTTTGATCCCAGAGCTATAATTACTTGAACCCTGGTAGAGGTCCACAAGATAAAGCCACATGCCAAAATAATACAAGTCTATGCTGTATGGTTATAAATAAGGTGATTTTCAAGTTTTGTCCATATGAAGCCTCTGTAAAACATAAGACCCCCGATGCAAGGCTAATTTAAAAAAAAAAAAAAAAAAATCAAAACAGGAAGATTTCTTAAGTTGTCACTATGTAAGCCCATGTAAAACTTGTGACCCATGCGGCGGGGCCAATTTTGACCCCAGGGCTAAAATTTTGGCCCGCTTGGTAGAGGCCCACTAGATATAGCAACATGCAAAATTTGGTAGCTCTAGGCCTTGTGGCTAGGTACAGGAAGATTTTTAAATTTTTCTCTATATAAGCCTATGTAAAACTTGTGACCCCTGGGGCAGAGCCAATTTTGACCCCAGGGCTATAATTTGAAGAAACTTGATAGAGGTCTACTACATAAAGCTACATGCCAAATTTGGTAGCCCTATGCCTTATGGTTTCAGACAAGAAGATTTTTAAAGATTTCCAATATTTTTCAGTTTGTTGCCATGGCAACCAGAGTTTTTGAAGGAATCAAATTCTTTCAAGAAATTCTGAAGAGGACCATGGCAGGATCATTTCTGTGAAGTTTCATGAAAATTGGATGGGTAGTTTCAGAGGAGAAGATGTTTGAAATAAAAGTTAACGGACGGATGGACGCACGGACGCACGACGGACACCGGGCCATGACATAAGCCCGCTGGCCTTTGGCCAGTGGAGCTAAAAATTGTAAGAAAATGAGAAAATGCTGGCAACCATTCATTTACTCCATGTTCCACCAGTTTTCTACCCTTTCAAAGCAAACTCCCATCATCTCAGCCACACTAACTCTTTACCAAACGTCAACATTTAAGACTGGTCCAAATTGAAAGCATTTGCAGACGACAAATCATATGACTCAAAAATTGAAATTTGTTTAAGGAAGGACAGAAAACATTATGGTATAAGGAGAAAATGCTGGTTACCATTGTTTTCTCCTTTTCCCACAATGTTTTCAAAAGCTTTCTTTGAGTCGTTAAAAGTCGGGATTGGGTGGTAAAGGGTTGAATTTGAGGAGTCTAAAACTAATAAAGAGTTTATTAGTGAGCCAAAGAGGACAAAAAACTTCCTATTTATGAAATACAACTACACAAAGATTGCAAAGACAAACACTACCCTGAGAGCTTTATTGTTATCAAGTTGACATTTTCAGTCAAGTCAATAACCTAATAACAAGAGGGCCATGATGGCCCTGTATCGCTCCACTGGCTTATAAACCATGAAGGGAAGTCTTCACTATATAAGCCCTTATAAAACTTTGACCCCAGGGCTACAGTCGGACTAAATGGGGAATATGTGTATTAGAAGAATAACATGCCAAATTTGGGAGTTCTTGGCCTTATGGCTAGTAACAAGACGGTTTCTGAACTTTTCACTCCATAAACCCATGTAAAACTTGTGACCCCTGGTGCAGGGCCAAACATGATGCTAGTGCTGTAACTTGGGCCCTCTTTGTAGTTGTCCACTAGATAATGCTATAATTATGGAAAATTTGGTAGCCTAAGCCTTATGGCTATGTACACCAAGATTTAAAAGTTTTCCCTATGTAAGCCTATGAAAATCTTGTGACCTCCCCCCCCACCCAGCATGAGGCCAAATTGACCCCAGGACTATAATTTGGGCACTTTTGGTAGACCCCAACTAGATCAAGCTAAATGCAAAATTTGGTAGCTCTAGGCCTTATGGCTAGGTACAGGAAGATTTTTGAAGTTTTCTCTATATAAGCCTATGTAAAACTTGTGACCCCTGGGGCAGAGCCAATTTTGACCCCAGGGCTATAATTTCAAGAAACATGATAGAGGTCTACTACATAAAGCTACATGCCAAATTTGGTAGCCCTATGCCTTATGGTTTCAGACAAGAAGATTTTTAAAGTTTTCTCTATATAAGCCTATGTAAAACTTGTGACCCCTGGGGCAGAGCCAATTTTGACCCCAGGGCTATAATTTCAAGAAACATGATAGAGGTCTACTACATAAAGCTACATGCCAAATTTGGTAGCCCTATGCCTTATGGTTTCAGACAAGAAGATTTTTAAAGTTTTCTCTATATAAGCCTATGTAAAACTTGTGACCCCTGGGGCAGAGCCAATTTTGACCCCAGGGCTATAATTTCAAGAAACACGATAGAGGTCTACTACATAAAGCTACATGCCAAATTTGGTAGCCCTATGCCTTATGGTTTCAGACAAGAAGATTTTTAAAGATTTCCAATATTTTTCAGTTTTGTTGCCATGGCAACCAGAGTTTTTGAAGGAATCAAATTCTTTCAAGAAATTCTGAAGAGGACCATGGCAGGATCATTTCTGTGAAGTTTCATGAAAATTGGATGGGTAGTTTCAGAGAAGAAGATGTTTGAAATAAAAGTTAACGGACGGACGGACGCAGGACGGACACCGGGCCATGACATAAGCCCGCTGGCCTTTGGCCAGTGGAGCTAAAAATTACATTTTAAAAAGCAGTTTTTGACACAGTATCTTTCTAAGTATCAGACAGTGTAGTTCCAATATCTGGCTGAGGAAAATTCAATGCAGTCTGATCTTTGATCAGCACTCTCTGCAAAAGCATCTATACCAGTGTCTGGTGGTGAAAGGGTAAAAAAATTATCTTTGTGCCTAACTGTCCATAGAAAACATCATCTCTATGGCTGACATTTAGTGTCTTCAGACCAATTAATATATCAAATGAGAATGTCATGTGCTATTCAAGCTGACCATTTTCCACAACAAATTAACCCTTTAGACTGCTAAATGTGTCATGGGGAAAGGGGGCTTAATGCATTATACCAAGCTAGTCATAATATAGTTATGTATCCATAAAATACCTTAAAATACAATCGATTTAATCAAGAGGTACACTGCTCCTTTGATATGCAGAAAATTGACCAATAGCAAAAAGTTTCAAACCAGGTCAGACTGTACAGGCTGACATGGTCAAAACTATTTGCAGATGCATTAAGCACCTTTTTCACAGAGCACAGCTCATGCATAATTGACATTTTCACACAGTAAAATTTATTTCAAATTTTGAAATTTGATTGATTGATTGGTGTTTTATGATGCTATCAATAGTTTCAGCAGTATCACAGCAACTGTACACTTACTCAAGTGTTTCGTGTGTTTGAACAGAACAGGGCTGGGATCCTGCGATGTTTTACCAAATGCCATTCTGACAAAAAACAAAAACCTATGGGTGAGGACTAAACTAAGGCTTTTTGACTTACTCAGTAAAACTCTGAATCACAAAGCCAAGCAGGAGCTTTTTCTTTACCATTTCCAGGCTATCTGTAGACCACATACAAATGACTTGCACTTGCACAAAGGTAAAAAAAAAAATTGAATGACAATGTGGAAATAGGGGCAATAGCTCCTGTTTCACATATCTTTTCTACTAGCTGTCGACTGAAAGGGCAGAAGTGAGCTTACCTTGTATTTGATAACAAAACGGACATGATTCTGTGCACACACACACTTTGATTACTTAAAGTAAGACGGTCCGAGTTGCTCACTGGAGCCTTTTTGACCCAAAACAACCCAATTCCAATCTCTTCAGAGGTATCAAAACAAACATTCTAACAAATTTTCATGAGTATTAGACTGAAAATGTGGCCTCTAGTGTGTTTGGTCTCAGTGACCTACATTTTGATCAAACATGACCAATTTTCAGTCATTGTAGATATCATGACAAACACTCTGGCCAACTTTCATGAGTTTTGCACTAAAAATGTGGTATCAAGGGTGTACACAAGCCTTTTCCAAAATTTTCACAGTGATCTACTTTTTGACCTGACATGACTCATTTTCAAAGTGGTCCCAGATATAATCAAGCCAAACATTCTGACAAAGTTTCAAGAGTATTAGACTGAAAATGTGACCTCTAGAGTGTACACAAGCTTTTTCTAGGATTTGTCCTAGTGACCTGGATCTGTATTCACCAACCATTCTTAAGAACATTCTTGTTCTCCAAGATTTTCTACATTTGAAAGTAACACAACTCCTGATTGGCTAAACCAAATGGCTTAGCCAATCAGGCGTTGTGTTACTTTCAAATGTAGAAAATCTTGAAGAATAAGACTAAGAATATTCTTAAGAATGGTTGGTGAATACGGACCCTGGTCTTTGATCTAACATGACCATTCTCAAACAGATCCTTAATTTCATCAAGACAAACATTCTGACTAACTTTCATGAGTATTGGACTGAAAATGTGGCCTCTTCAGTGTACACAACTTTTTCCTTAGATTTGTTCTGGTAATCTACTTTTGGACCCAACCTGACTAAATGACCTACTTTTTGACTCAACCTGACTAATATTCTATCTTTCATGAATAGAGGACTGAAAATGTAGCCTCTAGAGATTGCACAAGCTTTTTCTAAAATTTGACCTAGTGACCTACTTTTTGACTGAACAAGACCCATTTTCAAACCTGTCTGACATATATCATCCAGGCAAACATTCTGAGCAAGTTTCATGAGTATTGGACTTAAAATGTATCCTCTAGAGTGTACACTATGATTTTCAAAATTTTGACCCGGTGACCTTGTTTTTAACCCAAAGTGACCAATTTTCAAGGTAATTTGAGATATTATTAAGACAAACACTCTGACCACTTTTCATGAGTATTGGACAAAAAATGTGACCTCTACAGTGTACACAAGGTTTTTCTAAGATTTGACCAAGCAACGTAGTTTTTTACCCAACGTAAGCTGGTTTGAGATATCATTAAAACAAACATTCTTACCAACTTTTGCTGAAAATGTGGCCTCAAGAGTGTACGCAAGGTTTTTCTAAGATTTGTCCCAGTGACCTACTTTCTGGCTAGCCATGACCCATTTTCAGAGCCGTCTGAGATATTATCAGTACAAACATTCTGACCGATTGTCATGAGTGTTGGACTGTAAATGTAGCCTCTAGAAGGTACACAAAGTCAAAGTTGACAAGGCACAACAGTCGACGCACATCTAAGGACAAGATGGACGACACTCCCTTAGCTTCAAAAGCTGTTTATAGTAAGGGTATAAAAAATCCGTTTTTGTTTGGTAAAGTGCAGCCCTGTAGGCAGCCTAAGCTTGCAAAAGTTGACATTTGATTCCTTTGAAAGCCAGTCTCTAATCATTTTGTCCTTCCAACTGACATTTAACCCTGTACTAGATGATGAAATTTTTAGACTTGAACCATTTGCAGATGACACTTTTGATGTATCTCAAATGCAGGGATTTGTCTTTGACAGATTAGCAAACATTTAAGGAAAAGGAGGAAATGCTTGCTACCAGTAAGTTTTCTTATTCCCTCAATGTGCTCAAAAGCCTTCTTGTTGAGGGTTGCCAAAATTTGGGATTGTTTAGTTAACTCTTTACCATACAATCCTGAGTTCCAATGACCCTGCAGAAATAACCTTTTGAAAACCTTATGAGAAAAGGTGAAAATGCTGGGAACCAGCATTTCCTCCTTGTCCCACAATAGTTTTTACTCTTTCAAAGACAGAAATCGTTAATTGCGCTACATTTCTCGTCTGAAAATGCTTCCAATTTGGACCAGTCCAAAACTTTGTCGTTTGGTAGAGAGTTTAACACTCATCATCTAAAATGCCTCTGGACTCCTATAAATTTACAGCCTGTAATACATAGACAATAGGCAGCAGTACTATTATTATTAGTTTTGTGTTTCTGTTATCCTGTGGGAGACAGTGGTGTAGTGGTAGAGCATTTCCAACCCAGTCATAAGCAAAGTCAAATTTTGCAACTGCTCACATCGCAGTGCAAGTTCTGGTTGGCAATAATGTAGAGTAATTAATACAGAGGTAAGCTGAAGAACATTCTTCAATCTATGATAAAAAAAAAAGGTTTAAACTAAGGTAGGGCTGTGAATAATTGTAAGATCAACCATAATTTATTATCAATCTATGTAAAAAAAAATTAACCCTTTACCACACAAGCTCGGGTTTTATCGGCCCTGTTAAATGAAGATTTTGAAAACATTGTGGGAAAAGGAGAAAATGCTGGTAACCATCACTTTGTCCTTTTCAAAAAACATTTTCCATTCTTCTAAAAGTAAATTTAGTAATTTGTGCCAAATTTTAATTGTCATCCGGCAAATGATTTTCATTCAGACGAGTCTAAAATTTTGTCTGTGAAAATTGTAAGAAGATTAACCATAATTTATTAGAAGTGTTGTATGAAGATGTGGGACATTGGTTTCATGAATCAAATTTCAAAGAAGAACATTTTAATTAAATCTTTTGAAACTCTTCACATGACCTGGTTTTCCCAGAATGATGAATTTCATACTTTACTAAACAACCTGGTGTTTTGAAGACCCTCAGGAAGGGGGTTCAGAAAACAATATGGAAAAAGGAGAAATAGCTGTTTCATCCTTTGGAAATGCCATAATCTCAGTCTGATTAAACTTGTTGTCTGCATTAATTTTTGTTGACTCCATATGATACCAAATAGACAAGTCTAAAATCCTGATGTCTGATGGCTGTGTAGAGTAATCGTCAGTGGCTCTTTTTTTATACCAATTTTTGTTCAATTATCATTGCCACCAGTTGCCCATATGGGCGAGGCCCCTAGAAAGCTGTTAGTTATACTAAAGGGAGAGGATGAAACCCATCCCAAGTTACACCTGGTTCTTTAAAAATGCTTAGTCATATGGGACCTAGGAACACCTACCCTCAAGTGGCTTGATCACAGTTCTTGTGCTCTACCACTTCAGCAAATTCTGGTTGGTTAAAAGCTTTTCCCAACCCTGTATATAATTACATTTATCTTCTAAAGCACACTGTACCAGTTGAGTTCATTTGCATATTGCCAAATCTATACAGTAAAGGGAGAGAAGTGAGTGGACCCAACATCCCTTAGAAAATAAGAAGTTGTTAGTTCACTACTAATCGTTGTAATGATAATCTGATGTGCCAAATCCCTAGAAGTAATCTGGCAATGAACAACGTTGTTATGTCAAAGTAAAACATAGGTAATAGACCTGTTACCTGTAAAAAGTACAACACCTACTCTCCACAACAAATCTGGGGTCTCCACTTACTGACATTTTGTAAGATGCACTTTTTTTTCGAAAACACCATTGAAATTGAGGTACTTTGTTACTTTCTACAGACTGAAAACTTTCCTCTTCAAAATCTTTTCCTTTTAAATGTTAGGCTTAAATATTTAATGCCTGTTGTGTATAAAGTGGAGAATGACTTAAAATATAAGATTAACTCTTAATCTGCTAAATGAGTGAAATGAAACTTTCAAGCCAGTAGTAAAAACCCAAACCTTGCCACTCCAAAGGTTCTTTTTTGGAAAAATATCTTCTTATTGAACAGTGCAGATTCTGTGCAGTCTGATCTTGACCTACACTGTCCACTACATAGCCTAAGGGTTAAAATTCTACATCTCAGAACAAGGCCTCTGATCCAGGTCAAAGGTATTTAATTAAGGAAGGAAGATATTTTGGACAGCATGAACAGAAGGCTGACAGCCCCATAATGTTGACCAGAATGGGTTTTCCCCATTATTTTTGGCAGATAACCAATACTTTTAAACTGGGAATGCTAACATAATTTTGCCCAGTTTTGGGAATTTCCATCATCTACTGACAAAATGATAAATCCATTTCGGAAGGATGTCATTCTAAAATGGTTTTTGTTATATTCATGTTACTACAATCATTACTGTGAGTATCTTTATGGGTATTTTTTGGAGAAAAAATCCCAACTTTTGTGGACAACAAATATAACAGACTATTGGCTACAAAATCAATAAAATTATAGAAACACAGGAGACTATTTTTTTTTGAAAAAATTCAGTTTTAAGCTATGTAAAGAAAATAAAACTGTTGCACATACAGACTCATTAAAAAATCAAATTCTCAGGAAAACAAGGATTCAGTGTTTCTATGAACACAGTGCAAGGACAATATATAGACTGTTCTTTGCAGAAGATAGCTATGTATTATGCTGACCTGGTGGAGTTTTTTTATTGATAATTTTCCTCAGACAAACAAGACCAGACAGTCATCTACTTAATGCTATGAAAACAGCTAACATCAGGAAACCAAAAAATATCAATCATTCATATCAATATTGTTTTCATATGTCAAGAATGTGTTGGCCATAGACTGAATATTGCCTACAATTTTTGCTGGGCTTAGATATTATTGACATCTGAAAGGATATTATTGAGAAAAACATTGTGGAAAATAGAAAATTGCTCCCTTCATGTTACATTTTGATTCTACAGAGACCACTTACTTTCCATATGGAATGAAATAATTTTGATGCATTGTAAAGCTAGTAGTACTTTCATTTCTCCAAAACAAACCCCAGCCATCTTGTATAGTTATTTCAACTAAGATTCCAAGTGTAGATCAAAGAAAAGACTGCTCATTTTCCATATAGTTGGATCTTCATGATCGTTTTCTGCAATGTTAGTGAAGTCATCACTGGCAATGAAACGGTTTATGACAACCATTATATCAACCAACGCAAATTGCTGAAGACCCAAATCATTTTGATACGAATTGAAGTGGTACTTTTTGAGTTTGATATAACAGTAAAGATCTCGATCAGACAACATACACCATGCTGTTTGATATTGAATCCAAAACTTGTATACTGACTTAAATGTCTTTTTATACTGGTACATTAACCCTTTCCCAAACAAGCCCTGGTTTTCACGTGTCTGCAGTACAAGTCTTTTGAAAACACTGTGGGAAAAGGAGAAATTGCTCGCAACGAGCAATTTCTCCTTTTCCCAGTGTTTTCTACCCTTTTTGATAACTTTCTGCCATTTTCATCTAATTTAAAATTGTCGTCTGCAAACTCTTTCATCTGGGACCAGCCTGAAATTTGTCGTTTGGGAAAGGGTTAAGCTGTGATCTAAAAAGACTGCATGCATGACAGATTCATAAGTATTTCAGTTATCTGCTTGAAATTAACCTTCACCATCCTTCAGCCTACTTTAAGTGTTTTTGATGATAGAGTAGATCAAGATCAGAATCTGCAGAATGTGCAGTCAGATCTCTTTGATTTACACTGCAATTTTTGGTGAGATGTTCTAGGCAAAGGAGCATCTTTGTTTCTAAATTTGGTTGTTTTTAATTGTCCATCAGTTTTACCTTTTTTAGCTATCTTTTACTTAATCTAAAACAATTTTGCTTGTTAGCTTGTTCTGAATTTTGTGTTTAACACAGCTTTCAACATTATTTAACACTTAACCACAGAATCCCAAGTTTTAACAAAACTGAGGGAGAGGGCTTTTGAAAACATTGTGGGTAAAGTAGAAAATGCTGGTAATCAGCATTTTCTCCTCTTCCCCCAATGTTTTCTACCTCATCAAAGAACTTCAGTTTGTTTGCATCATGTTCAAATCAGTCAACTGCAGATGCTTTTAATTTGGAAGAGTCAAGAATTTATTGTTGAGTAAACATGCAAGTTGAATAGAGAAGGCAAATGGCACATCCACATGTTCCAGCAGTTTCTTCTCTATAACCAGTTCTATGCTTGGCCAAGCTGGAATGATATTTTACGACCCAAGGATTATGAGCCCAGCACATCACTGAGGTATCAGTCACAGTACAAATCAAAGCGTTGAAAACACTGGTTTGGCATTTGTAAAGCGACATATTGTGTGGTATTAATAATTTGAAAAATAAACAACCGAAATATTTTCAAAATATTCGCTTGAAAGTCAACCTACTATATAGTCATGCAAAATCCGATAGAGAAGGGTGCAATCATGTGGGACGAACAAGTCCACGCGAACAAGCCCAGGACGAGTAAGCCCAGGAACGAACAGGTTTTGGGACGAACAAGCACAGTATGTGTGTATCATTACGCCAGTATAGAAGTCCATTGCGGATCAAGCTATTTTCGATAAAAAGGAAGTATTTCCACAATCGATGGCCTAATCCAATTTATTGTAATACGTCATTTTCATATCCAAGTGCAATCGAAACACTTGTTTGTCTCAGAAAAATTGATTTTAACCGGGTTTACTTCCTTCGGTTTTGCACAAACTACGATGCATGATTTTCAAAATGCCATATTGAACTGATAGTGGCACTGTCTTCGACAATTGCCACAAAAATAGTGTCTCATTTTGTCTGATTCCAAACAGACATTATATTTTCATGCATCAGCCATATATAGCTTCTGAAAGCATTTGCTCAAAAGCATTTTCTTTTTCAAAAATAATTTGATAACACTTCTTTCTGTGCATTTGAAAAAAACATGAGTTTGTTTTTTTTATATTTAATATCATCTTAAACCTTAAAGCCCAGCCTGTTTAATATGGAAAAACAGTCCATAAAACATATATTGCTATTTCAGGGTTGTTTCCATTAAAATATGTATCATATAGGCAGAAAGTATAGATCTAAGATCAGACTGCAGATACTGTGCACTCTGATCTTGATCTACACTATCTGAAAAAAAAAAAAAAAAAAAAAGTCAGCTCCAGGGCTTTAAGGGTTAAATCTAATGTTCTTTCTTCCAACGTTGTAGCTATGAATAGTATACAGAACTGATCAAGAAAAAGGGTGGGTGAGGGGTTGGTTTTGAAATAATAGTTATATTTCTTTCCTATGACATAATTATGTTGTGGGTACTAATTAGAATTGTCTTGTTGAGACATGATGTTTTTATCGAGAAATAAAGAGATACCGGTACTACTCTGCCATAGAAAATTCCCCTGTTATCTGTATATTTTGCATACAGCTCATCAACTTTAAGAGAGAACCAAATAAATGATATTAGCCTTTTCTGAGATGGCCAAATGGAGGTCAATAATTTAATGTCAGGGTTATTTCAACTACAACATACCACAAGATGGCATAGTCTTGATCTCATAGACCACAGATCAGAGTGCAGAAAATATTATTCTGTGCCTTCTGGTCCCAATTATGAATGTCTGCTAAAAGGGACTACAATTATTTCGAACATTATCAGATAATTATTTGTTAAGGATTCAGAAAACATGATAACTTCTGTATCATATAATAAGTTAAAATTATGGCTGTATGACATCATGGCCCAGTTTGCCTTTATCAATTATTCACTTTAGTAGATCCCTAATGAATACCTCTTTCCCCTTACATATTAGATAAACCAGCCTTTTCAGGTTAAAAAAAAATTATCTTTACGGTCCAATTGGGTTAGATTTTTCTTGTAAAAAGAACTATGAAATTGCTGTAATTGCCTTTCTACTATTAGGTGGAAATCCAGTAAGAGTTTAAAAGTTAAATGCACATATTCAGCTGTTTACCAAACAATCCAAAGAATAGCCTTTTGAAAACCTGGAGGAAAGAGGAGAAAATGCTGCTAACCAGAAACTTTTACCAGAAAGTTTTCAACACTTTCACACACTATTGCCATCATTTCAAGCAAATCTTATATGTGGCATGCAAATGTCACCCATTTGAACAAGTCTAAAATTCTGTAGTGTGGTAAAGGGTTAAGAGAAATTGTTGGTATGAACAAAAAGTCCATGACCTGTCCTAAAACTTATCCATAGACAGACATTGTGCTCAGGTGAGCTTAACAGAAAAGCTTTGTTGCACAACAATAAGCCAAGTCTGACTTGGCCACAATAAAACAGCCATCTGTAATATAAATCGTTACTGTAATAGACTTCCAACTCTTAGCTCATGGTAGGCACAAATATCAGTTGCTTCAGTGGGTTGATCGAGGTCCAGCTGCAAAAACCATGCAGGTTGAGTTTTTGTCTTCATTGTTCAATATTTTGTGAAATATTCCCACCCTGAGTTTGCAACAGTACAACAGTTTGGACATATTTTTGTTACTGAAAATGTATTTTTATTTGATGATCCATAGGACATAACTAAGTTCTGCTGTGAAGAATCTTCAAGCTGATTGTTCTGGCCATCATCGTTCTGTAAACTCTTTCCCACACAGCAATATTTTACACATTTCCAAAATCAAAGCATTTGCAGGAGGACAAAATAAATATGACTCAAAAATTGACAATTGTTTTTGGAAGGACAGGAAACAGTGTGGGAAAAGGAGAAAATGCTGGTTAACAGCATTTTCTCCTTTTCCCATAATGTTTTCAAAAGCCATCTTCATTAGGGTCGTTAAAAGGTGGCATTATGTGGTAAGGGCTTAATTCTTCACCAGATAACAAAATTTTAGACTTGTCCAAATTGAAAGTATTTGCAAACGACAAATTAAATATAACTCAAAATGTAATATTTTTCTATCACAGAGCAGAAAACATTGTAGGAAAAGGAGAAAATGCTGGTTATGAGCATATTCTTCCTTTCCCACAATGTTTTCAAAAGCCTTCTCCCTCAGGGTCATTAAAAATTGAAATGGTGGGGTAAAGGGTTAAGCAGTCAAAGAATACAAAGCCATGGGCTCAGTATTGGACACTATTCTAAATTACATATGTAGTTTTGTTCTAGATTTTCAACATAATTCAATTTCTGAATGGCTAAACCAAATGATTTTGGCAATCAGAAGTTGTGTTACATTGAATTTTAGAAAAATCTTTAGGCTGTTTTAAATGTTTTCAAAAACCTTTGTTGCATACGGATTCAATACAATAAATTGCATAACAGTTTACTTTTCCATACTGGTTAACTTTTGAAAAAATAAAATATGGGAAATGGGGTAACCATTACTGCATATTCCAAGTAACTAGGTTTCCAACACCGTTCACCATTTTCAAACAAGACAATTTCTTTTTACTTCATCAGCTCTTCCTTGTTTATCAGTTTTCAAAGATTGTTTTAAAAATTGTCATGATAAGCGATCGGCTGAACCCAATAAAACTGTACACAGAGATAAAAATAGAACGGAAGATGCAGTATCCCAAAAAGTTATTTTCCTATTTGTGATAACTATTTCCAAGATCACAAGATCCAAAGTTCACACTATATGTGCAGTGTTTCTAGCTCATAAATTTTGAGGGTCATCTGTGACTCGCTGTTTGGAATTTTTTTTTTTTTTGGGGGGGGGGTCATTCAGAAATTTTATGCGTCATGATCTATAACCCTTTTTTTTGTTCACATGTTGTTTGCCTTTGCCAGTTTGTAGATGTCGCATAATGCTAAGAGTTTTAAATGGCAGTGTGGTATTAAAGGTAAAAGTAGAAAACAATGACCTCATAGAAACTGTTGTCTGTCTTCTGTCACCCCGATTACTCCAGCAATTTGGTGACCATTACCTAGCAGGGTCCAATACGCGGACAAAAAGTTTAATTATTGATTCCATACAGTAATATAGACGAGACGACAGCGATGTCACACGGAATAATGTCACGTTTTAGACCAATTCAGTGTAAACCGGAAACAAATAATTCAGTGTCAGAAAGCGGGTTCGATATGATTTTGCAGCTACAAACTTGACGATTTTGTAAGATATATTCACTGAATCAATCCTTTATATTCCTTTTTTATTCTGATTTATGTTGTGTCAAGGAAGACGCGATGTATCAATTTTGTTCCGTCAGGCTATCATTTTGCGCGTCAAAAACGCTGACTGGCAAAAGGTTGTTTAATGCATCTCCGTGATACATTATAATAATCAAATTATCACATAATTATTGATCCAGACCATTTTGTCTAACAACAGAGGTAGAATGGCCCTTGGACATGCTGAAAATTGACGAAAAGCAAAAGGTCTCGAGCTAGGTCAGCCTGCATGGACTGTGCGGGCTGACCAGAGTCAATACTTTTAGCAGATGCATTAAACCCCCTTTTCACAGAGCATGACTCACATGTATAAAGTAGCAAAAATTCATGTAAGCATGGATGATGCACAAAAAATAAAGATCAACACATACTACCCAAAAGTGTTCCCTTTCAATCCATCACTCATGTGAAATTTTCTACTGCTAGCTATGTAACCCAACTGAAGCAGTACCAATCAATACAAACTATACAACAAAGCAATTCCCCTACATGCCAGAATATCAATGAAAAATGTATTGGTTACATCGAAACATCACCAGCATAATGAAAGTGGTTGTTGTGTCATTAATTATGAGTTCTTTACAGCTAATTATCAATCCTTTTAGCTTATATTGATACGGTCTGACAACATACTGTACAAGATCTGAAACAAACTGAATGAAAACTTGCTCTCTTTTGCAATACAAACCAACTGTATGGGTCAATAACAAGTAAAATTTGGACTGCTTGAGGGCCATGCACAACTGTAGCTGCTTTTGTGGGCAGTATATTGCCATCATCTGTTACATATGATACCTTGATCCTGCTAAACTTCATCTTTGCCCTGGGATATGAGCTGTGCTTTGTAAAAAGGGGGCTTAATATATCTGAGAGAGAGAGAGAGAGAGAGAGAGAGAGAGAGAGAGAGAGAGAGAGAATCGTCCAAGGTCAGCCTGCGCAATTGGCATAGGCTGACCTGGGCCGCAATTTTTTTTGCTATTGGTCAATTTTCTGCATGTCAAAGGACCATTCTATCTCATGAATCAGTCAGTTGTTATACAAGTTTGAACTGTATGGATCCATAGCTATGTGATGACCTGCTTGGTATGACATATCACCGATATGCACTAAACCCCCTTTTGCCAGAGCCTTGCTCATATACATTTGGCCGATATTTTTTTGGAATCAATACCAATCACACACAAAACTTCTGACCAATCGTTGGACATGATACAATGGACTTGTATGCCTCAGGACTTTCCTCGTCTAATTATGGTAATAAAATCTCCATGTCTGGTAAAAAAAATCCCTATTTGACTTCATAGTTTTCATTTGTGGAAAATGGCATATCATTTGCAGAACAATGAAGTTTTCATTTGCATAAATAACTTATATTTTATTGGCGGATATTTTGGACACATTACTACTATTTTGTCAGCCAATCAGTGTTTAACATCCATGCTAGATTACATTGCTAGATGTTTATTTGTACTGGCTAGGTAGTCCTTGGCCTTGAATTTTTCGCCACCAAGCTTGCCCGGGATGGAATCTAAAGCACTGTAGAGTTGTCATGGTGAAGTCTCTAATTACATTGTGCTTTGCCTTTTCAAAGTACAATATCTGGTTCCAGCTTCAAATGGTGGTCCTCACAAAGGGAAATGATGGCATCCCATATGTTTTTTTATTTGTCCCTTCTCACAGAGTAAGGTAAACGCAAGCGGTATCTTATGTCCATTCTATAGACCATGGATACTATACAACTGGTGAAAGAACTTTTCATTTGAATCTTCCATCAATAAAAGGGTCTGTTGCAGAAAAAGATATTCCAAGTTCTGGCTACTTGAAAATATTACTATTTTTTTTTAACATGGCACTTACTGATTTGCGACATTGCACTTTTGAAATACTTAACTGTTTTTGCGTGCTAATGAAAGGGTAGTTTGTTCCACTTTTGATATGCAATTAATTTTTCGTTTTTCCGCAAATGAATTTCACCCTCATAGTTTGACTGAAACATGAGTTTTGACTGTTCAAACAGTTGCTTTTCTAGATTATGGATACTGGTGAAAACATATTCACAGAGCTCCAGATTGAGAGAGTGACTTTGATTTCAAAACTGAAAATATTAATTATTCTCCATTAAACCCAATGTTATGGGTACGCATTAGAATTGTCTCATTGAGAGAAATAATGGGATTTAGAATACCATCACTCACTTTTATCTGGAGCTCTGATGTTCAGAATATTAAGTCTCCCAAGACTTTGGGATGGGGTGTACATGAGGAGGCTGACATAGGAGGGGGGATTGGGAGCAGGTGTGTATCATGTTATGCCATGTAGATCAAGATACTGGATCTACACTGCCCACTCTCTTTTTACTATTATGGACAAAACAACACGGAAATTGCAGCAGTATCATTTTGGTATATTTACAGACTGCAACATTCCACTTCATCATGATATTTGATACTAGACAGATTGGTACTTCAAGCTTTTACTGCTCAGTTCCAAGTTTTGGTGACCAAGAGAAAGAAAGCTTTTGAAAATATGGTGGAAAAAGGAGAAAATACTGGTAACCAGCCTTTTGTCCACTACCTACAATGTTTTCTACCATTTCAAACATCAGTTCAATCATTTTATCCACATGTAGTTTGTCATCTGCAATTGCTTTCAATATGGACTTGTCAACATTTTCGTTCTGTGATAAAGACTTAACCCTTTCCCAAACAAGGCCTGGTTTTCACGTGTCTGCAGTACAAGTCTTTTGAAAACACTGTGGGAAAAGGAGAAATTGCTTGTAACGAGCACTTTCTCCTTTTCCCACAGTGTTTTCTACCCTTTTTGATAACTTTCTGCCATTTTCATCAAATTTAAAATTGTCGTCTGCAAACTCTTTGAATCTGGACCAGTCCAAAATTTGTCGTTTGGGAAAGGGTTAAGTGCACTATGAATGAACCAGACAGTTTTGATGAAGAAAAAGAGACCAGATAGTGGAATTTCAGGGCTGTTTTGGCCAAATTATCTCACACAATATCATACATTGCAGATCTGACAAGTGCCTGCATGCTGATAGGTCAATGGGTTTATCTAACATGTTATACTTTAAAAGAATTACAGGATAGCAAAACTATTCCATTCATCTGTTAACCACTTTGACCTCTCACACCACTTTACCTTTTTGCAAAGTACCAGTAGATACAAAAAACTACAGAAAACCTCTTGAATCTACTTCCAAGTAGTAACATGAAAAATTCCCCAACATGAATGACGTTACACACAACTACTGCTTTTCCTATTTTGAGTCAGCGATTAGTTTTTTTTTTTTATTTATATCCACTTTGGGCATGGTACTACTACAATTGAACAGGGTCATTACTTCCATTTACTCCTAAGCTTTCAGTCATGTATGTAGTTTCATTTTTGACTAGCGAAGCTAGTCTATAGGCATCAAGACTGACTTGGATTCAAAGTAAACAAAAAACCCCACAGTTGCCAAATACTAGTCTCACAGAAAATACTTCTTTCTGTTAGAAATCTTAATTCTGTTATATATGACAATTTTGACAAACAAGAGGGCCATGATGGCCCTGGGTCGCTCACCTTAGTAGAGTGCCTTAAAGGTTTTTCTTTGATTTGACCATGTGACCTAGTTTTTGACCGCAGGTGACCCAATTTCAAACTCATATTTCATGAAGACAAACATTCTGACAAACTTTCAAGTCAATTGAGCAAAAAATGTGGCCTCGAGTGCCCTAAAGATATTTCTTTAATTTGACCTAGTGACCTAGATTATGACCCCAGATGACCCAAATTTGAACTGGTCTTTGACTATATCAAAAGAAACATTTTAACCAATTTTCAAATCAAATGATTAATAAATGTGGCCTCTAGAGTGCCCACTAGCTATTTCTTTAATTTGACCAAGTGAACTAGTTTATGACCCCAGTTGACCCAAATTCAGACTCATGAGAGATTTTACAAAGACAAACATCTAGTGACCTAGTTTATGGTTCCAGGTGACCCAAATCCAAACTCATCTGGTATTTCATCAAGACAAACATTCTGGCCAAATTTCAGTTCATTTGAGCAATAAATGTGGCCTCCAGAGTGCAAACAAGGTATTTCTTTAATTTGACCCAGTGAACTAGTTTATGACCCAAGTTGACCCAAATTAATCTTATGTGAGACTTTATAAAGACAAACTTTCTAACTAATTTTCAAGGCAATTGAGCAAATAATGTGGCCTCGAGAGTGCCAACAAGGTATTTCTTTAATTTGACCTAGTGACCTAGTTTATGACCCAAGATGACCCGATTTTGAACTCAATGAACTTGTTGCACTTTAGATGGGCAAACAAACTTAGAAGAGAATCACTACATACCAAATATCAAAGCTCCACACCTTTTGGTTTCAGAAAAGAAGAATTTTAAAGTTTTCCTTCTTTGTTCCTATGTTCGAACCTGTGACCCCAGGGGCTGGGCCAGTTTTGACCCAAGCAGCATCCTTGGAACAAACTTGGTAGAAGTCCACTAGGAGATGCTACATACCAAATATCAAAGCTCTATGCTTTCCCATTTAAGAGAAAAAAAAAACTTAAAGTTTTCCTTCTTTGTTCCTATGTTTGAACTTGTGACCCCCGGGGCGGGGCCAGTTTTGACCCAGGGGCATCATATGAACAAATTTGGTAGAGGTCCACTCTGAGATACAACATACCAAATATCAAAGCTCCACACCTTTTGGTTTCAGAAAAGAAGAATTTTAAAGTTTTCCTTCTTTGTTCCTATGTTTGAACCTGTGACCCCAGGGGCTGGCCAGTTTTGACCCAAGCAGCATCCTTGGAACAAACTTGGTAGAAGTCCACTAGGAGATGCTACATACCAAATATCAAAGCTCTATGCCTTCCCATTTAAGAGAAAAAAAAAATTAAAGTTTTCCTTCTTTGTTCCTATGTTTGAACTTGTGACCCCCGGGGCAGGGCCAATTTTGACCCCGAGGGCATCATATGCACAAACTTGGTAGAGATCCACTAGAAGATGCTACATACCAAATATCAAAGCTCCATGCCTTCCTGTTTCAGAGAAGAAGATTTTTAAAGTTTTCCTTCTTTGTTCCTATGTTGGAAATTGTGACCCCCAGGCCGGGGCCAGTTTTGACCCCAGGGGCATGATATGAACAAACCTGGTAGAGGTCCACTAGGAGATGCTACATACCAAATATCAAAGCTCTGCGCCTTCTAGTTTCAGAGAAGATGATTTTCAAAGATTTTGCTTTTTTTTCCTTTTTGTTGCTATGTTGGAAATTGTGACCCCCGGGGCGGGGCCAGTTTTGACCCCAGGGGCATCAAATGAACAAACTTGGTAGAGGTCCGCTAGGAGATGCTACATGCCAAATATCAAAGCTCTACGCCTTCAAGTTTCAGAGAAGAAGATTTTTAAAGTTTTCCTTCTTTGTTATTATGCTCAAACTTGTGACCCCCGGGGCAGGGCCAGTTTTGACCCCAGGGCCATCATATGAACAAACTTGGTAGAGGTCCACTAGGCAATGCAACATACCAAATATCAAACCTCTACGCCTTCCAGTTTCAGAGAAGATGATTTTTAAAGTTTCCCCTCTTTGTTCCTATGTTCGAACTTGTGACCCCCGGGGCAGGGCCAGTTTTGACCCCAAGGCATCATATGAACAAACTTGGTAGAGGTCCACTAGGAGATACTTAATGCCAAATATCAAAGCTCTATGCCTTCTAGTTTTAGAGAAGAAGATTTTTAAAGTTTTCCTTCTTTGTTCCTATGTTGGAAATTGTGACCCCCGGGGCGGGGCCAGTTTTGACCCCAGGGGCATCATATGAACAAACTTGGTAGAGGTCCACTAGGAGATGCTACATGCCAAATATCAAAGCTCTACGCCTTCAAGTTCCAGAGAAGAAGATTTTTAAAGTTTTCCTTCTTTGTTACTATGCTCAAACTCGTGACCCCCAGGGTGGGGCAAGTTTTGACCCCAGGCACATCATATGAACAAACTTGGTAGAGGTCCACTGGGCAATGCTACATACCAAATATCAAAGCTCTATGCCTTCCAGTTTCAGAGAAGATGATTTTTAAAGTTTCCCATCTTTGTTCCTATGTTTAAACTTGTGACCCCCGGGGCAGGGGCAGGGCCAGTTTTGACCCCAAGGGCATCATATGAACAAACTTGGTAGAGATCCACTAGGAGATGCTTCATGCCAAATATCAAAGCTCTATGCCTTCTAGTTTTAGAGAAGAAGATTTTTAAAGTTTTCCTTCTTTGTTCCTATGTTGGAAATTGTGACCCCCAGGCCGGGACCAGTTTTGACCCCAGGGACATCATATGAACAAACTTGGTTGAGGTCCACTAGGAGATGCTACATGCCAAATATCAAAGCTCTACGCCTTCAAGTTTTAGAGAAGAAGATTTTTAAAGTTTTCCTTCTTTATGACTATGCTCAAACTTGTGACCCCCGGGGCGGGGCCAGTTTTGACCCCAGGGGCATCAAATGAACAAACTTGGTAGAGGTCCACTAGGAGATGCTACATACCAAATATCAAAGCTCTGCGCCTTCTAGTTTCAGAGAAGAAGATTTTCAAAGATTTTGCTTTTTTTTCCTTTTTGTTGCCATGGCAACCAGAGTTGCGGGTGGAATTCAATTCTTTGAACAATTTTGGTAGAGCTTCACCCAAGGAACATCCCTGCCAAGTTTCATCAAGATTGGCCCAGTGGTTTAGGAGAAGAAGATGTTTAAAGAAATTGTTGACGGACGCCGGACATAGGGCGATCACAATAGCTCACCTTTAGCACGTTGTGCTAAGGTGAGCTAAAAACACTATCTCTACTACTCAATTTGAACATGTCATCTACCAAAGTAATAAACTGAACCAAAGTAATAAACTGAACCAGATGTCATTTATAAGGTACAAGATATTTGCTTATATGTAAATTAAGTGACCTATGCAAAGCAGAGAATCTTTTATTCCTACACCACTGTAACATTATGAATGAATCTATTAATAGATACACCTAGGTTTTAAGTAGGAGCAAATACTGGCTATATCAAACCTCACTGGACAGAGAACCCTTGTCATTAATTATTTAGATCATTGTGTAGTTAAACTGTTAAGTTGAACTGTTATTCTACCTCTTACCAAACAGTTCCAAGTTTTAATGAGACTGGGGAAGAATCCCTTAGAAAACATTGCGGGAAAAAGAGAAAATGCTGATAACCATCATTTCTCCTTTTCTCACAGTGTTTTCTGCCCTTTTGGAATCATCAGTTCAGCCACATTTAATTTATGGCCTGCAACAGCTTTGAATTTGGACGAGTGTAAAATTTTTGGTTTTGTAAAGAGAGTTAAATAGTTAACTACATCTTGTGCTATTAGATATTGACTAATTGATTGTAAGGTGTTTAACGCCGTTTTTAACATTATTTAAGTGATATTGCGGCGGTCAGACCACCTATCCATACTTTCATGGAGTTTCTTTTACCAGCACTACCACAACTCAATGACCTTTTGCGGACAGTGTGGATTAAGATCAGATGGCACAGAGCGTGCAGTCTGATCTTGGATCTACACTGTCCAATAAGAGGATATTTTATTTTTTTTCCAAAATGTAACTTTGAAATAGCAATATTCAGGTGTTTACCATCGGCTGGAAAGTTTCATTTAACATTCTCAGCAGGTTAAGAGTTAAACTTAAACTGGATTATAGTTAAACAATAGCATGCATAGCCCCGGCAGCTCAGTGGGTAGTGTACAGGACTTGAGAACAGGAGGCCAATGGTTCAATCCCCGACTGCAAATTTCTTTCTGAGGATTGATGATAGTCATTGTGACAGGATTCATTTCTCTCTCACATTTCGATGATGGTTATGTGGGAAAGAATATTGTGTGGAGTACTTCTTATGGATATGTGCACTGGCCACTGCTATATAACTGAAATACAATGTAATGTTGAAAACAGGGTCAAACACCACATAAACAATCAATCAATCAATCAAATTTGCAAGTCTGTCAGTACTTTCAGTACTTTGATTAGACTAGCAGTCATAAGATCACTAGTCTATTATCATCAAGAGTGACCCAGATTCATTTGTACAGGAAAAAAAAAATCCAGTCACCAAATACTGCCCCACAGAAAATAATTCTTTTCTTTCAGAAAATTGTAATTCTGTCAAATATGACAATCTAGATATGAACCGCAAAAGCTCTATTATTCCAATCTGAATGATGCCTACTTACAAAGTCATAGACTAAATTAAATGTCATCGATAAGGTGCAAGATGTTTGCTTATATACAGAGTCAGTGACCTATGCAAATCAGGCCCATCTTTACTTATCTCAACACGATGTCTTTCATCCTCATGTTTTTCAGGTAGATGTAGCAGTTGTCTAGCTGCAAGTCCATCTAACTGGTAGTTTCAAAGCATGGAAAAGTCACCCAAAAGTGAACTCTAGAAAGTATTCAAATACCAAATCATCAAATTGACATCTTCTTTATTTGCTTTGTTCAATTAAAGATTGACAAACACCATACTTTCATGACATCTCCAGAACAAGTAAATGGGTATGAGCAGTGGGTAAAGTAATCAGACTGAACCGGATTGGACTTACTGACCAGATTGGACCAGGCCAACCCAATGGGGCTTAATAACCGGATGGCATCAGATCTGGCTGGACTTTTTTTCTTCAATCTTGCATTGGCCAACCCAGTTTCATTGTTCCCAAGTCTGCTTATTCCACATTCACTAATATGTTAGTAATTTCTATACTTTGATTTTCAAAGAGCCAAAACACAAGCCTAGAATATTTATTATCTCCCTTTCCCACATTACTAGGCTCTGAATATCATCAGCCTTCCCTCCCCCCTTTCCTCCCAAGCAATGAAATAGCAATCTCCCAAAGAGGAGTTACATTCAGCAAACCTCAGGTGATTCGTTGATCAAGTCCTCGGCTGTATTGCATAGCTTGATATGCACCTACACGGTACATTTCTTCGCCGGAAATATGCCATTTCACCATTCTTAAAATTGTTACGCTCCTCTTAAAAAAGAAAACATGAGTCATAATTTTTCTATCAAAATCTTTTTGAAACACTTTTTGGTTGACAAACAGTACGTACATTAAATTTTTAACATGGTTAATCAATTCCGTTGGAATTTTTAACAGAGAGATTGATGGATTTGAGTAACTGCACCAAGGTTGTTTATGTCATTGCTTATCAATTTACATGGGTGCCGCCATGTTGAAGATCATGTGATTGGCAGTTCAAAATGGAAGCCTCCTTGATCAAATGAGGTTAGATTTAGTTACAGAATCGAGCAAGTTGTAACAAGTGCATGAGTTAGTTTACTATTTTGAGAGCCATGAAACTTCATGTTTTTCTTATCATCTACTTCAGGCTTATTATTGCAACAAAATATAAATCATTTCTTCAATTCCTCTTTAGATTTCATTCATAGATAGTTTCATATTTAAAAGAAACAAGCCAAACTTAAGCTCACAATTCTGATTATCTCCCTTCCTCCAATTTCTAAACCTAGATGACCCCCCCACACCCATCAGTGCTCTGAAAGTTATAAATGTCCTAACTGCAACAAAATAATTCACTTTCAGTGCCAAGGTAAAAAAAAACCCTATACAGTCATGGCTGCAGTAAAATTCTAGAATATTTTACAACATATGAGAAATGCTAAGGCTACTTTTAATTATCAGGTTTTCAATGGTTACCAAATGAATAAAATGACCATTTCAGATACAAGTCAGGGGAATACCAACCTACGTATGCCCTGACCCGTTTTCAAAAGAGAATGGGACGCGGGGGGGAAGAGAGAGAAAAAGGCTCCAACTGGACTCTACGCTGATGGAGGAAGTCTGAGATTCCCGGCTTATTATATTGAATATTTCAATTAACATCCAATAAGACAGAGATATTGCATTGCATTTTTAAGGCTATTTTGGTTAGATCAACATGATAAAATAGTAGTGGTTCAAGCTCAGACTGAACATATTATGAATTATGATCTTGGTCTATATACAATCTACAAATCAATAAGACTAAAACCTCATTTACATGAATTGATGAACATTTTACCACACAACAATATTTTAGACTGGTCTCAATTGAAAGCATTCTACAGACAAAAAATGTGGCTCAAATTATTGGATTTGTTTCTTAAAAGGTTTAAAAACATTCTGGGAAAAAGATAAAATGCAGATTAATTTTCTCCATTTCTTACAATGCTTTACAAAATCCAATTTCCCAGGGTCGTTAAAACTTGTGATTGTGTGGTGATGTGTTAATTAGTAATCCCACTAAGAAAGCTAATCAAGATTTGACATACCTGGCCAATTATACAAGTATTGTGCAGTCTGATCTACCTCTTCGTGCAGTCTGATCTACCTCTTCACTGTCAGCAAAGGCAACTAATGTTATGCTTGACAATTTCAATATTACAAACCATTTTTACTTAAATAGGTTAATTAGCAATCCCACTAAGTATTCTAATCATGTTGATGTTACTGACATACCTGGCACATTACCGGTATATACAAGTACTGTGCAGTCTGATCTAGATCTTCAATGTCAGCAATGGCATTTTACATTCTACTTGACACTTTCCATGTTGTTATAACCATTTTTACATGCGTAGGTTAATTGGTGATCCACTACAAAACCTAATCAGTTGATGTTATTGACATACCTGGCCATATTATACATCATCAATAGCTATATTTGACTACTTTATCCTTGATTTATTGAGTAACCCTTTCATTCTATTGGTCCTGCTTGCAACAAATGCTTGTCTCCATTATCTGTAAGACTTTCTCTGGTTTTTGCATTTTGTTTTATTGCAAGTACACAGATCTATCAAGGCAGGTGTGTGAAAACCATTTTTCAACAAAAGTGAGAACACCTGGCTTTCTAAGTTGCTGCTATCTTATGTGTTCATTCAAAAATGATGGGTGTCAATTTGATCATGGAACATTATAGTCCTCAACCTCTGCACAAGCCTGCACAAAGAACCCAAGCTGAGCATCAGAAACTTAGCAGTCATGCACAGATATCTCCTACACATAAACCGACCAAACAACAGAATTTTTTACTCAACCATATTAGAGAGCAATCAAAGATGACAAATCAGGGCTTGGCTAGAACTATGGTAATTATCTTGGAATGAATAGAACAATATTCTGAATAACGAAGAAATGCTAGTTACAGGCATTTCACCTTTTCCAGTGGTGTCTCCAAAGGCCTATTTCTTCAGGACTGTTAAAACTTGTACTTATTTAACAAGAATATCACATGAGGGTGCCAACGCTCAGTTTCAGTTGCTTTAAGTAAAAATTCTACGTCGAAAAAGGGGCATAACTGTATCAAAAATATTTTGATGGTTACCTTCCACTTTTGATAGTTAAAAACTAGCCCAAGTTTAACGTAAATAACTTTAGTGATGACAGAGTTATTATAAATTTTTCAAAAATTCTAAATTGATAAGGGGCATAACTGTGTCAGAAATATTTTGATGGTAACCTGCCTTTGCTGTATTGGTTGCCCTTTTAATAGTTAACAACTAGTCAATGTTTGAAGCAATATATTCAGTAATAACAGAGATATAGAATGTCAGAGGTTTTGCAGGATGACGACACAGATGCCAGGGCAAGAATTTTGTGGTACAGAAACTGATTTCACAGATAGTTGATCACACTGATATAAGTCAGTTTAATCCCTGTCCATTATCATTCTGACCAGTCTGTCCAAGTGTTAGTTGCTGGGAGGAAAATGAATTTCAAAACCAGTTATAAAGTAAATAAAAGACAGAGTGACCTGGAACTTTTGACCTAGTTTTAAAATTCATTTTCCTGCCAGTGACCAACACTTGAACTGACCATAAAATAACAGATTGTAATCTTCACAGTAATTTCCAGACTTTAAATACTTTGATATAAATGAGCCATACATCTGTGAAAAGTATCGACCCATGTCACATTCATTTGGTCATCTGCTATTCTCTTCAGTATGGAAAAGTCTAAAATTTTGTCCACTGGTAAACAGCTTAGCAGTCTAAGGGTTAAATATGATTGCCTGAGTTGACAAGGATAGATCTATAAATGATTTACAGAAATCAGACCAGGAACAATGAAATCCTAAAATGCCTATTTATTTCAATGTGAAACACAGTAATTAGTTCATCTCTACATTTTTCTACTCTTTTAGTGCCAAATATATTATCTTGACCTCTTTGCATAATATAATCCACTGAAAATACAATCCACCGAAACTAAGGTCTTTTTCCTCAAAAGCATGACGAAACAAGCAGACATCATGGATCCACGATCAGACTGCATTTTACACTGTCAGCAGAAAAAACATGTGTGTTTTAGCAACAATGTTTTCAAAAGCACAGTTCCTAAGAACAAAACACCCGCGATAATTTGGCTAGTTTAGTTTGGTCTATTTGAAACAATTTGCAGATGACATGAAAAGAGGCTAAAATGATGGGATTTACCTATATGAAAGGGTAAAAACATTGTTTTTGAAAGAGATTATCTTCAGATTTGTAAAAACATGAGATCATCGAACAAGAGATTTATGAATTTTAACAATACAATCTGCAGATTAATTATCACGTCTTCAAGCAAAGTACTATGAAAATATTGTGGCAATGGAAAAATTGCTTGAGATAAGCAATTTCTTCACTGCATAATCCTTTTGACATGCATCCAACCTTAATTCATCTTGATTATCCCTACCATAGACGGATGTCAGTAGTATTAACTACTGCCAGCCGATATTTGCTTCAAGAGGTATTAGTTAACCCTTTACCAGATGACAAAATTTTAGCCTTGTCCAAATTGAAAGCATTTGCAGACGACAATTTCAATGTGGCTCAAATGGTGCAATTTTTCTTTGATGGGTTAGAAAACATTGTGGGAAAAGGAGAAAATGCTGGTTACCAGCATTTTCTCCTTTTCCCACAATGTTTTCAAAAGGCTTCATTCCCAGGCTCATAAAGGCGGCATTGTGCGGTAAAGGGTTGAACATGAATGTGTTTAGATTTCTCCAGTGCACACTTTTTCAAGGGAGTGTCCTTGGGCAAGGCACTTTCGAGCCAAGGCCTACTAGAAAGAAGTCTAAAAATGCAAATCAATGTAAGATGGTATCAATTACACTAAATTACATTGCCATACTGTGCAGAGAAAAAAAAAAACTTCATTATTTACAGTAATTTTTATCAATATCTGGCAAATGAATATTTCTGTGCATGATCATGACTTGTTCTGTTTTCCTATGTAATTAGGTCACCCACTTTCACATGGGAATAACAGGTGAAACAGATACTGGGTCAAACACTGATAAATTTTCACTTAGGACTAGCATTTTGTCTAAACACTTAATAGGCTGCTAAGCGGGACTCTGTGGGCTTTCGTGGACAGTGTATACTGCAGATCAAGATCAGACTGCCCAGAATTTACAGTCCAATCTTGGATCTACATGGTGCAATATGGTGAGATTTCTCCGACAAGCAAAATTTTTAAATTGTACACTGTAAGTTTTCACTACTGGCTGGATATCTTTAGTTTATTTAGCAGCTAAACCCTTAAAGTGCCAAAAAAACATAATGGAAATTTTCATTCAAGAGTAAGATCCACATAACTGCAATTTCATGACTGGCTTTTGTCTACTTAAATGAATTGGACAGTGTAGATCAAAGATCTACATTTTGTGCGGTCTGATCTTAATCTACACTGGCTGCAAAGGCAACTATAGTATTGAAAGTTGCTTTAAGGGTTCACTGTTAAGAGTGTTTTATCTAGCTTTCAACAGTATTTCAGTCATACCATAGTGACAGCACACTAACTGGTGTCTTCCTGGGTTTCAACAGAACTAGTATTCAGAGGTGGGCCAGGAATTTTCAGAGTCACTTCAATCTCAGAAAAGATACTGCCCAAAACCACACAGTCCTGTGTTTTTAGGATCCTGAAGACAAGTCTTGAAAGCACTGTAGCACAATGAAACATTACTGTTCATGTCACTGTGGTCGACTAGTGCACCAATCCATGTGTTCCTGGAGTTTATTTTACCGGTACACCTCACTTTATTCTTCCAATGCTACTGGCTGCTTTTCCACATAAGCACTGTTAAGGTAATTCTCAGAGAGAGGTTTATGACCCCTATTACAATAATCATCATCAAAGCTATAAAACAACTTGGCCTTGCTCAGTATTTGATCCCATGAACCCAGGACTACTCTCCTTGTATATCAATGACTGAGCTATCAGACTGGTAAAGAATGCCAGTTATATCTAACTCTTATTTTGGTGACTTTGAATTACTGACTATCAGAAAAAACAAATTTTGTTGAGTTTATTGGATTTGGATTGGTCCACATGATCAGAAGTACTGACAGAGCAGCAGAAAGTGTACAGCAAGATCAGACTGCATGTACGTGCGGGCTGATCTTCCTTAGAATTCTCTACCAAATACATCCAAGGTTGCAAACGGCAGAAGAGGAGTTTCAGTTCCAGCAAATTTCTAAATTTCTTGAATGAAAGCCTTAAATAACAAGTTTGATGTGATACTAAAATACCTTACACATTTCAGAAAGGATAAATATTTCATGCAAGTTGCATTTAAGGTATTTTAAAATATGCGCACAGCAGCTGGGCCAGTATATGAGTGACAACATACATAAATACCTCAATCTATCTCAAACTTATGCCATTTCTGGGTTCAACAATAGAAACATTTTTTCCACAAGCTGCATGTCTTCACAACAGCCTGTAAAGTACTGAATAAATGTACCAATTACTTTTTTAGTCCAGAAATAAGACCCAATTAAAATGCAATGTCAAAGATGCTTTTCTTCAGAATTCCTCACCAATGCAAACAATGTAGATCAAATATCAGACTATATTTTTTTATGCAGTGTGATCTTGATCTAAACTGACTGGGAAGGCAATTAAGGTTATGAAAGGTGCTATATGGGTAAATCCCTTTCCAGAAGAGGTCAAACATGTCTGAATTGAAGTAAAGTTCTGTGGTAGCTGAATTTCAAAAGAACTGATATTGTCTTACTTAAAAATACCTTTGACTTTCAGCAGGTGAAGGTGAAAGCAGCTGCCGTATGGGCATTGCATCATATTATGTAAATGTCCGACTCTATTCACAATCAACACTTTACAAGACACCAAAATTTTAGGCTGATCCAAATTTAAAGCATTTTGCAAGCAACAAATTAAATGTAGTACAGATTAAGAAATGTCTTTAAAAGGATTGAAAACATCATGCGAAAAGAAGAAAATGCTGGTTACCATCTTTTCCCACAACGTTATCAAAAACTCCTTTTCTGTGGGCTCTTTAAAACTCGGGACTTTATGGTAAAGGATTAAACTGCTAAATATAGTACACATTTCCAGCTCAAGTCCTGAGATTCAAGTACTTTATATTCGTAAAAGCTCACCATATTTTGATGGCGTAGATCCAAGATCAGACTGCATGTTTTTACAGTCTGATCCTACTCTACACCATCCACAAATGGGCACTGAGCTGTGCATAGTAGCCTAAAGGTTAGAATACAAGAGGGCCACTGACCCTAAAGCACTCACCTGAGTAAAGTCATCTACAGTTGCTAAAGCTGAAGAGATCCTGCTTTTATTGATATAAAAGACATGAATGAAAGTGACCTACTTTTTGACCTGACATGTCGTAATTTCAAATTTTTCACAATATCATCAAGACAAACATTCTGACCAAGTGTCATGTGTATCAGGCTGAAAATGTGCACACAGCTTTTCTAAGATTTGGCCCAGTGGTCTACTTTTTAACCTGATGTGACCCAATTTCTAACTACAGTAGTCCAAGATATCATCAACACAAACATTCTAACCAAGTTTCATGGGTATAAGGCTGAATGTGTGGCCTATGGAGTGTACCCATGGTTTTTACAAGATTTGGACCCATGACCTACCTTTTGACTCGACATGACCCAATTTCTATCCTGTCCAAGATAATCACCAAGACAAATAGTCTAAGTAAGTTTCAAGAGTATCAAGTGGAATATGTGGCCTCTAGAGTGCACATAATGTTTTTCTAAGATTTGACCCCATCACCTACTTTTTGACCCGACATGAACAAATTTCTAAACTTGTCTGAGATATCATCAAGACAAACATCCTAACCATTTTTCACTAGTATGAGTCTGAAAGTGTTGCCTTTATTTCCTAAGATTTAGCCCAGTGATATACTTTTTTTGCCCATAATGTCCCAATGTTAAAATTGTCTTGAGACATCATCAAGACAAACAATATGATCTAGCTTCATGAGTTTCTGGCTAAAAAATGAGGCCTCTAGAGTGCACCAAATATTTCCAAGATGTGGCCTAGTGGCCTACTTTTAGACCCAACATGACCCAATTTCAAACTTGTCCGAGATATCATTAAAACAAATATTCTGACCAACGATCATGAGTTTCAGGTTGAAAATGAGGTCTCTAGAGTGCACACGAAGTTTTTCTCTAATTTGGCCCAGTGACCTACTTTTTGACCCAACATGACCCGATTTCCAAGTTGTCTGCGATATCATCGAGAAAAACATTCTGACCAAGTTTCAAGAGTATCAGGCTGAAAATATGGCCTCTAGAGTACACACAAGTTTTTTCTAAGATTTAGCCCAGTTTACTTTTTGACCCAATGTGACCCAGTTTCAAACTTGTCCAAGATATTGTCAAGACAAACACTCTGACCAAGTTTCATGTGTATCTGACTACAAATGTGGTCTCCAGAGTGCACACAGAGTAAATGTTGACAACTGTTACAACACCATGGACCTAGCATGATTACAAAGGCTCACCTTGAGCAAGAATCATTCGTGCTCAGATGTGCTAAAAAGATGGGAATTTCTTGAAACCTGTCACCCTTTACTATAAAGTCTAATTCTAGACTAATCAAAAAAAAATTTGTGGGAAAATGAACAATTGTTTCTTGAAAGCAATTGCAGCTTTTTCATGCATTTGTATTCAAAAGCTGTTAAACGTATGTGCAGAAAAAATCGTATCATTCAGAAATGGGGTTCAGGATTGTTCATGTGGAGTGAAGGGGATAAAAGGTCAGAGGCCCATTACCATAGGACACAATATGCTAATGAAATGGTAATCGGAAGATTTTTGTCTAGGCCTTCTGTCTGTCAGTGTTGCTGAAATTTTTGGCAATTCCTCCTCACACATAGCCTCAGTTTATTGATGATCATATTATCAAATCGAAGCAAATCAATAATTCTCTTTTAGTACAAATTAAATTTTTGCTTATACAGTACGGGGTGATGACCCTGAAATTGCTGACTTGAAATTTCAGTTTTAAGGTTTAGCCAATCAGAGATTGTGTTACATTAAAATTTAGAAAATTCTCCAGAATTAGACTAAGAATGGTTTTAGAGGGATTCGTGAATACAGACCTTGATATTCAACATTTTGACATTCAGTGAAAGTTCCCATACCCCTGGGGAGCTGCATTCTTTTTTCCCCTTGGGCTATCGGGTGAGGAATCTGCATAAAAAAAAGGCCTTGTGGTTTCTGACATGAATCTGTTTGCAATCACTATCATCTATCCTTGGGCAATGTTAAGGCTAGGCTGTGACTTCATATCCTTGGACTACAAGCAGTGTGAGTAACTGAGTAACAGTGACTAATCCTGGGCTCAGCTAATAATGAAATTCAGGTACTTTTTAACCCTTTGCCAGACAATCCTGTGTTTTGAACAACTCTATGGAAAAAAGCTTCTGAAAACATTGTGCAAAAAGAAGAAAATGCTGGTAGCCAGGATTTTCTCCTGTCCCTACCACATACTTTACCCTTTCAAAGTCAAATACCATCATCTCAGCCACATCTATACAGTCGTCTGCAAATGCTTTCAATTTGGACAAGTCTAAAATTTTGTTGTCTGGTACATTTAACTCTTCACCAAATCACAAAATTTTAGACTGATTGAAATTAATGTCAAGGACAGATTAAATGGGAAATCACAACAAAGACTGGTAATTTTTATTTGAAGGCAAAGATGGCTGTAAAACTAAAATATATACAGAAATACATTATGAGTCATGATCTATGAAAAGGTGATCTAATGCATCTTCATAAAGTATCTAACCATGTAAAAGACCATTTTCTCCTTTTCCCACAATGTCTAACTTATCTAAGACAAACAACTTGATTTAAGCTGCTTTTAATTTGTTGTCTGCTAATGCTTTCAATTCGAACAAGTCTTAAATTCTGTCATTTAGTGTTAACCCTTAACCTTTTACCGCACAATGCCGCCTTTTGACGCACCGGGAAAAGAAGCCTTTTGAAAACATTGTGGGAAAAGAAGAAAATGCTGGTACCAGCATTTTCTCCTTTTCCCACAATGTTTTCTACCCTGTCAAAGAAAAATTGCACCATCTGAGCCACAATGAAATAGTCGTCTGCAAATGCTTTCAATTTGGACAAGGCTAAAATTTTGTCGTCTGGTAAAGGGTTAAAGCCCTGGAACAGACTTAAGTTGTTTTTGAAGACAATGTAGATCAAGATCAGACTGCAGAGAATGAGCAGTCTGATCTTTAATCTACACTGTCTGCTACTGTGTTACATAACAGAAACAAACTTGTAACAGCAATATTTGGGGCTGTTTTTCATAATTAAAAAGATCCAAATCATTAATTCAGAACCTTAGGGGTTAAAAGAAGTAGAAAGACTATCTAGGCTGTAAGAAAGTCAAGGAAAGGCAACAGACAGAAGAACAGAACTTACCATATTTCTCTCTTCTATCAAGTATTCCAACATAAGTTCCAATATCCATTAGCAGAAATCCATTGATCTATAATTTCCAAACCAAAATATGTCCATTTTCTTATTCCTCTTGCCACAGAAATTAACCTTCTGGCATTAACTTCCAATGGTCTACCAATGAAAAGAGAGAAAAAACATCCCACATAAAATAAACTGTTTATGATAATCATGTCGATTGAATCCACTTGTTTCAAATTTTTTATTTTCCTGTCTAATTTTACCAACACTATTTCTTCAGAAATACAGCCTGCTTTATACTCCTTCTAAATAGAATTATCTATGCCAGTGTCAGCATCAAAAACAAGATTTGTGCATGAATTCCAATCTTTATGTACCATGTGGAAATATTGAATGCTACTTGAGAGATATTTATAACAATGCCAGAAATTACTATGGAAGCACGATATATCACGGCTGCTAGATTTTCTCTCCCACACAGATCAATGTTTTTAATCCTTTCCTCATCATTACTTCATCTTTTTTCAATAACTGAAACAAACTACATGAGCAATATCAAGAGTGACAGACCAGATACAAGTCTATTTTTCTTGTCATTGGTAAATGACAGATCAAATTCTTTGTAATTTTTTCTTGCTCTAGGCCTTAAGCTTTGCACAAACTAATCAAAAACCTACAAATAACCTTTCAGGTATTGGATGTTGCAGACATATGTCTGCTGTTAACTGGAATCTTCTTCACAATTTGCTATTAGGCCACTCCCATCCCACACCCACACAATACAGTCACATGTTTTATCTTCACCCAAACTCAGAAATTTAATGGGTCTAAAATAGTAATATACTTGAGGTTAAACTAGGTTAATCCTTTTCTCTCTTTTGTCTAACCTGCAGGAGACAGTTTCTGACATCTATTTACCAGTATTTTTGAGTTTTATGAGTGTAAAAGACTTTTCTCAATGGCTGTGTTTGATCTAGGCTTGTTTTTTATAAATAACTCCTGAACATCAGACCATTTATTGGGTGGCTTATCTTGTAGATTGTTCCCATGTTTTTTTTACCTGAAAAGGCCTATTATTTAGTTCTCTCTCACTAGAGTAATGGGTTAATCTCATTACTAAAAACCTTTCGTCTCAAACACTTGGGCTGGTATTCATCAATCTTCTACATTAAATCTTATTCTAAAGTTCAAAATATACTTCTTAGTACAAGTGTAAGTCTTTAGTTTTGGACTGATAAATATTAAGCATCCATATTTAGAATATGTTGAGCCTTTACCAAGTAATCAACATAACAACACAAGACTTTTGAAAACGATGTGGAAAAAGGAAAAAAATGCTTATAACCAGCATTTCCTCCTTTTCCCACAATGTTTTCTACCTTTCCAAATCAAGTTTTAAGTTTTGATTCACATTTATTTTGTTATCTCCAGATGCTTTCAATTGAACAAGTCTAAAATTTTGTCCTTTGGTAAAGAGTTAAAACTTTGTAGCAAGCTTTGATCAAAACGAAATTTCCCATTAACCCTTCACTCTTTACCAAGCAAGAAAATTTCAAGATTTGTCAAAATTCAAAGTTTTTGCAGATGGCATATAGAACAGGACTCGGATAGCAACTCTTTTATTTGAAAGGGTGTAAAATGTGGGAAAAGAAGAAAATGCTGTTTACCACATTTTCACAGGGCTTCTTACTCAGGGTTGTTAAAACCCAGGATTCTTCAGTAAAGGGTCTTTTACCAAACAATTCTGAGTTTTAACACCCTAAGGAAGAAGACTCATGAAAACATTGTGGGAAAAGGAGAAAATGCTGGTAATCAGCATGTTCTCCTTGTCCCAAATTGTTTTCTACCTTTCCAAAACAATTTCAATTATTGAGTCACATTTATTTATCATCTGCAAATGTTTTCAATTTGGACTAGTCTAAAATTTTGTCGTTTGGTAAAGAGTTAACCCTTTACCAAACAATCTGGGGTTTTCACAACCCTTAGAAAGAAGGCTTTTGAAAACTTTGTGGGAAAAGGAGAAAATGCTGGTAACCAGCATTTTCTCCTTTTCCACCAATGTTTTCTACACTATCAGAGAGCTTAAATTCATTCATAACAATTGTTCATTTATTATCTGCAGATCATTTGAATTTGAAAGCGCCTAAAATTTGTTATTTGGGAAAGAGTTAAAACACCTGTTGCTGTTGCAGTCACTATAGATCAAGACTACACAAAATGTGCAGTCTGATCCTGGATCTACATTGCCTGATTTACAAAGACATTTTAGGTCTATAAAACAACGATTATCTGGGTGATCTACTTGCCTGAAAATTTCAATTTTGAGATAACTCATTTTCACAGGCTAAGTTTGGATACAACTAAAAAACTAGGCAAGGTGACACAGAAGAGAAAAATTGAATAGGGGGAATTATTTCTTTTTTATTATTGTATGGTAAACTTCTTTTGAACTGCACAGAAAAAAATGAAGGGGGAACAAAAATATCTTGTCACATGCAATTACTCCTTTTGCCACTCAATTGTTTTCAAACTGTATGTTCTAACTGGACATAAATACTCACATTTGTGCAGAAATGTAATAATTACAATGATTTTGGATCTGTCCAAAACTGCTTACATCTCAAAATGCAAGCTTAGTGGCTCATTAAACACACATCGCCAGTAATCTAAGGGTTTTTCAAGTTCAAATCCCAGCATTACAAAACTCTTTTGCTGAATAATCATAGCCATAGGGTTCATTGGGTCTTTAACAACTAGACATCACAAGGTTTAAGTGGGAAAGCAGCCAGTGGCTATGAAAGAATGTCAGGTGAACTGTGATCTGATTTAAGCCTTTACGAAACAATCCCAAAGTTTTAGCGACCCTTAACCCTTTACTGCACAATGACGCCTTTTGACGCCCCTGGAAAAGAAGCCTTTTGAAAACATTGTGGGAAAAGGAGAAAATGCTGGTAACCAGCATTTTCTCCTTTTCCCACAATGTTTTCTACCCTATCAAAGAAAAGTTGCACCGTTTGAGCCACATTGAAATTGTCGTCTGCAAATTCTTTCACTTTGGACGAGGCTAAAATTTTGTCGTCTGGTAAAGGGTTAAAAAGAGGACTTTCAAAAACATCATGTGAAAAAGGAGAAAATGCTGGTAACCAGCATTTTCTCCCTTTCCCAACATGTTCTCTATCTACAACCATCTGAAAAACATTTGAATTGTCATCTGTAAGATCCTTCAATGTGGACAAGTCTGAAATTTTGTTGTATGGCAAAGAATGAAGACTGTATGTTAACCCTTTACCACACAATCCCGAGTTTGAACCTTTAGGAATATATTTAAAGGTTTATAAAAGTTAATCATCATTGTAAAAGGAAAAAAGTTCAAAAATAGAATGGATATACTTCAATATTGCATTATAAATTGGTCATCCATCCAAGCACTAACCCTGGTGTGCATCTGAGAGCCCCATACCATATTGTACCGCTGTGACAGCTCCTAATACAAGAAACAGGCTTTCAATGGATATTGTGGATAACTGCTCTCCATGACCCAAGCATGTACTCATTCAGCCAATTCCAAAATAAAACAAGTTTGGTTGAGTTACACTCATGTAGACATATTAAATTACCAAACAGTACAAGAACAGGATCATACCCTGTCATATTAGCTCGCTATAGTGTGAATAAATGCCCAAGGGTATCGATTAGCAGTATTCAGGCTTGTATAGCAGTGTCATATATACTTATGTGCCAGCAAATAGGTATGCAGGGACCGCTGAATAAATATGTTCACATTTTTGAACGGTCGCATACTACCATCTATTCATTTGATTTCATTAATACAAGAAGCAGATCAAAAGCTAGCACATTCAGCTACACTGAATAAAGACAAATAGATACTACTACTGCTACTCCCACAGAGTCTCAGCAGAAAATGAATTTAAAAACTAATTAAAAGTTTAAAAAAGATAGTGAGACTTGGCAACTTTTTACTTAATATTTTAAAATTCACTTTTTTGCTAGTAACTAACACTTAGACCAACCGTTCAAAAACAGACTGTCATTTTCACGAAAATTTCCATACTTTTAAATGGTATAATTTAATTTTGAATGCATTTTAACATCCACAGTGTTCACTTTTCGCAGCCACTGGGCCTTTGACATGAACATTTGTGACCTAGTTTTTCACTCACGATAAGACACAGGACCTTGAAATAATAGAAACAATTATCCTGACAATGTTAAATGGATATAAGGTCAGAGCGATGTCATCTAGAAACTAAGATTGGTTGTTTTCTTGTTGTACGAAGTAAAGTGAGAAAAATATGTCCTATCAATACTTGCTCAAAATATATGTATTTTGTTTGTGCGCGGGGAACCTGTGCTGAATATGTGTATGTTAAAGTCATTCTACCAGAGACTCGCTTGCAGACAAGTCATACTCAATTTCAAATTCTAGTTGGAAACTCACATTTGTATTTTGTTAACATATGATATTTTGGCAATTAGCTTGTTTTATATTGTAAGTTGAAATTGAAAATACAATGGGGTCCAACACTCAGTAGTAGGACAGTTAAACAAAGGGACACAGGTTTCCGTAAAATTTTCACTGAGCATGTTTTTATCTCTGGTTTTTCCTGAGCAAGTCCACCGCACTGCAATGATACAGAGATCAATAGTAGATGCATTATGACATTTCACCCTGTTTTCATGTTGACAGGCTTTGATTTTGTTCAAATGAGAATTACACATCGAGCAATAAGTAGTTATATAGATTGTATTGTGTATAATTATAATGATTTCTTTGTATTAACCACACATACAATCATCAACAAAATTTAATACAGTCTCTCAGTAACTGCATTATGGTGTTGAGTTGTTTGACTTGACAAAGGTATCTATAGCCCAGATGTTATGTTTATCTGACCTGGTGACCTGTTTTTTATTGTTCAAACCATATTACCTACCTTATTTTGAACTTAATTCAGAACTACAAAGATCCTGACAGAATTTTACGGAGATTTAACTCTCTACCACACAAAAAAATTTTGGACTACACCAAATTGAAAGCATTTGCAGACATTGAGAGTGGCTCAAATGATGATTTCTGTCTTTGATATGGTAGAAAATATTGTGGGAACAGGAGAAAATGCTGGTTACCATCATTTTCTCCTTTTCCCACAATGTTTTCAAAATACTCTTCTCTCCAGGGTCGTTAAAACTCAGGATTGTGTGGTAAAGGGTTAATGGAAACTGTGACCTGTAGTTTTTCCACAAGGTTTACATAACACTAATTTGCCCAGGTGACCCAATTTTAATCAATTTCTATCTTGACTAAACCCTTTACCACCCAATCCCGCCTTTTAACGATCCTGAGAAAGAAGTCGTTTGAAAACATTGTAGGAAAACGAGAAAATGCATTTTCTCGTATTCCCACAATGTTTTCTACCCTTTCCCAAAATGAATTTCAATTTTTCAGTCATGTTTATTTTGTTGTCTGCAATAGCTCTTAATTTGAACTAGTCTAAAATTTGGTCATTTGGTAAAGGGTTAAATACTAAGGCCATAAATCTTCGCGCAAAGTTTCATAGATATTTGATGAAAATTGTGACCTCCAAACCTAGGATATGCTGTACATAAATTTTATTTTTCTTCACTCTACATCAGCAAATTTGGTACTGCTTTAACTTCATGAAGACCCAAAAAGTTTCAGATTAAATCTTTACCAAACAACAAAATTTTAGGAATGTCCAAATTGAAAGCATTTGCACACAACAAAATAAATGTGACTCAACAATTCAAATTTCTCTTTGGTAGGGTAGAAAACATTGTGGGAAATGGAGAAAATGCTGGTTACCAGCATTTTCTCCTTTTCCCACAATGTTTTCAAAAGCGTTCTTTCTCAAGTCGTTCACAGTCTGGATTGTATGGTAAAGTGTTAAAGGAGAGCAATGGCATTCTCAGTCTTAAATGCATTACAAGATGACAATATTTTTGACAGATCCAAATTCAAAGCATGGTCAATTAACTCTGTACAAAATAATAAAATTTCAGGCTTTTAAAAATTCATAGCATTAAATTTAACAGAGGACGTAATTATGTGGCTCAAATGAGGGAATTTGCCTTAACTTTTTAACCACATAATCCCCACTTTTAACGATCCTGAAAAGGAATCCTTTGAAAACATTGTGGTAACCAGCATTTTCTCCTTTTCTCACATTTTCTATCCTTCCCAAAACAAATTTCAATTTTTGAGACATACTTATTTTGTCATCTGCAAATGCTGTTAAATTTGACTAGTCTAATATTTTGTTGAGTGATAAATGGTTGAAAATGGTGGAAACATCACGGTATGAGGAGAAAATGCTGCTTACCAGCCTTTTCTCTGTTTCCCCACAATATTTTCAAAAGCCTTTTTCCAAGGAGTAGCTAACCCTTACCACACAATCCCGACATTTAACGACCCTGAGGAAGAAGGCTTTTTAAAACATTGTGGGAAAAGGAGAAAATGCTGGTACCCAGCATTTTCTCCTTTTCCCACAATGTTTTCTGCTCTTCCCAAAACAAATTTCAATTTTTGTGTCACAATTATTTTGTCGTCTGCAAATGCTTTCAATTTGGACTGGTCTAAAATTTTGTCGTTTGGTAAAGAGTTAAAACTCATAATAAAATTTTGTGGTAAGGGGTTACTACAAGAGGGCCATGATGGCCCTGTATCGCTCCACTGGCTTATAAATATAAACCATAAAGAGAAGTTATCACTATATAAGCCCTTATAAAACTTTGACCCCAGGGCTACAGTCGGACTAAATGGGAAATATGTGTATTAGAAGAATAACATGCCAAATTTGGGAATTCTTGGCCTTATGGCTAGTAACAAGACAGTTTCTGAACTTTTCACTCCATAAACCAATGTAAAACTTGTGACCCCTGGTGCAGGGCCAAACTTGATCCTAGGGCTATAACTTGGGCCCTCTTTGTAGTTGTCCACTAGATAATGCTATAATTATGCAAAATTTGGTAGCCCTAAGCCTTATGGCTATGTACACCAAGATTTAAAAGTTTTCCCTATGATTGACCCCAAGACTGTACTTTGGGCACTTTTGGTAGACACCAACTAGATCAAGTTAAATGCAAAATTTGGTGGCTCTAGGCCTTATGGCTAGGTACTGGAAGACTTTTAAAGTTTTCTCTATATAAGCCTATGTAAAACTTGTGACCCCTGGGGCAGAGCCAATTTTGACCCCAGGGCTATAATTTGAAGAAACTTGATAGAGGTCTACTACATAAAGCTACATGCCAAATTTGGTAGCCCTATGCCTTATGGTTTCAGACAAGAAGATTTTTAAAGATTTCCAATATTTTTCAGTTTTGTTGCCATGGCAACCAGAGTTTTTGAAGGAATCAAATTCTTTCAAGAAATTCTGAAGAGGACCATGGCAGGATCATTTCTGTGAAGTCTCATGAAAATTGGATAAGTAGTTTCAGAGAAGAAGATGTTTGAAATAAAAGTTAACGGACGGACGGACGGACGACGGACACCGGGCCATGACATAAGCCCGCTGGCCTTTGGCCAGTGGAGCTAAAAACCAGTGACACAGGACACAATGGGTGACAGAAAACAGAGTAATCTATTCTTGAGCACATTGTTTTCAGGTAAGCTGAAAGAAGAACTTTTGGGTGTGGGTGGGATCTGAAACCACAACAAACTGAAGGTAATTTCAAGCTGTACAACTGATATTCTGGTCTGAAATTTCTTCAGAGGTTAAAGCAAAAAAGGAATGATGTACTTTATGAATCAAATGACACTAGTGGGAGGGCCACTTTTAACTTTGTACTTTCCCATATAGTATAACCCTTTACATACCATAGCATTTTTTTTTTCCTAACCTGATAGACTGATTGACTGTATGGTGTTTAACGCCATTTTCAACATTATTTCAGTTATATTGAGGCGACCAGTGCACCTATCCATGCTTTCCTGGACTTTCTTTTACCAGTACTCCGCACAATATTCTTTTCAAGCTACTGGCTGCTTTCCCACATAACCATCATCGAAACAATGGTCAGCGGTGAGATAGGAATCTAACCTGATGGAGAAGATTTTTGAAAGCAGTAGGAAAAAAAGAGAAAATGGTGGAACCAGTTTTCTCCTTTTCTCATAATGTTTTCCATTCTAACAATGAAAAATAAAAAATCACATCAGTTGTGCTACATATTATATGTCATCTGCAATTACTTTAACAATTTTACTGTCTGGTAAAGAGTTAATTGCCTTTAATTTTCAGTCTACATTTTCCCACACCCATTGCCATAAATACTTTTTTTTCGAAATACAATCTAATTACGTCATGAAATTCACACTGGAAAAAAACAAAACCATTAAAACATTCATCATCCAACAACCTTTTTTTTCCAGATTCACTGGCCAAAATGTCACTACACTATCAAACCCATTACACAACAGATGCCCAGCCATGTAAGCTCATCAAATAAGCTATTGATCATAGATGCAACAGCTGCTTTTATCATGTAATTTTCCACCCTGGCATAATGGTAGTATTATTGAGGTTTTTACAAAAGTTTCCACAAAATGAAATATTTCACTTTATTCAAATCTGGTGCACACAATATTTTACGACAAAATTTTTGACTTATCCAAATTAAAAGCATTTTGCAGGGGACAAAATAAATGTGACTAAAAAATTGAAAACTGTTTTGGGGGAGGGTACACAATGTTGCAAGAATAGGAGAAAATGCTGGTTACCAGCATTTTCTCCTTTTCCCAAAATGTTTTCAAATTAGACAAGAGGGCCATGATGGCCCAGTATCGCTCCACTGGCTAATAGGTACAAAACCATACACACCAAACATTAAAACTCATGGCCTGAAGGCTTCTAACAAGAAGACTGATAAAGTTTCTACATAAAAGGTCACATGAAAACTGTGACCCCAGGGCAAGTCCATTTTTTACCTATGATTATGATTTCAAGCTATAATTATGAGCTATAATTCATTGAATCCTGGTTGCTATCAACAAGATATAACCACATACCAAGTAATGTAGGACTAGGCTGTATGGTTATAAACAAGTTTTTCAGTTTCCTTAATAAACCATGCGGGGTTTAATTCAATTTAAATGAATTCAGGAGAGATCCACTAGATGAAGCTCTATGCCGAATTTAGTAGCCCTAGGCCTTATAGCTAAGAACAAGAAGATTTTAAAGTTTTCACTATAAAATTCCTTGTAAAACTTGTGACCCCTGGGACTGGGCTAATTTTGACCCAAGGGCTATAATTTGTAGAATCTCAGTAGAGGTCGATTAGGTGAAGCTTCATACCAAATTTAGTAGCCCTAGGTCATATGGTTTAGAACCAGAATGTTTTCAAGTTTTCCCTTTATGAGCCCATGTAAAACTTGTGTCCCCCGGGGTGGGGCCAACTTTGGCCCTAGGGCTGTAATTTGAAGAAGTAGAGGTCTATTAGATGGAGCTACATGCCAATTTTGGTAGCCCTAGGCCATATGATTTAGAACCAGAATGTTTTTGAAGTTTTCGCTATATAAGCCCATGTAAAATTTGTGACCCCCAGGGCGGGGCCAATTTCGGCCCCACAGCTATAATTTGAAGAATCTAAGTAAAGGACCATCAGATGAAATTACATGCTATTTAGTAGCCCTAGACCATATGGTTTAGAAGGAGAAGATTTTTAAATTTTTACCCCATACAAGCCCATGTAAAACTTGTGACCCCAGGGCGGGGCCAATTTTGGCTGTATAATTTGAAGAAATTAAGTAGAGGTCCATTAAATGAAGCTACATGCCAAATTTTGTAACCCTAAGCCATATGGTTTAGGACAAAGATATTTAACGTTTTCACTAATAAACCTATGTAAATCTTGTGACCCCAGGCGGGGCCTATTGTGACCCAAGGGCTATAATTTGAGGAGTTTTTGTAGAGGTCTATTTAATAAAGGTAAATGCCAAATTTGGTAACCCTAGGCCTTACGGTTTCGGACAAGATTTTTAAAGATTTTCAATATTTTTCAGTTTTGTTGTCATGGCAACCAGAGTTTTTATAGAAATCAAATTCTTTGAAGAGTTTCTGAAGAGGGCCATGGGAGGATCATTTCTGTGAAGTTTCATTAAAATCTGATGGACAGTTTCAGAGAAGATGATGCAGTTTCAGAGAAGATGATGTTTGAAATAAAAGTTAACGCACGCATGGAGGGACGGACAGATGGACGGACGCATGCACAACGGACACAGGGCCATGACATAAGCCCGCTGGCCTTTGGCCAGTGGAGCTAAAAAACTAAGAGTTTAAAAATAATTGAAACAAGAGGACCAAAATGGTCCTGTTGTGCTCACCTCAGTTGACTAGACCCATATGTTTATATGGTACAAGAAATGTCCCTGTTATCAACCCTTTACCAAACAAACCAGAGCTTTAATGACCCCAAGAAAGAAAGAAAAGCCTTCTGAAAAAATTGTGGGAATATCAGAAAATGCTAGTAACTGGCATTTTCTCCTTTTCCCAGAATGTTTTCTACCCTTTTAAAAATTCCATCACTTGAGCAACATTTAAATTGTCCTCTGCAAATGCTTTCAATTTGGACCAACTCTACATTTTTATCATGTGGTGAAGAGCTAGGTACTAGCGACATTGATTTGACTTACTGTATTTCACCTAATTAACGCGTCCAGGCGCCATGCAAAACACCAACAGGGCGCTCTTATTTCATAGCCAATTCCCTGAAATTTAAGAGCCATCACCTGGAGTTAGTATGGTACCTTGATCCAAGTTTTAGTTAGCGCAGAGTACAAAAACGACCGCCATTTTGAAAGTCTCACTGTAATGCAGTAATGCAGAATATCAATTTTACTGCCCATCATGATTTATTTGGACAGGACATTAAAATTTTACTATCATTCACAATTAGTATGGGACAATGGTATTCAATACTTCACTTTCTTAAATTTTGTGTTATTGGAAGTCTATAATGTTTTTGGAAGTGTACATGCATTTGGAGAGTCAAGTGTTAATGACATTGATTTGTGAAGTAATTTGGATTATGTTGTTCCGATAAGTTTATTTATAAAATATCCATCATTAATGATTTTTGGAAGTATGTGTTTGAAAAGTTTCAGTGAAATTATCTTGCGCTTGGAAGTTTGGCACTCCAGTCATCCATTTTAAGGTAACATCAGGTGTTGGTGTGGGTTGTCCAGATGCCTCTGGAGTAAGAAAATATAGTGGGGGCACTACTATTAGGGAGGGAGCATTAATTAGGTGAAATACAGTAGCTATACAATGATGGTATGTGCTTTACCTGCCTAACATATCAACATGCAAAGTTTCATAAGCCCAACTTAAGATTGTAATGATACAGTACATTCCTTTTCTTTCCATTTTTGTAACAGGGACCATTATTTTTGATTTAGTTTTAAAATGAAGGTATGTGCATAAATCTCAATATCAGATCACATTCTATTACCATGCACAGCCCTCATGTGCAGTGATTTGTCCAAAGATAAATGATGATCATTCAACGAGCTATCTACATACAGCCCAGAAATATCTGTGAAAAATGTATCTCCATCAAAATGTGGCTTGTATTTCATTTTATTTCATGCTTTTCGGTAGTCTATCAAGAAATAATGGTGGAATATGGTTTGATATTTGATGGTTATGACCAGTGAAAAATACAGTTTTCATATTTTCTAACTCTTCAATTGAAGGCGGAAACAGTAGTTCCCGGGCACCAGTTACCTAGCTAAACAGGGCATGCCATTCAAATAGAGGGAAGTATGTAATTTATGTGCAATTACCCTGTATTTCTTGTGCTTTATGTAACACTGTAATGCATTGTTATGTGAGGGGGTGGGTTCGCCACGGGGAGTTACCGAAAACAGCTGTACTGGATTTTGATGAAAGTCCAACAAAAAAGGCATTAGAAACATAAATAGAATATTTGTTTATGTTTTCTTTTAGTGCAAGATCAAAATTCATTTCATCTCATGAACATCATCGGTAATATTTTCACTTGTGGCAGTGCCACTCGTGAAAATATTAGCAATTATGTTCACTTGAAGAAATAAATTTTGACCTTTCACCAAGAAGCAAATATCCTCTATTTATACTTTTTCCCTTATAAATCTATGTGTATCTTAAAGAAAGGTATTTACATATATGCTGAGAGTCAAAGTTAACAAAAAACCCCACAGTTGCCAAATACTGCCTCACAGAAAATACTTCTTTCTGTTAGAAAACTTCTGTTATATATGACAGTTTTGACAAAAACCACTAAATCTCTACCACTCCAATTCGAACATGTTGTCTTACAAAGTAATAAAGTGAACAAGATGTCATTTATAAGGTACAAGGTCTTTGCTTATATGTAAATTAAGTGACCTATGCAAAGCAGAGAATCACTTATTCCTACACCACTGTAATATATATGAATGAATCTATTAATAGTGCACCTAGGTGAATGTAGCAAATCCCAGCTATATTAACCCTCACTGGACAGGGAACCCTTGTCATTCCTTCAGTCATTCATTTTTTCACTCATAGTATACATTTAAACTGTTAGGCTAAACTGTTATTCTACGTCCTTAATATTAACCCTTTACCAAACAATCCCAAGTTTTAAAGAAACTGGGGAGGAATCCCTTTGAAAACATTGCGGGAAAGGAGAAAATGCTGGTAACCATCATTTTCTCCTTTTCCCACATTGTTTTCTGCACTTTTGGAATCAGGTTTCCTAAGTTCAGCCGCATTTAATTCTGCAACAGCTTTGAATTTGGATGAGTGTAAAATTTTTCATTTTGTAAAGAGAGTTGAATAGTTAACTACATCTTGTGCTACATGTATTAGTTATTGACTAATTGATTGCATGGTGTTTAACACCGTCTTCAACATTATTTCAGTGATATTGCGACGGCTAAAGCACCTATCCATGCTTTCCTGGAGTTTCTTTTATCAGCACGACCGCGACTCAATGACCTTTTGCCAACAGTGTGGATTAACATCAGACTGCACAGAGCATGCAGTCTGATTTTGGATCTACACTCCAAAACTTAAACTGGATTATAGTTAACCAATAGCATGCATAGTCCCGGCAGCTCAGTCAGTAGCATACTGGACTTGAGAACAGGTTTGGTTCGATCACTGACTTGGCAATTTCTCTCCGAGGATTGATAATAGTCATTGCTACAGGATTCATTTCTCTCTCGCTTTTATGTGGGAAAGCAGCCAGTGGCTTGTAAATATATTGTACCGAGTCCTGGTAAAAGAAAATCCAAGAAAGCATGAATATGTGCACTGGCTACCACTACATAACTGAAGAAATGTTGAAAACAAGTAGTGGTGGGCCGATGATCGACTATAGTCGAAAGTCAGTTGGTTTTGGCTTCCGATTCCGATAATCGATTGAGAAATCCCGGAATCGATTGTAGTCGGTTGCTAAGCTGGCTTGGTGCCAAAACTTGATTTCAGGTTTTTAGCGCTTGGTTTTGAGACTATTATTAATCACAATCTTTAATTTTAAACATAGTGAATAATAAACACGAAAATCGGCTGAAAAATGAGAAACAAATCTTTGTCCGAATGTCTTAACAAAAGTTGACAACTCGGCAAGCCTCCCTGAGCCCGGGTTTTGATATTTGGAAATGTGAAATGACCCGTCTTTGGCATTGAAAGATTATCTGCCTAAATGTCAACCTGAGGCATGAAATTATCGTCTAGAACTTCAAATAACCTAGCTTGCGTGCATCCGGTAGAAATATGGGTTAAACAGGATCAGTATAAAATGCGAAGGACACCCGGATGATAATGAAGCTGGCGAGTCTATTTTGACAGAGAAACGAAGATGTTATTCCTCTTATCTAGTGTAAAGTGACAGCTTTTTAAGTTATTTGCTATTTAAACATAATAAATGATGTCAAATCATGTAGTAATACTTCTCCAGAAACTAAATGTCCTGAAAAAATAGATCGCCAAAAAAGCGCGAAAACCCATGACACTACAATGAGCAGCGTGGCATCGTCCGATCAGAGAGACTTCAAATCATCCTCTTATCTTTGATAAGGAATTTTAAAAGTGAATTTACACAAATTTCTGAATAAAGCAATAAGTGGAAGTTAAAATTCTGTTCATGAGTGGGGAAAAAATGTTGTTTTATGAAATGAAAATATATAGGGGGGGGGGACGGAGGGGGGAAGAGAGAAAGAGGGTCGTCTGCAAATGTTTGAACTATTAGGGTATTATTAGGTATATGTCTGATTCTTTTTTGACTCGTTTGCAAATTATAAGGAACAAAATGAATGATATTAATTAAAGCAGAAAACTTAATTGTAATGTATTTAAACTGATTCAAGTGCAGAATACAACATATTCATAAATTTAATACATGAAGACTACCATGTTTACAATATTGTCAAAGTATTTTAAGCAAAATGACATTTTCCGTTACATGGAGTCAAAACCGATTGTACTATCGATAGCTAGTTGGTTTGCTCTTCCGATTACAAAGCGATAATCGATTGGGATTTTAAACCGATTGCCCAACACTAAAAACAAGGTTAAACACCATACAATCAAATTCGCTGTCTGTCAGTACTTTCAGTGCTTTGATTTTCTGGATTCTCTCATCTTTGTATACAGATGATAGTTAAATAGGCCAAATTGTCAGGTCTGACAAGAGCTGATGGCCATCTATATTTTTCAGCTTTTGCTGAATGGTCAACTGTAGAGGTGTGGCTTTTCACTGCCCAGCTGGTTGCAGACTCTTCCGAATAGTGTCCCTGCAATACGATTGCACGTAGCTATTATTTCCAAGTCAGAAAACAAAATAGCTTATGGGACAGCTTTTTCATAATTTGAAAGCTTAATTTGTAGACCTGGATGACATGTGAACAGCTAATTTAAAGTAATCAGTTGTTGTTACATAATCTGCAGCTGTATTTTCAGCACACTTTTCCGTGCTTCTTACAGTTCACTAGAGAAGGCTAAACATGTACATGTCCATCAGATCTTGTTCGACCTGATAATCCACTTTGTGGTGTGAGACAAACCATCAAGAGTGGGACAAATCATTGCGTCTTTCACCTGTGACAGAAGCTAAGAATCAAATCTTAAAACTGTGTCCCTTTTCTGATATTTTTATCAGCAAAGGAAATTATTATAGTGTTTACAGAATGATGCTGTTTCTGTTTTATTAACCCCTTGACTGCTAACAATATGAAAATGCAAATTTCCAGTCAAAAATAACACCCCAAGCGTTGCATTTTCGATTTTTTTTTTGCTAGGAAGTCTCAAGGAAACAGTCTTTCAGTATGCCACAAATTAGATCAAAGGTCAAACTATACATTCTGTGCAGTCTGATCTTGATCTACATGGTACATAGTGCTTCCTAATGGTTAAGAGTGGCTGAGGGCTGTACATATAATTGATCTGTTCTAATTACAGAGTTCATTAAACATTACAATAACTAATACAAAACTGACACAATTTCTCCATTCCTGGCATATTTAACCCTTTACCACACAATCTCATGTTTGAACAACACTGAGGATGAGGTGAAAAAAACATTGTGGAATAAGGAGAAAATGCTAGTCATCAGCATTTTTTCATTTTTGCACAATATTTTAAGCCCTTTCAAACACAAATCCTGTTATTTGGGCCATGTTCAATTTTTCTTCTGCATATGCTTTCAATATGGACCAGTCTAAAATTTTCAATTGATATAGAGTTTATCTAGTAAATTTGGTATACATACTGGGGCATGTTATCCATCATGTTAACCACTAAATGATAATATCTCCCAGCTACAATTAATATCCTGATCTAAACTATTTCATTCATGATCCCAGTACATAATGTATCCGACAAGTAGATTACAAGTTTTATCAATGGTTTTTAACTTTTGACCACTCAGCTATCACATGCGTATTACTCAACAGTTCTTTAGGAGGAGGAACCCTCAACCATTGTGAAATACACATTCATTGTCCCATCAACATCTACCATAGTAAGGTCCCCTTTTGCATGAATTTGCCAAGTGTCAATCAAGGTAACATAAATCATGCATGGGTTTTGAGTTATGACTTCGGATCAGCACCTAATACATAACTATGCCAATTTTGAAACTGGAACAGTTGCTGTTATTCTTTTGCCAGTTACTGAACATTATTTTCTTTCTTTCATCTCATGTATGAGTTTACTGATTTCAACCCTTTGCCATACAAACCAATGGTTTAATGACCCTAATGTAGGGAACCTAATTAAACATTCTGGAAGAAGCAGAATATACTGGTAAGCAGCATTTCCACGTATATCACTACGTTTTCCACCTTTTCTGAGATAAATTCCGTGTTTTCCTCCTTTTCTCAGAAAAATTCCATCATTTTCAAACCAGGCAATTTGCGCCTGCATTTGCTTTCATGGAAAAGTCTACAGTTTTGTTGCCTGGTAATGAGTTACTTACCTTTTTAATTAGTCCAAAAGTACATTTTAGTGATGCTATAATAACCTTTTAACTTGCTAAATAAGTTAAATGAAACGTTCTAGCCGATAGTGAAAACCCGAATGTTGTTGTTTCAAACTTATTTTTTTGAGAAAATATCTTCTTATTGGACAGTGTAGATCCAAGATCAGACTGCACATTCTGTGCAGTCTGATCTTGATCTACAATGTCTGAAAAAGGTAGGTGAGTCATGTTTAGCAGCCAAGGGGTGAAAAAGAAACTTTCCAATATACATAAGCTCCATACTAGCAGCCTTACCTCCCTTTGTGAATTAATTTCCCAAAATAAGTAACTGTTAACCTTTCACCACACAATCCTGAGTTTTAAGGACTTTGGCAAAGAAGGCTTTGGAAAACATTGTAGGAAAAGGAGAAAATGCTAGAAACCAGCATTTTCTCCTTTTCCCACACTATTTCCACCCTTCCAAAGGCAAATTTCAGTTTTTGAGTTATGTTTGTCGTCTGCAAATGCTTTCAATTTTGACCAGTCTAAAATTTTGGCTTTTGGTAAAAAGGTTAAGAAGGGCATAGCCAAAAAAAAAAAAACCAATGAAGTCAATGACTAAGATTTAAATGACTTTTTTTTTTTAAACCGGTTTCATCATTCTTTGAAATTTTATTAGTCATTCAAGGATTGTCCACAGTCTCGCCTTCTTATTGACTGAAATGGGTTTGCAAATCATTTTTGCAGACAGAAAAAACTGTTGAACATTATTAATCTTTTTTTCAAACAATACCATATTTTCATGACCTTAATGATGAAGGCATTTGAAAACAACATTATGAGACAATGAAGAAAATGCTATGAACTAGCATCTTTCCATTTTCTTTCAATGTTATCTACCCTTTTAAAGACATCCCATCATTTCAGCCATACTTTGTCATTTGTAAATGCTTTCAATAAATGGGAAAGTCTAAAATTTTGTGTTCTGGTACAGACTTCAAGGAAATGATAATCAAATTGTCATTTTTTTCTTTCTTCTTTCTGGGCCTTAAACATTCTTTCATTATCATCTTTTTTGAGATAGATATGCTCTGAAATAGCACCTGTAATCACAGTTGTTCTGGGATAATCAAGGGTGTAGCGCCCATTGCACACATGCACATAAAAAAAATTCTGCGACAAAAAGTTGCAAATCACAATATCATGCACATGTACCGATTTTTTTTCTAGATCAGTGCCCTTTTTCAATCAAAATAGATGGGTTAAATTGCTGCATTGGTAACTTGGGAGTTTCTCTATGTTTTAGAATAAATGGTGACGTTTCATGTGATGTCATGCCTTGCCATGCACCTTGCTGTGCATTTAATTATTTTAATCCTAAAAATAATATCCAGTGTAACTTTAGTAAATAATAAGTCAGTTTTATCTACTGGTTACACAATCAACATCTTTTCATGTTTTCACCATTACTCAGCTTGGACTCTGCAAATACCTCGCACAATGACACCCACACTTGATCTGCGCAATTTATATGTTCAGTATCAATACGAAATGGGCCTTTGACCAAAGATGAACATGGATTACAGTTTGCATTATGCTGACACTACAGCTGTTTCTGGTCAGGAATTGTCACAAAGTACTGGACAGTGCAGATCCAAGATCTGTGAGACTGTGGATTTTGTCAGTTTGACAGCATGGTGTCCAATGTCCAGCATATTCATTCAGTCATAACTATAATGGTGTGATCAGTCCATAAACGCCATAAATAGTAGTTAACCAATCCCAAGTTATACCTTCCCTGAAGTAGAAAGTTTTTGAAAACATTGTGGGAGCAGGAGAAAATGCTGGTAACCAGCATTTTCTCTAGATTCCCACAATGTTTTCTACCATTTCAAAGACAGAAATAAATTTTTAAGCTATACAGAATTTGTCATCTGAAAACCCTTATTCAGTCCAGAATTTGTCTTTCGGCAGAGTTAAACCCTCTATGGTTTACTATATCATAATTTCGTTCCGTCTGTCCAACCACTGTATTCTGTTTGTAACGGAAGGACAATTTCAATGAAGGATGCAAGTTCAGGTATAAAATATCCTATATGATGTAAAACTGACGTCAATTGAATATCAACAGTCTGTCTTGGGATGCCCTTCATCTCCAAAGTCCTTCACACAAACTATTGGCTACAGGCAAAATGAAGAATAAAAAGCAAAAGAATCCATTCCAGATATTTACAGATGACCATCTGCAGACAACTTTTTCTGTGCCTTATGACTGACCATTACTAAAAATATTGTGGCAATACAATAAATTGCTCCTAAGCAGTTTTCATAATGCATTTATGTATGAACTCTTTGCCAGACGACAAAATTTTGGACTAGACCAAATTGAAAGCATTTGCAGACGACAAATCAAAAGTTGCTAAAATGAGGAGTTCTCTCTTTTATATAGTAGAAAACATTGTGGGAAAAATAGAAAATGCTGGTTACCAGCATTTTCTCCTTTTCCAACAATGTTTTCAAAGCCTTCTTCCTTAGGGTCATTAAAAGATGGGATTGTGCGGTAAAGAGTTAAACTTAGGTAATCTACTGGTGTTTACAAGGATGTTTCCAGAGCTGTCTGCCGAAAGTGTGTCAATAAGAAATGACTAACTCTTTACCACACAACAAAGTTTTAGACTTGTTCAAATTGAAAGTATTTGCATGACAACAAAATAAATATGACTATATATGACTATGATATATAAAAATTGAGATTCATATCTGAAAGGGTAGAAAACATCCTGGGAAAAGCAGAAAATGCTGGTTACCAGCATTTTCTCCTTTTCCCACAATGTTTTCAATGGCTTTCTTTCTTAAGGTCGTTAAAACTCAGGATTGTTTGGTAAAGAGTTAACCTTTAACGAAAGATTCCAAAGTTTAAACAACTCTCAAGAAGAGAGTTTTTGAAAGCATTACGGGCAAACAAGAAAATACAGTTAAGTAGCATGTTCTCATTTTTCCATAATCTTTCTACCCTTTCAAAGACAAATCTTATCTTTTGAGGTGCTTGCTGTCTGTAAATGCTTGCAATTTAGGGCGGTGTAAAATTTTGTTGTTAGGTAAAGAGTTAAGTTATGGCATTGCTCAGAGAACATATCAATTGATTGTTGAATTCTTTTACTGAATATTTCAGTATCATATTTTGCTTGACAGGAAAGTTGATGCAATTCAAAGGTTGCTTTTCCAACATTATGCATTCTGATATCAATCCAAATTGTATGCAAATTATTTCAAGTTCTCTAGAGTTCAAGTGGTTTTTCATGTTAACGGAGAAAAGAAACACAAGTGGGTCATGATAGGCCTGTATTGCTCCACTGGCTAATAAGGTAAGCAAGTTTTGATGGGCAGAGAGAATCAGGTTTTTGTATCAGCAGTCTCACCTTTTCAATAGTAACTTTTTAATATCAAGATAACCATGATCCAAAACAATTAAATGAAAAATGCTATTCCTAAAGGCTGTGTCAATATTTTTTTGTGTTTTATTTTTTACCAAACAATTCCTAGTTTTAACGACCCTGATGAAGAAGGCTTCCGAAAAAAATTGTGGGAAAAGGAGAAACTTGTTACCCTTTCACAGGCAAATTTCATCAGTTAAGTCAAATTGTGTTTGTTATCTGCAAAAGCTTTCAGTATGTCTTAAGTCTAAACTTTTGTTGTCTAGTAAAAAATGAAGAGATATTTAATAGTAGTCCAGCTATGCCACAGCAACCAGAGCACCAATCAGTGCATGCCTATGTTTGTTTAACTGACACTATGCCATAAACCACCGCTGCTTTCCCAAACAAATTTTCCTGCATTAAAAAAGGAAAGAATCCTGTTGCAATAACTATCATGAATCCCTCATACCAGTTCTGACCAAGACAAGCAATGCTTGTAAGGAACAAGTCTGTTCATTTTAGCAAGAAAAATCCCAAGCAAGAGTAAAATTTTTTTGTAGAGTCATCCTGTAGGAAAAGAAAGAAATTAAGATCTAGAACACCCATGTCCCTCTCATCAAAACCTTGCATGACAGTCAGTTTTTGTTCCTCCTAATTAAAAAGCGAAAACTTTTAAATTCTGTATAAGTTTAACGGTCACACCCACTTATGAATATTGCATCGGACATTCATTCTTTACCTATTTTTCTAGGTTAGGATTTATTTTCAACCAAGCAAACAACCTAAAACCTGAAGTGGCCAACTTCATGACATTATTTAATCCTTTAACTCACAATCCTAAGTCTTCATGACCCTGAAAGAGAAAGCCTTTGAAAATATTGTGGGAAAAGGAGAAAATGCTGGTAACCAGCATTTTCTCTTTTTTCCACATTGTTTTCAACCATTTCAAAGACAGAATTCAATGCTTGAGATACAACTGATATGTCATCTGCAAATGCTCCAATTTTGTTGCAGTCATAATTTCGTTGTTTGGTAAAGTCGAGTGTGGATTGTCAAATCTATTGGGTTTAAAATTTACTTCAAATTGACATGAAAATGTCATTTCTGCCATTCTTTTTTATAACTGGACACAAAATATTGAGAAATGTTACTGCTATTACAATTTCAAGTATACAATATGCAATCTTTGTTGACAACTATGTTGAAAAAGAAGACAAAATTAAAATAGTTAAATAATAATAGAAACATCAAATAAACTAGAAACAGCCATAATCAAACAAACAGCAACATTTTTATTCAAAACCAAACTATTATTAAAGAAATGTGAAAGGGTCTATGAAAGATCAGTTGTGCCACATATCAATGATCTATGATCAACAAACTTAGCAAGAACAATTTCTTAGACTGTCACTGAGAAAACCTTTTCTTTCATATTAACAGTAACATTCTGGATTAAAATAGGGTAACACAAAAACTGTTTACCCCCCCAAAAATTAACATGACTTTTAACAACATGAAATTCACTTAAGAGGAACATTTTTCTGCTTATTGGTAGACAGAATTTGTGTTGCAGGGAAGAGAAATTGTCAAGGGGAGATGAATGCTTCATCACTGTGCAATAACAAGAGTTGCTTCCCTTGGGCAATCTTTTAGCTTCCATTTCAAAATAAGCAATGACAACAACAGGCATTTTGCAAATGGATCAAGATTCTCTCCAGGAATCTGAAAGAGATCTGTCCAAGGTTCATTTAAATAATATTAAAAGAGAAAACCAAAGTAACCTTGCTATTTGGGAGAAAGGGAGCTCTTAAAGCTTTCTCAAGTCATTTAAACTGGTTGTCATGGCAACATAACTCTTAATAGAACTGAATTCTTTGAAGAAAATCGGAGAGGACTATGACAAGATCATTTCTGTGAAGTGTCATTAACAGTGGTTCCATACTTTTAGGGGAAAAGATTGAAACTATAGTTAGCATGCTGAAAGGCGGGTAGAAGGATAAATGATAGACAAAATTATGTTACTTTTACTCAATGGCCTTAAGCCAAGTGACCTATGATGAGTATGCTACAAAGATGAGGCTTTGGAAATTACAACTTACCGATATCTATCAGTAATAAAATGAAAATGGATTAAACCTACAGAAATTTTCGGTTGGGAAATGATATACAAACAATGGCAATTTCAAATTACCTTTTGTATAAAGATGTCTCCATAAATGAGGGAACGTAATTGGCGATCTAAATAACTTTTGCAGAAGGCAGAGCTTAAGATCAGATCACACAGAACATATATTCTGATCTTGGATATAATTATGCTGTCCATCATTTGACTCTAAACCCGTACCTCAAAATTATCTTCACTTGCAATGGAATTTTACATTTTTAGACCTAAAAGAAGGGTGAATTTCTTTGCAGGCAAAAGATGTAGTAGAAATAGCATGGCTTTGAATCTGTCCTTGCAAAATTTATCCAAGTTCTGTCACAAATCCAAACATTCCAACCTGTCCCTGAGTATCTGTGTTTTTCTGCTCCACTTTCAGGATGATTGGTAACAGATGGACCTACTGAGTAAGGGATGAACTTATTCAAATGATACTTTAGCTCCCCCCCCCCAACTTAAAACAGAATATGACCTAGATAAAGTAGACAGATAGGACTTGGAGGTTATCCCTGGGATCAAGCATCTTCTGAATAAGAAACATTTCATCTTTGCCCACTCCCCCCCATCTCTGATTTATTTCTTGTTTGTATTTTTTCCATCAAAACTCTTGCTTGCATGGTCCAACCTTCTCAAAAAAAAAAAACCATGGATTTTTTTTCAGTTTTCAAAAATTCTTTTAATTCAAAACTGGTGTGATATTTGCAATCGTTTTCATTGATTGTTCTGAAATCTTTTCAGAAACACAGTTGTCAAAACAGAGCAAGTCATCAACCTTTAAATAAAAATACTTGTAAGTTTGATTTTATTGCCTGAAAAAAGCACTAATGAAATTCATGTTATCAGATCTCTTTTAACACTGTATTATTAAGACAGGTATTTGGCCAAAACTTTGTAGCTCAGCAGACAGAGTAAATCTAAGGTTGGACTATATTTTTGTGCAACCTGAGCAGTTCTTGATGCAAAATAGCCATGGGAACAGCAAAATTACAGAAAAAAAGTTTATAAGTAAGGTGACATGTCTTTAACAAGTCAAGTCAGACATCAACAAGCTGCAGCTTGCAAACCTGCAGTTTCTTGGTATTAACTCTTTACCACATAATCCTGGGTTTTAACGACCCTGAGAAAGAAGCCTTCTGAAAACATTGTGGGAAAAGAAGAAAATGCTGGTAATCAGCATTTTCTCCTTTTCTTACAATGTTTTCTACCCTTCCTGAAACAAATTTCAATTCTTCAGTCACATTTATTTTGTTGTCTGCAACTGCTTTCAGTCTCGAGTAGTCTAAAATTTTGTCATTCGGTAAAGTGTTGAATGTGCGAAATTTCATAGAAATGAGAGCAAAACTGAGGGAAGAACTCATGACACATAATAATTGCATTTACACAGACACATAACCAAAAGACAGACATAGATTCAACAATTTGCTTTGCATGGGTATGAAAAAGCTGTCAGTGAGGTGGGAATATTATCAGTTTTCTCTTTACCATATGATACAATTAAGACTGAAAAAATGCTATTAAAGCATCTGCAGATGACAACTTTATTGCGTCGAAAATTATATGTTGTCTTTGAAAGAGTAGATAATGTAGTGGAAATGGTGGTTATCTGCATTTTCTCCTCTTTGCACAATGTTTTCAAGGCCCTTCTTCCTCAGGGTCTTAAGTACACTTGATTGTTTGGAAAAAAAATTCAGTATACATTTCTGTTAAAACCAACAGAAGTGGCATGTACTTTTCAATGGCTTTAACTCTTTACCAAACGACAAAATTTTAGACTGGCCCAAATTGAATGCATTTGCAGACAACAAATAATCAAAGTACTGAAAGTACTGACAGACTAGCGAATTTGATTGATTGATTGATTGTTTGCATGGTGTTTCAACATTATTTCAGTTACGTAGCAGTGGACAGTCCATATATCCATGCTTTCCTGGAGTTTCTTTTACCAGTACAATATTCCTTCCAAGCCACTCGCTGCTTTCCCACATTTATATTATAACCATCGTCGAAACATGAGAGAGAAATGAATCCTGTCACAATGACTATCATCAATCCTCGGAAAGAAATTTGCCGAGTCGGGAATCGAACCAGCGACCTCCTGTTCCCAAGTCCTGTACACTACCGACAGAGCTGCTGGGGCTATGCGTGCTATTGGTTAACTGTAATCTAGGTTTAAGTTTAACCCTTAACCTACTAAAACTGTTAAACGAAACTTTCAAGCCGATGATAAACACCTGAATATTGCTATTTCAAAGTTACATTTTTGAGAAAATAATATATCCTCTTATCGGACAGTGTAGATCAAAGATCAGACTGCATGTTCTGCACAGTCTGATCTTAATCCACAATGTCTGCAAAGCATCATTGAGTCACAGTAGTGCTAGTAAAAGAAACTCCAGGAAAGGATGGATAGGTGCTCTGGCCGCCGCAATATCACTGAAATAATGTTGAAAAAGGCGTTAAACACCATGCATTCGATTAGTCAATATCCAGTAGCACAAGATGTAGTTAACTATTTAAATCTCTTTACAAAACAAAAAATTTTACACTAGTCCAGATTCAAAGCTGTTGCAGACCATAAATTAAAAGTGGCTGAACTGATGAAACCTGATTCCAAAAGGGTAGGAAACAATGTGGGAAAACGAGGAAAAGATGGTTACCAGAATTTTCTCCTTTTCCCGCAATGTTTTCAATGGGATATTCCCCAGTACCGTTAAAACTTGGGATTGTTTGATAAAGGGTTAATATTCAAGACTAGAATAACGTTTTAACATAAGGGTTTAACCGTACACAATGATCTAAATAATGAATGACAAGGAATGACAAGGGTTCCTGTCAAGTAGGGTTAATGTAACTGGGATTTGCTACAAGTTACCTAGGTGTATCTATTAATAGATTCATTCATAATGTTACAGTGGTGTAGGAAAAAGTGATTCTCTGCTTTGCATAGGTCACTTAATTTACATATAAGCAACGATCTTGTACCTTATAAATGACATCTTGTTCAGTTTATTACTTTGTAAGACGACATGTTCAAATTGGAGTGGTAGAGATTTAGTGGTTTTTGTCAAAATTGTCATATGTAACAGAATTAAGATTTATAACAGAAAGAAGTATTTTTCTGTGAGGCAGTATTTGGCAACTGTGGGGTTTTTTGTTTACTTTGACTCTAGGTCAATCTTTATGCCTATAGACTAGCTTCGCTAGTCTAAAAAATGACCCAAATAATGAAGTATGACCTTGATAGGGTAGAAAACTTTGTGGGAAAAGGAGAAAATGCTGGTTACCGTAATTTTTTCCTTGTCCCACAATGAAGGCAGGAATGTATGGTAAAGGGTTAAATAACTAAATAATGCTGATTTGGTATTTAAAAAAAAACAGCTGGCCTACAGAGGGATGGAAGGCATATTTACAGCTCTCTACAGTGAAAACAGCATGAAAAAGGTCCCTGGCCAAAGTCTTTTCAACATTTTTTTCTCCATAGCTGAATACTCTGGCTTTTGATCTACTTCTTTGTAAAATGAAAATGAATATATAGATGGGGGGGAGAGGTGGCTTTACTGGCCTATTTGCTTGCACCTTTATGATGCTAATATACAAGCATTGATTGCATGAGGAGGATTTTTTTTTACTAGGCACAAATATAGCTTCAAACAGTCATTTTCTAGTTCCTCTTAGGCCCTGTAACTTTTTTAAAGACATCTTTTGTTTGAATCAAGATGGGGCTTTATCTTCCCTCAATGCAGAGTTCCACAATCCTGAAAATAAAGTCTTTTATTAAAACAGCAGAAATAGAAGAAAATGCTGGACACCAGCATTTTCTCCTTTTCTGCCCTTTGCAAGATAAATTTCATGTAATGGGTAGCATTTGTCATTTGCAAATGTTTTTCAATTTATATGCACATCATTTGTCATTATGGTACAGAGTAAAATGGAGGTGACCATCAGCATTCAAACCAGTAATGATTCATTATTTACCTGCTCTTTTTTTTTCCACAGACTTTTTTGGGCTTACAGCAGAGCATTTTGAAACACAGTGGCAATAAGAGAAAATGCTTGAAACAGTGGAGTCTTCCTTTCACAGTATAATTTTGTGCATTAACCCTCTACCACACAATCCCGACTTTTAACGACCCTGTGAAAGAAGCCTTTTGAAAACCTTGTGTGAAAAGGAGAAAATGCTGGTAACCAGCATTTTCTCCTTTTCCCACAATGTTTTCAAACCTTTATTAGAGAAAATTGAATTTTTGAGGCGCATTTTTTTTTTCGTCTGCAAATGCTTTGAATTTGGACCAGTCTAAAATTTTGTCGTATGGTAAAGAGTTAAACCTTAACCCCTTTCCACAAAAGAAAATTGTAGTGAGGCCCAAATTAAAAGTATCTTCCAAAGATAAATTAACTGCAGCTTACATAATAGGAATTTTTCTCTAAATAGATAAAAAACAATGCTGGTAATCAACATCTTCTCCTTTTCCCACAATGTTTTCAAAAGCTTTCTTCCTAAGGGTGGTTAAAGTCAGGATTATGTGGTGAAGGGTTATTTATGTCCATCATCCATATTTTACAAGAACATTTAAAAGCTGTATGTTTCAAATTTGCTGCAAAAAGGAGTTGAGTAAATGCTCATTGTGCTGTGTAATTTAAGTAGTCCAACATCACATCTGCAGCCAATAAGTAATGTTTCCGAAGGAAACAGGTCTGCAAACTCTTTACAGAAAACAACATTTTTGACTCATCAGTACTGATAGCAATTGCAGGCAACAACTTTAAATGCAGCTCAAATGAATGGAATTTGTCTTTGACAGGGTAGAGAACATACTGTGCAAACAAGAAAATGCAACATTTTTCTCCTTACCAACAATGTTTTCAAAAGCCTTCCTCTCTAGAGCTGTAAGGATTAATTGGTAAGAGGTTAACCCTTTATTAACCCTTTACCAAACGACAAAATTTTATACTGGTCCAAATTGAAAGCATTTGCAGACGACAATTTAACATTGGTTAAAACGATCGGATTTGTCTTTTGAAGTTTAGAAAACATTGTGGGAAAAGGAGAAAATGCTGGTTACCAGCATTTTCTCCTTTTCCTACAATGTTTTTAAAAGGCTTCTTCCTCAGGGTCGTTTAAACTCAGGATTGTGTGGTAAAGGGTTAAGCGACATTATTTCAGAATGGTCCAAATTGATAGCATTTGCAGACAGCAACATAAATGTGACTCAAATGATAGAATTTGTCCATGAAAGAGTAGAAAACAGAGTGGAGAAAGGAGAAAATGCTAGTTGCTATCACTTTCTCCTTTCCCAACAATGTTTCCTAAAGCCTCCTTTCTCATGGTCAAAAAAACATGGAATTGTTTTGTGAAGGGTTAATTACTATACTGACCTATTTCTTACCATGGTCTTTGGAAACAGTTTTATAATAATGCCAAAGTTAGCAAAACTACTTGTTGAGGAAAAAAACCCACAGACTAAGCTTGACAACTTTATGTCTGAGTAAGCAAAAGCAATTTTCAGGTTGCTTTGTGGACATCAAAGCTTAAGATCAGACTGTACCCTCATCCTCATCTTAGATCTACACTGTTACATGATAAATGAGAGAGTCTGTCCAAATAATCCTTGGACAAGTAAGGTTTCTCCTAAAAACTGCAAAATTAATGTTCACATCACCTATCAAAGTCTCTAAATAATGTATATGTTTCAAAACATATTTGAGGAGTTGATAGTCTTTACTGTTTCTCTTTTGTTATTATTTGAGCAATCAAACAAGGCAAACATTCAGGAATGGGGTAAGTGTTATCACATGACTCCAGCTAAATATAGAATCATAAATATTTACTCTATTATCACAGTAGGTCAACACTCTGCCCTGACCTTTCACATCATTTAACAAGTATGGAACCAACCTGTAGATGAACCCCCCTTCACTATTAGATACTCTACTCTTTTTTATGTACATTTCTTGTCTGTTGAATTCATCAACAATATGAGAGCCAAAGTCAGACTTTCATGAAGTCAGACTTTCATGTAACCATCAGATATTATTGTATAGAGTTTAAAGTCTGCTTTGCCTTTTCACTACAACTTCACTTTTGTAAGGAAAGAGACTGACCCAGTTCTGCTTCTTTGATTCTTCATACATTTACATATATTTATGATTATTTATAGACAAACCAGGTGGGTGGGGGGTGGGGGGGAGAGAAAAGGGAAATAAGGGGCCTAAAATGACCAACAATGTTTTTAGAAAGATATCCATTGCAGGAGGCATAACCTGTTACCACACAATCCCGAGTTTGAACGACCCTGAGAAACAAGAAAACATTGTGGGGAATGATAAAATGGTGGTAACCAGCATTCTCTCCTTTTCCCACCATGTTTTCTGCTTTATGAAAGACAAATTCAATCATTTCAGCCACATCTAAATAGTCGTCTGCAAAATGCTTTCAATTAGGACAAGTCTGCATTTTGTTGTGTGGTAAAGAGATAAAGAGTCCACATTGTATAGTATGGGCTTCTTCAAATAAGAGGACCATTGTGACTCCCTTAGAGAACCACTTCCGACTCTGTGCCTAAAGCTTGAACCACATGGAACCTAACCATAGTCTAAATTGCTCATAAAATTAATGATAAATACTAACAAGGAAAATAACACATTGTACCCAACAACATTTGATTCCGTAATTTCTTCAAACCTATAATAGGCTAGTAAACATGAAACATGTTCATGTATTGTGCACTTCACAATCAACAAAATGAAACCAAAATTTTGAAATTTATCCAATTCTGAAATCAAACATAGACCCAAATGTTGCCCCTTCATTGCAACAGTTGTATTAAGATGGGGTATCTAAATGACCTTGGGTGGAATCCAGCCATCAACTTTGCATCTTTCCTCCATGGTTTGCAATTCTGACCTGGTGCACTTTTTGCCAAGCAATAAAGATTTGCTTCCTGTTACACATCTCTAAAATTTCATTATCTGGGGCCAGAAATTGATCTATTGATTAACCCCATACCAAGCAATCCTGTGTTTCAGCAACTCTGGGAAAAAAAAAAGAAGAGGACCATGATAGCCCTGTATCGCCCCTCTGGCTAATAAGTACAAACCATACATACCAAACATTGGAATTCTAGGCCAGATGGTTTCGAACAAGAGGACTTATAAAGTTTTTTCTACAAAAGCCCATATAAAAGTTGCGATCCCAGGGCGAAGCCATTCTTGACCACAGAGTTATAATTACTTGAATCCTAGAAGAGATCCACAAGATAAAGCCACAGGGCTATAATTTATCCAATCTTGGTAAAAGTCCAGTAGATAAAAATATGTGCAAAATCTGGTAGTCCTAGACCCTATAATATAGAACCAGAAGATTTTTAAAATTTTCCCTACATAACCCCATGTAAAACTTGTGACCCTGAAGCGGGGCCAAAATTGAGCCCAGGGCTATAATTTGGTAGAGGCTCACTACATAAATCTATATATGAAATTTGGTAGCCCTTGGCCGTATGATTTAGAACCAGCAGATTTTTTTTAAGTTTTCATTTTATAAGCTCATGAAAATTTTTTGTCATCCCAGGGTGGGGCTAATTTTGACCCTAGGGCTATAATTTTAAGAATCTTAGTAGAAATCCATTAGTTGTAGCTACATGCTAAATTTCGCAGCCCTTGACTTTATGATTTAGAACCAGAAGATTTTTAATGTTTTCACTATATAAGCCCATGTAAAACTTGTGACCCCCACAAAGCAGGGCCAATTTTGACCCAAGGGCTGTAATTTGAAGACAATTGGTCGAGGTCCATTAGATGAAGCTGCATGTCAAATTTGGTAGCTCTAGGCCTTATTAGTTTTGGGCAAGAAAACTCCCAAAATTTTCACAATAAAGGCCCATGCAAAACTTGTGACCCCCAGGACAGAACCAATTTTGACCCTGAGGTCTATAATTTGAAAAATCTTGGTAGAGGTCCATTAGATGAAGCTACATGCAAAATTTGGTGGCCCTAGGCCCTATATTTTTGGACAAGATGATTTTCAAAGTTTTCACTATGTAAGCAAAGGGTAGAGTTTTACAGCAACACGCATCATATTAAAAGGCCCTATTTAGTTTTTATTCCAAAAATCAAAATTTCTAGTAAAACACCGATAAATACAACTAGATGTATTTTTCTTTAGAACCTTTTAAACTGTGTGGTAATATTCTGTGAAATGGTGCAATTCTGGGTGTTTAAATAAAGGGATGATCTATTTTCACTGTGAGAGGCCATGTAGCCCATCCAGGAAACACCACTGAAAAACATTTCTTTCTTCTTTATGTCTTTCTTCTTTACTGACGATTTGCAAGCCATTCCCTTATTCAACTCAGTGATAAATCATTTTTAATTTTGGTGAGATTATAAAAATCTAAATAGCTCCTTAAAATTCTAGGCCAGGTAAATGTAGGGAAGATGTACAATAAAAGATGTTCCAATATAAATATTGGTAAAAGGTCACAGATCTTTTATCACATAAAACCTCTTCCAACTCACTCATCACAACTGCCGATTCCGTAACTACATCTAACCTCATCCGTATCAAGGGGGTTTCCATATTGGACTGCCAGTCACATGATCTTAAATGTGAAGGCCCCTTAGCAACAACATCAACAATTACAGCGAAGTCATTCCCATAGATCAATCTGTCGGTGAAAGCTTACAACGGAATCGATAAACCATGTTAAAAGTTGAATGCAAAAACTATTTGTCAACTGAAATGTATTAAGGAGCTGTGATTCATGCTTTCTTTTTTAAGAGGAACCTTACAATTCTAAGAACAGTAAAAAGGCATATTTCTGGCAAAGAAATGTACCCTGTAGGTGCATATCAAGCTACAGGATACAGCCGGGGGACTTGATTAATGGATCACCTGAGGTGTGCCGAAAAGCGTCTAGGTGTGTATTTAATCCATTATTATTTTTGATAATACACTAGTGTATTGTCATTTTTAGACTAGTGAAGCTAGTCTATAGGCATAAAGATTGACCTAGAGTCAAAGTAAACAAAAAACCCCACATACTGCCTCACAGAAACTACTTCTTTCTGTTAGAAATCTTAATTCTGTTTTATATGACAATTTTGACAAAAACCACTAAATCTCTACCATTCCAACTTAACATGTCGTCTTCCAAAGTAATAAACTGAACAAGATGTCATTTATAAGGTACAAGATCTTTGCTTATATGTAAATTAAGTGACCTATGCAAAGCAGAGAATCACTTATTCCTACACCACTGTAACATTATGAATGAATCTATTAATAGATACACCTAGGTAACTTGTAGCAAATCCCATCTATATTAAGCCTCACTGGACAGGGAACCCTTGTCATTCTTCCCATCTTCGCAAGCCAAGGATACTAAGGTAGTACCCTTGGATGCTCGCCTCTTTAAAAATCGAAACTCCCCCTGTGCCATTTCATTGGATGCGATCAAAACCCATTGCATCCAATCAAACCATCCGTAACAAGAAATCTTACGCAAAACAGAAAACAATAATGGCGGCGCCCATCAAAAATGAAAACTGTCGTGTTTGTGATGAAAATTTGCCAAAAAAGAGTAGACAATCAATATTTAATGAGTTTTTCATAGTTCATGATCAATTATGTGAAATATTAGGTCGGGTTCCACAGCCAAATGATTGCGAATCATTGTATGTCTGATGAATTTCAGAAAATTGTGATGAATCTGAAAGCGCAGCCATATTTGATGCATAGCCTAACAAATTTTATTATGAGCATTTTGATTGGTCAGATATAACATCAGCAAAGGTTACGCAACTCGTGATATTCAATAGGTGGCGCAGCTGGAGTTTCGATTTTTAAAGAGGCGAGTGGCCAAGGGTACGTAACGAACAAAGTGGAGTTAGTATCCTTGGCTTGCGAAGATACATTCCTCCAGTCATTACATGTATTTGATCATCATGTACAGTTAAACTGTTATGTTAAACTGGTTTTTTAGGTCTTGAATATTAACCTTTACCAAACAATCCCAAGTTTAAATGACACTGGGGAAGAATCCCTTTGAAAACATTGCAAGAAAAGGAGAAAGTGCTGGTAACCATCATTTTCTCCTTTTCCCACATTGTTTTCTGCCCTCTTGGAATCAGGTTTCATCAGTTCAGCCACATTTAATTTATGGTCTGCAACAGCTTTGAATTTGGACTAGTGTAAAATTTTTCATTTTGTAAAGAGAGTTAAATAGTCAACACGTTACCGCACAATGCCACCTTTTAAGGCCCACGTGAAAGAACCCTTTTGAAAACATTGTGGGAAAAGGAGAAAATGCTGGTAACCAGCATTTTCTCCTTTTCCAACAATGTTTTCTACCCAATCAAAGGAAAATTGCACCATTTGAGCAACATTGGAATTGTTGTCTGCAAATGCTTTCAATTTGGACCAGTCTGAATTTTTCTCTTGTGGTAAAGGGTTAACTATATCTTGCGCTGTTGGATATTGACAAATTGATTGCATGGTGTTTAACACCGTTTTCAACATTATTTAATTGATATTGCGGTGGCCAGAGCACTTATCCATGCTTTCCTGGAATTTCTTTTACCAGTACTACTGCAACTCAATGACCTTTTGCAGACAGTGTGGATTAAGATCTGACTGCACAGAGTGTGCAGTCTAATGTTCGATCTACACTGTCTGATGAAAAGATATATTTTCTCCAAAATGTAACTTTGAAATAGCAATATTCAGGTGTTTACCATCAGCTTGAAAGTTTCATTTAACATTTTTAAGCAGGTTAAGGGTTAAACTTAAACTGGATTATAGTTAACCAAAAGCACACATAGCCCCGGCAGCTCATTCGTTCGCGCACAGGACTTGAGAACAGGGGGTAGCCGTTTCGATCCCGGACTCGGCAAATTTCTTTCTGAGAACTGATGGTAGTCTGTGTGACAGGATTCATTTCTCTCACACGTTTCAACGATGGTTATGTAGGAAAACAGCCAGTGGCTTGGAAAGAATATTGAGCAGAGTACTGGTAAAAGAAACTCCTGGAAAACATCGATATGTGCACTTGCCACCGCTACATAAGTGGAATAATGTTGAAAACAGGGTTAAACACCATACAAACAATCAGTCAATCAAATTCATTAGTCTGTCAGTACTTTCAGTACTTTGATTTTTTATCCTGGTTCTGCTTGATTTGTAGTTAAGAGCATGTGAAGTTGGCAAAGCCAACCACAGCATGTTACAGAAAATTGACTGCTTCATCATTTGGCAGGAAAATGACGTCACTGTATGAGTGATGAAAGTTTTATGAGTTTCATGTTGAATTACAACAAAAAGTGCAGTGAAAAGTTACTTTAAATCTGCAAAATTGTGCAAATATTTTTATTTGCATTCTCTATTCAGTGTTTCATTCTACTTTTGATTTAAATGTCAAAGAGCTATCTTCAAACCAAACTACATCTGTAAACATGGACCAGTGAACAGTTTACAGACTTGAGATGGTGTTGCAGGATACTTGTTTGTCAGTCATTTTATGCGATAAAAATAATCTCACATTCATGTTTAGGTATTATCCATTTTATCAAACTCATTGACTAATATGTATTTGGCCCTCACCAAGGCCCACATTACATAATTTAGTCAACTAATTTGAAAAAAATGAAAAATACCTAAATACAGTAAAACCTCGATATTTCCAATTTCGAATGTTCAAGAACCCGCATAATTCGAGGAATTTCCATAGTCCCGGCAAAAACTCCGCTATATTGCACCAAAAGCAGATTGGTAATTTCAAGTCTTGATAATGTGAAAATTCGAATACATATGTTGGTCCCTGTCATCATTTTGCGTCTTTAAATTGATTGTTAATTCGAACACAATACTTTCTCACCTCTCAAGTAATTGTTTTCACACCTTTTCTATGCAAAGAATGTGGTGAGTCGGCCTGTGTACAGTGTGGTGTAAGTCTTATAATCCATGACAATTACTACAGGGGATTCACACTACCTAATAATTTTGGAAGAAATTGACACTGAATTGATGATGAGAGGTTAATGATGAGAAGTTGTGACGACCTCCCCATCTCATTTATGTTGTCTGATATTTCATTTTATAAAATTCACAAAAGTATTTTATTCCTGATTAAACAAGTGATTTTATCTCCCGACTACAATTTTCTGTAGTATTTTCGTACATCAACTGTTCAAAGTCATTGTTGACCCTAAAAAGACAGTTTGAAGCATTTGTGATCGGACAATGTTTAATTTCTTATCCATTTTCGTCTCTATCTATCTACAGCATCAGGGTTTTCCCAAGTCGCTTCATCACAAAATGAAAAAGAAAGTCTGATCACATTTTTTCTGAGTTTTAGCGAGAAGTAAATCCCTTTTTTTTTTAAAACTTTTGTCATCTTGCCCGCTTTCATTCTTCAAACGTTTTCAACTCATTTCTAGTTGCATGACGCCGTATTCAAGTATATTTCAGGGAAACACCAGTGTTGGGGGAAGTTTTAAGTGTAAATTTTCGATTTTTTAAATTTTTTTCTGAAATAGTGCAAGCACCATATTAATATTACTTCTGCCGTTTTCTCAGTATACAAATAAAAGTTGGCATATTTTCCTGTGGGGTGACAATTATTGGGGGTGAATGCAAAAGGCGAAATTTTATGATTTCGCAAAAACTACCGTACTGACCTTCCTGGAAAAAAGGTGACTAAAAGTGATTAATTTCCAAGAACTCACATAATCAAAACACGTGAATTTACAAAAATAACCCACTCGATGTGATATTCTTTGAATATCATAAAAAAAAAAAAAACTTGGTTGTATTGCTCGGGGAAGTATACTTTGACTGCCGATCTTAAACTGAAAGCAACTTTGTTTTAACTGACATTTTGGATAATTCGAGAACTGCGATAATTCGAGCATTTTGCTTGTCCCCATGAGACTTCGAATTATCGAGGTTTTACGGTACTCATGTAAGATCCGCAATTCAAATTTCAAATTTTCAAATCTATATTTTGCTTACATGCTGATATGTCACATGTTTATCCATTTACCACACAATAACTTCTGATTGAGAGGACTCTTGAAAGCATTTTGGGAAAAGGAGAAAATGCTGGACACCAGCATTTTCTCCTTTTCCCACATTATTTTGGTGTTTTTCATCCAGTCTATGATAAATCGCATCATTTACACCAAATTTAGTTTACCATCTTAAAATGTTTTCAATACAGACCGGTCTAAAATTTTGTTATCTAGTAAAGAAATAAACTTTACAGACCAAATTAAATAAAACATGGTTTCTCTCTGTATACGTCAAAGATCAAACTGCAGGTTCTGTAAGTCTGATTCTGATCTATTCAGTTTGCAAAAGCACTTTGCCAAACTTTGACAGATTACCGGTAAATTATAAAGATGTCAGTTAATGATATCTAATAACTGCAATGCTGTTTACGCAAGAAAACCTCATAAGGTATTGTTGAGTGCAGACAAAGATTAAACTACATATTCTGTGCAGTCTGGTCTTCATCTACATTGTCTGCAAGAGTAACAGCAATTACAGTTACCCTCAGAATGCTACAAAGGAAAGCTTAAAGGAAAAATATCAGGGATTGTTTCAACATGCTGGAGACAGACATTACAGCCTCTGTATCATAGAATAGCCATAAAGAAACTATTATATTGTTTCAGTACACAATCCAAATCCTGACCTTTAGAGGGCCAAATAAACACGAGCATTTAAGTTCATGTAAAAAGACTCAAATGATTGCAATTTCAAGACTACTTTCCATCAAAAGTAGCCAACAATGTGGGTTAAAGATCAGACTGCATGTTTTGTGTAGGCTAACCTTGATGTATACAGGTTGTCAAAGCAAACACATAGTTAAAAAATGCACTTTAGTGGTTTGGAGCTGCAATATACACATGAATGAAAATGACTTAATATTGAGAACAAAATAACCCCCTCCGTTCAAAAATATGTGGTACGTTTATAGAAAATGAAAAGGGCTTAAAGATTCGTCAACCATAACACATACAGTAAGCAAAGTCTATACATGAAAGGAATGTGAAATCGGGTTAAAATTAGGCCATGAATATAGAAGTCACAAGTGTAAAATAGTAATTGTAATGATGTGTGACCTTAACATTGGTAACAGATGGCTAGGGGCTACAGCAGACGAGCTCTCTGCTTTAGCAAGGGAAACAACTCTTACTCATTTGACAGAAGGGGGGCAGGGAAAGGGAAGTGTTCATTGCTAAAAAAGAATTGAATAGTATCAGCATATAGTCCTAACTCTTCAAACAAAATTGAAGCAACCAATGTCTTTGTAAAATCAGGATAATCTATGTAAATTTTGGTTTAGTACCTGAAAACATATGAAGCTAAAAGAGAGATTGCTTGTAACAGGCAATCCTCCTCTTCGTGTTTCCAACAGGGGATCTGTAGCAAGATGAGAAAAAAGTTGTCTGCAGGAGAAAAATAGTTAACCCTTAACCACATGACAATGTTTTGGACTCACCCAAATTGACAGTGTTGCAGATGACAAATGAAATGTGGCTCAAATGATGAAATTTTTCCATGAAAGTATAGAATGATCAACTAGTGTTTTTTCTCCCTAAATATCTTATGGACATTCTATATCTTCTATGATACTGCTGCATGTTCTGTGCAATCTGATCTTACTACACTATCAACAAAATCTATTTAAATTGTGCTTGTGCTGAGGGTCCCCTGGATTGAAGAAACTTCTTTCCAAGTGTACAATGCTATTCAGCAGTTGTACTTTTGAACATAATTTAAGCTTACAAGCAGTGGGAAGAGTCAAAGTCAGTGGTCAGTCACAAGACAGATTCCAACAGACCTTGCAAGTCCTTCTAAATTTTGACTCTTGGGAATTGTAGCCGAATATGAAATGTTACACCAAGACCCAGGAAGCCACTTCTGTCATTCTACATGGTATTTTGGTATGCTTGACAAATTCCTCATGCTGAAAATTTGATTACATGTAGGTATTGCATGGTCATATTTACAACGAAATTTCTGAAGGATAACAAGTTATAAATTTCTAAAAAATACAGAATCATTTAGCTGCTATGTAGATGCAAGTAGCCTCAAAACCCATCAAATCAGGACTCTATATTCTTCCTAATGCAAAATAGACAAAAAATTCTTATGATGATAGAAAAAAAATACTTACAGAACTAGATTTTTTCCTCTGTTTCAATTCAAGTTTCAGACTCTAATTTTTTTCATCTCTCCCTGTATTTTGTATTCTGGAAGTTTGCTTCACTAATTCTTTCCTCATTCAGTCCAAAACATTTGCAACAGCTGGTCATTACTCTTGCACATTAAACATTATTTAAGTTTTGTCACCTAATTATGTCCCATAGAAGATGGTATCCACTGCTCAATACTAGTAAAGCCAAATGCAAGATATCACTGCAAAAATTTGTAAGATTCCTGCTTTTTTAACTACTTCCTTCTCGTTCTCTTGACCAGTCATCTTGATCTACAAAAAGAATATATAACAGAATACTGTTCAATTCACAAAATGTTGTAATCTTGAATGTATCTGAAAATTTTGTGCCCAGTTTCATGCTGTGAATGACAAAACCAAGGATTTCAAAAGTATTCCAGGAATCATTATTCTTCTTGATTTAACATGTCAGTAACTGCTCTTGATTCACTAGAATTATTCAAAACAAATCTTCAGATCTTACTAATTTAAGAATAAAAGTACATGTATTTCTTACATGTTGCAAATCATCATTCATTACAAAAGTATAACAAGAGAAGCATAATGAGAGTTACTACCTCTTTTGCTCTGCTTGTGCTAGAAGAGAAAATAAAGCTGAGGAAAGCAATGCTAAAAACAGCCTTACATCATTCGGTCATTTGACTGTCAAAGGATGTCTGTGGCAAATTAATTATTCTACAAACTATTATAAAAATAATTAAAAAAATAGCGTAAGTTTACAACTTGTCATAGGCTAATCCATTATAATGCTGTGCATCTAGATAAATCATTACATTGTAATGTCCCTCAAATAATTCTCTACTGTGTGAGCTTGCCTTTTGCTGATCTGACATGTGCGGTGATGGTCAGAGTAGTCAAAAGCATGAAATCATTCTGAAAACAATTCAATGGCTGGCAAAAATGTTGTTCACATACATGTATCATAATCTATTAAGGAATATGATTTGGGTGTTACAGAACTTTGTTGCCAAGAACCAATGTTTGACAAACAAATATGGCATCATTCCTTATACATCTATTTTTCATAGCTTTACTGTTAGTTAATCCTTTAAATCTTTACCAAACCACAAAATTTTATAGTAATCCAGTTTGAAAGCATTAGAAGACGAGAAATCAAATGTTGCACAAGTTATGAAATTCGTCTTTAAAAGGGCAGAAAACATTGTGGGAAAGGGAGAAAATGCTGGTTACCAGCATTTCCTCCTTTTCCCATGTTGTTTTCAAAAGGCTTCTTCCTCCAGGTCGTTCAAAGTCGGGATTGTGTGGTAAAGAGTTAAGTGCTGAATAAATGAAATGACATTTTCACTTAATACTAAAGATGCAGCTATAGCAATTTCAAACTGTTACCCTGCAAAGAAGTGGACAGCGTAGATCCAAGGTCAGACTGCAGTCTCTGCAGTCTTATCTTGATCTACACTGTCTTCATAAGCCACCACTTCAAGGGATAAAGCAGTCAATGGTAGTTCACTTGTGCCACAGCCATTTTTCACTTACACACAAGTTTCCTAGATTTAACCAGGGTTTGTATTCACCAACCATTCTTTAGAACATTCTTAGTCTTATTCTGAAGAATTTTCTACATTTGAAAGTAACACAATCAGAAGTTGTGTTACTTTTTAAATCTAGAATGGGACAAAGAATTTTCTGAAGGATTGTTGGTGAATATGGACCCAGATCTTATGGCAGCTTCAAACAATGTAGTAGTGCCTTGGCAAAGTAGACTAGACTCCTTGTCTGTCAACCCATTACCTCCTGAAAGAATTTCACAGCAGATGATTTCAGAGAAAGCCTTTAAAATGATGAACAGTTGACACAGATATATGTCTAACCCTTTCCCAAACAAGCCCTGGTTTTCACATGTCTGCAGTACAAGTCTTTTGAAAACACTGGGGGGAAAGGAGAAATTGCTCGTAACGAGCAATTTCTCCTTTTCCCACAGTGTTTTCTACCCTTTTTGAGAACTTTCTGCCATTTTCATCAAATTTAAAATTGTTGTCTGCAGACTCTTTGAATTTGGACCAGTCCAAATTTGTCGTTTTGGAAAGGGTTAACACATGAAAACATCTGGAAACACTGTTGCCAAGGAGGAATCGCTTGTTCCAAGCAGTTTCTCCTTTTGCCACAATGTTTTCAAAATTTGCCAGCAAGACCTTGAGAGTTGTCTGGAGGACGTATGAACTAGATAGGGCTACATACTGTCTGTCATAGAACTTTTCTAGCACCAACAAATGATAAGCTTTAACACTGATCAATACTAAACACAAACCAACAACATGTTGCACATATTAGCCAAGGTCTCTCTTATATTCTTACAAATTCCCAAAACCACTTTTCTTTACGTCTGAAACATCAATAAACCCACAATCCTTTTGCAGTATTCATATGCAAAAAAGTCTAATTCCCAATTCACCCGGACAAAACTTGCTGACTCCACAAATTGAACTTCTCTGGAAATGGTTGAGCATTAGCCTTTTGTCAGAAGTTTTAGGTTAACTTTGAATATTCCGAAATTAACCCATATCAGGAGGAAAAAAGCTGATTCGGCAATTTTCATCGAGAGCTTTGGCAAATCAATATATAATATCATAAGAGAGATGAGGCAGTGAATTCAACAGGATCATTGGACAAATACAGAGCTCAAATAACTTGTTGTCTGGAAGCATTTTCATGGCCAACAAACCCTCTTATCTTTACTATAATTTCTTCCCATTTCCCTCCAGTTGTTTGTCATGGGCTCAAGACTAATTGCAACACAAACAAAATTTTAAACAGCTTTGAATTATTTACTATATATTGCAACCGTGGCTTTTAGACAAAGTAAAAGCTCAAGAAATTCCACTGCAATTCCATGCTCCCTCACTCCTTTTTAAATAGCCTGTTTAGGTTTTGTTATCTTTGGTTCGTTGCCAAAAGTAAACAAAGTGGGTGTTAAAATACTTTTGAATTCAAATCATACCATTTAAAACTATGGAAATTATTGTGAAGATGACAAATATATTGTTGTACAGTTGGTCCAAGTGTTATTCGCTAGCAGAGAAATTAATCTCAATGCTAGGTTTAAACTTGCCCGGTCGTGAGTCTATCTTTTGTTTACTTTTTTGCCTGATTTTAGAATTCATTTTTCTGAAAGTGACTAACACTTAGACCGACCAAAAAATAACAGATTATCATCTCTACAATATTTTCAATATTTTTAAATGGTATAATTGAAATTTAAATGCATTTTAACAAGAGGCTGCCATCCGGCCTTTAAATCTTACTAAGCAAGCAATTCTTTAGAAACTTTCTACATGTCACTTACAAAATAGGATGACTTTTTTTCTTTTTCTAGTCTTTTATAACTCTAATCTTTCATTGCTTCTTTTCAAATATGTCAATTGGAAGAGACAACATCAGTTTGAAATTTAAGTTTCATAAAGATTAGATGAAAACTGTGACCTTCGGACAACAAAACATTTCATCAATTTTACCTCGTGACCAAGTTTCTTTCTCGTCCCATGACCAAATTTTGTCCAGGGCTTAGATATGTATCACAGAAACAAAAATCAAAATATATTAAGATAGTATGAAATATGATGCTGTTGAGTCTACACTGATTTTTCCTCAATTCAACTACTTAACCCTTTACCACACAATCCTGACTTTTAACGACCCTGGGAAAGAAGTCCTTTGAAAACATCGTGGGAAAAGGAGAAAATGCTGGCAACCAGCATTTTCTCCTTTTCCCGATATGTTTTCAACCCTACCCAACATAAATTTTAATGTTTAAGTCATACTTATTTGTCGGCTGAAAATGCTTTCAATTTGGACCAGTCTAAAATTTTGTCGTCTGGTAACGAGTTAATCTAGAACATTCTGAACATTGTAGATCCACACTGGAAGCTGCACAAGACAGTATCTGACAAAGATCCACTCCATTTACCCAAGAAATAAGAGTTTCGAGTGCAGTATGATTAGATGTCTTAGCAGTAAAGAGTTTCAAGCTTATACCTTTCTGGGTCTGTATTCACCAATCATCCTCAGTAACATTCCACTAAACCCTATGTTATGGGTACTCATTAGAATCATCTCATCGACCTGATTCTAATGAGTACCCACAACATAGGGTTTGGAAGAGAAATAATGGATTTAGAATACTTTCACTCCCTTTTATCAGGAGGTCTGACAATACCACTGAAATACAGTAGAATTTCATTATTTTGTTCAAAACTATGTGTTGGTTCGTATGCTATCTCCGGTCCCGATATTTATCCCTCTTTAAATTTCTCCGAATATTTTGAACGTTGGTGGTCTGTAGTTCGTAATGTATTTCATACCCCAAAAGCAGTTTTTGAACACAAACTCCTACCTTTAATTGGTATATAATTAATCCGCTTGCAAAGGTGTGAAAACCTGTGACCAACCTTGATTTCTACACCTGGTGATTGACGATGTTGACTGGTATTATTCAGTTGTTAACGGCGAGCGATTGTAATTAAAGGCGTTATTTGGTTTGTCACATCAATTAATAGACAAGAGGGCCATGATGGCCCTGGATCGCTCACCTGAGTCAATAGGCCAAATTTCACTCCAGGGTCATAATGACCCAATTTAAAACTCATCTGAGATATTATTAAGACAAACATTCTGACCAAATGTCAGGTCCAATGAGCTGAAAATGTGGCCTCCGGAGTGTCCAAAATGTCTTTCTTCAATTTGACCTAGTAACCTAGTTTATGACCCTATGTGACCATATTTCAAACTCATCCGAAACATCAAAACAAACTTGTTGACCAAGGTTCAGGTGAATTGGGTAAGAATTGCCGCCTCTAGAAAGCCCACAAGGGGTTTCTGTAACTTGACCTAGATTATGACCCTATGTGGTCCAAATTCAAATCCATTCAAGATATCATCAAGTCAAACATGCTGACAAATTTTCAGGTCAGTTGAGCAAAAACTGTGGCCTCTACAGTGCCCACAATACATTTCTTGAATTTGACCCAGTGACCTAGTTTATGACCCTATGAGATCCAATTTCTAAGTGATCTGAGATATCATCAAGTCAAACATGTAGACCAATTTTCAGGTCAATCTAGCTAGAATTGTGGCCTCTAGAGTGCCCAAAAGGTATTTCTTCAATGTGACCCAAGGACATTGTTTATGACCCTATGTGACCCAATTTTGAACTCATCCGAGATACCATCAAGAAAAAAAAATTTCGAACTCGTCGGAGATTTTATCAAGACAAACATTCTGACCTAATTTCACAAGTATCTGACTGAAAATGTGGCCTCTAGAGTGCACACAAGGTTTTTCTAAGATTTGACATAGTGACCTAGTTTTTGACCTGACATGACCCAATTTCGAACTCGTCCCAGGTTTTATCAAGACAAACATTCTGTCCAAATTTCACAAGTATCTGACTGAAAATGTGGCCTCTAGAGCGTACACACGGTTTTTCTAAGATTTGACCTAGTGACCTAGTTTTTGACCCCACATGACCCAATTTCGAACTCATCCGAGATTTTATCAAAAAACAAGAGGGCAGTGATGGCCCTGGATTGCTCACCTGAGCCAATAGGCAAAATGACCCCAGGTGACCAAATTTCAAACTCATCTAAGATTTAATTAAGACAAATGTTTTGACCAATTTTCAAATCAACTGGGCAAAAAATGTGGCCTCTAGAGTGTCCACAAGGTATTTCTTTAATTTGACCTAGTGACCTACTTTATGACTCTGGGTGACCGAATTTCAAGTTTTCTGAGATTTAATTAAGAAAAACATACTGACCAATTTTCAAGTCAATTGAGCGAAAAATGTGGCCTCTTGGGTATCCACAAGGCATTTCTTTAATTTGACCTAGTGACCTAGTTTTTGACCTCACATGACCCAATTTCGAACTCGGCTGAGATTTAATCAAGACAAACATTTTGACCAAATTTCACAAGTATCTGAAAATGTGGCCTCTAGAGCGTACACAAGGTTTTTCTATGATTTGACCCACTGACCTAGTTTTTGACCCCACATGACCCATTTTTTTATTTGTGTCAAATTTTATCAAGACAAACATTCTGACCAAGTTTCACAAGTATCTGACTGAAAATGTGGCCTCTAGAGCACACAAAAGGTTTTTCTAAGATTTGACCTAGTGACCTAGTTTTTGACCCAACATGACCCAATTTCAAACTAATCCTAGATTTTATCAAGACAAACATTCTGACCAACTTTCACAAGTATCTGACTGAAAATGTGGCGTCTAGAGCGTACCCAAGCTTTTCCTAAGATTTGAGCTAGTGACCTAATTTTTGACCCCACATGACCCAATTTCGAACTTGTCTGAGATTTAATCAAGACAAACATTTTGACCAAATTTCACAAGTATCTGACTGAAAATGTGGCCTATGGAGCGTACACAAGATTTTTCTAAGATTTGACGTAGTGACCTAGTTTTTGACCCCACATGACCCATTTTCAAAGTTGGCTGAGATTTTATCAAGACAAACATTCTGAACAAGTTTCATGAAGATCGAACTGAAAATGTGGCCTCTACAGCATACTAAAGGTTTGTCTAAGATTTGACCTAGTGACCTAGTTTTTGACCCAACATTACCCAATTTTGTGCTTGTCTGAGATTTTATCAAGACAAACATTCTGACCAAGTTTCATGAGGATCGGACTGAAAATGTGGCCTCTAGAGCGTACACAAGGTTTTTCTAAGATTTGATCTAGTAACCTAGTTTTTAACCCCACATGACCCAATTTCACACTCGTCTCAGATTTTATCAAGACAAACATTCTGACCAAATTTCACAAGTATCTGGCTGAAAATGTGGCCTCTAGAGCGTACACAAGGTTTTTCTAAGATTTGACATAGTGACCTAGTTTTGACCCCACATGACCCAATTTCGAACTCGTCTGAGCTTTTATCAAGACAAACATTCTGACCAAGTTTCACAAGTATCTGACTGAAAATATGACCTCTAGAGAATACACAAGGTTTTTCTATGATTTGACCTAGTGACCTAGTTTTTGACCCCACATGACCCAATTTCAAACTCATCTCAGACTTTATCAAGACAAACATTCTGACCAAATTTCACAAGTATCTGGCTGAAAATGTGGCCTCTAGAGTGTACACAAGGTTTTTCTAAGATTTGACCTAGTGACCTACTTTTTGACCCCACATGACCCAATTTCGAACTCGTCCAAGATTTCATCAAGACAAACATTCTGATCAAGTTTCATGAAGATCAGACTGAAAATGTGGCCTCTAGAGCGTACACAAGGTTTTTCTAAGATTTAACCTAGTGACCTAGTTTTTGACGTGACATGACCCAATTTCGAAGTTGCCGAGATTTTATCAAGAAAAACATTCTGACCAAATTTCACAAGTATCTGGCGGAAAATGTGGCCTCTAGAGCGTACACAAGGTTTTTCTAAGATTTGACCTAGTGACCTAGTTTTTGACCCCACGTGACCCAATTTTGAACTTGTCTGAGATTTCATCAAGACAAACATTCTGATTAAGTTTCATGAAGATCTGACTGAAAATGTGGCCTCTATAGCGTACACAATGTTTTTCTAAGATTTGACCTAGTGACCTAGTTTTTGACCCCACGAGACCCAATTTCGAACTCGTCCGAGATATCATCAAGACAAACATTCTGATCAAGTTTCATGAAAATCGGACTGAAAATGTGGCCTCTAGAGCGTACACAAGCTTTTTCTAATATTTGACCTAGTGACCTAGTTTTTGAGCCCACATGACCCAATTTCGGACTTGTCCGAGATTTTATCAAGACAAACATTCTGACCATGTGTCATGATGATCGGACTAAAAATGTGGCCTCTAGAGCGTACACAAGGTAAAAAGTTGACAACAGACGACGGACACAGCACGATCACGATAGCTCACCATGAGCACTTCGTGCTCATGTGAGCTAAAAACATTCTGACCAAATTTCACAAGTATCTGACTGAAAATGTGGCCTCTAGAGTGTACACGAGGTTTTTCGAAGATTTGACCTAGTGACCTAGTTTTTGACCCCACATGACTCAATTTCGAACTCGTCCGAGATTTTATCAAGACAAACATTCTGACCAAATTTCTCAAGTATCTGACTGAAAATGTGGCCTCTAGAGCGCACACAAGGTTTTTCTAAGATTTGACCTAATTACCAAGTTTTTGACCTGACATTACCCAATTTCGAACTCGTCTCAGATTTTATCAAGACGAACATTCTGACCAAGGTTCATAAGTATCCGACTAAAAATGTGGCCTCTAGGGCGCACACAAGGTTTTTTTAAGATTTGACCTAGTGACCTAGTTTTTGACCCCACATGACCAGATTTCAAACTCGTCCCAGATTTTATGAAGACAAACATTCTGACCAACTTTCATGAGAATCGGACTGAAAATGTGTCCTCTAGAGCGTACACGAGGTTTTTCGAAGATTTGACCTAGTGACCTAGTTTTGACCCCACATGACCCAATTTCGAACTCGTCTGAGATTTTATCAAGCCAAACATTTTTACCAAGTTTCATAAGTATCTGACTGAAAATGTGGCTTTTAGAGCGTACACAAGGTTTTTCGAAGATTTGACATAGTGACCTAGTTTTTTACCCCAGATGACCCAATTTCGAACTCGTCCGAGATATTATCAAGACAAACATTCTAATTAAATTTCGCAAGTATCTGACTGAAAATGTGGCTTCTAGAGCATACACAAGGTTTTTCGAAGATTTGACCTAGTGACCTACTTTTTGACTCCACAAGACCCAATTTCCAACTCGTCCCAGATTTTATCAAGACAAACATTCTGACCAAATTTCACAAGTATCTGACTGAAAATGTGGCCTCTAGAGCGTACACAAGGTTTTTCCTAAGATTTGACCTAGTGACCTAGTTTTTGACCCCACATGACCCAATTTCTAACTCATCCGAGATTTTTTAAAGACAAACATTCTGACCAAATTTCACAAGTATCTGACTGAAAATGTGGCCTCGAGCGTACACAAGATTTTTCAATGATTTGACCTAGTGACCTAGTTTTTGATCCCACATGACCCAATTTTAAATTTGTTCCGGATTTTATCAAGACAAACATTCTGACCAAGTTTCATGAGGATCAGACTGAAAATGTGGCTTCTAGAGCATACACAAGATTTTTCAAAGATTTGACCTAGTGACCTAGTTTTTGACCCCACATGACCCAATGTCGAACTTGTCCTAGATTTTATCAAGACAAACATTCTGACTGAGTTTTATGGGGATTGGACTGAAAATGTGGCCTCTAGAGCGTACACAAGGTTTTTCTAAGATTTGACCTAGTGACCTAGTTTTTGACGTGACATGACCCAATTTCAAACATGTCTCAGATTTTATCAAGACAAACATTCTGACCAAGTTTCATGAGGATCGGACTGAAAATGTGTCCTCTAGAGCGTACACCAGGTAAAAAGTTGACGACGGACGACGCACAACACACGACGGACGACGGATACAGCATGATCACAATAGCTCACCATGAGCACTTCGTGCTCAGGTGAGCTAATAAAAAGACAACTAGAGCTATCACTAAACGTGATCATACCCCCCAACAGCTCCTTGTCACAAAACAGATTAATGTCACAGGAATGCAAAATAAGTGACTGGAGAGTCAATTATACCAGAGCTATCACTGAAGGTGATGAATATCCTGCAATGGCTTCTTGCCAAAGAATTACTCTTTGTTACAGACTAAAGACTTGGAGAGAATAAAACTTACTTGATACATTTTTTTTTACCAGCTGGACAAATTGAGATTGGTTTAAATGAAAAGGTTTTGCAGACAACAAATGTCTTTTCATGCAATGTTTTTGACCAGACTCTACATCTTACTTATACAGTACGGAAACTAACGAAAGCAACCTCCGAACCGAATCGGAACCGTAATAGTAACTGAACTGAACCGAAAGTAATAAACTTAAGAAAACATTGTAAATACAGAAGCCATTGCTCACGATGTTTACAATGTTTTCCTTTTTAGTCATATAATACGGAATGCACTGAAACCGCAGCGAAGCCGAAGCGGAACCGCAAAAAATGTTGCTTTCGTTAGTTTCCGTACGGTATTGGTATCTATTTTAACACATCACAAGTTGAAGACTTGGAATAGTTGTGGAGAACGTAGTAAATGCTTGTAATCATCATTTCATTTTTTTCCCAAGTAACTGCAAAGATTAATCTTTCCAATTTTGTGTAGAAAGTAGTAAGTGCTGGTAATCAGCATTTTCTCCTTTTCCAAACATATCTGAAAGATTAATCTGTGTTATATTTGAGTAAACTTCCGATGAAAAGATGAAATTGACATGACATGACATAAGTGAAGTGACATGAAAACTTACTAGTGATGGTTAGTGATGGTAAGTCTACTGTTAACTATCTACAGGTGTAGGAATCTATCATAAGGGAACAACAAAAAAGGGCTTAGCTCTTGGAAATTTTATTTAATTAACTAAGAACAATTTATGATATGCACACCTTTGCTGAGTGCAAAGTCTATCCATGAAGTTTGAAAGAAATTTGTCCAGAATCATCAAAGGGCCATAACTCCATGAAACCTAAATAAACCATAACCAAAATAGGATATGCACATCTCTGCTTGATACTGAGTCTATTTGTGTAGTTTGAACCAAATCTGTCCAATAGTTGATGAGAAAAAGAGCGGACAAGAAATTTCATGAAAGGGCCATAACTCAGTGAAAAATCAATGAACCATAACCAACATTTCATATGCACATCTCTGCTTGATACTGAGTCTACCTGTGAAGTTTGAATAAAATTCGTCCAGTAGTTTATGAGAAATAGAGCGGACAAAAAGCTACAGACCGACCGACGGACGGACGGACGGACGGACGGACCGACTGACAAGCTGACTCCTATATACCCCCCAAACAGAGTTTTGGGGGGTATAATAATTCCGAAATTCCTTAAAACATCCAACAAGGCATAAACAGATAACGGTCTGGACTGGTTACTAGAAAGACCAGAAAACACCCTATGACTGGAAAATGCAGGAAACCGCCGCATAACACCAAAAATATGGCAAAATACATAAAATCGAAAGGGGGAGGGGGTCCAAAGAATTGGGTAATATGTTAACTAAAGCCGGTTGAGGGCCTGTATCGCTCTACTGGCAGTGATTTTGCTTTCTTTTTTAGCATACATCATGAATTCATGATGCAAAATGAAACAAGAGGGCCATGATGGCCCTAGGTCGCTCACCTTAGTAGAGTGCCGTAAAGGTTTTTCTTTAATTTGACCATGTGACCTAGTTTTTGACCGCAGGTGACCCAATTGCAAACTCATATTTCATGAAGACAAACATTCTGACCAATTTTCAAGTCAACTGAGCAAAAAATGTGGCCTCGAGTGCCCTAAAGATATTTCTTTAATTTGACCTAGTGACCTAGATTATGACCCCAGGTGACCCAAATTTGAACTGGTCTTTGACTATATCAAAAGAAACAATTTACCCAATTTTCAAATCAAATGAATAATAAATGTGGCCTCTAGAGTGCCCACTAGCTATTTCTATAATTTGACCAAGTGACCTAGTTTATGACCCCAGTTGACCCAAATTCAGACTCATGTGAGATTTTACAAAGACAAACATTCTGACCAATTTTCAAGGCAATTAAGCAAATAATGTGGCCTCTAGAGTGCCCTAAAGGTATTTCTTTATTTTGACCTAGTGACCTAGTTTATGGTTCCAGGTGACCCAAATCCAAACTCATCTGGTATTTCATCAAGACACACATTCTGGCCAAATTTCAGGTCATTTGAGCAATAAATGTGGCCTCCAGAGTGCAAACAAGGTATTTCTTTAATTTGACCCAGTGAACTAGTTTATGACCCAAGTTAACCCAAATTAATCTTATGTGAGACTTTATAAAGACAAACTTTCTAACTAATTTTCAAGGCAATTGAGCAAATAATGTGGCCTCGAGAGTGCCAACAAGGTATTTCTTTAATTTGACCTAGTGACGTAGTTTATGACCCAAGATGACCCAATTTTGAACTCAATGAACTTGTTGCGCTTAGATGGGCAAACAAACTTAGAAGAGAATCACTACATACCAAATATCAAAGCTCTACGCCTTCCAGTTTTAAAGAAGAATTTTAAAGTTTTCCTTCTTTGTTCCTATGTTTGAACTTGTGACCCCTGGGGCTGGGCCAGTTTTGACCCAGGGGCATCATATGAATAAACTTGGTAGAGGTTCACCAGGAAATGCTACATACCAAATATCAAAGCTCTACGCCTTCCCTTTTAAGAGAAAAAGAAATTTAAAGTTTTCCTTCTTTGTTCCTATCTTCGAACTTGTGACCCCCGGGCGGGGCCAGTTTTGACCCAGGGGCATCATATGAACAAACTTGGTAGAGGTCCACTCTGAGATGCAACATACCAAATATCAAAGCTCCACACCTTTCGGTTTCAGAAAAGAAGAATTTCAAAGTTTTCCTTTTTTGTTCCTATGTTCGAACTTGAGGCCCCAGGGGCTGGGCCAGTTTTGACCCAAGCAGCATCCTTGGAACAAACTTGGTAGAAGTCCACTAGGAGATGCTACATACCAAATATCAAAGCTCTATGCCTTCCTATTTAAGAAAAAAAAAAATTAGTTTTCCTTCTTTGTTCCTATGTTTGAACTTGTGACCCCCGGGGCTGGGCCAATTTTGACCCCAAGGGCATCATATGAACAAACTTAGTAGAGGTCTACTAGGCAATGCTACATACCAAATATCAAAGCCCTACGCCTTCCAGTTTCAGAGAAGATGATTCTTAAAGTTTTCCTTCTCTGTTCCTATGTTCGAACTTGTGACCCCTGGGGCAGGGCCAACTTTTGCCCCAAGGGCATCATATGCACAAACTTGGTAGAAATTCACTAGAAGATGCTACATACCAAATATCAAAGCTCGATGCCTTCCTGTTTCAGAGAAGAAGATTTTTAAAGTTTTCCTTCTTTGTTCCTATGTTGGAAATTGTAACCCCCGAGGCGGGGCCAGTTTTGACCCCATGGGTATCATATGAACAAACTTGGTAGAGGTCCACTAGGAGATGCTACATGCCAAATATCAAAACTCTACGCCTTCAAGTTTCAGAGAAGAAGATTTTTAAAGTTTTCCTTCTTTGTTACTATGCTCAATCTTGTGACCCCCGGGGCGGGGCCAGTTTTGACCCCAGGGGCATCAAATGAACAAACTTGGTAGTGGTCCACTGGGAGATGCTACATACCAAATATCAAAGCTCTACACCTTCCAGTTTCAAAGAAGAATTTTAAAGTTTTCCTTCTTTGTTCCTATGTTCGAACTTGTGACCCCCGGGCTGGGCCAGTTTTGACCCAAGCAGCATCCTTGGAACAAACTTGGTAGAGGTCCGCTAGGAGATGCTACATACCAAATATCAAAGCTCTACACCTTCCCGTTTTAGAGAAAAAGAAATTTAAAGTTTTCCCTCTTTGTTCCTATGTTCGAACTTGTGTCCCCTAGGGCAGGGCCAGTTTTGACCCCAGAGGCATCATATGAACAAACTTGGTACAGGTCCACTCTGAGATGCAACATACCAAATATCGAAGCTCCACGCCTTTTGGTTTCAGAAAAGAAGAATTTTAAAGTTTTCCTTCTTTGTTCCTATGTTCGAACTTGTGACCGCCGGGGCAGGGCCAGTTTTGACCCCAAGGGCATCATATGAAGAAAATTGGTAGAGGTCCACTAGAAGATGCTACATACCAAATATCAAAGCTCCACGCCTTCCTGTTTCAGAGAGGCAGATTTTTAAAGTCTTCCTTCTTTGTTCCTATGTTCGAAATTGTGACCCCCGGGGCTAGGCCAGTTTTGACCCCAGGGGCATCATATGAACAAACTTGGTAGAGGTCCACTAGAAGATGCTACATACCAAATATCAAAGCTCTACGCCTTCCTGTTTCAGAGAAGAAGATTTTTAAAGTTTTCCTTCTTTGTTCCTATGTTTGAACTTTTGACCTCCGGGGCAGAGCCAGTTTTGACCCCATGGGCATCATATGAACAAACTTGGTAGAGGTCCACTAGGAGATGCTACATGCCAAATATCAAAACTCTATGCCTTCTAGTTTTAGAGAAGATGATTTGTAAAGTTTTCCCTCTTTGTTCCTATGTTCGAACTTGTGACCCCTGGGGCAGGGCCAGTTTTGACCCAAGGGCATCATATGAACAAACTTGGTAGAGGTCCACTAGGAGATGCTACATGCCAAATATCAAAGCTCTATGCCTTCCAGTTTCAGAGAAGATGATTTTTAAAGTTTTCCCTCTTTGTTCCTATGTTGGAGATTGTGACCCCGGGGCAGGGCCAGTTTTGGCCCCAAGGGCATCATATGAACGAACTTGGTAAAGGTCTACTAGGAGATACTACATGCCAAATATCAAAGCTCTATGCCTTCCAGTTTCAGAGAAGATGATTTTTAAAGTTTTCCCTCTTTGTTCCTATGTTCGAACTTGTGACCCCCGGGGCAGGGCCAGTTTTGACCCCAAGGGCATCATGTGAACAAATTTGGTAGAGGTCCACTAGGAGATGCTACATGCCAAATATCAAAGCTCTATGCCTTCTAGTTTTAGAGAAGAAGGTTTTTAAAATTTTCCTTCTTTGTTCCTATGTTCAAACTTGTGACCCCTGGGGCGGGACCAGTTTTGACCCAAGGGCATCATATGAACAAACTTGGTAAAGTCCACTAGGAGTTGCTACATACCAAATATCCAAGCTATACTCCTTCAAGTTTCAGAGAAGAAGATTTTTAAAGTTTTCCTTCTTTGTTACTATGCTCGAGCTTGTGACCCCCGGGGCAGGGCCAGTTTTGACCCCAGGGGCATCATATGAATAAACTTGGTAGAGGTCCACTAGGAGATGCTACATACCAAATATCAAAGCTCTACGCCTTCTAGTTTCAGAGAAGAAGATTTTCCATGATTTTGCTATTTCTTTTCTTTTGGTTGCCATGGCAACCAGAGTTATGGGTGGAATGCAATCTCTTGAACAACTTTGGTAGAGCTTCACACGAGGAACATCTCTGCCAAGTTTCATCAAGATTGGCCCAATGGTTTAGGAGAAGAAGATGTTTAAAGAAATTGTGGACGACAGACGACGCACGACGGACATTGGGCGATCACAAAAGCTCACCTTGAGCACTCTGTGCTCAGGTGAGCTAAAAAAAATGAAGTACAATTTCTCAAAGCCAATTGTTTGGAATCCAGCCAAATTTGATAGGGTTTCAGTGGTCTTTGTACTAAACAATCCTTGCAAGTTTCAAAGAACAAGAGATGTTTGTAAAGCATGTATGCCCCCCTAATGGCATCCAATTCTAAATATAACATGTGATTATAAACTGTTAAGTTCAAAGTGTAAAAACGAACAAAGGGTAATTACTCAAAAATTATTTATGATAAATTAACAATTCTTGGACACTGCACTTCCCATTTATGTGAACTATCAACTTATAAAGTTTCATGATTTTACCTCACATACTTTTTGAGTTATGCTCCGGAAAAAAATTAAGTACGAAAATCAACAAAGGGCAATAACTGCAAAAATATAATGGGCAGAGTTATGGTTCTTGTGCAATGCACTTCTCCTGAATAAGATCTATCCACATGTAAAGTTTCAAGATGATATCTGAAAAACCTTTTGAATTATGCTCCAGACAAAAATTAAGTATGAAAATCAACAAAGGGCAATAACTCCAAAAATATGATGGGCAGAGTTACGGTTCTTGTGCACTGCACTTCTCCTTAATAAGATTAATCCACCTATGAGGTTTCAAGGTGATATCTGAAATACTTTTTGAGTTATGCTCCGGACAAAAATTAAGTATGAATATCAACAAAGGGCAATAACTCCAAAAATATGATGGGCAGAGTTATGGTACTTGTGCACTGCACTTCTCCTTAATGAGATCTATCCACCTATGTAGTTTCAAGATGATAACTGAAATACTTTTTGAGTTATGCTCCGGACAAAAATGTGGTCTACGGACCGACCGACGGACCGACCGACCGACAAGTGCAAAGCAATATACCCCCGCTTCTTCGAAGGGGGGCATAATTATTGACAGATGTCTATATCCTATGCAGCGTTTTCAAAATCTGTCTCCCTCAGGGTTGCTTAACCCTTAAGCTGCTAATTGCGACCCACTGACCTTTTGTGGACAGTGTAGATCAAGATCAGACTGCACAGAACGTGCAGTCTGATCTTTGATCTACACTGTCCGATACGTTATTTTCTTTCAGGTGAAATCAACTTTCTTTGAAATTGCAATGTTTGGGCTTTTAGTATTGAATAGGAATTTGCGTTTCATTTATTCAGCAGCTTAAGTGTTAAACATGGAAGTGTACGATATAAGGTTAATCACCGCTGATTGACAGAAATCTATATCCTATGCAAGGCGAGGCAATTGCTTTTAGTATTAGTATCCTACAGAAATCATTCAGAAAAGTTCTTTACAACTCACTCTTTAACCCTTACAGTGCTGGACCCAAGTTAAGTTGTTTTTGCAGACAGTGCAGATCAAGATCAGACTGCACAGAAGGTGCTGTCAGATCTACACAGTCCGATACCATGTTACATTTCATGGTTGAAACAACCTTTGAATATTACAAGAGCTGTCGGAATGAGAGCAATGCCCCCCGAAAGCCCTATTTCCAGAAACTGTGACCTTAAACCCGTTGTTCGGATCAGATGACCCTGATTATTGTAATTTCAAAATGGTCTCCAGCTGGCCACCTTGTATCCAATCCAAGGAAAAAAGAGATGTTTGTAAAACATGTATGCCCCCCTAATGGCATCCAATTCTAAATATAACATGTGATTATAAACTGTTAAGTTCAAAGTGTAAAAACGAACAAAGGGTAATTACTCAAAAATTATTTATGATAAATTAACAATTCTTGGGCACTGCACTTCCCATTCATGTATACTATCAACTTTTAAAGTTTCATGATTTTACCTCACATACTTTTTGAGTTATGCTCCGGAAAAAAATTAAGTACAAAAATCAACAAAGGGCAATAACTGCAAAAATATAATGGGCAGAGTTATGGTTCTTGTGCAATGCACTTCTCCTGAATAAGATCTATCCACATGTAAAGTTTCAAGATGATATCTGAAAAACCTTTTGAGTTATGCTCCAGACAAAAATTAAGTATGAAAATCAACAAAGGGCAATAACTCCAAAAATATGATGGGCAGAGTTATGGTTCTTGTGCACTGCACTTCTCCTTAATAAGATTAATCCACCTATGAGGTTTCAAGGTGATATCCGAAATACTTTTTGAGTTATGCTCCGGACAAAAATTAAGTATGAAAATCAACAAAGGGCAATAGCTCCAAAAATATGATGGGCAGAGTTATGGTACTTGTGAACTGCACTTCTCCTTAATGACATCTATCTACCTATGAGGTTTCAGGATGATACCTGAAATACTTTTAGAGTTATGCTCTGGACAAAAATTAAGTATGAAAATCAACAAAGGGCAATAACTCCATAAATATGATGGGCAGAGTTATGATTCTTGTGCACTGCACTTCTCCTTAATGAGATCTATCCACCTATGTAGTTTCAAGATGATACCTGAAATACTTTTTGAGTTATGCTCCGGACAAAAATGTGGTCTACGGACCGACTGACCGACGGACAAGTGCAAAGCAATATACCCCCGCTTCTTCGAAGGGGGGCATAAATATGACTAATAATGTGGACTGTCTTAAGTAAACAATACTAAAAAGTTACTTTAGTCATCATTGGTAATGAAGAGTTAAGAGCATAAACAAGAAATGTAAATTTTAAATGGCTCCTTTTCCCATACTGATTGTCGAATGTATTTCAAAATCAATAGGGTTCAAGCTATTGATGATATAAAGCAAAAGTTTCATGAAAATTCAACCAAAAAAGCTATTGACAATATATATAGCAACTGTGCAAGTTTCATGAAAATTTGACCACAAATGCCAACTCAATTGCATAAACAAGAAATGTAAATTTTCGACTATAAATGGCTACTTTTCCAATACTGATTGTAAGATTTTGTTTCAAAATCAATAGGGTTCAAGCTATTGATGATATAAAGCAAATGTTTCATGAAAATTCAACCACAAATGCTGACTTTATAGCATAAAGAAGAAATGTAAATTTTCAACTTTAAATGGCTACTTTTCCCATTCTGTTTGTCAGAATTTTTTTCAAATCAATAGGGTTTAAGCTGTTGATAACACAAAACAACTATGCAAGTTTCATAAAGATACAATCACAAATAAGGACTTTGTCGCATAAACAAGAAATGGAAATTTTCGAATTCAAATGGCTCCTTTTTCCATACTTATTGTCTGATTTTTTTTTTTCAAAATCAAAAGGGTTCAAACTATTCGTGAGATAAACAAATTGTGCAAGTTTCATGAAACTCAAACCACAAATGTGGACTTTATCATGTAAACAAGAAATTGAAATTTTGAACATTAATTGGCAACTTTTCCCACACTATTTATCAGATTTTTTTTCAAAATCATTCGGGTTCAAGCTATTGATGACATAAAGAAACTGTTCAAGTTTCATGAAAATCTGACCACAAATGCAGACTTATTAGCGTAAATAAGAAATTGAAATTTTAAACTTTAATTGGCTACTTTTCCCATACTCTTTGTCACATTTTTTTTCAAAATCAATAGGGTTCAAGCTATTGATGACATAAAGAAACTGTTCAAGTTTCATAAAAATCTGACCACAAATGCAGACTTAATCACATAAACAAGAAACTGAAATTTTAAACTTTAAATGGCTGCTTTTCCCACACTGTCAGATTTTTTTTCAAAATCAATAGGGTTCAAGCTATTGATTAGATAAACAAACTGTGCAAGTTTCACGAAAATCTGACCACAAATGCAGACTTAATCGCGTAAACAAGAAAATGACTAACAGATGGTCGGACGACGGAAACCACTCCATGACATAAGCTCTGCTGGCTTACAGCCAGTAGGGCTAAAAAGGGGTATTGGGGAAACAAATTATCGGCCTATACTCGCTGAAAAAAAAAAACCATTGATACCTCCTCATTCTTTTCCACTTTTATTGCCACAAATCATTGCGTAGCCCCCCCCCCCCCCCCCCAAAAAAAAATTCGGGAAAAAAACCGAACAACATAGGTGGAGGGGTTTCGTTTGGTTATGGTTATCTGGTCAATAGGGATGTCAGGGCAGGATATTACTTTTTACTTGCAGAAACCACCTAAAAATGCCGGAAAACACTATTAGGCATTTTCAGTCTTTTTGCTGGTAACCCCGTTCAGTGATTTGATTTCTAGGAGGGGAAATCACTCCAACGGAATTCAAACGCAAAAACAGTGGCTTAATTTGTTTTGCATGCTTATTATGATAAACATATATTTATAGATGGATGAAAAATGAAGACAAGTAAACCCTTGTTTCGGATGGTCATGTGAGATTAAACCCCCCACCCCTCGATTCAGAAGCTTGCTCCAATGTTATTTTTAACATATGTCTTCTCTAGGTGAGCGGAGAAACAATTACAAAAATAACATCGGATCAAGCCTTCAGGTTTAAGGAACGGGAGATATACATGCATAATCGCTACTAGTTTAGGGTACTGCAAGATATGCTATGTAAATCTGATTGTATATTTCCGTATGCATGCAACACACAAAAAGGGACCTTCGGACATTTGCGTAGTGTTATCTCGGATTAGCCTGTGCAGTCTGTGCAGGCTAATCTGAGACAACACTTTATGACTATTTAAGATTTTTTTATACAGTAGACTTTTGTGAAACAGAAAACTGCACAAAAACGGGAAGTGTCGTCTTGGATTAGTCACAGACTGCTCAGGCTGATCTTGGATGACACAGTTTTACGCATATGTCCGAAGGTTCTTTTTTGTGTGTTGCACGCCATATGTGTACAGCACTGAAAGTACCCGAACACAGTCACACTTTTTAGTTTGTACTACGTTTAATTGGAATAAAATACTTCAGTCCCTTGCGCTACAAACTACTAAGGTTTTACTGTAGTTACTGATTTAACAGTATTTCAGAACTGTGCAAACTGAAAGCATTTGCAGACAACAAGTTAAATGTGATATAAATGATCAGATATGGCTATGATATAGTGAAAAAAAATTGTCAGAAAAGGAGAAAGTACTGGTTACCAGCATTGTCTCCTTTTCTTACAATATTTTCAAAAGCCTGCCTCATCAGCATCGTTAAAATAATGGGATTCTATGGTTAGGGGTTATATGAAACAATAAACAAATTTATCTGCTAGCACACATGACTTTCCGAATATTTATTCGAATATTTACTTCCGGAAGTAGAGAGTTAACCCTCATTCAACCACTTAAACTTGATCTAGTGACCAACTTTTTTTACCTCCTTCCCACACAATCCTGAGTTTTAACGACCATGAGAAATTGGACATTTAAAACTATTGTGGAAAAAGGAGGAAATGCTGGTAACTACAATTTTCTCCTTTTCCCAAAATGTTTTCTAACCTTAGAGACATAAATTCAATCATTTGAGTCACAATGAATTTGTCAGCTGCAAATGCTTTCAATTTGGATCAGTCTCAAATACTGTCATTTGGTAAAGAATTAAGTCAGCCTAGAGTGACCTTTCCATTTCAAATTTCTACAGAGAATCAATTGGAAAAAGTTAAAAACAAAATATTGATGCTAGATAATCCTTTACCAAACAGTACTTTGTTTTAACGACCCCAAGGAAAACCACTCATGAAAATACAGTGGGAAAAGAAGAAAATGCTGACAAACAGCATTTTCTTTTCCTTTTTTTTTCATCCTTTAACAGACTATCCCCCTTATTTGAGTGTTATAATTATTTCAATTGTCTTTTTGAAAACATTGTGGTGAAAGGAGAAAATACTTGTAACCAGCATTTTCTCCTTTTCCTGCAAATGTTTTCTTTTCTATCAAAGACAAATTCCGTCATTTGTGTTGCATTTAAATTGTCTGCAAATAGCCCCTTAACAATATGGCAGTGTTTTATCTGCATTTATGGTTTAAATCCAGTTCTAGATCAATAAGTAAATTAAGTCTTTACCAGAAAAAACATGGACTTCTCGAAATTCAAAGAGTTTGCAGACGACAGACGCAAATTAATGCTAAAAATTGTCTTTGAAAGGGTAGCATTTTCTCCTTTTCTCACAATGTTTTCCGTAGCCTTCTTTTTGTGAGTTGTCATATCTCAAGACAGTGTGGCAAAGGGATGGTTGTGTTTAACTCTTGACCAAACAACAAAATTTTACACTCATGTGAAGTCAAATCTGTTGCAGACGACAAATTAAATGTGGCTCAATTGATGAAACCAGACTCTAAAAAGGTAGAAAACATTGTGGCAACCAGCATTTTCTCCTTTTCCTACAATGTTTTCAAAAGGCTTCTTCCCTGGGCACATAAATATTCGGAATTGTGTGGTAAAGGGTTAATCATAGTTATATTCTAAGACGGTACTCAAACTAGCAACTTTTCAAGGTAATTTGATGACAATATTACTCAAAGTATCAAACAGTGTGTGATCACACTGCATACAGTGTACGACCTGATCTTGCACTAAATTGTCTAAAAGAGCAATTTATGTTACCTCAAGCATTGTTCAAGTTCATGCTAAGTGAAAGGTCAAGTATACGGGGTCAAGAACCATCCTATTCAAAAGCTGAACTGTGTCAGGGGTAGAGAAACAAGCCTTTTGGTTGTGGTTAACCTCAATTACTGTAATTAATCCTTAACCCTTTACCAAATGACAAAATTTTAGGCTGGTCGTAATTGAAAGCATTTGGACAATTCAAATGGGGCTGAAATGATGAAATTTGGCTGTAGAAGTGTAGAAAACCTTGTGGGAAACAGACAAAATGCTGGTTACCAGCATTCTTCCTTTTCCCCAGAAGGTTTTCAAAAGGCTTAGTCTTAGGGTCATTAAAACTCCGGATTGTGTGGTAAAGAAAGAACCCTTTGAGGTGTCCTCACACATGGGCAAATTCATTAAATGCAACATGGCAAATTGGGTAAATTTGTCAATTCTGGCAAATTTTGACTGAAACTGTTTGAAAATTTGTTAATATAATGAAAGATCAACGTGAGAAAACTATCTTTGCAAATGATTTACCGAATGTGACGAAAGATTACAGTTATTCACAAGAATATGCGGTTTCCTTCAAACAGCTGTTTCCTTCAAACAATCTTCATTCTTTCCATTTGCAATAAGTAGCACTAGAAGCGAACATTAGCGCAACTTTGCGTGTGTTTGGAAACATACTCCATCTGAAACATTCCGAAAGGTTTCTTTTGCACCACACCATCACTGGACAGTAACATGTTAAAATTGATACCAATGTTTAATTGAACCCCAATATTTGTCATGGTGCGCCCAACCTTTGTTACCAAGAGGTGAAAACCTGCAGCTGGAGAAAGCACAGTACACCCGGAAAAACCCTGTTTTTTACCTACGACGCCTAACTCTCTACCAAACGACAAAATTTTGGACTTATGCGAATCCAAAGAATTAAAGACAAAAAAGTAAATGCACTTCGAATAGTGAAAATTCTCTTTGAAAGGGTTGAAAACATTGTGAGAATAAGCATTTTCTCCTTTTCCCACAATATTTTCAAAAGCCTTCTTCTTCAAACTTGAAACTTTGTGGTAAAGGGTTTAAAGGTTAAAACTTCAACAAAATATGATGTTGCTAAAAAAGATGCACTTTTTTCAAAAAGTTGTTCACTAAATCATTAATTTTCCTTTTTATGCAATGCCCCAGTACAGCAGTGGGTAGCATAGAGGTCTTGAGAATAGAGGATCATTGCTTTGAATCCCCAGTACAAGTACAGCCAATTTCTTTCTGAGGATTGATGATAGTCATTACGACAGGATTCATTCCTCTCTCAACACTGATCATTGTCTCAACAATGGCAATGTGGGTAAGCAGCTAGTGGCTTGGAAGAATACTGTGCATAATACTGGTAACAGAAACTCTAGAAAAGCTTGGTTAGGTGCACTGGCTGCAACAATATTACTGAAATAATGTTGAAAATGGCATCAAACACCATACAATCAATCATTAATCATAATTAGTTCTCCTATGTATCACTTGCACTAATAGGTGTGTATCCTTAAAAGCCAGTGAGGTAATTTATACGGTACAGGCTTGCCTTGATAGACCACATTTTAACTCTTTACCAATGACAAAATTTTAGACTGGTCAAAATCAAAGGCATTTGCAGACGACAAATTAATGGTTAAAATGACAAAAATTTGTCCTTGATAGGGTGGAAAACATTATGGGAAAAGGAGAAAATGCTGGTTACCAAAATCCATCTTCCTCTGGGTTGTCAAAAGTCAGTATTGTAAGGTAAAGGGTTACAGGTTGGGTTTTATGGACCTGCAACTATTCACCACTACTGATTCATCTTAAGCCTTCACCAAACAATTCTGTGTTTTAACAACCCTGCAGAAGAAGCCTTTTAAAAACATTGTGTGGAGTTTCAATGACCCTGGAGAGACAGCTTTTTAAAACATTGCAGGAAAAGGAAACAAGAGGGCCATGATGGCCCTGGAGTCGCTCACCTGAGCCTTTTGACCAAGCACAACCAATTTCCAACGTCTTGTGAGATATATGTATTACCAAACAATAAAATTTTAAATTCATCAGTCTGAACCTTCTGCATAAAACAAATAATATGTGGATCAAGCTGTGGAATTGGTCTCTCAAAGGGGTAGAAAACATTGTGAAAAAGGGAAAAAATGCTGGATACTAGCATTTTCTCATTTTCAAACAGTGTTTTCAAAAGGCTTCTTTCTGAGAGTCATTCGTACACTAGGTTTTTCTAAGATTTGACCTAGTGACCTAGTTTTTCAGCCAACATGACACATTTTCAAACTGGTCCAAGATATCATCAGGACAAACATTCTTACCAAATTTCAAGAGTACTGGACTGAAAATGTGGCCTCTACAGCATACACAAGGTTTTTCTAAGATCTGACCTAGTGACCTAGATTTTGACCCAACATGACCTATTTTCAAACTCATCCAAGATATTACCAAGGCAAACATTCTGAGCAACTTTACAAGAGTATTGAACAAAAAATGTGGCCACAACAGAGTACACATGGTTTTTCTAAGATTTGACCAGGTGACCTAGTTTTTGACCCAACATGACCCATTTTCAAATTCGACTAAGATATCATCGAGACAAACATTCTGACCAACTTTCAAGAGTATCAGACAGAAAATGTGGCTTCTGGAGCTTACACAAGGTTTTTCTAAGATTTGACCTACTGACCTAGTTTTTCACCCGACATGACCTATTTTCAAACTAGTCCGAGATATTATCAAGGCAAACATTCTGACCAACTTTCAAGAGTACTGGACAGAAAATATGGCCTCTAGAGCATACACAACGTTTTCCTTAGATCTGACCTGGTGACCTAGTTTTTGACCCAACATGGCACATTTTCGTACTATTTCAAGATATAATCAAGACAAACATTCTGGTCATTTTTCAAGAGTATTGGACTGAAAATGTAGCCTCTATAGTGTAAAAAAGGTTTTTCTAAGATTTGACCTAGTGACCTACTTTTTGGCCCCACATGACCCAATTTCGAACTCGTCTGAGATTTTATCAAGACAAACATTCTGACCAAATTTCATGAGGATCAAACTGAAAATGTGGCCTCTAGAGCGTACACAAGGTTTTTCTAAGATTTGACCTAGTGACCTAGTTTTTGACCCCACATGACCCAATTTCGAACTTGTCGGAGATTTTATCAAAACAAACATTCTGACCATATTTCATGAGGATCGGACTGAAAATGTGGCCTCTAGAGCGTACACAAGGTTTTTCTAAGATTTGACCTAGTGACCTAGTTTTTGACCCCACATGACCCAATTTCGAACTTGTCCGGGATTTTATCAAGACAAACATTCTGACCAAATTTCACAAGTATCTGACCGAAAATGTGGCCTCTAGAGCGTACACAAGGTTTTTCTAAGATTTGACCTAGTGACCTACTTTTTGACCCCACATGACCCAATTTCGAACTCGTCCGAGATTTTATCAAGACAAACATTCTGACCAAATTTCATGAGGATCGGACTGAAAATGTGGCCTCTAGAGCGTACACAAGGTTTTTCTAAGATTTGACTAGTGACCTAGTTTTTGACCCCACATGACCCGATTTCGAACTCGTCCGAGATTTTATCAAGACAAACATTCTGACCAAGTTTCATGAGGATCAGACTGAAAATGTGGCCTCTAGAGCGTACACAATGTTTTTCTAAGATTTGACCTAGTGACCTAGTTTTTGACCCCACATGACCCAATTTCGAATTCGTCCGAGATTTTATCAAGACAAACATTCTGACCAAATTTCACAAGTATCTGACCAAAAATGTGGCCTCTAGAGCGTACACAAGGTTTTTCTAAGATTTGACCTAGTGACCTAGTTTTTGACCTTACATGACCCAATTTCGAACTCTTCCGAGATTTTATCAAGACAAACATTCTGACCAAGTTTCATGAGGATTGGACTGAAAATGTGGCCTCTAGAGCATACACAAGGTAAAAAGTTGACGACGGACGACGCACACCGCACGACAGACGATGGACACAGCACGATCACAATAGCTCACCATGAGCACTTCGTGCTCAGGTGAGCTAAAAATGCTGGTAAATAGCATTTTCTCCGTTTCCCATAAAGTTATCTATCCTATCAGAGATTCTAAGCTCATATGTATCAATTTTTTATTTGTTGTCTGCAAATATTTTGAATTTGGTAGGGTCTAAAACTAGTTGTTTTGGAAAGAGTTAACCCTATAGCACAAAATACCAACTTTTAACAACCCTAATGAAGTAACCAGCATTTTCTCCTTTTCCCACAATGTTTTCTACCTTCTCACATCCAAAAAGTGTAATTCCAACCACTTCTAAGTTGTCATATGCAAATACTTTGAATTTGGACAACTCCAAATTAATATTGTTTGGTAAAGAGTTTATCTCGTGACTTGCTACAGATGACTTTTTACCATCTTACAGCAAATCTCTTGAAAATATATAGTAGCAAAAGGCAAACCTGCTCATATCAAGCAATAATTATTCCTCCTTAGGCCACAAAGATAAACCCATTATTAATGTCCTAAACTTTGGTGTATGTTTATAACTCACATCTTTTACAAGAGGGCCATGATGGCCCTGGATCACTCCACTGGCTAGTAAGTACAAACCATATATACCAAATAGTAGAATTCTAGGCCAGATGGTTTCAAAGAGAGGACTTAAAAAGCTTTGTTTACAAAAGCCCATGTGAAAGTTGTGACCCCAAGGTGAAACCAGTCTTGAACACAGTCTTACAATCACTTCAATCCTGGTCTGGTAGAGATCCACAAGATAAAAAGCCACATGCCAAAAAATACATGTCTAAGCCATATGGTTATAACAAGAAAAGTTTCCTCGATATACAGCCCCTGTAAAACATGAAACCTCTGAGGCTGGGCTAATTTAGATCCCAGGGCTAAATTTTTAAACAAATTCAGAAGTGATCCAAATTTGCTAGCCCTAAGATTTATGGTTATCAGCAAGAACATTTTTAGAATTTTCACTCTATAAGCAATGTTGAATTTATGACCTATGGGGGTGGGGGCCAATTTTGACACTTTAATTTGAACACTTTTGGAAGAGGCATGCTGGATGATGACACTCACAAAATATTACAACTGTATCTCAAAGTAAGGAACAAGAAAATCTTGAAAGTTTTCACTAAATAAGCCTATGTAAAACTTGTGACTTGTGGGGTGAGGCCAATTTAGACCCCAGTGTTATGATTTGAACAATCTTGGTAGAGGTCCATTAGATAAATACACATGCAAAATTAAGCAGTCCTAGGTCTTATGATCTAGAACCTGAATATTTTTAAAGTTTTCACTATATAAGCCAATGTAAAACTTGTGACTACCATGGCATGGCCAAACTTGACCCCAGGGCTACAATTTGGAAGATCTTGGTAGAGGCCCAATAGATAAATCTATATGCAAAATTTGGTAGCCCTAGGTCTTACGATTTAGAACAGAAAACTTTTAAAGTTTTCACTGTATAAGCCTATGTAAAACTTGTGACCCCTGGAGGCAGGGCCAAATTTGACCCCTGGGCTATAATTTGAAGATATTTGGAAGAGGTCTATTAGATGAAGCTACATGCCAAATATGGTAGCCCTAGGTCCTATGATTTAGAACCAGAAGATTTTTAAAGTGTTTACTATATAAGCCCATGTAAAACTTGTGACCACCGGGGAGGGGCCAGTTTTGACCCCAGGGCTATAATATGGAGAAACTTGGTGGAGGTCCATTAGATGAACCTACATGCCGAATTAGGTAGCCCTTGACGAAACAGTTTTGGAAAGACTTTCAATATTTCTTTAGTTTTGCTGCCATGGCAACCAGTGTTCTTGAAGGAATCAAATTCTTTCAAGAAATTCTGAAGAGGACCATGGCAGGATCATTTCTGTGAAGTTTGGTCAAATTTGATGGTAGTTTCAGAGAATATGTTTGAAATAAAATTTAACACATGCATGCACACAAGCTCGCACGATGGACTCAGGGCCCTGACATAACCTTGCTGGCCTTCAGCCAGTGGAGCTAAAAATGTTTTCAAAAATTGTCAGATGCAAATTTGTTTAACAGGGTAATGAGTTAGTTCATGACATAACAAAATATCTGACTAACCCCTGGCAATGCAAGAAAAACCAAGGGGACATACCTGAAGGAATGAAAAAGTCTCTTTACAACAATAATGGAAAGCACTATGGGGAGAAAAATGCTTGAGCCATGGTACATGAAAAACAGGTTTAATGCATCTGTAAAAAGTATCGACTCAGGTCGGCCTGCCATGCGCATGTCCAAGGACCAATCTACCTCATAGTTCAGTCCGTTGTTAGACAAAATAGGTTTTACTGATCCATAATTATGATGACTTGCTTTGTATGATGCAAAACAGATATGCATTCAACCCCCTTTTGCCAGAACATGGCTCATTTATTTGAAACAAGCTATTGCTCATTTCCTCACAGTGTTTTAATAAGCTATAAAAAGTTGTATTTTAATAGCATAATAAGTTATATCCCTTTTCTAAAAGTTTTTTTTACATAAGATACAATAACTTAGACAAACAATTGTGAGAAAAGGGCTCTTCAGACCAGAAATTCTGTACTTGACAGTCATTGGCCGAGGGTTACTTTATGTCAAGTTACAATTTTAGTTATTACTTCCTTCCTCATTGAGATCATACCAGGCGAAGTCGGGGATATCACCATTCACCCTTAGAGCGCTGAATCAACCCAACAAACATTTTCAGTCTAGAAATAAGACTCAAATAATTGAAGTTTCAAGGTTACTCTTGTCAAGAATGTTCCAGCAAAGTGGACAGTGTAGATCAAGGATCAGACTGCACATTTTGTGCAGTCTGATCTTGATCTACACTGGCTGCAAAGGCAACTATAGCTGTGAAAGGCGCTTTAAAGGTAAAAATCTTCCACTAGAACCAATTGTCCACATTGAAAGTATCAGAGGACAAAATCAAATATTGGCTTAAAATCATCAGAAAATACTGTTGGTAAAAGACGCAGTGCTGGTTACTTGCATTTTCTTCTTTAGCCTCAACGTCTTAAAAGTCTTCTTCCTTTCAGGTCTTTAACCCTTTACCACACAATCCAGAGTTTTAATGACCCTTAGGAAGAAGACTTTTGAAACATTGTGGGAAAAGGGGAAAATGCTGGTTACCAGCATTTTTTCCTTTTCCCATAATGTTTTCTCCACTTCCAAAGAGGAATTTCAGCTTTTGAGTCGTAATCAATTTGTCATGTTCAAATGCTTTCCATTTGAACTAGTCTAAAATTTTGTTGTTTGGTAAAGACTTAAACCATATGTTTGGTTAGCCAAGGGTAACAAAATTTGTTTCTTTATTCATATTAAACTCATTATTTTGTCCCTGCAACTCATTCGTTCCCATAAAAGACAGAATGACCAATGTACCCCTTAAAATATAAGAGTCCTGCAGCTGCACATTTTGTGGGTTGTTTCCTTCTTTATGATCATCTTTTTATTTTGACAGGACACTGTCTAATAATGCTTGAAAAATGAAAGCTTAAAAAGGTACCAACAATGCCTGAACACTCCTTTTACCAGCAGTTTTGAAATACTGCCATAACAGTCATACCATGAGTTTTCTTTTTCATTTCTTCCTTTCTTTTAAACCCATTACTAAACAAAACAATTTTGGACTTTTCGAAAACCAAAGCCTTTGTGGACGACACATCAAACACAGCTCAAATGGTGTAAAATTATATTTGAAAGGATAGGAAACACTGTGGGCAAAGGCAAAAATACTGGTTCTTTTCCCATAGTGTTTTCAAAGCCTTCTTCCTCAGTGTCACTGAAAGTCGGTATTGTGAGGCAAAGAGTTAAATTTTGTAAACTTTTTCCTATTAGAACTTGCTAGATCAGATCAAGCTTGGTAAATGTTCATGATATAAATCTTTCCCTTATAGCATAATTATGTTGGTCACAAGACTAAAATTTGCATTACTCTACTGAAGAACTATTTCCTTTTTCTGCTCTGTTAACCCTTAAAGTGCCTTTCACTACTATAGTTGCCTTTGTGGCCAGTGTAGATCAAGATCAGGCTGCACAAAACGTGCAGCCTGATCTTTGATCTACACTGTCCACTTTGCTGAATCACTGTAGACAAAAAGAACTATGAAATAGCAATTATTTGGGTCGTATTTCTAGGTTGAAAATAGCTGCTAGGTTTTTTCAGCGTTCTAAGGGTTATATGACACTTCAGCATGAATATCATTTTGTTAAAAGCTGTAGGTTGGTTGGTAATAGTTACATGAACATCCACTGAATTGTCTTCAATAGTATTAAAAACACCCTTGTGAATTTTATAGGTACCAGTAATATGCCAATCCTTTCACAGCACCATTTTGTAATGTTTTCATATTAATAATTCATATGTGAAGAGAGTCACAACTGAAAAAATTCCCAGACCAACAGTGGGATTCTGCATGATATCTGCATCCTTTTTATACCAAATTTGATTAACCAGCTTCAATGCAGACGATGCTAATGCATTGTTCTCCAAATATTACTTTGCTGCGCCAATTTTACTCACTGAGCCCTTTACCACATAATCCAAGTTTCGACTACCCTGAGAATGAAGCATTTCAAAAACATTGTCAGAAAAGGAGAAAATGCTGGATAGCAGCATTTTCTCCTTTTCCCCTGATGATCTTTATCATCTCAAAGACAATTCCATCATTTGGGCAAAATTCAGTGTGTCATCTGCACTTTCTTTCAAGATGGAGAAGTCTTTAAATTTTTTATCATTTGGTATAAAGTTAACTCTTTACAAATTTTAGAACTGCCCAAGTTCAAAGCATTTGCAGATGACAATGAAAGATGGCTCAAATTCTGGGCTTTGTTATTGAAAAGTTATAAAACAATGTCCGGAAAGGGGAAAATGCTGGTTTCTAGTGTTCCTACAATGTTCTCAGGTCTTCTTCCTTAGGGTCATCAAAAACCACAAATTTTACATTAATTTTGCAGACAACAAAATAAATATGGTCCTAATGCTGGGATTTGTCTTTCAAACGTAAAAAGCATGGACAGGAAAGGAAAAAATGTTCATATCCTTTTCCTTCATACTCGAAATTTTTTTCAAAAGCCTCTTTCCTCAAGGTCATTAAAACATCAGACAGTGAGGTAAAAGGTGTAATGCCACGAGACACTGACATAAACTTTTAGATTGATTGGTCTCATAGCTTCTGACAAGCAGATTTTGGATTCAATTGGTGGACAACTGACAGACAACAGATGGTCAGCTATCGCTACCTGCTCTGGTGAGCATGCAGTTTGATCTTGATCCAATTTTGTGTTTGCAAAGGAAATAAACTTTCCCTATCTGACTCATTGTTATGTATAAGGATGGCCCTAAATCTTATTCTCTATATTACCTACCTAGGACTGGCATTGGCCTCTGGTGTCAATACTTCATGACATACTCTTCTGGCATTTGGTCCTAAATAACCCCCATTACAGCTTCACATTTCCCTTTTCAGAGCTACAAATAAACAAAGCATAACATATTATACAAGAAAGCAATAACTACAATCCTCGTCCAACATTAAGTTGTGGGAACTCATATAAATTGTGTAACAGTTTGCTGGTGTACTTGAACAGCAGTGTCATTTTAATTCTTCATTAACTCTTTAACAAACGGCAAAATTTTTGACTGGGCCAAATTGAAAGCACTTGAAGACGACAAATTAAGTGTACCTTAAATGGTGATTTATGTATTGGATAGGGTAGAAAACATTGTGGGAAAAGGAGAAAATGCTGGTTACCAGCATTTTCTCCTTTTCCCACAATGTTTTCAAAAGGCTTTTTTCTCAGGGTCGTTAAAAGTCGAGATTGTGTGGTAAAGAGTTAAATGCTATGTTGTGGGTACTCATTGGAATTTCCAATTAAGACAGTTCTAATATGTACCTTCAAAATAGTTTTAATGAGAAAAAAAAAAAGTTACTTCAGAAATTCCACCTGGACTTCCAGACTTCCAGTAACCCTGCGTAATATTAAGATCTCTTTGACTAACTGCTGTCATCACAGTCCCTAGTTTAAAGTTACTGTATTTTTTTTCCACAAGACTAAAGACAAATGGACACAACATGATGGTTTTCAGTAAGCAACTGAAATCCACATTTACCCATAAAGTCAGATGGAATGACTCAGAAAAATTAATGGGTTGACTCCGCCTGTTGTTATTGAAGTACTGGTCAATCAACAGTTAATCATGAACGACTCATGCCAAATGATTTAAACAATACCACAGCAGCATTACTCATGTTGGCCACAATACACCGAACCCTGGCTTATCTGCTGAGAAAATATCTAAAAGGGAATCAAGGTCTCTCATTAACTAACATTGAAACCCTTAGAATGACAAATTTGTTTCCTTTTGCAAACAGTGTAGTCGATAATTTGCTTGATTATAATGTGGTATCACACATGTACAAAATTTTTTCTGGCATTACCAAACAAGTATCCTTTGTAACATTGTCTCTGAGATACTGGCTGCTTTTCAAAAACAATGTGGTTTGTCATAATGGATTACATACATTTACAATGGATCATACAAGAACAATATCCAGTTTGTACATGTGGGCAAATTTGATACAAAAATCAAGTTAAACAATTCAATTAATCTTTTCCTGAACACCATAACCCAGTGGCATTTCAACCTGGGAGAACAATTTCAGTCTGACAATTAAAAGATTCAAATATTGCAATTTCAAGGCTGCCTCAGTCTTAGCATATCAAAGGTTGGACTGTGTTTAGAACACATTTTACAATATCTAATCTTGCTCTGCAATGTTCGCGAAAGCAATTAAAGCTGTGCTCTAGTGCTCTAATGGACAAAGTCTATCATTTAGTAAAATGCTACATATGTACACAGATTTCAAATCCTAAAGAACAAAATAATTCCTACCAGACCAAATGACAAGAATAATGGCGAGTTTACTGACTAAGGACTAAATGACGTAGTTAAGTCCATCAAAATTGACGGCTAACCAGTCATAATGTCCCAGCTGAATGGTATATGGAATTTTCATCAATTTGTCCGAACCCATAATTATGAGAAAAACTCCAAGACAACACATAATTATATGTGAAGTCTCTGAGACAATTCTGTCTGCCTCCCAAAGATTTAATCCATCTTTAGTCCATACAGAAGTCTTTGACTCTGTCTACATGAGTTACATAAAGTCTACTGCTTTGATCTGAGCTTCCTGATCATATCTTGTTTCTGCCAACTCAAAATCACAAAATAATTTGTCAGACAGATTAAAATGCCTTTAAAGCATAGTGGATTTGATGCCAAGCCAGTGTTCTATTATGATCCACCCTCCCAGCACCAATTAACTCAAAGCAAAAAAAATCCCTTTTGTAACATCCCTGATGAATAATGAAAACATTGTGGGCAATGGAGAAAATGCTGATAACCACAATTTTCATCCTTTCCTTCTATATCATCCCTTTGAAATGAAATCCCACTAGTCCCAAGAAAATATTGTTGTTTTTTTTATCTCTGTTACTTAACCAGATATGCATTTATCTTAACATGCCTCAGATATTATAAGATAATTGAATAATATCAGATAGGCCAGAGATAGATAGTAAGTCTACTTTAAATACTAAAATAAGTTACAGTAAAACAAAAATGTATCCATGGTAATAAAACAAGGTTTTTCTTTGATTTGACCTAGAGACCCAGATTTTCATCCCTGGAGACCAACATTTTAATTTGGTGGTGATGTCAAGGCAAACATTCATGATAAAAAAGGCAAACTTTGAAGACGTACAAAAGATGAATAACAGATGATGCATGCAACATTCACCTATGAGACATTATTCAAACTGAGCTAAAAACAGAGAGAAAAAAACCCTATACATTTGGAAATCATTGCTCCTTTTCGCAAAATTAAAAAAAAAAAATGTTGTAACAACAGTAGGCACTTCAATTTCTTGGACAAGTCCATAAATTCACAAATGCGGAGAAGGAGTTAATGAACTAGGAGTGATGCTGCAACAATAAAACCAATGCAGAAAACATAAGATAAGCAGTCTTTTGTCTGAATGTATGAATAAAATATGTCTTATCTTCAGTAAGAAATCCTCTGTCTGGCCAAAAAAGCAAACAGATTCTAGATAGTATCAGTAACATTCTAACTGTCCTTCCAAGAAAAATACTTTCTCATGTTTCAATTCATTATCACATGTATACTAACTTGTGCTGCACACAGCTTTAAAAAATTGTTGTGGTGAACTTGCTGTAATAAGCAATGGCTCCTTTTCCAAAGAATTCTTCCACTTAACTCTTTGCCTACCAATCCCTTTTTTTAAGACAACCTTGAGAATGAAGGGCTTCTGCAACATTGGAAAAGGAGGAAATGCTAGAAACAAGAATTTTCTCTTTTTCCCACAATGTTTCCTGCCCCTAGAAATAATTAATTCTATTATTGGTCCACAATAAATTTGTCCTCTGCAAGTGCTTTCAATATGAACAAGCCTAGCACTTTGTTGTCTGTTGTAGAGTTATCTCTTTACCAAACGACAAATTTTCAGACTGGTCCAGATTGAAAGCATTTGCAGGTGACAAATTAAATGCTGCGCTAATTATGAAGTTCGTCTTTGAAGGGGTAGAAAACATTGTGGGCAAAGGAGAAAAAGCTGGTTACCAGCATTTTCTCCTCTTCCCACAATGTTTTCAAATGGCCTCTTTCTAAGAATCGTTAAAAGTGTGGATTGAGTGGTAAAGGGTTAAACGACAAATAAGAGGGCCTTGATGGCCCTGAATCACTCACCAGAGCCATGACCCATTTCCAATCCCGACCGAAATATCAAGACAAACCTTCTACCAAAATGTCACGAGTATTTGACTGAAAATGTGGTCTTTAGAGTGTAGACAAGCTTTTTCTAAGATCTGTCTCTGTGACCTTCTTTTTGACCCAACAGGACCCATTTTCAAACTTTGTAGATATCATCAAGACAAACTTTCTGACCAAATTTCATGAGTTTTAGACAGAAAAAGGACCTCAAGAGTGTACACAAAATTTTTCTGAAATTCGTTCCCTTGACCTTTTTAACCTAATGTGACCCATTTTCAAAATCATCAAGATACCATCAAGACAAACATTCTGACCAATTCTTATGACACTTTGAGAATGTGACCTCTAAAGTGTAAACAAGCTTTTTCTAAGATTTGTCCTAGTGACATACTTTTTCACCCAACATGACCAATTCTCATACATATCCTAAATATCATCAAGGCAAATATTGCAACTAACTTTCGGGAGTATTCGTATGAAATTGTGGCCTCTAGAATGTACACAAAGATTTTTTTTCCCCCCAGATAAAACCTGGTGACCTAGTTTTAGACCGAACATACCCATTTTCTAACTGGTCTGAAATATTATCAAGACATTCTGACCAACTTTCATGAGTACTGAACTAGAAATTTGGCCAATAGAGTGTACACAAGGTTTTTTTTTTAAGATTTGACATGGTGACCTGGTTTTTGACCAAACAGGACCTATTCTTGAATCCACTTCAGGAGTATTGTACTAAAAAAAAGGCTTCTAGAGAGTTCACACCTGAATGAATTGATGGGATAGTGTTTTACGCCCTTTCAACATTATTGTAATCATATCATGGTAACAGCTAACATTGTTCACATATGCCCTGGGTTTAAACTGCTCATGCACTAAAAGTGTCTTACCCAAGGACATTCCCACTGGTGAGAGGGTTTTTCTAAGATTTGACCTGTTAACCTAGTTTTTTCATCCCATGTGACCCATTTTTGAAACTCATCTGAGATATTATCAAGACAAGCATTCTGACAACTTTCATGAGAATTGGACAGAAAATATGACCTTTTGAATGTAGGTAGTTTTTCAAAGATTTGACCTGCTGACCTAATCTTTGATCCAATCTGACCTATTTTTTTACACATATGAGATATCATCAAGAGATTCATTAGGACCAATTTTCAAGAGTATTCAACAGAAAATGTGGCCTCTAGAGTGTACACAAGGTAAATGATGCACTATGGACTCTGCATGATGGACAGAGCACTATCACATAGCTAAACATTTAGCACTTCGTGCTCAGGTGTGCTACAAAAAAGATTTGCTTCCTTCAAATGTTCCTCTGTGTCACCAGATATACTATTTGGGGCATACAAAAGTAAGGGGTAATTTCCTTAATTCTCTATAATAATGTAAAACTTTCAGAACTCAAGTCTTATATGGTCCCTCACCTATATAAAGAAAAAGTTAATTTGTCCCTTTCAATTTCTTTCAAGCATGCAACACATACAACATTACGGCCCTCAATGTATTCAAATTTTCAAGTTGGTCCAAATTTCAACCACTATATGCCGAGAAAAAAGTCCTGTGCATGAATTGGAACATAAAACCCAAGCATGAAGCTGAGCAATATTTGATTCTATAATCTTTTATGGATGATAAGGGAATAATCTCAACAAACCCTACAAAAAGCCTTGTTACAATCCTCTGCACTTAAGCACAGGAATTCTTTCAAGCTCACCTTGATAAATAACATGATTTTTTTTGTCATATTTCTTGTCACAGTCCGTTTTAGATTTACGTTTGGAGCCAAGGAATGGTTCCGGATTCTCAGACTTCTCTCCTTCCGCTTGCTTCGAAGATTTAATAAAAGAAACTGACTCATTTTCTCCGACTTTACTTATCAATTGATCGCTAAAGGGAAAAACGTTCTGACTTGGGACATTTTCCGGAAAAAGGAGCTAAATCACGGCCCATATGGCAAGGAAGCTTTTAAAATCAGATTAAAATATTTCACACAATATTGTCGTCAAAGATCTTTGAATTGGTGCTAAATTGATACTAGTAATTAGTCTAATAAATTATTTTAATCCGTAATGATGACCTTGAAACTGTTCAGACATTTTTCAAAGCAATATAACTGACGTGCTAAAACAGCCGTATATTATACCGATGTTGTTGTATGTGGTGCATGTGGAGGTACGTACACAAAATGTGTACTTTTGATTTCCAGAAATCAGGGATCGTCTCAAGCTGCTGTTTATCATTCGAAATGTCATTTTTTATTAGAAGTGAGAACATTTGTATTTCACTGGATAAATATGCAACATCTTTGTTTCAAAATTTTCCTTATATTTTCTACTTGTCCACAGACAACTAGACTGAAGAAAGTCACTTGTCTGGAGCCAAATTTTCCCCGAGTCGCACGAGTTGGGCATAGTATTTCCACACCCCTGGTTTGACTGAACTTAAAGAACTAAAGCTTCCCCCCCAACATGTTGTCTAAAACAACAATGACAACAACCTTTGTTGTGTGGAGATGGTAGTAATTGTGGCTACCAGGTAATTATATGAATACCTATGCCAAACAACAGATTAATTTACAGCTTAATTCAGTATGTACAACACATGACTATGTACTGCTATATATAATAAAGTGGTGAATGCTGCCTCTTTCAACAGTATTTTTTGTCATAATTATGAGCATCATTCGGTACAGTTATCAATTATTCTATGGCCAACTTGCCCTGGAAAACCAGAGATAAAAACTACAAGTAGGAAAACAAGAGGGCCATGATGGCCCTGTATCGCTCCACTGGCTTATAAATATAAACCACGAAGAAAAGTCTTCACTATATAAGGCCTTATAAAACTTTGACCTCATGGCTACAGTTTGACTAAATGGGGAATATTGTATTAGAAGAATAACATGCCAAATGTGGGAGTTCTTGGCCTTATGGCTGGTAACAAGATGGTTTCTGAACTTTTCACTCCATAAACCCATGTAAAACTTGTGATCCCTGGTGCAGGGCCAAACTTGATCCTAGAGCTGTAACTTGGGCCCTCTTTGTAACTGTCCACTAAATAATGCTATAATTATATGCAAAATTTGGTAGCCTAAGCCTTATGGCTATGTACACCAAGATTTAAAAGTTTTCCCTATGTAAGCCTATGTAAATCTTGTGAACCCCCCCTCCAAGTATGAGGCCAAATTAACCCCAGGACTATACTTTGGACACTTTTGGTAGACTCCAACTAGATCAAGCTAAATGCCAAATTTGGTAGCTCTAGGCCTTATGGTTTCAGACAAGAAGATATTTAAAGTTTTCTCTATATAAGCCTATGTATAAAACTTGTGACCCCTGGGGAAGAGCCAATTTTGACCCCCGGGCTATAATTTCAAGAAACATGATAGAGGTCTACTACATAAAGCTACATGCCAAATTTGGTAGCCCTATGCCTTATGGTTTCAGACAAGAAGATTTTTAAAGTTTTCTCTATATAAGCCTATGTAAAACTTGTGACCCCTGGGGCAGAGCCAATTTTGACCCCAGGGCTATAATTTGAAGAAACTTGATAGAGGTCTACTACATAAAGCTACATGCCAAATTTGGTAGCCCTATGCCTTATGGTTTCAGACAAGAAGATTTTTAAAGATTTCCAATATTTTTCAGTTTTGTTGCCATGGCAACCAGAGTTTTTGAAGGAATCAAATTCTTTCAAGAAATTCTGAAGAGGACCATGTCAGGATCATTTCTGTGAAGTTTCGTGAAAATCGGATGGGTAGTTTCAGAGAAGAAGATGTTTGAAATAAAAGTTAACGCACGGACGGACGGACGCACGACGGACACCGGGCCATGACATAAGCCCGCTAGCCTTCGGCCAGTGGAGCTAAAAATCTGGAAACCTGTGCCCATTTGTAAATGTCTAGTGCCATGGAATGTTGGGCCTCATTCAATGAATTTGATTTTAATCTACCAAACACACCTTCAACAACTGAATATGACAATAACAAGGCCCATAGAAATCTAGTGATTCCTTTCTGAAATGACTGTTTCGATGACATTCTAGCTAGGAATTAGCGACAGAGCTACAGTGCTAAACCATGTACTGCTAGGTACCCCCAACTAATTTCTCAAAAGATAAAACGACTGTATGTGTTGCCCTCTCAAAGCTGGTTTGTTGCTCTCTCAAAGTTGATTGAACGTTGTACCAACTACATGTACAATATGCTTATCATGAATCCCATGCTTTATACCCTACAGGTACATATCAAAGCATCATCAAGCATGTGAAAATAATTTCGTTTTAATTTGTTCCTCAAATGTAGGATATTATATATACAGTTCAGCCGCGTTTATCCAGGCTCCATAATTCCGGAAATCTCAGGATCTGGACAAAAACATCAGGGAACGGATATTTTCTGTACAATTTTTACTTTTTATTCCGGAAATCCGCGTTCCGGAACCGGAATGAAAAAATCGGGAACGAAGGGTTAAAAATTAGTACAAACCTTATCTGATGAACCGGACGTGGCCTGACTGTGTATTACACAATTTAAACTGATACCTGTTGTACCTCCTGTAACCGTCCAATAGATACAAAGATCGATAACAGGCACCAGTTTACACACAATTTAGACTTGTTATTTTCCCCGGTACCATAGACTGGTTATCATAAATATCATAAATACAGTCTACTTCGAGCGATTTCGGACTGGTGCGTCGTGAATAACACGGGTATCAGTCTAACTAGTGTCATTTGTTGCAGACGATTTTCACACGTATTGAAAACACATGTGTTAATTAGTAGTGTTTTCCAAAACTGTTAAATGACGTTCTCATGCCATCGATAATTGTCAATTTAACAGATTACCCATACACGTAGTACTGAAGTGATAATTCCACGCTTTTGTTGTTTGATTATTTCTGGATCTACTTGACTACAGTAATGATCGCTAAAAAATAGCTGAAATGTCTGCAAAGATTTTGTGGGCACGTTTAAACTCATTTTACAAAATTAAAGGCAAAACTAAAATATGGTCATACCGGCTGCTTGCATATTCAACAATCCTTCGTTTCAAAAACAAATATTTTCAATTTAAATGGTAAACCATTAAAAAAAAAAAGAGTTTGATTCATGTGTTACTCGAGATGTTTATGTTCCCCAAAGTACACTCAAAATGGCCGCCAAACACAATAAATTTCGTTAGGTCTTTCGGAAATATTTTACTCCTAACAGACTATAAAGAAGATTGAAAATGTGCCTGTATTTAATATCGCATCGATTGGCAATCAATATTCTCAATTACTCTTTGCCATTTTACCACTTTGAAAGCATGATTATCAGAGGTCAACAGAATGTCTACGCCACCAGCAAAAGACAATGAGTTGAAGTTTCAACTTCCGTGAAAAAAGACATTTGTCAGTACAAAGAAAACCATCCAAAAAACCACTATCGCGGGAATTCGACAACACGTCTTGTACATTTAAAATACTATGCATGTCGTGTTTCCTTTTTGTTTGTTTCGCCCTTTTCATGGTGTTTTCAAAAGTCATAAATGTGCCGAGCTTTACAAGTGCACCTGTTTGCACAATAGGTATGCATGTGCATGTAATTAGGTACAAGGAAAAGTCATGTACAAAAACACATAAATAACAAAAAGGCAAAATGCAAATTTATGATGCCCTTTATTTTATAAATCTGAACGATCGTAGGAGCAATAATGACATGTACACAAATGCCCGTGTAAAACTTACGCTGTTGTAATTCTTACGATGCATGGTGTCCCTTATCAACATGAAGGGAACTGACCTAGCTTAACTTGGATGCCATGCCATCAATCCAAGTTCGTTGATCCGGAAATACGGCTGATCCGGAAACATTCATAGGAAACAGAAATGTCCGGATAAATGAGGCTCGACTGTACTTCAGAATGTTAAAGCATCAAACTTAAAGTGCGAATGATGGCAGAACAAATGAAACAGCGTGTCTTTATTAAAGAAAGGATGATCAGTTAACATCATCCACAAAAGAGACTCCTGACACCAGAATTACAATAAGATAGCCATTCAATCGACTGTTCAAATCTGAAAATAGATAAATCTATGAGCAGGTTTCTCACTAGCAATGACAAAACATAATGTCAGTCAATCCAGATGTTGACCTAAGAGGGAATGGTAGTAACTTTAAATAGTCTTCTTTTTCCTCAATGATTTCCACTCTTTCTAAGATATAGCTCATCAACTGAGACAATTTGTCATCTGCAGTTGCTTTCAATTTGGAGAGACTCAGAGTTTTCTTGTCTAGTAAGAGTTATATACTATTTTTTGAAAGGAAGGGGTCACAAGAATCCCACACTATCACACTACCACAGCAACATATCTAAGTATGAACAATGTTATACAAAGGTCTATATGCACTTGTCTTCCACTAGAAGACGCAACACCAAATGAAATTATTCTTCTATGAACAAGAGTCATCTGCTGTCTCATTATTTTGAGAACTCTATACTAAAATGGAAGATCCCTTATATAATAATAATTTTATGATATATTTTTTTCCCCAGATCTCCTCTTCTTTTATTGGTGATGAAGAGCAAAATCTTAATTTTTTTGTCAAATCTTGCATACAAAAACACACAAAGAAGTCCATTTCACTGACTCAGAATTCTACATGTTAATTAGTCAATATTCACGTTTTTTTAAAATCATAAACAAGCTTTTTCAAGTAAACCAAAAGTTCCATAATTTGTAACATATTAATCCTTATCCTGCTAAGTAAGTGAAATGTAAATTTCAAGCCGACAGTAAAAAAGCCAAATTTTGCTATTTCAAAGGGTTTTCTTATTGAAAAATATCTCCTTATCGGACAATGTAGATCCAATATCAGAATGCATGTCCTGTGCAGTCTGATCTTTATCTAAATGCAAAAGGTCCTTTAGTTGGGCTTAGCCAGGGTGCCCAATCACGTACTGCAGTATGTAATTCACATATAGATTCTACTCCGCGCGTACAAATTTTTTCTGCTTAAGTGCGTGCACGCACTGTCAAAAGCATGCACATACAAAAAGGAAAGTAATTACGTAAACTGCACGTACACGTACAACTTAGATACCATTTCATATTGCATGCCATACAAACAAAATGAAAGTAGTTTTCCTTGTAAGTGGGTACCACCCTTTGTCCTCCACATAGAGCGGGTTACCAAATATTTTCACTATGTATATATTTTGCGGCTCCCTCGTCTGTCTGAAAATTTTTCGCTACTGTTTTTGTAAGGTGTCAAAATCTACCACATGTACAGGAAATCTGGTCATTAATTTTCTATGAGAAATTAAAATCATTTAATTATATTATGATTCGCAGTTATAGTTAAAAACACATTTTTTGGACATATGAAAGCTGAAAAATCGAGCCGCAAATTAAACATGTAATTTTTGTATGTATGGTGTCTGCTGCAGAAAAAATGTCATCACAACAAAAGCTGTTAAAATATTTTACAGTGTGAAGATCTGAGAATGGTAGGTTTACACAAGTGATTCCACCATTACACTTTTTGTTTTATTTTGCCTTAACTTGGCATGGCCTTTATATGACAGAGTTTGAGCTTACAATGAGCCAACCAGCCTGCTCCTATGTGATTTTAAAATAGCCAGATCTACGAATATCATCTAGGACAACGAAAATTAATCAGCCTATGCTTTCTTTTTAAAGCAGTTCAAATGTACCTTGCTATTTTGAGAAAGGAATAAAGGCGAACAATCTTCCGTAAAGGTGGTCGATTATCAAAACTCATGGCCATATTCAGCTTTTAAACCCTGACCGCTGTTGCGATTATATCTAAGTATGTGCATGCCCCGGAGACATATGATGCATCCATATAATCACCAAATGCACAATTTAATAATTTAATTAAGATCCCATTCATTATGGTAAAGGAGCAAGGGTGTGAAAATTTGTTAATAAAACTGGAACAGCCGAAAGTTACTCTGTACCCCCTAATTTTTCTTTGTACCCCCAATTCAAAACCTAAGAGGTGCATGCATGTACCCCCAAAATGATAACCCAGTGGGCATGCTGCTTAGCCACCTAAGGGTTAAAAGCAAAAGAAGAGAAAGTCTTTCTTCCCACAAGTCCAAGTTTCACGAAACATTACTTTATGTTGCATTAACAGCACTTTTTAATTTTCTCATGACTCTTGACCAAACAATCCAGTGTTTCAACAACCCTGAGGAAGGTCTTTATAATCCATGTGGGGAAAGAAAAAAACTTTTCAGAGACAAAGTCCACATTTCAGCCATGTTTAATCAGCTGTCTAAAATTGCTTTCAATCAGAACAAGCCTGAAATTTTGTCAACTGGTAAAGACTTAATAAACTAAATAAGCAACTTGTGGTAGATATAATCTTGGCATATCTTTTCTTCTTGGCCAAAGTTCAATTACTATTCCAGACAATACTGACTGCAGAGAACTTGCATTCTTACCATGGATCAACAGTGGTTAGTCAATTATTTCATTTCTGTAATTTTCAGACAAAATATGTTTGAATTTTGCAGTGTTGAGGTCATTATTTATTTGGAGTTCAGCCAATTTAACCTTTACCAAACAATCACAAGTTTTAATGAAATATGGCTTTAAAAACAAGAGGGCCATGATGGCCCTGTATCGCTCCACTGGCTTATAAATATAAACCACGAAGAAAAGTCTTCACTATATAAGCCCTTATAAAACTTTGACCTCATGGCTACAGTCTGACTAAATGGGGAATATTGTATTAGAAGAATAACATGCCAAATGTGGGAGTTCTTGGCCTTATGGCTGGTAACAAGATGGTTTCTGAACTTTTCACTCCATAAACCCATGTAAAACTTGTGATCCCTGGTGCAGGGCCAAACTTGATCCTAGAGCTGTAACTTGGGCCCTCTTTGTAACTGTCCACTAAATAATGCTATAATTATATGCAAAATTTGGTAGCCTAAGCCTTATGGCTATGTACACCAAGATTTAAAAGTTTTCCCTATGTAAGCCTATGTAAATCTTGTGAACCCCCCCCTCCAAGTATGAGGCCAAATTGACCCCAGGACTATACTTTGGACACTTTTGGTAGACTCCAACTAGATCAAGCTAAATGCCAAATTTGGTAGCTCTAAGCCTTATGGTTTCAGACAAGAAGATATTTAAAGTTTTCTCTATATAAGCCTATGTATAAAACTTGTGACCCCTGGGGAAGAGCCAATTTTGACCCCAGGGCTATAATTTCAAGACACATGATAGAGGTCTACTACATAAAGCTACATGCCAAATTTGGTACCCCTATGCCTTATGGTTTCAGACAAGAAGATTTTTAAAGTTTTCTCTATATAAGCCTATGTAAAACTTGTGACCCCTGGGGAAGAGCCAATTTTGACCCCAGGGCTATAATTTCAAGAAACATGATAGAGGTCTACTACATAAAGCTACATGCCAAATTTGGTACCCCTATGCCTTATGGTTTCAGACAAGAAGATTTTTAAAGTTTTCTCTATATAAGCCTATGTAAAACTTGTGACCCCTGGGGCAGAGCCAATTTTGACCCCAGGGCTATAATTTGAAGAAACTTGATAGAGGTCTACTACATAAAGCTACATGCCAAATTTGGTAGCCCTATGCCTTATGGTTTCAGACAAGAAGATTTTTAAAGATTTCCAATATTTTCCAGTTTTGTTGCCATGGCAACCAGAGTTTTTGAAGGAATCAAATTCTTTCAAGAAATTCTGAAGAGGACCATGTCAGGATCATTTCTGTGAAGTTTCGTGAAAATCGGATGGGTAGTTTCAGAGAAGAAGATGTTTGAAATAAAAGTTAACGCACGGACGGACGGACGCACGATGGACACCGGGCCATGACATAAGCCCGCTGGCCTTTGGCCAGTGGAGCTAAAAATGACAAAAGATGAAAATGTTGGTGACTACCCTTTCAAAGACCAATCCCTTCATTTGACCCATATTCAATTTGTTGTCAGCAAAATGCTCTCAATATGGACTGGTCTAGAAATTGTTTGGTAAAGAGTTACATTCCTGTATCTTAAACAGTAAATCAAATAAATAACCATTCAATCAGAGTGATTCAGTCCAAGGAAATTTTAGCATTTCAAAATAAGCTACTGACTAATACTAACAATTTACGTCTTGGAATATTTGCTGCATAGAATGAGCAATTTTTGTACTTAATTTTCCAAGAATTATAGTGCCTGATAATGTCATACACCCAAACACCTACACAAACAAAATGCTATTTATAGAAACCCTTTCTTGTCTGGACATAAAGTGAGTGGTGCCTGGCTTGTCAATCAGTAGATAGATAATTAAATATTAGATAAACTGTTTCAAGAAAAACACCTATCTTTTCAGAAAACATTATAAATATAAAATATAAAACACTATGTAAGACTTACAATGATATACATCTACGGTAAATCACCACCTGGAATGGTGGGCTCATAATGGTCTGTAGCAGAAAAAGTTTAACTGATATGGCAGCTTTGTAAGGAAAGCCTTTTTTGAGTATCAATAATGTGAATGGTGGTTCAGTCACTGCTTCAAAATCATTCAGTTATTTTTTCAGTTTTTCAATCTAATAATTGTAAGTAGTTTCAGATTTGTAACTGTATCAATGAAGAGACAAAAACCACAATGAAAAGAGGGTACAACAGGTTTTATCTGTTATTATTAGCTATAGTCCACATCTCCAGACAGACATTAGAAGCAGTGAGGGAGGCCAGACTTTCTCTTTTTTAAGTTTCAAATTTAGATTCATATGTCATGAGAAACTTTATAAAACCTTTCTCTTTTTGTCTCATCAACACCCTTCTCAATCTAGCTGATATTACTTTTAATTCTCCTTAAAACATAGCTTCACCTACAACCAGACAATTGACTTGCAATCAAACCTCCTGTGTATGAGTAGCTTCATAGTGTTGAGGGGAGACAGGCGTGTTCGAAGTGTTAAAATATTTTAATGTGTTAAATTTAGTACAGTTGGGGTTGAAGCACTTTTTTTTTTGAGATCTTGAATACCATGGTCTGTTGCCTATATTCAGTACTCTATGCTAAACAGCATCATCAGAACTGTATGCTATGTGTGGATCTGTATTCTGCACAGAGCATGCAGTCTCATCTTTGACCTACACTGTCTAATAAATACTGAATGTCATAAATCAGCCATTTTATTGTAAATCTAAACTGGTTTTAAATCCTTTACATATTTAAGCTCTATCTATAACAGAATCAGTCTGCTTTACTTTCATTTCTGTCCAAGTCCTGCCCAGTATTCTGCTACCTTTTCAAATAATTCCTAACCCTTTACCACACAACCCTGACCTTAAACGATCCTGAAGAAGAAGGCTTTAGATACCATGTTGTGAAAAAGGAGAAAATGCTAGTAACCAGCATTTTGTTGATAACCAGCATTTTCTCATTTTTCCAATGATTTTTTTTCCCTAATCCTCAAAACATATATTGCCATGCATTGGCAAAAGGGTGCTTAATGCATCTCCGTGACCTATGACACCAAGCAAGTTAGCAAATAATTTTGGATTAATTATCCATTTTCTGTAGCAGTGACTTAATCTTGAGGTGAATGGTCCTTTGTCAAGCAGAAAATTGACCGAAAGAAAAAAAAGGCCTGGATTAGCCTGCGTGGACTACACAGGCTGACCTGGGTCAATATTATTTGTAGATGCATTATGTCTCTTTTTTACAGAGCTTGGCTCATTTCAATTTTTCAGTCCATTTGTTTAGTTGTCTGCAAATGCTTTCAATTTGAACAAGTATAAAATGTGGTCATGTGGTAAAGAGTTGATCAAATAACAAAGGTTTTGTTAAGTCCAAATTGAAAGCATATGCTGACAACAAGCAAGTTGGCTAAAATGATGGAATATGTGTTTGATCAGGTGGAGTAACTAGCGTGAAAAGGGGGGAAATGCTGGTGACAAACATTTTCTCCTATTTCCACTTTGTTTTCAAAAGCCCTTTCCCCAAGGTCATTCACACTTGGGATTGTTTGGAAAAGGGTAAACTCTGAACACTTCATTTCTAGACTGCATTATGCAGACTTATCTTATTTCTTCACTGCCTGCTACTTACAGAGTCAGTCTCTTCAAAAGAACTTAACTCTTTCCCAAGCAACAAAATTTAAGACTCATCCAAATTCAAAACATTTGCAGACAACAATTTAAATTTAACTCAAATAATGGAACTTGTCCTTGATGCGTAGAAAACATCGTGGGAAAAGGAGAATATGTTGATTACCAGCTCTCATTTGCTCTATTTTTCATTTAAGCTCCGCAATCCTCTTTATATGCTTATTAACTTTTTTGACTGCAATTAATATATACTTTTCCAGGATAAAGGTGCATTTATACTATAAGGAATTGAACAAGTGTTATACTGCCAGCATACAGAGATGCTTTTTCATTTGCTGGTGTATGTGTATCGTTCTAAGTTCATTTTAAAATTGTTGAAGTATGTTCATGATTATCACTGTTTACTTTGTAGAAAATTTCTGAGCATGCAAAAAAATTTCCAAAATATACCAAGAAACAACCCATACAGAATAGGTTCATTCATTAAAAGCAATTCAAACAGGTTGTTTGCCCCAGGTACTATTAACTGTGTGTTAAATGACACAAATGCAACTGATTCTTCAACAAATTTTACTACATTACTAACAAATTCAGAGCATTCTTTCAATGTTCTTTGTACACATTGATACAGAGAGCACACAGAGAGCATTATGGGTTTGTTGGGAAAACAGTCAGATTTTACTTTCATTTTGTATTTGCTCTTATTTGTCAAAATGGCTACTCATACATAATGAACTAGTTCTTGTGTCATTTCAATTCTGTTTTCAGCTTGTTACATTATGTTTACCCACCATGGACAATGTCCTGGGTTTCTGTGTATTGCTGTTTATTCTAACTAATGGCAATTCCCATTGTACATTCCCTCAATTTGTGATAGTGTAAATGCACCTTGCAAGACCTTCAGTATTCATTCAAATAAACTGTCAGCTAAATATGTAAATGCATTTGGTATCTAACTTTTCTGCCCTTACACAAAGATATAAAATGGCAAAACAAACTGATCATGTAAAATAATATATTCAAACAAAAATCAGAAGTCCATAATTTTGAAGCATGACATTTTGCCATTTGAATTGCAGATGTTGCAAACAATCCATAGCAGTCAATACTGTTTTATTTATTTACAACATTTCATCTGTATGCAAATAAGTCTCCCATAAATTTCTGATAATTTCTATATCAAACATATCAAAACTGATGCTGCTAAAGACATGTTTCAGGCAATTTTCATGTCATCATAACTATTTTAACCAAACCATAAATCTGTACTTGAAAATTACCCCCAAAAATCATAATATGTTGCATTTTTTCTCTTAAAACTTTTGCTTTCAACCTGTATTTTCAGTAAATATGTCAAATAGCTGACAACAACTCCTACCCCTCAGGGCCTGTCAATTTTTTACCCAAACCCTACATGTTAAATAATCTTGGTAAAAATCAGTACAACGATATAATATACCACTAGACTATGTTGTTTCAGACAGGGAGATCTTTGAAATTTCCATCAGAAACTGTGTACAATACTAATATGTGACCCCTGCTCTTGTACATATATTATGACAAAATTTGAAAAACTTTGATAACAGACCACAAAATATATCAATTCTTGCAACATTCAGACCTTGTGGTTCAAAAAAAAGTGTTACAGTGTATTTACTAACTTAACCTCATATGTAAAGCTGAATATGAGGTAAAAAAAAAAAGATCTATCCAAAGTGGGACATAGCTTACCCTATGGAAATGATATGAACAATCTTATCTTTACCAAACTAAAAAATGTAGACCAATTGAAAGCATTTGTTGACAACAACCCATTTTTGAAATTGTCCAAGATCCCCTGCGAAAAATGTTCAAGAACTTGTGGTGAGTTCATGAACATTCAAGAACCTTTCTTGAACCTTAAGAACTGTTCTTGAACCAATAAGACAGTTCAAGAACTGAGGTTCTAGAACCCAAATGGTTCTGGAATACTGGTTCTAAAAGCAAGAAAGTGAAAGAACATCATCAGTTCTTGAACTGATCTGAAAGCTCATGAACTTTCAAGAATCTTTCTTGAACCTTTAGACCTGTTCTTGAACTTTTAAAACAGTTCTTGAACTGAGGTTCTTGAACCCAAATGGTTCTTGAACATTGGTTCTAAACACACAAAGTGAAAGAACATTAATTCTAGAACACTGCCAGTTCTTGAACTGATCTGAAAGTTCTTGAACTGTTGACCTAGAATACAAATGGTTCCAGAACATTGCTTTTAATACATTGACCAAATTCTACAAACCCTGGTTCTAGAACTGTACCAGATCTTGAATGGTTTGAAATCTAGAATTTGGTAAACTTGTATGTTTTGCTGCAAATTTGTGTAATGGCAAAAATTAGCAAGTTGTCTTTCCTTCAATTTGCATAAAAGTGGTTTCAGATGCTTGTTTACATTTCAGATGCATACATGTGCTAACTTTCAGAAACATTAGAAGCCATGAGGTCTAGTGTATTTATGCAGGGATCATACATGTGTACATATATTATCCCTGATTTATGTGAAATGGCAGTAATATAACTTGCAGACTCATTTACATTTTTGAAGTCAATCAGATAATTTGAATTTTTTTTCCATCACAATGTTTTGAAAATTGCGACTTCATTTTCCACTTGATCTACGTGGGATTGCATAATATGCTACGGATGATTTACACAATGGCTCTTTATCGACTTTTATCTTGCTACTAAAATTAAGTTACAATCTCTGCACTGCCGCAGTCTCTTATGTAATGGTGGAGTCAAGCCCAAAACTGGGTAAGTCCAGTTGGTGAATAAGCAGGACTTTAGCTAGCCTTGGAAATTCAGGAGTAGATGACCCATTGACCCAAAAGTTTCAGGGGTCAGATCTAACTTTTCAAGAGTCAAACAAAAAAAATCACGAGTTAAAAACGGAAACTTTAAGAGTTTATAGTAACTTTTTGTTGTTGCTGGACATATTATTAATATTGCAATATAGATGTGGAGTGAACAATAGTGATTATGTTCAAGGTGGCTAGGGTTAAAACCTTATTCACCTAAGCAATCGATAAGAAAATTATGGACAATCATCTTCACTCAGAAGTCCTTTGTTTAACTCTGCTGAAATAATGATAAGACATATCTATTTCTAGTACCATCCAAAAACATGTAAAGTTTTAATGTTCATTGGCCTGGATTTTTGTGTTTCAACGTCACTCGACGATATTATTGCAAACTTTTTTTTCTGGATATTATCATATAAGTATCATTGATAAAAAAAATTGCAATGAAAAGCAGAAATTGTATGACTTTGCAGGGGAACTCGCACTTGAGGACAAGTTCAGAGAACGTAACCGAAAGTAGATACAGCTACCTGAATTATTTACGCCTATCATTTTCGTTCGTATTAATCTCGTCATAAATATTAACAGATAGAGATCTACGATGTACTAGTTTACTAACCCTTATTTAATTGTCATGCTGGTTAACAAAATCGTAAACTTGCGGTTTTCTGAAAAAGAAGCGTATAGAATATGGAGGAACATGTTTATGTTTACTTTCATTTGGAAGGGTGCATGGAAACACCGGGTTTCACTTCGAACTGCTTGATAACCATATTTCACCTCTTGTGACCGTATTATACATCAAATAGTAAATTCTTCGCCATGGCTATACTCATTTAGCTAACTTATTATGTAATTATCACTAACATGCCAAAAAAAATCTTTTCAAATGGAATTAGAAGAAACCCTGACAAATTATCATTAGAAAAAGATATTTTCCAGAAAATTAGCATAAAATTATACTATACATAAATATATTTCATTTCAGGTCAAAACTTATCACTACGGCAATAAAAATTGTCATTTTTGGGTGAAATTTGGTCATCAAGTGTTGAAATCCTGTGGAATTTGGTTTTTTTCATGCACCCGGAAAATCTCGGGTAATCCGTTATTCAACATTACCTTCCACTAGGTGGCATTTTTCACATGACGTGCGCAATCAACGGCTGTCCAATTTAAATCCATTAGATACATAGAATATATATCGGCCGAGCTCTTCTCCACTTTTGCGGTTGGATGTCGATTTCTTCTTGTTCGTTTTCATTGGTTAGTTCTGTAAAGCGCAATCAGACCCGGATGATGACTTCACAGGGAAGAAATATGGACGATGCTTGAATGTCAGGTAAGAAACGTTTCAATTTTCGTGTTTTCTGCGTGTGTCTTCTGCGGAACCCCGCAACAGAACAGAAGACTGAAGAACATCAATTTATCAAGAATATTTCTTAGTAGATCTAATCTCGCGATGCTTTCCAATATTCCGTCCACCGTTGTTTTATGTTGCTCGGCCGTTGCTCCTTCGTCCCCAAACCAGTTCATCCCGGAGTTTTTTGTGTTTTTGAATCCAGATTGGCGATTTTACCGAAAGTTTCAAAATGTCTTGTTTGTACCTAGTACATTTATGCAATCATTTGAATTAGATTTTAATTTCATTAGATGTCGATCTACATTTTTTTTTTTGAAGTCTGTTTAAAGATCAAAATATAAGATACAATTATGGGATACTACCACATTGACAGATATATCACTTCTCACTGACATGTTTTGTTACACTTCTGAAAACAAATTTTGAATAAAGAAAGAGAAAATCGTGCTGGCATTCTTGTTTTTACATATTTGCTCTTCGTTCAATGGCAAATCCTTTTGTTTGTGTGGCGTTTAATTTGATGTCTGCAAGTTTTTTTAGTATGGATGAGGATAAGATTATTGTCATTTGGTAAAAGGATGACAATCAAAAACATCAATTGTTAATTGTTTGTGTATTGTTTGTTGTCTTGATTGTCCTTTTTTTGTAGCGACTCACTGACCAGAAGAAGACCGTAGCAGCTGAAATCTTGAAATGCAGAGTCCATAGCTCCATAAGTAGGAGGATACCAAAGTTTTAGTTTTGATCATAAAATTGCTGTTCTAGATAAGTTCTGTAACCCAGCTCTAGAATTGTTCATAAACCTTATATTATACTTCTAGAATTACAGGTTCAAGAATTTGTTTAAGAATGTGTTCAAGAACCTTTTTTTTTTAAGTTCTTGATTAAGTTCTTGAACATCAGTGTTCTAGAAAGGCCAATTAATGTTCATGAACTTTTCAAGAACTAGAGTAAAGAATTGTTCTGGAACTGTTTCTTGAATTCCTCACAGGAAGTTCTTGAATTAGTTCTTGAACATCAGTTCTAGAATTATGGCCATTTAATGTTCATAAACTATTCAAGAACTAGGTTCAAGAACTGTTCTAGAACTTTCTAAAGGAAGTTCTTGAATTAGTTCTTGAACATTAGTTCTAGAATTATGGCCATTTAATGTCCATGAACTATTCAAGATCTAGGTTCAAGAACTGTTCTAGAAGTGTTTCTTGAATTCCTCGCAGGAGTTCTTGAATTAGTTCTTGAACATTAGTTTTAGAATTATGGCCATTTAATGTTCATGAACTATTCAAGAACTAGGTTCAAGAACTGCTCTAGAACTGTTTCTTGAATTCCTCGCAGGGGATATGATTAAGACAAACATTCTGACCAACATTCATGTGAACTGGACAGAATTGCTGCCACTAGAGTTTACACAAGATTTTTCAAAGATGTGACCATGTTATCTAGTTTTGGACCATGGCAGGATCATTTCTGTGGAGCTAAAAATCTCAATTTCATTTGATTACATTTACAGCCATCGAAAGTTGTCAAGTTTACATATTTGATGCTGCAAGTGTTAAAAAAAAAAACAGGTTTCACCCTTTATCACACAGTCCTGAGTTTCGATGATGAAGAAAGGAAGATTTTCCAAAATACTGAATGAAAAGGAGAAAATGCTGAAATGCGCATTTCTCCTTTGCGCACAATATTTTTCTAAACTTTCAAAGAAAAATCAAACCATTTTAGGTACATCTCAGTTGTCATCTGCAACTGGTTTCAATACAGACAAGTCTAAAATTTTGTTGTCTGGTAAAGAGTTAAGCATTCAAGTCTTATGGATCTCCAAATTCAATACCTCCTGCAGACAATTTGGCTTCCAGAAGCAGACAACTTCAATATCTCCTTTGCTACAATGTTTTTGGACGTATTTTAGTAATCAATGCAAAATATCCATATCTTGTTGGAATGTTTTCAAAGTCATCTGCTACAAAACTGATTCAAGAGATACTCAGTTGACCCTTAACTCTTTACAAAACAACAAAATTTTAGACTTGTCCAAATAAAAAGAATTTGCAGAGGACAATTTCACTTGAGTTCAAAAGGTGATTTCTGTCTTAGAAATGCTAAAAAACATTGTGGGAAAAAAAGAAAATGCTGGTTACTTGCATTTTCTCTTTTTCCCATGACATTATCGAAAAGAAATTTCCATAGGATCATCAGATCTCGGGACTGTGTGTTAATGGGTTAAGGATACAGCAATTCAGAACATTGGAATCTTTACCACACAACAAAATTTTAGACTCATCCATATTAAAAGCATTACAGACGATAGTTCAAAGGTGGCTCAAACTACTTTGCTCGTCTTTCATATGCTAGAAAACACAGTGGGAAAAATAGAAAATGCTGGTAAACAGCATTTCTCCTTTTCCCATAATGGTTCTCCAAATTCTTCTTCTTCTAGGACATTAAAAGTCGGGATAGCCTAGTACGGGGTTAAACCAAACACTTAACCCTTACAGCGCCGAATAAACCCAACAGAATTTTTTATCTAAAAGATGCGACCTAAATATTTGTACTGCAATTTCATGGTTGCATTTGTCTGCAGTGTATCAGTAAAGCTGCCAGTGTTGATCAAACATCAGGCTACACATTTGGTGTAGGGACTGACCTTGATCTATCTGGCTGCAATGGCAACTATAGTTGTGAAAGGCACTTTTAACCTGATGCAGACCTGAGTTTTCATCTCCAAGAGATTGAAAGCCATTGAAAAACTTTGTGGGAAAAAGGAGAAAATGCAAGTAACAACCATTTTCTCCAATACCCACAATGTTCTCTGTCATTTTACATAAGAATCTCATCATTTGTGCCACACTTGTTTTAAGCCTTGCTTTCAATCATTAATTTGTCATTTGGTAGAGTTAAACTGCATAGTAAATGAAAATCTCCAGCTGAAAGAGTAAACAAAAATATGTGAATTCCAAGTTCTTTTCACCAGAAAAATTCTCATTGAACCAAGCAAAGTAAATCCAAGATAAGATCAGACTGCATGTTCAAAGCAGTCTGGTCTTAATCTACACAACTGGCAAAACCCCTTTTAGTCATGCTCCGCATAGTAAGTCAGCAGACCAAATATTGCATTTCCCAGATTGTTTTTTACCCAGAAATATTTGTCCTCCACCTGCTGGACTATGTGTTGATTAAAGATCAGGCGTTAGCCTACAGTGCAGGACTGTGCTGTGATCTTGAGCTTCAATGTCTAAACAAACCATGAAGATGTGCTTATTGTTTTGTGGGTTAAATGTATACAAGTATCACCAACATTATCTTAAATTGCTATCTGAACTTTTTTGGTACAGCACCACCAAATTTTTCATCTTTTCTATATATTTCAATTCTTATTTTGAATCTAACAGTAGATTAAATGAAACATACCCAATTTTTTCCAGCATGAAATAGTGTCTGGTCAATTTCACTAACTTTATGTCCAATTTTCATGCATACCTAGGTCCCCTAAGAGAGTAGTTTTCATCCTGCAGTAACACATAGATGACCCAAATAACCATCCACTATAAAATTTCAACTCCTACATGTATGCTGCCCTCATCCCATTGTGATGGGCAGACTGTGAAATTGGTTGCCTGGTCAAGTGGTCATTCAGACCAATTTCACTCAGGACACAGTTGTTTATAAAATTACACACTGGCAGATGTCCAACTTGCATACAGACTGGACATGGGGTTGTTGGATCTATTGGATTTTACCTATTGGTAAGCTGGACATCGATTTACTCTTATGCAGACTTTCAAGTCCAGAACCAAGAGTTATCCATTCCAATACTCATTCCCTCATAAACTGTTCTTTTCAAGTCTGCACAAACATTACAATAACCTTTGCGTCTACATACCTGTAAAGCAAAGGAGTAAATTCACTAAGTGGAATCATTCTATTTACCATACAACAGCAATCTGGTGTGTAAAATGCTTTTCAAAACAGGCCTCCAACTAATTGAGGAATTAAAAAGTTACAATGTGTGAAAGCATTGCTAAATGGGCAATTCAATTAGACCAATTTTCATGTTAAATTCTTTTGGACAGAATTGATGAGACAATGGTTGTTTTATTTGCCGACTCTTGGGTTTCAAAAGGGAGACAAATCAAGTAGAAAATTTTCATATGGATCTAAATTACAACCCCTTTTTTGGTGGGGGTGGTTAACTTGCATTTTAGAAAATATCATGGCAAAAGAAAGAACAGTTCTACAGAAGCACCTGCTATCCACAGTTTTGAGTCGTCCAAGTAATGAGCTTTAGATTTATTGTTAACCTCAGAAGTAAATGAAACAAATAACCTCAATCTGGAAAATACAAACACCCCTCCTTGCCACTTACACAAGAATTGAAATTACAGGCTCCTTTGGCTAAAATGTGTAAGGATCTCTATCTATCAGTGTATATTAGGAGTCAAATTTTTGCAACCCCATAGCAGCTGTGCTGCTACCTTCAGTCCTGACACACAAATGTTTCAGATGAATATATCATAATCATTATTGATTATCTCCATCAGTTCTTCATCACTGCCAGTGTCCTTTTCAGACCCTGAGATTTCAAAGAATAACTGAGTTTGGTGATATCATAGAGATAATGATTTTGGTGATACAATCTGGAAGGCTAAAAGCTGCAAAACTGTGTGCACATGGAAGCTGCACATACTTCATACTGTTTTCAAAGGCTTTCTAACTCAGGGTTGTTATAATGTAATTGTTTAGTAAAAGGTTAATCTACTTTCTGCAATTTTTTTCCTAACAGTAAATCTCTGTGAATATATCATAACTTGTGTATACACATGGGAAAAGGTTCAGAAATGCCCGTTTTGATTTACAGTTTAGTAATTTGTCCATATTTCAATAGTGCTGTCTAGTGGTCAAATAGTGGACCTCAAGTGACCTTTTATATACCTGTATGAATGTGTGGAATGTTTTTCAGTAAACCACAACCATGTGAAATTCAATCATCATTTGCTTGGGTTATGTATTACAAAATTTTTATTCGGAGCATCCATAACAACCTTGTCATACAATAGTTTATTTTCATCCAAATAGTCCCTCAACTCTTTACCAGAGGACAAAAATTTAGTGTTGTCCAAATTGAAAGCATTTCCAGACAACAAATTAAATATTACTCCAAACATAAAATGTGGCTGTCATAGGGTAGAAAATATTGTGGGAAAAGGGGAAATGCTGGTCACCTTTCTCAACAATGTTTTCAAAGGCCTTCTTTCTCAGGGTAGTTGTTGGCATAGTGCAGTAAAGGGTTAACCCTTTACCACACAATCCCGTCTTTTAATGACCCTGTGAAAGAAGCCTTTTGAAAACATTGTTGGAAAAGGAGAAAATGCTGGTAACCAGCATTTTCTCATTTTCCCAGAATGTTTTCTATCCTTCCCAAAACAAGTTTTTAGTTTTTAAATCACATTTGTCATCTGCAAATGCTTGCAATTTGGACCTGTTGAAAATTTTGTCATTTGGGACAGAGTTAATTCAACTGACTCATTTATTTCAAGTTTGTTCTCTACTTTTGTAAGTCCATCACCATACAAATATGATATATTCAAGATCTACAGAAGAGATCATTAGAAACTTACATGAAAAAGAAGAAATTACTTTGTGTTATGCATGAAAATAAGCCTGTTTGGCACTGGCAAACAGGTATTGATCCAATTATTTATGTTTTTTGATGAGATTTGCAACATTAATTAAATAAAAAAAAAAAAAGTTAGTTGCTTACGGTCTGAAACGGCTCAAAGATAATCGCTTTATTGCCACTACTGTCACTTTAATGATATAAACTGTTACCAAACAATCAAGAGTTTCAACAACTTTGAGTTACATGGGTTTTGAAATCATTGTGGGAAAAGGTGGAAAGCAGAACCATGTTCTCCTTTTCCCACAATGGTTTCTATCCTGTCTACGACAGCTCCCATCATTTGAGCCACTTCCATAATTATGTCATGTGCAAATTCTTTCAATCTGGACAAATTTGTGCCATCTGATAAAGGGTAAAACTACACTCTGACGACCTTGGAATAATGTTGGTTTTTAACTGAATGATGGCTGTTCAACAAACTTTGCTGTATTTTTTTTTTATACATTTTCAAGAATTTCTGTTTCATAACAAAATCAACTTTCGATGATGGTTACGTGGGAAAGCAACCAGTTCCTTGGACAGAATACTGCACGAAGCACTGGTGATAGCAACTCCAGGAAAGCATGGATAGGTACAGTGGCCATTGCGATGGAACTGAATAATGTTGAAAATGGTGTTAAACACCATACAAACAAACCAATATGAACCATAAATACAGTTTTCTTCTGGCTAATGTAATAAACACAGGTCAACAGAAGGTAAAATTCATACTTGAATAAAGAACTCTTACTTTTTAGCTCGCCATAGCACAACGTGCTAAAGATGAGCTATTGTGATCGCCCTATGTCCGGCGTCCGTCAACAATTTCTTTAAACATCTTCTTCTCCTAAACCACTGGGCCAATCTTGATGAAACTTGGCAGGGATGTTCCTTGGGTAAAGCTCTACCAAAATTGTTCAAAGAATTGAATTCCACTCACACCTCTGGTTGCCATGGCAACAAAAAGGAAAAAAAAAGCAAAATCTTTGAAAATCTTCTCTGAAACTAGAAGGCGCAGAGCTTTGATATTTGGTAGCATCTCCTAGTGGACCTCTACCAAGTTTGTTCATTTGATACCCCTGGGGTCAAAACTGGCCCCGCCCCGGGGGTCACAAGTTTGAGCATAGTAACAAAGAAGGAAAACTTAAAAAATCTTCTTCTTTGAAATTTGAAGGCCTAGAGCTTTGATATTTGGCATGTAGCATTGCCTAGTGGACCTCTACCAAGTTTGTTCATTTGATGCCCCTGGGGTCAAAACTGGCCCCGCCCCAGGGGTCACGATTTCCAACATAGCAACAAAGAAGGAAAACTTTAAAAATCTTCTTCTCTGAAACTAGAAGGCATAGAGCTTTGATATTTGGCATGAAGCATCTCCTAGTGGACCTCTACTAAGTTTGTTCATATGATGCCCTTGGGGTCAAAACTAGCCCAGCCCCGGGGTCACAAGTTCAAACATAGGAACAAAGAGGGGGAAACTTTAAAAATCATCTTCTCTGAAACTGGAAGGCGTAGAGCTTTGATATTTGGTATGTAGCATTGCCTAGTGGACCTCTACCAAGTTTGTTCATATGATGCCCCTGGGGTCAAAACTGGCCCCACCCCGGGGGTCACAAGTTTGAGCATAGTAACATAGAAGGAAAACTTTAAAAGTCTTCTTCTCTGAAACTTGAAGGTATGGAGCTTTGATATTTGGCATGTAGCATCTCCTAGTGGACCTCTACCAAGTTTGTTCATATGATGCCCCTGGGGTCAAAACTGGCCCAGCCCCAGGGGTCACAATTTCCAACATAGGAACAAAGAAGGAAAACTTTAAAAATCTTCTTCTCTGAAACAGGAAGGCATGGAGCTTTGATATGTAGTATGTAGCATCTTCTAGTGGATCTCTACTAAGTTTGTGCATATGATGCCCTTGGGGCAAAAGTTGGCCCTGCCCCAGGGGTCACAAGTTTGAACATAGGAACAGAGAAGGAAAACTTTAAGAATCATCTTCTCTGAAACTGGAAGGCGTAGAGCTTTGATATTTTGTATGTAGCATCGCCTAGAAGACCTCTACTAAGTTTGTTCATATGATGCCCTTGGGGTCAAAACCGGCACAGCCCCGGGGGTCACAAGTTTAAAAATAGGAACAAAGAAGGAAAACTTTAATTTTTTTTTCTCTTAAATGGGAAGGCATAGAGCTTTGATATTTGGTATGTAGCATCTCCCAGTGGATTTCTACCAAGTTTGTTCCAAGGATGCTGCTTGGGTCAAAACTGGCCCAGCCCCTGGGGTCACAAGTTCGAACATAGGAACAAAGAAGGAAAACTTTAAAATTCTTCTTTTCTGAAACCGAAAGGTGTGGAGCTTTGATATTTGGTATGTTGCATCTCAGAGTGGACCTCTACCAAGTTTGTTCATATGATGCTCCTGGGTCAAAACTGGCCCCGCCCCAGGGGTCACAAGTTCGAACATAGGAACAAAGAAGGAAAACTTTAAATTTCTTTTTCTCTTAAACGGGAAGGTGTAGAGCTTTGATATTTGGTATGTAGCATCTCCTAATGGACCTTTACCAAGTTTGTTCCAAGGATGCTGCTTGGGTCAAAACTGGCCCAGCCCCGGGTGTCACAAGTTCGAACATAGGAACAAAGAAGGAAAACTTTAAAATTCTTCTTTAAAACTGGAAGGTGTAGAGCTTTGATATTTGGTATGTAGTGATTCTCTTCTAAGTTTGTTTGCCCATCTAAGCACAACAAGTTCATTGAGTTCAAAATTGGGTCATCTTGGGTCATAAACTAGGTTACTAGGTCAAATTAAAGAAATACCTTGTTGGCACTCTCGAGGCCACATTATTTGCTCAATTGCCTTGAAAATTAGTTAGAAAGTTTGTCTTTATAAAGTCTCGCATTAGATTAATTTGGGTCAACTTGGGTCATAAACTAGTTTACTGGGTCAATTTAAAGAAATACCTTGTTTGCACTCTGGAGGCCACATTTATTGCTCAAATGACCTGAAATTTGGCCAGAATGTTTGTCTTGATGAAATTTGGATTTGGGTCACCTGGAACCATAAACTAGGTCACTAAGTCAAATTAAAGAAATTCCTTGGTGGCACTCTAGAGGCCACATTATTTGCTTAATTGCCTTGAAAATTGGTCAGAATGTTTGTCTTTATAAAATCTCACATGAGTCTGAATTTGGGTCAACTGGGGTCATAAACTAGGTCACTTGGTCAAATTAAAGAAATAGCTAGTGGACACTCTAGAGGCCACATTTATTATTCAGTTGATTTGAAAATTGGTTAAAATGTTTCTTTTGATATAGTCCAAGACCAGTTCAAATTTGGGTCACCTGGGGTCATAATCTAGGTCACTAGGTCAAATTAAAAAAATACCTTTAGGGCACTCGAGGCCACATTTTTTGCTCACTTGACTTGAAAATTGGTCAGAATGTTTGTCTTCATGAAATTTGAGTTTGAAACTGGGTCACCTGCGGTCAAAAACTAGGTCACATGGTCAAATTAAGGAAATACCTTTAAGGCACTCTACTAAGGTGAGCGACCCAGGGCCATCATGGCCCTCTTGTATAAAACAAGCAGTTGCTTGTTACAAGTTTATTACTAGCTTTAATGTGTCATTCAGGCAAGATGATGTTGTGAGGAAACATGCCCCATTTTACGCTTGTATGAGATATCATCAAGACAAACATTCTAACCAAGTTGCATAAGTACTGGACTGAAAATGTGGCCTCTACAGCACACACAAGGTTTTTCTAACATCTGTCCCAGTGACCTCCTTTTTAATCTGCTTTGATCCGATTTCCAACATGTCTGAGATATTAGCAAAACAGGCATTCTAACTAAGTTTCATTAGTATCAGACTGAGTTGTGGCCTCTTGAGTGTACAGAAAGTTTTTGTAAGATTTGTCCCAGTGCCCAGTGACCTACTTTCAGGCCCAACAAGACCCAGTTTCAAACTTGTGCAGATAATATCAAGACAAAGCTTCATGAGTACTGTTGATGCCTGGACAACATACGACAGACAACAAATGATCAAAAATGCTCACCTTCAGCACTATGAGCTCATGTGAGCTAAAAACAGTTGATTGAAAAATCATTTTTGTTTAAACTTATTTACCTGAAATAGATTATGAAACAACTTCTTAAGCATTATATAAATCACAGTCTCAATGACTGCTTCCTGGAAACCTTAAACAGTGCATGTGCTGTGTTGACTGTGGTTCTAATGGTCGACTCCATTAATCACAGGATTCCAACCTGGAACATCTGATGTGAGAGGCAGACGCTCTACCGCTACACCACTTTCTCCAACCCCTCCTCCCATTTTTTTCATGCGGTCTATGGTCCATTTAAAAGTATACCTGTAGATTCAAAACAATGTCCTCCTGGGTTTAAAGCATATACAGCCAGACTTTTTGTTTCATTTGACTAAAAAGCAGCGTTCTGCTTATATTATGTGATCTATAATTGTCATAAGAAACAAGAGCAATAAATAATTACAATAATGATAACTACATGTACATGAGAAAATCTATGATGATTGAAAGGACACATATCCTTTTTGCACATGTGAGCAAAAGCAACACCAGATACCAGAAACAGAGATGACCTTATAGGTAGAGATTCGTGTATTGTCCCCTCTCTGAAAACCATCTGGCAGAACACTGCATATTTATCCATGTTGGTCCCAAAATACGAAACAGAAAAAACATAGGTAAGAAAACCCAACATGGTTTCCCTTCTATCTTAACCTGTGGGATGGTAATCACAACTCCAGTTCCTTTTGAAGGCAATGCAGACCAAGATTAAACTGCAAAGAACATAGTCTGATCTTGAATCTGCACTGTCCTATAAAATGTCATATTTCCTGCCCCAAAACGCCTCTAACAGGAACTATTTTGGATTAACTCTTTACCACACAATCCCGACTTTTAACAACCCTGAGAAAAAATTTTTCAGTTGCACATATTTTGTAATCTGCAACTGCTTTCAATTTGGACTAGTCTAACATTTTGTCGTTTGGTAACCAGTTAAGGGTGTCTATTTCATGAATCTGGTACTTTCCTTCTTAACCAGGGTGAATTGTTTGGGGAAAAAAAAAAAACAGAAATTTAAAGCTTTTTCAAAGGACTGTGGAAAGGAGACTTAAGCGATGAGATTTGCTTATGATAGGATAGAAAACTTTAGTGGGTTAAGTTGAAAATACTGGTTTCGAGCCATGGATATTTCTACTTCTCCAAAGTTGTTTTCAGAAGAGTTCATCTCCACATTTATACAGGCATACAGGATTCTTTGGTAAATGGTTAAGGGCTAATAAAATTAGTCTGTAAGCAGACAGGGGATTATGTAAACCAGATGATACTGGCCTGGAATGGGGTTGGTATTTCCTGTATGGCTGTGAACAAAGTTTCTAAAATGTCAAATTATCTTATAATCTCACACCGAAATTCCGGCATACTCCACCAGTTTAGACAAGTTGTAGTTTTTTTGTCCCTTGCGAGTTAAACATTTTACTACTTAACCCTTTACCATATAATGAAATTTTAGACTTGTCCAGATTGAAAGCATTTGTTGACAACATATCAATCAAATATGGCCCAAATAATTTAAGGTGTTAGTGGAAGTTTAGAAAATACTGTGGGGAAAAAAGAGAAAATGCTGGTTATCAGCATTTCCTCTCTCCCTTTGCCACAATATTTTCGAAATGATTCAACCTCATGAACTTTAAAACTCAGGGTTGTTTGGTAAAGGGTAAATAAACAAGGATAAAAATTTATGTCGCTCACAAAATATCATGTATACTGATGACTGCTCTAGCCAGAATATCTCGCATAATAATGGACAGTATAGCTCTCAGATGAGACTGCAGATTCTGTGTGATCTTCATCTATACTGATCACAAAAGCACCAATTTTTATGCTTAACAGACTGACAGTTCATATCACTTCAGGGGCCGATTTTCCTTGGCAAGGAAATCTATAAACATACCTGTTCCTATAAATTGCCAATTCTCCATGCAAGATGTATGCATCCGAAAAGGCACAAGTTATGTTGTTATTTCCTGTAGTTTATCAAGAAATGGCAAAAAAAAAGTTATTAATTATTGCATAGAAAATAATCTAGGCAAGCCAACATTTTTTTTTTAAATCACACCACCTACCATAAACTTCCTGTTCTTAAAATGATTATTCTCTGTTTCAAAGGGAATTTGTCTCTAAGGTTTTAAATTTCTCACAAAGGGTCTTAAAGTTTTAAAACTTGCTGTAAATTACTATGAAGCATGTCAAATGTTTGTTTAACTCAAGCAGTCCTAAACATATTTCTCAATGGGAAATCCCCAAATAGTTTGGTATAAACGTAATGTGGTTTCACATTCCTGTTCATGCCTCGTTCTTTCACCTAGATTTTTGTTGTACAACTCATTCATAAAATGGAACTAAAGTGCATCAATAACTATTTGTAATCTGATAATTGTAACTGTCTTTTTCTGATGATACATCACACATACTCGATACAATAAGCAAAATTTAACCCCACAAGTCTTAGTACACTGGTGGTCATCAGTGGAACTTGCTCCAAAAAGAGTCAATGGAATTTTGTCCCCTCAACACATCCACAGAACAAGAGGGCCATGATGGCCCTGTATTGCTCCACTGGCTTATAAATATAAACCACAAATACTAAACATTCCAATTCTGAGCCAAATGGTTTCAAAATGAAGACTTACAAAGTTTTCTCTGTAAAAGCCCATGTGAAAGTTGAGACCCGCAGGGCAAAGCCATTTTTGATCCCAGAGCTGTAATTACTTGAACCCTGGTAGAGGTCCACAAGATAAAGCCACATACAAAAATAATACAAGTCTATGCTGTATGGTTATAAATAAGGTGATTCCCAAGTTTTGTCCATATGAAGCCTCTGTAAAATATAAGACTCCTGATGCAAGGCTAATTTCAAAAAAAAAATCAAAACAGGAAGATTTCTTAAGTTGTCACTATGTAAGCCCATGTAAAATTTGTGACCCCTGCGGAGCGGCCAATCTTAACCCCAGGGCTAAAGTTTTGGCCCACTTGGTAGAGGCCCACTAGATATAGCTACATGCACAATTTGGTAGCTCTAGGCCTTATGGCTAGGTACAGGAAGATTTTTAAAGTTTTCTCAATATAAGCCTATGTAAAACTTGTGACCCCTGGGGCAGAGCCAATTTTGACCCCAGGGCTATAATTTGAAGAAACTTGGTAGAGGTCTACTACATAAAGCTACATGCCAAATTTGATAGCCCTATGCCTTATGGTTTCAGACAAGAAGATTTTTAAAGATTTCCAATATTTTTCAGTTCTGTTGCCATGGCAACCAGAGTTTTTGAAGGAATCAAATTCTTTCAAGAAAGTCTGAAGAGGACCATGGCAGGATCATTTCTGTGAAGTTTCATGAAAATTGGATGGGTAGTTTCAGAGAAGAAGATGTTTGAAATAAAAGTTAACACACGGACGGACGGATGGATGGACGACAGACGGACACACGATGGACACCGGGCCATGACATAGGCCCGCTGGCCTTCGGCCAGTGGAGCTAAAAACAGTAAGCAAAGAAATATCTTGAAGAATTTTATCAATATTTATTTCTTTAATAGCCATCTATGTTAAAATCTGGCAATGCTAATGTGTGTAGATATGATTTAACTTTGTTCCACATAAGAATTGCCGCTGTAGAAATATGCAGGGTTTGAACTTAATTTTACCACATCTTTAGAGCACCAATCTGAAAATCCACCAATTTCTGTCAACATGTAGATTTGGGGGCCACAATTTTTCATTTTCCCTCAAAATCTATAGCCTTCAGACGCCCTAGCACCATCCCTGATAAATAAGCAAAGAATCACCGTTCGAGAAATCATTCTGAAAGAATATGGACAAAATTACTGTCCGAGCCTAGGCCCTCAACAGGGAGATAGTTTGATCAACCAGGAGACTATGCCCTTGTCCTTATTTTACTGTCAAGTTAAATCATCAGGATATTTGAGTCTAATTAATCCTAGTCTCTGAGTTAGGTTCTCTCTTCCTCCTGATGCTTTTTGTTGGTCATGTCTTCTGACGCCGGCCCTGTGTAACAGTCGCGGGTAGCTGGTCAACTCACATGTTTGAAAACTCGTACTTTACTCAATTCATACCTAAATTTTCATACCTATTTTACCTGAGTCAATTTGTACTCTATTCCCCTAGATGCTTATTCAATCATCTGATCTGGCATATTTTTTCGTTAATAGTCGCTAAGTACTGGTTATCAGCTTAGAAGGTCTAAGCTTGCCAAGGAAAAAGAGGGGTTTGGGTTGAAAATCTTTGGTTCAATAGGAGAAATAATGAATACTGGTAACTATACTAGCAATGGTATCTTTTTTCTCTATGTTTTGTATATTGTTGACAAGTGACAGTTTTAATTAGATACATTTTTTAAGATAAGATATTGATCCAACTCGCTGTAGGAAAAAGAGCTGCTAAAAATTGTATGTCTGAAAATACATGTAGACTGTCCAGAATAAAAACACCAATTAGTACAAAAAAACGATGAATCGGTCATATCCATTTTCTAAGATATTAATAACTGCTGCAGGGTATCAATAAACAATAGTATTAAACCCTTATGTATTGGTGTCATAAATGGGCCCAATAGATAGGCCAGCATAGTAAACATGTCCACATTTCTTTTAACTCTTTACCAAATGACAAAAGACTGGTCCAAACTGAAAGCATTTGCAGACGACAAAATAAAAGTGATTGAAAAAATTGAAATTTGTTTGGAGAAGGGTAGAAAACATTGTGTGAAAAAGAGAAAATGCCGGTTACCAGCATGTTCTCCTTTTCCCACAAGGTTTTCAAACAGGCTTCTTCCACAGGGTTGTTAAAAGTCAGGATTGTGTGGTAAAGAGTTAAACTAATACAAAGAAATAGGTCAAAAGCAAGCTTATACAGCTATGCTGAAAAAAGCCCTCTTTAAAAATCTGAAGAGGCATCTATCTCCCATCAAGTAAATAAAATCTCTGAGTCAATGAGTTTTAAACATGGCCTTAGCATCTAGTAAAAATCTAACCAATAAATTTGTAACTTGGTCTTTTTTTCCCAAGGCACTCCCCAAGTACAAGAGTTTTCTTTTTAAAGGCACTCACCAAAGTACAAGGGAGAAAAAAAAAACAGTTTAATACCATCAACAAATATGGAGTAATACAATGAATCATTCACTTTTTAACTGCGCAGTTTCGGGCCTATGAAGTAGAAGTCTGGGTCCTGGTATTTATGAATGAAAATTTACTCATACATGTTGGCGGCAGGGTCACACCACAACTGTAGTACTAGGCCAACATTATTTCCTCTAGATGTCAGAGGCTGTTAGCACCATCTACAATTTCCTGAATGAAATTACAGACTGCTCCAGATTTACTGTGGGAAGTCTTGGGAAAATTGCACATGACCCTTAACCTTTCAGAGCTTCAGGGCACTTCTGTTCCTTTAGAAGGCAGTGAAGAGCAAGAAAACTGCACAGAATATGCTGTCATATCTTTCATTTATTCTGTGCAGTCCAATACATATGACACATTCTGATTGAAATCATTTCAAAATACAACAATTAAGCTTTTTCTACTTCCTCAAAATGTACATTTCATTCTATTGGTACCCTGAACTTGAGCTCAAGATGTGACATATTCACTAGCTGTTCACGTTACTCTACCGAAGTTCTTAGTTGTTAAACTCCTCCTATCAAAATATTTTTCAACAGATCTAATCAAATAAGAACAAAAGGTTCTCTTTTGGAATATACCTATGATAGAAAGTTCTCTTTTGGAATATACCTATGATAGAAAGTATCTAAGTAGACAATGTGCTAATAAAATAAGAATAAAAGGTTCTCTTTTAGAATATACCTATGACAGAAAGTATCTAAGCGGACAATTTGCTAATAAAAGAAGAACAAAAGGTACTCTTTTGAAATGTACCTATCATAGAAAGTATTGATGTGGGCAATTTGCTAAAATCTTTCATTTTAAATGATATTGATACTTCTCTGATTGCCTATCCTTAATTAATTCACATAAATCATATGTAATACATTCCCCTAGACTGTTTGCAAAATAAAGTCTTTACAACACCAACTGAACACTGCTGGAGGTGTAAGATACTGTGCAGATCAAAAGGAGAGAAAATCTTTGAATGGTATTAAAAAATGTCAGTAACTTTCAACAATGCCCTTCCCTTCCCTTCCTCAGTTGCAGCTCTAAGGATTCCCACAGTTCCATTACACAACAGCTCATGGAATTTGAGCATTACTTCTTTATACTCACAATTACATCGCCTACACTTAACCCTATGAAACATAACTCATCCCTATTAAAGTCTGGAAAATGGGGTAAAATGCACCTTAAGTATATAAACTGGATGGAATGGTAGTTACAACTCTCCTGCAGAATATATCTATTTCATTGACGTGCTGAGAAAAGTGTTTTTGGGAATGGTGCTAAGGAACCATAGACTTGCTCAAATTTTCTTGTAAGCACACCATCTGGGTGACAAAGTTCCTAACACTTTACAAAACAGCAAAATTTAGATTTGTCCTACTTTAAGGCATTTGCAGATGACAAGTTCAAATTGGCTCAAATGCTGGAATCTGTCTTTGAAAGGGTAGAAAACAACATGGGGAAAGAAGAAATGCTGATTACCAGTATTTTCCCCTTTTTCCACAATGTTTTCCAAAGCCGTCCTCCATTTACTTGTTAACAGACAGGTTTGTTTCCATCAAAACTGGAACACAGCTGCAAGCGTGCAGTGTTTCAAAGGTAGGAAGTTTTTTGCATGCTCATCCTGTTCATGTACAGACACACCTTGATTGTCTTACATTATCAGCCAGTATGCCACCTATTATAAGATATGATCAAAGCAAAGCATCAAGTTGACAGCACACAATTATCCAGAGATTTTCATCTGCGGAAAATGGCATATCATTTGCGGAGTTAAGAAGTTTTCATTTGTGGAAATAAGTTGCATATCTTTTGCAGAAAATTTGGAAGCATCATGAAGGTATCCATTATGACATTAAAGTCAAAGTCAAAATGTACAACAGCTGCTTCTAGCTTCAAAAGGTGGTCCTCACAAAGGAAAATGATGGCATCCCACATGTATTTATATGTAGTTTGATACTGTCTTAGGGTAAGGTGAACACAAGCGGTATGTAATGTCCATTCTGTTGACCATGGATACTGTATGCCTAATGAAAACACTTTGGATAGCACTTGAATCTTCCATAAATAAAAAGGTCTGTCGCAGAACAAAGACATTACAATAAAATACTACTATTCCTTTGACAAGATTTTTTAAGTTGACACTTATTGAGGAAATATGTGATATTGTGTTTTTGAAATAGTGAACTGTTAGATTTGTGTGCACTAATCAAAGGGTAGTTTTTTTTCCACTTTTGATATGCAATTAATTTTTCATTTTTCCACAAATGAAATTAACCCCAATTATCTACATAGTTCTAAACATTTCTATGTACTGTGAATAATTTAACTTTGTTCAGATCTTATCTTGTCTTCTTCTATAGTATAATTGGCTAAAGCTTCAACATAAGTAGTAGCTGTTCTCTCCACTAGTTATTTATAGTTAGCACTAGTTTTTCTTTTTTGCTTATTGAGCAAAGAATAATTGTGCATCTCTGAACATAAATAATGTATGTTTCATGTAATGATTTTTGGGCGCAAAGAGAAAATTCATTGAGAAGGTAATCAAAAGAGAAGATCCTACTATTTTCATTTAGGTTCACAAATATCCTCTACCTGGCTCTTCTCTCCTTGCAAAGTACTGTCACATACCGAACAATGAACCATGCACGCCACTGCTTTTCTTCCAATTTTGTTTTCAAAATCTACCTACATGTTTTTCAGGGATGTTAAGGCCGTCAGAGGTAAAAAAATTTGCCAAAACCCACTTGTTCTGCAGGGAGAGTGAATCAGAACAGTTACTTGTCCTTCTTCTGGTATCACTTGTCTTACTTTTTAGTGAAGATAGCGAATAAACACAGATATTACCAAATAAAATACTTGAGGATCTGGCCTTTAGCAGACGACAAATTTCTATTCGCGAACGTTTGTGAAATGGGTCTGTTCGTTTAGATTTTCCTCAGGACATTTCATCATCGATGAATAATCTATTTTAAATATGTATTTGGTATGCATAATGCGACAGAAAAACGAACCAAGATAGATCCTTATATTGATCATATTCAACTATTTTAGAATTTGTTTACAAAAGTTTTACTCCGTCTGAAAGTTAAAATTTTTATTCGCATTATAGTGAGATCGTAATCTTTTCTCTGACTTGATAAAATTGTGTGCTGCATAAATTATGGACATCATGCATGCGCAGTGTAAAAAGTGATTTCCGTTTTCGTTTTGCCACTGCTGCGGACAAATGAATGATCTGTAGTTTGTTGTTGTGTACAGATATGTCTTGAGATTTCACGGATATCTTCCCTGAAACCCCCTTCAAAAGTTTTGCTTGATCTACCCTTAGAAAAGTTACTCATCCTATTGGATGATTGCCTAGGAAATGTTACTTGACCAGACCCATTTTTTACTCGTCAATACCAGTGGAAGAGTGGACTCTTAACAATGAAAGCAGTATTTGTGCAGCAGTATGCTTAACTCTAGCAGCACCAAATATATAAGCACAATCTCTTTTGTAAGATGAAAATACAATCCACTGAAACTCATTTTATCTGATAAGCTTGACTCAACAAGCAGACGGTACAGATTCAAAATCAGACTGCACATTCTGACAACCAGGCACTTGAATCTATGGCAGCAGCTTTGCCAAGTTCTGTGTTTGAAAGACTTCCACTCCACAAAGGGATCATGTACAGTACCTTTGTGTCACCTTTTTTTTGTTAAAACCTAGTGTTCATTGAACAGTAAGGGTCCATTTAACATGAATTTATGTCCAGTGTCTGATGGACTTAATTTGTATGTGTTTAGCTTCTACACCTGCAAGAATTCAACCAGAACACACTTCTTGCATAGGCTTTGTTTACAGTCATAGAATTTGTCTGCACACTGATACTGAAAATGGACACTTGTTTAGTAATCATTCTGTCATTGTGCCATGCTGCATCTATGCTGCATTTAGTAATTGCTGGAGCCTTTAGCAGCAGTAGGAATACAGTCTGCTGTTGAGTTTTCTTTCAATCTAGTTCATACCCTTTTTAGCAGATTTGTATAGCAAATCCGCTTACTGTGATCGTTCTGACCAGAACCATATACATCATGTGTAACGACATATGCGCGTTCACAATGTACTATGATATCGGCTTGACCTGAACCAAATATACTGTCATTCATGCTTGTGCCCATTCTACTTTCAGTTTTAGCTAAATACACCTAAACCTCACTTTTGTCACTACATATGGTATATACTGTCCTACACGTGTATACATATTTATTCCGAAATGTAATACCAGCTAAAAACTGCGTAAGAATGGGGGATCAGATTACCACTCCTTGAACAGTGATAGAATAACAGTTACAGCCTGGCCCGCTCAGCAGAACAATTTTGACTTTTCCTGCCCTTGCTTACTCCATTTTAAAATGATTGCACATAAGTTACATGTGATGTTACTTTCAGCCCTCTGGCAAGATATTATACATCTTACAGGTCCCATTGAGCTATTACATTTCCTTTCTGTAGCTTGGATATTGAGACTAGCAATTAAAAAAAGTTTATTATTATTTGTTTCCAGTCTACACTGAATCGGTCTAAAACGCAACATTATTCTGTGTGACATCGCTGTCATCTCACCTATATTAACGTATCGAATTCTGCTTTAAACTTTTTGTCCGTGTTTTAGACCCTGCTTGGTAATGGTCACAGACTTGCTGGAGTAATAGGGATAATAGACAACAGTTTCTATGAGGTCATTATTTTCAACTTTTACCTGAAATACCACACTGTCATTTAAAACTTTTAGCATTATGCGATATCTACAAACTTGCAAAGGCAAACAACTCGTGAAAAAAAAAGGTTAAAGACCATGGCGTGTAAAATTTCTGAATGACCCCCAAACTTCCAAACAGCCAGTCACAGATGACCCCAAAATTTATAAGCTAGCAGAAACACTGCTTTACCACACCATCCTAACTTTTTCTTACCCCAACAGAGAAGGATTTTGAAAAATATTGTGGAAAAAGAAGAAAATGGTGGTATCCTTTAACCAAAATGTTTTTTACTCTTTCAAAGACACCTCTGTTCACTTGAGCCATAACAAAATTGTCCTCTGCAAATGCAGAGCGTTACACTTAATTGCAACCCTGTTAATCAGGATTTTCTGGTTTTAAACAACAATCAGTCCAGTAATGATGTTTTTCCTATTCAGACAATGAAGATAAATTGCAATCATTTCCAAATAAAATGCACTTTATTTTGTAGACAGAACAGGAATTTTGAAGCATACAGAAACTTAAAGCTATATACCGTTGAAGCAGCATACATATGATGAGTCCATGACTGTTAACTTGCAATTATCATTTTCATGATTTATCATAAAAGATATAAATTCCTGCCTTGTTTTAAGTTATCCTTTTCATTTTAAAAAGTGCAATGATGTATAAAAGACATCTTTTTGCCAACATTTTGAAACAGGATTTCATCTAATCAGCAGCTGTTTGACAGCATCGTAGTGGTAATTTGCTATCCTGTTTCTTAAGTTGGTTGTCGATCCCCATATCAGCTCCAACAAGTAACAGATTGTGCAAGTAACACTAAGAGCACTGATTAAATGAAGTGGGAATTTTCACGTAGGAAAAATGGCGGAAATAAGGCTATTTCAATGTTCTTTTAGTCAGGATATGTAAAACACTATCAGGCATAACAGATAGTAGACCAGACTGCTCTTTCTGTGCAGTCTGACAAACAACTGGATGACAGGAGTGAATGTAAACTGACTTTAAATTTACCTGTGAAAAGCAAAACAGTTTTGTATGCAAGTCTGATTTGAATAGTATAGCAGAAATCATTATGATAACACCAAATCGTCTACATGGCAATCAGTCTATGATGTTACAGAGAATTACAACACCCATTCAACTGAACAGGTGGCAAGACGAGTTATACAGGAGCATAACACTAATTCATGTTGAGTTAAGAATATACATTGTATACACGTAGAAACTAGACAACATTCTGAAATTGAAGATATGCCTTGAAAAGAGAGTTGCCATTGCAAACTACGAGGATTTTGTTCAAGCATTCACTTGAAAGAAATAAATTTTTCAAACCGATTAATTTTGAAATACACATTTTTTTTTTTATGAAATTACTGATAAGCTAAATGATATGGATCCCAGCACTGTACAATCGTTTGCATCTGTCATCTGACTTCTAGTACAAAAAGAGGCATCCATTTATCCAAAAGACCGTTTAATCACATTTTCTCTGACAAATAGAGTTGCCATAGGTCCACTGTACCACCTCAGTTTTACTGTTTTTCTTGTTACATGTTATATCTTTTTATATTTTTTTTTTGATCAACTTAAACACAGAATTATGATCTGTATCAGTAATCTTTTAATTTCTTGTATTTAACAACATATCATAAAACATTTAAAAATCCCCTGGTATGTAACACTAGATCCTTTTCAGAAACCTAAAATTTTATCAGTAGCGCATTATATCACAACAGGTAACACTTTATTTTCAATCACAAGAATTAAAATTCCAAGTATTTCCACAGAAAACTATTAGGGAAAAAAATAAAAAAGTTACCTGAAAGAATTGTTTTCTTCTTTCATTCCTAAACATGTATGGTTGAGCATCTTTCCTCTTCCCTGGAACAAAGATGAGGAAAATCTTCAAATCGTAACATTTTCATTGATTTCATTATTTTAATTAATGAGTCACTTATCATAGAAGAATACTTTAACCAAAACAGATCAGATATTGATAGTTTACATACTAGTGAAAAAGCTTAGACAGGGTTTGCGTTCATGCCGTAAACATGTCTTTCACACAACGGAATTGATTTGGGACGAAATGTAACAATCGCCACTGTGTCCGAGAGACTAAACAAAACGAAAAACTGGCACCACTTAACTGCCGTTTAAAATACAAATAAGGGTTGTTCTGATGAAAAATGTTTCCATGCTTGCAAAAGATCACCACAAAACAAAATATTACTATTTTTTGGAAATCCTGCTTGTAAAAATAGCTTCAGTTACATGAGTGGCAAGCTTTTATCCAAATTATTGCCATTTTCATCGGGGATAGCAACTGCATCTGTTGCAGTACAACATGGCTACCCTGGCAAAGAATTGAACTCAGCGAGAGATAGATGGGACTCAGTTTTCTGATAGGCACTTAGTCGATGGGACTCAGTGAAAAAACACAAAAATGCCAACACTGCTTAACTCTTTACCACACGACAAAAATGTAGACTTGTCCAAATTGAAAGCATTTGCAGACAACAATTAAAATGTGGTTCATGTGATGGAAGTTGTCTTTACTAGGGTAGAAAACATTGTGGGAAAAGGAGAAAATGCTGGTTACCAGCATTTTCTCCTTTTCCCATAATGTTTTCAGAAGGCTTCTTCCTCAGGGTCATTAAAACTCAGGATTGTGTGGTAAAGAGTTAAATATGTAAATGTTTATACAAACTCCTGAAATGTGGACTTGTGCTAGATTATAAATGGGCAGGATGTAATAATGTTATGGGGAACTGCCATTAAGTTTTTCGTTATAACTGTGTGATAGTTCTGTATGGCTGATATACCAAAAGGAATGGAGCCAGGTTGTGGAGTAATTGCCAAGACTGAAAGCAGACATGTAAAGCTCATGTATAGTTATGTGAGAGTATTTGGTTCCAGTGAAAACAGAAACAGTATGAGGATTTGCAAAGCAAGCTGTTAAAGAAAGTTACCAGTCAAAAATAATGATTGATAAATATTTTCATTCTGTTTTCCCTTTATGAAAGAAATGCTTTTTATGTGACCCTGTGGAAGAAGGTAATGACAAAAGAAAATTGTAACACCTAAAAAAAAATGCTGAATACTGGCAGTGTCTATTCTATTATAATGTTTCCAAGGTTTCTGTAACAGATACATCCAAGTAAAGGGTTGCATATCTGTACCAAACATAGAAACCTATTTAAGTATTTAGAAAGGTTTATAAATCAAGCAAGGAACTAATTCGTTACATAATAAAGACATTCTATTTCCTTAAGCACTTCTCAGGGTTAACTTGTTACCAAGACCAAAATTCTAGAAATGTCCAAATTGAAAGCATTTGCCAAAATTTAATTTACAAAATAAATGTGACTCAAAACTGACATTTCTTTTTTTGAAAGATTGAAACATGGTGGAAAAAGGGACAAAATGTGGGTTACCAGCATTTTCTCCTTGTCTCACAATGCTTTCAAATCCAGGATTGTTTGGTAAAAGGTTAACACTCCTCAGGTCAACCCTTAAAGTCACAATACACAGATATACATTGTCAATAAGAAAATAACTTAGAAATTGCCATTTCAAAGCCGATTAGGTGAAAGAATTTCACAACAAAGCAGACAATGAAGATGACACATGAGACTGCCAGATCTTTACGAGACCAATAGTATTCACAAAAGTTTCTCTATTAATTTTTTGTATATGTTGCTCAAAGTGTTAATGTATCCTCATTTTCTCTGGAACACTTCCTAAGTTGTCACAGACAGGTTGAGTTAAAACTGGAGAAACACATTCCACTTACAACAAAGGACATCCCAAAGTATGAAATGAAATTTCAAAGTACATTCTTAACTATTTGGCATTGCAGTGCACTTTCAAATTGAGATCTTTCTTTTGTCCATTTAAATCATGCAGCAGAAACTCACTACCTATCCAAAAATGGCAAGGGCACATCATCCTGGCTCAATATGAACATATAACTCTTTACCACAAGAGAAAAATGTAGACTTGCCCAAATTCAAAGCATTTGCAGACATCAATTCAAATGACATTGTTACTCAAATGATGATATATGTCTTTGATAGGATAGAAAACATTGTGAGAAAAGGAGAAAATTCTGGTACACAGCATTTTCTCCCTTTTCCACATTGTTTTTAAAGGGCTTCTTGGTCAGGGTTGTTAAAAGTCGGAACTGTGTGGTAAAGGGTTAATAAAGATTTGAAGTTTAAAACATATATGTGTGGAAAAATTATTGTACAAGCAGAATCTCCTCCAGCCAACATGTTTTCAAAAGTGATCAGCTACATAATTTGTGTCCTAGAGGTAACGATTTCACTACTTGTTCTAAAATTGTATAAATTGTTTTATTTGTCTCTTTGTAGTCAATCTACTTGGGAAAAGGATTGGATTAATGCTATGAATGGTGTTTCATCTGCTTTCAATACATTTCAGTCTTATCACAGCAACAGCTCAATTATATCCATGTTGTCCTAGGTTTTGCCAGTACCTGCCTACAGCTTTAAAGTGTCTTGCCCATGGAAACTCCCAAGAATACCCCCAAGCATTTGTTGTGAATCAAACAAAATGCCTCCAGATTGCAAATCTGAAACCTTCACCAATAAAACACACAGGACCACAAGAAAGGATCAGAGACCCACAGTTATATCTTATCTTTTGTTCACGTAGTATGAAGTATTACAGCTATGTTGCACTGAGCAAAAAAAATATTTGTACAAAGAATGTAAAATATGTCTCAGGTACAAAAACAATTTACAATGGATTTAAGAATCAGACAAACTAGGAATGGAATACAAAGAAAACCAATTCATTTTGGAAAGCAACTGAAATTTCTACAGTCAAATCAGGCTTGTAACCCTTTGAACTGTTGAGCAACAGAGTTATGATGAATGTAAAAACTTTCAAACCTTGCACAAGGCGTCTCTCTCTCTCTCAACTTTTAAACAAGACGGCCATTGGCGCTAAAGGGCTCAAACGAGAAAAAAGGTCTAGGATTCATAAAGTTGAAGAGATCTTTGTGGTGATGATGTATAACACAAAATGTATTCAGAGTACAAATGGGAATTAAGCTTCTTCTAAATATGAGGGCAAAACTGTTAACAAAGAATATTACAGAACTTTCCTGATGAGATATCTGAGACCTGCTGTACGAAAAAAGCAACCAAAGCTTCTTGAAGCAACACCACCGATTCTTCATTGTAAAGATTGTGTGTGTAACATTAATTAAAAAGAGTGCAGCCCCAAACTCATGAAAATGTGGTCCCTACAGTACCTTAAGATTTGTCCCAGTGACCTACTTTTTGACCCCATGTGACCCATTCTCATACTTTTCCAAGATATTACCATAACAAACATTCTAATTGACAATCATGAGAAGTAGATAGAAAATGAACCCTCTAAAGTGTGAACATAGTTTTCTAGCTCACCTGAGTACAAAATGTTTGTGAAAGTGCTGTGCCTGCTGTCCAAGCATCAACAATTACCTTGTGTGCACTCTAGAGGCCACATCTTCAGTCCGATACTCATGAAACTTGGTCAGAATGTTTGACTTGATAATATATTGGACAACTCTGAGATTGGGTCACATTGAGTAAAAAAGTAAGTCACTGGGACCAATCTGATACTCATGAAAATTGGTCTGAATGTTTGTGTTGATAAAATGTAGGACAAGTTTAAAACAAGGGCACATTGGGTCAAAAAGAACATCACTGGAACAAATCTCAGAAAAACCATGCATGCACTCTTGAGGTCACATTTTCAGTATGATACTAATGAAATTGGTCAGAGAACGCTGTTGTCCATTCTGTAAGGATATTCTCTTTACTGTAATATTTTACATCCATACTTTTTGGTCAAAATTGCTATGCAAATCTGCATATTGTGGTCGTTCTGATCAGAACCAAACAATATGCATAGGCCTGACATATCCTACTTTCAGATTTTGCCATACTAGCCAACTTTGCAATAGTTGCTCCAATACATACACACATTCATATAGTCCTGCATCTCATACTTGCAAACACTGTGTCAGATTGATGTGCTGGCTTTTCAATCAAATTGATTAACTCTTTGCCAAAGGCCAAAATTTTTAGACTGGTCCAAACTGAAAGCAATTGCAGACGACAATTTAAATGTGACTCAAAAATTGAAATTTGTTTTGGGAAAGGTAGAAAACATTGTGGGCAAAGGAGAAAATGCTGGTTACCAGCATTTTCTCCTTTTTCCACAATGTTTTCAGAAGGCTTCTTTCTCAAGGTCGTTAAAAGTTGGGATTGTGTGGTAAAGAATTAATTACTACTTACTGGCATAAAACCAGTCAGCCTGCAGGGCTGACCAACTCTGACTTTTCTCTTCACTGCTTGTTGAAAACATATTCATGGTCCTGAAAATGATATTTGGAGACCTTTTGCCATACCAGGCAAACCTCCATGATAAAACAATCATGCCGCCTTTTAATAGCATTTAATAGGGTGTGGGTCAAAACCTGGAGATCCTTGTATCACCCTTGATCAAGCAAGGCATTACTATTTTCCCAACCTGTTGTTGTTAGTAGAATGTTAGCTGCATGTGCATCCAGTGGTATACAGCTGCATGCAGTAGCTTTACATTTTGACTGGTTTTCTTTTCCATGTATTTTATTCTTGAGCTCCTTAGTTTAGTGTGTATCACATACAAACTGCTCAGTTATCATTCTAGGCTTTTCCTTGCCCCTGCTCATTTCATCAAGTAATTACCAGACCAGACTGACTTTATGTAAATAAATATGCATTACATAGATTAAAATTACTTTTCATTTCGTGTATTATTGCTTAATCCTCCCCTATTTACATCCAGCACAAATCAATTTTTCAGGAGTTTGAGTCCTTTGATTCCATCATATTTAGCACTTTCTTTTACCAAGTACCACACAAGGCTAATCTTAAAGCAACCGAAATCTTCTAAAAAAATGCCATGAAGGATTACCTCAAGAAGTAAATGAAATTACCTTATTCAAATTTGTGGACAGTATTTGGGGAAAAGAGGTATTCCTTGCAAAAAGCAAGAGCACATTTTCCCTAATCAGTTGTACAAGCTGTGTCCCAGGAGGAATTACTGTATTCATGTATGTTGTTTAACTCTATACCACACAATCCCAAATTTAAACAACTCCGAGCGAGAAGGCTTTTGAAAACATTGTGCAAAAAATGAAGAAAATGCTGGTAACCAGCAATTTTTCCTTTTCCCACTATGTTTTCTACCCTTTCAAAGATAGAAATCATCATTAAGGCTACTTTAACTTGGTATCTGCAATTGCTTTCAATTTGGACAAATCTAAAATATAAATGAATTTACAAAAAAGAATACAGTCCTCATAAAAAAAGGAAAAACTTCATCTCAAAATACATTTTTTGTATATTGCAATATCCCCTAACTGGATGGTATACCTAAGAGCTAAGAAATATGACAACTTCTACAAGGGACATTTGGGGAAAAAAAGGAAAATATAAATTTACAACTGTATGGAAAACAAAACTGGAAAAAAAGCAAATCATTAAAGGAATAGGTTTAAGACAAGACAATTTCCACATTAACTGACAATTAAACTTAACTGAAAAAAAAAAAACCCAATTTTTCAAATGAGACAGCATCTATAGTATTCCTCTTTCGTAATTCTTTTATAAGTATCCTCGATAAAAAGAAAAAACTAACAATCTCAGCCCATTATACAGTGTCATGAAAAGTAGAAAATAGCAACAGTTACCTTACAGAGAACAAAGTTTTTCCAATATTTTCCTATTTCATTACATATAGCTGATAGCTAAAACCATCCTACACAACTGACTGAAATAAAACTGGCTGAGGAATTTGAACTATTTTACCATTCATGAATAAGTCATGAAGCGTAGCAAAGACATTTTATCGCTGTTAAAAATGTATATATATGTGATATTTGCAATATCATTATAAAAATTATATAAAAAGGAGGATTCTTTTAAGTTTGGCTATTGAATACCTTATCTTCCATATTAAGCTGTGGCATAGCAAGAGATACCCATTTCAGTACATAGTTATCCATGTTACGTTTTGACAGAAATGAGGCTAAGTGTTACCATATTGGTGATCAATAAAATATCTGTTTTTATATTGACAATTCTAGGCATCTTTTCACTAGAGGGGAGTGTGGCAAATGTATTCCTTGCTAGACACTGGCTTTTTTCTCATACCCTTTACCAGACGGCAAAATTTTAGCCTCATCAATATGGAAAGCTTTTTGCAAACTACAAATTAAATGTGGTTATGATTATGGGACTGTTAAAACATGGGAATGTGTGGTAAATGATTAATACATTACAACCTGCATGAAACTTTGCTGCCTTGCTACAGGCCAATTATGAAAACAAAGTGAAAGAGAAACTGTACATAATTTGCAAAAACTTCCTTTGCCACTCTGTTTTTTACATGTATCAATATGATAACCCTCGATTTATATTGACCATCTATGTCACATGTATTGGAATGTTTTGAAGATACTTGCCGTAAATTTGTATGATAAAGAAAGGAAATGAACATGAATTTGAGGCATAATTCATTTTGTTTTTTATTTCTGGTCTAAAGATTTCCCATTTTCTCTGTTTAGACTAAACAGAGTTAGAAAAGGCAAGAAGAGGAAAAGGTATGATGCTCTCAAATAGAGGTTTGTTGAAGACAAGCCTTGTCCTTTTATAACTCTTTCTGTATCACACCAAACAAACATGCTCCTCTACAAGTTCGAAATCATTTTCATGTATCAAATCATGTAAGCCGTATCCTTTGAAAAACATAGTAATTGTGACAGCAAGTTTCATTTACAGATTTAGTCTCCCATAACCACAAAAAAGTTATGTAAAAAACTTTAGATAAATCAAATATTTTATCGCAGAAAAGGGTAGATACATTACAAAATCCAATTGCAAAAATTGCTTTGGTATGTCTGTCTGGTAACAGCATATGCTTCATTTTTCAGTCAGATCATGGTGGTCTGTCTAGCCTGCCATGCTTTCATGTAATTCCTTTTACCAGTATGTTGCACTACATTTTTCCATGCCTGGTTCCTTTTCCACATAAACACTGACAATTATTCAGCGGTGAGAATGCACTCTGTCCAAATGACAATTATAAATCCTAAAAAGGGAATTTGGCTAAGCTTGAAATCAAACCAGTGACCTTTAGGTTTCCAGCCCTTGCCAACAATTGCAAAAGCAGGGAGCAATCAAATATATCAATGATACTTACATATTCATGTATATTAAACCTTTCTTCCTCAAAAGCTCTATAATTATGAAGTTGGAGTAAGCCTATCCTCCCTTCTATGTGCCACAGTTAACTCTGGTGCATTCAAGAGTAAACGGATATCAAGATCGAACTATACAAGAATGCTGCTTGATTTTTTTTTGGCCACAGAGTGTGAACATCATAATATCAATATTTGATACTGGCTTTTGTAAAAAAAACAAAAAAAAGCTGATGACAATCATAGCTTTAAATTTGAAGAACTCAGCATATTATAGGCCATAATGTATAGAAGATAGACGAAAACAATAGAGGCATAATTTTGTAAATATCTAATGATCTTCAACTTGAATGACAGATAAATCAGACAAGAAAATAGAGAACCATCAAATAATTTTACTCTACTCATTTAAAACAAGCATTCTAAGCATTTTTTCTGTGCAAGATTATCACTTACGGTACTAATAACTATAATGTGACTGAATTTCACAGGGTAACCCTTTTCCACACAATCCTAAGTTTTAACAACCCTGAGAAAGAAGCCTGTTGAAAACAATATGGGAAAAGGAGAAAATGCTGGTAACCAGCTGGTAACCAGCATTTTCTCCTTTTCCCACAATGTTTTCTACCCTTTCCAAAACAAATTTCAATTTATCAGTCGCATTTATTCTGCTGTCTGCATATGCTTTCAATTTAGACCAGTATAAAATTTTTCGTGTGGTAAAGAGGTAATAGCAAGTATCAAATTTATGAGACTCATCAGCTACTTGATATAGCCATCAATATATTACTGTCTTTTGTATTGAAAAAATAGACATATTATTTGTGGTTATATTTTGTCAGCATTTTAAGTTCCTAAACAAAACTAAAGTCCTAAAGGAATGTTTACTGCAAATTAAGTTCCTAGACAAAATTAAGAGTTATAAAAGGATGTTGAAAATTGCTTGTGTCAAATTAGGTCTTAACACAAAATATATGAGCCATGCTCTAACAAAAGGGAGCTTAATGCATCTTCGTGATCCATGATACCAAGCAAGTCATCAGATAATTATGGATCCATAATAGCCACATTTTTTACCAACCAACTTACTCATGAGGTATACTGGTCCTTGGACATAATTGACCAATAGTGGAAGGTTCCGCCCAGGTCAGCCTGCGTGGACTGACCTGAATCGATACTTTTCACAGACACATTAGGCCCCCTTTTCACAGAGCATGACTCACATATTACATTTTTATTTCTTGGTGCTACAACTAATTTTTCAAATTTCATGTCATTGCAATGATGTTATTTTTAGTCTGTATATGGTAAACAAACCTCAGTCCGAGAGATACACTGGTTTTGGAACTAAAACAAAGCAGAAACAAGAGGGCCATTGGCCCTAACACACTCACCTGACTAAGGTGATCTAAGATTCGTAGAGTTGAAGAGGTCATTAGGGTGATGATGTAAAATATAAACCATGTTTAGTGTTCATAATGGGAATTACTTAGAGGGAATTAACAGTGCAGACCCATTTTTAATAAGAATTTGACCAAAAATAAGGCCTCTATAGGGCACAAAAGTTTTTTTCTAAGATTTATCCCTGTGATCACTTTTTGACCCTACAAGACCCATTTTCAATCTGATTCAAGATGTTATATAGACAATTACTCTGACAATTAGTCACAAGAACTGGCCGGAAAATATGGCCTCCATAGTGCACACAAGGCTTTTCTGTGACTTGTTCCCATGACCTATGTTTTTTTACAAAGTCAGCCCCAATTTTCATGAGAATTTAAAAGAAAATAAGGCCTCTTGAGGGCACACAAAGTGTTTCTATCCCAGTGATCTACTTTTTGATTTTATGAGACCCATTTTAAACTCATCCAAGATATTATCTAGACAAACATTCTGACCATCAGTCATGAGAACTGGACAGAAAATGTAGCCTCCAGAGTGCACACATTTTTCTGAGACTTGTTCCTGTGACCTACTTCATTTACCAAACATGACCCAGTATCAAACTCTTCCAAGATATCATCAAGTTAAGAATTCTGACTAACTTTTATGAGGTTTGGACAGTAATTATAACCTCTAGAGTGCACACAAGGTTCTTCTAAGATTTGCGCCAGTGACCTACAGTACTGTTGACCTTATGTGCCTCATTTTCACTCTTCCAGAATATCATGAAAACAAACATTCTTACAAACTTTCATGAAAATATGGCCTCAAGTGTATTCATGTTTTTATTTTTTAGATTTTTTCTGGTGACCTACTTTTCAGCGACCTACGTTTCAACCTGACATGACCAAGTTTCAGTCTAGTCAATGAGTACTGGACTGAAAATGTGGCCTCTAGCAATAATTACAAGACAAAGATTCTGGTCATTTTTCATAAGTATCTGCCTATGGGTCTGATCACACTGCACAAGTCAAATTTGTGACTTCTAGATAATTGATCAGCACTGCCCTGTAATGTTGTTCATGGCCACCAGGCATATCAGGGCAACAGTTCTCTAAACTGTTCTTTCTAGATAAATTAACAATACTAGAACAAAGGAAAAATTCATTGTACTCCCACAAAAACTGGATCTTGAAGGGACCAAACCTTAGAAATCTATGTTACAAAGTCGGCTTTAAGGCCATCGATGATCCTAATGACCTTGAAGAAATGACCGAGTAAAAATAGGAGCAGTGTACAATACATCAAAACCTAAATGTTCAGCATTCTCTCCAATCCTTTTTTAATTAATATTTATATGACAATGAGGAAGTAATTTTTGTGGCATTTGTCGAAGACAATGCCACTATGAGTTCAATACGGCATTTTGAAAATCGTGTATCGTAGTTTGTGCAAAACCGAAGGAAGTAAACCAAATTAAACTCAATTTTTCTAAGACAAGTAAGTGTTTCGATTCCACTCAGATATGAAATTGAAAATGGTGTATTAAAATAAATTGGTTTAGGCCATCGATCGTGGAAATACTTCTTTTTTATCGAAAATAGCTTGATCCACTACAGCCTTCTATTGGCGTAACAATACACACAACCTTTGTCTCCTGACCGCCAAATTCCGTACTTGTTCGTCCCAAAACTAGTTTGGTTCCGGGCTTATTCATCCCTGAGCTTGTTCTCCAGAACTTCTTCGTCCCACAAGATCGCATGCTTTCAAGCGAATATTTCGAAACTATTTCTATTGTTTATTTTCTAAATTATTAATTCCACACAATGGGTCCCTTGACAAATGCCACACCAGTGCTTTCAATGCTTTGATTTGGTAATATTATGGGAATAAGGTGCAAGTAACAACAACCAACATTATTTTTTTCCCTACAATGTTTTCTACCCATCATTCAAGCTGAATCTATTATCTGCAGTTGCTTTCAATATGGAAAGTTCTAAATTTTGCCCTCTTATAAAGTGCTTCAACAAAACATATCTGGGCTTCACTCATGACAAAATGATAAGTCTACACTTATCACTCCCAAGCTGTTATGGATATGAATTAATTAAGGATATGAATTTGCTTTCGATTATTTTCCAGTTGTCTATTCTTCTTCGAGTCCGATCTTAAAACACTAGTGTCTACAGCAGTAGTGTAAGCCTGTACTGAAGTACAACTTGTCTAAAGTTCATTATTGCATAAAATGTGAGTTTCCGGGCCGTTATAACCATGTATTAACAGGAAAAAACCTGGCATTAACGGGAGAAAATGTGTATTAATCACTAAAATCACGCACCGTTAACACCCGGCTTTGTACTTTCATTATCCTCAATCAGAGCCTATCTTGTAAACAATGTACGCTGAACGTTTGTTCTTGTCATACATCCCAGACTCCGACCAACAAAGCTGTAGGACTTGTACCATACTACATCCTTATTATGGCGTGTTTTTGATGATTTTAGTACTCCAAAAACGAAATCTTACACAGTATCTCAGTATTAACGAGATCTGAGCAAAAATCAACCATAATGCACTCTATATCCCACCCACTTTCTTAACGTGGTCGGCTATTCCTTCGCTTGATAACTATCCCTTTTAAGTCTTTCAGTTACAGAAATTTCATATCCACTCATTCATCCTAGTTGTAATAGATCCATACTGTACAAGTTAATCCCGCTGAAGTCCACTATGTATTAAATACCATTAGAAGTGAATTTACAGCGAGAGATCAAAGCAGTGACACAGGACTATGGCCCTTCACTACGTGTAACAAAAATTTCATCGTCGAATTCCATTTTTGACCGGTACAAGTCCGGTGCATTACAAGTGTGTTACTTTGCATTTCTATGGAAATATTTTTTGCTTTCATTGTAAATTATTGCTAAAATACATTTATTTTATGCAAATAATAGCGTTAATTCACGTTTTTTCAGTCTTTTACATTCGCAGAGACCCTCAAAGGTGTTAAACCATTTTTTGGGCCTCTGTGAATGTTAACGACATCAAAAATGTGAATTAACCGTATAGTGTTGCCATACTATATTACAATGCCATCCTGAAATTGTTGTCTGCTTCTTTCATGTTTCCTTAAGTGGTAAGAGCACAAAACCTAGTTGTTTTTGTTAACGCTTAACCAAACGAAATAATGTAGGACTCCATCAAATTGAAAGCATTTGTAGATGGCGAATCAAACATAGTGTAAATGATAATTTCGGTCTTAAATTGGGTAGAAAGCACAGCTGGAAAAGAAGAAAATGCTTTTTACCAGCATTCCTCCTTTTCCCTGAATGTTTTCAAAAGCTTTCTTCAGTCTCATTAAAAGTTAGGATTGTGTGTTAAAGGGTTGATAATAGATCAACATCAAACTATACACAGAATGTCTGGTCTGATCATGAATATGCACTCTCTGACTTGTAATTAGATATTGGCAAAAACATCTGTGAAACTGCCATATTGACATCTAATTCACTTCACTGCAATGCAGTTCAAATTGAACAGTACTCTGGGAAAAGGGGATTTAATGCATCTTCACAATACTGTTCACCAAGCCAGTTGTCGCCTAATATAGATCCCCTTTGTCTAAAAATTGACCGAATCATGAGTTAGTGCAGTCTTTTGATATACAGAAAATTTAACAATGACAGAAGTTTTCGACCCATGCAAATCTTTTTTTCCAGATGCATTAAACTCCCCTTTCATAATGCATTTTAATTAATTTTGTGCTCTATAAGAGTTAAAAAGAGCTCTTAACCCTTCATTACACAATCCCCAGTTTCAACCACCCTGAGGAAGAAAGCTTTCGAAAACATTGTGGGAAAAGGAGAAAATGCTGGTAACCAGCATTTTTGCCTATTCCCACAATGTTTTTTACCTTCCCCCCCAAAAATTTAATTTTTGGAGTTGCATTTATTTTGTTGCCTGCAAATGGTTTGAATTTGGACTAGTCTAAATATTTGTCATTTCATAAAGAGTTCATTCAATCCTCGCTGTTTTTTTTAGCAAGTAGGACAGGGTTAATCAAGGTCAAGTAGAGTAAAATTTCATTCAGTATTTTAAAACAATCAGGTGAGCTAGTACAACTACTTCCTTCAACTCTTTTCCGAACGGCAAAATTTCAGACTTGTCCAAATTGAAAGCATTCGGAGACAACAAGATAAACTTGAAAAATTGAAATTTGTTTTGGTAAGGGTAGAAAACATTGTGGGAAAAGGAGAAAATGCTGGTTACCAGCATTTTCTCCTTATCCCACAATGTTTTCAAAAGACTTCTTACTCGGGGTTTTTAAAAGTCTGGATTGTGTGGTAACAGTTATCACATAACCTCCTACAAACATTTTTTGGTTTGTCTTGCAGCAGTCCACTCTGAGTGACAAAGAGGAATTGCTTGTGATGTGCATTTTGTCCTCTTACCATAGTGTTTTTTCTCTTTTCTGTATAAACATTTTAACTTCAAGTTAATTGTCCATACTTCAAAAGGGTATTTTCAAAGTCTCTAGATAAACGATGAAGTGAGTCAACTTTCCAGCAAACAATCCTGCATCTTGTTCTCTCTACAGAAGTAGTCCTTAGAAAATATGTGGGAAAACAGAAAAAGCTTGTTACAAGCAACTTCTCCTCTTGCCAAACTGTTGCCTATCTATCAGAGTACTTTTGTTGTGTGCAATGATGTCAATTCCAGTAAAATTTGTTGTTAGGGAAAGGGGGAAAGAATCTTTATCTCATCTTTGTAGAGATTAAATTTCAGTTCTCGTATCCTGACCCAGATTTACCCAATGATCTTCCAACTAGTAACATGTTCAACTAAGGTGATCAGATAGTAACAAAAATAGCAGATCTTCATGTCCATATTGTGTGGATTTAACCTTGACAATTTGTGGATCATTGTGGAGATTCTGCTACATGTATGAGAAAACTTTGTTTTATGTTCAGTGTCTTTAACAACAAGAGGGCCATGATGGCCCTGGATTGCTCACCTGAGTCAATAGGCGAAATTTCACTCAAGGGTCATAATGACCCAATTTAAAACTAAGCGAGACATTATTAACCCTTTACCACACAATCATGGGTTTTAACAACCGTGTAGAAGAAGCATTTTGAAAACATTGTGGGAAAAGGAGAAAATGCTGGTAGCCAGCATTTTCTCCTTTTCCCACAATGTTTTCTTCCCTATCCATAGCAAATTTCAAATTTTCAGTCCCATTTATTTCGTCTTCTGCTATTGCTTTCAATTTGGACCAGTCTAAAAGTTTGTCATTTGGTAAAGAGTTAAGACAAACATTCTGACCAATTGTCAGGTCAGTTGAGCTGAAAATGTGGCCTCTGGAGTCTCCAAAATGTATTTCTTGAATCTGACCTAGTGACCTAGTTTATGACCATATTTCAAACTCATCCAAGATATCAAGACAAACTTGTTAACCAAGGTTCAGGTGAATTGGGCAAGAATTGCTGCCTCTAGAGTACCCACAAGGTATTTCTGTAATTTGACCTAGTGACCTAGATTATAATGTGACACAATTTCAAACCCATTCAAGATATCATAAAGTCAAACATGCTGACAAATGTTTGAGTCAGTTGAGCAAAAATTGTGGCCTCCAGAATGCCTACAATACATTTCTTTAATTTGACCTAGTGACCTAGTTTATGACCCTATGAGACCCAATTTCTAATTGATCCAAGATATCAAGTAAAACATGTAAACCAATTTTCATGTCAATTTAGCTAGAATTGTGGCCATTAGAGTGCCTACAAGGTATTTTTTCAATGTGACCCTCTGAACTTGTTAATGACCCTATGTGACACAATTTTGAAGTCATCCGAGATATCATCAAGACAAACACGCTGACCAATTTTCAGGTCAATTAAGCAAGAATTGTGGCCCCTTGAGCACCCACAAGATATTTCTTTAGTTTGACCTAGTGATCTAGTTTATGACCCCAGGTGACCCAAATTCGAACTCATCCGAGATTTAATTCAGACAAACATTCTGACCAATTTTCAAGTCAATTGAGATAGAAATGTGGCATCTAGAGTGCCAACAAGGTATTTCCTTAATTTGACCTAGTGACCTAGTTTATGACCCCAGGTGACCCAAATTCAAACCCATCCGAGATTACATCAAAACAAACATTCTGACCAATTTTCAGGTCAATTGAGCAAGAAATGTGGCCTCTAGAGTGTCCACAAATTATTTCTTTAATTTGACCTAGTGACCTTGTTTATGACCCCAGGTGACCCAAATTCGAACTCGTCCGAGATTTCATCAAGACAAACATTCTGACCAATATTCAAGTCAATTGAGCAAAATATGTGGCCTCTAGAGTGCCCACAAGGTATTTCTATAATTTGACCTAGTGACCTAGTTTATGAACCCAGGTGACCCAAATTCGAACTCAACTGAGATTTGATCAAGACAAACATTCTGACCAATTTTCAGGTCAATTGAATATGAAATGTGGCCTCTAAAGTGTCCACAAGGTATTTCTTTAATTTGACCTAGTGACCTAGTTTATGACCCCAGGTGACCCAATTTCAAACTCATCGGAGATTTCATCAAGACAAACATTTTGACCAATTTTCAGGTCAATTGAGTAAGAAATGTGGCCTTTAAGAGTGCCCACAAGTTATTTCTTTAATTTGACCTAGTGACCTATTGACCTAAGCTGCGTATTTGCTTATTTCACGCTATTTGGAACAGTAAATACGCAACAAAACTTAATTCGAAGCGTAACAAAGACGCACATGTTTCTCAAGATAAGCAATTTGACTGAATTTCATTGCATATTTTGTTGACAACCGAGATCGTCATCTTGACTGCCTGTGTAGTCACTGAAACGCTCGCATATCATTTTCTGAATGAATTGCAAGCTTCTTGGATCAGCTGATTATACCACTCATCACAACTCAGCTGATTCTGTACCTACATCTATTTTGATCAATGGATCACCCGAGGTTTGCCGAATGCTGATTATATGTGTACTTGGTTTGGCATTCGGCAAACTTTGGGTCATCTTCTGATAAAATTTTCTCGGCTGTATCACATAGATTGATATGCACCTACACAGTACATGTCTTCTAAAATAAAATACACCACTTTACCGTTCTTAAATCGCAATACTCCACTTAGAAAAAGAAAACACTCATCACAATTTTCTCTTTAGAATCTTTCTTAATACATTTCCTTTGAAAAATAGTTTGCACATTAATTTTCTAACTCAGTCTATCAGTTTTCATTGACGCTTGGAAATCTGAAATAACCCGAGTTTTTTATGCTCAAAAATAATCTGCTTAAGGGTCAATCTGACACATGAGATCATCGGCTAAAGCTTCATATATATTAGCTCGCGGGCATGTACCCGGCAGATATATGGGCTTTAATAAGTTACAAAATTAGTGTCAAATGTGAAGTACGCACACGGCTCTCTTTATCACAGCTAATCAAACTGGCATTTTATGAAAATGTGATGAAAGTGTTCATCCTTTTATCTAGTGTAAAATGACAGGTTTAGTGTTACCTGCTATCCTAAATGAAAAATTCATATCAAACGATGCAGAAATACTTCTGCAAAAAATTAACTGACATGAAAAATCAGACGCTGAAAAAAAAAAACGCGAAAACCCATGACACATCAAAGGTCAGTTTGATGTCATCTGATCAGAGGCACTTTAATCTCTCTTATAGTCTTTAATAATGAATTTAAAGAGGGAATTTACACAAATCTGTATAAATCAAGAAGTGGAAGCCAAAATATCTGTTTTGTAGTGAGTAAACACTATTGGTTGCGTTATGAAATAAAACTACATGTATGTGACAACCTACAAATTAGACAGGGGAGGGTGAAAGTTAGGCCCTCTTGTTTAACAGTGTTAGCACTGGAACAAGTGTTAAAGAAGGTATTGGTCACACATAGGTGACCTTTCTTTTCAAATCCAGACATTCAAGCTCCATTTGATTTGTTGTCTGCTACTGCTCTAAATACGAAAGAGTCTAAAATTATGTTGTTTGGAAAACTGTTAAAACCTTGTCTGTGTCCATTTATTCATAATGACGACCTGCATGCTTGGGCTGCAAGTTAAAATTCATCTCTCCATCTTTCTGATGATCAAGTGCTTGGAATTACTGAACAGTTGTGACCAAGGTATCCATATTTTAGCAACACATTTTCTTTTCATACCATGTTCAGCATATAACATATAAAAAGAATGAAATAAAATTGCCATATTTTTCTATCACCCTTATTAGCTGCACACTGTATCAAATAAAAAAAAAGTTAACTTTATCGGATTGAAACATACTATGTTCAATTATGGGGTAAAACTCGATTTTTTAGCTACCATTAGAATTTTCTTGCTTAAAAATTTGCTGCTTAAGCAAAGTCACTTCATTTTACCCCTGCCATTAAAAAAATGATGCTTAAATACTCCTTGGCTCAAAAAATCATCTGGGGCTCTGGACCTAGTTTACGACCCCAGGTGACCCAAATTCAAACTCATCTGAGATTTCATCAATACAAACATTCTGACCAATTTTCAAGTCAATTGAGCTAGAAATGTGGCATCTAGAGTGCCCACAAGGTATTTCTTTAATTTGTTCTAGTGACTTAGTTTATGACCCCAGGTGACTCAAATTCAAATTCATCCGAGATTTGATCAAGACAAACATTCTGACCAATTTTCAGGTCAATTGAGTATGAAATGTGGCCTCTAGAGTGTCAACAAGGTATTTCTTTTAGGTAATTTGACCTAGTGACCTAGTTTATGACCCCAGGTGACCCAAATTCGAACTCATCCGAGATTTTATCAAGACAAACATTCTGACCAATTTTCAAAAAAGCTCACCTTGAGCATGTTGTGCTAGGTGAGCTAAAAACAGGAGGGCTATTGGCCCTATGGTGCTCACCTGAGTAAAGTCATCTATGATCTATAAGGCTGAAGACATCCTGGTTGTAATGATATAACCATATTAGAGCTAGTAACCTACATTTTGATTCAACATGACCCAGTTTCAAACTTGTTCCAAGATATTACCAAGACAAGCATTCTGATCACATTTGATTACTCTCAGACTGAAAATGTGGCCTCTAGAATGCACAAAGGGTTTCTTAGATTTGTCCAAGAGACCCTCTTTTCGACCTGCCGTGACCTGATTTCAAACTTGTCTGATATATCATAAAGACAAACACTCTGACCAAGTTTCATGAGTGTAAGACTGAAAATATGGCCTCAAGTCTGGAATGACCCACTTCTTTATCCAAAGTAACCCAATTTCAGTGTTGTATAAGACATTATCAGGACTAATATTCTGACCAAGTTTCATGAGTATCAGACTGAAAATGTAGCATCTAGTCTGCAAACAAGGTTTCCAAAGATATGACAAGGTGACCTACTTACTGACCCAACCTGACCCTGTATCAAACTTGTCACAGATATCAAGGCAAACATTCTGGCCAAGTTTCATGAGTATCAGACTAAACATGGCCTCTGGAGTGCACAGAAGTTTTTCTAAGATTTGACAAGGTGACTTACTTTCTGACCCAACATGACCCAATTTCAGAAGTGTCTGAGACATCATCAAGACAGACATTCTGACTAAGTTTCATGAGTATTAGACTAAAAATCAGGCCTTTAGATTGCACACAAATTTTTCTAAGATTTGACATGCTGACCTACTTTTTGACCCAACATGAAACAATTTAAAACTTGTCTGAGATATCATCAAGACAAACATTCTAACTAAGTTTCATAAGTATCCAACCAAAGATTTGGCCTCTGAATTGCACACAGGGTTTTTCTAAAGTTTGTGCCAGAGACCTACTTTTTGACCTGAAGTGACCCAATTTTGATTTTGTCACAGATTCAAAACAAACATTCTGACCCAATTTCATGAGTACCTGATGGAAAATCTGGCCTCTAGAGTGCACACAAGGTTATTGTTGATGACAACACAATGCACAATGGAAGACGAACACAGTATGATTACAGAAAGTGACCTTGAGTACTTTGTGCTCAGTTGACCTAATAGGTGTATTTCACATGTTAGAATTTGGGAAGCCATCTTTGCTTGCCAAGGGTGACAATAGCTAGGTTGCTCTATTCACCCTTGGTTGATAACTTGAAATTTGTAAGCCTCATGATATGCAAAATCATTGGTACCATCCATGGTTTTTGCTATCCATCATCAGCAAAACATGGAGAACTGCTAACCGCAGGAGAGAATTATCAAATATGCTGGAAATAATTACCAAAAGCAAGAGGGCCATCGGCCCTAAAGCGCTCACCTAAGTAAAGTCATCTACAGTTGATAAAGCTGGAAATAGCCTGGTTTTAATGATGTAAAACAAATGAGTGTAAGTGACCTACTGTGAGTGGCCTCTACGGTGCATATAAGGTTTTTCTATGATTTGATCCAGTGACCTACTTTTTGACCTGATGTGACCCACTTAGGAAGTTGTCAAAGATATCAAAAAGACAAACTTTCTGACCAAGTTTCATGAGTATCAGGCGGAAATGTGGCCTCTACAGTGCACACAAGGTTTATCTAACATTTTGCCCAATGACCTACATTTTGATCAGACATGACCCAATTTCGAACTTGTCTGAGATATAATCAAGACAGACAATATGACCTAATTTCATGAGTATCCGACTAAAATTGTGGCCTCAACAGTGCTCGCAAGGTTTTTCTAAAATTTAGCCCAGTGACCTACTTTTTGACCCAACATGACCCAATTTTAAACTTGTCCGAGATATCATCTAGACAAACATTCTACCCAAGTTTCATGAGTCTCAGGCTTAAAATGTGGCCCCTAGAGTGTGCACGCAAGGTTTTTCTAAGATTTGGCCCAGTGACATACTTTTTTACCAGACATGACCCAATTTCAAAGTTGTCCAATATATTGTCAAGACAAACATTCTGACCAAGTTTCATGCATATCTGACTGAAACTGTAGCCTCCAGAGTGCACACAAGGTAAAATGTTGATGCCGAACGCCGGACACAATAGCTCACCTTGAGCACTTCGTGCTTAGGTGAGCTAACAAGAGGGCCAATGGCCCTCAAGCGCTCTTGATGGATAAAGTTGAAGAGATCCTGGTTGTGATGGTGTAACACATAAGTGTTTTGACCACTTTTGATGACTATCATACTGAAAATATCGTAGAGTATACACACCGTTTTGTTAAGATTTGTCCCAGTGACCTACTTTTTGACCTGACATGACCCAATCTTGAGCTAGTCCAAAATATCAAGACAAATATTCTGACCAATTTTCATAAGTATCAGATTGAAAGTGAGCCCTAGAGGGTACACAAGGTTTTTCCAAGTTATGTCTAAGTGACCTACTTACTGACCTGGCATGACCCAATTTTGAACTTGTTCAATATACAGTAAAACCTCGATATTTCCAGTCTCGAAAATTCGAGAACCCCGCATTATTCGAGGAATTTCCATAGTCCTGGCAAAAACTCCACTATATTGCACCAAAAGCAGATCGGTCATTTCGAGTCTCAATAATCTGAAAATTCGAACACGTATGTTGGTCCCTGTCATCATTTTGCTTCTTTAAATTGATTGTTAATTCGAACACAATACTTTCTCACCTCTCGAGTAATTGTTTTCACACCTTTTTCTGCTCAAAGGATTTGGCGAGTCGGCCCGTGTACGGTGTGGTGTAAGTTTTACAATCATTGACAATTACTACAGGGGATTCACATTACCCAATAAGTTGGGAAGAAATTGACATTGATTTGATGATGAGAGATTAATGATGACAAGTTGTGACGACCTCCCCATCTCATTTAGGTTGTCTGATATATTTCGTCTTATAAAATTCACAGAAGTATTTTATTCCTGATTAAACAAGTGATTTTATCTCCCGACTACAATTTTCTGTAGTATGTTCGTACATCAATGGTTCAAAGTCATTGCTGACGCTAAAAAGACAGTTTGAAGCGTTTGTGATCGGACGATGTTTAATTTCTTATCCGTTTTCGTGTCTATCTATTTATAGCATCAGGGTTTTCCCAAGTTGCTTCGTCACAAAATAAAAAAGTCTGATCACATTTTTCCCCATCTTGTTACGATGACGTCGTGTTTCAAGTTTGCGTGAATACCATTGGTTTATTTACATGTCACAGAAATTTTCCTGACTTTGACACTGACAGGTTAATGTTATTTTTCACGGGTGTGTAGATATCATGGTGCGTTCTTCTTTCATGGACATTGAAAAGCACCGTGGAACACAGAACTGCTTGTAAACGTTTACATATATCGACACCAAAATAACTTTTCCTTACATTCTTGAGTTTTAGCGAGAAGTAAATCGCACATTCTCTCTTTTTAAAAATTTTTTGACATCTTGCCCGCTTTCATTCTTTGATCGTTTTCAACTCATTTCTAGTTGCACGTCGCCGTATTCAAATATATTTCAGGGAAACACCAGTGTTGGAGGAAGATACAAGTGTAAATTTTCGAATTTTTATTTTCTAGGAAAGTGCAAGCACCATATCAATATTACCTTCTGGCGTTTTCTCGGTAAACAAATAAAAGTTTGCATATTTTCCTGTGGGGTGACAGTTATTGGGGGCGAATGCAAAAGGCGAAATTTTACGATTTCGTAAAAACTACAGTACCGACCTTCCTGGAAAAAAAGGTGAATTAGAGTGATTAATATTAATCAATCAAAACACATGAATTTACAAAAATAATCACTCGATGTGATATTCTTTGAATGTTATGAAAAAAAAAGAACAAAAATTTGGTTGTATTGCCCGGGGAAGTATACTTTGATTGCCGATCTTAAACGGAATGCAACTTTGTTTTCACTGATATTTTGGATAATTCGAGAACTGCGATAATTCGAGCATTTTGCTTGTCCCTGTGGGACTTTGAATTATCGAGGTTTTACTGTATTAAAAACACAAGTGTTTTCACCAATTTTTAAGAGTATTGGACTGAAAATGTGGCCTTTAACACACATATAAAAAGTTTCTTATATTTGTCACAGTGACCTATTTTTTGACCCAACATTACCCAGTTCCAAGATTTGTCCAAGTTACCCATTTATTTACCTCGCAAAACACAATTTTAATCTTTTTCAAGATATTAACAAGACATTTTGACCAACTGTCATGAGTATCAGACTGAAAATATGGCCTGTAGAGAGCACACAAGATTTTCTAAGATTTGCCCCAGTGACCTACTTGTTGACCATTTTGTCTAAGATATCGTCAAGAAAAACATTCTTACCAGTTTGATGAGCATCAGTCTCAGACTGAAAATGGCCTCTAGAAGGCACACAAGTTTTTCTAAGATTTGTCCCAATGACCTGCTTTCTTACCCGACTTGACACTATTTCGAACTTGTCTGAGATATTATCAAGACAAATATCCTGACCAATTTTCATGAGTATTGGACTGAAAATGTGGCCTCTAAAGTGCAAACAAGGAGATTGTTGATGCCTGGACAACAGACTCCTCACAACGGGCGCCAGACACAGCATAATCACAAGAGCTCACCTTGAGCACTTTGTGCTCAGATGAGTTAAATATAGACAAACAATTTTTATCACAATATTCCTTGTAATAAATCAGTTAAATCATGTTTCAGGATACATTTCAGCACCAGATGATGCTCTGTGAAAATATGTGTGTGGATTTTGCCAAAAGGCTTATGTTATGCCAGGTTTGATTGTATTTTAATGATGTAATTTTAGGGGAGATAAGTATCAAAATCTAGTTGGCAGCAATTGGAGATATTACAAATTTTGACTTGGTCAGCCAAGGGTGAATAGCAAAATGTAGTGATCATCACCCTTGGCTAATAAATATGTCAGGAATCTTAGTTTGTAAGGCTGTTTCTATAAGGTGTTTCAATTGAAATCTAGCTGTTTTGTTTTCTTATTCTATTGGTGCACAGTTGTCTGCTACAGCAATGTATATACTGTTTCTGTGGATTTTTTGTGACTTATTGTCATAAAAATCGGAGTTAAACAGTGTTTTCTCCAGAGCATGTTTTGTGCCACTTTGACACCTTTTTTTTTCGCTCACGTTTCTTGCTTAAATGATAAAGTTGCATCTTTTCTGATGGGCCTAAATTAATCAAAGTACTGAAAGTACTGACAGACTAGTGAATTTGATTGATTGACTGATTGTATGATGTGTAACCCTATTTTCAACATTATTTTAGTTATATATCGGCGGCCAGTGCACATATCCATGCTTTCCTGGAGTATCTTTTACCAGTACTCCGCACAATATTCTTTCCAAGCCACTGGCTGCTTTCCCACATAACCACCGTTGAAACTTGAGAGGGGAATGAATCCTGTCGCAATGACTATTATCAATCCTCGGAAAGAAATTGGCCAAGCCGGGGACTGAACCAGCGACCTCCTGTTCTCATGTCCTGTATGCTACCGACTGAGCTACCGGGGCTATGCATGCTATCGGTTGACTATCATTCGGTTTAAGTTTAACCCTTAACCTGCTAGAAAAATTAAATGACACTTTCAAGCCAGTGGTAAACACCTGAATATTGCTATTTCGAAGTTACATTTTGGAGAAAATATATCCTCTTATCAGACAGTGTAGATCCAAGAAAAGACTGCTGCTCTGTGCAGTCTGATCTTGATACACACTGTCCACAAAAGGTCACCGAGTCGTGGTGATGCTGGTAAAAGAAACTCCAGGAAAGCATGGATAGGTGCACTGGCCTTCATGATATCACCTAAATAATGTTGAAAACAGTGTTAAACACCACACAATCAATAAGTCAATATCCAATAGTGCAAGATGTAGTGAACTATTCAACTCTGTACGAAACGAAATTCAAAGCTGTTACAGACCACCAATTTAAGATGGATGAATTGATGAAACCCGATTCCAAAAAGGCAGAAAACAATGTGGGAAAAGGAGAAAATGCTGGTTACCAGGGATTCTTCCTCAGTGTCATTAAAACTCCAGATTGTGTGGTAAAGGGTTAATATTCTAAACATAAAATAACAGTTTAACATAACAGTTTAACTGTACACAATGATCTAAATAATAATGACTGAAGGAATGATAAGGGTTCCCTGTCCAGTGAGAGTTAATGCAGCTGGGATTTGGGACAAGTTACCTAGGTGTATCTATTTTTAGATTCATTCATAATGTTACAGTGGTGTAGGAATAACTGATAATAGCCTGCTTTGCATATGTCACTTAATTTACATATAAGCAAAGATCTTGTACCTTATAAATGACATCTTGTTCAGTCTATTACTTTGTATGTAGACATGTTCAAATTGGAGTGGTAGAGATTTAGTGGTTTTTGTCAAAATTGTCATATATAACAGAATTAGGATTTCTAATAGAAAGAAGTATTTTACTGTGAGGCAGTATTTGGCAACTGTGGGGTTTTTTGTTTGACTCTGGGTCAATCATGATGCCTATACACTAGCTTTGCTAGTCTAATCAAAGGACTGATAGTCCTGAGAGTCGCCTGAAGGGTTATGGGATTGGAGGTGTTCACCCTTTTGGTTCAAATCCATTAAAAAAAAATTCAAGATACAAAATAACTTAACAATAAGACAGTATTATATGCAAGCATATTTCTGAGTTGTCATCCTAAAATTACAAACATTAATATTAAAATTTACATGGAAAATATATGTGGTGAGAATTAAAATTTAGGCAACAGGAACAACTTTAAAAAATTCGAAGTCTCTTACTCCGGGAGACTTCTTTTAAAAAAAATTTTTTTTGAAAAGGTACAATCAATATAAAACAAGTCATTTCGCTGAAATGCTATCCACTGCCGAAAAAAAAAAACATTTTTTTGATAGACACATAATTATAAGAGGTATTGTGTTTTGCATTTAAATGGCCTTTTTTGTTACCGGTGAAAATATACATTAAGCCCCTTTTTCCATGACACTGCATTTCATTAAATAAAAACAATACTGAATGTCTGTGGTTTATGATAAACAATATAAATATGAAGTTTTATAAAATTTTGTCCAGTAGTTAAAGAGATATTGGTCCATAATGGAAATATACATCAAGCCCCTTTTTTCCATGACACCGTATAACAAGAGGGCCATGATGGCCCTGTATCGCTCCACTGGCTTATAAATATAACCCATAAATACTAAACATTTCAATTCCAAGCCAAATGATTTCAAAATGAAGACTTACAAAGTTTTCTCTGTAAAAGCCCATGTGAAAGTTGAGACCCACAGGGCAAAGCCATTTTTGATCCCAGAGCTATAATTACTTGAACCCTGGTAGAGGTCCACAAGATAAAGCCACATGCCAAAATAATACAAGTCTATGCTGTATGGTTATAAATAAGGTGATTTTAAAGTTTTGTCCACATGAAGCCTCTGTAAAACATAAGACAACTGATGCATGGCAAATTTCAAAAAAAAAATCAAAACAGGAAGATTTGTTAAGTTGTCACTATGTAAGCCCATGTAAAACTTGTTATCCCTGCGGCGGGGCCAATTTTGACCCCAGGGCTAATATTTTGGCCAGCTTGGTAGAGGCCCACTAGATATAGCTACACGCAAAATTTGGTAGCTCTAGGCCTTATGGCTAGGTACAGGAAGATTTTTAAAGTTTTCTCTATATAAGCCTATGTAAAACTTATGACCCCTGGGGCAGAGCCAATTTTGACCCCAGGGCTATAATTTGAAGAAACTTGATAGAGGTGTGCTACATGCCAAATTTGGTAGCCCTATGCCTTATGGTTTCAGACAAGAAGATTTTTACAGATTTCCAATATTTTTCAGTTTTGTTGCCATGGCAACCAGAGTTTTTGAAGGAATCAAATTCTTTCAAGAAATTCTGAAGAGGACCATGGAAGGATCATTTCTGTGAAGTTTCATGAAAATTGGATGGGTAGTTTCAGAGAAGAAGATGTTTGAAATAAAAGTTAACGCACGCACAGACAGACGCACGGACGGACGGATGCACAACGGACACCGGGCCATGACATAAGCCCGCTGGCCTTCGGCCAGGGGAGCTAAAAACAAAATAACACAAAACAAGCAGATCGGAAGACATCAATCCTCCTTTTTCCATGACAAGGCATTACATTAAACAAGAGGGCCATGATGGCCCTGGGTCGCTCACTTTAGTAGAGTGCCTTAAAGGTTTTTCTTTAATTTGACCATGTGACCTAGTTTTTGACTGCAGGTGACCCAATTTCAAACTCATATTTCATGAAGACAAACATTCTGACCAATTTTCAAGTCAATTGAGCAAAAAATGTGGCCTCGAGTGCCCTAAAGGTATTTCTTTAATTTGACCTAGTGACCTAGATTATGACCCCAGGTGACCCAAATTTGAACTGGTCTTTGACTATATCAAAAGAATCATTTTAACCAATTTTCAAATCAAATGAATAATAAATGTGGCCTCTAGAGTGCCCACTAGCTATTTCTTTATTATGACCAAGTGAACTAGTTTATGACCCAAGTTGACCCAAATTCAGACTCATGTGAGATTTTACAAAGACAAACATTCTGACCAATTTTCAAGGCAATTAAGCAAATAATGTGGCCTCTAGAGTGCCCACAAGGTATTTCTTTGTTTTGACCTAGTGACCTAGTTTATGGTTCCAGGTGACCCAAATCCAAACTCATCTGGTATTTCATCAAGACAAACATTCTGGCCAAATTTCAGGTCATTTGAGCAATAAATGTGGCCTCCAGAGTGCAAACAAGGTATTTCTTTAATTTGACCCAGTGAACTAGTTTATGACCCAAGTTGACCCAAATTAATCTTATGTGAGACTTTGTAAAGACAAACTTTCTAACTAATTTTCAAGGCAATTGAGCAAATAATGTGGCCTCGAGAGTGCCAACAAGGTATTCCTTTAATTTGACCTAGTGACCTAGTTTATGACCCAAGATGACCCAATTTTGAACTCAATGAACTTGTTGCGCTTAGATGGGCAAACAAACTTAGAAGAGAATCACTACATACCAAATATCAAAGCTCTACGCCTTCCAGTTTTAAAGAAGAATTTTAAAGTTTTCCTTCTTTGTTCCTACGTTCGAACTTGTGACACCCGGGGCTGGGCCAGTTTTGACCCAGGGGCATCATATGAACAAACTTGGTAGAGGTCCACTAGGAAATGCTACATACCAAATATCAAAGCTCTACACCTTCCCATTTAAGAGAAAAAGAAATTTAAAGTTTTCCTTCTTTGATCCTATCTTCGAACTTGTGACCCCCGGGGCTGGGCCAGTTTTGACCTAGGGGCATCATATGAACAAACTTGGTAGAGGTCCACTCTGAGATGCAACATACCAAATATCAAAGCTCCACACCTTTCGGTTTCAGAAAAGAAGAATCTTAAAGTTTTCCTTCTTTGTTCCTATGTTCGAACTTGTGACCCCAGGGGCTGGGCCAGTTTTGACCCAAGCAGCATCCTTGGAACAAATTTGGTAGAAGTCCACTAGGAGATGCTACATACCAAATATCAAAGCTCTATGCCTTCCCATTTAAGAGAAAAAAAAATTAAAGTTTTCCTTCTTTGTTCCTATGTTTGAACTTGTGACCCCTGGGACAGGGCCAATTTTGACGCCAAGGGCATCATATGAACAAACTTAGTAGAGAACTACTAGGCGATGCTACATACCAAATATCGAAGCTCTACGCCTTCCAGTTTCAGAGATGATTCTTAAAGTTTTCCTTCTCTGTTCCTATGTTCAAATTTGTGAACCCCCGGGGCAGGGCCACCTTTTGCCCCAAGGGCATCATATGCACAAACTTGGTAGAGATCCACTAGAAGATGCTACATACCAAATATCAAAGCTCTATGCCTTCTAGTTTTAGAGAAGAAGATTTTTGAAGTTTTCATTCTTTGTTCCTATGTTGGAAATTGTGACCCCCAGGGCAGGGCCAGTTTTGACCCCAGGGGCATCATATGAACAAACTTGGTAGAGGTCCACTAGGCAATGCTACATACCAAATATCAAAGCTCTACGCCTTCCAGTTTCAGAGAAGATGATTTTTAAAGTTTCCCCTCTTTGTTCCTATGTTCGAACTTGGGACCCCCAGGGCAGGGCCAGTTTTGACCCCAGGGCATCATATGAACAAACTTGGTAGAGGTCCACTAGGAGATGCTTCATGCCAAATATCAAAGCTCTATGCCTTCTAGTTTTAGAGAAGAAGATTTTTAAAGTTGTCCTTCTTTGTTCCTATGTTGGAAATTGTGACCCCCTGGGACAGGGCCAGTTTTGACCCAAGGGGCATCATATGAACAAACTTGGTAGAGGTCCACTAGGAGATGCTTCATGCCAAATATCAAAGCTCTATGCCTTCTAGTTTTACAGAAGAAGATTTTTAAAGTTTTCCTTCTTTGTTCCTATGTTGGAAATTGTGACCCCCGGGGCGGGGCCAGTTTTGATCCCAGGGGCATCATATGAACAAACTTGGTAGAGGTCCACTAGGAGATGCTACATGCCAAATATCAAAGCTCTACACCTTCAAGTTTCAGAGAAGAAGATTTTTAAAGTTTTCCTTCTTTGTTACTATGCTCAAACTTGTGACCCCCAGGGCGGGGCCAGTTTTGACCCCAGGGGCATCATATTAACAAACTTGGTAGAGGTCCACTAGGCAATGCTACATACCAAATATCAAAGCTCTACGCCTTCCAGTTTCAGAGAAGATGATTTTTAAAGTTTCCCCTCTTTGTTCCTATGTTCGAACTTGTGACCCCCGGGGCAGGGCCAGTTTTGACCCCAAGGGCATCATATGAACAAATTTGGTAGAGGTCCACTAGGAGATGCTTCATGCCAAATATCAAAGCTCTATGCCTTCTAGTTTTAGAGAAGAAGATTTTTAAAGTTTTCCTTCTTTGTTCCTATGTTGGAAATTGTGACCCCCGGGGCGGGGCCAGTTTTGACCCCAGGGGCATCAAATGAACAAACTTGGTAGAGGTCCACTAGGAGATGCTACATACCAAATATCAAAGCTCTGCGCCTTCTAGTTTCAGAGAAGAAGATTTTCAAAGATTTTGCTTTTTTTTCCTTTTTGTTGCCATGGCAACCAGAGTTGTGGGTGGAATTCAATTCTTTGAACAATTTTGGTAGAGCTTCACCCAAGGAACATCCCTGCGAAGTTTCATCAAGATTGGCCCAGTGGTTTAGGAGAAGATGTTTAAAGAAATTGTTGACGGACGCCGGACGCTGGACATAGGGCAATCACAATAGCTCACCTTTAGCACGTTGTGCTAAGGTGAGCTAAAAAGTGTATCGGCAGACTATCATGAGGGACATGTATGAAGTTTGATTAACCTTCCTTAACGATTTTAGAATATATCTGTCTGGATGGACAGAGATCGGACAGACAAATTCGGTGGGGCATAATAACTGTCGAAGTTCCATCAATATTTACGGTTCCTCCCTAGCTTTATAATTCCTGTAAAAAATGTGGTTAAAAATTAGGCTTCTAGGTTGATAAAATGTTTTTCTAGCACAGAATCTGGGTGACTTAACTTACATGTATATCTTAATTCTTACACATATTGCTAAAACAAACATTCTGGTACCAGCATTTTCTCCTTTTCTCACAATGTTTTCAAAAGGCTTCTAAATCAGGGTCGTTAAAAGTCGGTATTATGTGGTAAAGAGTTAACTTACATGTATACCTTAATTCTTACACATATTGCTAAAACAAACATTCTGAATAATTTCAGTAGAATAGGACGTACATTTTCTCTCCAGATTTAGAACAAATTGTTTTTGTCTGACACAATTTTTCTAAAATTGGACCAAGTGGTTATACATACATCAGTTAACTTGAATAATTGTCCTTTCCAAATACAGGATGCTGGATATGAAATTTGGGTGTAATTGCTTATACTGTTTCAGAGGCAGTGATTCTGAAATGTTACTACTCAGTTCTGAAACTTCTGCTAAGTTTATAGAAACAGTGCAGAACCAGTTGAACAATTATACAAGAGGACAATTTAGGCAATACTAGTATGGAACTCAGTTGAACTTTGTCTTCTGGTATAGGATCTAGTGACATACTTTTAGACCAAAAATGCCCTTTTGCAACTCGCCCATATCAAATCTAAGCAGTCTGACAAAGTTTCATGAGTATTGGACTGAACATAGATGAATTCTACAGCACTATTACGGTTTCGTCTGATTTGACCTAGTGACAACCTTTTTCTTTTAACACCTGGTGACCTATATTCAGTTTTGTCAAAAATATTATTGAGACAAACAGCGAGGCAATTTCATGATCACTGGACTGAAATGCAGCCTCTGGAGCACACACAAATATTTGACTCAGTAATCTACATGTCCATTGGAAATAATTTGTTCTTGTTGTTGTCCGGGTTCAAGTTTTGTCCACAATGGACTCTAAGAATGTGGCTGCTACAGCTCAAGAAAAACAACATAACCCAATAGTACGATCATCAGCCTTTTAATTTTGTCCGAGTTTTATAACATCCCAGGAATTTGCACTGCTTCCACACCAATTGAAAATTGTACAGATCTACATGTTATATTGCTTTGGTGTCAACTAAATGTTCGTGATTCGCTCTATTACCCTTTACAACAACCTTTTACGAGATTACAAACACACCAATAAAGAACTTGTTGTTCGAGTGGGTTAACACTGATCTGTTCTATTATTTTTGAATTATAGTAGAGTAAAAAGCCAAGTTCTCAGATTACTGGTTGTTAGAACTGCGTAGTTTCAAGTCGAATTCCCGTGTGAATTTAGATTTTGTCAGTTACGAAAGTACCTTGCGTTCTGACACCCACACTAATAAATTATTGTTTCATAAATAATAGATCCAGGTTAATCGCACATTGAAAAAAAAACCAGACTTTGACAAATTCATCTCTTTAACTAGAGGCCCTTGAGGGCCTGAATTGCTCCACTGGCATGATTGTGCTGTTTTTATAGCATATGCTATGAATTCATGAAGCGAAAAGGAAAAACAAACACACAAAAAAATGGGGGAAAGGGTTGTTGCAACTGGACTTGAACCCACTAGGATAGCACAAGTAGGCATGGTGAATTGAACAAAATTAATAGTGAAAAAAAAAAAAGAACTGAAGTACAATTTCTCAAAGCCAATTGTTTGGAATCCAGTCAAATTTGATAGGGTTTCAGTACTCACTGTTTTAAACAATCCCTGCAAGTTTCAAAGAAATGTGACCAATAATGTGGACTGTGTTGAGTAAACAATACTAAGTCATCAAATGGCTGCTTTTCCTAAACCAATTGCTAGATTTTCTTCATTCTTAATAGAGTTCAATCCCTTGATGTTACAAATAATCTTTGCAAGTTTCAAAAGATTGAATCAAAAATGTGACTTAATAGCATAAACAAGAAATGTCAATTGTCACTTTTAAATGGCTCCTTTTCCCATACTGATTTTCAAATGATTTGTTTTTTCTTTTTAAATCCAAAGGGTTCAAGCTATTGATAATATAAAGCAACTATGCAAGTTTCATGAAAATTCAACCACAAATGCCGACATTATCGCATAAACTAGAATTATAAATTTTCAAATTTAAATGGCTCCTTTTCCAATACTAATTGTCAATTTTTTTTCAAAATTGATAGGGTTCAGGCTGTTGATGATACAAAACAACTACAAGTTTCATGAAAATCCAACCACAAATACAGACTTTATTGCGTAAATAAGAAAAAGGAAATTTTGACCTTTAAATAGCTACTTTTCCCATACTGATTGTCAGATTTTTTTCAAAATCAATAGGGTTCAAGATATCAATGAGATAAAACAAACTGTGCGAGTTTCACAGAAATCAGACCACAAATGCAGACTTCATCGCGTAAACAAGAAATTGAAATTTGAACTTTAAATAGCTACTTTTCCAACACTGATTTTTAGATTTTTTTCAAAATCAATAGGGTTCAAACTATTGATGAGATAAACAAACTGTGCAAGTTTCACGAAAATCTGACAACAAATGAAGACTTTATCGCGTAAACAAGAAACTGAATTTTTTAATTTTAAATGGCTACTTTTCCCACACTGATTGTCTGATTACTTTCAAAATCAATAGGGTTCAAGCTCTTGATGAGATTAATAAATTGTGCAAGTTTCACGAAAATCCGACCACAAATGCAGACTTTACTACGTAAACAAGAAATTGAAATTTTGAACTTTAAATGGCTACTTTTCCCACATTGATTGTCAGATTTTTTTTCAAAATCAATATTCTTCATGCTATTGATCAGATAAACAAACTGTGCAAGTTTCATGAAAATCTGACGACAAATGCAGACTTTATTGCATTAACAAGAAACTGAAATGTTCAACGTTAAATGGCTACTTTTCCCACACTGATTGTCAGATTACTTTCAAAATCAATAGGGTTCAAGCTATTGATGAGATAAACAAACTGTGCAAGTTTCACGAAAATCTGATGACAAATGCAGACTTTACCGCATAAACAAGAAACTGAAATTTTTAATTTTAAATGGCTACTTTTCCCACACTGATTGTCAGATTACTTTCAAAATCAATAGGGTTCAAGCTATTGATAAGATAAACAAACTGTGCAAGTTTCACGAAAATCTGATGACAAATGCAGACTTTATCGCGTAAACAAGAAACTGAAATTTTGAAATTTAAATGGCTACTTTTCCCACACTGATGGTCAGATTTTTTTCAAAATCAGTAGGGTTCAAGCTATTGATGAGATAAACAAACTGCAAGTTTCATGAAAATCCGACCATAAATGAAGACTTTATCGTGTAAACAAGAAAAACTGACAGACAGACGACCGAAACAACGCCATGACATAAGCTCTGCTGGCTTACAGCCAGTAGAGCTAAAAACGAAAAATGATTAACATAGTAAACTTTAAAACACTCTCTCTGTATTCAACGGATCGGTGAAGTGCTAGGTCTGTGTACGCTGAAAATAAAGGCCGGTTCAGCGACTGATTCATAAATATGTAAATTTATAAACAATCCCCTGGTGCAAATGACGTTATACGTCACGTGATTACAAGATCTATATTTGTCCCACAGCTACATTCCAGAAAGCACCTGCTACGCAATGACTTAGTACAGCCTAGAATCGTGCGCATTACATACGCTATGTACAAAAATGTGTAAGAAAAGCACAAAAGTGGGGATCAGTTGTATTGGTATCTGATTCTAAATGCAAATGCTTTACAACAGGAACTGAAACTGGAACCAGTTTCGCTTCATTTCAAGAGTAGAAGCAGCGTTGACTATTCCTCAACATGTCTGTGCCAAAGAAAACAAGAGGGCCATGATGGCCCTGGGTCGCTCACCTGAGTCAATAGGCGAAATTCACTCAACGTGCATAATCCAATTTCTGACCAATTGTCAGGTCAATTGATGAACAAACTTGGTAGAGGTCCACTAGGAGATGCTACATGCCAAATATCAAAGCTCCACGCCTTCCAGTTTCAGAGAAGAAGAATTTTGAAGTTTTCATTCTTTGTTCCTATGTTCGAAAATTGTGACCCCCGGGGTAGGGCCAGTTTTGACCCCAGGGGCGTTATATGAACAAACTTAGTAGAAGTCCACTAGGAGATGCTACATGCCGAAAATCAAAGCTCCACGCCTTCCAGTTTCAGAGAAGAAGAATTTTAAAGTTTTCATTCTTTGTTCCTATGTTCGAAACTTGTGACCCCCGAGGCGGGGCCAGTTTTGACCCCAGGGGCGTCATATGAACAAACTTGGTAGAGGTCCACTAGGAAATGCTACATGCCAAATATCAAAGCTCCATGCCTTCCAGTTTCAGAGAAGAAGAATTTTAAAGTTTTCATTCTTTGTTCCTATGTTCGAAACTTGTGACCCCCGGGGCAGGGCCAGTTTTGACCCCAGGGACATCATATGAACAAACTTGGTAGAGGTCCACTAGGAGATGCTACATGCCAAATATCAAAGCTCCACGCCTTCCAGTTTCAGAGAAGAAGAATTTTAAAGTTTTCATTCTTTGTTCCTATGTTCGAAACTTGTGACCCCCAGGGCGGGGCCAGTTTTGACCCCAGGGGCGTCACGTGAACAAACTTGGTAGAGGTCCACAAGGAGATGCTACATGCCAAATATCAAAGCTCCATGCCTTCCAGTTTCAGAGAAGAAGAATTTTAAAGTTTTCATTCTTTGTTCCTATGTTTGAAACTTGTGACCCCCGGGGCTGGGCCAGTTTTGACCCCAGGGGCGTCATATGAACAAACTTGGTAGAGGTCCACTAGGAGATGCTACATGCCAAATATCAAAGCTCCACGCCTTCCAGTTTCAGAGAAGAAGAATTTTAAAGTTTTCCTTCTTTGTTCCTATGTATGTAACTTGTGACCCCCGGGACGGGGCCAGTTTTGACCCCAGGGATATCATATGAACAAACTTGGTAGAGGTCCACTAGGAGATGCTACATGCCAAATATCAAAGCTCCACACCTTCCAGTTTCAGAGAAGAAGAATTTTAAAGTTTTCATTCTTTGTTCCTATGTTTGAACTTGTGACCCCCGGGGCGGGGCCAGTTTTGACCCCAGGGACATCATATGAACAAACTTGGTAGAAGTCCACTAGAAGATGCTACATACCAAATATCAAAGCTCTATGCCTTCTAGTTTCAGAGAAGAAGATTTTTAAAGATTTTGCTATTTTTTTCCTTTTGGTTGCCATGGCAACCAGAGTTATGGGTGGAATTCAATTTCTTGAACAACTTTGGTAGAGCTTCACCTGAGGAACATCCCTGCCAAGTTTCATCAAGATTGGCCCTGTGGTTTAGGAGGAGAAGATGTTTAAAGAAATTGTGGACGACGGACGACGGACATTGGGCGATCACAAAAGCTCACCTTGAGCACTTTGTGCTCAGGTGAGCTAAAAACAGTAACTTTTGACAGCGTTTTCAGCACCAGAAAGCAAACAAGCTGAACTTGATAGTAAATCGTACAAAAAGCATATTAGGTCAACATTACCAAGCACTGAATCTTGACTATTTATATTGCATAAAAATGTCCTCGGGACTGAAGAAATGACGACTACTGATCTTGTTTTGTATATGATGCTGTCATTTTGCACAGCAAGTAACAAAATTCATCATTTAACTCTTTCCCAAACAAGCCCTGGTTTTCACGTGTCTGCAGTGCAAGTCTTTTGAAAACACTGCGGGAAAAGGAGAAATTGCTCGTAACGAGCAATTTCTCCCTTTCCCACAGTGTTTTCTACTCTTTTTGAGAACTTCCTGCCATTTTTATCAATTTAAAATTGTCGTCTGCAAACTCTTTCAATTTGGACCAGTCCAAAATTTGTCATTTGGGAAAGGGTTAAATGACTGGACATTTAGATGTTTAGTGATGTCAATAAAACAAAAACAAAGAATATTGAAAATTTGTCTGTCAATCATTTATTTGAAAAATCATACAAAGAATTAGACTCCCATTTTTGACCTTAAACCCTCTAATTTCTGGATAGAGGGTCAAAAATGACCCATAAAATTTCATGTCTGGAGAAAATACTGGTTAAATAGTGACCATCAATATGTCAACAAGGTTTTTTTCTCGGGACCTAACTTTGACCACTTCGTGCTACAGTGAACTAAAAGTATTGGCTCAAAAATCAGACAGTACCTTGAAGATAGGGCAGAATTAGGATATTAGACGACATTTACCTCATTTCGCTAATAAAAAAATGGCAGCATGTGGAGAATATATGGGAACATATCTCTAAGATGAAAGAGTTAAAATTGAATTTATTAAAAAATGTTAAGATATAATAAAACTGCAGTATTCTAGATTGCATACACAGAACTTACAGATGAACCTAAACAGAATTACTCTTTCCAAATATCTCTTGTACTTTCAAAGAATAACCTAACAACTACAATCTCTGTTCCATTTTCAAATATCATTTTACATTCATCAGAACTCAACAACCATCCCAAATCTATTTTAAGTAACAAGGCCACACCTGAAAATAAACAGAATAGTTTTCTCCATGTGGGACAAACAAGGATAACAAACTTGACCCAGATAGCTGAACAATCCATTTCCTGTGCAGTAGTGCAGGTCCTCACATAATGTGTATTATCAACCCCGTTTTTTTTGACGGTACTCCATGAAATCTGATCACACAAGCAATGGTTACAACACAAGCCTGTCAACTATAGCCTCATTGCTACAACTGGTAAATTTTCACACAAGGCTGTGCTTCAGTTCAGGGTCAGCTCAACTGAAATTACCTCGAGCCAAAACCTTAACCCCAACCCTACAGATTGACGCAAGTTCTGATGCTAGTGAATACAAGCAGCAGATATGAGGTAAATAGATTCCCAAATACAAACCTTCTCATATGCATGCCCAGAGACATACTTAGTCTCTATTCCTTTTTTCAGTAATCAACCTTCAAATACTTATCCCAATTATACTTGCATTAGCAGATAGTTTAGATTAAGATCACACTGCACAGATCATAAATCGGTCTAAAAAATATAGTATTTACTTTATTTGATCTCTTTAACTGAAAGCAAAAATCTACTTCCGTCACTCCAAGGGTTAAAATTGCTTTTTTTATTATTATGTGTGATACGAGGACATGTTTTTATCATTTTCTAACAGAGCAATACAATTACATTTAGCTCGTTCATTTGTACATCAATATTTCAGCAATTTCATTGATGAATTCTTCACTCTTATTTTTTCTTAATGTGAAAAATTGTACAATTAAATCTTCCCATACCATTTATTATTTTTGGGAAAGGAATCTTGAAATCAACATACTAAAATTTCCAGTTTCTGTTTAACCCTTAAGCTGCTAAGTGCGACTCACTGACCTTTTGCAGATAGTGTAGATCAAGATCAGACTGCACAGAACGTGCAGTGTGATTTTAGATCTACACTGTATGATAAGGAGATATTTTTCTCCAAGAAATAAGTTTGAAATAACATTATTAGGGTTTTACTATCGGCTTGAAAGTTTTATTTAACTTATTTACTAGGATAAGGGTTAAAGCCAGAAGCAGAGTATTCTATGCATTTCTGGTGTTTCTTTACCAGAAAAATGCATTTTATAATGACAGGCTGACGCAACAGAATTAATACATCACATCTTTCTTGATGCTACATAAATCAGAACTAAAAAGTCACATAAAAAATTAATTCCATCAATATCTTACGAAAGTCATTCTGCAAAATGATATCGAATCCGCTTTTTACCACTTAAACTGGCAGCCTGTTATAGATCTTCTTAAAAATGGTTACACGAGATATAATGGGTACCAGTTTATCTGCCACTGAATTGTTGTTTGCCCATGTCATTTTCTTCAAAGATTTGTATTTGAAAAATGCCACCTAGCAGAAGGTAATGACCACTGAATAATTTGTTTCTGGTTTACATTGTATCAGTCTAAACCACAACATTATTCTGTGTGACATTGCTGTCATCTCGCCTATATTATTGTATGGTATCCATACTTTAAACTTTATGTCCGCGTTTTAGACCCTGCTTGGTCATGGTCATCGACTTGTTGGAGCAATCGGGATGACAGACAGCAGTCTCTATGAGGTCATTGTTTTCAACTTTTACCTTTAACACCACACTGTCATATAAAACCTATAACATTATGGGACATCTACAAAGGAGCAAAGATGAACAACAATTCAAAACAAAAGTTTAAAGACCATGACACGTAAAATTTCTGAATGACCCCCAAAATTCCAAACAGGGAGTCACAGATGACCCCCAAACTTTATGGGCTGGCAGAAACACAGATTATATTCTAAACTATCGCTTGCCAAAATTTACAGTGTCAAACAAATATTCTCTGGAAAGTCAGGAAACAATCCTGATGCAATGAATCTCATGACAAAAATCAAGCCGCTCAAGCCGCTTCAAAGCCATGGTTCGAACTCACATCCCCTGGATTGCCATCCCTGCATGGTAACACTAGGCAAACATGGCTTTGCAGCATGAAAATATTAGCACCCTTTCTACATCTGGTTATGTTAGTAACATAATCAAACCTTCCTTTTTGTACTTGTTAATTTTAAACTCTGGATATGCTAGAAAATCTATAGATACTTCTAAACATCTGAAACTCTAAAAATCAAAAATGTTTTCCTCAAAAACATAAAAATTTTCTACTGTCATATATTATTTTGTAGTCAGCCAGACATAACCATTGCAATTTCAGGGCTGTCTTTGCCAATATATCCTACAGAAAGCTCAGATAGCATGATCTGTGCAGTCTGATATCAATCTAGAACACTGTCTGTTACAGTAACTTAACATTTTACACACTTTTAGACTTCCCTAACATTCTGGCTGAGTTTCATGAGTATTGGGCTGAAAAAATGGCCTCCGGAGTTCACACATTTAGCCCAGTGACCTACTTTCTGATTGGGCATGAACCAATTTTGAACTTGTCACAGATATCCTCAAGACAAACATTTTGACTAACTTTCATGAGTATCCGACTGAAAATGTAGCCTATAATAGTGCACACACAGTTTTTATAAGATTTGGCCTGGTGACCTTCTTTTTCACCCCACATGACCCAATTTCAAAGTGTGCAGGATATTATCAAGGAAAATGTTCTGACTAAGTTTTATGAGTATATGACTGAAAATGTGGCCTCTAGAGTGCACAAAAGTTTTGTCTAAGATTTGGCCCATTGACCTACTTTTTTGACCCAGTGTGACCCAATTTTGTACTTGTCCGAGATATTATCAAGACAAACATTCTGACAGACTTTCATAAGTATTGGGCTGAAATTTTGGCTCCAGAGTCCACATAAGATTAATTTAAGATTTTGCCTAGTGACCTACTTTATGACCTGACATGATCCGATTTCAAACTTGTCCAAGATATTATCAACACAAACATGCTGATCAAGTTTCTTCAGTAATGGGCTTGAAATGTGGCTTCTAGAGTGCACACAAGGTTTATCTAAGATTTGGCTCAGTAACCTACTTTTTGACACAATGTGACTCAATTTCGAACTTGTCTGAGATTCTATCAAGACAAACATTATGACAAAGTTCCATGAATATTGGACTGAAAATGTAACCTCTAGAGTACACACAAGGTAATTGTTGATGTCCGGATGATGCACTATGTATGAAGTACACATCACAATCACAAAAGCTCAGCTTTACCACTTTGTGCTCAGGTGAGCTAGAAACATACATTTCAGTAAAGAAAGAATTTATCCTAATATCTCAACTTTTCCGAATCGAAACAGGAAGTTTTTATCTAGAACACTGACTGGTGAAAATGGAGGAGTTTTGGGATCAGTATATATTTTCTGTTCTAAGTTTATACTTACAATGCTAGCATTTTAACTGGATATAGCACAAATATGTCTCTAAAGTCCATGAAGGAGACAGCTTTTAAAAACAGTGTGAAGAGGAGACAAGAGAGCCATTGGCCCTAAAGCGCTCATCTATGAAAACTGACTTGGTAAACCATTTAAAAATGTATTCTGAGTGCATAATGGGCATTTAGTTTAGAAAATAAGGCATCTACAGTCTGTTCAAAGATTTGTCCCAGTGACCTAATTTTGGACAAAATTTGACCCATTTTCAAAGTCCTTTGTAGTATCATCAACAGAACATTCTGACCATTTTTTCTGAGTTTTGGACTGAAAATGTGGCCTCTGGTGTGCACAAAAGGTTTTTTCTACGATTTGTCCTAATTACTAACTTTTTGATCCAATGTGACCAATTATTTAACTTGCCTGAAATACCATCAAAACAAACATTCTGACAGACCTTCCTGACCTAGGGTGCACACAAGGTTTTTCTGAGATTTCTCCCAGGTTGCCTACGTTTTAACCCAACATGACCAAATTGCAATCTTGTTCAAGATATAACCAAGACAATGATTCAATGATTGGCTGATTGATTGATTGAATGGGGTTTTACACTGCTTTCAACATTATTTCAGTCATATCACGGTGACAACTCACATATTCATGTGTTTCCAGGGATTTACCAGTGCTAGGTTAGGGCTCTGAAGCGTCTTGCCTAAGGACACGCCCACGAAAACCCCAGTGGATCCAGTGAGGCTCATAGCTGGGGCCTCCAGGTCACGAGTCCTACACTTTACCACTGAGCCACACAGGATCCCATGACCAAGGCAAACATTCTGACCAATTTTCATGAGTATCCTACTGAAAATGTGGCCACTAGAGTGCACATAAGGTTTTTCAGATTTGCCCCAGTGACCTACATTTTTACCCCATATGACCCAATATTGATATCATTTGAGATATCAAGATAAACATTCTGACCAATTTTCATGAGTATTGGACTGAAAATGTGGTTTTCTAAGATTTTACTCAGTGACCTACTTTTTCACTTGATATGACCCAATATCAAAAAAGTCTGAAATAGTATCAAGACAAACATTCTGAACAATCTTTATGGGTATTGCACTGAAATTGTGGCCTCTAGGATGCACACAAGATTGTTGTTGATGCCCAGACTTCACATGATGCATGATGTGATGGCCATTGCATGATGGACACAGCATGATTTCAAAAGCTCACCTTGAGTACTTTGTGCTCAGGTAAGCTAACAAAAGCAGGTTTCATGTCTGCAAATTAAATATATAGAAATTTGATGTTCAGTGATTACTTTCTCTGATGTCACAGAGTCAACTCTTTACCACAAAATTGCGACTTTTAATGACCCTGAAAGAGAAGGCTTTTGAAAACATAGTGGAAAAAGGAGAAAATGCTGGTTACCAGAAACCATTATTTGAGCTTCATTTAATTTGTTGTCTGCAAATGCTTTCAATTAGGCCTAGTCTATGATTTCACCATTTAGTGAAGAGTTAAGGCTTTTTTCTGAGGCAAAGAGTTTTGTTATCTCTGGTGAGAATGATTGTATTCCCTGCCTGTAGATCAAAATTGTAAAAATTTAAGGGGGACAAGTCTAAGAAAGTCATGTCAAAAGAGCGATTGTTGCTTAAATGTAAAATTATTATCTAGCCTTATTATTACATTTGTGCTATATAAGAAAACAATTTGTACTTATTTATTTCAAGCTTGTCCAAAATGATGATGGATCTTAATTTTCTTCCTTTCCTTAAATCTTTACCAGGCAATAAAGCTTTACACTCTCCCAACTTGAAAGAATTTGTAAACAACATATCAAAACTTGTTCATAGGGTTTGTCTTTGAGAGGTTAGAAAATATTGTGGTTCAAAGAGAAAATGCTGGTAACCAGCATGGTCTACTTTACCAGTTATGTTTTCCAAAGTCCAAGTTTCCTTAACTCTTTACCAGACGACAAAATTTTAGCCATGTCCAGCTTGAAAGCGTATGCAGACGACAATTTCAATGTGGCTCAAATGGTGGAATTTTTATTTGATACGGTAGAAAACATTGTGGGAAAGGGAGAAAATGCTGGTTTTCTCCTTTTCCCACAATTTTTTCAAAGGGCCTCTTTCCCAAGGTCGGTAAAAGGCAGCTTTGCTTGGTAAAGGGTTAAGATCGTTAAAATTCAGGATTGTTTGGTAAAGAGGTAAGTATTTGTGCACTTCTTCTTTCAGTGCTTAAAAAAAAGAAGGATAGTTATCACAGGCTTGAAAAAAGGCATCATCTTCATATTCCTTATTTTCTCTTGCAAAATAAGTATCAATTTCATTGAATAGACTACAATATTCAGAAAGTAAATCTACCAAACTTTTTCAATATTAAAATCTATTAAGAGTGAAGCCTACGCTTCAGTTGTTAAAAGCTTGTACTTTTCACTGCAAAAGTGTGTATGTAGAGCATAATGGCTGATTGCCTTCAGTATTTAATGGCTTTTTACGTTCATGTATTAGTATAGAAACCAGAACAAAACATGTGTATTATATACTGGCTTTATGAATGAATCCATGATTCATTCATAAAGTCAATTCCCATCAAATTTATGGGCAAGGCTAACAGGCAAAGTTAAGCCCAGGTTATCCCTCTTGTCTCTTCTGTTTTTGTATTTTCAACAGCATTTTCTTCTATTTAATGAATTTCAATTGTTCCAGCAGTCAGTAAACCTATCCATACTCAAGTGGGTTTTTGTCATCATGAACATGGCTATTTTTTGAAGCCACTTGCTGTTAGAGTATATACCGGTACATGAAGTCAGTGTAATGATCGGTGGCAAGAGAGATGGCTACGTGTAACAAGAGGGCCATGAAGGTCCTGTAAGCCTCCACTGCCTTTTCAATAAATGTATCATATGCTTAACTGGCATTGACAAAGACATGAATCGTAAGAAGTCTATATGGCAATAAACCTTAAAAGAGAAAACAGCCTACACTCTTCCTCCCCCCTTCCCCATCCCGCCCCCCCAAAAAAATGTCATCTTTTTCCATTCCGAAGACAGGTCAATGAATACAAGCAGGTCTAACTAAGCCTATGTAAAACATAAGAGCTGACCCCAGGACTATTGTCTTAACAATCTCTCTACAGGTCCACTAGATAAAACTATATGCAAAATTTGGTAAACCTAGACCTTACAGTTAGGAACCAAAGATACTTTAATTTTCAATGAATAAGCCCATGTAAAACCTATGACCTGGACATGAACCAATTTTGACCCTAGGCCTGTAACAAGGACAGTTGGCAGCCCTATGCTTTATGGTTAAGAACGAGAAGATTTTTAAAGTTTTCATAAGCCCATGTAAAACTAGTGACCTCCGGGGCAAGGCCAGTTTGACGGCAGGGCCCATATTCATAAAAATTCTTAAGTCTGACCAAACCTAAGGTATCATGCCTTATCAGGTATGATACTTAAGTTGGAATTCACAAACCTACCTAAGTATGATACAAGCTTAGTACAATGAGTAAGTTTAGGCATCATGCTTATTTTTCCTGCCGGTCATTGTTAGGGTATTATGTTCCTCAATGTTTTTGCGTCAAGCTCATCTCCCACAGAATCAATTAATTGCAACACCATTTCATGATCAAGTCTATAGTTTTGGTATAATTCTAAGCCTTTGTATGCATCCAAAGGATGTAGGGAATCCCTGAAAACTCTTTCTCTACCAATAGTGTGCAGTCTTATGAACTCTTCTTTCACCGTCGACATTAACACAGCCATACTGCTCAAATAGCTTTTCAACAATGCCTGTGGATAACCAACTGTATCATACTTACGACTGCCCTGGAGCTGTTTCAAATATAAGTGTCATTTTGAGCATTACACATTAGGTAAGTATTATAATGGATTCCACTTAGGTATTATACTTGAGTTAGATAGGAACATAAGCATCATACTTTGACTTAAGTATGTTTATGAATACAGACCAAGGGCCATAATTTTGAAAGAGGTCTAGTGGATGAAAATTAATTGCAATTACCACACACAAATTATGGTAGCCCTAGGCCATACAGTTTCAGAAAAGAAGGTTTTCAAATATTTTCAATATTTTTCAGTTTTTGTTGCCATGGGGACCAGAGTTTTTAATAGTTGTATGGTATCTAACTCCAGTTTCAAAATTATTTCAGTTATATCGTGGCAGCCAGTGCACCTATATATGCTTTCCTGGAGTTTCTTTTACCAGTACTCCACACAATGTTCTTTCCAAGCCATTGGCTGCTTTCCCACATAATCATCGTGAAAACAATGGTCACCATTAAGAGAGGAATGAATCCTGTTGCAATGACTATCATCCATCCTCAGAAAGAAATTGACCAAGTTAGGGTTCAAGCCAGCGACCTATTTTCAGGTCTTGTACACTACCGACTGAGCTACCAGCTAGGGCTTGGCAAGTTTTTAGTTGAATCAATTTCTTTAAAGAAATTTAAAAGAGGGCTACATTAGGATGATTTCTGTGAAGTTTCATCAAAACTGGATGGGTAATTTCAGAGAAGAAGGTATTTGAAATAAAAGTCAAAGAACACATGCATGAGCACTCGACGGACATAGGGCTATGACATAAGCTTGCTAGCATTCAGCCATTGAAGCCAATAATGATTTTCATCAAGCCTTGCAAAATAACTTTGAGGATGACATAACAAGCAGTTGCTCTCTTTACATCAATGTTTCTACAAACTCAGAGTATCCCTTAATTGTTTCTGTTTGTTCCATGCACTTGTTTTGTTTTACCGTAATGTCCCTTATTGATGCTCAACTAATTAATGCTTCCCACATGCTTTTTTTTCTCACTAGAAATGGGCTTACCAGATGGCCTATCCATTGATGAAGCTGGGGTAAATCAGCTGGAATAAACTAATGGCATCTACATAATCCTAATTACTTCATTTCCAAATATACATACATGTCCAAAAACATAAACTTCTGGCTACACAAAATCTGCCAAATAACTTGGAAAAACTTAAAGAAATTGAAAGAATCTAAGACCATTTCCCAATATTAATTATGAATGCTATTTAATGTCCAAATGGTAGTAAATTCGATTTTTTGGCAGTAAATTCGATATTCGGCATTAAAATACAGCAGGTATCTAAATGGCAATCACTTTGCATTTGGCACTGACTAAAACCCAGATGGTAATGTTATTGTCATCCTTGGAAAATTCTGTGTTGTTTTATCTCTATTAATCACCCCCTTTTGGAAAATGTCATGCCCCCCCTGGGGCATTAAAGAGAAACAATTATGGTAGTTTACAATAAGCATGTACAGAAACAAGTGAATCAACACATACAATTCCTGAAATTCCTGTAAAACAGTTTACCAGCTTTGACAAAAAATGAAAGGTCATCTATGTTTATCTTGTACTCTAGCCTTTTATTTTTGACCAAATTTCTGTCAATTACACATTTGAAACAAGAAGCACATAAGGGCCTCAGTTGCTCTAATGGAAGTTACTAACTTGAAGCAAACAAGTTTATATTCAGTAGTCCTGCTTGGCTCAGTGGTAAAGTATAGGACTTGTAACTTGAGACTCTGGGTTCAAGCCTCCCCAGAAGTGCTGAGTCTTTTTTGGGTAGTCCTTGGGCAAGAAAATGCTGAGCCCCACCCAGTACTTATGAAATCCTGAACATAAATGAATATGTGAGCTGTCACAGTGATATGACTGAAGTAATGTTGCATGCCGCATAAAATGCAATTCAATTAATCAGTCAATCAATTAATCAATCAATCAGTAAATATTCATTTTGAAAATGTTTAAAACAAGACAGAATTTTTTCATGTCAATCGGTTGTAATGCATGATCAAATTTCTCTTCCATTAGAGTTAAAACAGCCATCCCTTATCAAGGGTGTAGCTCGAGTTTTGAAATCATTACACATCCCGACCAAACTGATACTAAATCATGAGTACAACATTAGTCTTCTAAGTGACATGAAGAATATTCAGTGATCTGCTTTTTTTCCCATTACATACTTCCATATTCTGTATTAAGGGCACTTTGTCTGTGCTTATGTCATATTTCAGGATTCAATGTACATAACAGTATAATAGACTTGACAACTGCCTCCCCCCTCTTTGGGAGAGAGAGAGAGCATAAAGTTTTGTATTTTATCGAAATTTCAGAGAATTTGGATTCTTTACTGGCAAGTATATAAGAGTACGTTGAAAAATACAAGAAAAATCTTCCAATTTATTTTTGGGCTTCAACTGGGCTGGAATACATTTCCATCAAGGTCATAATAAATATCATGTTGAACCAAAAGAATTGAACTAATATAAGTTCTTTAAACCTTTTTTCTTCAATCAGGCCAATTTAATAAGGCTTAAGTGCTCCTTGTAATAGACAGTCCAAGCATGTTCCAATGAAAGTGAATTTAAAATAAAACATCAAAATGGCTCCTTCTTCTCAACAGAAAACTAGTCATTCTTCATTTTCAAAAAGATTAACCTTCTTAATGAAACAAACAATCCATGCAAGTTTTGAAGGAATCTGATAGAAAATGCAGACATGATGGTATAAACAACAAATACAAATTTTCAAAAATCAAGCGCTACTTTTCCCTTACCAAATGTCAAATTTCATCCATTTTCGATTGAGCTCAAGTTCTTGATAATATGAACGAGCTGTGCACGTTTCACCACAGAACATGCAATTTGACCTTTGATCTACACTGTCTGCTACATTGTTACATATTCTGGCTAAAACAACCTTGAAATGACCATACTTTGGATGTTTTTCCTAATTGGAAAAGTCCATTTCATTAATTCAACACTCTAAGGACTCTGGACTGTGTGGTAAAGGGTTAAGAAAAAGTCTAAATGAGGAAAGCACAGGAGTCATACAGATGAAGGAAACCATGTCACAACAGAAGCTCCTCCGGCCTATAACCAATTAACTTAACAATAAGAAAAATACTACCTAATTGTCATCATAAAGGTAAATTAAAAATAGAAATTTAATTCACAAGTAATGAAAGTCAAGAAAATGCGATGAAAAATGGAAATTGTTGGTTTTACAAACATCAATCCTTTCCCAAGTTGACCACTGTAAGCATAAATTGAAATAAATCAGTATCTCAATGCAATGCAATGCAATGATTTTTCTAACTCTTAACCAAACAACAAACTTCTAGACTGGTTGAAATTGAATGCATTTGCAGATGACAAAACAACTGCAACTTTAAAATTGAAATATGTTTTGGGATGGGTAGAAAACATTGTTGGAAAAGGAGAAAATGCTGGTTACCTGCATTTTCTCCTTTTCCCACAATATTTTCAAAAGGCTCCATTCTCAGGGTTGTTACAGGTTGAGATTGTGTGGTATAGGGTAAAAACACAACCCTTGAGAATGGGTACATAATGAAACTCCAAATAAAATGACCTGTCAAATTTTATGCTTGAAATCCAGTCATTTTGTACTTAGCATAATGAATGGAAATTTTTTTTTTTTTAAATTTTGCTGACCTTGCAGTGTAGATTATCTTTTTTTGAGCAGCCATTTTCCCATGGATATTACAAAGTATCAGCTAGCATATACACACTATCAACTTTACCTCTCCTCATTCCTCGCCTACCACCTTTCTTACTCAAAAAAGATTTCTTTGATAGATGACTTTTTTTTCCTTCAATTTCATGCACCCAAGTTTCTTGTTTTTTTTTTTCATTTTCAGTATGCGACACTCAAAACTTAAAAAAACTAGATTTTTATCATAACCTTTTGGAGCTGAGGGACAAATCCTTCAAGTTATTCGTGAATGAGAAAAGCCTATTATGGAATTAAGTTTACAAAAGGGAAGACTGGGTCAGTGACCTAAAAAGAACAGTCCCCCAACATTCCAAAAAAGGTCAAGCTATGTACTTCAATAGGCTTAACTCTTTACAAGATGACAAGATTTTAGATATGGCCAAATTGTAAGTCTGTGCAGATGACAAATCAGTGTGGCTTAGATAATGGAAAATGTCTTAGGAAAGATTGAAACAATATGAAAAAAGGAGGAAACACAATTCTTCTTCTCCCACAAAATTTTCAAAAAGCTTTATTCTTCAGCTGCTTTAAAATACAGAAAAAGCTGGAACAGGGTTAAATCTTTCCTCAACACAATTCACAGATACTGACATCATCACATTTAAGGCCAACTTATTGCTTATTTTAACCTCTGTAAATTGATGACAAAGAAACATTTCTGAAGACCCTTTTATAACCAGCACTTTTCTTACAATGTTTTTCTTACCTTCCAAAGACACATCTCATCATCTGTGCCACATATGCAAATAATTCAATTTGAACTGGAATAAAATTTTGTCTTCTAGTAAAGAGTGAACTTTGGATTACACTTAAGAGTGCCAAATAAATGAAATTGGAAGTTTCAATCAGGTCATAAAAACCTCCAGTACAGTAGTTTTCAACTTCTTTAGACTAAAATTGGTATGTCAACATGGCTGACAGTTTAGATTTAAGATCACACTGCATATTCTGTGCAACCTGATCTTGCGCTACACTGTCTGCAAAAGCAACAATAGTTGTGACAGGTGCTTTAATGGTCAACACAGAAATGTGATGAGCAGTGTCAATACAATCTTTTTTAGACAAATTACAACACTCTTCAATAGACGACCAATTTTTATACTTGTCCAAATCGAGAGCTGGCAACCAAATAAATCCTAAATAGATTCCGAGACTTTTCTCTGAAAGAGTAGAAGAAATGTGGGAAAAGGACAAAAATTTTCCATTACCCACAATGTTTTCAAAAGCCCTCCTCCTCAGGGTCACAGAGACATGGGATTTGTGTGGTAAAGGGTAAGAGTGACACAAAGAGTAAACATCAATAGAATGGTCTTCTTTCATGATATTAAAGCTAAATCCACTCATTTAAAATTCATTACCACAGAATGAAATTTTGGATTTGTCCACATTAAAAGCATGTGCAAATGACATATGTTGCTAAAACGGTATGATTTGTCCTTGAAAGGCTAGAAAACAATCTGGAAAAAAAAGAAATACTGGTTACCAGCATTTTCTCCTTTGCCCATAGTGTTTTCAAAAGCCTTGTTCAGGCATTAAAAATTGGGATTGTGTGGTACAGCTACATTTCATTTGTCATCTGTAATTTCTCTTAATATGAACAAGTCTAAAATTCTGTCATTCTATGCTTTATTTTATGTATCAGGTAATTCTTAAATATTTAACCCAAGATTAGTCTCATCTAGGTTGCCCTATATGTCCAGAACAGAAATCAAGACTTTGATCACCATCAACCATGCCTTTCATGTTTATGTACATATAGCTAAAAGAAGAATGTTAAAAAAAAATCGCGACATATTCAGAATAGGTTTATAAATATCAATTTCTCACTCATCCATGCTGCTATTCTCACTGACCCAAATCATTGTATGACCTGATTTACCACTAGTTATCATTTGCTCACATTTGTTGTTTGTTTGATCTTACATACCACTACTTTACTAGGCAAACAAAAAAATTGAAAAAAAAAAATCAAAATGTGAAAGTTAAAACAAAAAGTCACCATGTTTACTCCTTTAGCACGAAATTAATGATAAACTTACATATTTACCAAACAAGCTGTATTCAAGGATACTGACATAAAAGGCTTTTGAAATTATTGTGGGAAAGGAGAAAATGCTGGTAACTCGCATTTTCTCCTTTCCTCACAAAGTTATCTAGCTTTTTAATAATAAATGCCATCATTATAGAGGTTCACAATGTACAAATATCAACTTTCTATCCCCCTACAGTAGATGTCCTGGGAGGACAAAGCAGTTGCTTGACATAAGTTATCACCCCTATACGCACGAAGCTTTTTGTTAAACATGCCCACATTTTTTACCAATTGAAAATTACTATGTAATGGTAAGCAGCATTTTCTCTGTTTTCCCATTTAACTGCTATTCCAAAGACAAACCCAATCGTCTGAACCACATTAACCCTTTCCCAAACGACAAATTTTGGACTGGTCCAAATTGAAAGAGTTTGCAGACGACAATTTAAAATTTGATGAAAATGGCAGAGAGTTATCAAAAAGGGTAGAAAACACTGTGGGAAAAGGAGAAATTGCTCATTACGAGCAATTTCTCCTTTATCCACAGTGTTTTCAAAAGACTTGTACTGCAGACACGTGAAAACCAGGGCTTGTTTGGGAAAGGGTTAAGTATGTCCTCTGCAAGTACTTTCAAATTTAACAAATTTAAGTTTGGTAAGCCTTGTTTGTTGAAGGGTTAACCCATTTCGCACCACAGGTGAAAACAGGCTTTTGCAGGAGTATTTTTCCGCAAATGGTTTAATTTTTAAAATTATTTGCTTGAATAATGTAACCAAGTATGTTTCATGCTATGCACCATGACATATGCTATTATCCAACTTATTTTCAGCAATTCAAACAAAGGGGTTACAACATTATTCCATTTTTTCCCCAAGATTTCTTTTTTGGTTAAGTATACAGTTGGCAATGAAAGAGTTAAAGGTGGAAAAATGTTCATTGTTATCAGTATGATGCTACCTACTGTGAAAAATATTCATCAGGTGATACAGACTAGCTTTTCAAAGACCATGAAATCTGCTGATATGAAATCTCTCCACTTTGCTACTCTTTCCAACAACATTTCAAACTGGTCCCTTATGTCAAAGGTATACATTACAATAGAAAGGGTAATGACTGCAATATTTCACTTCTAACCCAAACTGAAAAAGACAATTGGTCAAAGATTATTGAAGAGATCACTCAGTATCATCTAAATGCTACAATTGGCCCATCAGTGCCTATTCTTTTTAACATGCATTTAAGCCTGTTGTTCTAGTTTTACAGTACATTTTTCTGCAAGCGAGTCAAACTTTGATAAATTCCACTGCAACACATTATCCATACTTTTAAATAGTATGAATTAAATTTTGTCTCTATTTGACTCCCAAAATGTTTACTTTTGGGTGCTAGTGTGCCTTTAAAGTAAAGAGCAATAATCCATTTTGTTTTATGCAAATACAATGAATTTGGAAAATTCTAAATTTTTGTTGTCTGGCAAAAAGGTATCATTCAACTTCTGAATATCTGCAGAAACAACCTGTGAATACACCTCTTACATATCTACCTTGCGGATTGGACAGAAGTAGAGCAATAAAAGGTCATCATGGCCTTCTTAGCTCATAAAAGCTGGATGTTTACAAAATCTCATTTTTTTAATTCCATAATTGTGAAAAACATACATTATGATCCAAGAAAAGTGTGAGGTGCACAGTTCTTGACTTGATCTATTGGTAGATTGAGACACTGACAGAATGCAATGCCACCCTTGGTATTTACAAGGTCAAACATTTCATGAATTGATACATTTTAGAAAGATTTTAAATCTATTGCCAATAAAATATTAAATGGCTACAGGTCATGGTGTTTTTTTTTGCAGGGGGGTGGGGGCCCCATTAAATTAACATAATTTTTCTTCAAAATTAAGCACAAAATTCTGTCTTTGTTCCTTGTATGTTTTATTTTGCATGGATATTAAATTCCTGAATTGCTATCAACTTTTAGAACCAATGTACATTTACATTTATAGAACCTAACTCCTCACTAGGCTACGAAATTTTGGACCAGTCCAAGTTGAAAATATTGCAAATGACAAATGAAATGCCTCTCAAAAACTGAATTTGTCTTTGAAAGGTACACAACATTGTTGGGAAAGGAGAAAATGCTGGTTAACAGCATTTTCTCCTTTTCCCACAATGTTTTCTACCCTAACTCCTCCCAGTGTTTTCAAAACCTTCCTTCCCCTAGGCTGTTCAAACTTGGTATTGTTTGGATAATTGGTTGAACAAAGAAGACTTCCATCTTTAACCCAATTTTCTGCAGAATACACTGACAGATACATGTATAAATCAAAGTACTGAAAGTACTGACAGACTAGCGAATTTGATTGATTGATTGTTTGTATGGTGTTTGACCACGTTTTCAACATTATTTCAGCTATGTAGTGGTAGCCAGTGCACATATCCATGCTTTCCTTGAATTTCTTCTACCAGTACTCTGCACAATATTCTTTCCAAGCCACTGGCTGCTTTCCCACATAACCATCGTCGAAATGTGAGGGAGAAATGAATCCTGTCACAATGACTATCATCAATCCTCAGAAAGAAATTTGCAGAATCGGGGATCGAACCAGCGGCCTCCTGCTCTCAAGTCCTGTATGCTACCGACTGAACTGCCAGAGCTATGCGTGCTTTTGTGTAACTATAATCCAGTTTAAGTTTAACCCTTAACCCTTTCCCAAACAAGCCCTGGTTTTCACGTGTCTGCAGTACAAGTCTTTTGAAAACACTGTGGGAAAAGGAGAAACTGCTCATAGCGAGCAATTTCTCCTTTTCCCACAGTGTTTTCTACCCTTTTTGAGAACTTTCTACCATTTTCATCAAATTTGAAATTGTCGTCTGCAAACTCTTTCAATTTGGACCAGTCCAAAATTTGTCGTTTGGGAAAGGGTTAACCTGCTAAAAATGTTAAATGAAACTGTCAAGCTGATGGTAAACACCTGAATATTGCTATTTCAAAGTTACATTTTGGAAAAAAAAATCCTCTTATCTGACAGTGTAGATCCAAGATCAGACTGCATGCTCTGTGTTGTCTGATCGTGATCCACACTGTCCGCAAAAGGTCATTGAGTTGTGGTAGTGCTGGTAAAAGAAACCCCAGGAAAGCATGGATAGGTGCTCTGGCTGCCGCAGTATCACTGAAATAATGTTGAAAACGGTGTTAAACACCATACGATCAATTAGTCAATATCCAATAGTACAAGATGTAGTTAACTATTTAACTCGCTTTACAAAACCAAAAATTTTACACTCGTCCAAATTCAAAGCTGTTGCAGACCATAAATTAAATGTGGCTGAACTGATGAAACGCGACTCCAAAATGGCAGAAAACAATGTGAGAAATGATGGTTATCAGCATTTTCTCCTTTTCCCACAATATTTTCAAAGGGATTCTTCCCCAGTGTCAATAAAACTTGGAATTGTTTGGTAATGGGTTAATATTCAAGAGGTAGAATAACAGTTCAGTATAACAGTTTAACTGTACACAATGATCTAAATAATGAATGACAAGGGTTCTCTGTCCAGTGAGGGTTGATATAGCCAGCATTTGCTACAAGTGAATACCTAGGTGTTTCTATTAATAGATTCATTCATACTGTTACAGTGGTGTAGAAATAAGTGATTCTCTGCTTTGCATAGGTCACTTAATTTACATATAAGCAAAGACCTTATAAATGACATCTTGTTCACTTTTTTACTTTGTAAGACATGTTCAAATTGGAGTGGTACAGATTTAGTGTTTTTTGTCAAATTGTCATATATAACAACAGTTTTCTAACAGAAAGAAGTATTTTCTGTGAGACAGTATTTGGCATCTGTGGGTTTTTTTGTTTACTTTGAATCTAGGTCAGTCTTGATGCCTATAGACTAGCTTTGCTAGTCTAAAACCTATTATGTACTCAATACAAGAAACAGTCGGTACCATATATGAAAGAATATGCTACGGAAAAAAAAAATCATGCCCGCCCAGGTAGCTCAGTGGTTAGCATACGACTTGTGACTTCGCGGTTCAATAACCATATCCACTTTTCACGTCTCACCTCAGATGCATATGAGAAAAGTAGTCAGTGACTTGAAAAGAAAGTTTTGTCAGTACTGGTGTGAGAAAGCCAGGAAAACATATGTTGCTGCACTGACTGCCACGATGTGACCTAAGCTGTTAAAACAGCGACAAGCACCAATACAAACCAAACAAAATTTTTGTTTCCTGTATTTTCAGATGCTTTAATTCCTTCCATAGAGCTGACAATACTAAGGGTTCTGTTTAAGGTAACCGTCACAGCTGATATGACCTATGAAATCCTCTACTGCTAAACTAGAGGCCCTTGAGGGCCTGAATCGCTCTACTGGCAGTGATTTTGCTTTTTTTTTTTAAGCATACATTATGAATTCATGATGCAAAAAGGAAAAAGACATACACATACCCCAAAAAGGGGGGGCATTGTTGCAGCTAGGCTTGAACCCACTAAGACAGCACAAGCAGGCATGGTGAATTTAACAAATAATGAAAAAAAATTGAAGTACAATTTCTCAAAACCAATTATTTGGAATCCAGCCAAATTTGATAGGGTTTCAGTCCTCATTGTATTCAACAATCCCTGCAAGTTTCAAAGAAATGTGACTAATAATGTGGACTGTGTTGAGTAAACAACACTAAGTCATCAAATAGCTGCTTTTCCTAAACTGATTGCTAGATTTTCTTCATTTTTAATAGAGTTCAATCCCCTGATGATACAAATAATCTTTGCAAGTTCAAAAAGAATTGGATCAAAAATGCGGACTTAATTACGTGAACAAGAAATGTAAATTTTCAACTTTAAATAGCTCCTTTTCCCATACTGATTCTTGAATGTTTTTCAAAATCAATAGGGTTCAAGCTATTGATAATATATGGCAACTGTGCAAGTTTCATGAAAATTCAACCAAAAATGCCAAGTCTCACATAAACAAGAAATGTAAATGTTCAAATTTAAATGGCTACCTTTTCCAAACCGACAGTCAATTTTTTTTCAAAATCAATGGGGTTTAAGCTGTTGATAATACAAAGCAATTGTGCAAGTTTCATGAAAATCCAATTGCATAGTCTGACTTTATTGCGTAAACAATAATGTAAATTTTGAGGTGAAATGGCTACTTTTCCCATACAGACTGTGAGTTTTCTGTCAAAATCGATAGAGTTCAAGCTGTTGATGAGATGAACAAACTGGGCAAGTTTAAAGAAAATCTGACCACAAATGCAGACTAAATCATATGAACAAGAATAGGACATTTTGAACTTTAAATGGCTACTTTTCCCACACTGATTGTCAGATTTTTTCTAAAATTGATAGGGTTCAAGCTGTTGATAAGATAAACAAACTGTGCAAGTTTCACGAAAGTCTGAACACAAATGCAAACAAACTGTGCAAGCTTCACGAAAATCTGACCACAAATGCAGACTATCACATAAACAAGAAATTGAAATTTTGAACTATAAATGGCTACTTTTCCCACACTCATCGTCAGATTTTTTTCAAAATCTATAGGATTCAAGCTATTGATGAGATAAACAAACTGTGCAAGTTTCACGAAAATCCGACCACAAATGCAGACTTTATCACATAACCAAGAAATTGAAATTTTGAACAAGAATAGGACATTTTGAACTTTAAATGACTACTTTTCCTACACTGATTGTCAGATTTTTCTCAAAATCAATCTGGTTCAAGCTATTGATGAGATAAACTGTGCAAGTTTCACAGACAGACAGACAGATGGAAGATGGAAACCATGCCATGACATTAGCTCTGCGGGTTTACAGCCAGTAGAGCTGAAAATGACCATTTATCAAAGGCAATAACCTTCATGTTATATAGATTAATAAATATAAAATTTATGTTCCCCACAAAATTGATGTCACACCTTCTGTGTAAACAGTGTCAAGTACTGATCCAGTCTGAGCATAAATCTTGTGCTGATCCTTCACCAGTCCTGCTCCATACCTGTTACAGGTAGATATAACTATTTTACTCTTTACCACACAACAAAGAGCAGTGTTGTTCCTAGGTCAAAAACATTGAGGGGATACAAGTGTCCCCATAGGTAAAACCTTCCTGGACATTTTTTAAAACAGAGGTAAAAAGACCACTTCAAATAAAGTTGACTTCATGCCTGTAAAATGTACCTGTTCGCATATTACTACATGCCTCTTGACAAACAAATGGGTTTGAAAGTTTCAAAGCAGACTGGCAACAAACTTCATGTATGCATACCCATTACAATCCTTCACTAGTGATCAAGTGATCACTCCTGAAATTCCCTACTTTTGCGGTATTTGTCAAAGACAATGCCACTACTCGTTCAATACGGTATTCTGAAAATCATGTATCGTAGTTTGTGCAAAACCGCAGGAAGAAAACCCAATTAATCTCAATTTTTCTGAGACAAATAAGTGTTTCCATTGCACTCAGATATGAAATTGAAAATGGCATATTAAAATAAATTGGATTAGGCCATCGATCTGCTTTTTTTTTTAATCGGAAATAGCTTGATACAATTTGGCGATCTATTGGTGTACGGATACACACAATCTTCGTCTCCTGACTGTCTGATTCTGAGCTTATTCATTCCATAACCAGTTCGTTCCTGGGCTTATTCGTCCCTGGGCTTGTTTGCCTAGACTTGTTCGTCCCACAAGAATGCATGCTACTCTATTGGATTGTGCATGACTATATAGTAGGTTGACTTTTAAGCCAATATTTCGAAACTTATTTCTATTGTTTATTTTTCAAATTATTAATTCTACACAATTGCCCTCTTGACAAATGCCACACCAGTGCTTTCAACACTTTGATTCTGTTTGGAATCAGAGCAAGATTTATTTTGAGAGCCACTTTTGTTGCTGTTACCGGTCAGTATTCTCACTTTACTTTCTGATGTTAGGAATCTCACTCATTTGTAGCTGATGACGTCTACACGCCATGATACATACAGACTACTCAACTCTTTACCACACAATCCCGACTTTTACCAACGCTAAGAAAGAAGCCTTTTGAAAACATTGTGGGAAAAGGAGAAAATGCTGGTAACCAGCATTTTCTCCTTTTCCCACAATGTTTTCTAGCCTTCCCAAAACAAATCTCAATTTTTTATTTACATTTATTTTGTCATCTGCAAATGCTTTCAATTTGGACTAGTCTAAAAATTTGTCGTTTGGTAAAGACTTAACAGGATATTGTTAAATGCTATGCGACAATAAGAAGAAAAATATCTAAGTGCATCTGGAAGTTTTACATACCCCTACAGACTGGTCAACAACAATTCTAAATTGTATGCAACAACCATTGGAAAAGATTGAAGCACAGTCTACAATTTGCTGTCCAATGTAGAACACAGCAGAATGGACTGCATATTTTGGACAATGAAATGACGAGAAAATTAAAAACTGGAGTGTGCCCCATATACAACTTATGGCTCGCACGTCTGCATTTTTTTTTTGCATTTTCAAAAAAAATTGTGGAAATCCCATGATGGCATAGCCTCAGCACAACACTGGTAAAGTAAACTTCTCCAAATTGTAAATCGAAAGCATTTGCAGAGTACAATTTAAATGTGGCTAAAATGATAGAATTTGTCTATGATAGGGTAGAAAACATCATGGAAAAAGTAGAAAATGCTGATTACCAGCACTTTCTCCTTTTCTCAAAAATTTTTTAATAGGCTTCTTTTTTCAGGGTTATCAAATCTTGAATTGTGTGGTAAAGGGTCAACCAGATGACAAATTTTATACTCACTGTAGTGACAGCATTTGCACAAGACAAATGAAATGCACTTTTTTCTCCACGGCACATATTATGTGTTTGACACATTTTTTACTGATAAAAATGTCCTTGAAAATTCTAACAAATATCTGACAAGCATCTGGTATATTGCTAATCTGTTCCTGAAACTAAACCTTTGCTAAGTTTCACTCTCACATACATATCCAAAAACATACATATTTCACTTTCTCAAAGATCAAAGAAATCAGAAAAACTTTTTCTGCCATTAATCTACACAGAAAACCCAGGCCTGAAAATAGATCCTGGCGTAAACATTAACAAACTTTTGGATTGTCTTAATTTTTAACTGGTTCCAGCCTTTGATTACACTAATAATCTGTACAAAGGTCAAAGAAATCGGATGAAAAACTGTGTATGTGAAGAATGCATATTTTCAATTTCAAACTGCTACTATTAATCGGGTTTAATAACTTTATTTGACCAATTTTCCTCAATCTTTTACAGAGCAACCATGTTTTATCCTTACCAAGGCTGTTTATTCCAAATTTGCCAGTCTGTCAGAACTTTCAGTGTTCTGATTATGGTTTAGTGCAATTAAGAATTCTGAATAGACCCCTTCAAACTAAAAGAATAGTGCTTACCTGCAACATTTTCCTCTTTGATCATTGACTTTACTCCCACCCACATGTCATGTGTATACAGGGCTCGAAATTAACACTAGCAAACTCGCAAAATGCAAGTGGAAAATCGATTTTGTGAGTAGATTTTACGACCACTAGCATTTTTTTGCGAGTACAAATGAAAATTTGTTTGCTGACCGTAATGACCCAGTTGTGACTGGTTTGCATTTTCTACCATGCCGACTGGTTTACAATCCTAATCTTAGCTCTTACGGTTCCATTCAGCTATGGAATTTTTTGCAAATCGTAAACCAGTCTATTTTTAGCAGATGACAACAATGTCCAAGCGGACGATTGTTGTCTATACAATCCAGATCAGACGTCATCGGTAATAGTAAAACATTGTTTTAGTCATAAATATCGAAAGATCTTATAGTGTATTTCATACGGTTATTAATAGCTTGGAACACTACAAGTCTCGAGTAGGAAATAATGATGATTCGTACCAATTACAATTCGTACACAGCCTGTTTTCACATTTTTTTCTTTTTATAAATAACATCATGAGAACCTAGTCAGTTAACAGTATTATAGAATATTGAATACATCATCATCCCACTGGGCACCAACAAATCTTTCTGTCTTTTTGACATTCATTTTAATGAATGTTAAAAATTTAGTAAAATTTGCTAGTGGCAAAAAAAGTTAATTTCGAGCCCTGGTATACCAATCATTGACACCAATAAAACTATAGCCAATCCTCAATCCTAAAATCCATGCACTCATCTCCCTAAAAAAAAGATATTAACCCCATTACCACAAAATCCAAAGTTTTAACAAGTTTAAGAAAGATTGTCAAATCATTATGGGTAAAGGAGAAAATGCTAGTATCCAGCATACTTCTAAGCATTCAAAGATCAATTCAATCATTTGGGCAGCATTGATTTTTCACCTGGAAAAGCTATCAAGTTGGACAAATCTAAATTTCTATCACCTGGTAAGATAGTCACAAGAAATGAGCGTTCATGTGAAACTATGTATATTCAGAATTTCATGATTACAGCAAAATTGATCACATTTTCCTATGAACAAGTAAATTCATTGAATTGATATCCATAAAGAGTATCTGGATGCTGACATTTGCATGTTGAAAAGGGAGAGTACTGCAACAATTATCATGTCAATGCAGGTGGTTTCATGACTTTGTAGTCTGTTCTTGGATCTGCACTGTTCATCACTTTATAACAGATTCTGGCAAAAACAACCTTGAAACAGTAATGGTTTTTCCGAATTGAAAGGTCCACTGCATTTATTCAGCACCCTTAGGGTTAAAATAAAACGGGTCAGCTTGTTACTTTGCTTAAAATTTGCAGCAATTGTGGTCGTTAATTTTGGTCAGCCCTGGTTAATATCGGACCACATCGGTGAGAGAGGGAATGAACATTTTAAGAGAAATAATGAATTAATGTTACCTTAGAATTAATCCACTTTATTTCACAATCACAATATAAGCAATTTTTAAACTTAACAAAGGTAGCACATGTTGTTGTACGTTCCTGTTTTCCTGTTCCTGAATTTTCCCTCTCTAACTAACGTTGATTTACACAAGGTTTATATACTTCGCCGAGACGATAAATCCTGTGAAGTATATGGAACTCGTGGAAACGCAGCAAAACATGAGACGGAGAAGACATAAAAAACGGAACAGAGCCGTTGTTTATGCAACCAAATGAACATATTATTCAATTAACAACTACAAAGAGTGAACATTTTGGAACGGTTGATTGATTGATTGTATGGTGTTTAACGCCGTTTTCAACATTATTTCAGTTATATCACGGCGACCAGCGAACCTATCCATGCTTTCCTGGAGTTTCTTTTACCAGTACTCCGCACAATATTCTTTCCAAGCCACTGGCTGCTTTCACACATAACCATCGTCGGAACAATGGCCAGCGGTGAGAGAGGAATGAATCCTGTCGCGATGACTATCATCAATCCTCGGAAAGAAATTGGCCAAGCAGGGGATCGAACCAGCGACCTCCTGTTCTCAAGTCCTGTACGCTACCGACTGAGCTACTGGAGCTTGGATTTTGGAACGGAGTATAATAATATGAAAAATAGAGATAAAAATCAGACTGCACAGTCGTGAAGGCTGATCCATACCTACATTTTTCGTAATTACACATGAATTACAGTCTTAATTATTAAAATTATTGCGACGTTCCCAACACTCTGGCCAACAAAAGTACAAATATCAGAAAACATTTTCTTTGTATGATTTCGCTACTTGCTATACACAATTTGCAAATTATTTCAGTATAATTTTTACTTATCGAACTCCATATAGTCCTGTTCAATAGCGGAGAAGGAATAAATTTCTTCACCGTCCTTTTCTAGAATATGTTTTATTACACTGACTGTAAACACCTTTGTTTTTCGTTTTATGGTTTTATCACTAAAGTCTATAGTAAAACATTCTGAGTTCATCTCATTGTCTGAATTACTTGTTTCGTCAACGGCGTCACTTAGTTCATTCATCTCATTGTCCAAATCACACGTTTCATCAACGGCGTCACTTAGTTCATCTGATCCATCACCAGAGGTACCATTTATTGTTACAAAGTCATCACTGTCGTCATCTTCAATGTCAGCATAGGTATTAGAGTCAGTATCACCCTTTCTGTCGTCATCAAAGATTTTTGCTTCATGTACTTTATTGAAATTTTCTCCGTCATCATCGTGAGCAACAGTTTCACCTTCGCTTTCACTTGTTTCAGTATTTCCGAACTTCTTGTTATTGTTAGTGTCAAATAAATCCAGATTGAAATTATCTGTAAATTGTTTTTCATGTGATGGATCAACAAGTTGAACATCCTCCGGTATGTCTAAAATATCCTCATCGAAACTCACTGGCTCATAATAAGAATCCTTTCCGGTCTCCGACTGTTTAATGGCATGCAGTGCTAATGTTGTTGCTTCACTTTCCGTCATTTGATGGATTGTCATAGCATGCCTAGTAATATAGCTTCGCCGTATGAATTTTGCATTACACTTCGGGCAGAGATAATTATCCACTTCTGTGTGTCTTTCTTTAATGTGCCTGATTAAATTTCTTTTGTAACAATATTCCTTGGAACATATATCACATTTGTACAACGTCATCTTGGTCCGATGTTAATACCTTTGCAAACTATTGCAAAATGTGTTTAGCAACGAAACGTATCAAAAGGTTTATGAAAACATCAGTAAAACGTGCATATGAAGATACACGAAGAACTTGTCTCCGTCTTGTACAAACTGCTCCATCTAGTAGAAACAGCATGTGACAAATGTGCTGCTCCGTTGAAACACATTTGCTAATATTACGGTGTCGCATTTGCTCCGTTTTCAACAAAATTCTGTTTGATTTTATGTAACGCTCTTTCCTTTGCCTGTCGGGCAGGACGCAAGTAGGGGTTGATCAATGGCAGGTCGCCTTTAAGAGAAGATTGACCCAAATTGACTATAGGATACAATAATTTAAGAGGTCTGTTGATGACACTTCTGGAGGACAGTCGTACTTTAGCTGATCAAATATTCCCATCAAAACTCACAATCAGCTCTATCAATTTTCTCATTCTCCATGTCCCGCGTGGTGTTGAATCTTTTACCAAAATGACATCTTCTATCTTTGGACTAAATTTTGACTGAATACGACTAGTTTTTAGCTCACTTTGGGTTCTTTCCCTAAGGTTAATAAGATAGTCTTCTCTCCAAATTCTCCAAAAGTCATTCAAAAGTTTTTGACCTTTTTTCCACAGCTTCAATATATGATCACTTGTACTTTCATAGGGATTGAAATCCGGATCATTGTCAATTAAGTCACCTTCAGGAATGCCTGTATGTGGATTTAATGTCAAGAAATGACTCGGAGTTAGTGGGATGCACGAACTGATGTCATTGTCGATATATACAAGAGGCCTTGGATTAACAATTGCTTTTACTTGTTTCATGATAGTTTGAAGCTGAATGAGTGTGAACATAGTTTTCCTTAGGGACCTCTTCACTATGCCGACAAGTCTCTCATAAAAGCCCCCCATCCACGGAGCTACCTCAATTATGAACTTCCATCTAATACCAAGTGTAGACATGTACGACTGAACTTCATCACTGTGCTCTATCTTCCATACCTGCCTTAACACTTCACTAGCTACTTTGAATTGGCTTGTGTTGTCACTCAAAATTTCTACCAGCATACCTCTTTGAGATATAAATCTTTTAAGTCCCATGAGGAACTCCTCTGTTGACCTATCTTGCAAAAGTTCCAAATGAACGGCTCGTATTACCATGCAAGTAAACAGACACACCCATGTTTTTCTTGGACCTTCTGTTGTTCTAATGTAAAGTGGACCAAAATAGTCGAGCCCGTTCGTGAAAAGGGAGATGCCTCTTGCACTCGAGAAGGAGGTAAAGGTGCTGAAGAAGGCATTTTATACGGACTACCTTCATAGCGTCGACATACATTGCACATACGTAGGACCGTTCTTATCACTGACCGACCTTTAGGAATCCAAAACCTTTCTCTAACTTGAGCTAGAGTCTGAGACACTCCACTGTGTAAACTTAACGCATTTGTCTCACCTGTATTCTCTTGTTCTGTTTCAGGTTTGGTGCTTGACACTTCTGGCCACGTATTTGGTGGCTCCGTTAACCATTTTGGCCCACACCACCACATATCACTGGCACATAATGCTTTAACAGTCGTTCCTCGAGTTGCAATGTCAGCTGGATTTTCAGTGGTTTTAACATAGCCAACTTTTACATCGTGTTGCTTCTTAATCTCTTCCACACAATTTTTCATGAATACTGGTAAGGATTTTTCAGATTTCAGCCATCCTATTATACAGCGTGAGTCCATCCACAAATGTATGTTTTGTAATGGCAGGTTTATCTGCACTCTTACTAAATGCAAACACCTCATTCCAATGAGAACTGCCATCAGTTCTAGTCTTGGAATCGTCATCCCCTTTACAGGAGCTAAACGGACTTGGCAAACAGCAAATCAACAAACGTTCTATCTTCACTGGATTGACGAAGATATAGTGCGGTTGCATATGAAACTGATGAAGCATCACAAAAGCATAACAAGTCATATTGCACCTTTTTGCATGCCTTTTTTGATATACATCTTGTGATTCTACAGTCAGAAATTTGGGTCAGTTCTGCTTGTAGCTCAGACCACACTTCTGAAGTTTCATCATCAATAATTGGGTCGTCCCAATCATATTTTCTGATCCATAGATTTTGGAGCAGAAGCTTTCCTCAGAGTAAAATTGGATTCATCAGCCCTAATGGATCGAACATTGATGCAATCAGTTTCAATATTATCCTTTTTGTCAACATTTTCGAATCCTCAATCTGTGGTTGTTTAATTGACAAAGTGTCGAATCCAGATTCCAGATATGCCCAAGAACAGTAGACACCACTGTTTCCGATCTGTCCTTTTTAGGAATGTGGTTGATCACTTCTTTACAACTGGAAAACCATTCTCTCAAATTCACTGAAGCTTCGCTAAATATTAGTTTTGCACTACTGTAAAGCTGTATTCCTTCTTCAACAGTGTCAACTCCGGTAATGACATTATCAACGTAAATGTCTTTTTTGATATTGGTAGCAATTGTTGTACCATATCTGTCTAGGTGGTTCTCTGCGCCTAAAAGGAAGGGACTTGAAATCACTCCAAAGGGAACACGACAAAAGCGAAGTTCTTGGATGTTATCCACGTCAGTTGAGGCATTGTCAGATGATTTTAGCCATAAAAATCTAGTAACATTTCTTTGATCATCTCTAAGTCCTATTTGTAGAAAGGCTTTCTCAATGTCTGCGATCATTGCTATTGGACGTAATCTGAATCTTAGCAAAAGTCCACACAAATTATGCAGCATAAAGGGTCCTCTGCTTAAGCAGTCGTTTAAGCTGTTATTCTCTGGACAAGATTTCGCGGATGCGTCATATACAACTCTAATTTTCGTTGTTGTCTTATCAGGAGTGATGACTGCATGATGAGGTTAATAATGTATTTTTCCTTCTTTCATGGTACTTTGTACTTGCTCTATGATCCCTTTTTCCAATTGATCTTGTATTATGGAATCATACTTCTTTAACAATTCTGGCCTGTTCTTTAACCTCTTCACACATGATTTCAATCGACCGTAAGCAAGTTCCTTATTTGGTGGTAAATCAACCCTTTCTGTTTTCCACGGCCAAGTTACTTCGTATCTTCCATCTTTAAACTGAACTGTATCTCTAAAATTTTCTATAGCTTGCTCATCCTCAGTGGAATCACACTTATCCAAAACACCAATTGACTCAACGTTCCAAAAATCCTCGAGTTCAGGTTTCCTTGGTATTGAACTATCAACACTTTGATAAATATGTGTTGATGGAATGTTTCTACCAAAGGTCATGACAAGCATTGACGTTTGTTCCTTACTTTCATTTTTTGAATCTTCTGTCCTTCCTGTCAGTAACCACCCTAGTTTCGAACCTAGAAGATATAAACCTGGGTGAACATCTATTTTTTGTGACAATATAATGTCCAGGTAAAAGTCATTACCAATAAGTAGGTCCACAGAGGTGGTTTCATCTTCTGTTGGTACTGTATCTGCTAAATCTAGAGTACAAAGTAGATGATCTAAATTTTTTATTGCCTTAATATCCAGTTGTTTTCTTTGAATATTACCACTTATTACTGGTACAATGCTTGCACTGAGTTTCATATGTTGATCGTTTTTAAGCTTTATCCATAGCGTAGTTGAAGCTGTTCAAATTGTTCTTATATCTCGACTGCCGAAAGTGGCTACCCTAATATCTTCTTCTACTTCTTTTTTCAATCCTAGCTGTTTTGCTAGTTTGTTTGTTATATAGGTACATTGCGAGCCACAGTCCAATAATGCTCTTACCTCCATGGAATTTGTTCTTTCAGGGTTTTTCACTTCAGCTTTTGCTGTTTGCATTAGCACAATTTCTCCAGAAGATATCATTACATCTTCTTCGGGAATCGTATTGACTACTCCAACTCCCTCCGTTGAGTCAGAGAGATTCTTACCAGGACTCCCACTTTGAGATTTTTTCTTTTTATATTTCTTTGGACACAGGCTTCTGTGATGAACATTAAATTCACCGCAGTGCACACAACTTTTATTTGCTTTACACTCTTTTCCCATATGACCCTCCTTTAGGCACCTATAGCAGCTACCTTTTATTCGTGTTTTTCTTTCACCAATGGTTGGGTAATTTAAGCACTCGTCACTCCAATGTGACTTTCCACAATAACGACATAACCTGGAATAATTTTTTTGAACTTTTGTATTTTCATCTGTACTAGCTAACAAGGTCTCTGCTGAACTCTTTGGTATTGGACCTGCTGCATTATCACTTGAGTTATGTTCAACAAAATTCGTAGGTTGATTGAACTTTGTTTTGTCTTTCTTTTTTCCGTCTGACGACTTACTGTTGTTGAATTCGGCTTTTTCACAAGCGTTAACATATTCTTGTATGTGCTCTCTCAAATTCTGAATAGACCAACATTCTTGACTCCCTTTCTTAAACTCCAACTGTCTCAGAACGTCCTCAGGCAACCTGGATTGAATTATTGATACAAAAACCTGTTGATCCATATTATGGTCTAGAACATCTAAGCTCCTTAGATGTCTTTCTACTGCATTCACAAACAGTCGTAGACTTTGAGCTTTATTTGTAATTTGTAAATCCACTATCTCTTGTTTGTTTCCAAACCTTTCTTTTAGAATACAGATAGCTACATCATAGTTATCATTTGATAAAGATATACCAGCCATGGCAAGCTTTGCGTCATCACGTAGTTTGCTTAAGAGGTAACTGAACTTTTCAATTTTTGTCAGTTTTCGATTGTCATGCACAGTACACTCAAACGCATCCCAGAATTCTGCCCACTTTAGTTTATTACCGCTGAATACACACAAATCCAACTTTGGTAATTTGACTGTCGTTGATTCTGTTTTTTCTTTATTTTCGTAGCTATGAAAGAATTCCCTTTGTTCTGTCATCTGGTTTATCATAAACTCTTGGACTTGTTCTTGTATTTTTATAACTTGATACATTTCAGCACTAGGTTTTGTTTCTTGTTTCTCATCAGCTTTAGTTAAGTTTTCCAAAAATCTATCAAGTTTATACACAGTAAGTCTCCTCCACATCAAGAATCAACTGACAATCTTCATCTAAAATCTGTTGGACCAGGTTGGAATCGCTATCATCAATAAAATTGGCTAATTCCTTTGACACAGTTTCTAATTTGGTACTATATGTATTTAACAATTTTAAACACATTTGTCCAATATCAGAAAGGTCATCCTCATCATATTTAGCAATACCTTCCTGCAGAATTTTTTGTGCTTTGTCCATTTCTCTAGCGAGAGTGTTTCTATATCTCGTTCGTATTCCTTTCACATACGAAATGTTGGCCATTTTGATCCCGGGTTCCGGCGCCAAACAATGTGGTCGTTAATTTTGGTCAGCCCTGGTTAATATCGGACCATATCGGTGAGAGAGGGAATGAACATTTTAAAAGAAATAATGAATTAATGTTACCTTAGAATTAATCCACTTTATTTCACAATCACAATATAAGCAATTTTTTAACTTAACAAAGGTAGCACATGTTGTTGTACGTTCCTGTTTTCCTGTTCCTGAATTTTCCCTCTCTAACTAACGTTGATTTACACGAGGCTTATATACTTCGCCGAGACGATAAATCCTGTGAAGTATATGGAACTTGTGGAAACGCAGCAAAACATGAGACGGAGAAGACATAAAAAACGGAACAGAGCCGTTGTTTATGCAACCAAACGAGCATATTATTCAATTAACAACTACAAAGAGTGAACATTTTGGAAGGGAGTATAATAATATGACAAGAGGACGATGATGGTCCTAAATCGCTCACCTGAAATCCAACTGAGCTCAACACCATAATACTACATGCCAAATATGAAAGCTCTAGCCCTTACAGTTTGGGACAAGAAGATTTTTAAAGATTTCCTTCATTATCTCTATGTGAAATCCGAGAACCCACAACATAGGGCCAATTTTTAACACCAGGGCCATAATTTGAAGTATTTTGGTAGAGGGTCACTAGATGATGCTACATGCCATATGAAAGCTCTAGCCCTTACGGTTTGGGACAAGAAGATTTTTAAAGATTTCCTTCTTTATCTCTATGTGAAATCCGAGAACCCACAACATAGGGCCAATTTCCACACTAGGGCCATAATTTGAAGTATTTTGGTAGAGGGCCACTAGATGATATTACATGCCATATATGAGAGCTCTAGCCCTTATGGTTTGGGACAAGAAGATTTTTAAAGATTTCCTTCTTTATCTCTATGTGAAATCCGAGAACCCACAACATAGGGCCATTTTCAACACTAGGGCCATAATTTGAAGTATTTTGGTAGAGGGCCACTAGATGATGCTACATGCCAAATATGAAAGCTCTAGCCCTTACGGTTTGGAACAAGAAGATTTTTAAAGATTTCCTTCTTTATCTCTATGTGAAATCCGAGAACCCACAACATAGGGCCAATTTCCACACTAGGGCCATTATTTGAAGTAATTTTGTAGAGGGCCACTAGATGATACTACATGCCATATATGAGAGCTCTAGCCCTTACGGTTTGGGACAAGAAGATTTTTAAAGATTTCCTTCTTTATCTCTATGTGAAATACAAGAACCCACAACATAGGGCCAATTTTTAACACCAGGGCCATAATTTGAAGTATTTTGGTAGAGGGTCACGAGATGATGCTACATGCCATATATGAAAGCTCTAGCCCTTACGGTTTGGGACAAGAAGATTTTTAAAGATTTCCTTCTTTATCTCTATGTGAAATCCGAGAACCCACAACATAGGGCCAATTTCCACACTAGGGCCATTATTTGAGGTATATTGGTAGAGGGCCACTAGATGATACTACATGCCATATATGAGAGCTCTAGCCCTTATGGTTTGGGACAAGAAGATTTTTAAAGATTTCCTTCTTTATCTCTATGTGAAATCCGAGAACCCACAACATAGGGCCAATTTCCACACTAGGGCCATTATTTGAAGTATTTTGGTAGAGGGCCACTAGATGATACTACATGCCATATATGAAAGCTCTAGCCCTTACGGTTTGGGACAAGACGATTTTTACAGATTTCCTTCTTTATCTCTATGTGAAATCCGAGAACCCACAACATAGGGCCATTTTCAACACTAGGGCCATTATTTGAAGTAGTTTGGTAGAGGGCCACTAGATGATGCTACATGCCATATATGAAAGCTCTAGCCCTTACAGTTTGGGACAAGAAGATTTTTAAAGTTTTTTCTTTCGGTTGCCATGGCAACCAGAGTTCTTCATGGAATTCAAATATTTGAAGTATTCTGAAAGTGCATCACCTAAGGATCATTTCTGTGAAGTCTCACTGAAATCTGTTGGGCGGTTTCAGAGGAGAAGATTTTTTAAGTAATTGTTCACGGACGTACGGACACACGGACGGACGGACGCCGGACAATGATCAATCACAATAGCTCACCCTGAGCACTATGTGCTCAGGTGAGCTAAAAAACAGAGATAAAGATCAGACTGCACAGTTGTGAAGGCTGATCCATACCTACATTTTTCATAATTACACATGAATTACAGTCTTAATTATTAAAATTATTGCAACGTTCACAACAGCAATAGACTTTAACCCTTTACCACACAATGCTGACTTTTAACTACCCTGAGGAAGAAGCCTATTGAAAACATTGTGGGAAAAGGAGAAAATGCTGGTAACCAGCATTTTCCCCTTTTCCCACAATGTTTTCTCGCCTATCAAAGAAGAATCACATCATTTGAGCCACAGTGAAATTGTTGTCTGCAAATGCTTTCAGTTTGAACAGGCCAACAATTTTGTCGTGTGGTAAAGGGTTAACTCTTTCCCACATGACAAAATTTTAGATCTGCCTATAATGAGAGCGCTTGTAGAAGCTTAAATAGTGACAATTGTCTTTGATAGGATGACAAACATTGTGGAAAAAGGAGAAAGAGCTGGTTTTTGCCAGCAGTTTCTCCTTCTCCAAGGATTTTTTAAGAAAGAGGCTTCTTTCTTTGGACTATTAGAATTTGGGCTTGTTTGATAAAGGGTTAAAAACATTCCTGTGGATAGGAATTTTAAAGAAAGATTAATGTTGGATGGTACCCGTTATACAGGCCTATGACCCTAACTCATCAGCAAAATATCGTGTAATATCAATGTTCTCGGAAAGGCTGATCGACCCACCTCACTATCTTCTGTCGTATCCTATTTTAAGTAATTTTTGTCACGTGACATGGAGTTTTCCTCTTTTTTCACATCATGGACTTGCATTCCAAAATGGCTGACATAACTGTTTTAGCCGTGAAGCGGAGAGACAATTGTGGCTGTTTGAAGAAAAGCAAAGTGAATCGTGCAAGTAAGTCAGTTGAAAATTTTTATATTCAACATACATATGTTTTCGGATCTACCTGTAAAGGGGAAACATGTGAAAATAAGGATTGTCTGGTTAAAATGCCTTTTCATGATTCGAGTGATGGTTGGCAGGATGCACCGTAGAACCTTCTGTGTTGTTTGAAGCTTTTCAGTTTTGTGAAGCTTGCAGACTAAGACCAATTTACAATATTTAGTTAAACCACTTACCACACAATCCCGAATCTGACCCTGATCAAGAAAGCATTTGAATTTGAAAACATCGTTGGAAAAGGAGAATATGCTAACCAGAATTTTCTTCTTTTCTCACAATATTTTCTACCCTTTCTCACGCAACTTTCCCCTCTTTGAGCCATATCATGATATTAAGTTTGTTGTCTGCAAATGCCTTCACTTTAGACAAGTCTAAAATTTTGCTGTGTGGTAAAGAGTTAAAATGGGAATCAAAGAAAGGACTCGGTGGTTATCTTCATGTACAGTGCCAGAATTCTGTCTCTGGCCACAGAAATACTGTCCCATATGGGAAAACCCATCAGGAAGGACTCATGCCTCTTGTTTTGTTGTCAATACAAAACTTGATATAGGTGTGTTAAATTTATTAATCAAAATTTTACGCTATCAAGCGTGAAAGTTAAGTGTTAACCCTTTTCCCTCTTTTTCAATATTTTGACTCTTCCAAATCCAAAGCATCTGAAGAAAAGGGTCACATACTGTGGTCAAAGGATCTGACAGAGTAGAAAACATTGTGGGAAAAGCATGAACAGTTATGTTATGAACAATTTCTCCTTTTCCCACAATGTTTCAAAAAGCCATTTTCCTCAGAGCAATTGCTCATCCAAGCAAATAGTTTCTTTTACCACATTGTTTTCCATTGGGAATTGAATGCATAGAAACTAAAATGGTGCCTTTAAAAGTGTTACATTTCCCAGTTTCAGTACTGTACTTTTGTGTCATTGTTACAGGTACTCTTTTTAGATTTTTGACTGAATTGTTAGCTTTTATCGAAAAAGCAATTTTGAATGAAGTTTTACATGACAGTTTGTATCTCCATCATTTTACCATGGATTGAATTGAAACTTCACAGGAGAGTTTTGTATGAACAGACCTACTTCTTTGCCAAGTTTCATTACTGTAGGTGAATATACAATGTAATTATTACCCATTTTAACTTGGAAATTTTTGGCTAATTGTGCTACTTGTTCTGTGACAAAGTGCTACAAATAGTCAGATGTGCTGATCTTAGACAGTTGTAGTTTGAAATGGCATTTGTTTTTATTTTAGTAAAGATCTATACAGTAAACCTGAAATTTGTAAAAAAAAAAACCACACACTTCTATGGATTGCAATTCACTCATTTACTTACTTGCACGAGAGAATTTTTTTTAAATAATTGGTGACTATTGAATCTACCTTACCTTGAAAGTGTGTGGTAGACTTCCTTCAAATTTCTTCCTAGCATTTTTTTTATGATGTTTGAAATTTTTGTGGAAGTTCTGCTGGGTTTGCATAATTTTTCATGATTTCTTTAAAATTAAGTGTGGACTTGCCAATTGTCTTGAAAATCAGTTGGGCCGGAGGACCTGCATCCAAATTTTGTCAAAATAGTGTTGTCTTCTGGAAATATTTTGACATTTGGCATTTAATTATGATCAAGTAGTACTTACCTGATTGTTTGATAACTTTTTTGTCATTGTATGTTGAAAAATATGATAAACACAATGAATTTCAAGGAGGTAGTACTCTATTATTTTTGTCCAACCTGGGCATCCGTAGGTCATAAGATAAAATCCTTCATAATTCAAGTTAAGTGTGGTGAAATGTTTTTAAACTCTACCATAAAGTGCGCTCCACCATAAAGTGTGTCTACCAGTCAGTATTGCTGTGAGACTAAGTTTATATAGATCCTTAAATATGAGAGTTAGGGGCAGTAGACCTTCAAGCAACCCCTCGGTGTTAATGACCCTGCAAAAGAAGGATTTTGGAAACACTGTAGAAAAGGGAGAAAATGCTAGTAGCTAGCATTTTCACCCCTTCCACAATATTTTCTACCCTTTCAAAGACATTCATCATTTGAGCCACATTTAATTTGTTGTCTGCTAATGCTTTCATAACGGACTAGACTGAAATTTTGTTAACTGTAAAATATGAAAATATAAAAAATAACAATATAATTATACACCAATGAAAACTTTCGGTCAGATGGTGAAACTGCTTGTTGTAAGCAATTTTTCCTTTTGCTAACTTATATGCTACAAGACAAGAAAAGTCCACAGCAGAAGCAAATTAGTTGGAGTCCTTATTTGTAATTTCCATGCGATGTTTAACGCATATTTCAACCCTATTTCAGTTACACCATGGAGGCCAGTGTTCAGGTATTCCTATCCATATATTCCTGAGTTTCATCAAAAATCATGTTCAGCATTGAGAGGGAAATGTATCTTGTCACAAGACATGACCCTTCCCTTACAGCACTTTTTACAATTGCTATTGGAGCCAGTGTAGATCAAGATCAGACTGCATACTGCATAGGACATGCACTCTGATCTGTTATCTACATGGTCCGCTTTGCTGTGATATACTGGACAAGAGCAACCTTGATATCTAGTCTCAATAACGAGACATTTACGATGCTTCTTTTCATATTTGGCATTTACTATGCAGAATACAGTCTCAAGTCCATCGTGAATTTTCCAGTAGCAAAGCTACAGTGCTGTAATGATTTTCTGTTTTGTTGGTTTAATCTGTATTGCAGCAGAATACAATCAATTTCTTAAAGTGGCTTAAATGACCATGGACAAATTATCAAGGTTTCATTACCTAAAATGAATTCAGAAGTTGTTTATAACATATAAATCTCAAAAAAATATTGATGAAATTTACATGTTTGGCAGCCATTTTGTGTACATTTTGCAGGACGTAATCAGTAAAAGATAATAATTAAACTGTTTTTTCTTATGTTCAGTATTATAATTGTATTTGAAACGAAGTCCAGAAAAAAAACCTGTGTTTCAGGTGACTGGACCAACCCTACCAAATGGCCGCCGACTGGTAGTCTCAATAATGAGACGTTTGTGGTGCTTTCTTTCACATTTGGACATTTACCATGCATTGCACAGTCTCAAGTCCATCATGAATTTTCTGGTAGCAAAACTGCAGCACTGTACTGACTTTCTGTTTCATCGGTTAGTCTGCATTGCAGCAAAATGCAATTGATTTTTAATAACACACATGACCTAGGACAAAATATTACACATTTCGTTACCAAAAGTGCTTGCAGAGAGTCGTTTATAACGTGTAATCTCGAATAAAACTTTGGAAATTTATCACACTTGGTGGCCATTTTGTCTCTATGTAGGTGAACGTAAACATCTCGGGTGACAGATGAATTAAACTGTTTTTTCGCTGTGTAGCATTTAAATTGGAAATATTTGTGTTTGAAACAAAGGATTATTGAATACGTAAAAAACATGTACATTCAAATTCTAGTTTTGTACCATATTCGTGAAAATAACAGAGTTGCAAAGTGCGCACAAAATCTGTGCACAGATTTCAAACTTTTTTTTTTCCACAATCATCTCTGTACCCGAAGGCGACCAGTCAAAAATTAAAATCGCCTTCAGGGACAGTTATCTGTACTAGCCCAGTGGTAACTTTTTTCGCCCATTTTTTTCCCAATTTCGCGCCATGCTAAGCCATTTCACTACATTTCAGTAAATACTGTGACTGCCGCCGATGTCTTTCAGACGGTAGGCCTAAAATAGCATTGGAAATAGTCAGTATCAGACCATTATAATAACTATTTTTTCAGGGGTGTTCTGAAACACAGGTATATTTTTTTTCTGGCCTAAGGATGACTGAATATGCAACGAGTATGTCCAATTTCAATTTTTGTTGTCAATTTGTAAATATATGACTGCAAACATGCGCCCAAAAACTGTGCGGAGATTTCAACCATTTTTTTCCACCATCATCTCTGTACCCAGAGGTGACTCATCAAAAACTAAAATCACATTCAGGGACAGTTATTTGTACTACCTAGATATCACAACTATCAGGGTCTTATTTCTTGGCTGAAAATGTCCATGTGGTTTACTCGGAGCCCTGAGGGTAAAATAAATTCTATGAAAGAATTTTCACAAAGATTCAAACTCAAAATGCTGGATGACTAGCCTGCGCTCCTAACCTGGGTGACAGCTGCTGGGCTAAAATGTCCTGGAGGAGCTCAAAAAAAAAAAATCTACCTGAACACTTAACCCAACAATCCCATATTTTAATGACTCGGAAGAAGACAGCATTTGAATACATTTAAGGAATAGGAGAAATGCTGGTAACCATCATTTTCTCCTTTTCCAACAATTTTTTCTATCCTTTTAAAGACAAATACTATTAAGTAAACAACATGTAATTTGTTTGTATGCAAATGCTTTGAATTAGACAAGCAAAGAATTTTGCCATGTGGTTAAGGGTGACCCCTTCCAACACAATCTTGGGTTTTAACGACTGTTACCTACAAGGCTTCTGAAAGCATGGGAAAAGGAGAAAATGCTGGTAAGCATCTCTGCTTTTCCCACAATGTTTTCTTCCCTTCAAAAGACAAATATGTTTCTGACTCATGCTTAATTTTGTTCGTCTCCAAATTTTTTCAACTTGGACAAGTCCAAAAATCAGTTGTATGGTTAGGGGTTAATTTGCACTGGTAGAGGTACAGAAAATCTAATATGAACCTTGGCAAACCCTGCAAAGTTATTTGAAAGTCAAACGAATAAAAAGAAGATGAATGAGTGAATACAAATAAAATAAATTAACTTCCAACTATACCTTTCATGTACTCATATCAATACTCCAGTTCATTCTTCCCATTTTCTCCAGTGTTTTTTTTTTCCCTGCACCAACATTCCTGTAATACAATACATATGTGTACAAGCTTGCATGCTCCTTGAACAAAAATATATAGTAACCTATCACATAATGTGACCCCAAATATTCTAGTCTTACCAAAAAGAAAAGATTGACATAGGTTAATGGCACATTCTGTCCAGTTTTCTGACCAGCTTAACCAATACACTTACACTGCTTGTTAGAGATATGTTAGGAATGCAAATTGATGTATACCTTAGATATAGCCTATATACCTTTTCAGCCTACACAATACACACAGCTTTCATTCTAGCAGTAAATTTAATCCATGTCACTTTTTTTTTTCCTTCTCCCCTCCAACTGTATTGGTGTCAAATAAAAAACTTATCTTGTTTCATTTACCCAAGTAGTTCTAAACTTTTAAATTAAACCCAGCAACATACATAAATTCAACTACAAGATTTTTACCCCTGCACTGTGAAGTAGGTAGATTTGAAATGTTGAAGAGGGACTTATTACTGCTACAAGTACTTGCTCCTTTAGCCAAAGTGTTTTCCACATTGTTGTAAACTGCATAAAGCTACATTTTGAACAAAACATTTTTGAAAAGAAAAGTTGATAATGGTAAAGAAGAACGTTAGAATGTGAGTTTGAGCTGTTAGAAATGGAGTAAAACATAACAGTACCACAAAAAAATAGTGGCTGTGACTGGACTTCCAACCTTTGACCATCAAAATCAAAGTCCAGCCACGTTAGCCCCCAAGCTATTTGTAAAACTTCCCATCAAAGAATGTTTAAAGTATATGTATACCATTATGTGCTACAAGCGTTAGCCAGTGACGAAGAGGATAGGAAATAGGGTAGGAAAAATAAATTCCTCCTGTTTTTCCACATGTAATGTCTGCTAATATCTTAGGTAAAACACCATCTTTGTGGCAAATATGTTTATCAGTTTTTGTAAGATTCGTTTCAAAACTGGCTTAGAGGAAGTCTAGTTGCATGCCACTTTAAGAAAAAGAAGATGTTTTCCTCCTTTGTGTCATCAGCTTTAGTCAGTTCTTAGTTTACATGTACAAGTAGCTTTAAAGTGATGGGTTATATAATTGGTTCCTAAGCTTAACTCATTACCTACTAAAGCAACTTTGAAGCATAAAACTCAGAAAAAAATTGATAATCAACATAATTTAAGGTACACAAATACAACTGAAAACATCTTTGCGACAGGGAAAAATCACAGAGTAAGGAATATCTCCAAAGGTCACAATGCTTTCAAAAACAGTCTGCGACAGGATGCTACATAAAAATTTGTATGCAGCAAATAATGAATTAAGTTCGAAAGCAGCAGGTTGTGACCATTGTGGGTAAAAATACATAAAAATTTGTATGCAGCAAATAATGAATTAAGTTTGAAAGCAGCAGGTTGTGACCATTGTGGGTGAAAAACTCTGCCCAGACAAATAAAAAGAAGAGTAGCCGCTGGATCTTCCACTGAGCTAAAATTTGATGTGTATCAATACAATGGGGTCTTTCATTTTGACAGGAAAATGTAACTTAGTACAGTACCCATTCAAAGTAGTAAGAAAAAATATAATTGAGACTTATCATCCTCAAATAAATGGGAAAATATCGCCATGGCATAAAACATACAACAGATTGTAGTTGCAGATTCCAATAATACATATGTTGTTTTTTTTTCACACATGACTTTGACCCTAAACTATAGTTTTGATGATAAACACCCCTACCATTCCAAAAAACTGGGTACAACATACCGAATATCTTAAAGACTTCTTTTTTGTTGGTACAAAGACCTAAATCTAAGCCTTGAATGGAAAGAACATGCATATTAATCTATGTGATATCATCCATAGTCAAGACTGGTAAGTATAAGTTATAGATCATGTATTTAGGGAATTAAATCGGAGGGAGGCGAAGTCGACCGACGATTTAATTCCCTAAAAATGAAATATATGATCAAAAACTAACTTACAGTTTGCCCTACTTTCTAATTGACTGACAGCAGCCTCTCGGAGAAAAGAGCCATACAAGTCGGACAGAGAACGCCGTCGCCACGCCTCTTGTCATCTTTAATTTGGCACTGAACCTGACCTAGGACAACTGTCTGTGGTGCTAAACTCGATCTAGGACACCCCACAACTGTCTGCGCTCATATTCACTCAAGCGCTCGATTTAGTCATGGACGCATCATTTGATCTAGTCGACGACGAAGAATTTTACAAAGAATTTATTTTTCCTGGCACTGGCGACATGTCGCTTACACAATTATGTACAATTAACACACAAGACCTTGTTCCATGTCCCTCTAAATTGCAAGCTCAGACACTAACGGTAAGTTGCGTTGTTTGGTCTAGATAAAAAAATATAACCTTTTGGCTTGATTTCACTGCATTTCGCGACTTTGTATATTAAGTGCAGCCTACAATAAGCATGGTAGATTTAATGTGATTGACCAACAGCTATTGGTAAAGTGAGCTGTCCTTATTTTTGCATTTATTTTTGTCGAAGTTACAGAGCTGCAGATAACGCTAGATTTACACGTACCGAAATCCTTCTTTTAATATTTAAACCCTATGTTGTTGGTATTCTACAGAAAGGTCTCATTGAGACAATTGTTTCGAGTGTCTACAACAGTCAGTAATAAGAGAGATCTTGTCTAAAAAGGGTACTTTTACTCCTTATGAATTCCTACAGGAATTTAAAGGTAATTTGTTCGTTCGTGTTTTTTTTTTTTGTTAACTTTTCAGGGTCCCCAAAGTTGCAATAGTCCCCGCCTCTTTCACAACAGTGCACACATTGTAGTATTTTTTACTGTACAATGACCGGCTAAAATATTGTGGGTGGAGCTTCAGGTTTAGCAGGAAATATTTGTATATAGGTCAACCATTTAATAATTAAGTGGTCACATATTGCGAGATATTGAGTCTGTATGGAATTAAATCCAGCATTTTTTAATGAAATCCGGTCTTTTGATTGGTTTAGAAAGTAGGGCAAACTGTAATGTACACCAAATACTTTTGCAGGTTTTCTTATTGCTGGGCATGTGACCTTGCCTATCATTTAGAGTTAACATACCCAAACATAATCATGAATGAAAATCCTATCAAGAGCAAATATTTGTGGTTTTTGTGGTTGTAACATTTTCAACTGATAATACATAATTACTGAATGAAACCGTCTGCTCTCTCTACTATCTGTTACAATAACCCAACAGCTTGTCCATAATTTCTGAACTATGAACTGGAGAACCAAAATTGAAATACAGACTTCAGACAAGATGGCAAAGAGACTGATAGAGAACAACTGAGACAAATCGAGAAATTTCTACTTACATAATATTCCAAAAATTTTATGCACATATTTATATGTTCTAGCTTCTGCAAATTAGTGACATCATGCCTTAACCTACCTTTACAGTCAACAAGATCCTAAATATGTTCCATAGGATTTAGGTCAGGAGAAACAGTGGGCCAAGGCAAGACTTCTTCACCATTTGCATTTAAATACTGCTGCATAAGGCATGCCTAGTGCGGATGTGCGTTGTCATGCATTAATGTGGTGCAGGCATGGTAATTAATGAATGGAAACGCTACTAGTCTCAACACCTGATTAATGTACCAAATGCATTTAGATTGCCATTTACAATTACCAGATCAGTTTTCTTATGTCCCATGATTCCGCCCCACATAATCACATTACCCCACCAAATCTATCTCTACAAGACAGGCATCAGCATAAGGCTCCCCTCTCCGCCGATAAACCCTCATCCTCCCATCATGATAAATTAGGTCAGGCCTCTGATCATCTTTGAAAGTAATTCAATTCCGCTGGTGTCTTTTCAAATTCAGACGCCTTTTCTACTTGCACGCTAACTGACCCTAGATGTCGATGCGCTATAAAACACCATACATTCATTCATTCATTCAAATTCAGACGAGCACATTTCCAACATAAGGTCATCTTAAGCAATTAGCTAGAGCACAGTGACATAGATGCCTCAAAAAGTATCTCTACAAATGCCATGCTGTCTTGCTGTAGCTGTAGAAGTTTGGAAATGGTGCCTGGTATGACAATTCTAAATAAAAATCTAATCTCGTAACATGAGGCCTGCTGGTTCTAGAACAATCGACAACTGCTTCTGTTTGCTGAAACCTTGTACAAAGATTATGTATAGCGTTTCTGTGGTAATTAAATGCCAGTGCATCATTATTGATAAAGTCAACTCTGTCAAGCATCATTAGATTTAAATTAAATCATTAAATCAAAGGTCTTATCAATACAGGCTAACAAGTGGCTTATCACGAAAAAAGTAGGAAAAAAGCAGGATTAATTTCAAGAAAAACGTAGGAATTTTATGATAAAAAGTAGGAATTTTATGATAAAAAGTAGGTATAAATTTAACAAACTTTTCATTAAATCTTGTATATAAACTAACTTAAAACACTGCAGAACAGTTCAGAACATGTGTTTGCAGAAACACTAAGATGGCAGCCAGTCATTGATGCATGGCAAAACGTAATATTGTAAAAGTTTTAAATGCCGGTAATTTCTTCCAATTGTTCGATTTACAGCCACATCAGAAGCTGGCTTCAACTTTCTGATAAGCATTAGAGTAATTTGACACAAACCAAAGAATTTCTAATCCCATCAATTTCAAATTTCAATCGATCTTAACCAATGGGTAACTCATAAGTCCCTCAGTGATAATAAGCCATGTACAAAATTTAGTTTTAATCTAGTTATGAAGGATTTTTTGATGGAAACAAAGACTTCCAGGATTTTTTCTAAATCAAGACCCTGAAACTATTATAATTTCAACTGAATTGACCTACAATCAAATTCATCAATTGGAAAAATAAAATCAAGGGAAAGTCTTCTAACAGATATTGTTTTTGTTTGAAAAAAAAATAAATAACTGCTCAAAAATAATCAAGTACAAAAAGATGAGAATTTCTGTTGTGGCACTCAATAATAATTAATATTTAAGACTGAGAAAAATAAATTACATGAAAAATGAAGGAGGAATTACACACAGAAGCATTATAATGTGAAGTCAAATGAAGGATGAAATCAACTCTGCAAATAAATGTTTGAGAGTATGTGCCACAGCACTTGGTAACTATCTTTGTGTGATGTTTTGATGAAACAAGAAGGCCAGAATGACCTTATACTGCTCCACTGTCTCATAAACTGCTTATGCCATACTCATAATTGGCATCAGTAATCATTAAACTTGTAGAAATCTGTATTACAATAGCCCTCCAAAAAGTCTCGTTTTTTAAAATTACATCCAAGATGATCTTATCAATGAAATCTTATCCAGTATCATGCCTACCACTTATCAATGAACTCTTACAAAGTCACAAAAAGGCAAGAATGACCCTTAATCTCGCTCCACAAAACAATTTGTGACACCCCACCTCCTTCCATGGGACCAAAATTTAACACACTGACAATAATTTATACAAGTTTGACCCATGGGTTTAATTCTAATCAAACATGGTAGTGATCCACTAGATGAAGTTGTGTACAAATCTGGTAGCTGTAAGATTTATGGTAGCAATAGGAAGATTTTCTCAGGTTTTCACTATACTAAGCCTACGTTGAACTTGACACTCCCAGGCTGGGGCCAATTTTCACCCCACTGCTATAAACTGAATAATCATGGTATGCGCATAATAGATGATAACACATACGTATAAGTTACTGATCATATATTTCATTTTCAGGAAAGTAAATCAGAGGGAGGCGAAGCCAACCGACTATTTAATTCCCTAAAAATGAAATATATGATCACTGACTTACAGTTTGCCCTACTTTCTAATTGATTGACAGCAGCCTCTCGGAGGAAAGAGCCATACGAGTCGGACAGAGAACATGGTCACCACGCCTCTTGTGATTGACTGAGGTACTAACATGCATATTGAGTTGTATTGCGTCACCTTTAATTTGGCACTGAACCTGATCTAGGACAACAGTTACTGTCTGTGGTACTAAACTTGATCTAAGCTTATATTCACTCAATTCAGCCATGGACGCATCCTTTAAACTAGTTGATGACGAAGAATTTATTAAAACATTTATTAAATTTATTTATTTCAAAACATCACAGAACTTTCTATGTTTACTCATATTGTTTTCTTTATAGACCAGTACAATAACCCTTATTCTGCTGATCACTTGTAAACTGGGTCCGCTTATTGATAACATGTTTATATGCTGTCTGATAGTCGACTACACTGTCTGTCCCTTCATTTGACCTATTTACATCTTCATAATCTGCATTTAATTTTAAAAGATTTCGCCAGTAGTACTAGATCTACATCTTTGAAAGACAAAATATGGTGTTTTGTGAATACTTGATAAGTGTTTGGATTTCTTTTGATATTTCCTAGAGGAATTTAAGGACATTTTCTGGAGTTTTTTTGCGCAACCTAGTGCATATGGAAACGAGCTTTTTCGTCCCCGGGCTTGTTCGCCCGAGCTTGTTCGTCCTTTTTAATGATCTCATTTCTTTTAAAATCAAATTTGGAGCACAAAGAAGGCATATTAGTATAAAGGGCGATATTGGACACTTCATGAAGGAAACAGTAGTGCTCTGATCTATAGTTTCACTGTATGGCACAAAATCATAAACAGCTTAAACATGTTTCGATTTAAATCTTTACAACACAATGCCGCCTTTTAACGACCCTGGGAAAGAAGCCTTTTGAAAACATTGTGGGAAAGGGAGAAAATACTGGTAACCAGCATTCTCTCCTTTTCCCACAATATTTTCTACCCTACCAAGGAAAAATTGCACTATTTTGAGCCACATTGAAATTGTCATCTGCAAATGCTTTCAATTTGGACATGGCTAAAATTTTGTCATTTGGTAAAGAGTTAAAGTACATTTTGCGAGGAAATCGAAGTTCCTCGAAGTTAACGTATTTCAAGGGTTCAGTGTGTAATTCCAATAAATGATACTACAAGAAATGCCGACTGTATGCAACTAGCGATGCAGAGCAAACGAAAGTCACTGTCAGTCCCCCACCCACTTCTTCTTATGCAAAGTGTACAGAAACATATTCTCGCGATGAGATATCATAATCGTCGAACCAGCCATAGAAAGTGGTTGTTGACTTAGTAGCTTACGTTGAATTATTAACCTACAGACTTAACTAAACAAACGGTTGGTATAGATCCAGAATCCGACTGCTCATTCCTTGCAGTCTGATGTTAACTTTGCCATCCACTAAAAGCCCCTGTTTTTGCCTATGGCACAGAAAGGGTGAAGTGGTTTTTTTTTTATCCAGGGTTATATTCCTACTAACCTGATGTTAAATAATGCATATTCTAACCAGCTTACATACTTCAAAGATTTTAGGAGCCCAATTCAAAATAAATTTGAAAATTTACCATGTTTACCCGCACCACTTCTGGGTGGTCTTTGATAATAGGTGATCTTTCAGTTAAATTTGACATATCAAATCAAATGTTTTATTGTTTTTACTAATACATGACTATGCTTGTATTTTTTTCAAGAAAAAAATGCTTAGGTTTCATAAAAACTGGGAATTTTTGTATAAAGCTGTTTTATGGTTGCCATGGCAACTGTAATTTTGTGAATATCTGAACTCGACGACCTATTCTTTTTTTGTTGAATTTGAAAAGAAGATACTTCAAGGATTCTATACAGAGAAAATGGACAAAATCTATGGAAGGGTATTTTTGATAACCCAGTTTTACCTGCAGAACTCGTATTTTTTTCCACATTTTTGTAAATACAAAATTACCCTTTTTGAAAAGATATGAATGGAATTCAAATTTTCTGAATGTTTGATAAGAATATACTAATATTTTGGTATGATTTTATACAATTATAAAATTAAACTTGTCTGACAATGCTATGATCACTTTCGAACAAAAGTCACAATTTTTAGAATTTGAGGGTATGCTGTTACCATGGAAACAGGCATTTAACAAGAAAATGAATTCAACAATGTGTCATTTTCTTTTCATTTTTGTATTCAGCATAAATTTTACATAATATATGTGAAAACAAAGAAATTCTATGGAAGAATTAAAAAACTGTAGAAAACGTCCTTAAAGGTAACTCGTTCATATGTGTTTTTGTTTAACTTTTCAGGATCCTAAAAGTTGCAATAGTCCCCACCTCTTTCACGACAGTGCACACTTTGTAGTATTTTTTACTGTACAATGACCAGCTAAAATATTGTGGGCAGAGCTTCAGGTTAAGTGGGAAATGTTTGTATATAGGTCAACCATTTAATGATTAAGTGGTCCCATATTGTGAAATATTAAGTCTGTATGGAATTAAATCCAGCAGTTTTGAATGAAATCTGGCCTTTTGTTTGTTTTAGAAGGTAGGGCAAACTGTAAAGAATATTACAGCTCTAGCTCTCATGGCGAGATAAAAGAGGGTTCCTGCATGGGTCAGTGGTTGAGTGTAGGACTTGTAATCTGGAAGCCCTGGGTTTTGTTGTGGGCATATACTTGGGCAAGACACTTCAGAGCCCTAGCCTGAAGCTAGTAAAACCAAGAATATACTTGAATATGTGAGCGGTCACAGTGATATGACTGAAATAATACTGACTGGGGCATAAAACACCAATCTAGGTAAAAGAAATCAATGAGTCACAACAAGATGAGCAGACAACCATGATACCCTAATTAGGGATCCGCAACATTTCCTCAAAAACCACATTAGTCGAAAACAGTCCTAGCCCTGACCCTTGCCCTAACCGAGACGAATTGTGGCTCAAATTTTCCTCCCAGACAGCTTTTCATGAAATAAATCTAGGAATTTAGCAATCAATATTTTAAAACATTATGGATTTCAACAAAACACCTTTTCAGCGAATGTCATGCACCGCCTAATTAGACACAAAGTACAACCATTTCCCTTACATTGACTCCTTACCAAGGCACAAACTTTAGACTTGTACAAAATAAAAACATTTGCATGTGACATTTTCATTGAGGCTTATATTCATCAAATTAGTTGACAACAATGTGGGTTAGAGAAAAAACGCTGGTTACCAGTTGTAAAAACGCAAGATTTTATGGTTAAAAAGTTAAAACGATTTGTTAATGGTTAACAATTTCCAAGACATTCTTCACATTTTGGTGACATTTATCCTAGATGTACAGTCAGAATTTATTCATTTTGTTTTTGCTGTTTTACACTGCTTTCAAAAATACTTATCTCATTTATATGCAGGTTACAACTTATTGATTCATCATGTCGCTTGGTTTCATCATTGCAAAGATGGAGCTATCCACTGACTTGCCCTTGGGTACACCCATGCAATCCGTGCCACTGCTTGGGATTGATTCCAAACCTTCTGAATTAAAACTGTTTACTTGGAAAATGTTTTATACCATTTTCATTATCAATTCAGTTATTTTAGTGACACCTCATTTCATGTGTTTCATTAGTCCGAGGCATCAGCTGCTTAGTGCCTTGCCCAAGGACACTACCATTCATCAACTGACAATGTCAGGACAGAACCTTAAACCCTTGTCTACAAATCCAACACTCTTAAGGTCCAGGGAACAAGCCCTTTCTGTGGTGCCCTACAGGCTCATTACACTAAAACAAGTATAAATATTGATGTATGTGAATTACTCTCATTTTGTAGCATTTATTGTCTGATGTGTCCACAAAATTTACAAAAGCAGATATGTATATAGAGTCATGAGGTGCCTGTCAATGAATATTGTGGTAACGTCATTCATGATCATTGCGTTGTCCGTTTATCTATTTCAGTACATGGCCATTCATCATAGATGTAGCAGCATGCATGCATGCCGATTTGCATAACTATATTCAGTGCTTCATGCCAAAAAGCTAGCATTCATCTCTTTCCATTTCTTAAACATATATTTCTGTATCAAAATTTGAATTCTTTGAAACTAAACTTTGTAAAAAATTAACAGCTTGATCTAACAGAGGAATTCCTCTATTTTTTCTCAGTGCTTTGTGTCTTCAGCTCTTTTCTTAACAATCAAGACCAAATTTACTGTACTAATTTTCACTTTAGTGCATTTCTATATAAGCTCAATGTGGACCTGCCAAAAATTATGGCAAGCAACACAGTGGAAGCGTTAATAGCAATGACAAATTTTAATTTTGTGATGTATGGAAAATATCTGACAAAGCAGAGGGATTGTTTGCCATAAGCAACTGCTCTGTTAAGTTTTTTCAAAACCTGTCCAATGCAGAGGAAGTATTTCTTGCATGGATATGATTCATCTGTCGCTACCTCCTACAAATACCTTAAGAAATTTCAGACTTGGTGCAGACCTCTACTGAAAAGTTGAAGAAAAAGAAGAAATAGTAACAAGCAATTTCTTCTGTGCCAATAATTTTCACCTAACCTCATAATTATAATAGCCCTATCCATTATTCCTGTTTTACAAGGATGTTTTTGAAGATATTTGCTGAAAATTTGTTTCTGCAGGTAACAAATTAAAACTATTTTTCACAGATGATAGCAGGATAGAAATTAAGTTTCTACCGCACAAGTCCGAATTTAAATGACCATAAAGAGAGAGGTTCTTGAAAAAATTGTGGGAAAAGGAGAAAATGCTTGTAACAAAATGTTTTTATCTTGCTTGTCATCTGCAAATGCTTTGAATTCGGACTAGTCTAAAATTGTGTCATTTGGTAAAAAGTTTAACTTCAAAAGGACAAACAAACATGAAACCCTTGTCAATACATGTATACTGATTTTTGATCACTATTCACAGACATCACTATCATCACCATTAGTATTTTTCCACATTTACAACTGGACTATATTCTGGCGAGTTATGTGCCTAAATGAATGCTTCAGCATAATCTTATTCCATGACAGCTAAGCCTGAAATTTTCATAAAACTCTATTCAACACCATATATGGTAAAGCTTTGTCACTTACATGCTACAGCAATGACATGGACATTTTTATGAACTATGCTTGAGTAGTTTTGAACTGTTTTTGCGAAAATAATAATCTTATTCCACGACGGCTAAGCCTGAAATGTTAAAAAAACTCTATTCAGCACCATATATGGTAATGCTTTGTCACTTACATGCTACAGCAATGACAAGGACATTTTTATCAACTATGCTTGAGTAGTTTTGTACTGTTTTTGCAAAAAAAATTCATTAAATATAAGATATAGCATATCAAAGATATCAATACATGTTCTGTACAGCCTGATCTTTACCTCCATTATGTACAAGAGCACAAGGAGTTATGCAGATTTGTCTGTTCGGCCTAGGGGTGCACATGTCTAGTAGGCTCAGGGTGTAAAACAGTCTATCATTAGTGACGCATTTGGTTTTTGCATGAGCATTTCTGAATCATGATTTAAATCAGCTCTGTATGCTGTTAAAAGTCAAAAGTATAGGAAATACTAGGTCAGCCTATGACATTATGTTTCACACTTGACATTTCTGGTAATCTGAATAACAGTTTCATGAATGAATAAACTCCACAAAGGATTCACAAGCATCATGAGTTTACAGCATTTTCCCAGTAATTGCTTTCCTGCTATGAATGAACGGAACTAATCTATTTATAGATTTCACATCATTTCCCTCAAAACAAGAACAGAGGATAATGTGGATTTAAAACATAATGGGGGTCCACAGAGAATTACAGCAAAATGTCACTGAATTTCAACAGAATTGAAATGGGAGAAATATTTTTGACAATTAAACAGCAAGTGGAGCTGAACACTCAGACCGTATGTCTCTACAAAAATGAATTTCATAAACTGCTCTACAAACCCATTCAACCAATTACTACATTTGCTTTTGTTACACAAAGCACCAATTAGTCCAGGGAACATTATGGAAAATCAAAGGACTCAAAGTCCTGGAAAGCGGATTTGTGGAGTAGCATAAGCTGTAATGTGCCTTTATAAAAATAAATAACCACAAGCAATGCATGTGCAATCATTTTAAAATGAAGTTAGCACGGGCAGGGAAAGTCAAAATTGTTCTGCCGAGCAGTCCGCGCAATAACTGCTATTGTATTACTGTTGAGTCATAATTTGATCTGTTAATCTTACGCAGTTTTTTGCTGGTATTGGATTTCGGACTATAGGTAGGCATATACACGTGTAGGACAGTATATACGGTTGTGACAAAAGCGCGGTTGAGGTGTATTAGCTAAAACTGCAAGTAGAATGGGCGCAAGCGTGAGTGACAGTATATTTGCTTCAGGTCAAACCAATATCGTAGTACAGTGTGAGCGCGCATGCGTCGTTACACATAATGTATTTGGTTCCGCTCAGAATGACCACAGTAAGCGGATTTGTATAGCAAATCCGCTAAAAAATCATTAATGATGAACGTGAGGTATAGACTGATGATAAAAGTATTTCCTTTTTTCTGCCTCAATATTTTAAAATGCTCATTGCAAGGGGTTACAAATAGAATTTGTTTTATAATAAACTATCATACAAGTTGCAACTCATTCATCCTCAACCCTTTAACAAACAATCCCGAGTTTTAACGACAATGAAATAGAGTGTTTTTTTTTTTTAAAAAACAGTGTGGGAAGAGTAGAAAATGCTAGCATTTTTTACTATTCCCATAATGTTTCCCATCCTGTCAAAGAACTTCTGTTCATTTGTGCCTCTTTCATAATTATTTGTTGTCTGCAGATGCTTTCAATTTGAAAGAGTCTGAAATTTGTTGTTCGGTAACAAGTTATTGTACCTTTCACAACAAAGGTTGTGATTGCTGCCAGTGTAGTTCAAGATCAGATTGCCAAAAATGTGCAGTCTGATCTTTCATCCTCACTGTCTCTTTGCTGAGACAGTCTGGAACTGTCTCTTTGCTGAGACAGTCTGGACAACAGCAACCTTTTAATTGCTACTTTTGTGGATTTTTTTTTCTTTATGTACTGAAAGGGTTTGGTTTATTTAGCACTCTTAGGGGTAAAATGAGGTAGTGTCTATCTTGCTTTCTTGATCCTTAAATCCAAAAAAATAGTGGCTAAACAATGCTGGCGTTAAAATGTGTTTGGATTTAAATCACACCATTTAACGCTTTGCCACACAATCATGACTTTTAACAACCCTGAGGAAAGACCCTTTGGAAAACATTCTACCCTTCTGTAAACAAATTTCAATGTTTTTGTCTAGTTTACTTTGTACTCTGCAAATGCTTTCAATTTGGACAAGTAAAAATTTTGTCACTTGGTAAAGACTTAAAAGCATGGAAATGATTGTGAAGATGACAATTTGTTTCTGTAAGGTTGGTTCATGCGCTAGTTGCAGACAGAATAATGAATTTTAAAAGTGGGTCAAAAGTTGTCAGATCACTCTATCCTTTGTTTATTTTTTACCAAGAAATACATGTTGGTAAAAAGTCAGTGCATTAAGCTGGTCCAAGAAATATGTTCCAAGCTTTTTGTCAATTTGGTTATCTCAATTCTAGTAAAAATTACCTTGAACTTTGGTGTGTTCAATCACTGAGATTATAATTTTCAGTCTGGAAAAAAGACCTAACATATGGCAATTCTAAGTTTGCCCAAATATTGCATAAAATAGTAGCCAAAATAGATCCAAGTTCAGAATTATATCATCCTGTTTTGTCTGATCTTGACCTGTATCATCTGCAAAAGTATGTTAAATCTTTACCAAACGACAAAATTTAAGACTTGTCTAAATTGCAAGCATTTGCAGACGACAAAATGATTAACTCAAAAAATGGAAATTTGTGTTTGGAAGGGTAGAAAACATTGTGGGAAAAGGAGAAAATTCTTGGGATCCAGCATTTTCTCCTTTTTCCACAATGTTTTTAAAAGCATTTTTCTCCAGGGTCGTTAAAATTCCGAACTGTGTGATACAGAGTTAAGCTGTACTAATTGCTCTTAAGATCAAAAGAGGGTTCAATGACTAACACACAGTTAAAAAAATACACATAAAAAAGATCATAATCAAATAATTCCACTCAATCATGACAATTTAGTAACTGTTGTCTTCCGATCAAGTCATTACAAATTTGAATGGAAGAAAAAGTTATGAAGCACCAATTATCTTTCAAGCAAAAAATCACTTGAAAAAAAAAACATCTTCATTTAACCTTGTACCAAACGATAAAATTTTAGACATGTCCAAATTGAAAGCTTTTGCAGGTGACAATTTCTATATTGCTCAAATGATGGACTTTGTTTATGATATGATAGAAAACATTGTGGGAAAAGGAGAAAATGCTGCTTACCAGCATTTTCTCATTTTCCCACAATGTTCTCCAAAGTTTTCTTTGTCAGGGTCATTAAAAGACAGGATTGTGTAGTAAAGGGTTAAAAAAGCATGATTGTACTTGATCCCAAAAAAACGTTCGTTTTAATCCTTCACTACACCAAGACCCCGTAGCTCAGTCAGTAGCATACAGGACTTGATGACAGGAGGTCGCTGGTTCGATCCCTGGCTTGGCCAATTTCTTTCCGAGGACTGATGATAGTCATTGCGACAGGATTCATTCCTCTCCCACCGCTGACCACTGTTTCAACAATGGTTATGTGGGAAGGCAGCCTGTGGCTTGGAAAGAATATTGTGCGAAGTACTGGTAAAAGAAACTCCAGGAAAGCATGGATAGGTGCACTGGCCACCGCGATATAACTGAAATAATGTTGAAAACCGCATTAAACACTATACAATCAATCGAGCAATCATTTAATCCTTCACCAAGCAATCCAATGTTTTAATTGCTTTGCAGAAAAAAAAGAGAAAACGCTGGTAAACAAAGATTCATGGGATTGTCATGTGATCAATGACATGCATGGATTATGTTCGACCGTATTCAGATAAATAAGATGTCATATCTGACAGTATTCAGATAAATAACATGATGTCATATTTGATCTCAAACAAACAGACTTACTGACAGCAAAGGGACCAACCCACTATTTGAACACCAAATTTGCACCTTTAACTTAAACCTCCAGTTTCTTTGTTAGCAGAGAAAGTATATTTTGTACTATTTTGAACATGCCGTGACAGCAAATTCTCTCCGTAATCCTTTACAGAGAATTCACTCTTTTCACGCTGTGGACGTCGACTACAGGGTCCAGCAGACCAACTTGTACAGGGCAAAATCAGTAGAGGTTTAGCATTGTCTTCACAACCAAGCGTCATAGAATGCTACAGTTGATCAGACCAGCTTCAGACAGACTTATCCCGAACAGAATACGCCGAGCTTGAAGCCTCAACACGTTCTGATCAGACCAGCTTCAAACAGACCCTGCCTCAAAAGGACCCGTACTGAACAGAACAAGCTAACTTGAAGCCTCAAAACGACCAGCTTCAAACAGGCCCCAGCCTCAAACAGACTTGTTCCAGATCGTTAGAAGTTGAGAAGCCTGTGTTATAGTTCCAGCCTAAACAGTACGGTTGAACAGATTGATCTGAAGACACAGACCGGCAGCGGTTCAGCACAACACCGTTTTCTGGACAGGTTCAGACAGACTTGAAGTGCTTCAAGGGGACAGGTTTAAAGATGTTTGAAGCCAAACAAGACTGGGAAGGTGTTTGAAGCCAAGTCACGAACGATGTTTTAGAGTGCAACGTTTTGACCCAGAAGTCTGAGTTTGGCACATATCTAGTTAGACTGTATGAGGCAGTCGTTTAGTGTTCGACTGATAATCTACAAAGACTGTAGTTTGTTGCTTTTGTGTTTTTAGTTTTAAATCAATTGAGGCCAGATAGCCTGAGGAAAATTCTATACATCACCATAACTGTACATATTCCCTGGCAAGGCATTGTCACCCGAGAAACAAACCCATTCATCGTCATCATATCTCTTGAGATAGGTGCTGGTTCAATATAATATTTTAGTGGTCTTGAGTTGTAATGTGCAGTCTGCTGCACTGTGTAAGTCTCTTATAAGCTTGGCTTGTCTGCCCAAATCTCTGCTGAAGACCACTGCCTGTTCGCAGAGATGCACCAACATAAACTGCAACCTCTGCAGTAGGAAGCCCAGCTTCCAACATGCCCATGACCTCTCATAAATTTTCCAGTATTTTTGGCATTGAAATTTTTTAATCAAAAACTTTGATATAAAACGACCTTTTTTTACAGTAAGAATACGACTACAGCAATATTTTGGTATAGACAAATATCCAACAGATGGACAGGATATGTCCATCCTATAAGTTGACATAAACTCAAACTTTGCATTAAGTAAGCCAACCAGAGTTTAATCTAGAAATTTACTGCCCAGTTTTGCAGATGCTAACAGTTGTAGAAACTAGAACTGTTACAGGTGGACAAATACCCCCACCTGGTGCCTTGTCACTAAATGACTGGCCCTTTCCAAACCCAAATTGTAAAATATAAAAGGGCAAATACTCAAAAATGCAAAAGACAGAGTTATGGAGCTTGTGTACTGCACTTGTCCTCAGTTTGATGGATGTGTATTTGCAGTTTTGAGTCAATAGCTTGTATACTTTGGAAATTATGCTCTAGGCAAAAAAACCCTAAAATATCCTAATAAGTTACAGATCATAAGGACTGCACTTGTCCTCAATATGATCTATCAGTATAATTATAAATTTTGAAGTCGACAGCCTTTATGTTCCATACAAAAACCAAATATGTGAAATAACAAAGGGCAATAATTCGAAAAATAATGAGGAGAAAGTTATGAAACTTGGGCACTGCATTTGTCCTTAACATGATCTATATGTATTTGAAGTTTGAAATCAATAGCTTTTATAATTTGGAGTTATGCTCCAGACAAAAATCTAATTTATAAAGTAATTTAAGGCAGTAATTCCAAAAATAGTGAAGACACAGTTAATATGTTTATTCTGCACTGCACTTGTCCTCAATGTGATCTATCTGCAAACGAAATTTAAAGTCAATAGCTTTTGTACTCTGGAATTTATACTCCCAACAAAAATCCAATTCATAAAATAACAAAGGGCAATAACTCCAAAAACAATAAGGACAGAGTTATGGATCTTGTTCACTGCATTTGTCCTTTACATGATCTATTTGTATCTGAAGTTTGAAGCAAACAGCTTTCATACATTGGAAGTTATGCTCCAGATGAAAATCTAATTTGTAAAATAACTTGGGGAAATAACTAAAAATCAGTGAAGACAGAGTTACGGATCTTGTGTACTGCACTTGTCCTCAATGTGATCTGTCTGAAAATGAAGTTTGAAAGCAATAACTTTTACATTTAGAAGTTATGCTGCTGACAAAAATCAAATTTGCAAAATAACAAAGGGCAATAACTCCAAAAGTTCAATGGACAGAGTTATGGATATTGTGCACTGCACTTAGCCAAGACGTGATCTCTCTGAAAATGAAGCTTGAAGCTGATAGCTCTTAAGTTTGAAGCTGATAGCTCTTACACTTTGGAAGTTATGCTCTGAATAAAAATTCAACATGTAAATAACAAAGGGCAATAATTAAAAAAATAATGAGGACAGAGCTATGATTCTTATGCACAGCACTTTCGTTCAATGTGATCTAACTGCATATGCAGTTTGAAGTTGACAGCTTTTATACTTTGGAAGTCATACTCCGAACAAAAATCTAACATGTTAAATAACGAAGGGCAATAACTCTAAAAATAATGATGACAGAGTTCCAGACCTTAAGTGTTGCACTTCTCCTTAATGTGATCTATCTGCATGTGAAGTTTGAAGTTGATAGCTCTTATATTTTGGAAGTTGTGCTCTGGTCAAAATCCAACATGTAAAATAAAAAAGAGCAATTACTCAAAAACTTTAACGGACAGAGGTATGGATCTCTCCTAAATGACCTCTCCTAAATGACATCTATCTGCATATAAAGTAAGTTGATAGCTCTTATACTTTGGAAGTTATGCTCTGGACAAAAATACTTGTAAATTTACAAAAGGCAATAACTCCAAAAATAATGATGAAAGAGTTATGGATTTTGTGCACTGCAATTCTCCCCTATGTGATCTATCTGTATATGGAGTTTGAAGTTGATAGCTCTTATACTTTGGAAGTTATGTTCCAGAAAAAAAGCCAACATGTAAAAAATAAAGAAAGGCAATAACTCCAAAAATAATGACAGGGTTATGGATCTTGTGCACTTCACTTCGCCTCAATGTGATCTATCTGCATATGAAGTTTAGAGTTGATAGCTCTTATACTTTGGAACTTATGCTCTGGAAAAGATTTTAGCGGATGCACCAATGGATGGACGGGCAGACAGATGGACAAGGTGACTCCACTATAATTACTATACATGCATAATGTGTGTACATCTCAAAGGCAACCTTGACAGATTTGTATATTCTTTACAAAAATTTTTTTGGTTCAGTATATTTAAATCTGACTCAACTGACAGGCTTTTTCTTGATAGGATGAAATCCTGAATAGGAATAGGAAAAAATATTCTTAACCTGCATTTCCAACCATGTTTTCAAAGATTTTTTTCCCTCAGAATCATAATGTAGTACAGATAACTGTCCCCAAATGTGATTTAGTTTTGACTGGTCGCCTCTGGTGCACAATAAATGTCTAAATAAGAAAAAAAAAGCATAGTAAATGTCTCATTATTGAGACTAAATCATAAGGATGCCAGATTGTTTGGCAAAGGGATACATGGTACATAATTATGTCTATATCGATAAGACCCAAGTTTGCCTTTTTTTTCATGTCTCAGTCAGTATTCCCATTCACCTGGAGGGGTGGTATATTTCACATTCCTGTCATTCTGGGCCATTGTCACACTACTAAAAAGTCTGCCCTCTACAGCAAAATCTACTCATTTTATCCTGTAACCCTTATCACACACTTCTCGTAAAAGACATAAAATTAAAGTCATAAACTTATTTATAAATTAAGACAAACACCACAAAGTGAAGAACAAAAATTATAATGACTTCTACGATTTACAAGATAAAATCTGTACTACAGAGTTAAATGAATGAACAAAAATGAACTCAAAATACAATGAACAAAATGTTCAAAGATACATCTTAACAGCCAGAGAGAAAAATGCTGTCAAAGCCTTTAACCCTTTACCACATGGCAAAATTTTAGATCTGTCCAAATTGAAAGCATTTGCAGACAACATTTTCATATTGGCTCAAGTGACACATTATTTCTTTGATAGGGTAGAAAACTTTGTGGGAAAAAGAAGAAAATGCTGGTTCTCCTTTTCCCACAATGTTTTCAACAGTTTTCACAGAATGTTTCTCATCATGTGACCTAGCGCATATTGTCAAGGTTCTGCAATTTATAGCTGCATCATGGAAAAAGGGGTCTTCATGTTATATTTCATTTTTCACCAATATCTCTTTAATTAGTGGACACATCTCAACAGATTTGGATGAAATTTTCACACATCCAGTGACCTAGCACATATTGTCAGGGTTTTGGAATTTATAGATGTGTCATGGAAAAAGGGGGCTTCATGTCAAATTTAAACTGCATCCGTCCGACCTGAATAGATAAAAGGAAAAAATGATCAGGTGGGAACCAAGGCTATGGGTATGCAAGACAGGATGTTTTATCAGACAGTGTAGATAAAGATCAGACTGCAGGTGGATCTTGGATATACATATATGCCTTATATTCTGCAAGACAGTATTGCCTACAACACAGTCTTGAAATGCATATTATTTGGTCTATCTTTATCTCTTTACCAGACAAAAATTTTAGACTGGTCTATAATTCAAAGCATTTGCAGACAATAAAATGAATTTGTCTCAAAAAATGAACTTAGATTTGGGATGGGTAGAGAACATTGTGGAAAAAGTAAAAAAATGCTGGTTACCTGAGTGCTTGGCCCAACTGAGATTTAAACTTGACATCCCTGCATAGCTAGCCCTGTAGGTAATGAGCTAACAGGCTTGGCTCAAATTATTAACAAACAACAAAATTTAATCCTTAAACCCAAAGGCCATTTTCATCCCAGAATGAGTCCAAGATGATAACTGAGTGGGTGCCTTTTGTCTGCAGTGTTTCAACAAAGCAGACAGTATAGATCAATGATCCGACTGCACATTTTGTGCAATCTGATCTTGATCTACACTAGACACAAAGTCACAAAGGCAACTATATTAGAGAAAGGCGCTTAAAGGGTTAAGACTTGTCCAAATACAAACCATTTGCTGACAACAAAATAAATGTGACTCAAAAATTTAAATTTGATTTTGGTTGGGTGGAAAACATTGTGGAAAAAGGAAAACATGCTGGTTACAGGTATTTCCTCTTTTTCCCACAATATTTTCAAGAGCCTTATTTGTTACAGGCATTAAAACTTGGGATTGTGTGGTAAAGGGTTAAATAGAACAAGATTTTTAAAGTTCATTCTGTATACCTTTATGTCCTGTTTTGACCCAGGGGCATCATTTGAACAAAATTGGTAAAGTCCACAAGGAAATGCCACATACCAAATATCAAAGCTCTAGGCCTTCTACTTTCAGACAAAAACATTTTTAAAGTTTGCTCTATATACAATTTTGCCCAAAATTGTGACCACTGGAGTTAAAGGGTTAATTCAATTCTTTTAACAACTTTGGTAGAACTTCACCCAAGGAATATGCCTGTCAAGTTTCAACATGATTGGTTTAGGAGGAGAAGGTGTTTAAAGGAATTGTGGAAAGATGGACGCTGGACAATGACGAATCACAATACCTCACCCAGCACTTCGTGCTCAGGTGAGCTCACAAATAGGCCTAACCATTGTCTGTGGCTTGTGATAAACAACATAAAGATGAAGTTTCATAACATTTTGTCCTGTAGTTAAAAAGATATTAATCCATAATGAAAATATATGTGAAGCCCCCTTTTTCCATGACACGACATTTAATCAAAAAAGCTAAACTAATGATATTGGCGGACTATCATAAGGAACACACGTATGAAGTTCACAAATTTTTGTCCAGGATTTTGAGTTGAAGATACATGTATATTGATCCTTAACAGAAATATACATGAAGCCCCTTTTTCCTATGAGACAGTATTTGATATCAAAAAGGAAAAAAAAAACAATAAATATCAACGGGCATCATTAGGAACACCTGTATGAACTTCTATTAGTTTTTGTCAAGGATTTTAGAAGATATCTGTCCTGAAAGATGGACCAACAGATGGTCATTGGTCCATGATGAAATTAAACATTTAGCCCCTTTTTTCATGACATGGTCTTTCATGAAATAAAAACAAATAACTATAGTCTGTGGCTTGCAATAAACAATAAAAAGATGAAGTTTCATGACATTTTGTCCTGTAGTTAAAGAGATATTGGTCCACAATGAAAATATACATCAAGCCCCCTTTTTCCATGACACAGCAATAACTGGTCCTATTAGACCTACAATCAAACTCGTTCAAGATCTTACGGTCATATATATTTTGACCAAGTTTGGTGCTGTGATTGGTTTAAATTTGTAGATGCTAGAGTGTAAACAAAGTCAAATGTAGCAATTTTTTTAATTCAAGGGCAAATAACTCCAGTCGTTCTGGTCCGATTAGACACTTAATCAAACTCATCCGAGAGGTTATGGTCATATATATTTAGACCAAGTTTAGTGCTGATTAGTTAATATTTGTAGATGCTAGAGTGTAAACAAAGTCAAATATAGTAATTTTTCTAATTCAAGGGCAAATAACTCCAGTCGTTCTGGTCCAATTAGACCCATAATCGAACTCATCCGAGATCTTATGGTCATATATATTTAGACCAAGCTTAGTGCTGATTGGTTAATATTTGTAGATGCTAGAGTGTAAACAAAGTCAAATATAGCAATTTTTCTAATTCAAGGGCAAATAACTCCAGTCGTTCTGGTCTGATTAGACCCATAATCGAACTCATCCGAGATCTCATGGTCATATACATTTTGACCACGTTTGGTGCTGATTGGTTGGTATTTGTAGATGCTAGAGTGTAAACAAAAAAATGTTAACGGACGGACGACGGACGGACGATGGATGGACGACGGATGGACGGACGACGACGGACGGTGAGTGATCAGAATAGCTCATCCTGAGCACTTCGTGCTCAGGTGATCTAAAAATCAATCTCCCGATAAAACTACAGATTAAGTTTGGTTTGAAAAAAAAAAAAAACTGCCCTCAAACTTTATCGCTTGTGCATTATATGGAGCATGAAGCCTAGGAAAAGTCTGTCTACATCTAAAACTAGCATTGTCTCTTGCATTGCTTTAGCCAATGAAAGACAATTTCAAGCTTTTGGTGCAAAAAATGTACATCCTTGGATAAGTAGTGCTATTTTATTCAAGAGGACCATGATGCTCCTATATCGCTCACCTGAGTACCAAGCAGTAATGGTCTACAATGACGATAAATACCAAATATCGAAGTGCAAGTCCAAAGCTCTAGGTCTTCTTTGTTTAGACAAGAAGATAATCTTTCTTAACCAAACCCGGTTATATAAATATTTGTGAGAAGTTTGAATGATATTTGTCCAATAGTTGTTACAAAATAGGGAGAACAAGAAATTTCATCAAAGGAAAATAACTTTGTAAAAATTCAATGAACCGTCACCAAAATATAATATGCACATTCTTGCTTGGCACCGAGTCTCTCTAAAGTTTGAATGAAATCTGTCCTGTAGTTGTTGAGAACTAGCTCTGACAAGAAAATGCTACAGAAAGACTGATGGATGGATGTATGGACGGATGGATGGATGGACCGACAAGCTGACTCCTATATACCTCCAGAACAGAGTTTTGAAGGAATAATAACAAAGCTCTAGGCCTTTTGGTGTGTGGCAAAAAGTTGCCTGATTTGAACAAACTTAGTAGAGAATGTTTGCCGATTCATGACTTTCTATACAAGTTAGTATTATAATGTTGTTAAATACACCAACAACTACAGTGGTTGTCCAGGGACATGTTCATGAGTAATTGCTATTGTAAACACATAAACAATGTATTTACACTTGCAATAGTCTTGCACCAACCTTTCAATGCATCCAGCTTACAAAAATTTGACCTTCAAGTGTGACATTGACCTTGGCCCTACCTGAACAGATCTTTCAAATGGTACTTCAATTCATGGTGAAGTATATGCCCAAAATCTAACGGGGGGTGGGGGTGTGTGTCATAAACTTATTTATAAATTAAGACAAACACCACAAACTGAAGAAGTCCCCTTTTTGGATGGATGGATGTATGGATGGATGGACCGACAAGCTGACTCCTATATACCTCCAGAACAGAGTTTTGAAGGAATAATAACAAAGCTCTAGGCCTTTTGGTGTGTGGCAAAAAGTTGCCTGATTTGAACAAACTTAGTAGAGAATGGGGGGGGGGGGGGGGGGGGGGGTTCATAAACTTATTTATAAATTAAGACAAACACCACAAACTGAAGAACAAAAATTATAATGATATAATGACTTCCAAGATTTACAAGATAAAATCTGTACTACAGAGTTAAATGAATGAACAAAAGTGAACTCAAAATACAATGAACACAATGTTCAAAGATACATCCTAACAGCCAGCGAGAAAAATGCTGTCAAAGCCTTTAACCCTTTACCACATGGCAAAATTTAGATCTGTCCAAATTGAAAGCATTTGCAGACAACATTTTCATATTGGCTCAAGTGACACAATATTTCTTTGATAGGGTAGAACACTTTGTGGGAAAAAGGAGAAAAAGCTGCTTGCCAGCATTTTTTTCCTTTTCCAACAATGTTTTCGAAAGTTTTCACCGAATGTTTTTCATCATGTCACCTAGCTCATATTGTCAAAGTTCTACAATTTATAGCTGCATCATGGAAAAAGGTGTCTTCATGTTATATTTCATTTTTCACTAATATCTCTTTAATTACTGGTCATATCTCAACAGATTTGGATGAAATTTTCACACATCCAGTGACCTAGCGCATATTGTCAGGGTTTTGGAATTTATTGCTGTGTCATGGAAAAAGGGGGCTTCATGTCAAATTTAAACTGCATCCGTCCGTCCTGAATAGATAAAAGGAAAAAATGATCAGGTGGGAACCAAGGCTAGGGGTACGCAAGACAGGATATTTTATCAGACAGTGTAGATAAAGATCAGACTGCAGGTGGATCTTGGATATACATATATGCCTTATATTCTGCAAGATAGTACTGCCTACAACACAGTCTTGAAATGCATATTACTTGGTCTATCTTTATCTCTTTACCAAACAAAAATTTTAGACTGGTCTATAATTCAAAGCATTTGCAGACAACAAAATGAATTTGTCTCAAAAAATGAACTTAGATTTGGGATGGGTAGAGAACATTGTGGAAAAAGTTTTAAAAAATCCTGGTTACCTGAGTGCTTGGCCCAACTGAGATTTAAACTTGACATCCCTGCATAGCTAGCCCTGTAGGTAATGAGCCAACAGGCTTGGCTCAAATCATTAACAAACAACAAAATTCAATCATTAAACCCAAAGGCCATTCTCATTCCAGAATGAGTCCAAGATGATAACAACTGCGTGGGTGCCTTTTGTCTGCAGTGTTTCAACAAAGCAGACAGTATTGATCAATGATCCGACTGCACATTTCGTGCAGTCTGATCTTGATCTACACTAGACACAAAGGCAACTATAGTAGTGAAAGGCGCTTAAAGGGTTAAGACTTGTCCAAATTCAAACCATTTGCTGACAACAAAATAAATGTAACTCAAAAATTTAAATTTGATTTTGGCTGGGTGGAAACCATTGTGGAAAAAGGAAAACATGCTGGTTACAAGTATTTCCTCTTTTTCCCACAATATTTTCAAGAGCCTTATTTCTCACAGGCGTTAAAACTTGGGATTGTGTGGTAAAGGGTTAAATAGAACAAGACTTTTAAAGTACATTCTGTATACCTTTATGTCCTGTTTTGACCCAGGGGCATCACTTGAACAAAATTGTCCACAAGGAAATGCCACATACCAAATATCAAAGCTCTAGGCCTTCTACTTTCAGACAAAAACATTTTTAAAGTTTGCTCTATATACAATTTTGCCCAAAATTGTGACCCCTGGAGTTAAAGGGTTAATTCAATTCTTTTAACAACTTTGGTAGAACTTCACCCAAGGAATATGCCTGTCAAGTTTCAACATGATTGGTTTAGGAGAAGATGTTTAAAGGAATTGTGGAAAGACGGACGCAGGACAACGATGAATCACAATACCTCACCCAGCACTTCGTGCTCAGGTGAGCTAACAAATAGGCCTAACCATTGTCTGTGGCTTGTGATAAACAACATAAAGATGAAGTTTCATAACATTTTGTCCTGTAGTTAAAGAGATATTAATCCATAATGAAAATATATGTGAAGCCCCCTTTTTCCATGACACGACATTTAATCAAAAAAGCTAACCTAATGATATTGGCGAACTATCATAAGGAACACATGTATGAAGTTTCACAAATTTTTGTCTAGGATTTCGAGTTGAAGATACATGTATATTGATCTTTAACAGAAATATACATGAAGCCCCTTTTTCCTATGAAACAGTATTTGATATCAAAAAGGAAAAAAAAAAACAATAAATATCAGTGGACATCATTAGGAACACCTGTATGAATTTTTTGTCAAGGATTTTAGAAGATATCTGTCCTGAAAGATGGACCAACAAATAGTCATTGGTCCATGACGAAATTAAACATTTAGCCCCCTTTTTTCATGACATGGTGTTTCATGAAATAATAACAAACTAGAATAACTATCACTAAAGGTGATAAATACCCCCGCCCCTATATTTCATGTCACAGGGGCAATAACTCTGCAATGTCAATTTAGGGGCAATAACTCCGTAATCATTAGGCCAACACTCATGAAATTTGTGCTTTGCACATCTACTGCTCCTGGTGAATATCATGACAAATATCAAGTGAATAAGACTTAAACTGAAGCAATAGTCCTCTGGACAAGAAGTTTTGAGTAAATTCAGGGGTAATTAATTTGGCAAACATTTGAGAAAAATGCATTTTGAACCTCTACTGCTCCTGGTGAATATTTATGCAAAGTATCAATTTAATTGGACACAAAACTAAATGAGTGTAAAAAAGTGTAGACCATGATCTGACAATATGTCTGAGACACAGCGGCTGGTCTGGATCCACGCTTGTTGCAAATGTCCAAAGGTGCCTTTCGCATAATGTTGGCCAACTATACATATGACAGAAAAGACCTCCTTAAAGTGAATCAGACAGAAACTGTAGGAGGAGTTGTCCGGACAAGCATTTTTAAGTCAAATCAGGGGCAATAACTCAGTAATTCTTGATGGAATTTTTACAAAATGTGTGTCTTGCACATCTACAACTCCAGATGGACACTTCTGCCAAGTATAAAGCGAATCGGACTGAAATTGTAGGAGGAGTTGTCCGGACAAGCATTTTAAATGTGAATCAGGGGCAATAACTCATTAATTCTTCATAGAATTTTCACGAAAGTTGCATCTTGCACATCTACAACTCCTAATGAACACTTATGCCAAGTTTAAAGTGAATCAGACAGAAACTGTAGGAGGAGTTGTCCGGACAAGCATTTTTAAGTCAAATCAGGGGCAATAACTCAGTAATTCTTGATGGAATTTTCACAAAATTTGCGTCTTGCACATCTACAACTCCTAATGAACACTTATGCCAAGTTTAAAGTGAATCAGACAGAAACTGTAGGAGGAGTTGTCCAGACAAGCATTTTTAAGTCAAATCAGGGGCAATAACTCAGTAATTCTTGATGGAATTTTCACAAAATTTGCATCTTGCACATCTACAACTCCAAATGGACACTTCTGCCAAGTATAAAGCGAATCGGACTGACATTGTAGGAGGATTTGTCCGGACAAGCATTTTAAATGTGAATCAGGGGCAATAACTCATTAATTCTTCATAGAATTTTCACGAAAGTTGCGTCTTGCACATCTACAACTCCTAATGAACACTTATGCCAAGTTTAAAGTGAATCAGACAGAAACTGTAGGAGGAGTTGTCCAGACAAGCATTTTTAAGTCAAATCAGGGGCAATAACTCAGTAATTCATGATGGAATTTTCACAAAATTTGCGTCTTGCACGTCTACAACTCCAAATGGACACTTCTGCCAAGTATAAAGCGAATCGGACTGACATTGTAGGAGGATTTGTCCGGACAAGCATTTTAAATGTGAATCAGGGGCAATAACTCATTAATTCTTCATAGAATTTTCACGAAAGTTGCGTCTTGCACATCTACAACTCCTATTGAACACTTATGCCAAGTTTAAAGTGAATCAGACAGAAACTGTAGGAGGAGTTGTCCAGACAAGCATTTTTAAGTCAAATCAGGGGCAATAACTCAGTAATTCTTGATGGAATTTTCACAAAATTTGCATCTTGCACATCTACAACTCCAAATGGACACTTCTGCCAAGTATAAAGCGAATCGGACTGAAATTGTAGGAGGAGTTGTCCAGACAAGCATTTTAAATGTGAATCAGGGGCAATAACTCATTAATTCTTCATAGAATTTTCACGAAAGTTGCGTCTTGCACATCTACAGCTCCTAATGAACACTTATGCCAAGTTTAAAGTGAATCAGACAGAAACTGTAGGAGGAGTTGTCCGGACAAGCATTTTTAAGTCAAATCAGGGGCAATAACTCAGTAATTCTTGATGGAATTTTTACAAAATGTGTGTCTTGCACATCTACAGCTCCTAATGAACACTTCTGCCAAGTAGCAAGGGAATTGGATTGAAACTGTAGGAGGAGTTGTCCAGACAAGATTTTGCGGACAGACCGACCGCCCGACCGACCGACCAACCGACCGACCGACAGGCTGATTCCAGTATACCCCCCGCAAACGAAGTATAACAAGCATTCTGATGGTATTGCATAGCAATACCCAGTCCCCTACTGGCCGTATGTATCGCTGGCATGTCAGTGAAATTTTTTTTAGTCCCAAGGCCCGTAAATGCGTCAAAAAGCAGTGAAGCAGGATGAAACTCGAACTTGATGTGTAAGTCATGGTGGTTAATGTACACACCAAAAATCAGGTCTATATGTAGCAGCGTTTAGAAAAAAAGTGCAGAAAAATGTTTTATCAGTGAAATTTTGTAAGTCCAAGGCCCGTAAATGCGTCAAAAAGCAGTGGACCCGGACGAAACTCAAACTTGAGCTGTAAGTCATGGTGGTTGACTTACACTGCAAAAGTCAGGTGAATATCTACCAGACTTTAGAAAAACAAGTCCGGAAAACTGATTTATCAGCGAAACTTTGTAAGTCCAAGGCCCGTAAATCCGTGAAAAACCAGTGGACCGCAACAAAAGTTGAACTTGATCTGTAAGTCATGGTGGTTGAGTTACACAGCAAATCTGAGATCAATACCTACCAGCGTTTAGGAAAAAAGTCCTGCAAACTGATTTATCAGTGAAATTTTGTAACTCCAAGGCCAGCAAATCCGTGAAAAACGAGTGGACCGGAACAAAACTCGAACTTGATCTGTAAGTGATGGTGGGTGACTTACACACCAAAATTCAGCTCAATATGTACCAGCGTTTAGAAAAAAGTCCGGAAAACTGAATTGCAGGACTGAGGGACAGACAGACAGATGGACAGATGCCGGTAGGGGACTAAAAAAGCCCTAACTATAGACACACAAAAACATGCACCATCTACTCCATCAAACCAGATACTTGTCTCCCAGAATCTAAAGTGAGTCTACGAAAGGCCCATTTCACTTCCTGTCACAAGCTCTCACAGTATTTTCATACTTTTGATTACTTGTTGTCTGTGAGTACCTTTGTGAAAGTCAGACAAGAGAGCCATTGGCTCTAAAGGGCTCACCTGAGTAAAGTCATCTACAGCTGATAAAGCTGAAGAGATCCTGGTTTTAATGATGAGTGTAAGTGACCTACTTTTTGAACCAGTGTGACTAAATTCCAAACTTGTCAAAGATATCATTAAAACAAACATTCTAACCAAGTTTCATGAGTATCAGACTGAAAATGTGGCTTCTATGGTGCACACAAGGTTTTTCTAAAATTTGGTCCAGTGACCTACTTTTTGACCAGATGTAACCCACTTTAAAACTTATCCAAGATATCATGAAGGCAAACTTTCTGACCAAGTTTGATGAGAATCAGGCTGAAAATGTGGCCTGTACAGTGCACAAAAGGTTTATCTAAGATTTCACCATGTGACCTACTTTTTGCCCCGACATGACCTACTTTCAAACTTGTCTAATTTATCAGCAAGATAAACATTCTGACCAATCTTTATCAGTGTAAGACTGAAAATGTGGCCTCTATGGTGCAAACAAGGTTTTTCTAAGATTTAGCCCAGTGACCTACTTTTTGACCCAACATGACCCAATTTCAAACTTGTCCCAGATATTATCAAGACAAACATTCAACCAAACTTTCATAAGTTTCAGACTGAAAATGTGGCCTCTAGAGTGCACACAAGGTTTTTCTAAGATTTAGCCCAGTGACCTACTTTTTGACCCAACATGACCCAATTTCGAACTTGCTCTAGATATCATCAAGACAAACATTCTGACCAACTTTTATGTGTTTCAGGCTGAAAATGTAGCCTCTAGAGTGCACACAAGGTTTTTTCTAAAATTCTGGCTCAGTGACCTACTTTTTGACCCAACATAACCCAAGTTCAATCTTGTCCAAGATATTATCAAGATAAATATTCCTAATAAGTTTTGTAAGTTTCAGACTGAAAATGTGGCCTCTGGAGTGCACACAAGGTTTTTCTGAGATTTGGCCCAGTGACCTACTTTTTGACCTGGCATGACCCAATTTCGAACTTTTCCAAGATATTATCAAGACAAACATTCTGACCAAGATTCAAGAGTATCTGGCTAAAAAATATGGCCTGTAGAGTGCACACAAGGTTTTCTTAGATTTAGCCCAGTGACATACTTTTTGACCCGACATGACCCAATTTCCGAGATATTATCAAGACAAACATTCTGACCAAGTTTCATGTGTATATGATTGAAAATGTAGGCTCTGGACTGCACACAACGTAATTGTTGACACCTGGACGACGGACGCAGCATGATCACAAAAGTTCACCTTGAGCACTTCTTTCTTAGGTGAGCTAAAAAACAAAAGGACTCTTCATTTTTAATGCACAAGAACATTTATGTAGAGTATGCATGCTTAAATTTTGGAGAACACATACTGAGGTTGCTTTACGGTTCTTGGTGCATAGAAACACTGTACAATCTCTAGGAGATATTACCAAAATAAAGGCAGCATTTTAGATATTCTATGGTCAGGGAGGGGGATTTAATTGTCCCGTATCTAACGTAGGATTGCTGCTACAATTGTGGTCTTTTCCTACATGGTCAAAAACTTTAGAAAAATGGTGAAAATACGTTCAAGTAGGTTTGGTTATCTTATCATGCACACACATTTTAATGGAAAATGCTAACATTCACTAAGATGACCGATTCAATTTACAGTTCAGACTCCCACAGACAATCTGTCTGCGACCTAGTTGTCCAAGCCTTATGATAAGCAAGTCACTAGAGAGAGAAATGAGACAAACTTGACAGCTACAGCCATGCTGCCTAATTGGGGCATATAAGACAGACAGACAGCATTTCCATAGCTATACTTCAGCCCTAGCTGACATATCTTCACAAGCACCCCATCATTTTGCCTAGCCTATCTCATTTGCATTCATTCAAGAGAGGAAACTATGCCCTTCCTTGAAGAAGTCACGTTTTGGTTGGCATTTAAGTCACAGTAGTAATGAAAAGTAAACAATGGGGTGTTAAAATGCAATAAAATTTAAATCATTCCATTTGAAAGTATGGAAATTATTGTGAAGATGACAATCTGTTTTTGTTTAGTTGGTTTAAGTGTTAGTCTGTGGCCAGAAAATGAGTTTTAAAACCAAGCAAAAAGTAAACAAAAGATAGAGCAACCTGGCAACTTTTGACCTAGTTTAATAATTAATTTTCCTGCCGGTAACTAACACTTGAACCAACCATACTGTAACATATTGTCATCTTCACAGTGATTTCCGTACTTTTACATGGTATGATCTGAATTTTATTGCATTTTACCAACCACTATTTACTTTTGGCAGCCACTGAGCCTTTAAGGCATTTTTGGCATTATGTTAAGAAGACTTTCTTTTCAAAACATGAAGCCATTTTTGTATGAAATACACTTAAAGTTACAAAAGTACTCATTTAAAGCCAAATATAGAAGGATGTTTAAGTCAATATATTAGCAATATCTGTGGCCCCAAAGAATGAGAAGCAGTTTTAAGATTTGTTATTGGGAATGAATCTTGGTAAGGAAAAATTATGTCAGATCAAAATTGTAAACAATGGGGGATTTATCGCTAGAGTCATTTGCACACCATATCCCCTATCTACAAGGGTCAGTCAAAAATAACTGAGCTCTACCTCATAATTTTTTCATTATTTGACACACGGTAATATATATATACCTAATTACTATAACTATACATAATTATGTGATAGCTCGATTGGTATGATGGATCAGAGATGCATTAAGCCCTCTTTTGCCAGAGCATGGCTCAAATGTTTCAGCCATGGATGTTATATCGACACAAGCACCCCAACACTGCCTAGCCAATCTAGACTGCTTTCATTAACCTTTTACCACACAAAAAGGAGAAACCAGCATTTTTCCGTTTCTCAAAATGTTTTCTATCCTTTCAATGATAATTTTTGTAATTAGTGTAAAATTCAATTTGTTATCTGTAAATGCTTTCAATATGGACCAGTCCAAAATTTTGTCATCTGGTAAAGTGTTACAGAGGTATACTAGCCATAACATTAGTTTGTCTGCTCATGCTTATTCTTTTCAATAATACTTTTGGCTGTTTTTTTTAACTTTAACAAATGGTATCAATACAACGTAGACAAACTTTTCCTAAACAACATTTGACATGTGGAACAAAAATTGTTGAACATGTTTACAATATTAGGGTAAATCAGACAATGCCTGACCAGTGACACTTCAAACTGTTTTTTTTGTACTTTAAACAGCAGGTCTAAGTACATGCTGCATATAAAATAGAAAGTAAGAGCTGAAATCTCTGCACACTATCAAGAAGATGACACAGGTGATTTTATGAAATGAAAAAGAATGGAAATGTATATATTAAAGAGTTAACTGACAGCATTTTAAATCTTGACCCAAGAGCTTGCAGCCTCAAACTATGGATTCTTAATGCCTTTCAAAAAAGGTTGCAAGTTATGTTGTAAGACTGAAATCACAACAAAAGGGCCATGATGGCCCTGGATCGCTCACCTGTGTCAATGGGCAAAATTTCACCCCAGGATCGTAATGACCCAATTTAAAACTCATCGGAGATATTATTAAGACAAACATTCTGACCAATTGTCAGGTCAATTGAGCTGAAAATGTGGCCTCTGGGGTGTCCAAAATGTATTTCTTCAATTTGACCTAGTGACCTAGTTTATGACCCTATGTGACCATATATCAAACTCATCCAAGATATCAAGGCAAACTTGTTAACCAAGGTTCAGGTGAATTGGGCAAGAATTGCTGCCTCTAGAGTGCCCACAAGGTATTTCTGTAATCTGACCTAGTGACCTAGATTATGACCCTATGTGACCCGATTTCCAACCCATTCAAGATATCATCAAGTCAAACATGCTGACAAATTTTCAGGTCAGTTGAGCAAAAATTGTGACCTCTAGAACGCCCAAAATATGTTTAATTTGACCAAGTGACCTAGTTTATGACCCTATGAGACCCAATTTCTGATTGATCCAATATATCATCAAGTCAAACATGTAAACCAATTTGCAGGTCAATTTAGCTAGAATTGTGGTCTCTAGAGTGCCCACTAGGTATTTCTTCAATGTGACCCAGTCACCTTGTTTATGACCCTATGTGACCCAATTTTGAACTCATCCGAGATATCATGAAGACAAACATTCTGACCAATTTTCAGGTCAATTGAACAAGAATTATGGCTGCTAGAGCGTCCACAATATATTTCTTTAAATTTGACCTAGTGACCTAGTTTATGACCCTATGTGACCCAATTTTGAACTCATCCAAGATTTTATCAAGACAAACATGCTCATCAATTTTCAGGTCAATTAACCCTTTACCTCACGACAAAAATTTATACCAGTGTTTTCAAAAGGCTTCTTTCTCAAGGGTGTTAAAAGTCGGGATTGTGTGGTAAAGACTTAAGTAAGAATTGTAGCCTCTAGAGCACCCACAAGGAATTTTCGTAAATTGATCTAGTGAGACCTAGTTTTTGACCCCAGGTGACCCAAATTCAAATTCATACGAGATTTCATCGAGAAAATAATGGTGACCCAATTTTGAACTCATCCCAGATTTCATCAAGACAAACATTCTGATCAATTTCAGGGTCAATTTAGCAAAAAATGTGGCCTCTAGAGTGCCCAAAAGGTGTTTCTTTAATTTGACCTGGTCACCTAGTTTATGACCAAAGGTGACCCAATTTCAAACTCATCCGAGATTTAACTAAAACAAACATTCTGACTAATTTTCAAGTAAATTGAGCAAAAAATGTGGCATCTAGAGTGCCCACAAGGTATTTCTTTCATTTGACCAAGTGACCTAGTTTATGACACTAGGTGACCCAAATCAAAACTCATTTGAGATTTTATCAAGACAAACAATCTGACCAATTTTCAGGTCAACTGAGTAAGAAATGTGGCCTCTAGAGTTTCCACAAGGTATTGCTTTAATTTGACCTAGTGACCTAGTTTATGACCCCAGGTGACCCAATTTCAAACTAATCCGAGATTTAAATTAAGACAAACATTCTGACCAATTTTCAAGTCAACTGAGCAAAATATGTGGCCTCTAGAGTGCCCACAGGGTATTTCTTTGACCTAATGACCTAGTTTATGACCCTAGGTGAACGAAATTCTAACTCATCTGAGATTTATCCGAGATCTGATCAAGACAAACATTCTGACCAATTTTCAGGTCAATTGAGCAAGAAATGTTGCCTCTAAAGTATCTAAAAGGTATTCTTTAAGTTGACCTAGTTTATGACCCCAGGTGACCCAGATTCAAACCCATTCGAGATTTCATTAAGACAAACATTCTGACCAATTTTCAGGTCAACTGAGTAAGAAATGTGGCCTCTAGAGTGTCCACAAGATATATCTTAGATTTGACCTAGTAACCTAGTTTGTGACCCCAGCTGACGCACTTTTCAAACTCATCCAAGATTTAATTAAGACAAACATTCTGACAACTTTTCAAGTCAACTGAGCAAAAAATGTGGCCTCTGGAGTGCCCACAAGGTATTTCTTTAATTTGACCTAGTGGCCTAGTTTATGACCCCAGGTAACCCAATTTCAAACTCACACGAGATTTTATCAAGACAAACATTCTAACCAATTTTCAGGTCAACTGAGCAAGAAATGTGGCCTCTAGAGTGTCCACAAGGTATTTCTTTAATTAGAACTAGTGACCTACTTTATAACCCCAGGTGACCCAAATTCAAACTCATCCGAGATTTTATCAAGACAAACATTCTGACCAATTTTCAGGTCAATTGAGCAAAAAATGTGGCCTCTAGATTGCCCAAAAGGTATTTCTTTAATTTGACCTAGTGACCTAGTTTTTGACTTCAGGTGACCCAAATTCAAACTCATTTGAGATTTCATCAAGACTAACATTCTGACCAATTTTCAGCTCAATTGAGTAAGAAATGTGGCCTCTAGAGTGTCCACAAGGTATTTCTTTAATTTGACCTAGTGACCTAGTTTATGACCCCAGGTGACCCAAATTCAAACTCATTCCTGATTTCATCAAGAGAAACATTCTGACCAATTTTCATGTCAATTGAGCAAGAAATGTGGCCTCTAGAGTGCCCACAAGGTATTTCTTTAATTTGACCTAGTGACCTAGTTTTTGACCACAGGTTACCCAAATTCGAACTCATTCCAGATTTTATGAAGACAAACATTCTGACCAATTTTCAGGTCAACTGAATAAGAAATGTGGCCTATAGAGTGTCCACAAGGTAAATGTTGATGACGGACGAACGACACCGGACATTAGAAAACCACAAAAGCTCAAATGTGATGCTTGAAGGTAAACTGTTGTGTCTTAAGGACCCTATGAAAGATGCCTTTTGAAAACATTGTGGGAAAAGGAGAAAATGCTGGTAACCTTTTCCCAGAATGTTTTCTACCCTATCCAAAACAGAAATCACCGTTTGAGCTACATTTAATTTGTCGTCTGCAAGTCCTTTCAATTTGGACCAGTCTAAAATTTTGTCGTTGGGTAAAGAGTTAAATCAATTCTTTTTTAAATCAAAATTTATATTTCAGTCAGCAGACAATACCAAACTGTACTAATCACAAGGCTGTTATATTAGAATTTCTCTCTATAGCCACACAATGTAGATCAATTATGAAAATGCATGTTCTGTACAATCTACTCTGCTGGCATAAGATGCTAAGAGTTAATTTACTTATTTGGATATTGTAATTTAAAACAGTTGTAACACACCTGGTTACTGGAGTAAGAAAATGTGATTCAAAGAAATTTTTATATCTCTTTTTGTTACTTTTTGAAAAGTTGATATGTCTTTGTGACATCTTCATGTGGAAACACCCTTTATCTACAGAAAAAAAAAACATGTGGGAGTAACAAAACACAAACATTTCCAGAGGAAACATAATACTGCTCTGTAATTCTTACTCTTTCTATCCTTTCACTCTTAAGAAATAGTGATACTGGTAAAATGTATATTTACACCCTTAGTAAGATGACGTATAGATATACACATTGACAAAGATGAGGTCTTACAGAAAAAAATTAGTATTCAAAACACAATTTTAGTTGTCTCCTTTTTTTTTCAGGTTCATTGTTCTTTTGTCTACAATTGGTTTGGTTTTAACCACTGTGCCTGGTAACAACCGTAGTTCTTTACAACATAAAAAATTAAATGGTCTACAGTATCAGTTTTTACATTTCTTGGAAAGTAATTTCAATGATTTAATTCACAATACAAAGAAACAATGGCTGTGATTTTTTTTTAATTTCTATTTAAGAAACAATGGCTGTGATTTTTTTTTTAATTTCTATTTTAAGTATCATGGTTAAGGATTTATGTGGCTGTAGGCCAATCAAATTGGCAGCTTTATTATAGAATGAGTGGGAAAAGTACTTCAAACTTATTTTAGGCTTGAAAGAAAATCATGTGAAATCATGTGAAATACAATTATATAGATCTAAATATACATTAATATTAAATTACTTCGCTTTTGCCTCTTTTGTTCATACCTTTTAGTATGGCATTATGAAAGTAGATTTCATCAATGAATGTGGTTTCTTTTTGAAAGCACAAAGAAATCAAAGCACTGAAAGTAATGACAGACTAGCGAATTTGATTGACTGATTGTATGGTGTGTAACACTATTTTCAACACTATTTCAGGTATGTAGCAGTGGCAAGTGCACATATCCATGCTTTTCAGCAGTTTTTTTTACCAGTACATCACACAATACTCTTTCCAAGCCACTGGCTGCTTTCCCATATAACCATCGTCGAAACTTGAGAGAGGAATGAATCCTAACTATCATCAATCCTCGGAAAGAAATTGGTCGAGCTGGGAATCGAACCAGCAACCTCCTGTTCTCAAGTCCTGTATGCTACCGACTCAGCTACCAGGGCTATGCATGCTATTGGTTGACTATAATCCAGTTTGACTCCTTACCTGCTAGAAAAAATCAAAATAAACTTTAAAGCCATTGTAAATACCTGAATATTGCTATTTCAAAGTTACATTTTGGAGAAAAGATATCCTCTTATCTGACAAGGTAGATCCAAGAACAGACTGCACATTCTGTGCAGTCTGATCTTAATCAAAACTGTCCATGAAAGGTCATTGAGTCGAGGTGGTGCTGGTATAAGAATCTTCAGGAAAGCGTGAATAGGTGCACTGGCCGCCATGATATCACCAAAATAATGTTGAAAACGATGTTAAACACCATACAATCAACAAGTCAATATCCAATAGCCCAAGATGAAGTGAACTATTTAACTCTTTATGAAACGAAATTCGAAGCTGTTGCAGACCACAAATTAAATGTTGCTGAAATGATGAAATCTGGTTCCAAAAGGGCAGAAAACAATGTGGGAAAAGGAGAAAATACTGGTTACCAGGGATTATTCCCCATGGTCATTAAAACTCGGGTTTGTTTGGTAGGGCCTAGAAAAAAAAAATGTCTTGTTTCTGGTTACCCGACCTTGTGTGCCGAAAACTCGCCAACTCAAACTTTTTTCCCGGCTGTTGCTTATCGGAAAATTCTCCAAGCTTCCATGACCCATAATTGAGTCCTGGTTTTTAGTCCGGTACCGGAATTTACCGGTCAGTGCCAGTCACCAGTTACTTCCCCCGAAATGGCGTCGTTTCTCGAGCCCACGAGTCTCGTGGCCATTCACCTCGAAAAATGCGATCATGAGGGGCAAAAAGACATGATCATGTGTTTGACACGCTCCAGAAAAATAAACAGTGTGTTAGAAGAACTCCATCCATACGCAAAATGATTTGTAGTCAGTTAAATGCTCTGTAAGTGGCTACTTTCGTTTTCCATTAGCCCCAATATAAAAATCAAAAGTCTTGAAAGATGCAATCTAGCGATTGTATGAATCTTTATACGTGTAGACCAGGAAGCCGACATATGATGTCTTGTCTCCTGTCTCGACTGGCAAAATAGCTGTAACATTTTTGTGTCCGTGTCCCATGCGAAAAAACTTGGCAATTTCTGACACTTTCCTAAAATTATCAAAGTTCTAAACGTACTGGCCTATTAGGAATGACAGTTGGTTGTGTTTGGATTTTATGACTGAGAAAATAAATGCAGGGTAAACAAGATCCGACTGATTTTGATCAGTTTTTTTTCCCGGTCTGTATCTTATACCATTGACAGAATTCTTTGCTAACATTTTATAATTTTAGCAGACAGCTGTCAGAGACCTGTCATGACAAAACATGTGGGTGGTTTCAAAGCAAGATAGACTTCAACCATATCCAAGAAGTGTACTACAAATGTGCTGATCAGACGGTATGGATACGTTGGTTGATCTGCACTTTTGTAGTTTGCTTTAATATGGTGCAAGGCAGGTCTTCTCATGCTGTGGCTAATTATTACCCTACTGATATTACAGTAAGTTTTCAGGCAGTCAGGTATAAGCAACACTGTGGACCCAAATCAGGCTGCCCCCAGAAGAGCCATCTGATCAGGATCCACAATGTTTGTCATCCAGTCTTCAGCTTTATGACCCATGTTATAGTCTGCTGTAAAATGACACCACTCAAAACTAAGAGTACTGTTAAAATAATTCTGTTTTTTTATTAAAACGGTTTATACCATCCTTCAAAACACATATATTGCCTATTAAATGAAAGTTACAAATTATTAACCCTTTCTCAAACAATCCCTGGTTTTTACGACCCAGGAGAAGAGTCCTTTTGAAAACATGGTGGGAAAAGGAGAAAATGCTGGTAACCAGCATTTTCTCCTTTTCCCGCTATGTTTTCTACCCTATCAAAAACAGAAATCATCCTGAGTGGTACATTTAATTTCTGTTCTGCAGACCTTCTCAGTTTGGTTTAGTCCAAAATTTTGTTGTTTGGGAAAGGGTTAAATAATAAAAAAGTTTACAACGATATGAAAACAGGAGTTTTTAACAAATTTCCTCAGAGACATTTGAAAAAAAACTTCTCAAAAAAAAAAAAAGTTTTCCTACCTACCGACCCTGGAAAATTTGGAGGCATAACCAGAAACAAGACTTTTTTTTTTTAGGCCTAAAGGGTTAATTTTCAAGACATAAAACAAGTTTGACATAACACTTAAACTGCACACAATGATCTACCAGTAAATAATTGATGAATGAAGGAATGACAAGGGTTCCCTATCCAGTGAGGGTTAATGCAGCTGGGATTTGCTACAAGTTACCTAGGTGTATCTATTTTTAGATTCATTCATTAGGTTACAGTGGTGTAGGAATATGTGATAATAGCCTGCTTTGCATAGGTCACTTAATTTACATATAAGCAAAGATCTTGTACCTTTTAAATGACATCTTGTTCATTTTATTACTTTGTAAGGCGACATGTTCAAATTTGAGTGGTAGAGATTTAGTGGTTTTTGTCAAAATTGTCATATATAACAAAATTAAGATTTCTAACAGAAAGAAGTATTTTCTGTGAGGCAGTATTTGGCAACTGTGGGGTTTTTTGTTTACTTTGACTGTAGGTCAATCGTGATGCCTATAGACTAGCTTCACTAGTCGAAAACCAGTTGACGTCAATGATTCCCTTTTCATCTGTGTTTTTTTCAGGACATTTCACACAACTTACGGTTTTTCAGTTGCAATAAATTCTTTTGTTTGAAATCAATAATAAAAAAAAAAAAAAAAAAATGGTTATTTGCCAATTTTCAAAGAGAATATCTCAGTAGAAAACATGTCAAAATGCCTATCAGTGACATTTTCTCCCAGTAACGCGGTCAGCTGTCCTAAGTTTTGAGTAAAATATAAAGAACTCTGAAAAATGGACCCATTTTGAGACTAAAAATTGCTGTTTGCATATTTCTCCCACAATCATTTACAGACGATATATCAACATGCATCTGCACATAAGAAAGATAAAATACCAAAGCTCCACATCAGTCACACCAAATGTATGTTAGAACAGGAAAGTACTGTGGTGTGATCCAAAATTAGCATAACTTTTTGTATGACTTCTGCACTATCTCCAAAAATTCTATAAAAATGCTATGATATACTGTGCTAATAGTAAAATACCATCCCATTTAGAAAAAGTTCAGATCTGATGTTTAGATGCTTAATAGGATTTTGACACAGAGGCACTGTTATACATATTATGCATGTCACACTACTATGTTATAATTCAAACATACAATTACTTGTTGAATAACTTAAAAACTAGTAGTCAAAAATTTTGCAAAATTACATCACTGCAACATCCATGATAATACTAACTATAATGCTATGATGCTAAATTTTGAAACCATTATTTTCTGTCAAGTTTCATAACTGTACATATGTGTAAAAAAAAAAAAGTCAATAGGTAACCAATATTGAAGAAAATCACGCTTGCTGACTATGTTACAGTGTAAGCACCATCATGACAGATACCCTGTTTATCTAGAAAACTTTATTTCTCAACAATTATGATGCTTCTTTTTAACACAAATGTGACAAAATTTTATTGCATTAATACTTTGAAGTATCTTATTTGTTTGCTGAACTGTCATATAAAATATATATCAGTTTCAGAACCAATTTATATTATTGTTAACTTTACTTTCTATGCAAGTTTCTAGCCAGAGTAGACTTTGATATTATTTTGCATGACAGCATTGCTTGAAGTCATGAATTTGTTCACTCATGTACTTCTGCAGACAGCATATTGTTTTCTCTTTTCAAAGCACAAGGAGACATTACATTTTCAACAAGAGGGCCATGATGGCCACTCACCTGAGTCATTAGGCGAAATTTCACTCCAGGGTCGTAATGACCCAATTTAAAACTCATCTGAGATATTCTTAAGACGAACATTCTGACCAACTGTCAGGTAAATTGAGCTGAAAATATGGCCTTTGGAGTGTCCAAAATGTCTTTCTTCAATTTGACCTAGTGACCTAGTTTATGACCCTATGTGACCATATTTCAAACTCATCCGAGACATCAAAACAAACTTGTTGACCAAGGTTCAGGTGAATTGGGCAAGAACTGTCACCTCTAGAGTGCCCACAAGGTATTTCTGTAATTTGACCTAGTGACCTAGATTATGACCTTATGTGACCCAATTTCAAATCCATTTAAGATATCATCAAGTCAAACATGCTGACAAATTTTCAGGTGAGTTGAGCAAAAACTGTGGCCTCTACAGTGCCCACAATACATTTCTTTAATTTGACCCAGTGACCTAGTTTATGACCCTATGAGACCCAATTTCTAACTGATCCGAGATATCATCAAGTCAAATACGTAGACCAATTTTCAGGTCAATTTAGCTAGAATTGTGGCCTCTAGAGTGCCCACAAGGTATTTCTTCAATGTGACCCAGTGACATTGTTTATGACCCTATGTGACCCAACTTTGAACTCCTCTGAGATATCATCAAGACAAAAAATGTGGCCTCTAGAGTGCCCACAAGGTATTTCTTTAATTTGACCTAGTGACCTACTTTTATGACCCCAGATGACCCAATTTCACTCTCATCCAAGATTTAATTAAGGCAAATATTCTGATAAATTTTCAAGTCAATTGAGCAAAAAATGTGGCCTCTAGAATGCCCACAAGGTATTGCTTTAATTTGACCCCAGTCACCAGAGCCATGTTTCTTGACGGATCAAAATTTCGCGAACAATTTTTGAAAAGGGTCACCCAAGGAACATCTCTGTGAAATTATTTCAAAATCTGACCTGCAGTTTCAGAGAAGAAGAATTTTTAAGAATTTCTTCATTTCCATATAGTGCAAGTAGCCTCCATTCACCAGAGCCATGTTTCTTGACGGATCAAAATTTCTTGAACAGTTTTTGAAAAGGGTCACCCAAGAAATATCTCTGTGAAATTATTTTAAAATCTGACCAGCGGTTTCAGAGAAGAAGAATTTTTAAGAATTTCTTCATATCCATATAGTGCAAGTAGCCCCTTTCACCAGAGCCATGTTTTTCTACATATCAAAATTTCGCGACAATTTTTGAAAAGGGTCACCCAAGGAACATTCCTGTGAAATTATTTCAAAATCTGACTAGCAGTTTCAGAGGAGAAGATTTTTAAAGAATTTCTTAGAAAATTCCATTTCGTTGCCATGGCAACCAGAGTTTTTAATGGAATCAAATTTTGTGAACACTTTTTAAAGAGGACCTCCCAAGGAACATTCCTGCCAAGTTTGGTCCAAATTGGCCCAGTGGTTTAGGAGGAGATGATGTTTAAAGAATTGTTGACGACGCACGACGAACACTGGGTGATCCTAAAAGCTCCCCTTGAGCACGTTGTGCTCACGTGAGCTAAAAAAAAAGGGGGGGGCAATAAATACAGGTCAAACAACTAAAATGTTGAGAGAACTATGATAACATTGCTGTCCAGGTAGTGCCAAACATAAAGGTATCATCTTGTGAGAAACCCACTCTAGTTAATGCAAACTATCAATTTTACCAATTGTTTTAGACATTGAATTGTACTTTCAGTTAATAAGGGACACTGTTCTTCAATATTTTTTTTTTTCTAAGAGTTCTTCGAAGTTAGCTGATGAGTTTAGTGTTACCAAGAGTGTATGTTTTCGGAATGTAGATATATTTAGATAGTTCTGTGTTAATAACATCCATTTGTGAAGCAGACAGGATTATGTCAATGTTGATTTATTCTGGCTGATTTTTTTTTGACTTGATCAATGGATTAGCTCTTGAGTAGGTCCCTTTTCAGTTATTAGAGGGGGAGCATCAACTAGACATGCAACTAAATACCCCTAATCCAAAAGAAAAAGGAACATGCTTTACTAACATATACTTTGTCCAAAAACCAAGTTACATGAAGACTGTTAAGGTACATGTAATTGAGTTATTCAAGAACTGTGGACTGATAGATGGGGTAAAAGAAGGATAGACTACCAAAGGACAAGATGGTAAAACTCTAGGCCCCCAGGTGCTACCACTTGGGAATGGAAATCAGATAAATACAAAAACTTTGTTATGGAATCAAAATGTTGAAATCACTCTGGTATCTTCAATTTGTTTACATGTTTAAAAGTTTCATCAGTATAGCCTTAGTAAACACAATATTAGGTATTACTTGTAGTTAATTGTTGCATGGTATAGGCTTAAGAATTGACCTGGCAGGGTGGAGCTATGTTACAGATCAATGTGTTTTAAATTGAAGTAGAAAAGGTAATTTGGAAATCATAGCGAGTGGTTGTATGAATATGTGCAAATTTCAAAACTGATGATACTGGTATTAGTGAAATTGGTAGGGCAGTGAACTTGTAGGTCTATATTATGTAATATATCATAGGTTTGAGTCCCCATTTGGCTTCATTTTTGTTTCTATAAAAATTATGTTATACCTTTTTGAGAATTGTTTTGTTAAAATTCTTGTTATTTTTTTAATGTTTTGTTTATTTTTATTCACTATTTTGTTTCTTTTCATAAATGTTTAGTGTTCATTCTTTACATCTTGTACATATAAATTTTATAAATTTGCAATTTCTGTTATATGTACACATACATTTGAAATAATTTAGAAAACCTACACTTCTTCCCCTTCACTGGCAGTGTCAGTTGTTTCGTCACTCTCAGCACCAAGATCAACTATGAACTTGTCAACTACAATGTCTACAACAATGATGTTTGCTTTGTAATTTTCCTAATGCTGTTTTGCATGTCGACATGCATTTTCCCATCTTTCTTTGTCAATTTCATAATTTCTGTGGAAGCATATGTCATATTCCTGATAGCAAAGATGTGTTTTATTTGGTTCCGTATGAGTTCCACTAGGTTAAGGTTGGGATGATAGGGTGGCAGTTGGAGACTTCGTGCCCATACCTTTGAATTACTTCATCTAAGATGGAGGTCAGCTCCCTTTTGTGCATTTTTGCTAGCGAGAGGAGCTGTGATGGTCCTTTCGTATGCTATGCCATGGTCATCTAACCATGTCTGAAATAAGAAAAAAAATTATAGAAATAATAAACATTCTATGACTATTTTGTGTACATAGTTATAATAGTAAACTTACGAGCTTAGCTTAATATTCAGTATTGTATGCAACATATTATGAATTAATACATTAACACATGTCCATTTCTCTAAAATTAAAATCATTTATCAGAAAAAAAAGCAACTCTATCACTGTTTTGGTAAATCATGAAAAAAGATATCAAAATGAACAAATATGAAGTCTGTATCTCAGCTCAATCCATTAAACATAACGCTTGGATATTAGAAAAGTCTTTTAAAGCCATGAGCTTTTTATAATGGAAACAAAAGTTAAGAAAAAAAATGACTTGTTTTTCTGTATGTAAATTGGGTATGCCTTAAGAAACAAGTGTAATTCAAAGCATTTGCCTGGATGTCTGACTTTCTAGTACTAAAGTCAGACATTAAATTTTGTCAGATTGCACAGAATGTTAGGATGCATTATCCATTACAACTAGACTTTTTTGTGTAAGGTTTGGCTGAATTTATTCCTTAATCCATTTCAAAAAATTGTTCCCATTCATTTCCTGGTGATAATCGTCAGACGTGGTAGAAGCTTTATATATATCAATAAGGCGCCTAGAATGAATCCTAGCCTGGAACCTATGTGTAGGATAATTACTCGTCCCTTACTAATTGGTGCTTTAACATCATAGGTTCCAGAATCCTCCAGAATCTTTTTCTTCTCATGATATTTCAGTCTGAGCTGAAAGATAGAATCTTGTTCTGACAATATACTTCTGTTCGATTTGGTCTTTTTCCAGCGAAATCCAACCCCAAACTACTTTTCTAAGATGATATAAACTAACATTAAAGTTTACCGTTTTTAAAGCATCGTGCAGGTTCCTGAGGGTGGGAAGTTGTCTTCGGATAGTATAAAACTCAATAATCTTGTTCCATATCACAGTCCAATTAAAGCTGTCAACTGGTTTGTAGTACATGCGTTTGAATCTTGCAGCTGATTCGCGTCTACCCTGTTCTTTCTGAATCCTGTAGATAGTTCTCTCACTGACGCCTGTAGCTTCTGATGTTCTTGCAATAAATTTTGGACAGTCTGACTCTTCTTTCCTGAAATACCGGAGGACGCTCCCTGCGATTTCTTTTGCCTTGGATGAGAGAGTCATTGCCACTGTATATGGCAGTATATACTTAACCATACACATTTCATGACAATAGTAACATTCACATTTTCCACATGATTCAATATTGTTCAAATTTAAGATGAGCTTTGCTATGACCATCTTAAAATGAAAATATTTACATTGACCTCCCTTGCCCAGTCGCAGATGCACGAATTTGGACTGTATGAAATGCTAAAAGAAGATAAAGAACACAAGAATTGATAAACATGGACAAGAAGCACCTTTTTTCCACTATGTGTTCAGACAGTAAGACAGTATGCACTTCATGCATCTATAAAGCAAAAGGTGGATAAAGTACTGTTACATTTACATAGATTTTCGACGAACAATTCCGAACTGGCTCGAGGCCACAAAAATGAAAAATAAACTGGTCAACTTATGTGAAAGGTTAGCTACGCCTTGCCAGGTCAATTCTTACAGCCTATACACAATTGCAAAATCAGGCCACTTTTTACGGTTATTTAGTTTGTCATAAGCTTTAAATTTGTCTCAAATGTACAGATTTAATTGAAAAACCTTGGCAATCCCATTTGACAGCAGTATTTAAATGATAGTCAGAAAAAGGGTAAATATACAGAAACATGCATTAGCTGCAGATATCCTCTGTATGCCAGATGCTGGGTAAATTCCTTTCAACTGAAACATTTTATTGCTTGGTTTCCCCCAGATTATCTCCCATGCTTCAGCAGCTTTGCATAGCTTGACATTGCTTGCATTTCATGTGCCTGCAAAAAAATTGTCAGTTAGAGAACCTTGCAAACATATGTAAATAGTTAATTCTGTTTTAACATTTATCCCCTTCCCTCATTATGATATATTTTACAGAAAAGGCAAGTCGTAAAAGTAGAGTTGCAATTGCTCAAATGTTATATTCATCTCTTAATTATCAATGTTAGTCATTACATACACATTTATAACTGAAACAGTATGAAGACAAATATTATGCCTCTGCATTTGAAAGATTCTGAATAACAATGAGGGAAACAGAGAAACTGTTTGTAAAACCTATGGCTCTTTTTTTATATATTGTTTTTTACTGCTCTGAAATCTATTACAAAAAAAATCCTTTCCTTCAAATGATATTCCTGTATGTAATTTGTGATACATCTAGTATTTAGTCGATCTGAGAATTAGCCTGTGGTGTAATGTGATAACTCTATTTAAAATGCCCATTGGACAACACAAAACATACATTGTATACCCAAGATCATATACCATCTGTCTTCTGATCTGGGTCCATAGAACTTGCCCTAGCAATGTCAATACTTGTCTTCAGGATGATTAAGATTTTCACCCTTTACAAAGCAATCCTGTGTGTTAACACCCTAAGACAATATAGGAAAAGAATAAAAATGCTGGTAAAAAGCAATTACATATACTCCCATTTTCCACAATGTTTTCTACTTTTTCAAAGAAATCACAAGGTTCAAGCAACATTTAATTTGTGGTCCGCAAATGCTTTCAATGTGGACATCTAAAATGTAGCCCTCTTGAAGAGAGTTGAGCCAAAACAAATACCAATACAACTGCATAATTTCTGACCCGTCAGACTTGGATAATTTTTTTTTGTCAGGCTGAAAATGTTTAGTTCAGATTGTTTAAATTGTTACCATATTCTAATCATAGGAAACAGCTGGCCTCCCTTTTCTGATCAAGGTATAGGGGTTCCAAACAGCAAAGAATTACCTCCCCTGGTTAATTACATAGAAGATTGACAAGTATGCCAAGTATGTGAGAAAATAGGCCACACAGCTATGTAAAAAATAACACTATCTCATTGGTGTCATAGCTTGAAACATCAAGTAAATCCAGAACAATGGTATTACAGCCTTTCTGCTTCTAGTGCTATTTACACATAGCATACTTGCACTGCAACTCAGAAATTTCACAATTATTTAAACTTATCAAATAATGTTGGCAATCCAGTTATCTACTACTGAGCAATAATGAAAGAGGAAAAGCCTTAATTCATCACTTGAAATGTGACTGTCATGTTTTACTATTCACTATGTAAATGATAATCCTTTATTTCCTGAAAGGAATCGTGGAGTAATTAGGTGAATGTACAGAAGTACAAATTGTTTCAACCAACTCGGATAACAATTATATAACAGGGTGCCCAATCACATACTATAGTACATAATTGACGTTTAAATTCTAAACCGCACATACAAATTGTTTGGCGCTTACTCCTCTGCATACATGCACTGTAAAAAGTATGCACATACAAAAAGAAAAGTCATACACTGCATGTACAAATTAAATTCCATTTTGTATTGCATGCCCAACTAAACAAATCAAAGTGCTGTAAGCACTGTAATCGGTCGACATTGAATAATTACAGTGGTTTGAAATCACAAATAAGATGGTAGATGTTTGAACTATGTATTGGACAAAATATCCTACACCGTTACAAATGAGCTACGTAGGATCCCACGTTTTTAAACTGTCTTTTACAAATTAGTAGGTTAACGATTGGTTAAAATATAAATTATGTTTGTCAGCCGACAGCAATAGAACGTAAAAGATATGTGACAATTCTGATCAGCAATACCCATTATCAAGTTTTAGATATCACTCATCATGAACAGCAGTACCTACCAACCCTTTAAAAGAGTGAAAAAATACATATATTCTTTTCTGTAACTTTGGCAACTTTGGTAACTGTATTGTAACATATAAAAGCCGTATAACATATGTCTGCATCATAACTTTGGAATTGTTTACTTTTGGTTGCTTGTAGGCCTTTCATTTTTCCATTTTGAACAAGACATCGTATTCATCTTGACAAATTGTCCTACTTATTTTTTAGTGGGCCAGATCGCCCAGTCCAAACGTCTGCTGGCAAATTTCTCCTACATTATACTTTCTAAGAATGTAGATACCCAAGAGCTCCCTAACCGTCAACTCTTTACCAAATGATAAAATTTTAGACTTGTCCAAATCAAAAGCATCTGCACATGACGATTAAATGTAGACCAAATGATGATCTGAATCGTTGAAAGGGTAAAAAAACATGGGAAAAGGAGAAAATGGTAACTTCCATTTTCCCCTTTTCTCACAATGTTTTCAACTTCTTTCTCATGGGCATTAACAAAGGATAGTTTGGTTAAGAGTTAAAACACTCAGTTAATCGACTAGCCTTTTACAGTCAGGAAAACAATATCAAACATTAGGCTTCAATTTCATGGTCGTTTTTTTCCTCCCATATACATCCCAAATAAACAGACAATTAGGTCTAAGATATGAACGTCTGTGATATTAAACTGCATTGCGTTCAAAGGACAATCTGATCTTTATCTTTTATTGTCTTCAAAAGCGACTTTACTTGTCCATAGCCAACACAAGTAATTGTCTTTGAGTCATTCTAATCAGTAAGAGCATAACTGCTATAGCCTTGGTCTCTTTATCTGAAATGTGGAAAGGATGAGAATCGACCAATGTGGAATAGCTGATGAGACAAACATGTTGCTGACATTTGCACACTTGGAGCGCTAAATTGTTAAAATAGACATGTTAAGCTAAGAAAAGCAGCCTAAATCTTGCAGGACCATTGCTGTCTTGAGTAGAATAACTCGGAAAACTGGCATGACAGATCCAAGATCTGACTGCATGTTCTGAGCATTCTGGCCTGAATCTGCACTCTCTGCAAAGACTTTTTCCCTGGTCCATTGATTCAGATATGGAGAATATAACAGTAAGTGAGCTTATTTGTGTGACCGTTTCAGGTTTTTTTTTTAATCCACGATGAAATGTTCTATTTGACAAAATTTCGAAAATCTTTTAAATGGGTGAAACGCTGTGGGAAAAAAGAGAACATGCTGAATACTAGGGGTGAAACAATACGGTAAAAAGCGTATTGCAATATATTGCAATACGGCTGACCCGTATTGCAATACGTATTGCAATATGCTGTATATGCTGACATTTAGCATATCTGACCACTTGTAGTCACTGTTAGGGTAGCAAATGCTCAAAAGGTGATAAAGAAAACTAGTACATGTGCTTGGAACTCTTCCATTCTTTCAAGATAATGAACTAAAAAGCAATTCTTTTGCATGAACAAATAAAAACAAACTGAAATTGACTAGTCTTTAACACCGACTAGATTGAAATGACTAAGAATTGTCCATAGAAACAAGTAAATGACTAAATAACATGTCAGTTCATGTTCTTTTTAAAAAAAATTAGCATGCCAACCTTGTCAGCATCAAGAGAAGCCCTCTGTGCTGACAAAATGTCACCAGCAGTACTGAACACTCGCTCAGAGGGCACACTTGTGGCAGGTACACACAAATGTCAAACTCTCTATCTTGATGATTTTCGTCTGCCATTTTTTTTCTTCAAGAGCGTACTTGTTTATATAAAAACCAGCGCTACTATACCGAACTTCGGGAGATCAACAGAGTAGACAGTGCGATGCACTAACTTACTCAGTTGCTTACAGTACTAACACTAATACTTTGCCGCTTAACTACCGGAAAATGCAAATATAAGTGTGAGCAAAGTTATAAGAAATGAATAACATACAAACTCCGTTGATCCAAAAGCACTAAAGCTCGACGGTTATTTGGAGTTCGTGTCGTGAATTTTATGTGGTCATAGTTTTACCTAAACACCGGTGACACCGCCTGTGGAAAAAATAAACAACTTTCGCTTTCGGAAATCTTTAGAACTGTAAGTTGAAAAACGATTGATTTCTGACAGAATTTTTGGGAAAACCGGACTTTCTGATGCAGTTAAGAGAAGTTGACATATTGCAGAAATACCGATACGGGAAAAATTCGAACCGGTTTTGGCTTTTTTCTTTGAATAGACCGCGGTTAATTGGTTAATCGGTAAACCGTTTCACCACTACTGAATACATACAGTTTTTCCAACTATATTTTCAAAGCCACACAGGATTGCGTGGTCAAGGGTTTACAGACTGATTCCAGTCTGTAGAAACTCACCAAGAAGAAACATGTAAGTGAGTGTAAAATGGTAGTGCCATGGCTGGAAGGAGAGGAAAGGGGACTGTGAAAACAATTCAACCCTTGTCCCGCTAAAACACTGAAATGAAATTTCAAACCGGTGGTAAAATCCGAATAATTCTATGTCAAACTTATTCTTTTTTGGAAAAAGAAATATCTCCTTATCGGACTGTATACATCCAAGATCAGACTGCACATTCTGTGCAGTCTGATCTTGATCTATACTATCCGCAGAATAGGTCAGTGAGTCGCACTTAGCAGCCTAGGGGTTAATACATCATACGCTGAAAGATGCATAATCAGTCAGTATTGCGAATGGACAGTCTGGGTACTAAGGTTGCAAGCGATGAATTGCCAGTCCATTCTGAAAATGTTTACGTAATGGCCTCTCCGCGAGGGCCATAACCTTTACACAACTCTATACCCTTTGTCCCCACAGCTTCACACGCTTCGCCGCGCTAGCATTAAACGACCAGCCGGTTACTATTTTAAACTCACGGCTGTTACGAGTTGCTTTACATCAGTTTTCCCTTAGGCAGAGCAATCTAAGTTTTCAAATTCTTTTCAAGCAATGTTTCCTGTTGCGATTCTATTCCTCTCAAGACCAAAATGACCTATTATCTTTTCAACACCTGCTACATATACGGACAGCACTCGTCACAACTCGGCCGATCCTGTAACTACGTATAACTAGCAACGGATCACTCGAAATTTGCCGAATGACATGGACAGCAGACGACTACAAGATGTGTTCACATCACCCAATACACTTGATTCGCACTCGTCTCATTCATAAAGTTGCCTCTAATTAATGACCATATTTCTTATAGTCGTGTTGAAAGTAAACTGCTCCAGTTTTTGCTGGCCAGAGATTTTGATAATACTGTAATTATGACATACTTCAATACTAAACAAATTGTAACCGCCGTTTATTACATAACTGAAAGTTATTATGGGATTACTTGACATTACTTCACGCCTATTTACCACTAATTACTATTCCTGCGCTTATCTGGGTCAAAAGTGCGGTTATCTGGGTCAAAAGTAGTTTTTGTAATAAGGTCATCACAGCAGGTGTAAGCGTTAAATCGCTGTAAGTAAAATCTGTTCCAAGTTGCAGTTACACCAGTTTGCCCTGAGTAGACAGGTTTCCGAAGTTTTCCATCTCTCTAATCGGTCTACCGCCCGATTAAAAACAGTCTTGCATCTAAGTGGGTACTAGGCTATGTTCTCAACAAATGAGGAGGTTACGAAATATTTTCACTATGGCCAGAGTTTTTTAGTATTTTGTTTGACCGATTTTTTACGTCGAAAGTTAGAGACAGAGGACAAAAAAAAAAATAAAATTCACCATAACTATCACTCTGTCACATTATGGATATTGTAGCTACGAACAAGGACACATTCAAACTGTTTTCTTTTTAACTATGTAACTTCTTCCTGATTTTGACATGATACCTTACAACAGCAAGACCGATGAAAGAATTTTTGAAACTCTAGTCATGTTGACTGTTTTAAAGACAGTGTGGAAAAAATTCAACATCTGTAGTTTTCCTCGGCCTGCCGCTACTTGGTGCTTCTGAACAGACCCAGTATGATCAAATCGATCAGGAGGACAGGAAATTGTGCTTGCAGAAACATGGAGTAGGGAGAAAGGGCCCTTACACCATCTCTACCTGTAAAATCCCTATAGCCTGGTTACATCGCTCTGATATCATCGCCGTGTGTCATCCTATTACTCTTTCTTTCAAATGTTTCAGCAGTTTTCTACAAATTTGTGTAAGAGACATGGCATACCATGAATAAGACGGCCATTGGCCCTAAAGCGCTTACCTGAGTAAAGTCATCTACAGTTGATAAAGCTGAAGAGAGTCTGGTTTAAATCATGTAAAACAAACAAGTCGGCTTCTTTAAAAAAGAAGCCAGGAGAGGTCAGCATCAATGTTTTCAAATAGCTTACTGCTTTTTGGAGAGGTCATCAGACCTCTCCAACAGTTGTGAGTTTAAAAGGCAGACTGCCACAGAAATCGCTGTCTAAATCCATTTGTTTTTGCGAAATTGTTCTGATACACAGTCTATTTTGTCATGGTTTTATAAACAAACCGAAATCAAAAAACTGAAATAGGAAATAAACGTTTTCTTTTATATGACGGCTTTCCAAAAAGATTTATTATACTATATTGATAGTAAATGATCTCTCCAATAATTGCAATTTTTCATTAAACAAATAAATCTAAACAGAGAGAAAAAAAAATTTGTTAAAAAAAAAAGAGAAAGAACACCGCGGGAAAAGATCACGTGACTTGATACTATCTGAAGAATTCGTACCCTGGAGAACTCGTACCCTAATCTCGAGAGCACGTGTTCTCTGGAGAACTCGTACCCCACAAATAGATAGAAATAGGTTGATCAGTATGTTTTCAAGTTCTATTTTTCAAAACTGACTAGATTCTAGCATTTTTCTGTTTTATTAAAAAATTCTATGGATTTATAATGATATAGATTTGATGAAATAACACACAGAGCTGCTTCTATTATGCGGGATTTCGAGAATCCTGTGAAAATCAACTTATGAGCGCGAAAGAAAGCCGTGCCTCTTCGCCCTACGTACCGCACACCTCAAAAGAGTCCGTGGTCCTTTGGTTTTGTGCGGATTGCGCAGGCTGACATGGGTCGATACTTTTTGCAGATGCATTAAGGGCCCATTTCTCAGAGCATGGCTCATTTATCTACTTTCTTAAATTTTTAACGTTTAGACAAACAACCTCTTCATTTTACATGTCTGCAGCAGACAACTTTTCAAAATATTGTGGAAAGAGGAGAAGCTGTTAGTCACTGCAGTTTCTCCTTTTGTCACAATGGTTTCCATCACATCAAAGCACCATCTTCCACATTAATTATCAAAGTTTAAATTGTCGTCTGCATGCTTTTTCTGTTTGGGACAGTCAAAAAATTGGTGTTTGTTAAAAGATTAAAAAATGTTACATTTATTTTTAACATGTCTGGTACTAGTATTATGTATAGGCCACCTTTATTTGTTGTTATCAGGTAAGATTCTTGCCTCCTCAGTGGAATTAGCATATTGTATCAAATTTTAATTGAATGATTTCTCCTTTCCAAAAAAAAAAATGGCTTATCTGAGCACACATTACAAACATTCATTTGAGGGTTGTTCCTTTTGAAAATGAGCTAAATTGGATAATCATCTTCGGTTTTGTGTCCTTTAATTTTGAAAAAAAAATATGCATTTCTGAGCATGTTAATAGCATATGGCCTCCAATTCCTTGAATATTATAACAATGTGGAACATGTACTGTTTTGTGCCTTTACACCAGCAAGATTGGGAAAAAAAAAAATGTTTTTTCTCATTCATTTAATGCCTAACTTGTTTGTTTACTTCTACCAAAATATATTGAAATCAAAAGCCAATAAACTATTTGAAAACATCGATGCTGACCTCTCCTGGCTTCTTTTTTAAAGAAGCCAACTTGTAATTTCAATATATTTTGGTACATATAAACAAATAAGTAAGGCATTATATGATCGCCGCTGTGTAAAAAGAACGAAGAAACCTCTTCTGCATTACATGACAGACACATGACCTTTTTCCCACGTTTTCAAGTCGCGTGATCTTTTCCCGCGATGTTCTCTTTTTTAACGAAATTCGGTTTTTTTTGCGTGTAGCTTTATTTGTTTAATGAACAATTACAACCACTGGAAAGGTCATTTGCAGTCAAATCAATATAACAAATCCTTTTTGAAATCCGTCAAATAAAAACAAAACACGTCTATTTCCTATTTCAGTTTTTTGATTTCGGTTAATTTATGAAACCATGACGAAATAGACTGTGTATCAGAAGGATTTCACAGAAAAGCATGGAGTTAGGCAGTAATTTCTGAGGCAGTCTGCCTTTTAAACTCACCACTGTTGGAGAGGTCTGATGACCTCTCCAATTAGTGTAAGTGACCTACTGTGTGTGACCCAATTTTGAACTTGTCCAAGATATTATCAAGAAAAAGATTCTGATCACATTTCAAGAGTATCAGGCTGAAATTATGGCCTCTAGAGCACACACAAGGTTTTTCTTAGATTTAGCCAAGTGACCTACTTTACGACCCGACATGACCCAATTTCGAACTCATCCAAGATTTTATCAAGACGAACATTCTGACCATGTTTCATCCATATCTGACTGAAAATGTGGCCTCTAGAGTGCACACAAGATAAAATGTTGACACCGCACGATGGACGCCAGACACATCATGATCACAATAGCTCACCTTGAGCACTTCATGTTCAAGTGAGCTAAAGATGGAGAGAACAAAGTGCCCCAAACACACATGTATAAGAAGGACTACCTACACAATTGCCTAACATCATACGTAACACCCGCAGTTCTGAACTGCACCGGAATAACATAATGATTTGAAAAGCTGTGGACTAGACTAATCAACATACCACCAACACATTAAATTTACACATACACATAAACTGTCAAGGCATAGCGAGAATCGTTGCTTCTTTTACTATGTATATGTAATGGTGTCTGCAGCAGAAACAAATGTCATCACAACAAAAGTTGTTACCATATTTTACAGCATCAAGATATGGGAAAGGTAGGTTGACACAAGTGATTCATTCATTTCACTTTTTTTTTTATTTTGCTCTAATATGGCATGGCCTTAATCTGACAAGAGTTTGAGCTTACAATGAGCTGATCAGCCTGCTCCTCTGTGATTTTAAACAATAGAACCATGATGGTCCTATATCGCTCACCTGAGTACCAAGCAGTAAAGGTCTACAATGAAGATATATGCCAAATATCGAAGTGCAAGGCCAAAGCTCTAGGTCTTCTTGGTTTAGACAAGAACATAATCTTTCTTAACCAAACCTGGTTATATAAATATTTGTGAGAAGTTTGAATGATATTTGTCCAATAGTTATTGAAAAATAGGGAGAACAAGAAATTTCATCAAAGGAAAATAACTTTGTAAAAATTCAATGAACCATCACCAAAATATAATATGCACATTCTTGCTTGGCACCAAGTCTCTCTAAAGTTTGAATGAAATCTTTCCTGTAGTTGTTGAGAACTAGCTCTGACAAGAAAATGCTACAGAAAGACTGATGGATGGATGGATGGATGGATGGATGGACTGACAAGCTGACTCCTATATACCTCCAGAACAGAGTTTTGAAGGAATAATAACAAAGCCCTAGGCCTTTTGGTGTGTGGCAAAAAGTTGCCTGATTTGAACAAACTTAGTAGAGAACGTTTGCCCATTCAAGACTTTCTATACAAGTTAGTATTATAATGTTGTTAAATACACCAACAACTACAGTGGTTGTCCAGGGACATGTTCATGGGTAATTGCTATTGTAAACACATAAACAATGTATTTACACTTGCAATAGTCTTGCACCAACCTTTCAATGCATCCAGCTTACAAAAATCTGACCTTCAAGTGTGTCATAAACTTATTTAAACTTATTTATAAATTAAGACAAACACCACAAAGTGAAGAACAAAAATTATAATGACTTCTAAGATTTACAAGATAAAATCTGTCCTACAGAGTTAAATGAATGAACAAAAATGAACTCAAAATACAATGAACACAATGTTCGAAGATACATCCTAACAGCCGGAGTGAAAAATGCTGTCAAAGCCTTTAATCCTTTACCACACCGCAAAATTTTAGATCTGTCCAAATTGAAAGCATTTGCAGACAACATTTTCATTTTGGCTCAAGTGACACAATATTTCTTTGATAGGATAGAAAACTTTGTGGGGAAAAAAGAGAAAATGCTGGTTACCAGCATTTTCTCCTTTTCCCACAATGTTTTCAAAAGTTTTCACAGAATGTTTCTCATCATGTGACATAGCGCATATTGTCAAGGTTCTGCAATTTATAGTTGCATCATGGAAAAAGGGGTCTTCATGTTATATTTCATTTTTCACCAATATCTCTTTAATTACTGGACACATCTCAACAGATTTGGATGAAATTTTCACACATCAAGTGACCTTGCGCATACTGTCAGGGTTTGGGAATTTATTGCTGTGTCATGGAAAAAGGGGGCTTCATGTCAAATTTAAACTGCATCCGTCCGTCCTGAATAGATGAAAGGAAAAAATGATCAGGTGGGAACCAAGGCTAGGGGTATGCAAGACAGGATGTTTTATCAGACAGTGTAGATAAAGATCAGACTGCAGTTGGATCTTGGATATATATGCCTTATATTCTGCAAGATAGTATTACTTACAACACAGTCTTGAAATGCATATTACTTGGTCTATCTATATCTCTTTACCAAACAAAAATTTTAGACTGGTCTATAATTCAAAGCATTTGCAGACAACAAAATAAATTTGTCTCAAAAAATGAACTTAGATTTGGGATGTGTAGAGAACATTGTGGAAAAAGTAAAAAAAAATTCTGGTTACCCGAGTGCTTGGCCCAACTGATATTTGAACTTGACATCCCTGCATAGCTAGCCCTGTAGGTAATGAGCTAACAGGCTTGGCTCAAATCATTAACAAACAACAAAATTTAATCCTTAAACCCAAAGGCCATTTTCTTTCCAGAATAAGTCCAAGATGATAACAACTGTGTGGGTGCCTTTTGTCTGCAGTGTTTCAACAAAGCAGACAGTATAGATCAATGATTGGACTGCACATTTCGTGCAGTCTGATCTTGATCTACACTATACACAAAGGCAACTATAGTTGTGAAAGGCACTTAAAGGGTTAAGACTTGTCCAAATTCAAACCATTTGCTGACAACAAAATAAATGTGACTCAAAAATTTAAATTCGATTATGGTTGGGTGGAAAACATTGTGGAAAAAGGAAAACATGCTGGTTACAAGTATTTCCTCTTTTTCCCACAATATTTTCAAGAGCCTTATTTCTCACTGGCGTTAAAACTTGGGATTGTGTGGTAAAGGGTTAAATAGAACAAGATTTTTAAAGTTCATTCTGTACACCTTCATGTCCTGTTTTGACCCAGGGGCATCATTTGAACAAAATTGGTGAAGTCCACAAGGAAATGCCACATACCAAATATCAAAGCTCTAGGCCTTCTAGTTTCAGACAAAAACATTTTTAAAGTTTGCTCTATATACAGTTTTGCCCAAAATTGTGACCCCTGGAGTTAAAGGGTTAATTCAATTCTTTTAACAACTTTGGTAGAACTTCACCCAAGGAATATGCCTGTCAAGTTTCAACATGATTTGTTTAGGAGGAGAAGATGTTTAAAGAAATTGTGGAAAGACGGATGCTGGACAACAACAAATCACAATACCTCACCCAGCACTTCGTGCTCAGGTGAGCTAACAAATAGGCCTAACCATTGTCTGTGGCTTGTGATAAACAACATAAAGATGAAGTTTCGAAACATTTTGTCCTGTAGTTAAAGAGTTATTAATCCATAATGAAAATATATGTGAAGCCCCCCCTTTTTCCATGACATGACATTTAATCAAAAAAGCTAAACTAATGATATTGGCGGACTATCATAAAGAACACACGTATGAAGTTTCACAAATTTTTGTCCAGGATTTTGAGTTGAAGATACATGTATATTGATCCTTAACAGAAATATACATGAAGCCCCTTTTTCCTATGAGACAGTATTTGATAGCAAAAAGGAAAAAAAAAAACCAATAAATATCAGCGGACATCATTAGGAACACCTGTATGAATTTCTATCAGTTTTTGTCAAGGATTTTAGAAGATATCTGTCCTGAAAGATGGACCAACAGATGGTCATTGGTCCATGACGAAATTAAACATTTAGCCCCCTTTTTTCATGACATGGCATTTCATGAGACAAAAACAAATAACTACTGTCTGTGGCTTGCAATAAACAATAAAAAGATGAAGTTTCATGACATTTTGTCCTGTAGTTAAAAGAGATATTGGTCCACAATGAAAATATACGTCAAGCCCCCTTTTTCCATGACACAGCAATAACTGGTCCTATTAGACCTACAATCAAACTCATTCGAGATCTTATGGTCATATATATTTTGACCAAGTTTGGTGCTGATTGGTTTAAATTTGTAGATGCTAGAGTGTAAAGAAAGTCAAATGTAGTAATTTTTTTAATTCAAGGGCAAATATCTCCAGTCATTCTGGTCTGATTAGACCCATAATCGAACTCATCCGAGATCTTATGGTCATATACATTTTGACCAAGTTTGGTGCTGATTGGTTAGTATTTGTACATGCTAGAGTGTAAACAAAAAAATGTGAACGGACGGACGACGGACGGATGACGGACGACGACGGATGGTGAGTGATCACAATAGCTCATCCTGAGCACTTCGTGCTCAGGTGAGCTAAAAAGCTAGATCTATGCGCATCATCTTCAAAAACAAGTTTCAATCTATGTGTCTACACTTCCTTTTTAAAGCAGCCTAATGTTCTTCGCAACTTTGAAAAAGGAATGAACCTGAAAAACCTTTCGTAAAGGCCATCGATAAACAAGAATCATAGTTGTGTTGGTTTTTAAATCTTGACTGCCATTGCGATTACATTAAAGTATGAGCATGCCCAAAGACATACTGTATGACATGTCCACATAATCACCAAGTGCACAAGTTAATCATTTAACTCTTTACCACAAAATCCCATCTTTTAATGACCCCGAGAAAGATGCCTTTAAAAAAAATTGTGCGAATTTTGGTAACCACCATTTGCTCCTTTTCCACAGTGTTTTCTACCCTGCCTGAGAACAGATTTCATTTTTTCAGTCTCAATCATGTTGTTGGCTGCAAATACTTTAAATTTGGACTTTTTCTGGCTGAAAATGTGGCATCTACAGTGCACACAAGCTTTTTTCTAAGATTTGGCCTAGTAATCTACTTTTTTGACCTTTTTTAAACTTGTCAAAGATTTCATCCAGACAAATATTCTGACCAAGTTTCATGAGTATCAGGCTGAAAATGTGGTCTCAAGAGTGCACACAAGGTTTTTCTAAGATTTGGCCCAGTGTAATTAAATTTAAATCATACTGTTCGAAGTATGGAAATTATTATGAAGATGACTATCTGCTATCATACGGTCTGTCCAAGTGTTAGTCTCTGGCACAAAAATGAGATTTAAAGCTAGGTCAAAAGTTGCCAAGTTGCTCTATCTTTTGTATACCTTTTGCCTGATTTTAGGTTTCATTTTCCTGCCAGTGACTATCTAACATCTGGATTGACAAATCTTAAACAAGAGGGCCATTGGCCCTAAAGCGCTCACCTGAGGAAAGTCATCTACAGTTGATAAAGTAGAAGAGATCTTGGTTTTAATGATGTAAAACACATGAGTGTAAGTGACCTACTTTTTGCGCCAATGTGACTAAATTCCAAACTTGTCCAAGATATCATTAAAACAAACATTCTGACCAAGTTTCATGAGTATCAGACTGAAAATGTGGCCTCTACGGTGCACACAAGGTTTTTTCTAAGATTTGGTCCAGTGATCTACTTTTTGACCTGATGTGACCCACAAGCAGTCTGATCTTGCATTGAAATTTCCTGTATTCTGAGAGAAACATAAGTGAAAACAATCTTTGATTTGCAATATTTTGGTCTTCTTGCTAAAAAAGTCCTTTCCATCTTAATAGCTGTTTTGGGATTTAACTGTTGCAATCTTGTCAAATGATGAAAGCTGAAGCTTTATCAATGGCTACTTGTAGGAGTTTTAATCAAAATGTCACTGTGTGAAGGAAATATTTGAAAGAAATAAAAAAAAAAAATAGTTTTACAGTTTTATATTCATTGTATATGGCTCTAGTATCTAGGTCATGTACCTGTTCGGACAAATTTCTCAATGAATTTAGTGTACCATAGGACAAAATAAATCTTGAATATATAATTATGTTGTTTAATATTTTCCTGATTTCTAAGGCTTTTAAATGTTATTTGATTTCCAATCAAACACATTAATTTCTTTAATTGCAAACCCCTGCAGTAAGCAGCTTAACAAAAATTGAGGAAGAAGATAACTGCATGCTACAAGCAACCACTCCTTTTTCCAGCAACATTTTCCAAATTATTCCAGAAAGATGTTTCCTTTGCCTCAAATACTACTAGGGATGTAAAATTGCACTCACCTGCTCGTATTGGCGAGAGATCTTTGACTTCGGGTGAGTACAAAAAATAAATGACTTGCCCGACTGGGGCAAGTGGATTTTCTGACAAAAAACATGCACATAAAAAGGCCCATAAAATTCAGCAAAATTTCAGACAGAAAACTGCTACACTAGCAGAAGCTTACATCTGTTGTTAATCGATGTGCATTACCTTTAAATCGGGACAACTCGGAGTATATTCGGCTGTCTTCCTTTCTTACAATATGCTAAATATGCACCATGTAATGCTAGTCATAGATTAGTGACAGGATGCACACCATAATTATAATGCAGAATCAAGGCGTTGCTTTAGAAATTATGGGTGGCGACTAAATCTCGTATGTGATTTCTGATTGGTTAGTAGTAGATACCGTGTGGAAATTCTGTGTGCACACCGTGTATGCAAGGGGGGCATGGCATTTGAATGACTAGCATTTTATGGTGTGTATGCATGTATGGCTTGTAACTTGACAAAACAAGGGAATAGCCGAGGGAATTCCCAATCGATGCAGTGGTTTTCTAAACGTAATGAAGAGCTGGCATGACCTTTGAATCATCAGTAAATTGACTGAATAACTACATTACATATTAGGTTATGCATGTAAGAAGATAATTATGTAAATAATTTGGTTGATAATGCGTTTGAACCGTAAATCATTTTATCAGAAAATGTGATGGTGCAGGTAATCTGTTGACACTAAAGCAAAGTCAGGTAACATCGACCCCTTAGCAAGGTGTACAGAAACACCTTGTTTGTTTACATTTACACAGGTTTTCACTTGAAAATGTATTCTTTTGTTGCATGATGATAATGAACAGGCAGTTCAATAAAAAGCTAAAAATCAGACATGATAACATTTCTTAACATTTAGTTAGTTCTAAATTCCGTATAAGTATAATTAATTATGTGACTTTCAACTATATTAGACAAACGTTTCACAAAAAAGATGGGCGAGTGAAAAACTCTGCAGGGCGAGTTAAAAACGTAATTTTACACCCCTGTATAAGAAATTACTTTTTTGAAAAATTGGGAGGGCTCTGAAGTATCTTGCCCAAGGATACTCCGACAAAAAAACCAATGGATCCAGTGAGGCTCAGACCCGGGGCCTCCCGGCCAAGACTCCTATACTTTATCGCTGGGCCACACAGGACCCCTGAATTGGGGTGTATCTTAAAATCCTTCAATTTTGTACTTTTAAATACATCTTTCAGATTCTGTGTTCTAGAAGGTGTTATCTTGGACCCTTTATCAGATGATCCCATTCAGAAGGCTTCTGAACAATTAATGTACAACGAGATAAGACATGTCACTGAGATGTGACTGATGCCTCCGAAAATACATATGACCTTGCTGTGACCTTGACCTTTACCCTATGTACATGACTCTTAGGCATGACGCATCTTCTCAATGTGGTTAACATTAGTGCAATGTTATTTTGAAATTAAGTTAAAGCGAAAAAAGTCACCCCCCCTCACCCCCCCGTACATTTGATGTTGCTGTGGCCTTGACCTTTATTCCACAGACATAACCATCTTTATGTAGTTAACAGTTCTGTAAACTTATACTGAAATTCATTCTTAATTAAAAAAGTTACAGGCCGGACACAACCACATATGACCCTGCTGTGACCTTGACCTTTGATCTATGGACATATCTCTTGGGGTTAAGATCTGTGCAAAGTTATTTTGAAATTATATTAAAGGGAAAAAAGCTACGGCCCAGAAACCAAAATGACCCCCCTCCCCCGCCCCAAACACATTTCACCTTGCTAGAACTTTGACCTTTTATCTACAGACATGAATCTTGTGTATGACACATCACCTTTATATGGTTAACAATTCTGCAAAGTAATAATGAAATTCATCCATAATTAAAAAAGTTACAGGCCAGACAGGAATACTACCCCCCCCCCAAAACATTTGACTGTGCTGTGATCATGAACTTTACCCTATGGACATATCTCTTGCGCACGACACATCATCTTGATGTGGTTAACATTTGTGCCAAGTTATATTAAAACTGAACAATAGGGAAAAAAGTTATGGCCCGGGCACCAAAACAGCCCCTGCCCAAAACACATTTGACTTTGCCAGGACCTTAACCTTTAATCCACGGACATGACTCTTGTGCATGACACATCATCTTTATGTGGTTAACAGTTCTACAAAGTAATACTGAAATTCATTCATAAGTAAAAGAGTTACTGGCTGGACACAAATATTATCCCCCCCCCCCCCCAACACATTTGACCTTGTATCCTTGACCTTCAACCTACAGACATGGTTCTTGTGCATGAAACATGGTCTTGACGTGGTTAACATTTGTGCCTAGTTATATTGAAATTACAAAATAGGGGAAAAATGTTATGGCCCAGACATGAAAAGTGAACGGACGGACAGGCTAAACAAAAACTACATGCCCCTTTTTTTTCATGAGCATAAAAATGCTTGTATGGAGCACTTCCTGCCATCCTTATCCACAACGTTTTAATCCTTTCAAAGACAAGCTCCAATATTTCAGCCATATTTAGTTTGATATATGCAATCACTGTCAAAAGACCTGGCCAAAACTTGATCAGTTGGTAAACAAATAATTTGTTGCACTTGCGAAGAAGAAGGTTTGGATACACAACATCAGTACAATTTAAAACTCTTTGTGTCTTTGCTCTTTCCAAATGTTGAATATTATCATTTTATTATTTAGCATTTAAAGAGTTGATTTCAGACCGTAACTTGACAGCAAAATCACCTTCAACTCAAATTTAAATAATATGAAATTTGTGGCATTCCAAAACCATATAATACAGATCTGTTGCCACCCTAACAAATAAGAACATTCTAATGTGCCAATCAACAAGGAAATACAAAGTTATTTTGAGAAATATACAGGGACATCGGGCTACACATACCGTATTGTCCCTTATTATTGCTCCCCATGCTTTTTTCTAACTAAGAATAAGCTAACCAGATAGCCAATCAATCAATAAAGTTGAAAAAATCAGCTGGAATACACTTGCAGCATAAATATAATCCTAATTACTTCACAAATGCATTAATACAGTCACTAACACCTGACTATCCAAATATACTTTCACTTCCGATAACATTTTAAACTTCTGGTAATACAAAGATTTAACTAACTTAGGAAAACTTTAGAAAGTAAAATTATAGAGACTAGTGTCACAAATTAATCATGAATGCAATTTAAATTCTGTATGAATCATGATTAGCAGTAAAATCGATAATCAGCATTAAATACAAATTTCTTCAGAGTCAGCACTAAGTAAAACTTGGACAGTAATGTTATCGCAGTCCTAGGAAAATCACCGTGTATCATCGACTCCGAAACTTGGTACCAGCTGAAGTGGTGATAAACAAAAACTGGTCATGTCCAGGTTAAGAAAATTCTTTATTTTGATGTTATGTCGTGATATTATGCGTCATTGAGAATGTCTCCATTTACGGAACATATTTTTGTTTGAATTGCACATCCAGAATTGATATGAAAATTATTTTAAGTTCACTATTTGTTGTAAAACGAGCTGCCTGGTACTGCCGAAATTATGTGTCTTTGTCAAAACCCACCTGTTTATCATACAAACGGTTGTGACAAATTTCAGTCCATTATTATGCATATGTATTCCCATCACCGCTGCTTATATATAATCACTAAGTTTTCTCAAAACAATAATGGAACTCGATAAAAACATCATAAAACTCAGAAGACTCGAGTACGGCAACTTGAGGCACTACATAAAAATACTGGACGGCGTCTTGCTAGCTAACTGTACGGCAATTTATTGTGAAAATAATAAAATTTAATGCAATGTAGCACGCGAAAGGGTATTATTTCCTAATTAGTACCATTTTCACAGTTGCCAACATTAGTTACAAGACAATTTATTTGTTTGAGTGTGGTCATATGGAAAGAAAAAAGCACACAGCTCGACTGGAAGCCAATTCCCTCTCGCAGGCCATGCGAGTAGTCTAGCCACAAAACTACCAAGTCGTATATCAGGCTGTGACAATAAGTTTATAATTCAGGATATATTACCCGAGAGAAATATTTCTAGTATCTTGAGCTAAAGATGCATTCATTTATACGAGGGCCATTAATTTTGTAGGGTACATTGTGTTTATAGTAGAGACATAGTTTTAAACGGTGAACTCGTATAAAGGAAAGTTTGAACCTTTCTTAAAAAGATGGGGAAAAAACACAGTAGTATCATGGACACCAGCATGAATTTAGTGTCACAATCTGCAACAATATCGGTGGTATTATTTGAGATTATTTGAGCCATGCTTTATTATTTGAGCCATGCCTTATTTATATCAGATAATCGTGAGTACATGTTGTAGAAAAGTGAGCTATTTCAATAATGAAATTGTACTTTAAAAGTTAATCAGTTTTCTTTAAAGAACCTGCCATGCTAAGTATGGCATTACTTGATGACCGATGCGTGCCTGTTTCCATGCATGATGTTCTGTTTCTGGGTGTATATATATGATTCCATAAAATCTCTATTGTTGACCCCACCACGACCACAAAACTAAAGGAAAGCAAGTATTTAATAAAGCAGAACACTGTGACAACCTGCGACTCATCCTTCGTTCTTAAATAAATTTTCAGTGAGTGGCATTTTCTCGCAAAACTAAAGGAAAGTAAGTATTTAATGAAGCAGAACACTGTGACGACCTGCGAATCATCCTTCGTTCTTAAATTTTCAGTGTTTGGATTTTTGTCGCAAAAACATAATTTCAACACCCCCCCCCCCCCCCCCCCCCCCCCCATTTTTTGAGCAGGGTGGGTGTGGTAACCGATTATTCAAGTTTCCAGTATAAAAACAGTATTATGTTCTTGTTATTGAATTTTGTGGCAGGTGCATGCATACAAATTAAGTATTAAATTAAAGTGTAGTTGTTGATCTTTACAATGATATCAAATATGAATGGTTTCCTTGGTGGGCAAATTGCGGCAGATGAACTTTTTCAAACGGCCCTGGTACCGGAATGCAGCAACTCGTACAACCAATATGCGCGTCCAGCAAATACATTAGCTCAGCCTCCGTATCTATATAGTCAGAGTCTGGTCACAGTCTTCGCTGGTCGCCTGAAGTAAGGTTGGGTCCTTAGCTATCAACAGAGTGATCATTGAAGACACTGATCTAAATGAACAGGCTGATCTTAGCAGGATGCACATGTAAAGTGTAGAATTTGTTGTGCTCCAGCTCATTTATTAGCGTCCAACCAGCTAAAATCTTGGACCACCATGAATTGTGGACAACCGCTATGTACCATGAGAATGCAACCTTTTTTTCGACATAGCTGAATGCGCTGGCTTTTGACCTACTTTAAATAAAGAATGAATAGATGGTATTTTGCGATTGGTAAAATATGTGCACATGTTCGGCGGGCCCCTGCTGGCATATTTCTTCGCACTTTATGAAACCACTATTAACAAGTGTTGCCACGGCTAATCAGTACCTTGATTCATGCCATAACAAACTAATGCAGTAAACTTATGCTATTTGGAAACTAAATGCTTTCATGAGCATTACCCAATAGCCCAATACTACTTTTTAACAAAATTAAAATCACTGAGGACAAAAGGGAAAATTGCTCGTGAGTTTACTTTTCATTATTTTACTAAATATTGAGCCACAAAAGAGTTTCAATATTCATATTCCAGTATCTCTTATGCTGCCTATCTTTTTTAAAGATATTTCTAATTACTTTTCTAAATCCATTACTGCCACGGTTCATGGTAGTCCCTTTCTATATTGTAACCGGACTATTTTTGCCTTTCTGTGACGTCAAAACGCTAAAGATGTTATTCGTCCTAATGTAGACGCCTCTTGGTACAATATCCACTAGCAAAGGGCATTAAAACCTGCAAAGGGATAAATGAATGCGTCAAAATAGCCACTTTTGCTATATCATACCGATGCAAGTTACCGTACAGTTAATTTAGTAAAATTTTCATGTTGCCGTACACCAACCTTGAAGCTTGCCGTACTCCCAAAGATTCTTGTTTTCGAGAATAATTCAATCAAATCTTGCTTGTTGCATATGAAACTTATACCGAAGTCAATTCCAAATGTCCGGAATATTTTGATATTAAAAACCAAGGGTAACAAGCTTTCTAACAACGCAAACAGAACAATTTTCAATGGGAAATGAGGGTTTGAGCAGTACCAGCTGGTAGGATTTCGCTGTTTTTTGCAGCATGCATGAATAGTATTTTTGACTCACGATCATGGACAACAGTTGGACATCTCTAAACACCAATGCTTATCATTTGGTTGATAGACACTCATTAAAAACCATTCAAAAAACGATTGACTCACCCCACTACATGCCAGGACTACCTTTTGTGTTGACTCGGCTGGTACCAAGTTCCGGAGTCGATGATACACAGTGAAAATTCTATGTTGTTTTACCTCTATTAATTGCTTCCCTTTCAGAAAATGTAACGCCCCTAGGGGTGTTAAAAAGAGACAATAAGTTAATCAAGTCCAAGTTCACTTAATACAAAATATCACTGCATCATTTTCTGATTGCTTCAAACAGCTTACATGTACCACAGACCACTGAAGATCCATTGGTCCATCACGGTACACCAAAAGTCTCATTACTCGATCATTGAATACCTCTACTGGACACAGCGCACGTATAACCAAAGGTGTGCACTGAAATCAGAAAAAATTGCCCCCCTTGTTCCGTTTGAAAGAAAAGATTTAACCAAGAATGGAAAAAAGCCAACCTCATGATCAGTGTAGACAGGTTCAGAAATTATTTTTCTTAGTTCCCTAACTTTTTACAGGTTTCAAATAGCTCTTGCAACCAATCACCTAGGCTGATCCCAAGAATTTTAGGAGGCTTCCACATTTTTCAGGTTGCCATACCCTGACATCACAAAATTCACTAGTCTATGACAAATTACATTAAAATAATTTTTTAACAATGATTTAATTTTCTCTTGTTGATACATGAAGGAAATATTAAACTATTCTCACACGCAAAAGAAACTGTGCATAGAATTTTAGGCTATTTTCCCAGGGATCCATGAATGAAAGTATATAAGAATGGTGTCAAATTTTAGCTCATCCAATTTCCTACAAGGTGGTATAACTTTTTTTAGCGGATTTGTATAGCAAATCCGCTTACTGTGATCGTTCTGACCGGAACCAAATCATCACGCGTAATGACGCATGCGCACTCACACTGTACTACAATACTGGTCTGACCTGAACCAAATATACTACCATTCACACTTGCTCCATTATCTTCCGCTAGGTGGCATTTTTCAATCTTCGAAGAATATGACATGCACAGGCAACGCGCTTGCTCCCATTCTACTTTCCATTTTAGCTAATACACCTCAAACGCGCTTTTGTCACTACAGTATATACTGTCCTACACATGTATAGCCTACCTATAGTCCGGAATCTAATACCAGCAAAAAACTGATCGGATCAAACTACCACTCAACCGTAATACAACAACAGTTAATGCGTGGCTCACTCGGCACAACAATCTTGACTTTCCCTGCCCTTGCTAACTCCATTTTAGACTAAATGCACATGCATTGCATGTGATGTTATTTTTTTATTACAACATATTACAGCTGTATGCTACTCCACAAATCTGCTTTCCAGGACTTTGATTTCAAACAGTGATTTATATAACCATGTGGTAATTGTTAAAGCATATTAGGGGGGTCAAAATAAATCAAAGCGCTGAAGGCCTGGGCATCAGAAGGGGTGAAGAAGTAGAAAGTAAAGACACAACGGGGTCCATATTCATCAACCATTCTTAAGAACGTTCCTTGTCTTGTTCTCCAGAATGTTCTACATTTGAAAGTAACACAACTCCTGACTGGCTAAACTATTTGGTTTAGCCAATCAACAGCTGCGTTACTTTCAAACTTTCCAAATTTTGGAGAATAAGACTAAGAATATTCTTATGCATGGTTGGTAAAAACGGACCCAGAGCTTATGCTCAGAATTGCTATCACATTTTTACAGGCTTGAAACTGCTATCACATTTCTACAGACTTATAAAAATTTCTAGAATGTCTCACACTGACAGTCAGAGGAGTTGACAACAGAATGGAAAAACAGAGAATTGTACAGGCTGATAAAATGAGTACTTTTGTAAAGTCTTGGCCTCGTGGTCTTTATGGATTCAAAGGAGATAATTTTCCAAGGGTTTTCTTTTTTATCCTTAGGTTCCATGGCAAGCAGTCAAATTGTTGGGTTAAAGACAACTATGGCCGATAGAGTACAACTGTGGGAGCATTTCTGGAAAAATGTAAAAATCCCTAATGTCTTAGCCATTAATTCCAGTTTTCTGCCATTTTCTTCATTTTCAGTCTGCGGTAGCTTTCAAGTTGGCTACTTCCAAGCTGCCATATCAATCATCCATGTCCTTTGAGCAATGACAAGGAAAAGCACAAACTCTGTAAAGGCTAATATCATGTGATAAATAATTCCAAAGAGTCTCAGCCTAACAGAGCATATGATTTCTGAGAAGATACTTTTCTAAGTATTTTTTACTTTTGCATTTAGGTTCTATTGCAACAAATAAAAAGAGCACCGAATGCCGGTGCCAACGCTTGGCAGCATTTGCTTATAGAAAACATTAAGTCAAAAAGGGGACATAACAGTGTCAAAAAATATCTTAGTTACCTGCCTCTATTCCCCTTTCTATATTTAACGAAAAGTCCAAGTTTTAAGTAAATAACTTCATTGATTGATTGCATGGTGTTTAACGCCGTTTCAAACATTATTTCAGTTATATCGCGGCGGCCAATGCAGCTATCCATGCTTTCCTGGAGTTTCTTATACTAGGACTATACACGACATTCTTTCTGAGCCACTGGCTGCTTTCCCACATCACCATCGTCAAAACAATGGTCAGCAGTGAGAGAGGAATGAATCCTGTCGCAATGGCTATCATCGACCCTCGGAAAGAAATAGGCCGACACGGGCATTCAAACCATCGACCTCCTGTACTCAAGTCCTGTACGCTACCGACTGAGTTACTGGGAAATATCTTCATTATTGACAGAGATGTAATAACAAGAGGGCCATGATGGCCCTGGATTGCTCACCTGAATAGAGTGCCTTAAAGGTATTTCTTTAATTTGACCAAGTGACCTAGTTTATGACCCCAGGTGACCCAATTTCAAACTCATATTTCACAAAGACAAACATTCTGACCAATTTTCAAGTCAATTGAGCAAAGAATGTAGCCTCTAGCATGCCCTAAAAGTATTTCTTTACTTTTGACCTAGTGACCTAGATTATGACCCCAGGTGACCCAAATTTGAACTGGTCTTGGACTATATCAAAAGAAACATTTTAACCAATTTTCACATCAACTGAATAATAAATGTGGCCTCTAGAGAGCCCACTAGGTATTTCTTTAATTTGACCAAGTGACCTAGTTTATGACCCCAGTTGACTCAAATTTAGACTCATGTAAGATTTTATAAAGACAAACATTCTGACCAATGTACAAGGCAATTGAGCAAATAATGTGGCCTCTAGAGTGCCAACAAGGTATTTCTTTAATTTGACCTAGTGACCTAGTTTATGGTTCCAGGTGACCCAAATCCACACTCATCTGATATTTCATAAAGACAAACATTCCAGCCAAATTTCAGGTCATTTGAGAAACAAATGTGGCCTCCAGAGTGCAAACAAGGTATTTCTTTAATTTGAACCAGTGACCTAGTTTATGACCCCAGTTGACCCAAATTCAAACTTATGTGAGATTTTACAAAGACAAACTGTCTGACCAATTTTCAATTTTCAGGGGCATCATACGAGCAAACTTGGTAGAGGTCTACTAGGAGATGCTACATGCCAAATATCAAAGCTCTATGCCTTCTAGTTTTAGAGAAGAAGATTTTTAAAGATTTCCCTCTTTGTTCCTATGTTCGAACTTGTGACCCCCAGGGCTGGGCCAGTTTTGACCCCAAGGGCATCATATGAATAAACTTGGTAGAGGTCCACTAGGAGATGCTACATGCCAAATATCAAAGCTCTATGCCTTCCAGTTTCAGAGAAGATGATTTTTAAAGTTTTCCCTTTTTGTTCCTATGTTCGAACTTGTGACCCCCGGGGTGGGCTAGTTTTGACCCCAAGGGCATCATATGAACAAACTTGGTAGAGGTCTACGAGGACATGCTACATGCTAAATATCAAAGCTCTATGCCTTCCAGTTTCAGAGAAGATGATTTTTAAAGTGTTCCCTCTTTGTTCCTATGTTCGAACTTGTGACCCCTGGGGCAGGGCCAGTTTTGACCCCAGGCAACTGAGCAAATAATGTGGCCTCGAGAGTGCTAACAAGGTATTTCTTTAATTTGTCCTAGGGACCTAGTTTATGACCCAATTTTGAACTCAATGAACTCGTTGTGCTTAGATGGGCAAACAAACTTAGAAGAGAATCACTACATACCAAATATCAAAGCTCTACGCCTTCCAGTTTCAAAGAAGAATTTTAAAGTTTTCCTTCTTTGTTCCTATGTTCGAACTTGTGACCCCCTGGGCTGGGCCAGTTTTGGCCCAAGCAGCATCCTTGGAACAAACTTGGTAGAGGTCCACTAGGAGATGCTACATACCAAATATCAAAGCTCTAAACCTTCCCGTTTAAGAGAAAAAGAAATTTAAAATTTTCCTTCTCTGTTCCTATGTTCGAACTTGTGACTCCTAAGGCGGGGCCAGTTTTGACCCCAGAGGCATCATATGAACAAACTTGGTAGAGGTCTACTCTGAGATACAACATACCAAACATCAAAGCTTCACGCCTTTCGGTTTCAGAAGAGAAGAATTTTAAAGTTTTCCTTCTTTTTTCAATGTTCGAACTTGTGACCCCCGGGGCAGGGCAAGTTTTGGCCCCAAGGGCATCATATGAACAAATTTGGTAGAGGTCCACTAGAAGATGCTACATACCAAATATCAAAGCTCCACGCCTTCCTGTTTCAGAGAGGCAGATTTTTAAAGTTTTCCTTCTTTGTTCCTATGTTCAAACTTGTGACCCCCGGGGCGGGGCCAGTTTTGACCCCAGGGGCATCATGTGAACAAACATGGTAGAGGTCCACTAGGAGATGCAACATACCAAATATCAAAGCTCTACGCCTTCCAATTTCAGAGAAGAAGATTTCTTTTTATTTTTCTTTCTCTGTTCATATGTTCAAACTTGCGACCCCGGGGCAGGGCCACTTTTGACCCCGAGGGCATCATATAAACAAACTTGGTTGAGGTCCACTAGAAGATGCTACATACCAAATATCAAAGCTCTATGCCTTCCAATTTCAGAGAAGAAGATTTTTAAAGTTTTCCTTTTTTGTTCCTATGTTCGAACTTGTGACCCTTAGGGCGGGGCCAGTTTTGACCCCAGGGGCATCATATGAACAAACTTGGTAGAGGTCCACTAGGAGATGCTACATGCCATATATCAAAGCTCTATGCTTTCCAGTTTCAGAGAAGATGATTTTTAAAGTTTTCCCTTTTTGTTCCCATGTTCGAACTTGTGACCCCCGGGGCGAGGCCACTTTTGACCTCAAGGGCATCATATGAACAAACTTGGTAGGGGTCTACTAGGAGATGCTACATGCCAAAATATCAAAGCTCTATGCCTTCCAGTTTCAGAGAAGATGATTTTTAAAGTTTTCCCCCTTTGTTCCTATGTTCGAACTTGTGACCCCCAGGGCTGGGCCAGTTTTGACCCCAAGGGCATCATATGAACAAACTTGGTAGAAGTCTACTAGGAGATGCTACATGCCAAATATCAAAGCTCTATGCCTTCTAGTTTTAGAGAAGAAGGTTTTTAAAAATTTCCTTCTTTGTTCCTATATTCAAAATTGTGACCCCCGGGGTGGGGCCAGTTTTGACCCCAGGGATATCAAATGAACAAACTTGGTAGAGGTCCACTAGAAGATGCTAGATACCAAATATCAAAGCTCTATGCCTACAAGTTTCAGAGAAGAAGATTTTTAAAGTTTTCCTTCTTTGTTACTATGCTCGAGCTTGTGACCACTGGGGCGGGGCCTGTTTTGACCCCAGGGACATCATATGAACAAACTTGGTAGAGGTCCACTAGGAGATGCTACATACCAAATATCAAAGCTCTGCGCCTTCTAGTTTCAGAGAAGAAGATTTTCAAAGATTTTGCATTTTTTTCCTTTTTGTTGCCATGGCAACCAGAGTTTAGAGTGGAATTCAATTCTTTGAACACCTTTGGTAGAGCTTTACCCAAGGAACATCCCTGCCAAGTTTCATCAAGATTGGCCCAGTGGTTTAGGAGAAGATGTTTAAAGAAATTGTTGACAGACGACGGATGCCGGACATTGGGTGATCACAATAGCTCACCTTGAGCACTTTGTGCTCACGGTGAGCTAAAAAGTCGAAGGTTTTGAAAATTCCGTCAAAAAAAGGCATAAATGTGTCAAAAAAAATCTTGATGGTTACCTGCCGCTGCCATATGGGTACTTCTTTTGATAGTTAAAACTACTCAAAGTTTAATGTAATATCTTTAACAAATAACCAGTTATGGCGATGAATTCGAAATAATTCGCCTGGCGCCCATTACTGATGGCAAAGGTTCTAAGAAAACAAGTGATGCACAGATGTTTATTAAAGAAAATAATGTTAACTACATCATGCTATAAATTAAACGTGATACAAACAAGCTAGAGTGAAAGAGCCCAGAAAGGAACAAGCCCGGGGCTAAACTAGTTTTGGGACGAACAAGCCCGGAACCAAACACATGACCGAACAATAAAAGTTTTTCTTACTTTATTCTTAGTCACAGTGCAAATTTATACAGTTGAATACTAATATTGATGGTCTTGAATTGCCCTTCACTCCAACACCTTCAAAAATTCATCAGCTTTGAAATGTGTTGCTATCATTTTGGACGGTGCGGTTCATCTGCATGCAGTAACGTTATTAACTGATAAAATAACACCGAATCTAGTCTACAAAAATTGGCAGTAAAAATATCCAAAGAAGTCTGATCTTCGATATAAAACACCGACCACATGATGCTAAGCTCAAGTAAAAATTCATCAGCACTTATCAATCAATACCTAAGGAGATCAAGATCAGATAACTCTGTGAAGTCTGATCTTTGATACAAAACGCCCGCTATTTAGGTCTGCTTAACTGGTTTTCCATTCCTAACATTACAAACTTTTATACACTGTGTAGCATTACATATTTGATTTTATTTGCCTAGTTTGGTATGGGTCGTGGTCTGAGATGTCATATGGTAATGGGACTAGTCTGACAAGAAGTAAGTCATCGTTCATGCTGGGTCAATCAAATGCGTATTTATACCTTTAGATATGAGCACAACAGAAATTTTATGAAAATAATTCTTATCAAGGTTTTGAAACAGCTATTTTGGGTAATGAACACATCATCCGCGTTTTATAATTCACATGTTGTCTAGAAATATGAAAGACGCAAGATTCCGAGTATGTTCGGCAAAATCACTCGTCACAACTTGGCCGATTCCGTGCCTGCATCTAATAATTTGATCAACGGATTACACGAGATTTGCCGAATGTTTCTTTCAATGTTACAGTGTACTAATTTGCAGTTATAAATAAGCTTATTGGGCTCAAACACTTTCGTACGTTTAACATCACACGTCTGTCAAAGGGTTTTTTTTGGTGAACTAAATCCTTACCATAACCTATGATGCTCATACCCAATTATTTTTCTTTTCATTTTCATGGGCCATTTTTTTAGGCGTAGTAAGATGCTTTGCAAGCGGTAGTTTGCACTTTTACTCGGGTTTATCCGTAAGTGCTTGGATAGGGGTTGAAATGTTGGCATAAATAATTACTATGGCCTTTGGCTTGGCAAGCCAAGCCCAGGCCAAAAATACACAGATATTGGTGCTAGTGTGAGTAAAATTAAGGTCTTAGACTCTCCTACTGGCGAAGTTGTGATTATTTCATTATTAACAGGTATGATTCCATTTTGGCGTATTACCTGTACAACACAAAGTCTCATGTTATCCACATAAGATTGTATGGCATGTGGAGTAATGTTGTTCCATTCGACCTGCAGGGCATGCACTAGCTCCTGCAAATTGTTTACATGATGCCTTGATCTTACTCTACGACCAAGGTATGTTCAACGGGATTTAGGTCTGGAGAATTCAGATATTGTCTCGTAATGCGAGCCGTATGCGGACATGCTTTGTCATGCATCATTGTTGCAAAAGCATGCTGGTGGATGAATGGAACAACAACAGGTCTCAACACCCGATTTATGTACCCAGCAGCATTGAAACTGCCATTCACAGTTACCAGGTCACTTTTCTTATTCTCCCCTTTGTCCCACACCACACCATCACGCTGCCCCTGCCAAACCCGTTTCTTTCAACAATGCAGGCGTTAGTAAATCGCTCGCATCTCCTTCTAAACAGCCACACTCTACGATCATGGTAACTAGGGTGGAACCTTGATTCGTCAAAAAAAACAATTTCATTCCACTGACGCCTTCACCAACATAGATGTTGCCATGCACGGTTCAGACAAGCAATGCTATGACGTAGAGTGAGTATGCTCCTGACATAAGGCCATCTTGGTCTTTTGGGGTGAACACATTGATGAAGATGCCTCAGAATGGCATCCCTGCGTATACCCTACTGTCTAGCTGTAGCAGTAGCTGCTTGGAATCAATGCCTAGTGTGCCTCAGTTCCAAGTGGGGGTCTAATCTGGTGTCAGTAATGCAAGGCCAGCTGCTTAGCACACTGTGCTTTTAATAATGCGAACATTACAGTAAAAATGCAGCATTTTGAATGCATAGTTATTAGATTTTGGGGGCATTCTCAGAAATAATGGGGCAATGCAACACTGTTTTAGTATCCAGTTGGTATCTATGTAAGCAATTGGAGACAGTCTCTAATGTGATCAAACCACTTGGCATAATAATTTGAATATTTACCAAAGGAAAAATAATTATATTCATCTATACTTACAAATTAATTAAGGTTTGAATTATCAGACTCTTCTAGTTTTTAAAAGGTTACAAAACACTGTGGAAAAGAGAAAATGCTGATAACAAGCATTTTCTCTTATACTCACCATGTTTTTAAAAGCTTTCTTGCTTGTGTCCGTAAAAACCAGGGATCATTCTGTAAAGCATTACATCATTTAAAAATGTAGCAGAAAAAGCCACATTCAACCACAAGAGAAAACTGACTGAGAAGTAAATGTTTCATAAGATGACCATATTAACTCCAAAAACAAGGTGCTATGCCTTGCACTTCCGTTTTTGTTGGTTAATATTTCAATCAAATATACAAGGGAAAATATCACCAACTTGAAACAATGGGAGACAGAACATTTACTTCTGTTTATTAACATGTTTCTTTTATAAGGAAAGTTTTTATTGGCCATAAAAGAAATCATTGTGCTGTTTTAAGTTTGATTTACAGGCAGGAAATCACCATAACACCAAACAAGTTGGCTTCTTTAAAAAAGAAGCCAGGAGAGGTCGGCATCAATGTTTTCAAATAGTTTATTGGCTTTTGATTTCAATATATTTTGGTAGAAGTAAACAAATGAGTTAGGCATTAAATGAATAAGAAAAAACATTTTTTTTTCCCAATCTTGCTGGTGTAAAGGCACAAAACAGTACATGTTCCACATTGTTATAATATTCTAGGAATTGGAGGCCATATGCTATTAACATGCTCAGAAATGCATATTTTTTTCAAAATTAAAAGGACAAAAAACCGAAGATGATTATCCAATTTAGCTCATTTTCAAAAGGAACAACCCTCTAATGAATGTTTGTAATGTGTGCTCAGATAAGCCAAATTTTTTTTTTGGAAAGGAGAAATCGTTCAATTAAAATTTGATACAATATGCTAATTCTACTGAAGAGGCAAGAATCTTACCTGATAACAACAAATAAAGGTGGCCTATACATAATACTAGTACCAGACATGTTAAAAATAAATGTAACATTTTTTAATCTTTTAACAAACAACAATTTTTTGACTGTCCCAAACAGAAAAAGCATGCAGACGACAATTTAAACTTTAATAATTAATGTGGAAGATGGAGCTTTGATGTGATGGAAACCATTGTGACAGAAGGAGAAACTGCAGTGTCTAACAGCTTCTCCTCTTTCCACAATATTTTGGAAAGTTGTCTGCTGCAGACATGTAAAATGAAGAGGTTGTTTTCTAAATGTTAAAAATTTAAGAAAGTAGATAAGTGAGCAATGCTCTGAGAAAAGGGCACTTAATGCATCTGCAAAAAGTATCAACCCATGTCAGCCTGCGCAATCCACCCAAACCAAAGGACCACGGACTCTTTTGAGGTGTGCGGCACGTAGGGAGGGCAAAGAGGCACAACTTTCTTTCGCACTCATAAGTTGATTTTCGCAGGATTCTCGCAATCCTGCATAATAGAAGCAGCTCTGTGTGTTATTTCATCAAATCTATATCATTATAAATCCATAGAATTTTTGAATAAAACAGAAGAATGCTAGAATCTAGTCGGTTTTGAAAAATAGAACTTGAAAACATACTGATCAACCTATTTCTATCTATTTGTGGGGTACGAGTTCTCCAGAGAACTTGTGCTCTCGAGATTAGGGTACGAGTTCTCCAGGGTACGAATTCTCCGGATAGTATCAAGTCACGTGATCTTTTCCCGCGGTGTTCTTTCTCTCTTTTTTTTAACGAATTTTTTTTCTCTCTGCTTAGATTTATTTGCTTAATGAAAAATTGCAATTATTGGAGAGATCATTTACTATCAATATAGTATAATAAATCTTTTTGGAAATCCGTCATATAAAAGAAAACGTTTATTTTCTATTTCAGTTTTTTGATTTCGTTTTGTTTATAAAACCATGACAAAATAGACTGTGTATCAGAACAATTTCGCAAAAACAAATGGATTTAGACAGCAATTTCTGTGGCAGTCTGCCTTTTAAACTCACAACTGTTGGAGAGGTCTGATGACCTCTCCAATTATATATTACTACTTGTTACAGCACCAATATGATACTGTGAATAAAACAGTAATCCGAATGATTTTTTTTTTCTTTTCAATGGGCAACATTTTGTACTTCTCTAAACTGTGTAGATGAAGACAAGTAGTCTGATCTTCTTTCTGCACTGTCTGATATCTTACATTATTTATTTATGTTAACTCTGCCTTCTGTCTGACACATTTTCATCCTTTCTACAAAGCAAACTGTTCTTTTTCATCTCTTTAATCTCTTTATAATTCAATCTGAGTTGTTTTCATCAAAATGGACAAGTTCTGATTTGGCTTACCTTTTTTTTCCCACAGCTCCATAAGGAAAAATGATTATGCAGTGCCAGAAGTACTTTTACTGTCAAACTAATGTAAACAAACATGTATTGAATAATAAACAAGAGCGGCAAATTGTCACAAGATACGCCCGTACCACCGCCAGTTGTTGAGGGGGATAATAATTGCAAAGGGCAGGTAGGGGAAAATAGTAGTGCAGCAGAAATTATATAATTGATTGAAATAGGCATGAATGTCTCCGGCCAGAGCATAACTTTGTCATCTCCAGTCTGAACATCTTCAAATTTGGAATGCATGATTGCTGAAAAATTACGGAGTGCAATGCACAAGAACCATAACTCTTCCTAGCACAAATTTTGAGTTATTTCCCCTTTGATCTTCATTTTTATAGCATTTCTTGCTTGTCCAGAGCGTAACTTACATAACCATCTACCTACATGAAGTAACAGGAAAATGTTAAGTTCGCAGGTTAAGTTTTGGACAGACAGACAGATAGACAAATGGACACTGGTAAAACAGCATGAGGCTTGAACATACTTAATTTACAAAAAAACAAAATATCAGTCAACAATGATGTCAAAAGGGAAATGGAAAGACTCAGTCAAAATAAGTTGACACCCTCACTGACTTTCCTGTATATGTGCATTCACCTCTGAAAATAGGATTTCTTAATACTAGATCTCTTCATGCATGATTGTTGAATAAAGTTTGACATCCACTGCAAACTTGCACTGCTACAAAACATGCCTGGAATAAATGTTACTCAGAGTTCTTTACTAAGGCAAGAGGACCATGATGGCCCTGGATCGCTCACCTGAGTAGAGTGCCTTAAAGGTATTTCTTTAATTTAACCAAGTGACCTAGTTTATGACCCCAGGTGACCCAATTTCAAACTCATATTTCACAAAGACAAACATTCTGACCAATTTTCAAGTCAATTGAGCACAAAATGTAGCCTCTAGAGTGCCCTAAAAGTATTTCTTTATTTTTGACCTAGTGACCTAGATTATGACCCCAGGTGACCCAAATCTGACCTGGTCTTGGACTTTATCAAAAGAAACATTTTAACCAATTTTCAAATCGGCTTAATAATAAATATGGCCCCAGGTGACCAAATTTCAAACTCATACTTCACAAAGACAAACATTCTGACCAATTTTCAAGTCAATTGAGCAAAAAATGTAGCCTCTAGAGTGCCAACTAGGTATTTCTTTAATTTGACCAAGTGACCTAGTTTATGACCCCAGTTGACCCAAATTTAGACTCATGTGAGATTTTATAAAGACAAACATTCTGACCAGTTTTCAAGGCAATTGAGCAAATAATGTGGCCTCTAGAGTGCCCACAAGGTATTTCTTTAATTTGACCTAGAGACCTAGTGACCCAAATCTAAACTCATCTGATATTTCATAAAGACAAACATTCTGGCCAAATTTCAGGTCATTTGAGCAATAAATGTGGCCTCCAGAGTGCAAACAAGGTATTTCTTTAATTTGACCCAGTGGCCTAGTTTACCCAAATTCAGACTTATGTGAGATTTTATAAAGACAAACTGTCTGACCAATTTTCAAGGCAATTGAGCAAATAATGTGGCCTCGAGAGTGCCAACAAGGTATTTCTTTAATTTGTCCTAGTGACCTAGTTTATGACCAAAGGTGACCCAATTTTGAACTCAATGAACTCGTTGTGCTTAGATGGGCAAACAAACTTAGAAGAGAATCACTACATACCAAATATCAAAGCTCTACGCCTTCCAGTTTCAAAGAAGAATTTTAAAGTTTTCCTTCTTTGTTCCTATGTTCAAACTTGTGACCCCCTGGGCTGGGCCAGTTTTGGCCCAACCAGCATCCTTGGAACAAACTTGGTAGAGGTCCACTAGGAGATGCTACATACCAAATATCAAAGCTCTACACCTTCCCATTTAAGAGAAAAAGAAATTTAAAGTTTTCCTTCTTTGTTCCTATGTTTGAACTTGTGACCCCTAGGGCGGGGCCAGTTTTGACCCAAGGGGCATCATGTGAACAAATATGGTAGAGGTCCACTAGGAGATGCAACATACCAAATATCAAAGCTCCACACCTTTCGCTTTCAGAAAAGAAGAATTTTAATTTTTTCTTCTTTGTCCCTATGTTCGAACTTGTGACCCCCGGGGCAGGGCAAGTTTTGACACCCAGGGCATCATATGAACAAAATTGGTAGAGGTCCACTAGAAGATGCTACATACCAAATATCAAAGCTCCACGCCTTCCTGTTTCAGAGAGGCAGATTTTTAAAGTTTTCCTTCTTTGTTCCTATGTTCGAACTTGTGACCCCCAGGGCAGGGCCAGTTTTGACCCCAGGGGCATCATGTGAACAAACATGGTAGAGGTCCACTAGGAGATGCAACATATCAAATATCAAAGCTCTACACCTTCCAATTTCAGAGAAGAAGATTTTTTAATTTTTCCTTCTCTGTTCCTATGTTCGAAATTGTGACCCCCAAGGCAGGGCCAGTTTTGACCCCAGGGGCATCATATGAACAAAATTGGTAGAGATCTACAAGGAGATGCAACATACCAAATATCAAAGCTCTATGCCTTCCAATTTCAGAGAAGATGATCTTTAAAGTTTTCCCTCTTTGTTGCTATGTTCGAACTTGTGACCCCTGGGGTAGAGCCAGTTTTGACCCCAAGGGCATCATATAAACAAACTTGGTAGAGGTCCACTAGGAGATGCTACATGCCAAATATCAAAGCTCAATGCCGTCCAGTTTCAGAGAAGATGATTTTTAGCTCCACTGGCCGAAGGCCAGCGGGCTTATGTCATGGCCCGGTGTCCGTCGTGCGTCCGTCCGTCCATCCGTCCGTCTGTGCGTTAACTTTTATTTCAAACATCTTCTTCTCTGAAACTACCCATCCAATTTTCATGAAACTTCACAGAAATGATCCTGCCATGGTCCTCTTCAGAATTTCTTGAAAGAATTTGATTCCTTCAAAAACTCTGGTTGCCATGGCAACAAAACTGAAAAATATTGGAAATCTTTAAAAATCTTCTTGTCTGAAACCATAAGGCGTAGGGCTACCAAATTTGGCATGTAGCTTTATGTAGTAGACCTCTATCAAGTTTCTTCAAATTATAGCCCTGGGGTCAAAATTGGCTCTGCCCCAGGGGTCACAAGTTTTACATAGGCTTATATAGAGGAAACTTTAAAAATCTTCCTGTACCAAGCCATAAGGCCTAGAGCTACCAAATTTTGCATGTAACTATATCTAGTGGGCCTCTACCAAGCAGGCCAAAATTTTAGCCCTGGGGTCAAAATTGGCCCCGCTGCAGGGGTAACAAGTTTTACATGGGCGTACATAGTGAGACAACTTAAGAAATCTTCCAGTACCTAGCCATAAGGCCTAAAGCTACCAAATTTTGCATTTAGCTTGATCTGGTAGGGGTCTACCAAAAGTGCCCAAATTACAGTCCTGGGGTCAATTTGGCCTCATGCTGGGGGGGGGGGGGGGGCCGAAGGTGCACAAGATTAACATGGGCTTATATAGGGAAAACTTTTAAATCTTGGTGTACATAGCCATAAGGCTTAGGGCTACCAAATTTTGCATAATTATAGCTCTGTCTAGTGGACAACTACAAAGAGGGCCCAAGTTACAACCCTAGGATCAAGTTTGGCCCTGCACCAGGGGTCACAAGTTTTACATGGGTTTATGGAGTGAAAACTTCAGAAACCGTCTTGTTACTAGCCATAAGGCAAGAACTCCCAAATTTGGTCATAAACATGTGCTTATAGGGTGAAAATTCAAAAAATCCTTTTGCTCCTAACCGCAAACCCAAGGGCAAATCTGGAGCACTTTTGATTTTTTTTTTGAAATTAGCCTTGTATTAGGGGTCTTATGTTTTACAGAGGATTCATATGGACGAAACTTGAAAATCACCGTATTTATAACCATACAGCATAGACCTGTATTATTTTGGCATGTGGCTTTATCTTGTGGACCTCTACCAGGGTTCAAGTGATTATCGCTCTGGGATCAAAAATGGCTTTTCCCTGCGGGTCTCAACTTTAACATGGCCTTTTACAAAGGAAACTTTGTAAGTCTTCATTTTGAAACCATTTGGCTCAGAATTGAAATGTTTAGTATTTATGGTTTATATTTATAAGCCAGTGGAGCGATACAGGGCCATCATGGCCCTCTTGTTAAAGTTTTCCCTTTTTGTTCCCATGTTCGAACTTGTGACCCCTGGGGCAGGGCCAGTTTTGACCCCAAGGGCATCATATGAACAAACTTGGTAGAGGTCTACTAGGAGATGCTGCATGCCAAATATCAAAGCTCTTTGCCGTCCAGTTTCAGAGAAGATGATTTTTAAAGTTTTCCTTCTTTGTTCCTATGTTCGAACTTGTGACCCCCGAGGCAGGGCCAGTTTTGACCCCAAGGGCATCATATGAACAAACTTGGTAGAGGTCTACTAGGACATGCTGCATGCCAAATATCAAAGCTCTTTGCCGTCCAGTTTCAGAGAAGATGATTTTTAAAGTTTTCCTTCTTTGTTCCTATGTTCAAACTTGTGACCCCTGGGGCGGGGCCAGTTTTGACCCCAGGGACATCATATGAACAAACTTGGTAGAGGTCCACTAGGAGATGCTACATACCAAATATCAAAGCTCTACGCCTTCAAGTTTCAGAGAAGAAGATTTTTTCAAGTTTTCACTCTTTGTTACTATGCTCGAGCTTGTGACCCCGGGGCGGGGCCAGTTTTGACCCCAGGGGCATCATATGAACAAACTTGGTAGAGGTCCACTAGGAGATGCTACATACCAAATCTCTACGCCTTCTAGTTTCAGAGAAGAAGATTTTCAAAGATTTTGCTATTTTTTTCCTTTTGGTTGCCATGGCAACCAGAGTTATGGGTGGAATTCAATCTCTTGAACAACTTTGGTAGAGCTTCACCCAAAGAACATCCCTGCCAAGTTTCATGAAGATTGACCCAGTGGTTTAAGAGGAGAAGATGTTTAAAGAAATTGTGGACGACGGACGACTGACAGCGGACATTGGGCGATCACGAAAGCTCACTTTGAGCACTTCGTCCTCAGGTGAACTAAAAATAGTGAAATAATTAAAAAAACTACAAATAAGATGGTTAAGTTATGCGGTACGAAGATCAAAGGGGGAATAACTCAAAATTCATGCTAGGAAGAGTTATGGTTCTTGTGCACTGCACTCCATAATTTTTCGACAATCATGCATACCAAATTTGAAGATGTTCGGACTAGAGACGACAAAGTTCTGCTGCGGACAAGCATGAAATGCTGTAAAAATGAAGATCAAAGGGGGAAAAACCTCAAAATTTGTGCTAGGAAGAGTTATGGTTCTTGTGCACTGCACTCCGTAATTTTTCAACAATCATGCATATCAAATTTGAAGATGTTCTGACTAGAGATGACGAAGTTATGCTCCGGACAAGCAGAAAATGCTGTAAAAATGACAATCAAAGGGAAATAACACGACAGCACGAGGTAGAGTTATGGTTCTTTCGCACTGCACTCAGTATTATTGCAACAAACACAAATGCCAAGTTTCAAGTCAATCTGATAGAAGATGAAAAAGTTATGCTCCGGACAAAGAACTGGACGCCGCCCGCCCGCCTGGACGCCGCCCGCCCGCCTTTATGCCATGGGTGATCCCATAATACATCCCGTCTTCGACAGGCGTATAAAAATAAAGACCATGTTTTGTTTTCAAGGAGGTATGAAACCAAAAAACCTCATTACAGTTTTGTATGAACAAGAGGGCCATGATGGCCCTGGAGTTGCTCACCTGAGCCTTTTGACCAAGCACAACCAATTTCCAACGTCTTGTGAGATATATGTATTACCAAACAATAAACTTTTAAACTCATCAGTCTGAACCTTCTGCATAAAACAAATAATATGTGGATCAAGCTATGGGACTGGTCTCTCAAAGGGGTAGAAAACACTGTGAAAAAGGGAAAGAATGCTGGATACCAGCATTTTCTCATTTTCAAAGAGTGTTTTCAAAAGGCTTCTTTCTGAGAGTCATTCATACTAGGTTTTTCTAAGATTTCACCTAGTGACCTAGTTTTTCAGCCAACATAACACATTTTCAAACTGGTCCAAGATATCATTAGGACAAACATTCTTACCAAATTTCAAGAGTATTGGACTGAAAATGTGGCCTCTACAGCGTACACAAGGTTTTTCTAAGATCTGACCTAGTGACCTAGATTTTGACCCAACATGACCTATTTTCAAACTCATCCAAGATATTACCAAGGCAAACATTCTGAGCAACTTTAAAAGAGTATTGAACAAAAAACATAGCCACAACAGTGCACACATGGTTTTTTTAAGATTTGATCACGTGACCTAGTTTTTGACCCCACATGACCCATTTTCAAATGCTACCGAGATATCATCGAGACAAACATTCTGACCAACTTTCAAGAGTATTACACAGAAAATGTGGCTTCTGGAGCTTACACAAGGTTTTTCTAAGAATTGACCAAGTGACCTAGTTTTTCACCCATCATGACCCATTTTCAAACTAGTCAGAGATATTATCAAAGCAAACATTCTGACCAACTTTCAACAGTACTGGACAGAAAATATGGCCTCTAGAGCATACACAACGTTTTTCTTAGATTTGACCTGGTGACCTAGTTTTTGACCAAACATGGCACATTTTCGTACTATTTCAAGATATAATCAAGACAAACATTCTGACCATTTTTCAAGAGTATTGGACTGAAAATGTGGCCTCTATAGTGTACAAAAGGTTTTTCTAAGATTTGACCTAGTGACCTAGTTTTTGACCCCACATGACCAAATTTCAATATTGTTCGAGATTTTATCAAGACAAACATTCTGACCAAATTTCACAAGTATCTAACTGAAAATGTGGCTTCTACAGCACACACAAGGTTTTTCTAAGATTTGACCTAGTGACCTAGTTTTTGACCCCACATGACCCAATTTCAAACTTGTCCGAGATTTTATCAAGACAAACATTCTGACCAAATTTCACAAGTATCTGACTGAAAATGTGGCCTCTACAGCACACACAAGGTTTTTCTAAGATTTGACCTAGTGACCTAGTTTTTGACCCCACATGACCCAATTTCAAACTTGTCCGAGATTTTATCAAGACAAACATTCAGACCAAATTTCACAAGTATCTGACTGAAAATGTGGCATCTAGAGCGTACACAAGGTTTTTCTAAGATTTCACCTAGTGACCTAGTTTTTGACCCCACATGACCCAATTTCGAACTCGTCCAAGATTTTATCAAGACTAACATTCGGACCAAGTTTCATGAGGATTGGACTGAAAATGTGGCCTCTAGAGCGTACACAAGGTTTTTCTAAGATTTGACCTAGTGACCTAGTTTTTGACCCCACATGACCCAATTTTGAACTTGTCCGAGATTTTATCACGACAAACATACGGACCAAATTTCACAAGTATCTGACTGAAAATGTGGCATCTAGAGCATACACAAGGTTTTTCTAAGATTTGACCTAGTGACCTAGTTTTTGACCCCAAATGACCCAATTTCAAACTCGTCTGAGATTTTATCAAAACAAACATTCTGACCAAGTTTCATGAGGATCGGACTGAAAATGTGGCCTCTACAGCGTACACAAGGTTTTTCTAAGATTTGACCTAGTGACCTAGTTTTTGACCCCACATGACCCAATTTCGAAGTTGTCCGAGATTTCATCAAGACAAACATTCTGACCAAGTTTCATGAGGATCAGACTGAAAATGTGGCCTCTAGAGCGTACACAAGGTTTTTCTAAGATTTGACCTAGTGACCTAGTTTTTGACCCCACATGACCAAATTTCGAAGTCGTCCGAGATTTTATCAAGACAAACATTCAGACCAAATTTCACAAGTATCCGACTGAAAATGTGGCCTCTAGAGCGTACACAAGGTTTTTATTAGATTTCACCTAGTGACCTAGTTTTTGACCCCACATGACCCAATTTCAAACTCGTCTGAGATTTTATCAAGACTAACATTCTGACCAAGTTCCATGAGGATTGGACTGAAAATGTGGCCTCTAGAGCGTACACAAGGTTTTTCTAAGATTTGACCTAGTGACCTAGTTTTTGACCCCACATGACCCAATTTTGAACTTGTCCGAGATTTTATCAAGACAAACATTCGGACCAAATTTCACAAGTATCTGACTGAAAATGTGGCATCTAGAGCATACACAAGGTTTTTCTAAGATTTGACCTAGTGACCTAGTTTTTGACCCCAAATGACCCAATTTCGAACTCGTCTGAGATTTTATCAAGACAAACATTCTGACCAAGTTTCATGAGGATCGGACTGAAAATGTGGCCTCTACAGCGTACACAAGGTTTTTCTAAGATTTGACCTAGTGACCTAGTTTTTGACCCCACATGACCCAATTTCGAACTCGTCCGAGATTTCATCAAGACAAACATTCTGACCAAGTTTCATGAGGATCGGACTGAAAATGTGGCCTCTACAGCACACACAAGGTTTTTCTAAGATTTGACCTAGTGACCTAGTTTTTGACCCCACATGACCCAATTTCGAACTCGTCCGAGATTTTATCAAGACAAACATTCAGACCAAATTTCACAAGTATCTGACTGAAAATGTGGCATCTAGAGCGTACACAAGGTTTTTCTAAGATTTGACCTAGTGACCTAGTTTTTGACCCCACATGACCCAATTTCGAACTCGTCCGAGATTTTATCAAGACTAACATTCGGACCAAGTTTCATGAGGATTGGACTGAAAATGTGGCCTCTAGAGCGTACACAAGGTTTTTCTAAGATTTGACCTAGTGACCTAGTTTTTGACCCCACATGACCCAATTTCAAACTTGTCCGAGATATTATCAAGACAAACATACGGACCAAATTTCACAAGTATCTGACTGAAAATGTGGCATCTAGAGCATACACAATGTTTTTCTAAAATTTGACCTAGTGACCTAGTTTTTGACCCCAAATGACCCAATTTCAAACTCGTCCGAGATTTTATCAAGACAAACATTCTGACCAAGTTTCATGAGGATCGGACTGAAAATGTGGCCTCTAGAGCGTACACAAGGTTTTTCTAAGATTTGACCTAGTGACCTAGTTTTTGACCCCACATGACCCAATTTCAAACTCGTCTGAGATTTCATCAAGACAAACATTCTGACCAAGTTTCATGAGGATCGGACTGAAAATGTGGCCTCTAGAGCATACACAAGGTTTTTCTAAGATTTGACCTAGTGACCTAGTTTTTGACCCCACATGACCCAATTTCGAACTCGTCCGAGATTTTATTGAGACAAACATTCTGACCAAGTTTCATGAGGATTGGACTGAAAATGTGGCCTCTAGAGCGTACACAAGGTAAAAAGTTGACGACGGACGACGCACACCGCACGACGGACACAGCACGATCACAACAGCTCACCATGAGCACTTCGTGCTCAGGTGAGCTAAAAACTCTACACTACTAATACAGTGTGATTAGGTTTTTTTGTTTTCTTAACTCCATGAAAAAAAAAATTCACTTCATTCTTAAGTAAAACAAAAGGATGATGAAGGATATCTTGCAAGCTGGTTTTTACAAAATTCCATCTTTTAGAATTATGTTAACCCACAGAGCACCAAAAAAACTAAACTGATTATTTCAGTCAAGATAAGACCTGAACAAGAGGGCCATGATGGCCCTGTATCGCTCCACTGGCTTATAAATATAAACCATGAAGAAGAGTCTTCACTATATAAGCCCTTATAAAACTTTGACCCCAGGGCTACAGTCGGACTACATGGGGAATATGTGTATTAGAAGAATAACATGCCAAATTTGGGAGTTCTTGGCCTTATGGCTAGTAACAAGATGGTTTCTGAACTTTTCACTCCATAAACCCATGTAAAACTTGTGACCCCTGGTGCAGGGCCAAACTTGATCCTAGGGCTGTAACTTGGGCCCTCTCTGTAATTGTCCACTAGATAATGCTATAATTATGCAAAATTTGGTAGCCTAAGCCTTATGGCTATGTATACCAAGATTTAAAAGTTTTCCCTATGTAAGCCCATGTAAATCCTGTGAACCCCCCCACCCAAGCATGAGGCCAAATTGACCCCAGGACTTTGGGCACTTTTGGTAGACCCCAACTAGATCAAGCTAAATGCAAAATTTGGTAGCTCTAGGCCTTAAGGCTAGGTACGGGAAGATTTTTAAAGTTTTCTCTATATAAGCCTTTGTAAAATTTGTAACCCCTGGGGCAGAGCCAATTTTGACCCCAGGGCTATAATTTCAAGAAACATGATAGAGGTCTACTACATAAAGCTACATGCCAAATTTGGTAGCCCTATGCCTTATGGTTTCAGACAAGAAGATTTTTAAAGTTTTCTCTATATAAGCCTTTGTAAAATTTGTGACCCCTGGGGCAGAGCCAATTTTGACCCCAGGGCTATAATTTCAAGAAACATGATAGAGGTCTACTACATAAAGCTACATGCCAAATTTGGTAGCCCTATGCCTTATGGTTTCAGACAAGAAGATTTTTAAAGTTTTCTCTATATAAGCCTATGTAAAACTTGTGACCCCTGGGGCAGAGCCAATTTTGACCCCAGGGCTATAATTTCAAGAAACATGATAGAGGTCTACTACATAAAGCTACATGCCAAATTTGGCAGCCCTATGCCTTATGGTTTCAGACAAGAAGATTTTTAAAGATTTCCAATATTTTTCAGTTTTGTTGCCATGGCAACCAGAGTTTTTGAAGGAATCAAATTCTTTCAAGAAATTCTGAAGAGGACCATGGCAGGATCATTTCTGTGAAGTTTCATGAAAATTGGATGGGTAGTTTCAGAGAAGAAGATGTTTGAAATAAAAGTTAACGCACGGACGGACGGACGGACGCACGACGGACACCGGGCCATGACATAAGCCCACTGGCCTTTGGCCAGTGGAGCTAAAAATAGCTATTTTTGCAGTGTCAGCAAAGCAGACTTTCAAGAAAAAGACTAAACTGCACAATTTTGTGCTGTCTGACCTTGATCTCCAATGGCTGCAAAGACAACTGAAGTTTTGAAAGCGCCTTCAGGGTCACAGGGTCAATACTATACCAAACAACAAAATTTAAGGCATTTGAAAGCATACCCAGACAACAAATCAAAATATCAATGCTATTAACTGGCATTTTCTCCAGCCAAGCACAGTTGGAATAGGCGCTGCACGAGGAATGGCGACGTTTACTGCAACGTCATATCCAACGTCTGATCCAGGGTATGAAGAGAAGGATGAATGCCGTGATTGCTGTCGCTGGTGGATACACAAGATATTGACTGTGCAGGAACTGTAATGATTACCCTTGGATTAGAGACAATTTGCAGTTTGAAATCCCACCTAGCATTTTCATTACAGCCATAGTTAATTGTGTAGCAGTATTGGTGAAAAATAGCCTTGTTTTGTTACAGAGATAAAATGCATTAACTGTCTCAATTGGAAAAATTTTACTTGGTTTTCAGTTTCATTGAAGATGATAAGGTTCACTGAAAAGATTTTCTCTGGTCTTTCATGTGCGAAATAATCACACTTCGACTTTACACAGGATTACTATGTTGAAAATCGGGTGTTGCAATACTTTTTTCTTTGTGTATATATATAGAACCTCAGAACCATGATATGATTTTGTTTTGACATTATATTGAATGAATAATCCCTTATATCATTCCAATCAAACTATAATTATATTGATCCAAATTTCCTTATATCATACAAATTCAACAATATGGGCCATGCTCTGTAAAAAGGGGGCTTAATACATCTGCGAAACATATCAACGCGGGCCAACCTGGGCCGAAACTTTTTGCTATTAGTCAATATTCTGTATGTTCAAGGACCAATCTACCTCATGATTGAGTCGGTTGTAAAAAAAAAAACAAGAGGACCATGATGGTCCTATATCGCTCACCTGAGTACCAAGCAGTAAAGGTCTACAATCAAGATAAATACCAAATATTGAAGTGCAAGGCCAAAGCTCTAGGTCTTCTTGGTTTAGACAAGAAGATAATCTTTCTTAACCAAACCTGGTTATATAAATATTTGTGAGAAGTTTGAATGATATTTGTCCAATAGTTGTTAAAAAATAGGGAGAACAAGAAATTTCATCAAAGGAAAATAACTTTGTAAAAATTCAATGAACCGTCACCAAAATATGCACATTCTTGCTTGGCACCGAGTCTCTCTAAAGTTTGAATGAAATCTGTCCTGTAGTTGTTGAGAACTAGCTCTGACAAGAAAATGCTACAGAAAGACTGATGGATGGATGGATGGATGGATGGAAGGATGGATGGACCGACAAGCTGACTCCTATATACCTCCAGAACAGAGTTTTGAAGGAATAATAACAAAGCTCTAGGCTTTTTGGTGTGTGGCAAAAAGTTGCCTGATTTGAACAAACTTAGTAGAGAATGTTTGCCGATTCAAGACTTTCTATACAAGTTAGTATTATAATGTTGTTAAATACACCAACAACTACATTGGTTGTCCAGGGACGTGTTCATGGGTAATTGCTATTGTAAACACATAAACAATGTATTTACACTTGCAATAGTCTTGCACCAACCTCTCAATGCATCCAGCTTACAAAAATTTGACATTCAAGTGTGACATTGACCTTGGTCCTACCTGAACAGATCTTTCAAATGGTACTTCAATTCATGGTGGAGTATATGCCCAAAATCTAGTTTGGGGGGGGGGGGGGGGGTTCCATAAACTTATTTATAAATTAAGACAAACACCACAAACTGAAGAACAAAAATTATAATGACTTCTAAGATTTACAAGATAAAATCTGTACTACAGAGTTAAATGAATGAACAAAAATGAACTCAAAATACAATGAACACAATGTTCAAAGATACATCCTAACAGCCACAGAGAAAAATGCTGTCAAAGCCTTTAACCTTTTACCACATGGCAAAATTTTAGATCTGTCCAAATTGAAAGCATTTGCAGACAACATTTTCATATTGGCTCAAGTGACAAAATATTTCTTTGATAGGGTAGAAAACTTTGTGGGAAAAAGGAGAAAATGCTGGTTACCAACATTTTTTCCTTTTCCCACAATGTTTTCAAAAGTTTTCACAGAATGTTTCTCATCATGTGACCTAGCGCATATTGTCAAGGTTCTGCAATTTATAGCTGCATCATGGAAAAAGGGGTCTTCAAGTTATATTTCATTTTTCACCAATATCTCTTTAATTACTGGACACATCTCAACAGATTTGGATGAAATTTTCACACATCAAGTGACCTAACGCATATTGTCAGGGTTTTGGAATTTATTGCTGTGTCATGGAAAAAGGGGGCTTCATGTCAAATTTAAACTGCATCCGTCCATCCTGAATAGATAAAAGGAAAAAATGATCAGGTGGAAACCAAGGCTAGGGGTACGCAAGACAGAATGTTTTATCAGACAGTGTAGATAAAGATCAGACTGCAGCTGGATCTTGGATATATATGCCTTATATTCTGCAAGATAGTATTGCCTACAACACAGTCTTGAAATGCATATTACTTGATCTATCTTTATCTCTTTACCAAACAAAAATTTTAGACTGGTCTGTAATTCAAAGCATTTGCAGACAACAAAATAAATTTGTCTCAAAAAATGAACTTAGATTTGGGATGGGTAGAGAACATTGTGGAAAAAGTTTAAAAAATCCTGGTTACCCGAGTGCTTGGCCCAACTGAGATTTAAACTTGACATCCCTGCATAGCTAGCCCTGTAGGTAATGAGCTAACTGGCTTGGCTCAAATCATTAACAAACAACAAAATTTAATCCTTAAACCCAAAGGCCATTTTCATTCCAGAATGAGTCCAAGATGATAACAACTGTGTGGGTGCCTTTTGTCTGCAGTGTTTCAACAGACAGTATAGATCAATGATCGGACTGCACATTTCGTGCAGTCTGATCTTGATCTACACTATACACAAAGGCAACTATAGTAGTGAAAAGCACTTAAAGGGTTAAGACTTGTCCAAATTCAAACCATTTGCTGACAACAAAATAAATGTGACTCAAAAATTTAAATTTGATTTTGGTTGGGTGGAAAACATTGTGGAAAAAGGAAAACATGTTGGTTACAAGTATTTCCCCTTTTTCCCACAATATTTTCAAGAGCCTTATTTCTCACAGGCATTAAAACTTGGGACTGTGTGGTAAAGGGTTAAACAGAACAAGACTTTTAAAGTTCATTCTGTATACAGTGAAACTCTGATATAGCGAATTTCACGGGACCGTCAGATTTAATTCGTTATAAGCATAATTCGCTTTATTGATAGTACAAACTTCGTTATATTTCGGGACTCAAAGGTGGACACATGTACATGCAGTCTAACATTTATTTACCAGAAAAATGTTTTTCTAACATACTTCGACAAATATGTGTTATATTTATAGTATCCAATGACATTTATGACAGGTAGGAAAAACTAGTAGCCGATTTTGTATTTATTTAATCGAGTGAGCGATGTTAATCATTCAAAACACATTTTATACCGGTAGGAACTGAAAGCATTTGCAGACGACAATTTTCTACTTGTGGCAAATTATACCTTACCACGATAATTATCGATCGATAACGCAGTCAGTTTATGTTGTGTAGATCAACGCCTCTAGCGTCAATGTGTTAATTGGGCAAGCGGGAAGGTGTGAATAACTGACTTGGTAATTAAAGACCCTTAGATGCGACTTCAGTGTAACCAAGGTATTTTCAGTTGAAATGGATATCTGCGGACCTGATTTTTTATTCGCAATATGCGAAAATTCGTTATATCCAAATTCGTTTTAACAATTAATTTTTACAAAGGTGAAAGAAGGTTTTTGCTGGGGAATTAATTTCGATTCGTACTAAGCGAAAATTCGCATTATCAGAGTTCGTTATAATTAAGTTTTACTGTACCTGTATGTCCTGTTTTGACCCAGGGGCATCACTTGAACAAAATTGGTACAAGTCCACAAGGAAATGCCACATACCAAATATCAAAGCTCTAGGCCTTCTAGTTTCAGACAAAAACATTTTTAAAGTTTGCTCTGTATACAATTTTGCCCTGGAGTTAAAGGGTTAATTCAATTCTTTTAACAACTTTGGTAGAACTTCACCCAAGGAATATGCCTGTCAAGTTTCAACATGATTGGTTTAGGAGGAGAAGATGTTTAAAGGAATTGTGGAAAGACGGATGCAGGACAACGATGAATCACAATACCTCACCCAGCACTTCGTGCTCAGGTGAGCTGACAAATAGGCCTAACCATTGTCTGTGGCTTGTGATAAACAACATAAAGATGAAGTTTCATAACATTTTGTCCTGTAGTTAAAGAGATATTAATCCATAATGAAAATATATGTGCAGCCCCCTTCTTCCATGACACAGCATTTAATCAAAAAAGCTAAACTAATGATATTGGCGAACTATCATAAGGAACACATGTATGAAATAACTCCAGTCGTTCTGGTCCGATTACACCCATAATCGAACTCATCTGAGATCTTATGGTCATATACATTTTGACCAAGTCTGGTGCTGATTGGTTAATATTTGTAGATGCTAGAGTGTAAACAAAGTCAAATATAGTAATTTTTCTAATTCAAGGGCAAATAACTCCAGTCGTTCTGGTCCGATTACACCCATAATCGAACTCATCCGAGATCTTATGGTCATATACATTTTGACCAAGTTTGGTGCCGATTGGTTAATATCTGTAGATGCTAGAGTGTAAACAAAGTCAAATATAGCAATTTTTCTAATTCAAGGGCAAATAACTCCAGTCGTTCTGGTCCGATTACACCCATAATCGAACTCATCCGAGATCTTATGGTCATATACATTTTGACCAAGTTTGGTGCCGATTGGTTAATATTTGTAGATGCTAGAGTGACGGACGCTGACGGACGATGAGTGATCAGAATAGCTCATCCTGAGCACTTCGTGCTCAGGTGAGCTAAAAAAAAGTGGCTATTATGGATCCATAATTATCTGATGGCTTCAGTGGTACAATGCATCACGGAGATGCATAAAGCCCCCTTTTGCCAGAGAATGCCTAATATATTATTTGACCAGTATGCAATATATGATACCACTCTTTCAATATATTAACAGATTCATCATTATATCATTGATAGCACTATTTAAGGCATGTGTGTTTTTTACTAACACCGGACAAAAGAGCGGGTTTGTAAGAATGTCTCCTATATTGAATAAATAGACAAGAGACCTAAGTAGGCCTACTTTGTGTCATCCTTGTAGCCAAAAGCAGACTCATACCCCCTGCACCATAGTGCTAGATTTGGAAGACATCAGACCTGATACTGTTTTTTTATGTAAATCAAAATTCCATTATTAAAAAAAATCTTCGCTCAGCAATATATTGCTCAGGAAAAGGCATGAAAGAGCCAGCCAAGAAGCTTAAAATTTCATGTTTAACACATGCATAAAAGGGTTAAACATATTAGTTGCACTCTGGCAAAAGGAGGCTTAATGTATCTCTGTGATGCATAATACCAATCAAGTCATCAGGATCAGGAATAAATTCATAAAGGCAATTAAATTGATGAAATATTGTGTAAAAGAATGGGAGATATATGAGTGCTAGTACTGGTAAAGAGCTGTTTTTCACCAGTTCTCACTAAGTTTGAGCCTTGATGGCATAGTGGTGAAGTTGTAGAATTTTCAATTTGGAGGTTTTGGGTTCTCTCCTCAAAGCGATGGTTTTTTCGTAGGAGTGTCTTTGGGCAAGAAAGCTCAGAGTCCCAGTCTAGTTCAACTGTTCTGAGAAATTAAGGATGTACTTGAATAAGTAAGCTGTCACTGTGACATGACAGTCAATAATTAGACTGCCGTCTCAGCCTTTTTCTGATCCCTAATCTTTGGATCTAGAGCATAAACGGAGGCGCCTGCAAACAGACTCCAGTCCTCTATTACACCAATACGTGGAGTTGAGACGCCTAGCTTCAGTGATTAACCAATCTCGTCCCATTGAACTAGATTTCCCGGTGTTGGTATAAAACATGCCCGCTTTAAAAAGTCCCATCAACAATATAATGATGAATCAGTTTCATATATTGAAAGACAGGAATCATATATTGCATGTTGGTCACACACACACACACACACACACACACACACACATAAATATATATATATATGGTTGAAATAGTTTGGTATCAGGAAATTTGGTTCAATATATAGTTCGACTGGAATGATATAAAGCATTATTCGTTCAACATAATGTCAAAACAAAATCAAATCATGGTTCTGTGGTTCAATACAAGGACACTTGATTTCAAATGAACACATTTTGGTTCAATATATTAATGAATCTGTATCAGATATTTAGTTATGGTAAAATATCTTTTTAAATTGGTTTCATAAGAACAGCTGCTTCAATACATGATTTGACTAGTTTCATTCAAAGGAATTTTTGGGTAATATGTTGTCAAAATGATACCATATAATGCTACTTTGGATAAATACATGGTTGATTTCTTTCCATACACTGAAATAGTTGATCAATATAACAAAGTTTGGCTCCATATAAACATGTTTTCATTTCATGTATGGTTAAAATGAACCAATATTTTATGACAATGGTGCAGTGAACTGTAGAAGAATGGTATGAGACAGCCATGGCATAGATTTTTCTGTCAAAGGTCATGCACCTTGTTCAGCTTTATATTTATACCCCCCACAAACGAAGTTTGTGGAAGGATACTGGAATCACCCTGTCCATCCGTCCATCACAAAATCTTATCCGGAGCATAATTTCCACAGGATAAAAGCTAGGAACTTCAAACTTCATACACAGATAGATCATATTGAGGACAAGTGCAGTATACAAGAACAATAACTCTATCTTCAGTATTTTTGGAGTTATTGCCCTTTGTAAATTTTAGCTTTGGCTTTTTGTCCAGAGCATAACTCCCAAAGGATAAAAGCTAAGAAGTTAAAACGGCTTTGGGACAAAGCACTGGTGAGGGTATTAATCACCTTTAGTGATAGCTCCAGTTTTTCTTGCTGAAGAACATAAACAACAGGATTTTTTTAAAAAAATCCTTCCCTATTAACTCTCTACCAAATGGCAAAATTTTAGAGTGGTTTAACTTCAAAGATTTTGCAGACAACAAATTAATGTGGCTCAGATGAGGAAAGTTTGAGTCAAAGGACAGAATACATTGTTGAAAATGGAGAAAATGCAGGTAAAACCCAGAATTGTGTAGTAAAGGGTTAAATGTTGAAATGATGTGGTTCTACTTTAACTCTTTACCAAACGGCAAAATCTTAGACCAGTCCAAATTGAAAGCATTTGCAGACGTCAAAATAAATGTGACCCAAAATTTGAAATTCGTTTTGGATAGGGTGGGAAACATTGTGGGAAAAGGAGAAAATGCTGGTTACCAGCATTTTCTCCTTTTCCCATAAAGTTTTCAAAAGGTTTCTTACTCTGGGTCGTTAAAACTCGGGATTGTGTGGTAAAGGGTTAATTCAAATCAAAGACATAGAACAAGGAATGTCAAATATGATACGTTTATGAAGTTCTAAATAAAAATTTAGATGATCGTGTAAACAATGTAAATGAAAGACCAGACAGCACAAAACAAGCAGTCTAATCTTGGATTAGTATGGTATAATAAGTCAAGGCATTTAGGCAAAATTAACTTGTAAGAACATTTTTCACGCAAAGAAATATGCACTTTTTTTAGCATTTAACCCTTTGCCAAACAATCCAGAGTTTAATCGCTCCTGTTGACGACGGCCTTTGAAAACATTGTGAGAAAAGAAAAATGCTACATTGTGAAAAAAGAGACATGCTTGTAACCAGCTTTTTTTTCTTTTCCAACAATGTTTCTACCATTCGAAAGACAAATAAGATCGTTTGAACCACATTTGATTTGTTGTCAGCAAACTCTTTCAATTTGAATAAGTAAAAAATTTTGTTGTTTGGTAAAGAGTTAAAGGCTTAATAATAACTGATGCTTACCTTAGTTTTTTAGAATCCCCTTTGAACCGATTTCTACATCCTACATCCTTCAAACATTGTAAACATTGTAAGGAAAACCATTCTATCAATCATCATTTGCACTAGGGTTTGTTCTTTGCTCCTTCCATTATCTGAAACAATAAGAAACAATCTCTGACATTAACAGAGCAACCTTTACATTCTTTGCATATCATATTATTTCTGTTGGTATTGTAGCATCAATACATGTACTTCTTACCTATTGTTGTGCTAAAACACAATCTAGACCCTTTCTGTTGGAGATCAAGGTCGGTGGGGATAATCCCATTCCAGAATCATCAGTTCTTCATAAAGTCATGGCTGTGGGTTCTCATAAAAATAATCTGGTTCTTATGATTCATAAATTATGAGGATCTACAAGATAGGTTTGAGTTAGAAAGGTAGATGCTGTTGCCTTTCAAATTCATTCAATCTCCTTGAAACAACTAAAGTTAGGAGCACTTAATTGTCACTCACCTGATGCATTTGTCTTTAAGCAGTAGAAATCATTGTGGCTAATGGAGAAAATGCTGGTAACAAGCGTTTTCTCTTTCCCACAAAATTTTGAAAAACCTCCTGTCTTCAGACTATTAATACATGGGATCATTTGGTAAACAATTAATAGTCCCTTAAATCACAGGGATCATTTGGTAAACAGTTATTAGCCCCTTAAAGGCCCAATAGTGGCCAAAAAATTGCCAGTGTTGAAATGAATTTAGATTTAAATCAATAAAAAGACAAGATGCATGTCGCTATTTGAAGCGGTGACCTATTTTTTTCGTAGGAGAATACCACAGAAGCAATCACAAAAAACACAATGTATTTTATCAACTATAAATGCACATAATTATAACATCGAAAGAAAAACAGCTGGTAAATTTCACAAACACATGCTGAAAGGAAAAGTACATAGTCAAGAAGCTCTGTATGTGCGATAATTTGAAAAATTAGCTGTTTTCATATGCATTTTTTCTTATTAAACTAGCATTTGAAATGTACAACGGCTGACTGACAAGCTGTAAGCCTTATATTGAAAGATTTAAGTAGGGATGTCCTTTTACAGCCCTACTAATCCCTGGCTATTTTAGGCTGTGTTGCCCAAAGGCTGGTGTAATTTTGTCAGTTTGTGTCAAAGAGGTAGTACTCTGAAGTAAACAAGGCAAGTAACTTTTGCAAAATGGACAAAATCGCTGGAAGAGCAATGATTCAATATTTGCATAAGAAAGGTCTAGCACTGAAGGGTATTCATACTGATATGATAGCAACACTAGAAAATGATGCCCCCGTCATATGCTACAGTGAAGGGGGGGGGGGGGGGGGGGGGGGGGCGGCGGCGGCAGAATCTAAGCTTGGCAGGCAAAGCCTTGAGGATGACTCCTGCCCTGCACGGCCCGTCACAGTTGCAACCCCAGAAATGGTCATTAAAGTCCATGATACTGTTATGGCTAACAGGTGAGTTACGAGATACATGGCTAGTACATTTGGGATTTTACAGACTGAGGTCATTCCATTCTTAAGGAAGATCTTGCACTGAGAAAGCTCTCAGCCCAATGAGTAACAAGACTTCTGACAGCTGATCAGAGGCACATCAGACTGACTTTGCCACATGCTAATCTGAACCTTTTAGAGGCAGATGCTAACTTTCTGCCTTTGTGACTATGAATGAAACCTGGGTTCATTATTTAACCCAGAGTCCAAACGTCAATCTGAAGAATGGAGGCACCCTGGTTCACCAAGCAAAAGAAGGTAAAGACTCTTCCATCAGCTGGAAAGGTTATGACCTTGGATTTTCTGGGATGCTGATGGTATTCTGATTGTAGATTATCTGCAAAGGGGTCAAACAATCAGTGGCACATATCTAGCATCGACAGCGTGTGAACAAACGAAATTCTACCGTAATTGCAGAGAATGACAAGCTTACCATTTCTTGAGTTGTTTTAAGCTGATATTTTCAGAGCCGAAATACCAACACAAGATTTTCTTATCAGAGCCATTGGCTCTGAATATAAAGTTTCCTACCCATCTTAATCTAAACTGTCTGCAAAAGCACCTTAAAGTTCCCTCTACATGCTTCAGGTAAAAATTTTAACTATTTTATATAGAGTAAATTTACCCAACACTGACGTCCCCCATATATGGACACCCTCAATGTATTAGCTTCAAACACAACTGCTTTATCCCTCAGATGCAAGAAAATCTATCATTACGTCAATATGCTGTGTAATTTTGGGTGCCACACTGAGCATCCTTTTTCAAATTTGACTGTTGGATCACTGCAAGGAAGGTTTTTAAAATCAAGCTTTTCAAAGATTACATTTAAGTGAAAATAATGTTTCAACAAAAAGCTTAATTTGTATCAGCAAAAAACACAGTCTTGATAATTGGCAAGGGTGAACCATTGTTCGGCAAACCTCGGATGATCCAGTGATCAGGTCCCCCGGCTGCATCACATAACTTGATACTCACCTACACAATACATTTCTTTGCTGAAAGTAAGCTGTTTTACCATTATTAAAATTGTATGACTCCTGTTAAAAAAGAAAACGTGAGCCACAATTTTATTTTGATATCTTTTTAAGAATATTTCCGTTGGCAAACAGTTTGTAAATTCATTTTTTAGCCTGGTTTATCAATTCCATTGGTAGCTTTCATCGACAGATTGATAGATGTGAATAACCTCACCATGGTTGTTTGTGTTGTTGCTTAGCAATTTACATGGGCGCAGCCATGTTTCAGATCATGTGATTGGTAGTTCAAAATGAAAACCTTAATACGGACAAGGTTAGATGTAGGTACGGAATCGGCCGACAAGTGGATGAACTATAGGCTCCCTAATACTGACCCATCCCTTTTGTTGTAAATTTTCCAACATTTACCAGGGAATAGATAGTCCTATAACTGGTTCCACCAGGCATTTCTATAGCACTAAACATAGAAAAACGTAACAAACATCATCTCAAGTCAAATAGATCTTTTTCCTGTTTAAACTAGAATAACTATCACTAAAGGTGATAAATACCCCCGCCCCTACATTTCATGTCACAGGGGCAATAACTCTGCAATGTCAATTTAGGGGCAATAACTCCGTAATCATTAGGCCAACACTCATGAAATTTGTGCTTTGCACATCTACTGCTCCTGGTGAATATCATGACAAATATCAAGTGAATAAGACTTAAACAGAAGCAATAGTTCTCTGGACAAGAAGTTTTGAGTAAATTCAGGGGTAATTAATTTGGCAAACATTTGAGAAAAATGCATCTTGAACCTCTACTGGTCCTGGTGAATATTTATGCAAAGTATCAATTTAATTGGACACAAAACTAAATGAGTGTAAAAAAGTGTAGACCATGATCTGACAATATGTCTGAGACACAGCGGCTGGTCTGGATCCACGCTTGTTGCAAATGTCCAAAGGTGCCTTTTCGCATAATGTTGGCCAACTATACATATGACAGAAAAGACCTCCTTAAAGTGAATCAGACAGAAACTGTAGGAGGAGTTGTCCGGACAAGCATTTGTAAGTCAAATCAGGGGCAATAACTCAGTAATTCTTGACGGAATTTTTACAAAATGTGTGTCTTGCACATCTACAACTCCAGATGGACACTTCTGCCAAGTATAAAGCGAATCGGACTGAAATTGTAGGAGGAGTTGTCTGGACAAGCATTTTAAATGTGAATCAGGGGCAATAACTCATTAATTCTTCATAGAATTTTCACGAAAGTTGCGTCTTGCACATCTACAACTCCTAATGAACACTTCTGCCAAGTTTAAAGTGAATCAGACAGAAACTGTAGGAGGAGTTGTCTGGACAAGCATTTTTAAGTCAAATCAGGGGCAATAACTCAGTAATTCTTGATGGAATTTTTACAAAATGTGTGTCTTGCACATCTACAGCTCCTAATGAACACTTCTGCCAAGTTTAAAGTGAATCAGACAGAAACTGTAGGAGGAGTTGTCCAGACAAGCATTTTTAAGTCAAATCAGGGGCAATAACTCAGTAATTCTTGATGGAATTTTCACAAAATGTGTGTCTTGCACATCTACAGCTCCTAATGAACACTTCTGCCAAGTTTAAAGTGAATCAGACAGAAACTGTAGGAGGAGTTGTCCGGACAAGCATTTTTAAGTCAAATCAGGGGCAATAACTCAGTAATTCTTGATGGAATTTTCACAAAATTTGCGTCTTGCACATCTACAACTCCAAATGGGCACTTCTGCCAAGTATAAAGCGAATCGGACTGAAATTGTAGGAGGAGTTGTCCGGACAAGCATTTTAAATGTGAATCAGGGGCAATAACTCATTAATTCTTCATAGAATTTTCACGAAAGTTGCGTCTTGCACATCTACAACTCCTGATGAACACTTATGCCAAGTTTAAAGTGAATCAGGCAGAAACTGTAGGAGGAGTTGTCCGGACAAGCATTTTTAAGTCAAATCAGGGGCAATAACTCAGTAATTCTTGATGGAATTTTTACAAAATGTGTGTCTTGCACATCTACAGCTCCTAATGAACACTTATGCCAAGTTTAAAGTGAATCAGACAGAAACTGTAGGAGTTGTCCGGACAAGCATTTTTAAGTCAAATCAGGGGCAATAACTCAGTAATTCTTGATGGAATTTTTACAAAATGTGTGTCTTGCACATCTACAGCTCCTAATGAACACTTCTGCCAAGTTTAAAGTGAATCAGACAGAAACTGTAGGAGGAGTTGTCCGGACAAGATTTTGCGGACAGACCGACCGCCCGACCGACCGCATGACCGACTGACCGACCAGCCGGCTGGCTGGCCGACCGACCGACCGACAGGCTGATTCCAGTATACCCCCCACAAACTTCGTTTGCGGGGGTATAAAAATTTGGTGTAAAATGTAGGGTCAGGTAACAGCAAAGAATAGAGTGAAATATGCTTTGAAACAGCAAATCTTGCTGTAAGATCAGGGTATTTAAGTAACAGGGCAGCTGCAAAGGCTTAAGGTATTTACAACACATGCGCTGGCAGGTTGAGTATCAGAACACACAATTCCACCTTGCCCAAAACTTGTACTTATGTGTGCTGTGAAGGCTGCTTTTGTGTGCTAGCCATTTTGTTAGTGTATGATATAGGCTACTCTTTGGTTAAGCATGAAATCCTGACAGAAGTTGCACATGTCCTTGGCATTGATGGTCAGGAAACCCCCTTTAAGAATAATTTCCCTGTTGATCATTTGTTTGTTCTGTAAACACCCTTAAATGACCATAAGCACTTATAAGTGTTGTATCATGAGTAAAAAGGTTACAAATGTGGCTCTTGTATGAGGCAAACCTAAGTGAGAACATGCTCATCTGTCATGTTCTCTTTAATTTGTAAGGCCAATAACTATTTCATGGCTGCTCAAGCAATCCAAGAGTCTCATATTAAAACATGAACATATTATGCCATAAAATGGTTGCCAAATCGATGGTGTTGGTAATACAGAGGCAGACGGTGATACCACAGCAGCACACAGCATCCCCGAGGTTGATCATGTAATCTCTGCAATGCGTGAAGGTAAAATGGACAATTCGATCACAATATTCACTGGTTCTGTAACAAAATTTGCCCCTTTCCGCTGCTGTCCTTCTTTAAATTAGAGCTGAAATTAAATATAGTCAAACAACTCCATCTAGAGAGTGTTGTCTAAGAAGTCATGTTGATGTTTTTTGAATAAAAACTGATATAAATTTTGTCAGCTTCATTAAAGGAATTCAGATTGCTCTAAAAGTGTCATGCTGTAACTTTTCTTTTTCATTTCCTGCCCTTTTCTGTAACAGTGCTCATACTGCTTGAAATAAATATGCCCTATTTAATAAAACCAACCTCCTACAACAAAAATGGCAAACTCTGACCTTATTAGTGTCAATCTCCAACACATGAACCTAGACATGTTCTATTCAACAAAACCACATCCTATACTGTAAAGTTGACTTTCCTGCCCATTTCTGTACCAGTAACACACTGCCCTATATTATACAAGTGCCAAAGGCACACACCTGTATTTGCTGTGTTTCCACAGAAACACAATTTAATAATCATGAGAACAGTAACAGTGAAGGAAAAAAAAAATATTTACCTAGGCAGAGTGTATCACGATCTAATAATAACCCAATAAAACAAGTAGGCTGTTCTATTTTTATGACAGAAATTAATATAGCAGGCCACAAATATACATCTTCCTGTCTAAACCTTCTAACAATTTTACTCTTGAATATTAAATTTTCACCTGAATTTATAGACCAGACAACATGTTCACTGCAGATAAAGTTTTTTGAACTTACTGACAGTATAATAAACGGGAGTGCTAATGATGGCTTTTGACAGAAATCAACCTGAAGATGGTCAGAATATTCTCAGACCAGGCAGGTTCAATTCCTGCACATCTCTGTAAGTAATTTAACTCTCATCCTCATATCATATCATGGGAAGTGAAAAAAAACCATACAGTTAATAAATTACGCCAGTCTGACTTCAACATATCTATTATTCATGTAGCAGAGGTACTGCATATCTGCAGCTGCAACTATTTTGGCATGAATATTGGGCACAAGGCAAGTAAATCGCACAACAAAAAGGCAGAATGTTAAGTTATTTTTGTTGTTGTTACCCAGGCAGTATCAATTCCTTTTTTTGCACCTTTCCAAAATGATTATCTGGAATGATATAATTCTTTACTTTTTTGAAACCATTTTACAGCAAACACCCTGAAAATACACTTTCAACGAACATTAATATCTTGATAATTCAAGATCGCAAGGAAAACGTTTAGCATATGGCTGAGCTCGAGCTACCCCAAATGTCCATGAAAACAAAGTTGCATTCCAATAAAGATGGATGATGAAGTCGTACTTCCCTGAGCAACAGAACCAAGTTTTTATTCCTTAATCATAATCTTGGCTGATCCCAGAAGCTCAGTTGGTAGGGTACAGGACTTGAAAAACATGGGGTCACTGGTTCAGCCCCTGGCTCACCCAATTTCTTTCCCAGGATTGATGATGGTCATTGCAACAGGATTCATTTCTCCCTCACTGCTAGCCATTGTTTCAACGATTATTATGTGGGAAAGCAGCCAGTGGCTTGGAAAGAATATTGTGCGTAGTACTGGTAAAAGACACTCAAGAAAGCATGGACAGGTGCACCAGTTGCTGCGATACAACTGAAATAATGTTGAAAACAGTGTAGAACAACATAATCAATCAATCATAATCTTTAACCTTTTCCCAAATGGCAAAGTAGCCTAAACTGTTACTTCCATTGAACAGTGACCTGTAAAAATCAATAACCTATACCACATATGGAGATGAGACATTTTATGGTCTTATCTGAACAGGGAATATTGGATTTTTTGAGTCGCCTGGTTGCGTAGCAACCAGGCTCTCATTGTTATCATCTTGATCTATGGGGTGACGTAAGCATACCTCCGGCCTTGTACTGCTTCCTGTCCCAAGTTCCGGTTTACGAGATAAAACATAGTTTTCTAATTATTCGGTAAACAACCCAATTTTTCTGTAGTAATTCACTTTCAATTGTGCCTTTGTGATAATGAATGTGTCTATAAAGACTGAGCTCTTTAACGGTTTAAGCCTTTGAAAAATCATTCCGTCCACAAGGGTACACGATAGCCTATCTCTTACACAGACATCATCTCTTAAAATAGCGCATGATGTATGTATCTAAAAATAGCCGTCGTAAACTGAATCAGTTTGCGAACACACTGCAAAATACTCTTCGACGACAAACGTCTTCACTACGGCACGCTTCTATTTGTGGACAGTTCTCACTGAAAAAAGGTTTGATAACTACCCATTAGAAGCACACTCTAAATCTTACAATCTGTCCGTAATTGCAAGTCTTATTTCAATCCAACATTCAACCTATGATCGGAAAGAGAAAGGCGATACCGAGTTAACGTGGAAGCTTTCAATGGAGATTTTTCCCAAAAGTAGGCTAATTTTTTTAAACAAATTTATAACGACTTGGAATGGTTGCGTTGCCTTCTTAGACATTCTTAAACGTTGCTTCTTCAGAGCTTTTTATTCTAGACATCAACTACTTTGCACACCCATATTCTAGGTGCACAAGCAGAGATCGTACAATAGCGTATGTAATGCGCACGGTTCAAGACTGCACCAAGTCATCGCTTAGCAGGTGCTTTCTGGAATGTAGCTGTGTGACAAATATAGATTTTATAATCACGCGACGTATAACGTCATGTGCACCACGGAATTCTCTATAAATTTACATATTTATGAATGAATCAGTCGCTGATGCGGCCTTTACTTTCAGAGCACACCGACCTAGCGCCTCACCGACCCATGCAGTGAGAGTGTTTTAAAGTTTACTGTGTTCAATTAATTGTTTTTCGTTTTTAAAGAGGTGAATTTGTCAAAGTCTGCTCTTTTTTTGTTTCAATGTGCGATTAACCTAGATCTAGTATTTATGAAACAATTTATTAGTGCTGGTGTCAGAACGAAAGGTACTTTCGTAACTGCCAAAATATGAAGTAACACGGGAATTCGACTTGAAACTACGCAGTTCTAACTCCCAGCAATCTGAGAACTTGACTTTTACTTCACTATATTTCAAATATAATAGAACAGGTCAATGTTAACCCACTCGAACAACAAGGTCTTTATTGGAGTGTTTGTAATCTTGTAAAGGGTTGTTGTACAGGGTACTAGAGCTAATCGCAAACATATGTAGTTTACACCAAAGCAATACACATGTAGATCTCTACAATTTTCAATTGGTGTGGAAGGAGTACTAATTCCTGGGCCGTTATAACACGCAGACAAAGTTAAAAGGCTGATGATCATGCTTTTGGGTTATATTGTTTTTCTTGAGCTGTAGCAGCCACATTTCTAGAGTCCACTGTGGACAAAACTTGAACCTGGACAACAAAAACAAATTATTTCCAAAGGACCGTAGATTACCGAGTCAAATATTTGTGTGTGCTCCAGAGGCTACATTTCAGTCCAATGATCATGAAATTGCACAGCTGTTTGTCTCAATAATAATTTTTGACAAAACTGAAAGTAGGTCACCGGGGTTTAAAAGAAAATGGTTGTCACTAGGTCAAATCAGACGAAACCGTAATAGATCTAGTGCTGTAGAATCCATTTATGTTCAGTCCAATACTCACGAAACTTTGTCAGACTGCTTAGATTAGATATGGGTGAGTTTCAAAAGGGCAATTTTGGTCTAAAAGTATGTCACTAGATCCTGTACCAAAAGACAAACTTCAGTTGAGTTCCATATTAATGTTGCCTAAATGGCCCTCTTGTAAAATTGTTCAAGTGGTTTTGCTCTGTTTCTATAAACTTTACAGAAGCTTCAGAACTGAGTAGTAACATTTCAAAATCACGGCCTCTGAAACTGTATAAGCAATTACACCCAAATTTCATGTCTAGCATCCTGTATTTGGAAAGGACAATTATTCAATTTAACAGATATATGTATAACCACATGGTCCAATTTTAGAAAAATTGTGTCATACAAAAACAACTTATTCTAAATCTGGAGAGAAAATGTATGCCCTGTTCAAATGAAATTATTTAGAATGTTTGTTTTAGCAATATGTGTAAGAATTAAGATATACATGTAAGTTAAATCACCCAGTTTCTGCGCTAGAAAAACATTTTTATCAACCTAGAAGCCTGATTTACAGGCATTGTTACGATGGGAAGGAACTTTAAATATTGATGGAACTTCGACAGTTATTATGCCCCGCTGAATTTCGGGGTGGGGGGATATAGTTTTCATGTTGTCTGTCCGTCTGTCTGTTCATCGGTCCGATCTTCCGTCCATCCAGACAGATATATTCTAAATTCGTTGACGAAGTTAATGAAACTTCAAACATGTGTTCCTCATGATGTCCGCCGATATACTTTTTTTTTTAAATGTAATGCCTTTTCATGGAAAGAGGAGGCTTGATGTCCTCCGGTCTGCTTGTTTTGTTTTATTTTTTTTTTATTTTATTTTTTTGTTTTGTTTTGTTTTTGTTTTTAATGCAGTGTCATGGAAAAAGGGGGCTTGATGTATATTTCCATTATGGATCAATATCTCTTTAACTACTGGACAAAATTTTATGAAACTTCATATTTATATTGTTTATCATAAGCCACAGCCAATCGGTATTTGTTTTTATTTAATGAAATACCATGTCATGGAAAAAGGGGGCTTAATGTATATTTTCACCAATGACAAAAAGGCCATTTACATGCAAAACACGATACCTCTTATAATTATGTTTCTATCTAAAAAAAAAATTTTTTTTTTTTCGGCGGTGGATATCATTTTAACGAATGACTTGTTTTATAATGATTTTACCTTTTGAAAATCATTTGTTAAATGAAGTCACCCGGGGTAAGAGACTTTGAACTTTTTAAACCTGTTCCTGGTGCCTAAATGTTTGCAACTTTAGGATGACAACTAAGAAATATGCTTGCATATAATACTGTCTTATGGTTAAGTTATTTTGTATCTTGAATACTTTTTAATAGATTTGAACAGAAAAGGGTGAAAAGTTCTAACCCATTGCCCCCCAGGCGACTCTCAGGACTATCAGTCCTTTGATTTAATTTTTTGACAATTTTTCACACATGTCTTAAAAAATGTTAAAATAGAGCTATTATTTCTTATTTTACACTATTTTGGTATATGAAAAGTTTTTAGAGAAAAGGCTGCTCTATTTCATGGTATGTTGTTTTTTTTTTTAAGTTTGTATGCAAACTATGCAATAAAATGAGGTTAAAGGTAGTGTTTGTATTTTTCCCATTTCTTTATCAGTTTTCTTCTTTTATTTTCATGCAACAGAGACATAAAAATGGTGATTTATAATTATGTTTAATAATGTTATAGGAAGGTATTTGGAAAGTTAGACCATCTTTTACATTGCTTACTTTTTCTGGCAGTCAAAATGTAAATTTCACTTTGTAATGGGTTTAAAAGTCTAAAGCGATTGTTTTAATTTTTCAGTCTATCATATTTCCTTTTAGATAGCATTTCATACAAAAATCTGTCTATAAATAACTTTTTTCTTGTAAAGAGAACATAATAATAAATGCTGAACAAGTGAGTGGATTCCTTAACCAAGAAATCCATGACATGTGTCAGATTTTCTGAGAAGTCTTTTGTGGGAAACAAGAAACTTTTCCCTTACTCACAATGCTTTCTACCATATTGGAGAGCTAATATTCAAAAGGAACAGGTTTTGATTTGCTGTCTGCAGAGTTAAAATATGAAAGAGTCTAAAATCTGTTGTTTCATAAAGGGTTAACCATTTAAAAAACAAATCAGAGATTTTACAACCAAGAGGGAAAGCTTTTGTTTCAACCTGCAACAGAAAAACATGTCGCTAGTAGATCCACATAAGATTTCATTGAAGTAGATCGAGCAAAAAAACGTCACATTTGCAATTAGCGGTAACGTGGACAAGGTTGAGAAGATGTAATTTTCGATTAAACATCAGGCAAATGTTGATAAAATAATTATGGAAATCGCCATTTTTTTTTTTGCCAAAATGATAATAATTCAGGCTTTAAAAGTAGTTGCTATTTTTCACTTGCCCAAGACAACATATTGTTTGGAATACTCAGTCTTACTGAAAAGTCCATACTGTGAGATGTTGCAGCTTTAGGACAAGATTCGCAGCCATAATTTTCGTTATTACTCATTTACCCATTCATCTAAAAAGACAAAAGCCTACTAATTTTCTGTTTGGAAATATAAATGGCAAATCCTGTGTAACTTAAACTTTGTGTAGTAACTGAACGATGGCGTAATGTAATTTTCAAGTAGATGCTTTCAAAGCTATGAGAAAACCCAGAATAAGTAATTAAAACACAGTGTCATATGTGTAAACTGCCATTCAGGATCGGCCTTTTAAAGCCTCATCTACCTCATCAGCCCCGGATCGGGAGATTCCTCGACCGATAACCTGGAGAAATCATAAATATCTGTGTCAAAATCATATTCAGACACAGACCCTGAACTCTGAATCATAGCGTATGATTTCAAATGCTTCCATTATTTTTGAAGAAGGGAAACTGCGGTACTTTCTAGCTCATGTTCTCAGACCAACTGACAGAAAATAGATTATTTGTGGATTGAATCGCTCCAATTTCATTGGCTAATTGAACTGATTAATTTGAATGCGAAATCTAATTGGCTTACCAGTTCAATTTTTTCACCAACCTAGTGATCACATGGTAGATCTATACCGCCCATTCACAATCCAGTGTTTCTGCTAGGTCAAAAATTTTGGGGATCATCTGTGACTCGCTGTTTGGAATTTCAGGGGTCATTCAGAAATTTTACGCGTCATGGTCTTTAACCTGTTTTTTTTTTTATTTGTTGTTTACCTTTGCCAGTTTGTAGATGTTGCATAATGCTAAAAGTTTTAAATGACAGTGTGGTATTAAAGGTAAAAGTAGAAAACAATGACCTTGTAGAAACTGTCATCTGTCATCCCGATTACTCCAGCGAGTCAGTGACCATTACCGAGCAGGGACTAAAATGCAGACAAAAAGTTTATGTACGGATTCCATACAGTAATATAGACGAGACGACAGCAATGTCACACAGAATGATGTCGCGTTTTAGACCGATTCAGTGTAAAACCGGAAACAAATAATACAGTGTTAGAAAGCAGGTTGATATGATTTTGCAGTTATTAACTTGATGATTTTGTAAGATTAGATCTATTCAATGAATCAATATTTTATGTTCCTTTTTCAGTCTGATTTATGTTGCGTCAAGGAAGACGTGATGCATTAATTTTGTTGCGTCAGGCTTTCATTTTGCGCGTGAAAAACGCAAAAACGCTGACTTTCTGAAATGCTGACAATCCGTAGTTGACCCCTATGTAGTTACGTCATATTATGTACCGGTGCAACTGGCCACGAGACAGAAACAGTAAAAATCGATAATTTAGGGCCATAGAGTCAAAAAAACAACTTCAATCGGGAGGGTAATAAAATTTAATTTAACTTTTGTTGTATTAGGGCTGCAGTGCACAGCTTCTGTTCTCTTGGTCTTCCTTCATTATTTGTTCATCTAATATAGAAATACATGACAGAAACAGAAACTACCATTTTCCTAGTATTTTGTGGGTCTCAATTTAATCATGTTGTGACAGTTATTTCATTCTGGCTCATTTCATTCATTCACTTCTGCGTAAAGTAAGCAGAAAATCATACCTACTGAATAATTTTTTTATTTTACTTGGGTCAACTTACACATCAATAAGGGATGGATTAACCCTTAGAGCGCCGAATAAACCTGTCAGACATTTTCATCCTAGAAATACAACCCAAATAATTGCAATTCATGGTTGCTTTTGTCTACAGTGATTCAGCAAAGCTGACAGTGTAGATCAAAGATCAGGCTGCACGTTTTGTGCAGCCTGATCTTGATCTACACTGGCAGCAAACGCAACTATAGAAGTGAAAGGCGCTTTAAGGGTTAATACCTTCATTTGGTAAGAAATGTGTCATTTAAACCTTTATTCAAATGTGATTAATATATGCAACATTGTTGAAGATACAATTTTGACTACGTGACGATGACATAGTTATTTTTTCAGAACTTTTCCATCGAAACAGATGACGTTGTTTATCACATACACCATTTACACATGTACACTGTTATATTTCTGGAGCCCCGTCGTGTTTGACTTCAATTAACTCTTTATTTTGAAGAACAACTATACCAAGTTTTTATGACAAAATAATGACAATATCTTATTCTTACCGTTTCATACATTGTAGATTTTTTTCAGTATGTAAACTGCCTATTTTCTTTACGTTGAAAAGGACACCCGTGAAAACCCGGGCTTGTTCAGATAAGTTAGACACTTGAAAACCCAGGCTTGTTTGGGAAAGGGTTGAAGGATATCATATCGAGAGGACTGTTTTCTGTAAATGTATTATGTTAGTATAAGTTTTGGTTTAATATACTATTTAAGTAATTTTAGTATCCCTTTGTTCTGTGTATTTTTATGGAACAGTCGCTACTGTTATTATGCCCCGCCCCCTTCAACGAAGTGGGGGTATATTGCTTTGCACGTGTCAGTCGGTCGGTTGGTCCGTCGGTAGACCTTACCTTGTCCGGATAATAACTAGACACAGAATTGATCTAGGTTCGTCAAATTTGGCACATACATGCGTCTCGGAGTGTAGATGATCCCTATTGATTTTGAGGTCTATCGGTCAAATGTCAAGGTCACAGTGACCCAATTCGAAACTCTTCTAAGATATCAACGTAAACATTCTTAACAACTTGCAAGAGTACTGGACTGAAAATGTGGCCTCTGGAGTGTACACAAGGGTTTTCCTAGGATTTATCTCCATGACCTACTCTTTTACCCAACATGACCCAATTTCAAATTCATTATAGATATCATCAAGACAAAAATTCTGACAAATTTTCATGATTATTGCACTCAATATGGGGCATCTGAAGTGTACAGAAGGGTTTTTTTAAGATCTGTCCAAGTGACCTAGTTTTTGACCTGATGTGACCCATTTTCAAACTCGTCAAAGATATCATCGAGACAAACTTACATCAGTAATGGACTGAAAATAGGGCCTCTTGAGTGTACAGAAGGGTTATTTAAAGATTGGACCTGGTGACCGTATTTTTTTACCTACGGTGACCCATTTTCACACATGTCTGAGATACCATCAAGACAAACATCCTGACCAACTTCCATGAGTATTGGAATGAAAATGTGGTCTCTGGAGCATACACAAGGTTTGCAAAGATTTGACCTGGTTACCAAGTTTTTGGCCCAGCCTGACCCATTTTCAGACTCATCTGAGATCTTTTTAAGACAAACATTTTGACCAAGTTTCATGAGTATCGGACTGAAAATGGAGCCTCTAAAGCATGCACAAGGTAAATGTTTTCAATGGACAACAGACACAGCATGATGACAAAAGCTCACCTTGAGCACTTTTGGACCGAAAAATGTCAGAAGTTAAGAAACAGCTAGGATAACATGCTTGGTACTTTCCAAGCAAAAATGGAAATGTGCGAAAAAGTTCCATTGGTGTAGATATGTTTATGTAACTGTACCCAAATGCTTTATAAGAAAGGTGTTTGGAAATGGTCGAAGAAAGACAGAAAATTGTGGAAAGTTAAGAACTTAGCTAATGAGAAATAAAAAGGAAAGAGTAGCAAAAACCAGTGATTTTCTATGACTTATCATTACCAATATCCAAAACATGAAACAAACTATAACTGACAGTGCTTTCAGTACTTTGATTTATTAGGTTTTATTTTATTAGGTTGCATGCTGCATGCTTTTCTTGTGTAACCACTCTCACTCTGGGTATATAAGGCAGGGTTTTAGCTCTGTTCTGCCCAGTCGCTAACTAGCTCCAAAGGTAACTTTTACCTAACAGCAAACCAGCACTGAGCCTTCTTCTCTCTCTCTGACTATTTCTATCTTCTCTTCATATTTCATATTCATTTCAGTAAATGGGAAATTTAAACTATTAATAAAATGTAAATTAAAATAGCTTTGGTTTCTTTCTGCATTGTATCCTTCTCGAACCTGACTAGGCCGGTTACAAAACCATCAAATCTACACATTCTTGAAAAATGACAATAACCTGTAAATGCCAAGTCAGGTAAATTTCCCCGACATGAAAACCAACCATGGTATTTAATACAAATATGAAATAGGAATGCTACCATAGCAAAACTGAAGAGTATGATCAAACAATTTTTTTCTGTGGCTAAGCAACGTGCAAAAGCCTGATTCTATACATAGATAGACACAAAAACTGCGAACAAATTCAACATTGTCCAATCACAAACACTTCAAACCGTCTTTTCATGTCAACAATTACTTTTAAAAGCAAGTGAATGCACATAATGCACAAAAATGACTGGGAGTTAAATCTTTTCCTTAACTAGGAATTAAATACTTGTGTGATTTTTATGAAATGAAATATTGGAGAACATAAATTACATGGCTGAGGGATGTTGAAAACAAAGCTCTCAAATTTTGCATCATTAACCCCTCTTATCAAATCAATGTCAATTCCTTCTCAAAATTTTATCTGGTATGAATTCTCTGTAGTTCTAATTGTCACAAGTTGTAAAACCTACAACATATTGCAGACAGTCTGATGCAACACTGTGATCCTTTGCTATATGAAAACAAAATGTTGAATGGGGTATAGTAACGAGAGTAGATTACCATTTGTCTAAATATTGACTTATTTGATAATGTACAGAATGACACGCAGAAGAAAAATAAGACCTGAACAAACATTACAAACAAGGTCTTAGCAACTATGTACAACCTAGAGACAGTCCTAAAATATATTTCTTAATTCTGTGTTAAGGCAATTCAAGAAAATGAAATACTTTTACCAGAACAGTTCTACAAGTTTTCTCTCAAAGTAAAATGAAAGAAGTATTTTCAAGAGATGCGAAAATATACATCTGTAACTGGTGAATAACAGAGCAAGAGTGCTGAGCAGTGAACAATGTTAGTTAAAGAGCGGCAAGTAAAGGAGCGGGAATTTAAAGAGCAGGAAAGAAAAACATGAGCAAGGATAACTTTCACTCACTTTCATACTAAAAGGTACTCACAAGCATACATATACACAGGACATAGACAAAGGCATATATACATGATACATGTATGAAAAGACATTATCAAAAATGAAACACTGGTTACACAAATGATCAAGAGGTGAGAAAATTGTGCTTGAATTTACAATGAATTCAAGGAAGGCAGAGACCAAGACTCAAAATAAGCAATCTGTTTTTAGTGCAACAAGTGGAAATTCCATGAAAATTACAGGTCCCTACCTTCTTTAAATGGGTCATGTTGGGTCAAAAAGTATGTCACTTAGACAAATCCTAGAAATAGCTTGTGTACACTCTTCAGTGCAGTACCCATGAGAGTTTGTAAGAATGTTTGTACATGTATTGGTAACTGGAAGAGATTGGAAATAGTTGTGTTGAGTCAAAAAGGCTCAGGTGAGCGACTCGGGGCCATCTCATTTTTAAAACTTGTGACTCTTCACCAGATGACAGAATTTAAAACTTGTCCGAAGTTCAACCATTTGAAGACAACAAATGAAATGTGGATCATATGAAAGGACTTAGCTTTACCACACAATCATGACTTGTTATGACCCAAATAAAGAAGGCTTTTGAAAACATTGTAGGTAAACGAGAAAATGCATGTAAACAGCATTTTTTCCTTTTCCAACAATGTTTTCTACCCTTCTAAAAACAACTTTTAATTTTTGAATCAAATTTATTTTGTTGTCTACAAATGCTTTCAATTTGGACAAGTCTAAAATTTTGTCATTTAGTAAAGGGTTACAATAATTGAAAACATTGTGGTAAAGGGAGAAAACATTGTTTCTTAGAGTCAGGTCTTTAAAACTCAAGATCATAATTGTCTGATATTAACTTACTGTCTCATTTACCTTTTTGGTATATCTGATTACCACCTGCAGATGATTCTCCTAGCCATCAAAAATGTGGTGTATGGACTTGTTCAAGATTTGACTCAGTGACCTACTTTTTGACCTATGACCCATTTTCAAACATGTCGAGATATCATAAAGACAAACTTTCTGACCATACCTTATGAGTAATGGGCTGAAACTGGCCACCCAATTATACACAATCTTTTCCTAAGATTTGTCTCAGTAACCTCTTTTTTGAACGAACAAGACCCATTCTCAAATAAATCTTAAATATTATCAATACGAATATTCTGACCAACTTTTATGAGTATTCAACTGGAAATGTGGCCTCAAAGTGTTTTAAAGACTTGACCTGGTGACCTAGAATTTGACCAGACACGGCCCATGTTCTAAATTGTCCGAGATATAATCAATCTACACAAGTCTCTCCAGTCTTATACTCCATTCCAGGCTATTGGAAACTTAAATGATGAAATCTCATTTTCCATCAAATTCATGGCCAAGCAGAATCACTGTTGAAACAACTATTATTACACCACAAAATTTCAGACTTATCGAAATTTGAATCATTCACAGATGACAAAGTCAGTGTAGCTCAAAAGATGATTTCTCTCTTTAAAATGGTGGAAAATATTGTCTTCCTTCACCACAATGTTTTTAAAAGTACCAAGCACCTCTCCTCAGAGTCACTCTAACTTGGAACTGTTCAGTAAAGGGTTAAAACTATAGTTTGAGTGGAAAACTCTTCAACATTGTGGGATAATGTCAAATTTGGGGTTTGTTGCTACAAAAAAGTATGTTTCGCACAATCTGTGTTAACCCTCTACCACACAAACCTGACTTTAAATGACCCTAAAAGAGAAGATTTAAAAACATTCTGGCAGCATTTTCTCCTCTTCCCATAATGTTTTCTGCAGCATTTTGTCCTCTTCCCATAATGTTTTCTACCCTATCAAAGACAAATATCATCATTCAAGCAATATTCAATTTTTCCTCTACAAAGGCTTTCCAGTTGGTCCAGTCCAAAATTTTGTCGTTCAGTACAGGATTAGTATGTTAATTTGTTGCTCAAAAGTTCCAGAATGTGCTATAAAAAGAAGCTGTGAAAAGAGATTTTGCCATCCAAATATTTAACTGTTTCCACAATGAAATGTAATGTTCGAAAATGTAACAGGAGGGGAGAAATGTAGTGTCCTGACCAGGAGTCAAATCCTAGACCCCTCGCCAGCCATGTGAGTACTTTACCAATTGATCTATTGGGCCATTCCAATCCAGCTATCTGTTTAAATCTGAGAAATCAGCTGATTGAATGGCATTTTATTCCATTGTCAACACTGTATCAGTAAAATCAAGGCAACAGCTCACATAATCAGGTATGTTCAGGTGCACGACATCTTGTCGAAAAGGTGTTTCATCGAAATCTATGTATGTTTTGAAATACCGATTGCAAAATTCCTAGATTTATGTAGTGAAAAGCTCTGAAGGAAGATTTGAGCGACAATTTGTCTAGGTTAAGGTAAAGGTCAGGGCTAGGGATCGTTTTCGATGAACATGGTTTTCGATGAAATGTTGCACACCCGTATGTCCTTGGTTTTACTAGTAATAGGCTAAGGCTCTGAAGTTTTGAGGAACAGATAAACCTACAGATTAGTATTATGAGTGACTGATGCCAGTAAAACTGCGCAGAGTATTCAGTCCAATCTTTGATCAGGTCCTTCTTGGATCAGTGTTAAAGTACAGAACTCATTACCTGTAGGCCCCGAGTTTGAGCCTCATTGGAAGCACAGGGTTTTGCAGGGAAGTGTCCTTTTGGGAAAGATACTTCAGAGCCCTAGCCTGGAACTTAGGTAAAACCCAAGATATATCACCATGATATGACTGATCAACAATAAATGCTTGCTTTTCATATAAAAGTACCCTGAAAGAGCACCAAGTTAAATTCTGTTAATTTTAAGAAAGTTAACTTCAGTCACTGAATACTCTAAAGGTTGGCTATAGTCCTGCTGAGTAAACCCATTACCTGACAACAACATTTTAGACTTGTCTACTTTGAAAGTTTTTGCAGAAAACAAATTAAATGAGGCTTATATAATAGAACTTGTTCTTAAAAAGTAAGAAAATAATTGTAAGAAAAGGAAAAAATACTGGCTACAAGCATTTTCTACTTTTCCCGCAATGTTTTCAAATGGCTTCTTGCTCGAGGTAATTAAAACTCAGGTTTGTTTTGCCAAGGGTAAATCTAGAAATTGATTTTGTTGTATTAATTAGCATTTAACCCTTATCCTCTAAATGAGTCAAATGAAACTTTCAAGCTGATAGTCAAAACCACGATTCAAAAGTTTTTTGGGGGGAAGATATCTCCTTATCGGACAGTGTACATCAAAGATCTTGATCTACACCATCTGCAAGACCCATGAGTTGTGCTTAGCAGCTTAAGGGTTGATAGGGATTTCATGACTGAAACCATTACACAGGTAACTGTTGACCAGGCTCAGACTGCAGGTGTAAGCATGCTGATCTTAGTCCCCTCTTTCTAAATATTTCATCTATGATATTGCACATGGTTTTTATTTTCTCTTGCCATGGTACATACAGGCGAGTTTTTATGCATTTCGAATTGGCTAAAGTGAAAAATTCCCAGGTTCAGCTCACGCATGAAACTATGAATGAAATCAGACAAAAATAGCACACAAACTGTTGATAAATGAGTGATAAGAGTTCACAACTTCCTCTCTAAACTTACTCTCTCACAGCATGATAACCATTTAACCAATTTTTCACATGTAACAGATATGGGTTTGTTCAAATTTGAAACAAAAAGTTTCGGCAAAATGTGAATCATACCAAGACATGTGAAAATTATATCCAAGACATCAAAATTGTACCAGGTACCGATTCACAGACACCAATTTTGTAATATATTAATTTAAACTTTAACCAGACAACTGCAATTTAGACTTTTTCAAGTTGAAAGCATTTGCAGATTTCAAATTAAATCTGGCCCAAATGATAATTTGTACATTTGATAAGGTAGAAAACATTGTAGAAAAAGGAGAAAATGATGGTAACCAGCATTTTCTTCTTTTCCCACAATGTTTTCCAAAGGCTTCTTCTGGGTCGTTAAAACATGGAATTGTTTGGTAAAGGGTTAGGTTTTTACCCAAAACAAATCCATGTTAATAACCCTGAAGAGGAAGGTTTTGGAGAACTCTGTGGAAAAAGGTGAAAATGCTGGTAACCAGTATTTTCTCTTTTAACCACAATGTTTTCTGCCCAATCAAAGATAAATCGCCCTTTTTTTTTTATAAAAAAGGTGTAACTTATAAACTGCAAAGTCTTTAAATGTGGCCATTGGCCATGACATGCTCTTGCAGTATTTGCATAAAAAAGTACAACTTTTCTAGTAACAATTCTAACTGGATTCAACATTTCAAGGATTTTGTAATTTTAAGACTGGCTTTGGCCAGACTATTTCCACATTCTGTGGAAGTTAATGTAAATCCAAGATCAGGCTATTGATTTTCATCAGCACAGTGCACAAAAGCACCAACTGAGTTGGCATTTAAGATAAAATTTTATTAAACAAGTCTAGGAAAAACATTATTAAGTGAGGCCTTGGTGAGCTTTATAACAATTTTTCTTGACAAGTTTAATAGAATTGTATCTAAAAAGCCAACGAATGTTAGATTCTTTTTATCATTTAACAATATTTCACAAATTATAGATCAGAAGACGCAAAACCAATTCACCTCTATGAAATACGTACAAAATGATGTCAAAATGAAGTCAAGCAATTGTAGTATAAGAAAATTTGTAATGGGTATATTACACTGAAAACAAGGGAGGTTATGTCATAAAATTATATTCCCTTCACCATTTATTTCCGCAGTGTAAATGCCAAATTACGTATCTAAATTTACATGTACAATAATTAAGTCAGTAAAGTGGTGTCTCCTAACTGTGTGCATGCCAAGAGCAGCTGTAGCTGCTTGAACATGCAATCTGAAGCTGTTTTACCATCAACTTTAACCCTTTACCAAACAAAGCTTTGAAAACATGGTGGAACAAGGAGAAAATGCTGGTAAACGTCATTTTCTCCTTTTCTAAAACTGCTTTCCAAGCTTCCAAAACCAATTTCAAATTTTTAGTTGCATTTATATTGTTGTCTGCAAATACTTTAACCCTTTCCCAAACGACAAATTTTGGACTGGTCCAAATTGAAAGAGTTTGCAGACGACAATTCTAAATTTGATGAAAATGGCAGAAAGTTGTCAAAAAGGGTAGAAAACACTGTGGGAAAAGGAGAAATTGCTCGTTACGAGCAATTTCTCCTTTTCCCACAGTGTTTTCAAAAGACTTGTACTGCAGACACGTGAAAACCAGGGCTTGTTTGGGAAAGGGTTAAATTGCGACAATTCAGGAATGCTGTTGTTTGGTAAAGAGTTGAACATTGTACCTGAATGTGGCACCTCATCCTGGAACTACACATTCAATCAAACCCATTTTAGCTCTAAACATAAGCTTGCTTGCCTGACAGGACCATTCACCATCAGACTACTCAGTACTTGTTGATTTTGAATATTTCGTTCTACACTGTACTACAGTGTTACCAAAGCAGCCTTGGATTTGTGATAAACACACCATTCTTATGGGCTGACCCTGGTAGCACAGTTGGTAGCATACAGGACTTAAGACCAGGGAGTTGCAGGTCTGAAGCCCTAGCTCTGCCAATTTCTTTCACTTGATTAATGGTAGCCATCGCGACAGAATTCATTCCTCTCTCACATCTATTCAATAGATACATCTGAATGCAGCCAGTAGCTTTGGAAGAATATCGTGTGAAAGACAGGTAGCAAAAACTCCAGGAGAGCATGGATAGGTGCACTTACCACTGCAATTTAACTGAAGTAATGTTTAAAACAGTGTTAAACACCATACAAACAGCAAGACCATTCTTACTGACTACACATTTTCATTTCTTTTGTTTGATTAATGGGCTTAGTAAGAACGTGAAATATCCTTAAAAAAAAAAAGGCGTAAATTTGCCAGCAAATAGGCAGGGTCCCTTAAAAAAAATATGTCAACATTTTTTACCAAACAACTCTATGGAAGAAAGCTTTTGAAAACATTTTGGGAAAAGGAGAAAATGCTGGTAACCAGCACTTTCTCTGTTTCCCACAATGTTATCTACCCTTCAATATTCCAATTTCAATTTTTGAGTCATGTTTATATTGTCGTCTGCAATTGTTATCAAGTTGGACAAGTCTAAAATTTTGTCATTTGGTAAAGAGTTAAAAAGATCCAAATGCAAGACTTTCTAGCCTGTTTTCTATCACAAAATTGAGGGCCATGTAGAACTGGGCCAGCACAGGTCTATGATCAAACTGTATTTTATTTGCAGTCTGATTTTGATTGCACTGTTCCAAGAGCAACGGGAGTGGTTTCTGGTCAGTTAACACTTTGCTGGCAACTCAGAGCTACCTTCCAGTGACTCGGTCAAAATATCTGTGACCCAATACTGTTCAAAGGGAAATAACTTAGATAATGTTAAGTTTTACTGCAGTGATGAAAGTTTGACCTTATTTTACCCATTCCCTAGGTTAACACTTACATTTTACCAAACGAAAAAAGTTCACACTGGTTCACACTGAAAGTATTTGCAGACGAAAACTTAAATATGACTTAAAACTGAAATTTGTCTTTGGAAGGGTAGATAATGTTAAGTTTTACTGCACTGATGACAGTTTGACCTTATTTTACCCATTCCCTAGGTTAATACTTACATTTTACCACATGAAAAAAGTTCACACTGGTTCACATTGAAAGTATTTGCAGATGAAAACTTAAATATGACTTAAAACTGAAATTTGTCTTTGGAAGGGTAGAAAACAGTGTGGGGATAGGAGAAAATGCTGGTTACCAGCATATTCATTTCCAACAATGTTTTTGAAAGGTTTCTTCCTCAAGGTCATTAAAACTCTGCATTTTGTGGTAAAGGAATAATCAGACAACAAAACTTTAGACTGGTTCAAAAACATTTGCAGACGACATATTAAAGTGGCTAAAATGATGCATGTCATTGAAAAGTTAGAATACAAGGATGAGAAAGGAGAAAATGCTAGCATCTAAAAACATAGGACAAGCTTGTATAGAATGAGTACATTTTGTCATATCTTCTATATGATGGCCCTGAGTTGCTCACCTAAGCCTCACAAGATAGCAAGACAACCATTGTAACAAACTTTCATATGTATTGGACTGAAAATGAGGCCTCTAGAGTGTACACAATCTTTTTCTAGGATTTCTCTAAGTGAACTACAATTTGATCCAACACTATCCATTTTCAAACTTGTCCGAGATATCATCAAGACAAACATTCTGACTGACTCTCCTGAGTTTTGAACTGAAAATGAGGCCTCTGGAGTGTACACAAGATTTTTCCAAGATTTGACCTGGTGACCTACTCTGACCAATCATAAACCATTCCTTAACTCATTTACTATATAATCAAGACAAACATTCTAACCAAATTTCATGAGTTTTGAATTGAAAAGTGTGTCCTCTAGAGTGTATACAAGGTTTATCAACGCTTTGACCAGGGTCCGTATTCTAGTGGTGGGACATCAGTTAGAAATCATAATCGATCATCGGTTGGAATCGGTTGCTGCTACCGATGCGATTCTTCCGATTATAATCGGTTCCTCATAAATTTGCATGTTTCATTGTAAACCCTTGTATCATTTATGTATTATGCTGTTGTTTGTGTTGCAGATAGACTTTTTGTAGTTTTACCTTTGCACCTGCTTTCTATACACCTTTTGGTTTTTAACCACCTCTGCTTTGTGCTATTTGGCTTTGTAACACAGAAGTATTTCGGCTGATTGTTGTTGTTATCGAGGGAGTTGTTGTTATCGTGGGAGTGATAAAACCCAGTTAACACAGCGTTTTTTCTCACAGTTTTGGGAACGGGTCCGAAACCAGGCAAATTGGGAAAAATGCGTCGTTTTCTATAAAATTAGTAAGAGGGAATATGGTAGAGGGACTGGGTTCTGGTAGATGGTCTATTTTAGAGGCAAACAGAGTTTCATTACTGACAGTGGGATCAGGGTGGCAGGTAGATTCACACTGAATGGCAGACATAGCAAAACTCGAGCCTGCTGTGAACGGGATAACTTGGTTACATCTTGTACTTGAAGTGTTTTGATCTCGATCTACTAGGGGTGAAACAATACGGTAAAAAGCGTATTGCAATATATTGCAATACGGCTGACCCGTATTGCAATACGTATTGCAATATGCTGTATATGCTGACATTTAGCATATCTGACCACTTGTAGTCACTGTTAGGGTAGCATATGCTCAAAAGGTGATAAAGAAAACTAGTACATGTGCTTGGAACTCTTCCATTCTTTCAAGATAATGAACTAAAAAGCAATTGTTTCGCATGAACAAATAAAAACAAACTGAAATTGACTAGTCTTTAACACTCGCTATCTTGACGATTTTCGTCTGCCATTTTTTTTCTTCAAGAGCGTACTTGTTTATATAAAAACCAGCGCTACTATACCGAACTTCGGGACATGGCTCAACAGAGTAGACAGTGCGATGCACTAACTAACTCAGTTGCTTACTGCACTAACACTAATACTTTGCCGCTTAACTACTGGAAAACGCAAAAATAAGTGTGAGCAAAGTTATAAGAAATGAATAACATACAAACTCCATTGATCCAAAAGCATTAAAGCTCGACGTTTATTTGGAGTTCGTGTCGTGAATTTTATGTGGTCATAGTTTTACCTAAACACCGGTGACACCGCCTGTGGAAAAAAATAAACAACTTTCGCTTTCGGAAATCTTTAGAACTGTAACTTGGAAAAACGATCGATTTCTGACAGAATTTTTGGGAAAACCGGACTTTCTGATGCAATTAAGAGAAGTTGACATATTGCAGAAATACCGATACGGTAAAATTCGAACTGGTTTCGGTTTTTTCTTTGAATAGACCGCGGTTAATCGGTAAACCGTTTCACCACTACAATCTACGATTGCAGACGAGCGCTTACTTTCACTTTCCTCAGGCTCGTCAACCTCATCTTGGCTAGAATTATGACTTGGCCTCTTACAGATAAAGTCTGTTAACCTTTTACACCCTGTTGGTTTTAACTTTTTTCGGTAATATTTGCTGCTGTGGCTCATTTTCACGTTAATTTACCGTTCTCGTCTCTCCGCGAAATCACATGTCAGACCGAGCGGGAAAAATCGCAATTTTTTGGCGCCACAGAAACGAAGCGCCGTTCACTACCGAGTTCTCCGAACTAAATACACTGGACCCCGGCTTATATTAATAATAGAGAGCACACTCCGGGACCAGTTGATCTAAAAAAAAAAGGAAGTGCATGTGTTTGGGAAATTCACCTTTTTTTGACCAATGACATCGCTGATAATTGGAATATATATATATAGCTATGGGAAATCCAAAAAATAGCCGACGACTTGGGGTCTTTTGTTTTGGGAATTTCTAAAACTGGATTTTGGGAAAAAAGGTCATTTTTTGGCATAGAGAACTGGTCCGTTTTACGGACCCGTTCATAGAAGGAAAAAAAAACGCTGTAACAGACACCGGTATATAAAATCGGGTACCCGACCGACGGTGCAGACTTCCTGCCGATCATCGATTATGACAAAGTTCAATCGATAATCGACATCGGGAGCTTCCAACACGCCGCTAATTGATACTTGCCGATTATCGGTACACCACTACCGTATTCACCAACCATTCTTAAGAATATTCTTAGTCTTATTCTCCAAGATTTTCTACATTTGAAAGTAACACAATTCCTGATTGGCTGAACCATTTGGTTTGGCCAATCAGGAGTTGTGTTACTTTTAAGTGTAGAAAATTCTGGAGAACAAGACAAAGAACGTTCTTAAGAATGGTTGGTGAATACGGACCCTGGTGACCTAGTTTTAAATCAACTTGACCCATTTTCATACTTGTCTGAGATATCATCAAAGCAAACATTCTGACCACATTTCATGAGTTTTTAACGGAAAATGTAGAATCTAGAGAGTACACAAGGTTTTTCAAAGATTATACTATGTATGCATCAATGATGTAGTTATAGAAATAAATACATTGTATTGGTTTGTATTGGAGTTTAATGCCATTTTAACAGCTCAGGTCATATTGTGGCGGTCAGCCACACACCCTGGCTTTCTCACACTGGTACTGACACAAATTTCTTTTCAAAGCCACTGACAACTTTTCTCACATGCAGATGTAAGAGGCGCAAAATCGCCAGAAAGCAAGTTTCCCTCAAACGGGTATCGAACTTGCAACCACCAGGTCACAAGTCAGATACACTAACCACTGAGCTACTTGGTTGGGCGAAAGAAATACTGCCACAAATCAACTTAACTGACTACTGTTATGGACAGCATAATTATTTTCCAGTACTTAATGCGAACAAATAGGCAAGCCATAGTGTTGGGGTGCTGGTGTTGGTGCTGGCTTGTCTCATTTGCCCTCCATTGCAACTTGCTGACAGGTAACACTACCTCAGTGGGCAATCTTGACATATTGTTCACCATTTGCCAGAAAATACTCTTTTATGTCCATACCAAGGCAGGGTTTTCCCTCAGCATTAAAAATATGGGGGGGGGGTCACTGCGACCCCTTGTCTCTGAAGTTAAGGGTCATTTCATTCAATTTGGGAGTCAAAATAAATGAATTCGTATGAACCATGTATTGCAAATAAAAGGAAAACACAATATTTACTGTTGTTTGCTTCTATGTAGCTCTCATGTTTTCATAACATTCTACAGTAGACAAGCCAAAGTTCGTGCAAAGTTTGTGTTCGTACAACTTTCAATAGATTTATTTTTCAATTTTTAAGATATTTGATTCAATGTATAGCATTGAATTATCACTTTATAAACTGTATCATCTCCAGACTAAAGATCAGAGTGACGACAAACTTGTATCAAATGTTCATCAGAGTCATCTCCCTTCATTATCTTCCTATAAAGATCCGAGTTAACACATAAGTCTGAAGACAACAGGGTTTACAAAGTTATAATTCAGTTCTTGATATTGTTCAATATTCTCAGAATAGAAAATAAATCTATGTAAAGTTGTACAAACACACATATTCAAGAAATTGATGTTTTATACAATTGTGGCATCACTGAGATTGTTATCCTGTCGCTGTCTTGCAAGATCAAATTTCTACCAAAATACATGAAATTTCTCAGCTATACCTCAGTATAGTACAGATAACATCTTAATTAAAATATTTTTTAAAAAAAATCACATTATATGTTATTTATATGCTGTGGCGTATCATTTTCTCCTGTGGCATACCTGTAGCGTAAATTACTCCTGTGGCGTATTTTAGTGTGATTGCTTGATGGGACCCGTTATGTATGACAGCTGTTCACATGGTTTTACTCTAATAATGCATGAACCATTCTTATTCTATAACTAAATTACTGGAAAACCACTTTTATCTGAAATCAACCCTGTAGTGAAAAAACAAGAACGGTGTTTGTCTGATATTGACACAGCATGTAGTTAGAACAGACTTGGATTCATGACAATTTATTCGCTGATGGTGCACTGTTATTATTTTGGGGGTCATTTGAAATGAAACTGCGTCATTGACACAGGATTTGTGCATCATGTAAAACCCTGCAAGGCATTAAGTTCATGCTCCTGGGTTGGTCAATCTTTGTTAAGTAGAACTGAGCCAGTAAGCTAACCCTATACCAAGCGATCCATGTTTTCAAGAGGACATTTGGGTTGTCTGTAGATTTGAATTTTTTTGCAATTCCTTACTCCAAGTGAGTTTTCACAATCTGAACATTTTGGATCCATGACATTCAGTCGAAAATCATGTTCGTCGAAACCGATCCCTAACAATCCCTTACCCTGACCCTCACCCTAACCCAAAAGAATTGTGGCACAAATCTTCCTCCAAGACAGAGCCTCTCATAGAATAAATCTAGGAATTTAGCAATATTATTGGTGTTTTAAAACTACAAGGATCTTGATGAAACGCCCTTTCGATGAAATGTTGTGCACTGGCAAATTTCTGCTATCGAAGGTTGTATAAAGTCAGATCTTGACTGGTTTTAGGTGGAGGGTATGTTTTGAGGGGATAAAGTACAAAATCACAGGTCTGACATACTCTTTTACATGTAAATGTGCTTGCAATCTGTTTCTCACTGCTGGTAAAGGGTAGCTAAGCTCTGGCCTCCAAATCATCAACAAAAAATATTGTTAAATAAAGAAATCTTTTCGTTTTTCTGCTAACCTACAAACAAGTACAGCACAAAAACCTACTTTTCGTAAGGCCTAACTGTTCGAGTGTGTCAAGACACACAGCTGAATTCAGTCATTTTAATGCCATACTGTTCAAGCCCGTCAAAACACACATCTGAATTTAGTCATTTTAATATCACCATCATTTTAAGTATTTTCATTATCGTTCCCCCACAGTTTTAATAAAATTAGAAGAAAAGTCTAGATTTATGGTGAAAATACAGCCCAAGGCTTGCTGAATTAACATTTGGTATGACTAGCAGCAAGTCTCATCAGCTGCTTACTTGCCTGCAGTCACTCTCTAATATTTTATTTAACCCTTTACAAACGACAGATTTCTAGACTTGTCAAAATTGAAAGCATTTCAGACAACAAAATAAATGTCATTCAAAAATTGAAATTTGTTTTAGGAAGGTCAGATAACATTGTGGGAAAAGGAGAAAATGCTGGTTACCAGCATTTTTCCTTTTCCAACTTTGTTTTCAAAATCCTTCATCCTCAGGGTCGTTAAAACTTAGCACTGTGTGGTAAAGGGTTAAGTACACCTCAAGACAGGCTTGTCAAGATACTAAGTAAAGAGAAACTCCATTTGATGAGATATGATAAAGAAACAGGTTAAATCAGACTGAATCACTTCAGCACTTACTTTTTGATAAAATAAAGTCAGATAACCTTTTATCCTAAACATACTTGGTCTCTCGCCCAATGAACAGTATCAAATCAAACTTAAAGAAATGTCAACAATATGAAAACCAAAGAATGAATATCTATAATTTTAAAGATACATCCTTACAGGCAGAAAGAAAAAATGCTGCTAAAATTTAAAATAGCTCAGAATTTAGACAGCTTTGTAAACATACATAAAATGCCAATATATATGGTGCAAGGGATAGAGAAACTCAAGGGATTTGTCCTCATTTAAACCCAGAAACGACAACAGTGATTTCTTTCAAGGCTGCCAAAAAATGAACTTTCATTATCTATCCACTGTAATCTGTACAACCTTGCAGCCGTCAGGGGCAACATTTGGCGTGAAGATACCAGGGGTGTTCAGTAAATAATGAAAACAGTCTTGTAAATCATAAACCTCTTCAGGTATATCTATGAAACACAAACATGACAAAGTACTAGATATCATATCATTTTTGGCACCAAATGGAATGATGATGTCATGACATCATGTTATAATCACAACATCAAAACATGATTTCAGTTCCTGTTTCGTTCAAAATGGATGTTAGCAGAGAAAATCAAAGATATTGGATTTTCACAAGCCGCAGCTTGGAGATGATCTGAAGAAATTTCATAATTAATTTTATTCAGGGTACATGCAGACCTAGCTGTTCCATATAATACCTTTGCAAGGTGGGTCCAGGAATTAAAAGATGGCAGACAGCTGCTTACAGATAAGCAACATCCAGTAGCACCAAAATATAGGTGAATGAGACTTTGGTCGTGAATGTGATGAACCAGGTAGACAATGATCCTAATGTTTCTATTCTTGAAATAAATTCTGCCTTAGATGTTTCAATTGGTGCTGTTCATAGAGTGCTACATGAAGAATTGGCACTTAGAAAGATTTCCACATGCTGGGTACCTCATGTGTTGACCTGAACAGAGGGCAAACAGGGTTTCTTCTGCCATAAAACTTTTAGATATGTTTGAGCCTAAGGGGGTGTCAGATGTAGTAGAATAACCACCGCCCTCTCACAGAAACATCTTGATCATGATTTTGCATGCCAATGACAGTGCCCATAAAACGGGGGCTGTAACCCAGTACCTAACAGAGAACCTGATTACAACACTCCCCCATCCCGCCTACAGTCCTGAATTAGCCCCATGTGACTTCTGGTTATTTCCTACACTAAAGGAACTGCTAGCAGGAAATAAATATACCTATGTCCAAGACCTGTAAAAGCTGTAAATGCAGAGCTAAGGGGTATATCTGAAGACGAGTACAGGGCAGCATTTGATAAATGGCATAAAAGACTGCAACTGTGCATAGAGAGAGATGGAGAATACTTTGAGGGCCTATGAAACGATCATTGAAACTGACCCATAAACACCAAAGATAATTTGAACTAATTTCATATTTTCATTATTTATTGAATATCCCTCATCCAAATGATTATAGTTTCATAATATAAACATGAAACAAGTTAAAAACTGGCTGAAAACAATATACATGTAGATGTATCTTTAAAAGCAAACCTTGATTCAAGTCTAAGAGCTAGCTTGTTTTCTTTCCTTGATAGATTCAAATTTCCTAAACTTCTACCATACAATCCCAACTTTTAATGACCCTGCGGTAGGAGGCATTTTCTCCTTTTCTCAAAATGTTTTCTACCCATTCAAATAGAAATCCCAACATATGAGCTATTCGAATTTGTCATCTGCAAATGCTTTCAATTTGGACAAGTTGAAAATTTTGTCATCTGGAAAAGGGTTAAATAATGGGAAAAAACTAAGACACATTTCTGGCAAGCAATATCAGATGGGCTCTTTAGGGCTTGATAAAGTCTACTGAGTTTTGAAGGCTCCAAAACTATTTCTGCAGTCTCTGCAACTTCAGACATTCTTTATTGATTGCACAGAACAGGATCTTACAGTCAATCATACCTCATGATATTTATCATACATAATCATTGGTTTGCAGGAATAGGCTTCTGTAGACAACATAAGACAATGTTGTCTGCTTGGAAAACTATTCTCTGAAAGTTTTTTTCCTTGATTGTTTAACCCTTTATCATGTCCTCCTGTTTTCACTACACTGAGGAATACAGATTTTGAAAGTACTATGGGAGAAAAAGAAAAAAATGCTGGTAGCCCTTTCAAAGAAAAAGCACCACTATTGAGCCATCATTTCAATAGAGAAGAGCCCGAAATTTTGTTGCATGGTAAAAAGTTAACCTATGACCATACTTCCGATTTACTAAACCCAATGAGAATGGCTAATTGGAGAAACAAATTGTGGGTTTTTTTTTTAAGAAAGTAAAAACTGTGGGACAAGAGGCAGTAATTTCTTTTTCTTCTGCCATGATGCAACAATAGTTTTTTGAAGAAAGTAAGAATTGTGGGGCAAGAGGCAATAAAATCTTTTCTTCTGCAATGATGCATCCATAAGCTGTAGTATTCCAATCACTTTAGTAATGGGTTTGCCTCACAGTTTGCAGGGCTAACTTAGACCTACCCAAATTAATTCAATATTGGATAAAGTACAAACGTTTGCAGGAGAGAAAAATATTGATGTTTACTGCTATGGGAAAAACACTGTGGGAAAAACAGTAAGCAATTTCACCAATGGTCACAATGCTTTCCAAATCTGACAGGGGCACAAAAACTTGTACTATGATAGGTTTCCAGTGCTGCTTTCCAAACCTGCATATTAAGTTGTCATGCAACAGGTTTAGCTATGAGGTCATCAATGATCCAAGGTAAAAAGTTGTGATTCAAAACTAAACTTTATAAATTGCTTATACACTGGGAGTTCAACCTATCAAACCTCTCTAGGATTGTCCTGAAATGGATAAATCTTTCTTTCCAAGTATAAAATTCACCCTATAAATAAAACTTCCACCAAAATTATCATTGGGCTATTTGGAGAAAATCTAATAAAATTGGTTTGAGTAATTAATAGGGAACTATTTCCTCAATTTGTTAAAAGCTCTTGTCTAAGTTCAAACATGAGTTTGGTGCATTCTGAATGTATCAGCATAGAAGAGCAAATAAGCAATTATTGGAAGGTGCCAAAATTATAAATCTGTCTAAAATAACTTGTAGGAAAAAAAAGAATATACATTATAAGCCTCCCCACTACGACAGGAAGTTGGTTTATCACCAGTTTGAATCTCTAGTGTTCTTGGCACCCTTCTTACAAATAAAGAAAAATTCTCTTTTTAACAGATAAGAATAGATGTAAAAAATACAAAAGACTCAAATTTTAGTTGAAGCTTCATTTGTTTTTCAGTAACAGCTTCAAATTCAAGGATGTTCCACATATTACTAGGCTAAATGAATTTTAGGGATGTATTTGTTTACCTGTCAGAAGGTAGGTAAAACCTCAGTGCAGGTAGATTAAGGCCAATATGAAAACTGGTTTTCACAAACCTTGCAGTTTTAGACTATGAGTCACTAACAGAACCACCTGTTTGCCAGTCAACACATACAAACCCTGAGCCCTGTTTCACGGAAAAACTCAAGTCTCTTTTTTTCTTCTCATAATCGCTAATAGATTAATTTTCCTACTTAAATTTCGGTTTTGTTATTTCATTTCATTAACATAAACAGACTTACGGGTATATGTTTTTCTGCATATCTATATGCGCATGTTTCCTTTCCATTAATTTTTGTAACTCTGTTATATTCCATTGGGTTACTGTGAAAATAACTGTGAAAGTGTGATACTTTTATATGTAATATGTGGGTTGCCTTTTAAAAATGTGGAAATCACAGATGAAGAGGAAAAATTGGGACATTTATAAATGATTGGGATTCCAAATCAGGGCAAAATAGATGTTTATCATTAAAGGGAGGTAATTTATTTTGTCAATCACTCTTAAAAATGCACTTCTTGATACACTTTTCTGTGCAGAATTTTAAAAACTAGAAATGAGTCATTGACACGGATGCCCTCGCCACATGACAAAGGTCACAGTCATGATATAATTCCAAACTCAAGGATCTATAGCCATACCTGACAAAACACATTTTACACACTGCGCATGCAAAAAATTTTGCAAAATCTGAGCTGCCAATATAGTTTTGCTTGCAACATGTTGTCTGTTCATGGAAATCATTTGTACCAAATTATTTTGAAAACCAACAATGCACATCAAAGTTAAGGGTCAGACATGAACACCACCTTTTTCAAGAACAAACATACACATAGACAGGTATATCACTAGATGCCAATTTGCCATTTCATGGCAGGGGCATGCCTGCAAAGATAGCAACTCTAGAAGCGTAAGTCTGAGAAACTCAATTTTGTATTTGCTAGCAACTAATTTTCAATTGATCAATTGATTGCATGTTGTTTAACCCACTTCTCAACACTATTTCAGTTATATTGCGGCAGCCAGTGCAACTGTTCATGCTTTTGCTTTCCTGGAGTTTCTTTCACCAGTACTCCACACAATATTCTTTCCAAGCCCCTGGCTCCTTTCCCACATCAACATCATTGCAACAATGGTCAGCAGTGAGAGCAGAATGAATCCTGTCGCAATGACTATCATCAATCCTCGGAAAGAAATTGGCCAAGCCGAGGATCGAATCATCGACCTCTGTTCTCAAGTCCTGCACACTACCGACTGAGCAACTGGGGCTTGGCACTTATTTTCAACAAAAAATCCAAATATCATGAAAAATATATGAACTGCTGCATACACTGCTCATAATCTGCATCTGAAGTATCTAATCATGGTGATCTTTTGTGCCAAATAATTTCAAAATCCTACCAAGTTGGCTGGACACAAACAACCATCATTATTATAAATGAAGCAAAAATTGACAAAGTTCAACTGAGCATAATACAAGTGACCACTGAAAATTATGTCATAGCAGAAAATTGATCAGAAAATAAGTTTCTGTTGACAGACAATTTCAAATTGCTACTGTGATCTGTCTAGCACCTTAATTCATCCGATTAATCCTTTTTAGCCCATTTGTATAGCAAATCCACTTACTGTGATTGAACTGGCTGGAACCAGATACATCATGCATAACGAGGCATGATGCGCAACAAGGCATGCACCCTCACTTTCTGTCTTGAATAGCTGGTCTGTACTACATTTTCTGTTTGACTTGAACCAAATACTGTCATACATGCTAGCGATCTCCTCATTCTACTTTCAATTTTTTTTAGTACATCCTTGCCTTATTTTTGTCACTACCATAAATATATACATTCCTACACAAATACATATAGTCCTAAATCTTACACCAGCAGAAAACTGTCAGATTGATGGATCAAATTGATACTCATTAAAGTAACAATAGCTACCACAAGTAACCAAAGCCGGTGTTAAACAATAGCTGCCAAAAGTAAACAAAGCAGGTGTTAGAATACATTTAGATTTAATTCATACCATTTAAAAGTATGGAAATTATTATGAAGATGATAATCTTTTATTGTACAGCCAGTCCAAGTTTTAGTCGCAGGCAGAAAAATTAATTTGAAAACTAGGTTAAAAGTTGCAAGGTCACTCTATCTTTTGTTTACTTAATGCCCCATTTTAAAATTCACTGTTCTGCCAATAAGGAAAACAATCAGCCTCAGCCAATACAATTTTCATCACAACATCTTTGACAGTTTCTTCACATAACTCTAAGTAAAACAAAGCAAGCCCAGGACAGGGCTTATTCATTGTCTGCATATGTTATATGCATTGAAGATTGACCTGTCTGCGATGACTTATCCGCTATCCTGCACTGGATAAATATTTATGGTGTGGTGTGTTAAAACTCTGACACTACAAAGGTAGGAAGTGGAAAAAGGCTACATAATATTATGATACTCTGAGGAGAAATCAAGACTGCTTTTCAACTGAGTAAGTGCATCTACAAGGTTATGGCGTAACACCAGCTATGAATAGAAATGCCTGAGTATTGTGTTAAAACCAGTTTGCTTTTAGCATAACTGGCCGAAGGCCAGCGGGCTTATGTCATGGCCCGGTCACTGTTGTGCATGCATCTGTACATCCGTCCATGTGTGCATCCATCCATGTGTTAACTTTTATTTCAAACATCTTCTCCGAAACTGCCAATCCAATTCTAATGAAACTTCTCAGAAATTATCCTGCCATGGCCCTCTTTAGAACTTTTTCAAAGAATTTGATTCCATTCAAAACTCTGGTTGCCATAACAATAAAACAAAAGAGGAAAAATAAATGAGAACAGGATAAACAGAATAGATGGTTGGTGTCTTGGAAAATTCCAGAGCCAAGCTCATTTTAACTTGACTCATCCAAGATACCAATCATCTATTCTATTTATCCTGTGTCATTATGGCGCAGCAAATTATAAGTCACATGAATTTACTATCAAAAGACGCGCCAAAGTTTCTGACCAATAAACAGTAAATTTGCATTCAAAAATATGCTAAATGGAAGATGAAAATCATGATTAGATGAAAAGATAAATTATAACAGCCGAAATATTAATTTAAAAATTTCATCAGTGCGAGGACTGTTCGATAAATACGTGGAATTTTGTTGTCAAAACCACATTTCTTGATATTTAAAGCTTTTTAAGCTAAAAATTTGCCAGTAACAGCATGAACATATTACAAACTTGATACAGAAATTTTGCAGTTTTCAAATATTTCAAACGCTAAATATTGTAACCATAGTACCATGAAATGCATATTGCCAGGCTAGTATTTTCTCCCAATTCGAAATATGTAGTTTTGTTTAAAATGAACATTCAGAGATGTGTAAAAATGCTGCCAATTGTGGAAACAGTCAAATGGCATCATAACAGCATTTCTGTAAAACTTCATAGATGTGGCACTCCGGGTTATTGTAATAAAATAGTTTTAAACATGTCAGTGCAAAGTAATTTTTGATACAGTGAAGTCTTCATTGGATGTTCAATTTCATGCTTTAATAAAATTTTGCTGGACTCAGCAAAATACCAAAACAGACCATAGAACTGAGTTTGGAATAAACATTTTCAAGTTTCTGTAGTATTTTATTTGTCTGAAAGTGGCATGAGCAATTAAGGAAGTACGGCCAATTAGCATAACAGCTTCAATTTTGGCAACTGCGCATGACAAGGTGAACAAGCATTCTGATAGTATTGCATAGCAATGCACAGTCCCCTACCGGCTGTATGTATCGCTGGCATGTCAGTAAAATTTTTTTTTTAAGTCCAAGGCCCATAAATGCGTCAAAAAGCAGTGGAGCGGGACGAAACTTGAACTTGATGTGTAAGTCATGGTGGTTGATGTACACACCAAAAATCAGCTCTATATGTAGCAGCGTTTAGAAAAAAAGTGCGGAAAAATGTTTTATCAGTGAAATTTTGTAAGTCCAAGGCCCGTAAATGCATCAAAAAGCAGTGGAGCGGGACGAAACTCGAACTTGATGTGTAAGTCATGGTGGTTGATGCACACACCAAATATCAGCTCTATATGTAGCAGCGTTTAGAAAAAAAGTGCCGAAAAATGTTTTATCAGTGAAATTTTGTAAGTCCAAGGCCCGTAAATGCGTGAAAAAGCAGTGGAGCGGGACGAAACTCGAACTTGATCTGTAAGTCATGGTGGTTGACTTACACCGCAAAAGTCAGGTGAATATCTACCAGCATTTAGAAACAAGAGGGCCATGATGGCCCTATATCGCTCACCTGAGTCAATAGGTGAAATTCACTAAACATGCATAATTCAATTTCTGACCAATTGTCAGGTCAATTGAGCTTAAAATGTGGCCTCTAGAGCGTCCACAAGGAATTTCCGTAAGTTGACCCAGTGATCTAATTTATCACCCCACATGACCCAAATTAGAACTCATCAAAATATTTATCAAGACAAACATTCTGAACAGTTTTCAAGTTAATTGAGCAATAAATGTGGCCTCTAGAGTGCCCATAAAGTGTTTCTTAAATTTGATCCAGTAACCTAGTTTATAACCCCAGCTGACCCAATTTCAAACTCACCCAATATTTCATCAAGACAAACATTCTGACCAACTTTCAAGTCAATTGAGCAAGAAATGTGACCTCTAGAGTGCCCTAAAGGTATTTCTTTAATTAGACCTAGTGACCTAGATTATGAGCCCAGGGGACCCAATTTTGAACCCATCGTGGATTTCATCAAGACAAATATTTTAACCAATTTTCAAATCAATTGAACTATAAATGTGGCCTCTAGAGTGCCCACAAGGTATTTCTTTAATTTGACCCAGTGACCTAGTTTATGACTCCACATGACCCAATTTAAAACAGTTTTAACTGATCTGAAAATTTATCAAAACAAACATTCTGAACAATTTTCAAGTCATTTGAGCACAAAATGTGGCCTCTAGAGTGCCCAAAAGGTATTTCTTTAATTTGACCTAGTGACCTAATTTATGATCCCAGTTGACCAAAATTCAGACTCATGTGAGATTTCATCAAGACAAACATTCTGACCAATTTTCAAGTCAATTCAGCAAGAAATGTGACCTCTAGAGTGCCTAAAAGGTATTTCTTTAATTTGACATAGTGACCTAGATTATGACCCCAGTTGACCCATTTTAGAACTAATCTAAAAGACAAACATTCTGAATAATTTTCAAGTCATTTGAGCAATAAATGTGACCCCTAGAGTGCCCACAAGGTATTTCTTTAATTTGACCAAGAGACCTAGTTTAAGAAATGTGACCTCTAGAGTGCCCTAAAGGTATTTCTTTAATTTGACCTAGTGACCTAGATTATGACCCCAGGTGACCCAATTTTGAACTCATCCTAGATTTTATCAAGACAAACATTCTGACTAATTTTCAACTCAATTGAACGATAAATGTGGCCTCTAGAGTGCCCACAAGGTATTTCTTTAATTTGACCTAGTGACCTAATTTAAGAGCCCACATGACCCAAATTCAGATTCATGTAGGGTTTAATCAAGACAAACACTCTGACCAATTTTCAAGTCAATTGTGCAATAAATGTGGCCTCTAGAGTGCCCACAAGGTATTTCTTTATTTTGACCAAGTGACCTAGATTATGACCCCAGTTGACCCAATTTCAAACTCATCCAATAACTCATCAAGACAAAGATTCTGACCAATTTTAAAGTCAGTTGAGCAAGATATGTGGCCTCAAGACTGACCACAAGGTATTTCTTTAATTTGACCAAGTAACCTAGTTTATGACCCCAGGTGACCCAATTTTAAACTCATCCTAGATTTTTTCAAGAGATTTTATCAAGACAAGCATTCTGAACAATTTTCAAGTCAATTGAGCAAAAAAATGTTGCCTCTAGAGTGCCCACAAGGTATTTTTTAATTTGACCTAGTGACCTAGTTTATGATCCCAGTTGACCCAAATTCAGACTCATGTGAGATTATATCAAGACAAACATTCTGAACAATTTTCAAGTCAATTGAGCAAAAAATTTGGCCTCTAAGTACCCACAAGGTATTTCTTTAATTTTACCTAGTGACCTAGTTTATGATCCCAGGTGACCCAAATCCAAACCCATTCGAGATTTTATCAAGACAAACATTCTGACCAAATTTCAGGTCATTTGAGCAATAAATGTGGCATCTAGAGTGCCAACACGGTATTTCTTTAAATTGACCAAGTGACCTATTTTATGACCCCAGGTGACCCAATATCAAACTCATCCAATATTTCATCAAGACAAACATTCTGACCAATTTTCAAGTCAATTGAGCAAGAAATGTAGCCTCTAGAGTGCCCTCAAGGTATTTCTTTAATTTGACCTAGTGACCTAGATCATGACCCAAGGTGACCTACTTTTGAACTCGTCATAGATTTCATCAAGAGAAACATTTTTACCAATTTTCAAATCAACTGAACAACAAATGTGGCCTCTATAGTGCACACAAGGTATTTCTTTAATTTGACCTAGTGACCTAATTTAGGACCCCACATGACCCAAATTCGGACTCATTCGAGATTTTATAAAGACAAACATTCTGACCAAATTTCAGGTCATTTGAGTAATAAATGTGCCCTCTAAACTGCCCACAAGGTATTTCTTTAATTTGACCTAATGACCTAGTTTATGATCCCAGGTGACCCAATTTCAAACTGACTGAACATGTTGTGCTCAGGGGGACTAGTAAACTTAGAACAGGTTCACTACATACCAAATAACGAAGCTCTATGCCTTCAAGGTTTAGAAAAGAAGAATTTTAAAGTTTTCCTTCTTTGTTCCTATGTTCGAACTTGTGACCCCCAGGGCAGGGCCGGTTTTGACCCCAGGGGGATCATATGAACAAATTTGGTAGAGGTCTACTAAGAGATGCTAGATGCCAAATATCAAAGCTCTACGCCTTCCAGTTTTAGAGAAGAAGCATTTTAAAGTTTTCCTTCTTTGTTCCTATGTTCGAAACTTGTGACCCCCGGGGCAGGGCCAGTTTTGACCCCAGGGGCATCGTATGTACAAAAATGGTAGAGGTCCACGAGGAGATGCTACATACCAAATATCAAAGCTCTACACCTTCCAGTTTCAGAGAAGAAGAATTTTAAAATTTTTCTTTCTTTGTTCCTATGTTCGAACTTGTGACCCCGGGGCAGGGCCTGTTTTGACCCCAGGGGGATCATATGAACAATTTGTTAGAGGTCCACTAGGAGATGCTAGCTGCCAAATATCAAAGCTCCACGCCTTCCAGTTTCAGAGAAGAAGAATTTTAAAGTTTTCCTTCTTTGTTCCTATGTTCGAAACTTGTGACCCCTGGGGTGGGGCCAGTTTTGATCCCAGGGACATCATATGAACAAACTTGGTAGAGGTCCACTAGGAGATGCTAGATGCCAAATATCAAAGCTCCACGCCTTCCAGTTTCAGAGAAGAAGAATTTTAAAATTTTTCTTTCTTTGTTCCTATGTTCGAACTTGTGACCCCGGGGCAGGGCCTGTTTTGACCCCAGGGGCATCATATGAAGAAACTTGGTAGAGGTCCACTAGGAGATGCTACATACCAAATATCAAACCGCTACGCCTTCTAGAATCAGAGAAGATGATTTTCAAAGATTTTGCTATTTTTTTCCTTTCTGTTGCCATGGCAACCAGAGTTATGAGTGGAATTCAATCTTTTGAACAACTTTGGTAGAGCTTCCCCCAAGGAACATCCCTGCAAAGTTTCATCAAGATTGGCCCAGCAGTTTAGGAGGAGAAGATGTTTAAAGGAATTGTGGACGCCAGACAATGACCCATCACAATACCTCACCTTAGCACTTCGTGCTCAGGTGAGCTAAAAAAGTCCAGAAAACTGACTTATCAGTGAAATTTTGTAACTCCAAGGCCCGTAAATCTGTGAAAAACCAGTGGACCGGAACAAAAGTCGAACTTATCTGTAAGTCATGGTGGTTGAGTTACACAGCAAATCTAAGATCAATACCTACCAGCGTTTAGGAAAAAAGTCTGGAAAACTGATTTATCAGTGAAATTCTGTAACTCCAAGGCCAGTTAATCCGTGAAAAACGAGTGGACCGGAACGAAACTCAAACTTGATCTGTAAGTGATGGTGGGTGACTTACACACCAAAACTCAGCTCAATATGTACCAGCGTTTAGAAAAAAAGTCAGGAAAACTGAATTGCTGGACTGACAGACTGACGGACAGACGGACGGAATGCAAACCTAAAGTCCCCTTCGGCTTCGCCGGTAGGGGACTAATAATGACAGGCGAGTTATAGCATGTGTCATATTGGACAACTTAGGCGTGTCTTGTTCCATAGTACAAGTACTTACTTACACAGGATCTAGAAATGTCTAACCCGAGCAAACGCTGGGTTTTGAAGGGGATTATACAGAAAAAAGTACACCTATCTCTTGACTTGTAATGACGTTGACGTTTTCTAATCCTGCACCCAGCAATGTATATTTGCATGTGTTTTGTAATTCTCTGTTGAAAAAGTATTTCTCTATGAAGTTGTATGAAATGTGGGAGATGTTTCAGGTATAGATTGTTTGATATGCTAAGAGTAATCTTAAATTGATCTCTTAGTTTCACAACAAAACTTCACAAATTTATCAAACAGCCCTTGTATATCAACAAAAAAATTTTAGATCTTTGTTTGAAAAAAATATTTTAGTTATAATTTGCTGGGGGATAAATTGGGCGATGTCAGCACATGTTGATCCGGAAAATAAGGAAGCTTTCTAAAATTTTTTAGATAAGAGCTATAGCTTGATAGCAAGAGCCTTTTGAAACTTTAGAAGGTCAGGGCACATGAAAAAAATCATTTATGAACCCATCTGCAACAGTATCTAAGTTAATTTGGGGGTTTTTGGTTAAATATTATCTCTGAATGTGGACAGGAGTAAAAACTTTCTTCAATTTCATTGCACACCTTGTCTTATTATATACAATATAGAGGCAGTCGCCAATGTGCTATTTATAGAAATAGTGTCTGATATGGAAAATTTTGTTACCAGTAATAGACCAATGGAGTTTCAGTGCCCAGTGGTAAAACATTCTGTATTGAGCAGCTGCAATAATGATATTGAGAATGATATTTACAGTCAAATGTCCATTGCTAGATCACCAGTCCTGCACCTCCAAGTTCTCTTTATGTCGAAGTAACTTAAAATCCAGACTGAATTGCTCTATTTTTCTGTATGAGGTACTATTTGCACAGCAACCTCCACATTTCAAAGTTTCTCTATACCAAGAACCTAACTTCAATGACTGAATTATTTTACAAATCCTTACTTCGAACACAGTACAAATTTTTCACACATTTTGAACATAATTGACTTTAATGATAAACTTGGGCATTATGTATAGGTGTTATACATAATAGAAATGCTGGATACAATGGAGGTATGTTTTTCGCACATTTTTGATAAACTTGGGTGTTAACATGCCACTCAACTTCAGTTGCAGATAATCACCAATAATTTGTTCAATAGAAAATGTTTGCACTAGGATTTTTGTGACATACACTTTGTGATTTTGGCTGTGGCAATAAAAAGACATTTCGTAGTCAGCCAAAACTACGACCAAAAATACAACTACCGCTTCAAAGGACTTGTTTGGTGAAGGACCTGGTAACCTGTCTGGGGGGACAGCCAGCAACTCCACCCAACAAAATAGCTTTATAATTTTCAGTATTGTTCTTATAAACAGAAACTATTAAAGAAATATACACTACACATGTTAATGGAAGACAATAAACAATATGCATCCTTTACTTTTTACCTTTCAAAACAATGATCAGTTAACTATAGGGAACAATATAATGTACTGCCTGTAAACCATGTATGCTATGGGTTCCCTACTTCCAGTACCTGACATACTAGTCTGAAGAACCTCTGCATGTCCAACTTTCTGCACCTCGAACTTTTTTCTGTAGTCCCCCGAACTTCTAGATATGGATATTCAACTCTTATGTCATAAACGTAATGTTTACCCATGGAAAAACATTGTGGTAAAGAATTCTAATTCATTTCAAATAATAAGAAAAATCAACATGGGCAGCTTAATAACTGGATAATTTTACTGTAAAATACTGATTTTATGTACCAGCACCTTTAAAAAGTAGTTCCAGCCAGCCACATGACCAACTAGTCTAATAAACCTTGATCAGATGACAGCAACATAGTAAGCCCAGTCACTTGGTCAAGTGACTGTATGTCAACAATTTTAGATGAAACAGTGTCATAGAAGGGATTTATAGGTGACAGGATAAAATATAAAGCTCATAATTTTCTGAAAGAAACCAGATGACTTCAGCAACATCAGTATCCAAGCTATACTACATTTTTGTAATTATCTCTGATATTGACCTATAATGATAAAAAGATCTCCAAACAATCAAATATCTGAAAATGGATGATGATATACGGTAATACAATCTTATAAACTAGTATTTCCTGTGTTTAAGCTAATATGACTTCCTACAAATATATCTTCCAAAGCGCTGGCAGCTAACTGGAAACATGTAGTGATAGTCATACAAGGTTTGTGAGTTAGAACCCCAGCTCAGTCTTTCAAGCATTGCTTTAAGGCATTGCAACACAATTCATTCCTCTTTTGCTGCTAAACAATGTCTAGGGAAACAACCAGTGGCTTAGAAAGTGTACCGTGTAATTCTGGTAAAAACTTTTGCTCAGTACACTATGCTTACCTAAAATTCTTCAGCGGTCATATAAGGAAAAACTTACAATATTAATTTCAAGGCCAATTTGGCCAGGTATTTAACATAACCAATGACAACGTAGATTCAAGATCAGACTGCACAGTGTAGATTCAAGATCAGACTAAAGTCTGACGTATTGTCAACTTGTCATACAAACAATTTAAGTTGTGCTTTACTTTCTAAGGATCTACTCTTAAAAAGCCTATCACAGGTATGATAACTACTATCAACAGTCTAGATCAAGATCAGACTGCAAAAAAGGTGCAGTCTGATCTTGGATCCACAATGACAGCCTTTGCAAGAGCATGGCTCATTTGTTTATTCAGAGCAATAAAGGTAAACCTTGGAGTAATCACAAAAATTCTTTTTTTTTTTGAAATTCTTCTTGAACAACTGCATGAGTATTTGTTGTATTTGCCTGAGTATCTCATTAACACCAGCATGGCCAAGTAGGTTAAATGGATATGTACACCCAATCTGTAAAATTAGACCCAAATATTGCTACTGGATTGATCTCCTTCACATATTCTCAAAACCTGTCCTACATTATAGATCCAAGGTTGGACTACGCTTTCCATTGTCTACAACTAACAATAGAAATCACATCTGACACCAAAAGGCTTAATATCAATCCTCTAGCAAATGCAAAGTTTGAAAGAAGCAACTTGATGCTATTTTATCAAAAGTTTTACAAAGCAAAGAATAATAGAAAAAGAATTGGCTCTATCTTCCAATAAAGTTGATATTCCCTGGAACTGTTTTAGATTAATTGATTTGCAGAGTATTCCTTTCCAACAAAATGTCATTTTTGATATTTCAGAAAGCAAACTTCATGCCTCAAAAGCTCTCTTGGGTATAGTTATACCACCATACTTGGCTACCTATCGAAGACCATTAATTCATTCCCTTACTATTGTAATTGACATTTGAATGGCTTTTTTATATGTTGATTTTCATCAAACTCTCATTTATACCCAAGAAATGGCTCAGTTATTCACATGCTTTCTTCATTAATTTTATATGGACTTTGATTATGGTTCTCAGTGCCTTGTCCAGTGGCAGTCAGAAGCAACTAGTTTAGCCTGCATGGATAAAAAACTTTCCTAATCTAACAGTTAGTGACAAAGTTCAAGTCTGTAACACATATATTTTTGGGCAAGTACCATAAAAAATTGGAAGTTTTGAGAGAGAATTCTGCTAAATAAGTGGTATGTTATGATTTTTTTGCAAGATTTTCCAACAAAACCATCCTCAAAATTGCAAACGTAGGATCATTCTACAAACTGAAAAAGGCCATGTTGTTTATTTGGCCTTCAAAGGGTTAAGTATAAAACTTCTTTAGCTGCAATCAGCCTTTGAAGAGGATGAGAAAATACAGACTTTACCAGTACCTTACAGTGGAGACAAGAAGGTAATACCTTAAAACCTTCATCTGTTGATGCATCCCAAAATTTACCGTTTTCAGAAGCTGTTTCAGTAATAAGTATGGCCCTTTGGTACTATCATCTAAAGATTATTGCTTAACATTTGGGGCATTTGTAAAATGCAGATATGCACAAGAGGATACTTTCTAATATTTCCTACATCTGATGCATCTTCAGCAGCAATTTAGCTCACAGCCTTTGCAAATGTGATATCTTGGGAAATTCATCAACTGAAAAGTTTGTTAAAAGTTTGTGTTTTATATAAAATCTACTATAACATGCGCTTATCTGTTTACTACAATAATTTTAGGGCTGTCCATGGTCAAAGCATTTGCAGACACATAAGATGTGGCTAAAATAATAAGGACGGTCTTTGAAAGTGGAAAACTTTGTGAGAAAAAATGCTGAATACCAATATTTTCTACTTCTCTTACATTTTTATTAAAAGCCATCTTCCTCTGTATTCATAAAACATGGAATTTTTTGGTAACAGGTTAATTCAGTCAGTATTCTCTAGGTTTTCAAGACAAAGGTAGACAATCTATTTGTAATTATTTTATCTCTTAAACATTTTTAATTTGTTTTTGAAATAAAACATCTCATGAAGCTTCACAAACTGGTTTCTATCATCAGAATTTATTAAGAGCATATAGTTTCTAACTTCTTATCTCTATATTAAAAAACTTCACCTTCTATAACCTAATATAGGTTAAGCTTAACCAAAACTAAGCACATGCGCTCTGAATAGTAAACGTTATTCAAGCTCTTATCCAGCACATATTCACCATATCATGCAATGTATGACAGAATAATCAAAGCATAATTACAATCCTTTGACTTTCAGAATATAGAAGAGTAGACATTGTATTAATCTATATCCCTGAGGTCACCCCTTTGTAACTGAACCACATATTTTAAAATCCATAAAAAACTTATACAATGTATATATCTACCAAGCATTGACAAATGAAGTATAGGACAGAACTTTGGAGCAGATATAATACATAATAATAATCATCACGCATTTAAAATTTGTACATCTGATATTCTGTGTCTATAATTCCATGTGAAATATCTGACACACAGGACAATGCTGTTAGTGACCCACAGGGTATCATTTGAATAAATTTTATAAAGTCCAATGGATAATACAAAATATCAAAGCTCTCAGTCTTAGGGTTAGGAACAAGAAAATGTCTACTGCACAGCCATTTTTTAATCCTTGAGCTGTATCAATTAGATGAACCTCGGTACAAGTGCATTACATTTATATGAAAGCCTTTTAAGGCCAAGTATTTCATATATAGTTTATATTTTATCTGCGGATGCTGGGGCATTTTTTACCCATGGACTGTAGTTTGAAAAGTCATTTCACCTCAGTCTATATGGTTTGGGTCAAAAGATTATTTGAAATTTCTGAATTCTTCATTAAATCTAAGCAAACCTTTCCCCACAGGGCCCCTTCTTATACCAGCAATCTCAGAAGAATGTTACTTAATATGTGGTTCTACATACGAGGGTTGATCCAGAAATTCATACAATGGGTTAATAACACTTTAGGAGTGTTGACTATCAAAACAAAAATTATACAGTCATTAAATGTGACATCTGTGCAATAAACATGGACATTTTTAAATGTGTACATACAACAGTGATTGTCCAGTGACAAATTTAGGACATAGGCCACGCACCTGGGTGGGGGAGCAAGAACGTCAAACGCAACGTCAACTTGATGTCATCATTAACTCTTCTCTACATAGTCCCCATTTACTCTTGCACACTTATGTGCCCGACGTACCCAAATGCTGAAAGTGTCCTCATACCATTTGGAATCGAACTGTTGAACAATTCTCTGTGTGGCTGTTTTAAGTTCGTCCTTACTATCAAAGTGGAGTCCCCGAAGCTGGCCCTTTAGTACAGGAAAAACGCGGAAGTCCATCGGGGCGAAGTCCGGTGAATAGGGAGCATGGGCCAGTCATTGAAATCCCAGAAGATCAATTTCCAGTTGCGTGGATGCGGCGGTGTGTCCAGGGGCGTTGTCCTGGTGCAGCACAAACTCATTAAGCGGAATTCCCAGCCTCTTCCTTGCCAGCGCACGTACAAGATGTTCCCGGAGAAACTGAAATTTCATAAAAATACTATTTAATTATTTTCATACCTTAGGAAATGTTTTGGACTTAATTTGTAAATAACAAACTTTTTGAAGATATGTAACAGAATAAAATAAATATATATACAGTAAAACCTCTCCTCACGACCACCCCGGTAATACGAGCAACCCGCTATTATGAACGATTTTTGTCAGAACGGAATTTTTCCTTCTTCATAATCAATGACCACGACCCCGGAAATACGGGCACCCCGCTATTCCGAAATTACGACCACCATTTTCAGTACCAATGAGTAATTACCAATAGATTTTAACCCTGTGAAACGACCACTAATTTTCACATTTTTTTTACGACCAGCTAATTTTCATGCGTCCATAATCGTGAACTGGAGGCCGTGCTTCATGTACGAATATTCTTGGGTCCGATGGAGTAGACAATCAATTAGCGATCTTTTGTTTATCTGTTGACGACAGTAACACAATCATGTTAAGTGATCAAGGTGTTACCTGACATAATCAAATGACCAATGAATTGGTGATAATTAATTCGGCTTTTATTCGGTAATCAGGCGTTTATCACACATTGCTGACACGGGTGAAAAACATGTCGACATCCGGGTAATTACGATTTGTTTCGTACATCTAGCTTTTGTAATTTGAGACGCTTGGGTTAATATCTGGCGATCGGGATGGGATAATTATTTGGTTTTTGTACCACATTAAAGCCATACTTATATCGTAAAGAATACGCAATTTTTGAACTGGTGAACACTTCAACTTTGCGATCGACGATTAGTAGGACTGTTCGAACATTCAACTCGAATCAAAATGGGGAAAAAAAAAAAAAACGTCATGCTCTTCAATAATATTCGAAATTCTATGTTTAAAAAGGAAAATGAGCGCGTGGAGTAGGAGTTCTTGAGACTACACAAGATAAAAAAAAAAGGAGGTTAAAACAGGGAATATGACAAGTTCTATCAGTAACATTTAATTATGTAATCTTTAAGTTCAGATACTTGATTAATGTACATATCTTGCTGTAAGAGTTTAAATAGGCAATTATGAATGGGCATTCACTGCCATGTGAATTTATTCATAAAAATTCAAGCACATATTAACTTTATAATAAACATGAAAATTTTCTTGTTGTCATTTAAATGTGTGGGCATAGGCATCCCCGACTAAAATATGTATACATTACTTGGAACGTAATTTAAATCCACATAAGTCTACACATAGTCTGGGTTTGATTCAAAATCTAGGTGGGTGAAACCCGGAAATCAGACCACCCCGCTAATAAGACCAATTTTCAAAAGTACCACGGGTGGTCTTAATAGAGGGGTTTTACTGTATTTTTTTTTTTTTTTAAAAAGAGATCTAAATATTGATTAGATAGAAAAATGAAAGATTTTTACCTTCGAAAAATAGTCTGCCGTCACTGTCTGACCATCCTGCACCTGGTGGATAAGCAGCTTTCCTTTCCGATCCATAACAAACACGAACATGTGTTTTTTCATGGAACTGACGGCTTTTGCCTTCTTAGGTGGAGGAGATGAAGACGTCTTCCATACTGATGACTGGCCTTTTGACTCTGGCTCAAAATGGTGGAGCCAAGTCTCGTCGAGCATAATAACTCTGTCAAGGAATTCGGTACCTTCCCTTTTGTAGCGTTTCAGGAACTCTTGCGAACAGCTAACTCGTCGCTCCATGTCATGTGCACTTAACAGCCGCGGAACCCAACATGCACTGACTTTTCTCATTTTCAAATCCTGTGTCAAAATTCGTTCAACAGTTCCATAAGATGCCCCTATTTTATCAGCCATTTCATGTACTGTCATGCGTCTATCACTGTTTACCACAGTTCTGACGTCGTCAATCAGGTTGTGACGCATTGCAGGCCTACCTTGGCGTTCATCATCCACTATTGAAGTCCGACCCTTCTTGAATCTCCGGTGCCACTTAAACACAAGTTCTCTACTGCACTTTATTCCCGTTTTCTCCATCATCTGAAATGTCTGCGTTGGTGTACGACCAAGATCATGGCAGAATTTTATAACTGACCGGCATTCTAATTTTGGTGTTGACGTCATGTCACTATTCCCTTGGATTTTCTATCTTATGAAAAATGCTTTGTCTTCATAACAACTTTCACAACAACGTATACAACATGACGTCATGATGTCATACTAGCGTCATACTAATTTGCGCCAAAAAATTCAAGCTAAAATTTAAGAAAACTTGATTTGTTTAACAGATATTTAATTTTTTTTGACGCTCCCCCGCTTAAGCGTACATATGTTACTATGGTAACGCAGTTTAAGGCCGCTAGAGATAATTTGGTAAAAATTTTAACTTTTATGCAGTTTGTAGATACTGAACTACAATATTACCAAATTATACACTGAACAAGCTAGTAATACGGAAGTAATTGGCCCATTGTACGAATTTCTTTATCAACCCTCGTACAATAGGAATTTTATACTTTATATGCTTCTGGGTTTCAGAATTTAAGATATCTACAGAATTCCTTATTTATATCTTCGGTGTGAAGTTTCAAAATTTTTGATGGATCCAAAAGTAGATCAAGGATCAAATTATAGTCATAAATTGACTAAAGCTTATAATGCTTGTAGTATTGATTAATCATGTGCAGTTAAAATGCCACCTGACTCTGAGTTCAAATTATTGGAATCAAAGGGTAGAAAACATTGTAGAAAAAGGAGACAATGCATGTTACCAGTACCTTCTCCTCTACCCACAATATGATCAAGAGCTCTTTCCTAAGCATCATAATATACAGGGTTGTTTGGTAAAGGGATTAGAAGCCTATTAAACTGATGGTTCAGTATGACTTGGCATTATCTAAGAAGGGGTGTAATGATACATTAGGAAGTTATTTAAATGTGATAGTGAGCAGGCTGATTGTACTGCATCAATGAAAAATATGTTTGAAATTGATAGTGATAGCGACAGATACCATGAATATTGTTTGGTAAATTTGTAAAGAACATTAAATCCTTTCATCATCTACCAGATCTAAAGCAGTCTAGGAAAGAAATTTTAACTATTTCAAAATTAAAATTTTATCAGTTCTGAGGAAGTGTTAAAAGTTGTCTGTACTTGTATAAAAACCATCACTTTGTTCAACTAGCGTATGTTTCATGTACATGTACTATTCGTTTATCTTCATTTATGGTTTTACTATAGATGCAAACATTTAGAAAAGCCTTGTGGCAAAAGGATAAAATGCCAGTAGGCTACGTTCTCTTCCTTTTCTAACAGTGTTGTCTAAAATCATCTTCCTCAAGGTCATTAAAGTACAGGTAATGGGTTACTGAGTACCTCAGAATTGCTCGATAATCAGCGAGTTCTCCCTTTTCTTCAGAAACACAATACAAGAATGTTGTTTGCTGTTGAGCTTGTTAACTCTTTGCCAAAAGTGTAAACCAAATTCAAGCACAACACATGTGCTGTCTAAACTTGGATCTACATGTCTTGGATCTTCCGGTACCAACATTATCTTGTCATATTTACTGACTGAAAATGTGAATGAATTAGCACATTCAGGGTCAACCTTGCTGCTCATGACCTTCCATATCAATTTGTAATTTCATCTGAAAGCAGCTTCTTGTGTACCAATACAGTTACAGACAAATGGTTAACCATCCCTCTGACAAGATTGGTTACTTTTATTAGTAAGTAAGTCAGATGTAATCCATATTGCATCCCTTACATTTCAGCAAACTAACCCTTGACATAACCATTACCTCATTTTCTATTGATGAACTCAAACATGTTTGCAATAGAGCACTTTGAGTGGATGGGAAAGAGTTATGCATCAGAAAAACAACTTTTATGTCTCAATATTTTTGTCAGAGGAAAAGAATTTTTTCTGATAATCACAGCAGTAGCAAAGTCAAAATATGAAAGAAGTGGAAATTTTTTTAAAAACAAAATCAATCACATAAAATAAAATCTAAATATTTTCAGAATTTTTCAAAACAGTAACAACAGAATGGAGAGGTAAGGTTAAAATAAATAAACGGGTTTAACAAGAGCATTCTTGATTAAGATATATATTAGTTTATGCAGTTTCTTGTATCTGCCAGAGAGAATTCAGAGCTGGCTCTTGCAGATACAAATAAATGTACATGAAAGTATTTTTTCTGATAAATCATGAAAAGCATTATCAAACTATCAGTGCCTTAGATCGAATACCAAAATGCTGCTTAATACACTAAATCCAACAGGTAAATGATGACAAAAATCATATTATAAAACACAAGATCAACTTTGAAAGACACACATCAAACTTTTATGGCATATGGATGAATGCAGCTTCTATGTATGCATTATTGTTTTAAAATAACCTACAGTGGCAAATGCACCGAAAGGCATGTAACACAACCATAGATTTACGAAATATTACTGTACGGTGAGATTTGTGGGTTTCTTTTCAAAAGTGTATGCATGATTCTTCAGCCATTTGCCATAGTAGCCAAAGTATTCACCAGTGTATTCAAAACATTTTTCCTCAAAAATGTCTCCAATCCCCGCACATTTTCCACACATCTCTCCCTTTGGGTGGCAAGGCAAAATCAATCCTGTTGTTTCATTTGAATCTAGATGCAACACTGCATATTGCCACATTCAACTATCTAACAAGAGCACCGCATGCGGGTGCCAACACTCGGCTGTGGATGCTTGATCTTTGTGACAATTCTATGTCAAAAAAGGGGCACAAGTCTGTCAAAAATACTTTGACAGTTACCTGCCCTTTTTGTCTAGGTTTCCCTTTTGATAATTAACAACTTGTCCAAGTATGAAGTAAATATCTTCAGTAATAATAGAGATATTATAAAATGTCAAAGTTTTCACACAACAATGCAGATAACAATGACGATGCCAGGGCTACAACAATACCTGGATGTTTTCTTTTAAAACAGCCAAGCTAAAAATGTCCATCATATATGGAGACATAATCAATGAGTTTATGATGGCTACCTACAGGTTCTAAACTTATATGCACACAACTCCTTTCATAGTACAGTAACATTCATACTGTTTCAAGGTAGTGCTCTGTAATCAAAAAGCCAGTTTAACTTTCACTACAAATAGCGACTTAAACAGCTTTTACAGAAGGAATAGGTCAAAAATAGCTTTTAAAGAAGCCATAGATCAAGGACAAACTGCACAGAAAGTGTGGTATGATCTTTTCTCAAAATCATTGACTACATGTTACTGTACAATGACCTAGATAATTTTGATTTGCAGTGGAAAAATATTTCTGCACCATTAGGATATTTATTTAGTAGGTAGCAAAAAAAAAGAATCAATCCATTAATATAAAAAAATACCTTTTTACACCCCTTATGAAGAGAGTCATGAAAATATCACAGTAAAATGAGTAAATTACTGTTACAAGAAATTTGCTCCTTTCCAAAAATATTCTCCATTTTATTCACAATTTTTTCCTTCTTTTGATTACTTGTTGAGTTACAGCTGTTCCAGTAAATGGTATTCTTAAATTATCCTATAATAAAATTATGGTAATAATTGAAGCTAAGTAAACCTTTACCAGAAAATCCAATGTTTTGACGACACTGAAAAAGAAGGCTTATGAAAACATGTATGACAATGTAGATCTAAGATTAGACACAGTCTGTGCAGTCCAACCTTGATTCAAACTACTAACAAAAATTACTGAACTTGTGATTGATATTCAATAGGTCAAGTAGGGTTAAATTTTATCTAATCCTTTGAGTGCCACAGGCAGAAGCAGGAGCTTTTGTGGCTAGCACAGATCAAAATCAGGCTGCACAAAACACAAAAATATCCCCTCCAAGTTTTCTACTAGAATAAGATAACAATCTTTTAGAGTTCCAGCGAATTGTATTTTCAGCTGTGGAAAGAGGTCAAGTTTATATATTTTGCCCTGCAAGAGTTAAAAAAAATCCAACTTGACAAAAAGACTTACTTGCAAGCCTATACAGTTCCAGCTGTGAAGTTACTTTCACATCCAAAAAAGACAAGACTCTCCCTCGTTGTTCCGCGATACATCACAAAATATTACATCAGTGATAATGCCAGTCAGTTCACTACTATCAGACAGTCTCGGATTCTGTAAATCAATAAATAAATAATCAACTAATTATTAATCCTTTACCAAACAATTCCATGTTTTAACAACCCTATTATGGAGCAAGGCTTTTGAAAAGATTATGGAAATAGGAGAAAATGCTGGTTGACAGCATTTTCTCCTTTTCCCTCTGTGCTTTCTCCCCCTTTTGAAGATAAATTCCATCAGTTGATGCAAATTTCATTTTTTTTTCTGTGAATGGTTTCAATTTCGACAATTCTTAAGTTCTGTTGTGTTAGAAGGGTTATGTCTTAGACCCATAGGTGAATAAAACACAACATTATACTGAACAAAACTTCTAACCGAACCTTATTTTGAACTAAGATATTATGCACAAAACAGACATATTTTTAGGCCAGGGAATCCCTCTCAAGGGATTCCCTTGCCTATAGCGATCGTAAGCTGACTTTTCCGAACTACTTTCAGACAAAATGTTGTACGGTGTGTCCGCTCTATATCGCTGAATCCGCCAAAACAACTAGTTTCCTAAGTACAGAGATTGCTTATCACACGGCGTGAATGTTTTCCTTTCCTTAAAGCTTTCCGACATCTGCATAGTGCTATGGAATTGCAAGGGTATTACAGCCCTTTAATAACTAACGAGTGTGTGTTTTAAGGGTTGTGTCCCTGTTGAATACACAACAGACGGTCAATACCTTTTCCATCACTGTGATTGGATACTGAAATCCTCTCGTATTATAGACATGATTACTGCCCCTGATATCACTTTCTAGTGTACTAGCACGAGGGAAAAACCCGAGAACCAGTTTTCTCTTTTTAGTTTCCATTGTCACTTGCTAGTTACTGTCCGCGTTTCAAATAAAGATCAAAGGGAACCGCGCGCCGCGTCTCCTTTGACTGCCTGGTGAAAAATTGAGATATACGGTTTTCCATGGAAATGTCGATAGCTGAATGAGATTATTGGTGTATTAACTGCATTTATTATCAGTTTCTTTTAATCATTTAGAACTGAACTTCATTTTCTCTATATGTTTAGAAAAAAAAATCAACAGATTTAAGAAAAATGCAGAAATTAAAAGAAATTATACTCTCTTTTTTTCTGTGTGAATTAAGACATTCCTCTTTTTGTCAGAAGAATAAGCAAACATTATGGAAAAATAAGAATTTTTTGTTGTATCTACATTTTTCGATAATCAACCATGTTATCTGCTTATATTTTTTTTTGCAACGGCTGTTGATTGATTACAAATCATGAAAGTGTTGTGCAATCCTTGGCCATTTTTTAACTCTCAAACAAAATAATTTGAAAATAAAAGGTGTGTTTAAAAAATTAGGCTTTATCAGTTATTCATCACATTTACATACCTAGAGTTTCATTCACATGACTGGTAGTTTCTGAAACATTGTTTGAAAAGGAGAAATGAAAGTTTAAGAATATTTATTTTGAAATACATCCGGAATGTGCAAATTCATTTTAAGCGCCAGAAGCCGTTGTTGGAATCTCTCTCTCTCTCTCTCTCTAATGGGACGAGAAGGGCTAGTGGACGTCTTTGTATGATATAGTCAAAAGAATAGATTTAGATCGACTGTTTGAGAACAAAACTGCGATGTACTGACATCACCCTGCCTTGCGTTCGCGATATTAAGCGTTGGTATTTGCATTGTGTCCAATTTTAAATTGTGTCTTATCTTTCTTATCATTGACGGTATTTATTTGAAACTTGAAATTTATGTGCGTTATCATAAAGATCAACCGTAACCAATAAGGCAAATAACTCAAAAATGAATTTGCTTGATTTAAGCCCCTTTTCGACTTAGAAATTTTTAAAGCCATTATCATGCACCCTATAGCCGAGCGTTGGTATCCACTACTTTGCTTCAGCTTAATTATAGAATCTGGCTTCTGAGCACTGCTTTTTTTGCATTAATTTATTTTTTCCTGTTGATTATTGTGTTATTCCATATTATGCGTGACAGCACCCCTTTACCAATGAATTCTTTTGGTATAATTGAATTGGCCTGACTGTCTGTATGGTAGTGATAATTAGAAAATGAGGTCTTGTGTGAGTTCGTATCCTTTGTTCTTAAGAGATTACAAATCACCAGATTCCTGGCCTTCAGTACTATCAGTACTTTGATTATCTTTTGTTTTGCATGCCACAATTTTGTGGAGTGTCCCTATGCAGTGCACACAATCTGCATCATAATCCACTTGAAATCATTCATTCATGGGGTTAAAGGTTCAAAGATTTGCTTACAATCAAAGAGTTACATGTGCTAATACTTTTTTATCATTTCTGGTAGGAATTCAATCAAAATGTACATCCGAAAAAAAATAAAAATGCTGTAAACATACGATGTATGACTCCTGCAGACTTTGGACGAGAGGTCTATTTCCTGATTGGTGGGCTTTCAAAACAATATTTTGGTTTTATTTTGTTTAAATTATTGTGTTCATGGACTAGCTTTTGTTTTACATGCCTGTGAATCAAAACTCATCATTTTGAAAAACATGAACACATTCAGTGACTTAGATTTTCAAAAGGAGTCAGATTAGGGTCCTGAAACATACTCCTAATTACCTCCCTTTTATCAGTTGAATAAGATTTTTTTCCTCCGTATTTATTATCTGTAAAAGTAACTGTAACACATTGGCATGTTATGTCTTGATGGCACTTTATAGTCACATGACATATGACACATTTAACCCAGCATGTGACTGCAATTTGTTGCATCAGTACATTACTGCAAAAGCAGCATTGTTCAACGTCATTCAAACATTAAATGACACTTTTTTTATATAAGACAAAGCATTTATTACAAAAAATGCCATCCAGTGTTTGAAAGATGTTTAACAATGCTGACTTTGCAGCAATGTATTGAAATATGCACCTAAGGATTTATCGACCAGACCCAGAGTTCTGGACAATGTAGATCTTAGATCAGGCTGCACATTCTTCATTATCAATATCAGACAGCACATTTTTTTTGTGTGTGTAATGATTGCAGTCTAATCATAATTGACACTGTTAATCAAAACAGTTTGCTTGTTTGGTGTTTAAAGCCTTTTTCAACCTTGTCCATTTATCCTTATCAATGCATCTAAATATAGAGGGTTTCTTCCGCTAGTACTTTACACAACATTTTCTCAAAGCCATTGGCTACTGTCCCAAACATACATCACCTAAACAATTTTCAGCTGTGAGAGAGGAATCTGTACTTTCCTAAATGACAATGACTGCTATCAGTCCTTGGAAAGAACATGGCCAGGCTGGGAACACGGGTAGGAAACTTTATATTCGGAGCCAATGGCTCCAACAAGAAAATGTTATGTTGGTTCTGAAATTGGCCGCTAAAAAACAACTGAAAAACAAGAGGGCCATGATGGCCCTGGGTCGCTCACCTTAGTAGAGTGCCTTTAAGGTTTTTCTTTAATTTGACCATGGGACCTAGTTTTTGACCGCAGGTGACCCAATTTCAAACTCATATTTCATGAAGACAAACATTCTGACCAATTTTCAAGTCAACTGAGCAAAAAATGTGGCCTCAAGTGCCCTAAAGATATTTCTTTAATTTGACCTAGTGATCTAGATTATGACCCCAGATGACCCAAATTTGAACTGGTCTTTGACTATATCAAAAGGAACATTTTAACCAATTTTCAAATCAAATGAATAATAAATGTGGCCTCTAGAGTGCCCACTAGCTATTTCTTTAATTTGACCAAGTGACCTAGTTTATGACCCCAGCTGACCCAAATTCAGACTCATGTGAGATTTTACAAAGACAAACATTCTGACCAATTTTCAAGGCAATTAAGCAAAGAATGTGGCCTCTAGAGTGCCCACAAGGTATTTCTTTATTTTGACCTAGTGACCTAGTTTATGGTTCCAGGTGACCCAAATCCAAACTCATCTGGTATTTCATCAAGACAAACATTCTGGCCAAATTTCAGGTCATTTGAGCAATAAATGTGGCCTCCAGAGTGCAAACAAGATATTTCTTTAATTTGACTCAGTGAACTGGTTTATGACCCAAGTTGACCCAAATTAATCTTATATGAGACTTTTATAAAGACAAACTTTCTAACTAATTTTCAAGGCAATTGAGCAAATAATGTGGCCTCGAGAGTGCCAACAAGGTATTTCTTTAATTTGACCTAGTGACCTAGTTTATGACCCAAGATGACCCAATTTTGATCTCAATGAACTTGTTTTGTGCTTAGATGGGAAAGCAAACTTAGAAGAGAATCACTACATACCAAATATCAAAGCTCTACGCCTTCCAGTTTTAAAGAAGAATTTTAAAGTTTTCCTTCTTTGTTCCTATGTTCGAACTTGTGACCCCCGGGGCTGGGCCAGTTTTGACCCAGGGGCATCATATGAACAAACTTGGTAGAGGTCCACTAGGAAATGCTACATACCAAATATCAAAGCTCTACACCTTCCCGTTTAAGAGAAAAAGAAATTTAAAGTTTTCCTTCTTTGTTCCTACCTTCGAACTTGTGACCCCCGGGGCGGGGCCAGTTTTGACCCAGGGGCATCATATGAACAAACTTGGTAGAGGTCCACTCTGAGATGCAACATACCAAATATCAAAGCTCCACACCTTTCGGTTTCAGAAAAAAAGAATTTTAAAGTTTTCCTTCTTTGTTCCTATGTTTGAACTTGTGACCCCCAGGGCAGGGCCAATTTTGACCCCAAGGGCATCATATGAACAAATTTAGTAGAGGTCTACTAGGCGATGCTACATACCATATATCAAAGCTCTATGCCTTCTAGTTTTACAGAAGAAGATTTTTAAAGTTTTCCTTCTTTGTTCCTATGTTGGAAATTGTGACCCCCCCGGGCGGGGCCAGTTTTGACCCCAGGGCCATCATATGAACAAACTTGGTAGAGGTCCACTAGGAGATGCTACATGCCAAATATCAAAGCTCTACGCCTTCAAGTTTCAGAGAAGAAGATTTTTAAAGTTTTCCTTCTTTGTTACTATGCTCAAACTTGTGACCCCTGGGGTGGGGCCAGTTTTGACCCCAGGGGCATCATATGGACAAACTTGGTAGAGGTCCACTCTGAGATGCAACATACCAAATATCAAAGCTCCACACCTTTCGGTTTCAGAAAAAAAGAATTTTAAAGTTTTCCTTCTTTGTTCCTATGTTTGAACTTGTGACCCCCAGGGCAGGGCCAATTTTGACCCCAAGGGCATCATATGAACAAACTTGGTAGAGGTCCACTAGGAGATGCTTCATGCCAAATATCAAATCTCTATGCCTTCTAGTTTTACAGAAGAAGATTTTTAAAGTTTTCCTTCTTTGTTCCTATGTTGGAAATTGTGACCCCCGGGGCGGGGCCAGTTTTGACCCCAGGGCCATCATATGAACAAATTTGGTAGAGGTCCACTAGGAGATGCTACATGCCAAATATCAAAGCTCTACGCCTTCAAGTTTTAGAGAAGAAGATTTTTAAAGTTTTCCTTCTTTGTTACTATGCCCAAACTTGTGACCCCCGGGGCGGGGCCAGTTTTGACCCCAGGGGCATCATATGAACAAACTTGGTAGAGGTCCACTAGGCAATGCTACATACCAAATATCAAAGCTCTAAGCCTTCTAGTTTTACAGAAGAAGATTTTTAAAGTTTTCCTTCTTTGTTCCTATGTTGGAAATTGTGACCCCCCCGGGCGGGGCCAGTTTTGACCCCAGGGCCATCATATGAACAAACTTGGTAGAGGTCCACTAGGAGATGCTACATGCCAAATATCAAAGCTCTACGCCTTCAAGTTTCAGAGAAGAAGATTTTTAAAGTTTTCCTTCTTTGTTACTATGCCCAAACTTGTGAACCCCGGGGCGGGGCCAGTTTTGACCCCAGGGGCATCATATGAACAAACTTGGTAGAGGTCCACTAGGAGATGCTACATACCAAATATCAAAGCTCTGCGCCTTCTAGTTTCAGAGAAGAAGATTTTCAAAGATTTTGCTTTTTTTTCCTTTTTGTTGCCATGGCAACCAGAGTTGTGGATGGAATTCAATTCTTTGAACAATTTTTGTAGAGCTTCACCCAAGGAACATCCCTGCCAAGTTTCATCAAGATTGGCCCAGTGGTTTAGGAGAAGAAGATGTTTAAAGAAATTGTTGACGGACGCCGGACGCCGGACATAGGGCGATCACAATAGCTCACCTTTAGCACGTTGTGCTAAGGTGAGCTAACAAGTAAACTTGTCATTCTTTGTAATTATGATTGTGTTCATATGTCATTGAAATTCCAAAAAAGGAGAATGTCATGCAATGCTGAAGTCTTTCAATGTGTTTTCTACACTACGGAAAGCTGTGGAATGTGCACAGTATTGTCTGAATCATTAATTTTGTGTTGTATATTGACTAGCCAAAATAATATGTCAACAGTCTAGATTCAGTCTTTTTTGCCATTAAATTAGCAAATAAGAGAGAGGTTTGCTGTCCTAAAATGATGAATTAGTATTTTGAACTGTTATAATTGCTGCTGGTAAAGAATTGAAAATAAATAGGGTAAAAATGATAAAAACAAAGAAGGGCTCCGATTATGTGAACCGGCTCTGAATATGTAAGTTGGCACCTATTGATGAAGGCATCCTTTTAAAAAATTAGTTTTTTCGTTAGAAATTACTTAATTCATAAGCTCTGTTTTCCCGGAAATACCGTTCAGTCCAAAATTTAATACATTAATTTTGTTCAATGGAATAAATTTGCTAATTTAATGGCAATATCAGACTGAATCTTGGGTCTTGATGTATTATTTCAGCTACGGTCAACCCACAGCACAAATAATTCAGACAATACTGTACACATTCCATGGCTTTCCATAGTGTAGAAAACACATTGAAAGACTTCAGCATTGCACGACATTCTCCTTTATTGGAATTTCAAGGACATAAAACACATAATTACAAAGAATGACAAGCTTACCTGTTTTTCAATTGTCTTTTAGCCAACAATTTCGGAGCCAGAAGACCAACACAACATTTTCTCATCAGAGCCATTGGCTCTGAATATGAAGTTTCCTAGCCATGAATCAAACTAGTGATTTCAAGTCCTATATAATACCAGCTGCCCTACAAGTCTTGGTCTATCAAGCACATTATGTTGCATGCAACATGCTTAGATTTAATTTTCTTACATACCAAGTTAGTAAACAATGAATTCATTGGTCAAAATATCTCATATAATATCAAACTGTGCAGACCCAAATCAGACTGTGCATGATATCATCTTGATTTATACTATTTGCAAATGTATCAAAGGACATACCAAGCTACATCAATACAAAATATAAAGATATAAATGCACCAGCAGTTGTGAGAAGTAAGCAACCTGAACATTTGTCCAGATATATTTCTTTGTCCTAAACTCTCAGCGTACCTTTATCACAGAAAAGGTACAGTATTGTCTCTTTTTAACACCCCCTGAGGTATTACATTTTCCGATATACAATTTTCCGAGAATGACAATTATATTGCTGCCCAGGTTGTAGTCAGTGCCGACTGTGAAGTGATCGCATTTTTAGAAACACGCTCTGTTTAATGCAGAAAATCTATTTAACCGTCGATCATGATTCACTTGGAATTTAAATTGCATTCAAAATTAGTATGTGAAACTGTTTATTGATACTGTTCACTTTCTTAGCGACTTTCCAAGTTAGTCCACAAACTTTGTTTTACCAAAAGTTTAAAATGTTACTAAAGGCGTATGTATGTTCAGATAGTCAGGTGTTAGTGACATCGATTTGTGAAGTTTCAGAATTATGTTGATGCCATAAGTATATTCCAGCTGCTTTATTCCAACACTATCAATGGATTGGTGGTCTGGTTAGCCCATTTTCAGTTCGGAAAAAGCTGGGGGGGTGCTATTTAGAGGGAGAATGTCTATAAAGGTCATTATGGTATACTGCATGCATTTAGATAAAAATAGGCAATATTGTAATTTTAACAAATATGGGCTGCAATATCGAAGCATAGCAGGCATAGTAGACCAAAGATCAGGATACATATTTTTGTATGATCACTGTCCAGAAATGCAACTATGGTTGAGCTCTGCAATGGCATACTTTTAACCTTTAGTGCCAAATAAACCCAGCAACATTTACAGTCTACAAATAACACCCAAATGATTGTAGTTTTGAGGTTTCTTTTGTACAGAATGTAACACAATGCATTGATCATCTAGGATAAGATTGATCTTAATCTACAATGGGTGCAAAGGCAACTATAATTAACAAAGGCTGCAAAGGCAACTACAGTTATGAAAGGTGCACAAGGGTTACATGATTGGTTTTGTGTGTTTCTTTTTTTTTTTGTAAATAAAACCTCCACTGAAGTTAAAATCAGTGGAACTTTATCTAATCACAGAAAATAAGATGGAGCACAGCAATGCTTGATCAATATTCATTCCTTTTGTCTTCACCAAACAATCCTTTGTTACACTCCCTAAAGTAGAACAAAACATAAAGAGCAAAACTGTTTAAAGATCAACCCCAACCCCTAACTGAACTTTCATGTAAATGCCTTTTTAGCTCAATAGTCTTCCTTTCAAACATTATCATTGTAAAGCCTTTGTCAAAGCCATTTCATTTGATCAAGAGCAAGCAAAATGTAAAAACATGATGAAAATAGTGTTTAAATGTCATCACAGAGTAAGAAATCATGGAATATTGGAAAACTATTTCCTTGTTTGGTAGTTTTAGTCTTCTGCTTGTAACTCTGAAAACTCAGGCTTACATTCTGCGACCAATGACATGCATCTTTTAATCTTTTACTGTCAATAAGTATAAATCTGTTATTCTTGTTTGATATGTTATTTATCTACTTCCTTTCTCCTACACATAATACTGATATCTTTATAAAACTTTGACCAATGGATAAATTGGGCTCAAAGCTTTCTCCCACTTCTCAAATTCTTTTTATGTGCTTTTCTTTGCTTTGTGTAAATGCCAACACATGTAGTATTTTCATATTCTGAGTATTTTTTCCTATTTGGAGAAATTTACAATTTATTCTTAATTTTCAATGAATGATAAAATAATCAATTTCCCAGTGCAATTTATAGAATAAATAAAATCCAGGTAGTATATGCTGACACATTAATTACAAAATAAACTAATACCTGATGACTGTAGTTGACTTCAGCAAAGGAAGTTTCTATGGAAAAGCTCTTCATAATGACAAAAATGGGTATCGATAACTTGACATCTGATAATGGGATTCTTGAATGTTGACCATCTATCCACAATGCATTTTAATCAGTATCAATTTTTTTTCAAACTCATGGATGTTTGTTATATAGAGAGAGGGAGAGGAGAGAGAGAGAGAAGGCAAAAATGAGTAAACCTATACTTATGAATCAGCATTTGTGCACACATCCAGGAAGAACATTATCAGAAAATTTGCACTATTGCATAGTTGAACTAATAGTGACATTCATGATTAGCAGAGGGCTATAATCCTAGATATTCTGAATTCATCCTGTCTAGGAGTATTCTATTTTTGTCAATACAAGTCTAAACTTAGAAGCCAATAACCAATCCTCAATATCTATAGCAGAGCATATTTCTTTATCAAACATCAGCAACAGGCATAATCAAAGGACAGAAAGTCCTGGTAAGTGTTTTTGGGTCCGAGTTTGAGATCTACAAACAACATGAAGGAACCAAATAATACAGAGCCCCAGATAGGCTGTGTATTTGCTTATTTACCCTATTTGAAGCAGGAAAAATGCAACAAAAACTTATTTCAAAGCATCCCAAATATGTGTATGTTTCTCTTAATACGCAATCAAGGTATTTTAGTTTACAACCAAGATTGTCATCTTGATCGGCTGTGTTATCACTGAAATGCTCCCATACCATTTTCCGAACGAAGTTTTTCTAAGTTCACTTGGTTATACTTGGTTGGGAATTTGGTGTGGTATGGAATCATTTTGCCCCCAAACCTTTTTTTTCCTTAACATGGCACATTTTGTACTTTGATGTTGTTCACTTGTAACGATTATATTGGACTTTCCATGTTTACATTCAATATAATTAATCAATCCATATAGCGCAGCAGATCTCGAAAGGCTTGTACTGTAATGTCGGCGGAAATCACAGATTCACCGTACTCAACATTGCCAAATGTTACCAAAAATCTTTGTCCAAATTGATGAAACAAGATGAATAAATTTGAAATTAAGTAGCACATAACTAATAATTTATTTGACAATGTATATAATTGACAAATTATCATACAATAAGGCCTAAAAAAAAAATCTATGTTTCGGGTTTCCCAACCCTACCCAGAAAAATGCTGCTGACCCCTAAACTTTTTTTCCGCCAGATCTATGATCAAAAAAAATCCTTGGGGCACAATTTCAATACATCTCGGTAATTTTTGGCTGTTGCAGTTTCGCTCTTTCTCATTTGTCTGCATCTAAATAAACTGCTTCACGTTGTATCTCCCGTAGCCGTCCGAAAGAGTTAACAGATCCGTAACAGCCTGGGTTTTGTCTATTACACACCATAAATGCATACACACCACACAATGCTAATCAATTGATTGACTGATGGACTGTATGGTGTTTAACATCATTTTCAACATTATTTCAGTTAAATCACGGCGGCCAGTACTCCTATCCATGCTTTCCTGGAGTTTCATTTACCAGTACTCCGCACAATATTCTTTCCAAGCCACTGGCTGCTTCCCCACATAACCATCGTCGAAACAATGGTCAGCGGTGAGAGAGGAATGAATCCTGTCGCAATGACTATCATCAATCCTCAGAAAGAAATTGGCCAAGCCGGTGATCGAACCTGCAACCTCCTGTTCTCAAGTCCTGTACGCTACCGACTGAGCTACGGGGGCTTGGCATGCTAATCAATAAAATGTCGATTTTGCCACGCCCCATCTGCATTCAATGGTGGCACAATATCTACTGCAAACCAATCATGAATCACATAAAAGATTTAGTCACCGCCAATAATTTCTAAAGTCACGCCTTGATTCTTCATTATATGGTGATCATCCTGTCACGGATCTATGATAATAATGTGGTGTGTATATAACGAACAGGCAGCCAGTTTAGCACTGACAAAACTGAAAAGGTTCTTGTTGTGTGAATAACATGTGATACCTATCCAGAGAGGTAATCGATTTACAAAAAAAAATAGACAGGGCAACGGGTCTTTACCTGATACCTTAATGTAGGACCTGTTAACTGGAAAAAATCGACAACATCCAGTCTGCATGGTTGCAAAGTGTCTTTTACCTCGGACTGAAACTTGTCTCTTGTCAACAGCTACAAGAGAGTAGTGATAGAGAAGGGTTCCCATGTGACACGTGACTCTGGGTATTGACATTTAGAAATTTGAAATTACCATTTTTGACGCTCAAAAAATATCTTTCTTAGCGTTAATTTGGCACAAGAGTTTATCAGCCGGAAACGTGACAAACGCATTGATCCACTTATCTAGTGTAAAATGGCAGGTTTGAATGTTACCTTCTACAATAACTGATAAATTCATGACAAACCACGTGGTACTTCTCCAAAAAATAATTGACATTTATTGAAGATCACCTGGGGAAAAAAAAGTGAAAACCTGGGACACAACCAAGGTCATTTTAGCACCGTCCAATCAGAGACACTTAAAACTGTCTTTTCATCTTTAATAATAATTTAAACAGTGAATTTACATAAATATAGGTAGAAAACAGGAAGTTGATGCTAAAATCTCTGATTAATGATGAGGAAAATAACTTTGGTTGTTTTATGAAATGGAAAATATAGATAGGTATGTACCTGTAATAACCTAGATCTATTGCTTAGACCAGGGAGAGTGGAGGATATGCCTTCATGTCTTACAGTGTTAGCACTGGAACAAGTGTTAAGAAGAAGGTATTGGACATTTGTACAAAGAAAGAAGAAAAGAATAAAAATACTCTAAAGAGTGTGACCTTCATTTTCTCCCTTCTCCACAATGTTCTAAGCTACGAAAGTCAAATCAAGGTATTTGAGCCACATTTGAATTATCGTTTGCAAATGCTTTAAATAGAAGTCTAAAATTATTTCTTTTGGTAAACAGTTAAAAGTTTGTGTCCATAGTGATCAACTGTATGCTAGGGCTGCAAGTTAAAATTCATCCAACCATTTCATTCCAACAAGTCTGTACATATTTGATGTCAAATTGTTTAATTTTTCCATGGCCCAAGAGTCAATGACTGACTCGAGATTCAGGACCGAGTGAGAACCCTGATAGAGGCTTACAGCAGGAGACCAGTTTACTCAGACTTTGTTCTCTTGTCATTTTTGCACATAGATCTTGTTGAAAATGAAAACTGCTAGCATCCGAAGATGGCTTTGAAAAGAGTTAATTAATGTCTCCATTCATCTTTCGCACTGCGCTGAGCTGATTCACATTTAGTTAAAGTATGATTTTCAACCTGTATTTCTTAAATATCTGAAGGGATTTTATGGTACCATTGAGTGGATACATAAAAGATAAACAAACTTTTTTTTTTTTAAATTTTCAGAAACAAAGACATCACAATACTACATCAGTTGATCTCTAACAAATGTTAACTCTTTACAAGATGACAAAATTTGGTCTAGTCTAAACTGAAAGCATTTGCAAACAACATTTTTATCAGGAGCTCAAATGATGGGATTGTCTCTAGAAGAACAGAAAACATTGTTGGAAATGGAGAAAATGCTTATTATGAGCATTTTCTCCCTTACCAGCAATGTTTTCAAAAGCCTTCTACCTTAGGGCTTTAGAAACAGCTTACCAAGTTAAGGGTTAAAGGACTATAATTTCAGTCCTAAAAATCTTATATGGTCCATGTAAAAAGTTTCTTTAAAAAGAAAATTCCCTACCTACCCTACCTACAGAATCTTGGACTGAAACCCTAAACACAGATTTTTTTTTTAGGCCTAAAGAATGATACATAAAGAAATTATTTACTTTCCTTCGACCACCTATTGATAACCATTTTCCCCATAGTTCAACAATTTAAATTTTCAAGTAATAAATATTTTAACCAATTAAAAATTATAAAGAAATCATTTAGAAAACATATCTGTAACATATTAATGATCCCCAGTAGTGTGAGTCGGCTATTTCTATCAGTAGTGTGTAGTAGGCTTTTCTAGATGCCTGTTAAAGGCAAAATTTATCCACAAAAGGTAGGTTCAAAATGCCCCAAAGTTACTAAGGACCGAAATTACCAGACATACTCCCGTGAAATAGAAGGAAGCGTAAGTCATTTCAATGGTCAGATTATCCTACTCCCAGAGAATCAAGAAGGCATACTGAATGTAAATCCCATATAAAACATGGGTGCCAACCAAGCTTCCTGGCTCAAAAAAACAAGATTAACCATTTTTTCCACCCTGCAGAAAAACCCAGGGCACAGGAGATATGAATAGATGGAACCGTAAGCCATTTTGATGGTCAGATTATCCTACTCCCAGAGAATCAAAAAGGCATACTGAAAGTAAATCTCATATAAAACATGGGTACCAACCAAGCTTCCTGGCTCAAAAAAACAAGATTAAACATTTTTTCCAGCCTGCAAAAAAATCCACGGCACACGAGATATGTTCAACCCTTCTAAATGATATTGTTAATGCTGCTATCAAATCTTATCAATGGAGCAAAAATGTCAGAAAGAAAACTATTGACCAAGAGGGCCATTGGCCCTAAAGCGCTCACCTGAGTAAGGTCATCTAGGATTAATAAGGCTGAAAAGATCCTGGTCGTGATGATGTAAAATGCATGAGTGTAAGTAATCTACTTTTTGACCGATTTAGCCTATTGTTGAATTTTGAATCTAGCTCAAAACGTGGCCTCTAGAGTCACACAAGGTTTTTTTATGATTTGGCCCCTGACCTACCTTTTTGACCTGAAGTGATTTGATATCAATCTTTTCCGAGATTTCATACAGATAAACATTCTGACTACGTTTCATGAGTATAAGTCTGAAAATGTGGCCTCTGGAGTGCACACAAGGTTTTTATAAGATATGGTCCTATCACCTACTTTTTGACCTGACATGACCCAATTTCAAACTTGTTCAAGATTTTATCAAGACAAACATTCTGGCCAAGTTTCATGAGTATCATGCTGAAAATGTGGCCTCTAGAATGAACACAAGGTTTTTCTAGGATTTTGCCCAGTGACCTACTTTTTGACCCAAAATGACTCAATTTCAAACCTGTCCGAGATTTCATCCAGACAAACAATCAGACCAAGTTTCATGAGTATCAGGCTGAAAATGTGCCCTCTAGAATGCACACAAGTTTATTCTAAGATTTGGCCCCATGACCTATCTTTCGACCCAATATGACCCATTTTCGATCCTGTCCCAGATTTTATCAAGAAAAACTTTCTGACCAAGTTTCATGAGTATCAGGCTGAAAATGTGGCCTCTACAGTGCACACAAGCTTTTTCTGAGATTTGGCCCAGTGACCTACTTTCTGACTCAACATGACCCAATTTCAAACTTACCCAGACAAACATTCTGACCAAGTTTCATGAGAATCAGACAGAAAATGTTGCCTCTAGAGTGCACACAAGATTTTTCTAAGATATGGCCCTGTGACCTATTTTTTGACCCCACATGACTCAATTTTGAACTTGTCAAAATTTTATCAAGAAAACATTCTGACCAAGTTTCATGAGGATCTGGCTGAAAATGTGGCCTCTAGAGTGCAAACAAGGTAAATATTGACAACACATGACGAACAACGCACAACGGACGACCGATGACAGACACAGCACAATCACAAAAGCTCGCCTTGAGCACTTTGTGCTCAGGTGAGCTAAAAATGGCAAGGGATGTATTCCTGGCTATTTCTATCACACAATGAAAGTGAAAATATGCCTCTTAAGTGTGATTTCTGTTAAAAAAAAACAAAATCAAAACTATCTGGGCTTTGGATGGTACCCCAGGTATTCAGAAATCCTCAATTGAGAGACATAACCTACTGCAACTTTTCAGTTGACAAAAATAAGAGTTTTGACTAGAAAATGAACTAGAAAGTGTTTGCCCTCATAAAGAGATCATTTCTGATCATTTTCATGTAAAAGTTATAGCTTTGATATTAATTTCAAAAGTATCGTACATAAAACAAAATTGCTCCAATGGCAGTGATTTTGCTTATTTTCTAGCATAAACAGCTTTTGCGCCAGCTATCTCTACTTTGTGTCCTACAGGCGCAGAAGCTTGAAAATTTGCGTCAGTGACCCATTATTTCGTGTCATTGCTATGAGAAGCATTCTAGGACATTCCAACTTCTACTATTTTGTACATTGACAAAGAAAGAAAATACTTTAACCAGCCTAGGTCTGAAAATCATGGACATTATGCTGACATTATTTTTCTTCTTTCTCTTTTTAATAGGATAAAAACATACTCATGAAAAGATACAGCCACAGACAAGCCAAACAGTTAAAATATCTATCCATTGTAGGAAACTTTTTATGCAAAAATAGATGATAAACAAATAAATAAAACAGTGTTCACACTATTTAATCCTAATATATTTTCTCCCGATAAATGTCAATCGGGTGAGCTCAGATCAGAGTAGGAATTACGACCAGCGCCATGTTACAGGACTGGGTAGAGGGTATGTTAGGTCTAATCTCCACTATTTTTTTACCTTTCTATATTGTTTCAGGCAAAATTTGATAACTTATGGTTTTGTAAAAAAATGTCTCACAATATGACATATTTCCTAAAAAGTGGATTTTGGGGGGATTTTCATGCTGCAGTTGTTTTGTATTGTTTTTTGAAACATGATCATTCCCATAAGAATTTTGAAGTAAATAAATGATCATTTTTAATTATTACATGCTGTAATCAACACTGTAGATTAAAATATTTTTACCAGATCGAAATCTGGTAAAAATTGCGAAAATTATTACAAATTTAGTAAATGCACACAAGTGGTTCCAAAACCTTTATTTTGACTTCTTGAAAAAAGGTAGTGTAAATTCTAATAAAAAGAAGGAAAAATATTCACTTAATTTCACTATATCAAAAATCTGTCAATAATCCATGCAAAAATTTTGCTGATTTTATAAAAAATTTAATCACCTTGAAAATATGTAGTCTGAAGAAATACTTATTATTTCCACAGTCTGCAGACCAAGTTTTCTAAGGCAACGTTTATTCACATTTTTGATAGTTTCAATATTTTGTCTCAGACTGATAGAGATGGACAGATACAGACATATAATGCCGATGTAGAAAACTGGGAAATAAATACATATACCCTTCCAGACTTTGTCTGTAGACCAAAGGGTCCATAGACCCAATATTTCATGGCCAATAATTTTGAAAATAACACTAAAGTTTACTGTTATTGCTAAATATATTAAAATTCATTTTTATTCAAGCAACTACTGCTTGGACAAACCATACAATTATTACAGCTTCATTGTTCTCACCAGGATTTTGAAAGGTGGATTACAGGAATCCAACTCAGGCAAAAGTTGGACTCCAAACTGAGAAGGTGGATTCCAGCTGGAGAAGTTTGATTCCCATACAGTCAGGATGACTTTTCATATGCAAGTAATAAACATCTAAAAACTGTACATTTAGATTTGTAAGGTCATGGAGACATAATGTCTGTAATGGATATGTCTACATTTATGTAAGAAATTAGTAGCTAAGACTTTATTTGTAATTGCTCAAAGGATTAAATAAGTTCAATAACTTTTTACTTTATCTTTTATTTAGGCTATGTAAATAATTCAACATGATGGTACATATTTTTATATGTTCATGATAATAATAGCAACATTCTGGATCAACCTTTGCAAACAAAAGTTTATAAATTCCATTCTAATTCCATTTTAATTGGTAATTTGAAATGAATTTAGAACTGTTTGTCTATATGGACCATGACATCAATTAAATCTTTTCCATGACAATATTTTACATCTGTCCAAATTTAAAGCTTGCATACATTTGCAGATGACAGGATAAAGATGGTTTGAACAATGTATTTTGTCTTTGAAAAGGGGGAAAACTTTGTCTTGTGAGAAAAGAAGACAATTCATCTGTACCCACAAAGTTGTCTAAAGCTTTCTTCCTCAAGGTTGTTAAATTGTGGAAAATGGATTGTTTGGTAAGGGGTTAATTAGCAAAGATCAGCTATTGATAATGATCATGGAGGAATTAGTTGCATTAAGTTAGATTAGTAGTACATGTATTAGGAATTTTCTTTTGTCACAATGTTTTAAACTTATAATTAAGCACTGAATAAAAATCAAATGGAAAATTCTGTATCTTTTCATTCCTTCTTTTTTATGATCAATTTAGGCTATGAAAAGTGCCCTGGCTTTGCTTCTTCAAATCTTAGCTTGCTTGTCACAGATTTTATGCTGTTTACTTCAATTTGATGGGACAGGACAACATGGCACTATGAATTTGGCCCTCAGCATCCAATTTCTAGAGCCAAGGTAAAGTCTTGTACCAATTTAAAAACCACTTGTCTCAAGCTTTATTTTTTATTTTTTTCCTATGTAGCTGAATGCACTGGCTTTTTTGACCTACTTTTTGGTACTGAAGAAGAATGAATCGATGGTAATTTGCAATTGGTGAAAAATGTGCACATGTTTATTCTGCAGACCACTGCTGACATATTTGCTCACACATTTATCAAACAACTATTAAGCGTTGCTACTGCTAATCAAGACCCTGGGGCCTTGATTCATACCATAGCACAATAATGTAGCAGAGAATACTTCATTTATTGTGCTATTTTGGAATTTAATACATGTCATTACCATATAACCCAATAGTACTTTTCAACAAAATGAAAAACAGAGGAAAAAGAGGCAATTGCTTGTGGGGTTACTTTTCATTATTTTACTTCATATTGAGCCAAAAAAGAGTTTCAATATTCATGCAGCAATATCTTTTACATTGTTTATCTTTTTTACAGATATCTCTTGTTTTCACTTTAATACTATTCTGATCACTTGGCTGATCTGCAGCTATCCCTTTAATCCCCAGAAATTTCTCCATTTTGAAATTTGTTCTTTGATAGTATCATGCACATGTACAACGCATGAGAGATAATCCAGTAATGGTGAAAAGAGATATGAGTTGGGTGGAACATTGTTCTTAATTGAATAATTGTTTTTACTCAAAAGATCAATTAAAAAATTATCGGAGGATTGAAAGGTCATGGACAATACTCAGTTGTCTACATGTATTACCATTGCTTCACTGAAAGAACTTGTCATCTGGCGAAATCCTTTGTTGGGATTTTTTGTCGTCCACTCGGAAAAGTTGTCATCTCAGATGACAGTAGATCTATTGGCATTTCCAAGAACTCCGAGACTGTCATCTTCACAATAATTTCCATACTTTTAAAATGTGTGACGATTCATGAGAATCCATAGGAAATGCTACCCTAGAAATGGACAACACACACCCTTGCTCTACCTGAGGGTATGACTTACCAACTGAGCTACCAGACCACACTGTATGATCTACTGGTGCCAAAGATTTTCGGTGTTAAAGGGGATTTTATAGAGTTTTGTTATTCGAATTTCAATTTTTTTGTTAGATGAATACCACAAAAGACAATGGATGGTTAAATGCAATAAAAAAGTGCCAATTTGGTGTTCAAATAATGAATATGCTTTGCGATATATTCTCTGTCTAAATTTTTGCTATCAAATATGACATCATCACACTAATTTAAATAGATTCCATATAATGGATGGGCATCATTGATTAATTCACATTCCTACCAACCTTTGCATAATTCTAGCACTATTTCAACCTGCCTGACCAAGTAGCTCAGTGGTGAGCGTATCTGACTTGTTACCGGTTTGTTGTGGGTTCGATACCTGGTTGAGGTAAACTTTCTTTCCTGCTATTTTTTCACCTCTCAACTTTGATGCATTTTAGAAAAGTAGTCAGAAAGAAAGTTGTGTCAATATTGTTGTGAGAGAGCCAGGAAACACATGTGTGGGTGCAATGACCACCTTGATCTGACCTATTAAAGCAGTGTTAAATTCCAATACAAACAAATGGCATAAAACTAAAAATACATGTATCTTAAAGGGCCATCTAGACTATTAGGGAAATAGCTGGGGGGGGGGTTTCGGGGGGGGGGGGGGGGGGGGAATAAATTATTTAATTTTTAACTTTAGTGACTATGAGAATCTGAAATAGATCTAGATCTACCCCCAGAATTTGTAGGCATTTGATTTGGAGATTTATCGAGGATTGTCATGTTTTCGATACCATAAGCGCTAAATGCATAGAGAAAAAATACTTGAGTATTTACAACAATCATGCATTTACTTTCCTACCATCCTGCTTTAAATCTGCAGCTGAAACGATAGAATCTACTTTTAAACAGTTAAAAAACATTCATAAACAACATGAAAATGGAGTACATGTAAAGTGCTATAAACAGACTAACTGTGACACGTTTTAGATACTTTTCGTATCTGCAAAATAAAGAGTTCATGTGGAGGTGTTGACCAAATAATTTTATTGCATGAGTTATGAAGGATAATACCATAAGACAAGAACATATGCAATGTCCGGGAAAAAGTGTAAGGGCATGTTTTTCATTCAAGTCAGTACTGCATTAGAACTCAAATAGTAGTAGAAAACTTCCGAACCAAAATGAAACGCAACAAAACACAACAATAGAGCGGAATGAAACAAAACGGAACCAACCCCAACACTCCAAAATGAAACAGAAAGAAAACGAAACTAGCCAGCAACTAACACTTGGACTTACCACACAATAAGAGACTGTCATCCTCACAATATTTTCCATACTTTTGATTTGGTATGATTTAAATTTAAATGTGTTTTAACACCAGCATTGTGTTTTTGGCCACTATTGTGCCTTCAACATATAATTTTCACATAGACAGCAATATAGCCTAAGAAGAGTGAATCTTTTCCTTGATAATTTCAAAATAATCAATACAGTGTAATATTTTTCTTTCATATAAAATAATAACCTCACTGCTGTTGTGTGAAAAATTATCCTTATCCACTTATGTCGTGCAAGTAAAGATTCTTATTTGCCAGACAGTGGTGTTGCAACCCACTTAACATTCTTGGATGACTTTAAAATAAGTTACTGCATACTGTTAGATCTTGTGCGAATATTTGGATTCATTTAAATACATGTTGTACATTCATTGGTAACAAATTATGTCTTTGAAACTGAACATTTCTTCTAGACTGAATTTATGTCAGGGTTCGAAATTAGCAGTAGCAAGTAGCAAATTTGCTACCTGAAAAACAAATTTCGCTACTTGGGCACAAAAGTAAAAGCAAAAGGTTGCTACCTGTAATCCTGTATGCTTTTAGTGTTTTGCCAATTTAATTTTCAATGAAATAATCTTCCACTTGTTAATTTAGAAATCTGTTGAAATGAAGCTCGCAAACATCTGCATAGTTACAAAAACATGCAAGCATCAGAGTCACACAATCAAACATGTCTGTGCTTGATGATGACTTTATATTTAATATCTATATTTATAGCTACCTTTGAGAATCTTTACTAATGTCCATTTGAAAACAGTCTGCATTATAACAAATGGGCGAAAACATACAAGTATAAATGAGACACCTGAAATGGCAATTGCCAAACAGCACAGTCACTTTGCCCATGTCTTTGAAGACATGCTGTTTTAACTTCTGGCAAGCAAATCATGGGCAAAGGCAGTAATTCAAGTATGATTTTGTTGGTGGAAGGGAGGGCCATTATTTGTCTGCCCCTATTTGCTACCAGGAATGTTCCTTTTGCTACCTTATTTTAAGCCAGGTAGCAAGTAGCTACCTGCAAAATATGTCAATTTCTAACACTGTATGCCCTCTGCTGATGTAACCATTCACCTTAAAGCGGTTCTAATGAACAGCCCTACCCATTTTCTCTTTTCAGACCTGAAGCCATCTCTTTATCGTACAGGCTCTGCCAAGACGTTTATTACATTGACTTACTAATATGGGTAAAAAAATGTACAAATAAAAAACAAACATCTGTAGGGACTCTATACTCACAAGGGTCGACTGAAAGCATCTTGAATGGCATCGTCTCAACACCTCAAAGGTATTCAGCATGCCCACTGGGTTTTCAATTTGGGGGTATATGCATGCTCCAGGTTTTGAATTGGGGGTACAAAGAAAAAAACTGGGGGTACAATGTACCCCCTAGGTTTTCATTTGGGGGTGCAAAGAAAAATTAGGGGGTACAGAGTAACATTGGGCCGTTTCAGTTTTATTAATGAATTTTAACACCCTAGCTCCTTTACCATAATGAATGGGATCTTAATGAATTATGAAATTGTGCATTTGGTGATGATATGGATGCATCATGTCTCCAGGGCATGCACATACATACTTAGATATAATTGAACAGCGGTCAGGGTTTAAAAGCCGAACACGGGCATGAGTTTTGATAATCGACCACCTCTACGTAAGATTTTTCACCTTTATTCCTTTCTCAAAGTTGCGAAGTACATTAGAACTGTTTTTAAAAAGGAAGCGTAGACAGATTGATGCTCATTGTCCTAGATGATGTTCTGGCTATTTTAAAATCACAGAGGAGCAGGCCGATTGGCTCATTATAAGCTCAAACTCTGTCAAATAAAGGCCATACCATGTTAGGGCAAAATAAAACAAAATGTGTAACGGTAGAATCACTTGTAAAAACCTACCTTTCTCAGATCTTCACACTGTAAAATATTTAAATAGCTTTTGTTGTGATGACATTTTTTCTGCAGCAGACACTATACCTACAAAAATTACATGTTAATTTGCGGCTCGATTTTTCAGCTTTCATAAGTCAAAAAAATGTGTTTTAACAGTAACTGCGCATCATAATATAATTAAATGATTTTAATTTCTCACTGAGAATTAATTACCAGATTTCCTGCAAACGTGGTAAATTTTGACACCTTAAAAAATTGTAGCGAAAATTATTCAGACAGACGAGGGAGCCACAAAATATATATAGTGAAAATAGTTGGTACCCCGCTCTATGTTGAGGACAAAGTGTGGTACCCACTTACGAGGAAAACTACTTTCGTTTTGTTTGTTTGGCATGCAATACGACATGGTATCTAATTTGTACGTACAATTTAAGTAATTACTTTCCTTTTTGTACGTGCATACTTTTGACAGTGTGTGCATGCACATAAGCACAAAAAATTTGTACGCACGGAGTAGAATTTATGAATTACGTACTGCAGTCCATGATTGGGCACCCTGGTATTGATGGCATAATATGGTGTTCATGCAAAATATGCCAGGAACTTGCCAGAGTAATATAATATCAAAATGAAACTTATTAATTGGATTGTGTTTCAGGCCGTCTTCAACATTATTTCAGATATATCGCGGAGGCCAGTGTACCTATCCATGCTTTTCTGGAGTTTCTTTTGACAGTAATACGCACAATATTCTTTCCAAGCCACTGGCTGCTTACCCACATAACCATCGTCGAAACAATGGTCAGCGGTGAGAGAGGAATGAATCCTGTCACAATGACTATCATCAATCCTCACAAAGAAATTGGCAATTGAACCAGAAACCCCATTCTCATGTACGCTACCAACTGAGCTACCAAAATGAAAAAAAGAGAATAGAAAGAAAATAAAATTTCAGTTCCACCCAAAATCTTGCATAAAATATGTTGGGAGTCTGTGCAACTTTCCAAAACACAGGTCTTGGAAAAGGATTGTCATTTTGATCTACTAATTCTGATTCTGACTAGATTTTCAAACCTGCAAAAAAACGCATGAGATGACGCGAAATTTCAGCAATTGTTTCTGTGTGCTCTCCACATAAAACGTTAGATGATGCAATAAGAAATGATACTAAAGAAATGTGATAAATTGAGAAAAAAATAATAAAATTCACATTGCTATATTTCGTTCTATTTAGTTTCGTTGGGTTTGATTCCGTTTCTTTCAGTCTTGTTGCGTTCCGTTTCATTGCATTTCGCTTTGTTCCGTTTCGTTCTGTTTCGAAGTCTATAGGGACCTGAAAACATATTTCTCTACAGTGAGAAAAAGAGTATCAAAGCTGTAAGGTGGGTAAATTTTGCAAACACCCTGTATTTCTGGCCATTCCATGGTCACATGGGATCCGCAACATTTCGTCAAAAACCATGTTCGTCGAAAACGATCTTTAGCCCTGACCTTTACCCTACCCCAGACAAATTGTGGTTCAGATTTTTTTGCCAGGTAGAGCTTTCCATGAAATAAATCTAGGAATTTAGCAATCGGTATTTTAAAACATGCATGGATTTCGATGGAACACCTTTTTGATGAAATGTCATGCACCTGGTCACATGATGGTCATGTGGCTTTCTGAGAGCAGACAAAACGGGAAATCCCTTGGAAGTATTCCTTTTGTAGGTTTTTGTTTAAGTATGAATTTTACCCAAGTTGCTATGCAACCTTCAAAAAGTATGGTTTTCGTGGGACTAAACTGACAACTTTACCTGGTGCATATCTAAATGAAGAATTGATTACAAAAAACATTTTATAAACAAAAAAATCAAATTTAAATGCATATAAAAACATAAATTCTGCCTGAATCATGCACATTCAATGGCAACAACATACTTCATCCTTCAATCTTGAGCTGGAAGCTGAATTGGCGCATGGGAAAACATGCCCTCATTTCTTGGCTTTCAATATCTATAAAACAGCTTATAAATAAAAAACTAAAGATCATCAAGTACACCAAAACTCATCAAAAGCGTCAACTATCACAATAAGGGACTGTTTGGAACACTGAAAATGAACAGCTCTGAGTCAATTATCCGAAGTTTTTGAAGCGCAATGAAAAGGATAGATCAGTGTCATGGCAGCCATTGGCTCTCTCATGATGGCAGCACCAGAATACCAGAATAACAAAAGTTATTTTTGTTCCTTCTATCAATTTACATGAACCTTTGAGGACAGATTAGGAATTGTTTTAAACATCATTTTATCATAAAACATCTGAAAATATTGAGTGTCTTAATAAAAGGGTTGGAAACATTTTCTCTCCATAGTAGAAAATGTTCTGGAAAAATTGTCCATTCGTAAGTGACCTAATGAAAAAGGTCACAAAATTCTCTGATCTAATTATAGACTGGACTCTTGTCACATTATTCCAGTTTGGTCACATGACCTTTTGGCATCAAGACTGGCTGCCACACGGGAATTTTCAAGGATTAAAATTAAATATCGGACGGAGAATTTGAATTGGGGACATATCAGGTTGAAAAAAGGTAATAAAAAAATTTGTCACTTAAACCAATCTTTCCTGTAGAAACATGCTTAATGTCTTGTTTATGTTGCATTTCACAAATAAGCAGCAGTGACACTGTTGTTTATGTTCAAATTAGCGGTTCATACAAAACAGTGACGTTAATTCATTTCATAGTTCCCAAGAAAACTTGGATATCATTTTGGGTCCAAAACAGGTACCCCTCGAAAATAGGTCAGTTGACCATAGCCTGTGGACCCATATATTCATTACTTTAACATCAGATTTTGCATATGCGTCTTAGTCTTGGTAGATGATTATATAAAACTTTGGAAAAATAAGACATTGGGCATATTTACAGATCGTTAACACTTAAAAACCTGGTAGAAACAATATGATAACACTTTCAAGTTTGTTCTTATGTGTGTATGTTTTGATCTGAATCACTCTTGTGCAGGACCCATACATTTGTTCCCTGTGATTGGTCAGTCTATAACATCAAATTGACGTCATTTCCCCAGTGCTACAGTTAGAATTATCAAATATCTTCCACTTACTTGAATTGGGAAAGTGACTGCAATCTTGGTACAATATTATTTATACTGTTTTTCCAAAGTAGGTATGAAAAAGCAAGCTCGATCAGATCAAATTTTAATCGCTGCACAACATGTTTTCATCTGGCCCCGAAAGCAGATAAATAAAATCTTAACGCTAGCAAGATTTTTGTGTTTTGCACATGCCTTTGTTTACATTGGAGATAGAAACATCAAATTAGTTTCTGAGTCAAAATATTGAGATCAGAAAGGTAATAAAAGTTTTTCTGAAGTTTAAAGACGCCATTTTGGTGCAATTTGCCTAATGCCGTATAATTTTAAAGTTTGGGTCACAACAGATCATGCATGCGTGAAATATCGGTGAATATTTACACTGTGTCTGCTTTACGGAAGTATTTGTTCCCAGAAATGCATGCACGTGGCTATCAAAGTATACTGCTGATAATAAAGAAAGCACTATTTTGTGATTACCATCTTTAAGTGTTAGTCATCAATATTTAGCTAATTGAGAGTTAATTGGTTGTATCTGAAAAGTTTGTAAGGTTGATTTAAACCATTTTTACTCACAAATTTCACTTGCCTTAACAAAAATCACTGAATAAAGATCAGGTGGTTTCATTTATCTTTTTGCTCTATAGTGTTAGGGTTATTCGAAGGGATGACACATTCTTGTGTCCCATTTGTGATATTACCCCTGCCACTGAACCATAAATAGGACAAATAGCTGGAAATATGTTAAATTAGGTTTTCAATGGTGAATTTCTCTAGTTTGATGAAAATGTGTTATTTGTTACTTTGTCGTGAACAGTATAGTTATCATATATGGACAAATTTTTGTTGTTTATCTCCAGGGCCTTCGGATTTTGACCGTTTCCATTATGGCATCTTTTAATGGATAAATACAAGGTTAGGTTAATCACTTTTATTGTTGATTTGTTATACTTTGATCAATAGAAAATGTCCTTCATGAAAGAAATTAACTGAATTTGTCTGTTAAAGATGCCACTTGAACATATCGGTAGGTGGACAAAAATAGGTTGTGTCAGGATATAAATATATGATGTAAGAAATGTATGGGAAGTAATGAATGTATCCTTGGATGCTTAAACTCCGCCCCTCAAAGCTTTATCTGGGAACGGAACCATAAATAGATGATATACAAAAAGGAAAATACACTTATCAGTCCAATATGTTCTATTTCCATCAATCCCTGTCAAAATTCATGTGTGCATTAGCATTTAACTTCCAAAACTTGATAAAAAATCAAGGTACTGATAGTACTGAAGGCCAGGAAATCTAGTGATCTGTAATCTCTATAGAACGAAGGATACGAACTCACACGAGACCTCATTTTCTAATTATCACTACCATACAGACAGTCAGGCCAATTCAATTATGCCAAAAGAATTCATTGGTAAATGGGTACTGTCACGAATAATATGGAATAATACAATAATCAACAGGAAAAATTAAATTAATGCAAAAAAAAAGCAGTGCTCAGAAGCCAGATTCTATAATTAAACCGAAGCAAAGTAGTGGATACCAACGCTCGGCTATAGGGTGCATGATAATGGCTTTAAAAATTTCTAAGTCGAAAAGGGGCTTAAATCAAGCAAATTTATTTTTGAGTTATTTGCCTTATTGGTTAAGGTTGATCTTTATGATAACGCACATATATTCCAAGTTTCAAATAAATATCGTCAATGATAAAGATAAGACACAATTTAAAATTGGACACAACGCGAATACCAACGCTTAATATCGCGAACGCAGGGCAGGGTGATGTCAATACATCGCAGTTTTGTTCTCAAACAGTCGATCTAAATCTATTCTTTTGACTATATCATACAAAGACGTCCACTAGCCCTTCTCGTCCCATTAGAGAGAGAGAGAGAGAGAGAGAGAGATTCCAACAACGGCTTCTGGCGCTTCAAATGAATTTGCACATTCGGGATGTATTTCAAAATAAATATTCTCAAACTTTCATTTCTCCTTTTCAAACAATGTTTCGGAAACTACCAGTTATGTGAATGAAACTCTAGGTATGTAAATGTGATGAATAACTGATAAATTAAAACTTAATTCTTTAAACACACCTTTTATTTTCAAATTATTTTGTTTGAAAGTTAAAAAATGTCCAAGGATCGCACAACACTTTCATGATTTCTAATCAATCAACAGTCGTCACAAAAAAAGAATATAAGCAGATAACATGGTTGATTATCGGAAAATGTAGATAGAACAAAAAATTCTTATTTTTCCATAATGTTTGCCTATTCTTCTGACAAAAAGAGAGATGTTTTAAATCGATTCACACAGAAAAAAGAGAGTATAATTTCTTTTAATTTCTGCATATTTCTTAATTCTATCAATTTTTTTTTTTTTTTTTTTTTTTTTTTCTTTTCTAAACATATAGAGAAAATCAAGTTCAGTTCTAAATTATTAAAAGAAACTGATAATAAATGCAGTTAATACACCAATAATCTCATTCAACTATCGACATTTCCATGGAAAATCGTATATCTCAATTTTTCGCCAGGCAGTCAAAGGAGATGCGGCGCGCGGTTCCCTTTGATCTTTATTTGAAACGCGGACAGTAACTAGCAAGTGACAATGGAAACTAAAAATAGAAAACTGGTTCTCGGGTTTTTCCCTCACGCTAGTACACTAGAAAGTGATATCAGGGGCTGTAATCATGTCTATAATACGAGAGGATTTCAGTATCCAATCACAGTGATGGAAAAGTTGATAGAGGTTAAATGTACACCGAATAAGTCTGTACACCGTTTAAGTCTGATGTCAGTCATAATACGGCAACGCCTTAATGCACAGTTCCTGACAAGATTTGTGTAACTATAAACTCCGCCCATAGGCGGTATCGGATAAAAATAGACATCAGACTTATACGGTGTACAGACTTATTCGGTGGACGTTTAACTTTTACCTGGAAAAGTTATTGACCGTCTGTTGTGTATTCAACAGGGACACAACACTTAAAACACACTCGTTGGTTATTAAAGGGCTGTAATACCCTTGCAATTCCATAGCACTATGCAGATGTCAGAAAGCTTTGAGGAAAGGAAAACATTCATGCCGTGTGATAAGCGATCTCTGTACTTACGAAACTAGTTGTTTTAGCGGACTCAGCGATATAGAGTGGACACACCGTTCAACATTTTGTCTGAAAGTAGTCCAGAAAAGTCAGCTTACGATCGCTATAGGCAAGGGAATCCCTTGAGAGGGATTCCCTGGCCTAATAACTGTATGTCAACAAACAACGGCCATTTTTTTGTGCCTAACTCCGCCACCAGAGTGACGCAATACAATTCTCTCGAGTCTAAATAAATTAAGGCTAACTTATTAATGTTATTGCTTTTTTAACACACAACTTCAACATTGACCTGTTTTAGAATAAAAAAAATTGCAATAGTTTGTCATTGTGTTTATGTTATCAACTAGCTCCACCAGTGTCAATAAAGGTGGTTTACCAGTGGTTACAGTATCAGAATGCATCTTTCCTGATAACTGTCTCTGAGCATGGTGTGAGGTACAATAAATAATTTAGCAGCCCTCTTTACGGGCATGTTCACCTCTATATAATTTCTTGGTAAGCATTAACCCTTTCAGCGCTGAACAGTCTAAAGTAATTACAATATGCAGTACTTAATTCTTTTTTTAAAATTTAATTTTAAGTAGTTACTATTCTAAATACAAATTCTGTAACTTATTTTTGAATAAAAGTATTAAAACCCCATATGATTTTTGTTGTATATTGATCATACCATCTTTTGAGCTTTACCAACAAAGTATACTGTGTCATGTGACCTTTACACAGGTGAAAATTACAGGTAAAATGGAGAAAAATATGAAAATGTTCATAAAACTGAACATTAAACCAATAACTTATTGCCTTTTGAAGGCTTTCTTCTTTCAATAGAGTTCTAATGAATCTAAGAAAATAATTTCACCATTTCATTTCAAAAGTAATGCCAATTCCTTGAATTACAGGTGTTTCATATTCAGGTAGATATTCCTATACACTGCAGCAATATCTGCATGTACATCAGGATACCTAAATGATATCTCTGGATTATATATATCAAGTAATTCACTTGAAATGACTAGTTTATAGTTCTTGATTTACACTAGCACTTGGCAAAACAGGTAACTGTCTTGCAAAGTGATAAGTTTCCGAGAAAATATGCTAATTACAGATGAAAACAGGTAACTATGAAAAATACACATGAAACTTAGTTTTTTTAGTCTGAATCACTTGATTCCCCATCCCTATTATCATTACGTTTGTAGTGAAGGAGAGTGTGATACCTCTCAAAACAGTCCACTACACAAAGGGGCTTCTCACAGATTCTGCACCAGTAAGATGTTTCAGTTCGTAAATGTCTCTCACCTGGCTGGCGACGTCGACCAGGATTCACATTACATACCACAAATTTCCTTCTAGGATGCGCGCATTTTGCACCTTCTTTTGATGGAATGTGACTAGTGAAATGTCTTTCAGTGAGTCTAGCTGGCAGGTCAATCTGAGGTCTTCTCCCACAAGCTGGCTTTTGGTAAGTATGACACATAATGAGTTCCGTACTCAATTCACGTCGGAAATCCTCCTGACTCAAGCTATGTCGACCAGCATTTTTCTTCTGATAAAGCAGGAATGCATTAGTTGCTGCCAAATTGATAATGTGAAAGAATACTTTGACCCACCATTTCATAGTTTTCCTTGTAAAAGAATAATACTTTGTCACCTGGTCATGGCCATCTACCCCACCCATATAAGAATTATACTGTACAATACATGACGGCTTTACTATAGGGTTCCCAATCCGATCAAGTTTTAGTGTAAGTGTCATTGTGTTACTGTGCACTGTACTAAGCATGGCCACATCCCTTTTGTCATTCCATTTCATGGCTAAAAGATTGCCCCTTTGCCAAAATATAGCCTCATTATTTATTTTCACCTTCAAAGCTTGTGGCATTTCTTTGCGGTTAAGTCTTACAGTTCCAACACACATTGTGTCCTCAGCTGCCAAATGATCAAACAGGTGTGGTGATGAATAATAATTATCAAGATACAACAAGTAGCCTTGATTTAACAAATTAGATCTTCTTAATAGGCCCATAACAACTTGGAAAGAATGCCCCTGGTTCATTTCAAACTGATCACCATCTGGGTTTGGGTCATAATCTCCAGCCGTGTAAATATCAAAGTCAACCATGTATTTGGATTCACTTTCGCAAAGTGCATACAGTTTCACACCAAACCTGTCTGGTTTTGAAGGAATGTATTGTTTGAAATTCAGTCTTCCTTTCCATGGAACCATGGCCTCATCAATACATATATGTTATGTTGGTCTATACAAGTCCCGAAATCTTGATGAAACAATATCATATATTGGTCGTATTTTATACAAACGGTCAAAACCATCTTGGCCGCAAGGTATTGCCTGGTCATTGTCAACAAGGTGAATAAAACTAAGCAGATTCAAAAATCTGTCCCTAGGCATAGCATCTTGGAAGGAAGGGGTGTAAATCAGGGGATCTGTGGACCAGTAATTGCGTAGATGAGCCTTATCAACAAGTCCCATAAGGAAAGTCAGCCCAACAAACTTTTTCATTTCGCCAGCAGCAGTGTCATACCAAAGGTTCATTCTAGCATGCCTGGATGGCTGTTTTGCAACTCTTACTTGGTGAAAATACCTGTTGGTTTCATGTGCCATATTTTCAAAGTCATTATCACGTAAATATACCAGAAAATAATCGATTGGACGTGCGTCATTGTCAATATCTATCTGAAAACCAGGATTTCCCATGAACAGAGTCACGACCGGCAACTGACACTCTTTGTTCCACCCTAATCTCATATCCGACGTTAAATCTACGTCGCCTTCAATATCTAGGGCATCAAATAAAGGTAACCCAAAGTCATTATTAATGTCTTCCAGTTCAAACCCGTCGAAATCGGCTTCGGAGTCCGAATTTCCAAAGAACGCGTGAAGAAAATCTGCGTTGTCATCCATTTTGGATGGTAACTTCCGACTTCCGGTGTAAATTTACTAATTTTAGCTCAAAACACGGGGATTTCCCAAGCTTATGACGATTTTACTCCTAGAGGGATAAGATTATTTACTGCTTTATTGCGGGGGAATACCTGGGTCAGGCATGCGCACAGCCATATTACCATAGCGACGCTCAAATCAATGCCCTGTCAGAAACGTGATTAATCGTATCCCGTACGGTAAGTTTAGTATTGGAAATCGCGATTTCGCGTATCCCGCGCTGAAAGGGTTAACAAGTGCATCATGGGAATATTGTATATTTCTTCTGATGATCTTTCATGAGTTGGGCTAAAATTAAAATGGAGAAAGCAACTATCAGTTAACGACCAAAACCTATCTATGAAATATGCTTGGCAACTATCAGTTAACGACCAAAACCTATCTATGAAATATGCTTGGCCTTAAAGTAAACTTTTTTTTGTCGTGCAATTTTCTTTCGTAAAATGTAAACATTTACCGACGAGGCATTCCAGGTATGTTCACCTTCATATTTCATGATTTTAGATGTAGTTTTTAAGCGGTCCGACAAATCACCGAAATACCGAAAAATAACTGAAACACCAAAATACCCCTATTTTTCATTATTGAGTTCAGATAACTGACGAAAGTATGCAGGATTTTCCTTTCTTTAACAGAAAATGAGTTTAATCAGAGTACTTACCATTACAAAAAAAAAAAAATGATGTTGTTAATATACACTGTGATCACTGAATTACGTGGAGAATACATGTCTCGTCTATTAAACACCGAAATACCCGTCTAGATTATGAATTATCTGTATCACATTATCACTTATATTTATTATTTCATTGAATGATAAACACACACAAAAGAGAGTGCTTATGCACTTCATTTCCACATGGACGTACACTCAAATCAGACATTGCATGGTGTAGGTCTCTGATCCATCGAAACGCACAAGTAGCTCAGTACATTCTGTTCTGTTCTCTTAAAGTGAAGCGATTATAACTGAATGTGTTCAGCTGATATAATCCAACTTATTTGATGTGTCAGTTTGTCGTTGTTATTTTTAAAGAGATTTGGTTATTATTTATAATCTTATCAGCGGAATTATTGTCTTATCAATTTACTCTGATAACGTTTTGACCACAGATTCAAAATGGCTGCTGCTTTTCTAATTTGTTGATTGTTTTCTTAATGTCACATGCCTAAAATAAAAATTAAAACTATTTTTTCTAGTATACTTATGGATACGTATCAGAAACATCAACCTTGTGGAAAAGCTACTGTCGTGAGGTTGCAGAGGTACAGTCCCTGAATTGACAGGCTTCAATGGTATGTTGATATTTCGTCATTAGGTTTTAAACTAACCCTCCTTCATAAATGTAACTACAACTTATGTAAATAGCACACCTCCAATCTTCTGAACTCAATAATTAAAAAAAAAAAAAAAAAAAATGGGGTATTTCAGTGTTTCGGTGGTATTTCGGTGATTCGTCGGACCTGTTTTTAAGAAAATAATTATACGATGCATTACGAAAATACACATAAAAACAGTAAGTAAACATAAAGTTTGAAACAACTGTCTGCTTACCTATTATTTTGGGTTGAAAATCACTGGAACATTTTTACTATGATGTAGTAAAACATTGAATGGTAATCCTTCTAATTGCGGTTGTCACAACAAGCGGAAATACCTCAAGGTCTCGAAAACAGGAGCGTATGGAAAACACGTCGACCACCTTTAGGCTTTGCCTATATTCACATTGCTTACAAAATACAGCTATCTTACACACGTGCATTGTACCAACTAAATTCAAAACAGTCTAATCATCAGACTCCAAAAAAATAGAACGAACTTCGCCAAAATCAATTCTTAAAGTTCCATCTGTCTCACTTACAGCTTTCGCGGCGTTTTAACTTCACGCGAAAAACGAGTTTCCGGTTCCGGTAAATTAAACTGCCTAAAACAACCAAATGTGAAAAAATGTCGGCATTATTTTTAACTACCAAGGACGTTACGAAAAACGCAGCATAACATAAATAACAAAACTGTGTCAAGATTTAAAAATACAAGTACATAAAAACAAAGAACAATGGCCCCTGGCTGGTGGTTACATGTTATAAAATCCCACTAAATTACAAGAATAAAATGCGCTCAAAAGTCGAGCTCCTTTTACATTTAGAACAGCGTTCTACATTATCGCACTATGAAAATATGAAAGACAGGAAAAAAAAAACTCTTAACTCGCAGAGAGAAAGGGAAACGACTTAGCAGTAGTAAAGGAGTAAACAAGGAAAAAGTTACATAGTTGCGGTTCATCAATCCTGTATTTTGACGACACTGAGACGGAAAGTTTGATAACATTAAATGTGTTGTAGTTGACATTGGGTAGACTCACGAGCTGTTGCACGGCTAGCTCAGATAGTAGAGCTGCGGTACTAGAGTCGTGGGTTCGAGTCCCTTGTCAGGCACACTTTTCTCCCCTAATTTACTTCATTGGCGACGAGGTCAATTGGTGAGCGCGGGTAGACAGTACCAGCGGTCCGTGTGGACCGGGAGGAGTTGATGACTCCCAGAAAATCGGGGCGGGGGGGGGGGGGGAGAGAAGTGTTGTACTTGACGTTGAGTGGACTCACGACTAGTTGCCCGCTAGCTCAGTTGTTAGAGCTGCGGTAATATTGTTCCTGGGATCGTGAGTTCGAGTCTCACGTCGGGCACACTTTTCTTCCCTGATTTACTTCATATAGGAAGAGGAAAAAATACTGGTAACTTCCGTTTTCTCTTTTTTTCCACAATGTTTCCCCCTCCCCTACAAATCCCATCATTTGAGCCATTATTTTCAGTTCTTGTTGTTGGCTGCAAATGCTTTGGATTTGGAACAATAAAACTTTTTCCTCTGGAAAAGATAAGGAAGGCAAAACAAAAAATAATCTAAAACTTACGACAATGCGCTGTTGTATAGAGCGTAAGGTGCTTTCAAGCAGCTGTCCCAAATTTATTCCAAGTCCAGCGGCCTGGCTACCGAGTTTTCTTTGGAGACGTCTTGAACATTAAAAGGTTTCCTACTTCCAAATTGAAAGCATTTGCAAACAAGCATTTCACTGAAGGTGGAATTGATATTAAGCTGTGAAAGAGCAGAAAACATTCATGGTATAAACAGGAGACAACGCTGGTTACCAGCATTTTCTCCTTTTCCTATAATGCTTTCAAAAGCCTCCTAGCTTATAGCCTGGGGTCGTTAAAACTCACGATTATTTGATAAAGTTTTAATCCTTCCATCTAACAACCATGACAGTTGCAAATGAAGTACAACTTGTCAACGAAAATGACCCTTTAACATATAATTTTCAACGACCCCAAACTCGGAAAAGGGCTTTTGAAAACATTGTGGGAAATCTCATTTTCCGACAGTGTTTCTCTACCCTTTCAAAGACAAATGTACAACGTTGAATTCGACGTCTGCAATGTCATCAATTTGGACCAGTCTAAAATTTTGCCTGGTAAAGGGGTAAAACAAGTCTAGAGTGTCACACACACACACACACACAATAGTAGTCTTAGATGTGGAACACTTTTTTAGTTTCACTGACACATATTAGGACAGAGACACAAACAAATAGTAATCTTAGATTTATAACTCTTTTGAATTTCACTATCACATATTTGAAACATTTCAATCACAGCAGAATTTTGAAGATTTATCCATGTCGCACATGTTTACATTCTTTTTGAAATCCTGTCATAATCTTGTGTTGAGTTCCCCCATTTGGCAAAGCATATAACACATTGCCGATATATCAAATCATCTGCAGGAGCGAATCTCATCAGTTTGCGGAAATCATGAAATCGTTGCAAGAAGACATTCATCCAACAGAAACTACACGCTGCGACTATTACACTTCGACATGTGGTACCAGTAATACTGCTTCATCTTGGTTAAGCGAGCAGGCTGTGGCTAAGTATACTAGTCAGAGCTCCAGATAAGAGGGAGTGATGGTATTCTAAATCCATTATTTCTCTTCCAAACCCTATGTTATGGGTACTCATTAGAATCGTCTCGATGAGAAGATTCTAATGAGTACCAGTAACATATGGTTTAGTGGAGAATAATTAATATTTTCAATTTTGAAAACAAAACCACTCCCTCTGTCTAGAACTCTACGTACGTAACTGGATAGCGTAAACGTGCAATTAACGAAATATATTCATACTAACTAAAGAACATTAAACCCCTGTTGACGACCAGAGAGAGAACACGATGGTGATGCCGATGACAATTATCATGATCATTATTGAAATGATGGAAACAACCTATGACCAATCGGATTGCCATTCAATTCCGAATTAGAGTTTGAACTAAACTTTACCAAATAATTTCGTGTTTTAGCAACCGAGAAGAAGATGGCCTTTGAAAATATTGTTTGGCATGGAGATAATGCTGTTAACCAGCATATTCTCTTTATGCCACAATGTCTATACCCTTTTCAGAGACAAATTTCACCATTTGGGCACATTTAGATTCGTCAGGTGCAAAAGCGATCGATCTTGATGAAGCTACAGTGTTGTAAAGAGTTAAAACAATAAATCGATCGAAAAGTTACTTTGCCTTTCAGTAAAATCTACTCTTTAATGACGCAATATATACGACACCCTTTCGTCGATCATGAAGTCAAGAAACAGCCATTTCGACACCGAAAGAAAAATCAGTCGGAGAATGATTAGTAAGGAAGACATGCTGACCTATAGTTTACAGCTTGCAAACGATTCTGATGCCAGGAATTGTTTAGAGGTCAACATCGCTAGGCTTACCAAGCATGTTTTCGTTTGTCCCCAAAGATATTTTCAACAGCTGCATAATGCAGGAGAATAAAACTTGCTTTTTGTTCCATTGAGCTATTAGATATGACACTGGGCTTTATCATGGAGTATGGCTACATGTAAATACAGCAGCTTGTCTGGGAGTATGGACTTTCGCTTTACGGCAATACTGGTCAATATTTCTACCTCTGGGATTTCAGACGGATTGCATTCCATCTCTCAACAACAATGCTACGACACATTATTTCAAATATCAAACGAAATCCTTTTACATCGTGTCAAGGGTTTCTTATGTGGCTGTTCCTTTCTTTACCGTACCAGTTGTCAGTGAGTTCGTTGCTCTGACGTCGGAAGATGATTCTCGCTTATTGTTTTGTTTGTGTGTGGGGGCGGGGGAGCAGTTTTTTAGTTCACCTCAGCACGAAGTGTTAAGGTGAGGTATTGTGATGGGTCATTGTCCGGCGTCCATCTGTCCGTCTGTCCACAATTTCTTTAAACATCTTCTCCTCATAAACCGCTGGGCTAATCTTGATGAAACTTGGCAGGGATGTTCCTTGGGTGAAGCTCTACCAAAGTTGTTCAAGAGATTGAATTCCACCCATAACTCTGGTTGCCATGGCAACAGAAAGGAAAAAAATAGCAAAATATTTGAAAATCATCTTCTCTGATTCTAGAAGCCGTAGAGCTTTGATATTTGGTATGTACCATCTCCTACTGGACCTCTACCAAGTTTGTTCATATGATGCCCCTGGGGTCAAAACTGGCCCCGCCCCGGGGGTCACAAGTTCGAACATAGGAACAAAGAAGGAAAACTTTGAAATTCTTCTTCTCTGAAACTGGAAGGCGTGGAGCTTTGATATTTGGCATCTAGCATCTCCTAGTGGACCTCTACCAAGTTTGTTCATATGATGCCCCTGGGGTCAAAACAGGCCCTGCCCCGGCGGTCACAAGTTTTGAACATAGGAACAAAGAAGGAAAACTTTAAAATTCTTCTTCTCTGAAACTGGAAGGCGTAGAGCTTTGATATTTGGTATGTAGCATCTCCTAATGGACCTCTACCAAGTTTGTTCATACGATGCCCCTGGGGTCAAAACTGGCCCCGCCCCGGGGGTCACAAGTGTCGAACATAGGAACAAAGAAGGAAAACTTTAAAATTCTTCTTCTCTGAAACTGGAAGGCGTACAGCTTTGATATTTGGCACCTAGCATCTCCTAGTGGACCTCTAACAAAATTGTTCATATGATCCCACTGGGGTCAAAACAGGCCCTGCCCCGGCGGTCACACGTTCGAACATAGGAACAAAGAAGGAAAATTTTAAAATTCTTCTTCTCTGAAACTGGAAGGCGTAGAGCTTTGATATTTGGTATGTAGCATCTCCTAGTGGACCTCTACCAAGTTTGTTCATACGATGCCCCCGGGGTCAAAACTGGCCCTGCCCCGGGGGTCACCTGGGATCATAAACTAGGTCACTAGGTCAAATTAAAGAAATACCTTGTGGACACTCTAGAGGCCAAATTATTGCTCAAATGACCTGAAATTTGGTCAGAATTTTTGTCTTGATAAAATCTCACATGAGTCCGAATTTGGGTCATGTGGGGTCTTAAATTAGGTCACTAGGTCAAATTAAAGAAATACCTTGTGAGGCCACATTTATTGTTCAATTGATTTCAAAATTGGTAAAAATGTTTCTCTTGATGATATCTATGACGAGTTCAAAAGTAGGTCCCCTTGGGTCATAATCTAGGTCACTAGGTCAAATTAAAGAAATACCTTGAGGGCACTCTAAAGGCTACATTTCTTGCTCAATTGACTTGAAAATTGTTCAGAATGTTTGTCTTGATATAATGTCACATGAGTCCGAATTTGGGTCAACTGGGATCATAAACTAGGTCACTAGGTCAAATTAAAGAAATACCTTGTGGGCACTCTAGAGGCCACATTTTTTGCTCAATTGACTTGAAAATTCTTCAGAATGCTTGTCTTCATAAAATCTCTTGAAAAAATCTAGGATGAGTTTAAAATTGGGTCAGCTGGGGTCATAAACTAGGTCACTTGGTCAAATTAAAGAAATACCTTGTGGTCAGTCTTGAGGCCACATATCTTGCTCAACTGACTTTAAAGTTGGTCAGAATCTTTGTCTTGATGAAATATCGTATGAGTTTGAAATTGGGTCACCTGGGTCATAAACTACGTCACTTGGTCAAAATAAATACCTTGTGGGCACTCTAGAGGCCACATTTATTGCACAATTGACTTGAAAATTGGTCAGAGTGTTTGTCTTGATTAAACCCTACATGAGTCTGAATTTGGGTTATGTGGGGTCTTAAATTAGGTCACTAGGTCAAATTAAAGAAATACCTTGTGGGCACTCTAGAGGCCACATTTATCGTTCAATTGAGTTGAAAATTAGTCAGAATGTTTGTCCTCATAAAATCTAGGATGAGTTCAAAATTGGGTCACCTGGGGTCATAATCTAGGTCACTAGGTCAAATTAAAGAAATACCTTTAGGGCACTCTAGAGGTCACATTTCTTGCTCAATTGACTTGAAAATTGTTCAGAATGCTTGTCTTCATAAAATCTCTTGAAAAAATCTAGGATGAGTTTAAAATTGGGTCAGCTGGGGTCTTAAACTAGGTCACTTGGTCAAATTAAAGAAATACCTTGTGGTCAGTCTTGAGGCCACATATCTTGCTCAACTGACTTTAAAATTGGTCAGAATCTCTGTCTTGATGAAATATCGTATGAGTTTGAAATTGGGTCACCTGGGTCATAAACTAGGTCACTTGGTCAAAATAAATACCTTGTGGGCACTCCAGAGGCCACATTTATTGCACAATTGACTTGAAAATTGGTCAGAGTGTTTGTCTTGATTAAACCCTACATGAGTCTGAATTTGGGTTATGTGGGGTCTTAAATTAGGTCACTAGGTCAAATTAAAGAAATACCTTGTGGGCACTCTAGAGGCTACATTTATCGGTCAATTGAGTTGAAAATTAGTCAGAATGTTTGTCTTCATAAAATCTAGGATGAGTTCAAAATTGGGTCACCTGGGGTCATAATCTAGGTCACTAGGTCAAATTAAAGAAATACCTTTAGGGCACTCTAGAGGTCACATTTCTTGCTCAATTGACTTGAAAATTGCTCAGAATATTTGTCTTGATAAAATATGCATGAGTTTGAAATTGGGTCACCTGGGGTCATAAACTAGGTCTTTTGGTTAAATTAAAGAAATACCTTGTGGGCACTCTAGAGGTCACATTTATTGCTCAAATGACTTGAAAATTATTCAGAATGTTTGTCTTTTAGATTAGTTCTAAATTGGGTCGACTGGGGTCATAATTTAGGTCACTAGGTCAAATTAAAGAAATACCTTTTAGGCACTCTAGAGGTCACATTTCTTGCTCAATTGACTTGAAAATTGGTCAGAATGTTTGTCTTGATGAAATCTCACATGAGTCTGAATTTTGGTCAACTGGGTCAAATTAAAGAAATACCCTTTTGGGCACTCTAGAGGCCACATTTTGTGCTCAAATGACTTAAAAATTGTTCAGAATGTTTGTTTTGATAAAATTTCAGATCAGTTAAAACTGTTTTAAATTGGGTCATGTGGAGTCATAAACTAGGTCACTAGGTCAAATTAAAGAAATACCTTGTGGGCACTCTAGAGGCCACATTTATAGTTCAATTGATTTGAAAATTGGGTAAAATATTTGTCTTGATGAAATCTAAGATGAGTTCAAAATTGGGTTCCCTGGGCTCATAATCTAGGTCACTAGGTCTAATTAAAGAAATACCTTTAGGGCACTCTAGAGGTCACATTTTTTGCTCAACTGACTTGAAAGTTGGTCAGAATGTTTGTCTTGATGAAATATTGGGTGAGTTTGAAATTGGGTCAGCTGGGGTCATAGGTTACTGGGTAAAATTTAAGAAACACTTTATGGGCACTCTAGAGGCCACATTTATTGCTCAATTAACTTGAAAACTGTTCAGAATGTTTGTCTTGATAAATTTTTTGACGAGTTCTAAATTAGGTCATGTGGTTTGATAAATTAGGTCACTAGGTCAACTTACAGAAATTCCTTGTGGACTCTCTAGAGGCTACATTTTAAGCTCAATTTACCTAACAATTGGTCAGAAATTGAATTATGCATGTTTAGTGAATTTCGCCTATTGATTCAGGTGAGCGATATAGGGCCATCATGGCCCTCTTGGTTTTTTTTTTCATGTGCTCTTCACCTTTACAAATTCTTTGGTGAAACTTTTTTTTTTGTTATAATTCTGGCTTGTAATAAATCCAGCTGCGACAGATAAAACGTTTGTGGAATATATATAGCACTGGCAAATAACAGGAATTTGCAAAACCGGATTTTATGTCAAGATTATGTCACATAGACTTAAAGGTCTGTAACGCCGCCCCAGTCTTTAAAAACAATTTTGACACAAAAGAACAGTAGACGGAAAGTGTTTTTTGGAGGCAGTGCTACTGTCCTACGTCCAAGATACCATCAAGACAAACATTCTGATCAAGTTTCATGACTATTAGGCTGAAATTGTGGCCTCTAGACTGTAAACAAGGTTATTCTTAGACATGGCTCAGTGACCTACTTTTTCACCTGACAGGACCCAATTTCAATCATGTTTAAGATATCATCAAGACAAATTAATCTGACTTACTTCCATGAGTATCAGGCTAAAAATGTGGCTTCTAGAGTGCACACAACTTTTTCTAAGATTTAGCTCAGTCATCACTTTTTAACCCGATATGACCCATTTCACACTTGTCCAGGATATCATCAGGACAAATAAACTCACCAAGTTACATGAGTATCAGGCTGAAAATGTGGCCTCTGAAGTGCTCACAAGGTTTTTCTAAGATATGGCCAGGTGATCTACTTTTTGACCCTCCATGGCCCAATTTCAAAATTGTCTGAGATATTATTAAGAAAAACATTCTGACCAAGTTTCAAGAGCATCAGGCTGAAGTGTGGCCTCTAGAATGCACACAAGGTTTATCTAAGATTTAGCACAGCAACCTACTTTTTGACCAGACATGACCCAATTTCAAACTTGTCTGAGATATCATCAAGACAAATAATCTGACATAGTTTCATGAATATCAAGCTAAAAATGTGGCCTCTGTAGTACACACAGGGTTTTTCTAAGATTTAGCCCAGTGACCTACTTTTTGACCTGACATGACCCAATTTGAAACTTGTCCGAGATATAATCAAGACAAATAATCTCACCAAGTTTCATGATTATCAAGCTGAAAATGTGGCCCCTAGAGTGCACACAAGGTTTTTCTACGATTTAGGCAAGTGACCTACTTTCTGACCCAACATGACACAATTTCAAAAGTGTCCAAGATATTATTAAGACAAAAATCCTGACTAACTTTTAAGAGCATCATGCTGAAAATTTGGCCCTCTAGAGTACACACGAAGTTTTTCTAAGATTTAGCCCAGTGACCTACTTTTTGATCCAACATGACCCAATTTCAACCCTGTCCAAAATTTTATCAACAAAACATTCTGACCAAGTTTCATGACTATCTAACTGAAAATGTGGCCTCTAAAGTGCACACAAGGTAAATGTTGATGACGATCACAAAAGCTCACCTGCAGCAATTCATGCTCAGGTGAGCTAAAAATGCAACAATTTTCAAAACTGGAAAGGGGGAAGGGCTATATAGAACAATTTGTCTCAGTTGAATCATAGATTTCAGGGCAATTCAGCAATTCACCAAATTGGCTTAGAAAGAGAAAGTTTACTCCATCAAATCTTTTTTTTTTTCTAAATCTAGAAAAAAATCAAGATGTGTCACTAAAAAGTGACTAAAGCTCCCGAAAATACATATCACCTTGCTGTGACCTTGACCTTTACCCAATGGACATGACTCTTGCAAATTACACATCTTCTGTGCTTATCCCTACCATTCTAGGGAGATCACAGTCACTGCATTCCTTCTGGGAAAAAATGACAATAGACTAATATTTTTTGTGTATCTATTTCTTTATGATAAGTTTTGCCATAAAAATAAACAAATACTGAAAATATTCTAGTTTACAATTCTTAAAAAAAAAAAAAAAAAAAGCATGGCCAGCCTTAATATCAAGTATTACTTCAATCCTAAGAGCTACTTAACAAGAGGGTCATTGGCCCTGAAGCGCTCACCTGATTAAAAGCATCTACAGTTGATAAAGCTGAAGAAATCCTGGTTTTTATGATGTAAAACACATGAGTGTAAGTGACCTATTATTGACTGACTTGACCTACTTTTGAACTTGTCAGAGATATCATCAAGATGAACATTCTGACGCTGTTTCACGAGTATCAGACTGAAAATGTGTCCTCTACACTGCATTCAAGGTTTTTCAAAGATTTGGCCCAGTGATCTACTTTTTAAACTGTCCGGATGACCTACATTTTGACCTGACATAATAGAATTTTTCAACTAGTCTAAGATATCATCAAGATGTGCCCTCTACACTGCATACAAGGTTTTTCAAAGATTTGGCCCAGTGATCTCCTTTTTAAGCCGTCCAGATGACCAACATTTTAACCCGACATGATGAAATTTTCATCAAGACAAACATTCTGTTACAGTTTCATGAGTATCTTTCATAAAAATGAAGCCTCTACGGTGCACACAAGGTTTTTCCAAGATTCAGCCCAGTGATCTTCTTTTTGACCCGACATGACCCAATTTCAAATTTGTCTGAGATATCATCAAGACAAACATTCTGAACAAGTTTCATGTATATTAGGCTAAAAATGTGGCCTCTAGAAAGCACACAAGGTGGTATTTTCTTATATTTAGCCCAGTGACCTACTATTTGACTGATGTGACCCAATTTCAAAGTTGTCTGAGATTAGAACCAGACAAACATTCTAACAAAGCTTCATGAGCATTGGGCCGAAATGTGGCCTCTAGAGTGCACACAAGGTTTTTTGAAAGTTTTGGCCCAGTGACCTACTTTTTGACCTGATGTGACCAAATTTCTAACATGTCTAAGATTTCATCAAGAAATGCATTCAGACCAAGTTTCATGAGTATCAGGCTGAAAATGTGGCCTCTATAGTGCACACATTTTATAAGATTTGGCCCAGTGACCTACTTTTTGACCCGATGTGACCCAATTTCAAACTTGTCTGAGAGTTTAAGATAAACATTATGACAAAGTTTCATGAGTATTGGGCTGAAAATGTGGCCTCTACGAGGGTTGATCAATAAATTCGTGGACACCACCCAAAAAGGCTTTGTTTTTTATTGAAAAACAAAGCAAAAATTGTAGAAAATATCGCTGATCTTTTATGAATATGGTGTATAAATTTCACATAAAAATTACAGTAAGTTTACACAAAAACAAGAATTTACTACATCCATACCAATAAGATCAGCACAGATCAAGCGCAAAATAATGTCAAAAACGACATCAACGTTACATTTTCTCAAAGTAACAACCATAAGCGTCTACACAGCGTTCATGTCTATGCATCCACTGAGTGAAAATGTTTGCATAAAACAACTTGTGGAAAGATCTCAACACCTGTAACAACAAGCCTGTAAACCTGTGACCCTTTAACTCGGCCTTTAACTTGGGGAACAAGGCAAAATCGCAGGGTGCAAGGTCAGGTGAGTATGGTGGGTGTTCCAAGATCTCGGCCCCTTCCTGGATGGTGATGGTTGTCTGGGTTTCCACTGCACGGTGACTCGGAGCGTTGTCTATGTCCCACTCTTGTTTCCATCTCCTGTTCTGACAGTATCCTAGGTACCCATCTTGCACTTAATCATCTCCTATTCAGGTCTACAGTCAATATCTTCTGAACAGAACCATAACTCAAGCTTGTTTCTTCGCATAGTTGCCTAATTGTTGTCCGCCTATCCCTGTTCATCACCTCTTTTACCAAAAGAACATTGCTGTTACTCCATTTTTTCATCGGTTGACCGTACATTTGATCGTCTTCAATGTCCTCTCTGCCCTCATGGTATCTCTTGTGGCACTTGTAAATCAGTGATCAACATACGTTTTCCTTTCCAGAAACCTTCTCAATATTCTGTTTCGTCTGTTGTGGCGTCATTCCTAATTTCACACAAAATTTTATCACAGCTCTTTGCTCTAATGATGTCGCATGTCGCTCTGACGCACACATCCCTGTCTCCATTAACATTGTTAACAAAACAAGATAACAATTTTGAATGCTTGTTTTTTCCGGTTCTGAAAACGTTATGCAATGATGTTGACGTCATTTCCATTAAGTGCCAATGCGCGCCAAAATTAGTCTTAATTCTAATGATGTGCCATTCTCAAGAATATATAATTATGACCTGCGGTGGTCTTACTGCACTGGGTTGCCATGGTGATTCTTAGTGTCCATATACCAGATAAAGTTCTGTTAGAATTTGCACACACGTATTGTCATTTTATGGTTCTTCAAAATAGTAAAATTCAGTAGCAGTGAAATTATTTGTAACAGAGATATTGACGGTGTCCACGAACTAATTAATCAATCCTCGTAGAGTGCATACAAAGTTTTTTAATGATTTGGCCCAGTGACCTTCATCTGAGATTTTAACCAAACATTCTGACCAAGTTTCAAGAGCATCAGGCTAACAATGTGGCCTCTAGGTGGCACACAAGCTTTTTCTATGATTTGGCCCAGTGACCAACTTTTTGACCTGATGTTACCCAATTTCAAACTTGACAGAGATTTTATCCAGACAAACATTCTAACAAAGTTTCATGAGTATCTGGTTGAAAATGTGGGCTCTAGAATGCACACAAAGTTTTTCTGAGATTTGGCCCTTTGACCTACTTTTTGACCCGACGTGGCCCAATTTTTTCTTTGTCCAAGATTTTATCAAGACAAACATTCTAAACACTCTAAAGTGCACACAATGTAAATATTGATGTCAGCATGATGTACGATGGACACAGCACGATCAACTGGAGCACTAAACTAGAACTGTCACAGGCCAACAAACTACCCCAACAGCTGCCTTGTCACTGAATGACTGCCACTTTCAAAACCCAATACGTAACAAGAGGGCCATGATGGCCCTGGATCGCTCACCTGTGGCAATAGGCCAAACATTCTGACCAAATTTCACAAGTATCTGACTGAAAATGTAGCCTCTATAGCGTACACAAGGTTTTTCGAAGATTTGACCCCACATGACCCAATTTTGAACTCGTGTGAGATTTTATCAAACCAAACATTCTGACCAAGTTTCGTAAGTATTTGACTGAAAATGTGGCCTCTAGTGTGTACACAAGGTTTTCCGAAGATCTGACCTGGTGACCTAGTTTTTGACCCCACATGACCAAATTTCGAACTCGTCTCAGATTTTATCGAGACAAACATTCTGACCAAATTTCACAAGTATCTAACTGAAAATGTGGCCTCTAGAGCACACACAAGGTTTTTCGAAGATTTGACCTAGTGACCTAGTTTTTGACCCCACAAGACCCAATTTCCAACTCGCCCAGATTTTATCAAGACAAACATTCTGACCAAATTTCATGAGGATCCCACTGAAAATGTGGCCTCTAGAGCGTACACAAGGTTTTTCTAAGATGTGACCTAGTGACCTAGTTTTTGACCCCACATAACCCAATTTCAAACTCGTCTGAGATTTTATCGAGACAAACATTCTGACCAAATTTCACAAGTATCTCACTGAAAATGTGGCCTCTAGAGCGTACACAAGGTTTTTCGAAGATTTGACCCAGTGACCTAGTTCTTGACCCTACATGACCCAATTTCAAACTCCTCCAAGATTTTATCAAGACAAACATTCTGACCAAGTTTCATGACGATTGGACTGAAAATGTGGCCTCTAGAGCGTACACAAGGTTTTTCTAAGATTTGATCTAGTGACCTAGTTTTTGACCCCACATGACCCAATTTCGAACTCGTCCGAGATTTTATCAAGACAAACATTCTGACCAAGTTTCATGAGGATTGGACTAAAAATATGGTCTCTAGAGCGTACACAAGGTAAAAAGTTGACGACGGACGACACATGACGGATGACGGACACAGCACGATCACAATAGCTCACCACGAGCACTTTGTGCTCAGGTAAGCTAAAAAGAACAAAGGGCAATCACTCCAAACTACAGGCCCTTGAGGGCCTGAATGCTCTACTGGCATTGATTTTGCTTTTTTTCTACCATATGTTATGAATTAAAGATGCAAAAAGGAAAAAAGCAAACACGCAAAAAAATGAGGGGCGGGGGGGTTTATTGCAACTGGACTTGAACCCACTAAAACAACACAAGTAGGCATGGTGAATTAAACAAATAGTGAAAAAAATTGAAGCACAATTTCTCAAAACTAATTGTTTGGAATCCAGCCAAATCTGATAGGGTTTCAGAACTCATTGTTTTAAACAATCCCTACAAGTTTCAAAGAAATGTGACTAATAATGCGGACTGTGTTGAGTAAACAATAATAAGTCGTCAATGGATGCTTTTCCTAAATCAATTGCTAGATTTTCTTCATTCTTAATAGAGTTCAATCCCTTGATGATACAAATAATCTTTGCAAGTTTCAACAGAATTGAATAAAAAAAGCAACTTAATTGCGTAAACAAGAAATGTAAATTTTCAACTTTAAATGGCCCCTTTTCCCAAACTGATTGTATTTTTTTTGCTTTTTCAAAATCAATAGGGTTTAAGCTACTAATAATATAAAGCAACTGTGCAAGTATTGTGAAAATTCAACCTCAGACGACGTTATCGCGTAAACAGGAAATGTAAATTTTCAAATTCAACTGGCTACTTTTCCTATATTGATTGTTGATTTTTTTTTCAAAATCATTAGGGTGCAACCTATTGATGATACAAAGCAACTATGCAAGTTTCATGAAAATGCGATTACATATGCAGACTTTATCACGTTAACAAGAAATTGAAATTTTAAACTTTAAATGGCTACTTTTTCCACACTGATTGTCAGATTTTGTTCAAAATCAATAGGATTCAACCTATTGATGAGATAAACAACCTGTGCTAGTTTCACGAAAATCCGACCACAAATGAAGACTTTATTGCGTAAACAAGAAATTGAAATTTTGAACTTTAAATGGCTACTTTTCCCACACTGATTGTCAGATTTTTTCCAAAATCCATAGGATTCAAGCTATCAATGAGGTAAACAAACTGTGCAAGTTTCACGAAAATCTGACCACAAATGAAGACTTTATCACACAACGAGAGGCCCTTGAGGGCCTGAATCGCTCCACTGGCATGATTGTGCTGTTTTTTATAGCATACGCTATGAATTCATGAAGCAAAAAGGAAAAAAAATGCAAACACACCAAAAAATGGGGGAAAGAGTTGGTTGCAACTGGGCTTGACCCCACTAAGACTACACAAGAAGGCATGGTGAATTGAACAAAATTAATAGTGAAAAAAAAAAAAAACTAAAGAAAAAAACTAAAGTACAATTTCTCAAAACCAATTGTTTGGAATCCAGTCAAATTTGATAGGGTTTCAGTACTCACTGTTTTAAACAATCCCTGCAAATTTCAAAGAAATGTGACCAATAATGTGGACTGTGTTGAGTAAACAATACGTTGCAATTTCAGATAAATGTGACCAATAATGTGGACTGTGTTGAGTAAACAATACTAAGTCATAAAATGGCTGCTTTCCCTAAACTAATTGTTAGATTTTCTTCATTCTTAATAGAATTCAATCCCTTGATGATACAAATAATCTTTGCAAGTTTCAAAAGATTGAATCAAAAATGGGACTTAATTGTGTAAACAAGAAATGTAAATTTTCAACTCTAAATGGCTCCTTTTCCCATACTGATTTTCAAATGTTTTGTTTTTCTTTTTAAACCCTAAGGGTTCAAGCTATTGATAATATAAAGCAACTATGCAAGTTTCATGAAAATTCAACCACAAATGCCGACATTATCACATAAACTAGAATTATAAATTTTCAAATTTGAATGTCTACTTTTCCCATACTAATTGTTGATTTTTTATCAAAATCAATAGGGTTCAAGCTGTTGATAATACAAAGCAACTGTGCAAGTTTCATGAAAATCCGACCACAAATACAGACTGTAATTAAAAAACAAGAGGGCCATGATGGCCCTGTATCGCTATACTGGCTTATAAATATAAACCACGAAGAAAAGTCTTCACTATATAAGCCCTTATAAAACTTTGACCTCATGGCTACAGTCTGACTAAATGGGGAATATTGTATTAGAAGAATAACATGCCAAATGTGGGAGTTCTTGGCCTTATGGCTGGTAACAAGATGGTTTCTGAACTTTTCACTCCATAAACCCATGTAAAACTTGTGATCCCTGGTGCAGGGCCAAACTTGATCCTAGAGCTGTAACTTGGGCCCTCTTTGTAACTGTCCACTAAATAATGCTATAATTATATGCAAAATTTGGTAGCCTAAGCCTTATGGCTGTGTACACCAAGATTTAAAAGTTTTCCCTATGTAAGCCTATGTAAATCTTGTGAACCCCCCCCTCCAAGTATGAGGCCAAATTGACCCCAGGACTATACTTTGGACACTTTTGGTAGACTCCAACTAGATCAAGCTAAATGCCAAATTTGGTAGCTCTAGGCCTTATGGTTTCAGACAAGAAGATATTTAAAGTTTTCTCTATATAAGCCTATGTATAAAACTTGTGACCCCTGGGGAAGAGCCAATTTTGACCCCAGGGCTATAATTTCAAGAAACATGATAGAGGTCTACTACATAAAGCTACATGCCAAATTTGGTAGCCCTATGCCTTATGGTTTCAGACAAGAAGATTTTTAAAGTTTTCTCTATATAAGCCTATGTAAAACTTGTGACCCCTGGGGCAGAGCCAATTTTGACCCCAGGGCTATAATTTGAAGAAACTTGATAGAGGTCTACTACATAAAGCTACATGCCAAATTTGGTAGCCCTATGCCTTATGGTTTCAGACAAGAAGATTTTTAAAGTTTTCTCTATATAAGCCTATGTAAAACTTGTGACCCCTGGGGCAGAGCCAATTTTGACCCCAGGGCTATAATTTGAAGAAACTTGATAGAGGTCTACTACATAAAGCTACATGCCAAATTTGGTACCCCTATGCCTTATGGTTTCAGACAAGAAGATTTTTAAAGATTTCCAATATTTTTCAGTTTTGTTGCCATGGCAACCAGAGTTTTTGAAGGAATCAAATTCTTTCAAGAAATTCTGAAGAGGACCATGTCAGGATCATTTCTGTGAAGTTTCGTGAAAATCGGATGGGTAGTTTCAGAGAAGAAGATGTTTGAAATAAAAGTTAACGCACGGACGGACGGACTGACGGACGGACGGACGGACGACCGGACGGACGGACGGACGGACGCACGATGGACACCGGGCCATGACATAAGCCCGCTGGCCTTCGGCCAGTGGAGCTAAAAAGGAAATTATGATCTGAAAATAGCTACTTTTCCCATACTGATTGTCAGATTTTTTTCAAAATCAATAGGGTTCAAGCTATCAGTAGATAATCAAACTGTGTGAGTTTCAGGAAAATCCGACCACAAATGCAGACTTCATCGCGTAAACAAGAAATTGAAATTTTGAACTTTAAATGGCTACTTTTCCCACACTGATTTTCAGATTTTTTTCAAAATCAATAGGGTTCAAGCTATTGATGAGATAAACAAACTGTGCAAGTTTCATGAAAATCTGACAACAAATGAAAATTTTAGCACGTAAAAAAGAAATTGAAATTTTGAAATTTGAATGGTTACTTTTCCCATACTGATGGTCAGATTGTTTTCAAAATCACTAGGATTCAAGCTATTGATGAGATAAACAAACTGTGCAAGTTTCACGAAAATCCGACCACAAATGCAGACTTTATTGCGTAAACAAGAAATTGAAATTTTGAACTTTAAATGGCTACTTTCCTACACTGATTGTCAGATTTTCAAAATCAATAGGGTTCATGCTATTGATGAGATAAACAAACTGTGCAAATTTCACAAAAATCCGACCATAAATGCAGACTTTATCGCGTAGACAAGAAAAACCGACAGACGGATGGACAGACAGACGGACGGACAGACAGACGTATGATGGAAATCATGCCATGATTTAAGCCCTGCTGGCTTACAGCCAGAAGAGCTAAAAAGAAATCGAAAGTTTGAAATGACTACTTTTCCCTCATTGATTGTCAGATTTTTTTCAAAATCAAAAGGGTTTAAGCTATTGATGAGATTAACAAACTGTGTAAGTTTTACGAAAATCAGACCACAAATGAAGACTTTATCGTGTAAACAAGAAAAAGACTGATGGACAGACAGACAGACGGATGGACGGATGGACAGACGACGGAAACCACACCATGACATAAGCTCTGCTGGCTTACAGCCAGTAGAGCTAAGACAGAGTAACCAATCTTGTGCTCTGCCTCAATGTGGTCTATCAATATTTGAATTTTGGAGTCAATACCTTTTATAATTTGGAAGTTATGCTCCAGCCAAAAAAGTAATAACTAAAAGCAATAACTGCGAAAAAAAATGAAGACAGAGTTACAGATCTTGAACACTGCAATTGTCCTTAAAGTGATCTATCTGTATCAGAAATAAGTCAACAGCTAATATACTTTTGAAGCTATGCTCCAGACAAAAATGTCCAAAGGGCAATTAATCCATGTCTCCATGTATAACTTGCTGGGAAATCATTCAACCATAACCAAATTATAACATGCATATCTTTGCTTTGTATTGAAACTTCCTACAAAGTTTGAACAAAATCTGTCTGTAGTTAGCGAGAAATAGCACAGACAAAAAAAGTACTGACCCACTGACCGACAGACAGTGACTCTTATATACCCCCCCCTCCCAAGAAAGTTTGTTAGAGTATAATGAAATAGGCACTAGTATTTTCCCACAACCCAAGTGAAATGTTACGACCGTCTGCAAGAGAGAGAATTCAAAAAGAAGTTTGCTGCTAAACAGTACTGGGTTTTCATAATTAGTTTCATGAGGCATAACTGAAATTTCTAAGTCTTGTACCCACCTTTTACCAAACAATCACAAGTTTAAATGACCCCAAGCTACAAGATTTTTGAAAACAATGTGAGAAAAAGAGAAAATATTAGAAAATAGCATTTTTTTCTCCTCCCACAATATTTTCTAATCATTCAAAGACATGCCTCATAATTTGATCTTTACATTGGTCATATGCAAATGCTTTAAATTTGGACCAGTCTACAGTTTTGTGGTTTGGTAAAGGTTTCAATATCATGGTTACAAATATATTCTCTTCGACTTTAAACAAAACATATAAAGGCAGTGAAAATTATCCTTGTTATTTTCAACTGATATTTTCACTCAATTTCAGTAAACCCTTAGATCACTAGGAAAGAGTCAACATGCTTTTTAGCAGACATTGTAGATCAGGATTAGACTGCACATTCTTAGACTGTACAGAATGTGCAGTCTGATCTTTGATCTACAGTGCCTGATACAGTGGGATTATTCCAGCAAAAAGGATTTTGAATACTACAATATCTGAGTAATACATCATGTGCTCTAAATGTTCATTTCTTTCATTAGTTTGAATGATGTTTAACATCGTTTTCAACATTATTTTATTTATAACATAGAGGCTAGTGCACCTTCCCATGCTTTCTGAAGTTTCTTTTACCAGCATCCGTATTCACCAACCATTCTCTGGAACATTCTTAGTCTTATTCTCCAAGATTTTCCGCAACACAACCTCTGATTGGCTAAACCATTTGGTTTAGCCAATCAGAAGGAGTGTTACTTTCAAATTTGGAAAATCTTGGAGTATAAGACAAAGAAAATTCTTAAGAATGGTTGGTGAAATGGACCTAGTACTTTACACAATATTTTATTGAGCAATTTAAGGGTCAACTCCTTACCACACAGCAAAATTAAAGACTTGTCCAAATTTGAAGAATTTGCAGACAGTATTTTAAATGTGGTTAAATTGATGGGCTTTGACCCTTCAAAAATAAAAAAGAATGTCAGAAAAAGAAAAAATGCTGGTATGAAGCATTTGCTCCTTTTCCTGCAGTGTTTTCAAAAGGCTTTTTCCTCAGGGTCGTTAAAGTATGGGATGGTGCAGGGCTACTTAACCAGACTAGTAAATAAACAGCAGGTACATTTTCATTCAGCATGGAAGACTCAATCACAGCAGTTTTAAAATTGTCTTTGCTAGAATTTTTCACAACTACATCCTTAACCCTTATCCTGCTAAATAAGTGAAATAAACTTTCAATCTGATAGTAAAAACCCATATTTTGCTATTTCAAAGGTATTTTTTGGGATAAAGATATCTCCTTATCGGATAGTGTAGATCCAAGATCAGACTGCATGTTCTGTGCAGTCTGATCTTGATCCACACTATCCGCTAAAGGTCCTTGACTTGCGCTTAGCAGCCTGAGGGTTAAAAGTAGATCTAAGAGGAGACTGCATGTTCTGCGCTGTCTGTGATCTATCCGTTCTGAAATGCACCCTTGTCATCATTTTAACTTTTTACCTTTTGAAACATGTTGGAAGCAGGCAACTTCAAACTATCAGTGTTAATCCTTAGGCTGCTAAGCGCAACTCAAGTACCATTTAAGACAGTATAGATCAAGATCAGATCTATCTTGGATCCACAGGGTCTGATAAGGAAATAACTCCCCCCTCCCCTCCTGAAAAAAAAACTTTAAAATAGCAAAATTATGGGTTTTACTATTGGCTTCAAAGATTCATTTCACTTATTTAGCAGCATAGGGTTTAAATATTTCATATACTAGTATATTATATACCATAATGTTTGACACATGATTACATTTGTCACATGATTACATTTGAAAAAGCTGTGGCAAAGGAGAAATTAGCTAACATAAGTAACTTATCAAGTCTCAATATTTAAATAGTGGTCTTCTGCACGACAAAATCAAAGGATTAATATTCCTGAAAAGCAGATTTGTGGAGAGTTGTCTAGGATGTGATAATGTGGAAATCAAAACTAAGATTGTGTTGCTGTAAAACATTTTTATGGTATTACTGCATGAAACAAGCTGGGGCACTAACAATCATAGTTGGTAAGCCAAGCTGACTGACTGCTTTCATTGCTTATGTACTGTTACTTGTAGATCAAGATCAGACTGCACAGAACATGCAATCTCACCTTGGATCTACACTGTCTGATAAGGAGATATCTTCCCCCCCCCCCCCCCCACTGAAATTGCAAAATCTGGGGTTTTACTAAAGGCTTGAATGTTTTTATGTTATATATTTAGCAGGATAAGGGTTAAAATAATGTGAAATCTGAAAGTAGAATGCGTAGAGTATTTTGGCTTTGGTTTGAATTACCATAGAGATCAGATTTGTATTGCAAACCAACTTTAAAGATTGTCAGAAGAAGGTAATGAGTTATATGAAACACACAATCATGTTTCTCTTCAAAAAAAAAAAAACAGTAAGTCTAGTTTATTGAAAGTCTGTGACAAAGTTTATCCAACACCACTCCTCCATCACAACTTAATACACTATAGGAATGAACAACGGTGACATCAGGCCTTGCCATATAGGTCTGTCTTGTCATCTGAAAGTAAAATAAAATCTTGAGTTGTAACCCCTGTATTGCTAGGTGATTCAACCCTTTACCGCACAATCCCGAGTTTTAACAACCCTGTGAAAGAAACCCCTTTTGAAAACATTGTGGGAAAAGGGAAAATTTCTGGTAGCTAGCATTTTCTCCTTTTCCCATAATGTTTTCTACCCTATCAAAGACAAATTCAATCATGTGAGCCACATTCATATTGTTATCTGCAGATGCTTTCAATTTGGAGGCATCTGCATTTTTGTCATTTGGTAAAGGGTTAAATGGACATTCTGAGTCTGTACAAAAGATGCACATACTGCCATTCCAAAGCTTTTTTTATCAGACTTTCTGGCAAAGCAGCAGACATTATAAGTCAAGAATCATATTGAATGTTCTGTGCTGTCTAATCTTGATCTACACTGCCTGCATAACTGATTAAATCCTGGTTCAGCACTACAGAGTAGGGCTAAGAACAAATTATAACTCTTAAAACAACTTTCACTATTATAATTGCCTTTGCGGCCAATGTTGATCAAGATTACACTGTACAAAACCTGCTGTCTGATATTTGATCTAAACTGTCTGCTTCGCTAAAACACCACAGACAAAATGATGCCATGAATTTGCAATTATCTCCTTATTCTAACATGAAAATGTCCATTGGGTTTATTTGGCAATTTAAGGAGTAAAATGTCTGTGCATACCACACTGTACTAATACAAAAACTGTCCAAGCCACTGCATAAGCCAGCTTAATCCCTTTCTAAACAATAATGAGTTTTGATGACCCCGAAGAAGAGGACTTTGGACTAACAAAGAAAGCCTTTGAAAATATTATGAAAACGGAAACCAGCATTTTCTCCTTTTTCCCCACAATATTTTCTATCCTTCCAAAGACAAATACCATTTCTTTACTCACATTTAATTTGATGTGTGCAAATGCTTTCAATTTTCATGGATCTTAGCCCTTACAGCAGCTTTCACTAATGAAGTTGCCTTTGCGGCCAGTGTAGATCAAGATCAGGCTGCACAAAATGTGCAGCCTGATCTTTGATCTACACCGTCTGTTATGTTAAAACACTACAGGCAAAAGGTAGCCATGAATTAGCAATTTATATTGGTTTTATTCTAGAATGAAAATGAACACTGGGTTTATTTGGCACTTTATGGGTTCAATTCTCATACATGTCTAATGAACAGTTTATTTTCCATTTCCCTCAGTGTTGATAAATTCAAGCACCTGCCCCTTCACTAAGGCAAGAACTGCAAGGATATCAAACAGTGTGTTTGTACAATACATGGATCCGTGGAAATCGATATTCGACCAATCAGGTCATCGCATTTATTTGGCCCGATGTGCAGCCTTGCTGTCTGCTATTTTGGCTCACAAACAAGCGACTGTTAATGATGGAGAAGTGCGATATTATGTGTGTTTACAATGCTTGAATTTTAGGAAAAAGTTTAAAGGATGAGCTTTGCGATCGTGTACTGCTTACGTGAGATATACGAAGAGATTATAAGTGTGGATTATGATTATGATTGACAATGGGACATGAGCAAAGAGTTTGATCAACGCTATATTACACAATGGATTAATTAATGTTAGTTTTTTTCACCCTGAAACTCTCCCAAAAAAACTTAAACTGTTTTACAGTGGAAAACAAAGGTAAACTATATGATATACTAATAAAGAGAAAGTATGTTCACTAAATAGTTAATCCTGTTTAATAACATCTGCACATCCAAAAAGGGGCATGTGTCATCAATGTTTAAGTTTGACGTTAAAATTAACCCTTGGTGCATGAAGAATGCTGAATTGTAGATACAGATCAGAGTGCAAAAAAATGCAGTTGATTCTTGGATTCAAACCATCTGCTACTTAAATTAAGTACATTTATGTGTATTCTTACTGAAGGTACATGTAGATTTCAATTATGAAACAGAGTAAGTTCTATTGTGTACAGTTTTGGAAGTTTAGCTCAAAAGGCATCTTATGTTAATTAAATCAGCTTTTGCCCTAGCCATATTTAGGTGGATTAGCACATATGCTATTTCAAAGGGTATGTCGGTAAACTGTTAAATGATAAGATGTGTGTTTGATTGCCGCTGTAATCCACTCGACCACCCGTTGTCTTCAGTATATCATAAGATAAAACAAACTACCGCCAATGATATTAACAAGTTTGTTAAGTGACAGCACACTTTCCACTTTTTCTAAAATCGTCAGGCAACCATTTTCCCTTAACTTGAAATTTAAACTTTTCTCAGACTTTGACCTCTCTGTTGAATGAGACAATCTATAAATATTTTAAAATGCTTGTAATACAGTGTAATTCATTATCGAATACGATGTTGAGACAACCTAAAAAGCCTTACAAAAATATTAATCATCTTTAAGTCTATTATTTTTAAGCAAAATTGCAGAGGATTATGAGTTGTTTCATTCTTTCTCGTAGAAGTTCAAAACTTTGCTGGCACATGTATTACATTGTCCGTAGCCCCTGAAATTCACACTTTTTGTACAAATCCTTGTGCAAATAAGTTCAAGTATCCATATATTTCTTGCCGGGAATCCATCATCGGCAGAAACATATGAAAAAGATTATTTTTCCGGAATTTAATCGTAAGAAACAGGCATGACAGCATGATTTAAGTAGCCTTTCTGCTATACTGTATATGTATTTACTGCGTTTGTTTGTGAGCCCCTAACGACGGTAACCAAGGAAGGCAGTTTATCTCATCGCCATGGATCCATGTATAATGGGCTAAAGCAAAATAACTGTGTAACCCAGTAACCTTGAAGTCATTTTAGGAAAATTCCAGAGCTCTTGCTACATGCATGAATGATAAATGGTTTGCCATTCCTGGTATAGATTATTGGACAGATTGCATGACAAAACTCATTCTGTGTTCCTTTTTCATTTGCTGAAAAAGCAAATTTTGGCCTTCAGAAAGTATTCTCAATTTGGTCATGTATCATAAAACATGTAATATGAAACAAATAACTGTTATCAGTTAATGTATCACTCTAGTTTTATTGCTGCATCCTCCCTGAAAAAAAAAATGAGGGTTCATCATTTTTCTCATAAAACATTTTATTTTACATGTTATTTAGAGCTTTACTTTTACTTATTCAACAAAGCTATGTTTGACGGTGTTTATTTTCTCCCTCAATTTTATTTTGTCCAAAAGCGGAAAAAAAGAAGTGTTTAACCAGCACAAAAGGCAGTCTATAACATGCTTGCAAGTGAATGCCACCAACATTAACTCTTTACCACACAACAAATTTTTAGACTTGTCCAAATTCAAAGCATTTCCAAGCAACAATTAAATATGGCTGAAATGATGGGATTTGTCGTTAAAAAGGTCCATATTCTTTTCCCACAATGTTTTCAAAAGCTTTCTTCATCAAGGTAATTAAAGCTCTGGATTGTTTTATAAAAGGATACTATAAATGAAAGCATGTAAGTGTTACCTCATTGTACTGGACAATGACCAATCCTGAACTCTCTACCAAACAACAAAATTTTGGACTGGTCCAAATTGGAAGCATTGAATTTTCGTAAATGACAAATAAAATGGAGCACAAATTATGAAAGTTGTGTCTGAAAATGTAGAAAACAGTAGAAAACATTGTGAAAACGTAGAAAACACTGTGGAAAAAGGAGAAAATGCTGGTCACCAGCATTTTCTCCTTTTCCCACAATGTTTTCAAAAGACTTATTCATCAGGGTCGTTAAAACTTGGGGGTGTGTGGTAAAGGTTTAAAGCTCAGGAGTGTGTGCACTGTGGGCTAAGTGGGCTAAAAAAATTGGATCTAGATACAAGTTGTTTATAACCTTTCATCTATGATGATGGATTTGTTTCTTTGTTAGTATGATGTTAAATGCCATTTGCAACATTTTTTTATATCGCAGCAGACAGTGCACCTATTCATGTTTTTTTTGAGTTTCTTTTACCAGTACTTTGCACAATATTCTTCCAAAGCCACTGGGTGCTTACCCACACAACCATCAACAAAACAACTGTCAGTAGTCAGAGAGGAATGAATTCTGTTGCAACGACTGTCGTCAGTCCTCAGAAAAGAATTGGCCATGATGGGGATTTGAACCAGCCACCCCATTGTCTCAGGTCCTGCACACTACTGACTGCGCTACTGGGGCTCGGCTATGATGAAATAGATATGAAAAGAACAAAATGTGAAGAACCCATTTAGTCAATGGTGCCACATTTACTGGTTTATGCATGCAAAAGCACTGACCTGTATTTTCCAACCACAAAATCACGACTTTTAACTACCCCAAGGACAAGGACTTTTGAAAACATTGTGTGAAAAGGAGAAAATGCTTGTAACCTTTTCCCACAATGTTTTCTACCCTCACAAAGGTAAGTTTCATCATTTGTGCAACATTTGATTTGTTGTCTGCAAGCGCTTTCAATTTGGACCAATTTAAAATGTTGTTTGGTAAAGAAGTAATATCTCAGTTTCCTGTGGGATGTAGGTTACACAGTTTTTTTTTATTGTTGACCAGTAGTACTACAAATATAATATATGCCTGCCCTTGTAAGAATCCTCATAGAGTCTTTCAAATATAAGAAGATGACCATGATGGCCTTCTATCCCTCCAATGCATTTTTAAATACATGTAAATGTTTCATGGACTTAACTGGCATTGACAGAGACATTAAATTGTAAGAAGGTTGAATGGCAATAGACCTTCATAGAGAAAAAAGCCTAGCCACCTAAAAAGTCCTTTTCAAATGCAAAGATGTTATCAGTGAATACAAGCATGTACTCAAGTATCACTCATACCAAATATCAATGAACACTAGCAAAAAGTGCTTTGACCCTTTACAAAACAACAAAATTTTAGACTGGACCCAAATTGAAAGCATTTGCAGATGACAAATTAAGTGTAGCTTAAATAGTGATTTATGTATTGGACAGGGTAGAAAACATTGTGGGAAAAGGAGAAAATGCTGGTTACAAGCATTTTTTCAAAAGGCTTCTTTCTCGGGGTCATTAAAACTCGGGATTGTGTGGTAAAGAGTTAACAAAAAAATTTCCAAAACTTTAGTTGCAGAAAACATTTTTTCAATGGCATCATTGGTAAAGTCCTGGAACAAAAAACCAAGTGATACAAACCTTACTTCACCTCATTTGAGCATCACATTTGCCATCAAAATAAATCCCTCAGTAAAAACAGAACATTTTCCTCTCTAACAAATTTGAATACTTAACACCAATCATGTAATAGTGGAGTTCGGTAATCAAGGGAGATAAATGGTGCCAAACTACATATACCTACCTAGAGAGAACAGGGATTATATAATCCCTTGATCATTATACCCCCCGCAAAACGAATGTTTTCGGGCGTATACTGGAATCAGCCTGTCTGTCTGTCTGTCCGTCCGTCCGTGTACAAAATACTACTAATTTTGTGTCGCAAACTCCTCCTCCAGTTTTCTTTCAATTGTATTGAAACTTTGCACATACATTCATCGTATATTGAAGGTTTGCAAGATGCAAGTGTCAACTCCTCCTGCTTCATGAATTATCTCCCCTTGAACACTTTTTTTTCTCTTAACATCCATCTCTGTATGAAATACTAGTAATTTTGTGTCCCACAAAAGTTTTTCTGCAATTGTTTTAAAACTTTGCACACACATTGATCATATATTGAAGGTTTTTAAAATGCAATTTAAAGTATTAACTCCTCCTGGTTCAACAATTATCTCCCATTTGACTTAAACATCTTTTTATTTCAGTGTCTCTCAAACATTACAAAGTCAAGGATGATATTGTGTGCGTGAATATTTGTATTGAGACTTTGAACATACATTGATCATATATTGGAGGTTTGCAAGACGCAATTTTCAAGTGTCAACTCCTCCTGGTTGGGGAATTATTTCCCCTTGAACTTGACACTTTTTTTTCTCTTAACATTCATCTCTGTACGAAATACTAGTAATTTTGTGTCACGAACTCCCACAAAAGTTTTTCTGCAATTGTTTTAAAACTTTGCACATACATTGATCATATATTGAAGGTTTTAAAAATGCAATTTAAAGTATTAACTCCTCCTGGTTCAACAATTATCTCACCTTTGACTTAAACATCTTTTTATTTCAGTGTCTCTCAAACATTACAAAGTCAAGGATGATATATTGTGTGCGTGAATATTTGTATTGAGACTTTGAACATACATTGATCATATATTGGAGGTTTGCAAGACTCAAACTTCATATGTCCTCCTGGTTGAGGAATTATCTCCCCTTGGACTTAAACATTTTTTTATTTCAGGGTCTCCCAAACATTACAAAATCAAGGATGATATTGTGTGCATGCATATTTACAATTTACAGTTGAATGACAATACAGCATGTCAACATTTAATACAAGCAATGGTGCAAGGAAAGTGTTAAAAAGTGAACATGCGTTAATTAGAAGTGCATGTACTTTGGGACAAGATTCAATATATCTGTGGCAGCAACAAAAGTGACAGAAAAGTGGGCAATGCTGGAAGAAAAGTTTTGGTTCCTTTTAAGTATTCTGTTACGTTATAAGCTCTAATTTGAAAAATCATGAAGAATTTGTCAATTACATGGGTCATGTTTTATGAAAAGGGAGCCTTATGCATCCATTCTAAAACTCCTTCACATGGCAGTTTATATATAATTATGAAGATAGACACCATTATCTGTTCCTTACCAACAATTTTAATTCAATGAGTACATTCCTGAAAAAAAACATTGGTCAATTACAGCTTTTGCGGGGGTATTAGGTCACATCCTGTGACAAGTTCTAGTTATAATTAGCTTTTAAAGTCATACTGACTTCATGTACTACAAGCAGATTTTTTTAAGTTTTCACTATATAAACCTTTGTAAAATGTCTTATCCCTAGGAACCAGAAGACCCTTTTAGTTTTCAGTATATAAGCCCATGTAGAACTTGTACCAGTTTTGACCCCAGTGCTATATTCAGGACAATCTTGGTAGGGGTCTACTACATGAAGCTGCATGCAAAATTTGGTAGCCCTAGGCCTTACACTTAGGAAAAAGAGGATTTTTTTTGAGTTTCCAATGTATATGCCCAAAACATGTGACACCTGGGGCAGGACCAATTTTGACCCCAGGGCATATAAGCCCATGTAAAAATTGCATCCCTGGAGCAGGGCCAATTTTGACCACTGGGCTTCATTTTGAATAATCTGAGTAGGGGTCCAGTAGGCACAGCTACATGCAAAAGGTAGCCCTATGCTTCATGGTTAAGAACAAGGGGATTTTTAGGAAAGAGGAGATGTTTAAAATGTTCACTCTATAGGCAAACCCTCCAGGGTGGGGCAAATTTTGACCCACGGCTATAATTTGAGGAGTTTAAGTAGAGGAATATTAGATGAAGCTACATGCCAATTTTGGTAGCTCTAGGTTTTATGGTTTTGTACAAAGAGATTTTTGTAGATTTTCAATATTTCTGTTTTTTACCTATTGCAACCAGAGTTTTTACTGGGATCAAATTCTTTGAAAAAATTCTGAAGAGGGTCATAGCATGATCATTCCTGTGAAGTTTCATCACAATAGGATAAGCAATTTCAGAAAAGAAGACATTTGAAGTAGAAGTTAATGCTGCTCACACATGTACAGATGCATGCACTGACAGTCACATGACAAACACAGGGTCATGGCATAGGCTTGAAGCTAAAACCCATGTATTCATGCAGATTTATTCTGTTCCCATTATTTGCCGCTGAACTCTTTACCATACCACAAAAAAATTATGTTTGTGAGTAATAAATCAATAACAGTATCTTTTAACTCTTTACCAAATGTCAAATATTTAGATTTGTCCAAACTGGAAGCATTTGTAGATGACAAATTAACTGTTGCCCGAATGTTGGAATTTTCCTTGGAAAGGGTAGAAATTCATATCACGGCAACAGCTCACATATTCATGTATTTCCTGAGTTTCACTAGTACTAGGCTGGGACTCTGAAGTATCTTGCCCAAGGACTCTCCTACAAAAACCCAATGGGAAAAGGAGAAAATGCTGATTGTTATGGCCCTCCTCTTTGGGGGCTTAAGTTTAAAAGGGGTAAGCTTTCTGCTGCCCCACTTAACCCTTTACCACACAGCAATGTTAAAGCCATTTCCAAATTGGAAGTATTTATGGGTGACAAAATAAATATGACTCAAAAATTGAAAATTGTTTTTGGAAGGATAGAAAACATTGTGGGAAAATGACAAAATGCTGGTTACGAGCACTTTCCCCACAGTTCTTTTTTTTCAGCTTTCTTCTTCAAGGTCATCAAAAGGCAGCTTTGTGCAGTACAGGGTTCATACCAGTATATCATGATAACAATCACTGTGAAAAAATAGTACAATAACTCAATATTCAACATCCAGGAAAATGCTGATAATATGTAACATTTTTACAAATGCAGAAACTGCATAAAGTGAGAAAATTCTCAATTTGTTCTGGTGTCCTCAGCTTTTACTCTCCCTCTTAACTCTTCACCCAACAACAAAATTTTGGACTTGACCAAACTGAAAACATTTTCAGACGACAAAATAAATGTAGTTCAAATGATGTTTTTTTTGTCTTTGATAGGATAGAAAACATTGTGGGAAAAGGAGAAAATGCTGGTTACCAGCATTTTCTCCTTTTCCCACAATGTTTTCAAAAGCCTTCCTCTTTAGGGTTGTTAAAACTTGGGGTGGGATTGTGTAGTAAAGGGTTAACTATTTACCAAGCAATTCCCTGAATTAACAACCTTTAGGACGATGGCTTTTGAAAGCATTGTGGAAATAAGAGTAAATGCCGGTAACCAGCTTTTTCTCCCTCAATCACAACGTTTTTTTATCCTTTCATCAACTGAGCCACATTTAATATGTCCTCTCCAAATGCTGTAATATGGATGATTACAAAAATGTGGCATGTGTCAAAGAGTTAACCCTGTACCACACAATCCAGAGTTTTAAGGACCCTGAGGAGAACATCGGGGGAAGAGAAAATGCTGGTAATCAGCATTTTCTGCTTTTCCCACAATATTTTCCATCCTATCAAAGACAAATCTTACCATCCAATCAATAGTGATTTTGTCTGTATATGCTTTCAGTTTGTATTAGTCTAAAATTTTGTCACTTGGTAAAGATTTAATCCTTTAGCAAACCATCTCCATGTTTATCAAACCCATAGGCCTTTGAAAATATTGAAGAGAAGAAAATGCTGGTAACTAGCAAAATCTCCTTTTTTTCAAAATATTTCTTTCAAAAACAAATACCATTATTTGAATCCCATCTGCTACATTAATTCTTTCACTATAGACAAGACTTTCATGCAGTAAATACCAGTTGTTTGAGAGTGATAAAAGTGCCATTTTTATCAAGTTTCATTACATCAAGGTATCAAATGTCTGTCTACTTTCACTAATAGAAAACCTGATATTGAAACTGATGATACTGTGATATTGATGTTTGGTCTCTTTGTTAGCAGGGTTTTTCAATGGAATAATGATAGCATGCCAGGAATTTGTTCAATTACCATTAACTAGATGTCAGATTCTGATAAAGGGTCCTAGAAAAAACAAAATAGCAGGAACCAAATTACCATTCATACTGGTAAACCTAGATTGTTTTGACACAAAAAGCCCTCAATTACCACAATTTTTCTAGTTTTCCCTTTTACCACACTCTTTTCAAGTCTTCTACCTCAAGAGGATATCAAGAAGAAAGCATCAGGAAAAGGATAAAATAATTAAATATGTGGCAAAGAAAAAGTTCACTGATTTAACCTTTTACCTCACAACAAAATTTTTTGCCTTTCCTTGTTAAAACCATTCAAAGACAATAACGTGAATGTGGCTCAAACGATCGGATTTCATTTTGAAAGGGTAGAAAACATTGCGGGAAAAGGAGAAAACCCTGTTTACCAGCATTTTCTCCTTCCTGCATGATGTTTTCAAAAGCCGTCTACTTCAGGGTCATTTAAACCCGGGATTGTGTTGTACAGGCTTAATCTGTTTTATTGTTAAATGAACCGTTTTATATCATCATCTTTCCTATATCTGCCGATGCAATATGTGAAAAGCATTATGTGAAATATCAGCCAGTAATTGAAAAATATTATGGTAGGTATCTCTGTGTATAGTTGGAGAAAAATATTACTGGAAAACAACTAAAACCTTCCAACCTGTGGTCTTATAACGTTTTTGACCACTTTTGAAAACATTGTGGAATAAGCAATTTTCTCCTTTTGCAAACATGTTTCCACATGTTTTCATGTACTGAACCTTAATTGATATTAGTCATCCATAGCTAACCAGAGTGCTTTCAGAGCTACAGATTTGTTGCAGGAGACTCGGAATTAACCAGCATTTTCTTCTTTTCCCAGGATGTTTTCTTCCCCATCAAAGACAAATCAAATCATCTGTACCACATTTAAATGTATCATCTGCCAGCGTTTTGAAAATGGATGCATCAAAAATTTTGTCATTTGGTACAGTGTTATGTGATACTGAATTAATTTTTTTTCTATTTCAAGGTCATTTTGTTTGTATTTGATGTTTAACCCTTTTCAGCACAAGGCCACCTTAACAACCCTGGGAAAGAAGCCTTTTGAAAACATTGTAGGGAAAGGAGAAAATGCTGGTAACCAGCATTTTCTCCTTTTCCCACAATGTTATCTACCTTATCAAAGAAATATTGCACCATTTCAGACACATTGAAATTGTCAACTGCAAATGCTTTCAATTTGGACAAAGCTAAAATTTTGTCATCAGTTCCGGTAAAAAGATTAATAGGGTTAAGGGTTAAAATAATTTTCATCAGTATTTATTTCACTGTGCCTAGCACACCTCTGTATGTATTCATTCTGTTTATCTTCACCAGTACCACACACAACACAAGTAAATAACTGCTTTCTAGACAAACAAAATGTGAAAAATCTTTAGCAGTGATAAAAAAAGACTCTGGTTGAAATGACTCTCATCAATGCTTTCAGAGAGCACAGTGCCAAGATTAAAATTCACAACTCCAGTTTGACTGTGGTCTGACTCCTATTCGCAGCTTCTTGATCCTTTACCAAACAACCCCTAACTTAACAACTCTATGAAAGAAGGCTCTCGAAAACATTGAGGGAAAGGAGAAAATGCTGGTAACCAGCATTTTCTCCTTTTCCAACAATGTTTTCCACTCATTCACAGACAAATTCCTCCATTTGAGCCACATTTGTCATCTGCAAATCCTTTTAATTTGCATGAGTCCAAAATTTTGTTCCCTGGTAAAGAGTTTACCCTTTACCAGACGACAAAAGTCTAGCCTTATCCAAATCAAAAGCATATGCAGATGAAAATTTCAGTGTGGCTCAAGCGGTGCAATTTTCCTTCGATTGGGTAGAAAACATATGGAAAAGGGAGAAAATGCTGGTTACCAGCATTTTTTCCTTTCCCACAATGTTTTCAAAAGGTTTCTTTCCCAGGGTCATTGCGGTAAAGGGCCAAGCAATGGTAGCTTACAAACTCTCTGCAGAGTTATGAGCCATGTGTATAGCCACCTTCCCATCTTTAATCAAATGTTTTGAAAAGTATTCATAACTAATAATGTCTGACCTCATTCAAAAAGGTCAAGTGGTTTTTGAGAACAGACAAGGATATTCCTGCTTATATTATAGAGTCAGTGATGTAAAGGAGAGATTGAAGAAGATTAGCCATAATTCAGGACACTGTGACATCTACCATTATCAATACTATCACAAGTTAGTTTATAAGAGGATATTCATATGAGTACAATCATTACTTCTTTTTTAATTCATTCCATTATCGAAATCAAGTTGGGCTGATACCAGGAAATTCAATTACTGGCAGAAATTTATCCAGACCTAAATATCTCAATGCCTTGAAATGTGAAGGCTTCACAAGTTGACTGGTTTAGAAAACAAGAGCAATTTCACATTTTTTCACATTAGATATATGTACATTACATTCAACCCTTTACCACCAATCCCAAGTTTTAACCACCTGAGGAAGCCTTCTGACATCATTAAGGGAAAAGGAGAAAATGCTTGTAATTGTCATTTTTTCTTTTTCCCACAATATTTTCCTACCTTATCAAAGGCAAATTCCATCATTTGAGCCAGATTTGAATTGTGGTCCACAAAAAAAAAATCAATGCTTTTAATTCGGATAGATTTTAAATTTTGTTTCGAGGTAGAGTTAATCAAGTTGTTGGTCTGAGTATTCATTGGCCAGTTTCAGCTACCTTCCACAACTATCCAATATAGTGCATTATACTAAAAAGGCCTGAATGTACTCCATTCCATACTAATCTGTAGCTCTCTGATTGATTGTACGGTATTTAACATTATTTCAGTTATATCGCAGCAGCCAGTTTACCTATCCATGCTTGCCTGGAGTTTCTTTTACCAGTACTACGCACAATATTCTTTCCATGCCACTGGCTGCTTTCCCACATAACCATTGTCGAAAAAATGGTCAGTGGTGAGAGAGGAATGAATCCTGTCGCAATGACTATCGTCAATCCTTGGAAAGAAACTGGCCGAGCCAGGGATCGAACCAGCAACCTCCTGTTCTCAAGTCCTGTATGCTACTGACTGAGCTACGGGGGCTCTGCTGTGTAGCACTCTGAACAAAAGAAATGAGCCATGCTCTCTGAAAAGGAAGCTTAGTGCATCTGTGAACAGTATCAACACAGGTCAGCCAGCGCAGTCTGCACAGGCTGAACTCCATCAAAACTTAATGCTATCGGTCAATTTTTTGCAGTGTGCCTCATGTTTCTGTCAGTTGTTACACAAAATGGATTTTATGGATCCATAATAAAGTGATGAATTTCTTGGTATCATGCATTACAAACATACATTAAACTCCCTTTTCTCAGAGCATGGCTGAAATTAATATTTCAAGTCACCAGCAAACACCCTCTCTCCTTTTTGCAATTAATTGCAACAATGCCTCAGATATTGAAAATTGTTAGCCCTTTACCAAATGACAAAATGCTAGACTGGTCCAGCATTTGCAGACAACAATTTCAATGTGGCTCAAATGAAGAAAATTGTCTATGAAATGGAAGAAAACATTGTGGGAAAAGGAGAAAATGCTGGTTACCAGCATTTTCTCCTTTTCCCTCAATGTATTTGAAAGGTGTCTGTCTTAGCGTCGTTAAAAGTCGTTATTGTGTGGTAAAGAGTTAATTAAAGGTTACCCATATTTCTGGCACTCTATGGGTTAGTAAAACATTATTATCTTGATCTGCTAATGACCTTTAGGAAACAGATTTTGAGAAGAAAGGAAAAAAACGCTGGTAACATGGTAACCAGCATTGTCTCCTCTTTCTACAATGTTTTTTACCCTTTCAAAAAAAAATCCCAATGTTAAATTTGTTGTCTGTAACGCTTTCAATTTGGACAAGTTCAAAATTCAACTGTCTGGTACAGAATATATGTTCAGCAGCTTCATAGGTTTGAAGGAAACAGGTCTTGATTATAAGGAAAAAATATTTTCTCTCAAAATATTTAACCCTTTACGACACAATGCTGAGTTTTAACAACCCTGATATAACCTTTTGAAAAAATTGTGGGAGAAGGAGGAAACGCTGAAAACCGGCATTTACTCCTTTTCCTACAATGTTTTGTACCCTGCCAAGAACAAATTTCAGTTTTTGAGTCTTATTCATTTTGTCATCTGCAAATGCTTTCAATTTGGACAAGTCTACATTTTCGTTGTGAGGTAAAGTGCTTAACCTTCATCATAAAAGTAGTGTTTTCAAACACCCCTTTAACAAAAAACAAGAGTGTAAAATGACACAACTGTGGGTACCAAACAACTATTCCTCTTCCAACAATGTTTTTCATGTCATTAAAAAGTTATGTTTCCTTTCCTTCAACTTTTCTATTTCCTTTCGTTAGTATAAGAATTCTGTGGGTCTGAAAATAACCTAATATGGTAATAGGAAAGGAAAATTAGGAGGAGAGATTTCTCCTAACAGCAAAGTTTTCTTTACTAGTATTCATGTTTTGAAACTTGATTCATGCTGATTGTCTTTATCTTACAAGACTGTTTTCATGTTTGTCTGCAGCAAATTTGTGTCAGGAGGTAATGACTTAACCCTTTACCAATCAGTTCAGAGTTTTTAACCACCCCTGGGAGGAAGGCTTATTGAAACATTGTAGGAAAAGGAGAAATGCTGGTAATCAGCATTTTCTCCTTTGTCCGCAACATTTTCAACCTTTCAAAGACAAATCCAATTGTTTGAGAATTATTTAGTTTGTAAAATGAAAATGAGTCATCCTCTGTGAAAAGGGTGCTTTATGCATCTGCAAAAAGGATAGGCCAAGGTCAGCCTGCGCAGTCAGCGCACGCTGACCTGGGTCGAAACTTTTTGCCATGGGTCAATTTTCTGCATGTCAAAGGACCAGTGTACTCCATGATTTAGTTGGTTGTAATACAAAATGGATTTAATGGATCCTGAATTATGAGATGACTTGCTTAGTAACACTGATCACAGAGATGCATTAAATCCCCTTTTCCCAGAGCATGGCTCAAATGCTTTCAACATTGAAGACTTGTGAATTTTGTCATGTGGTAAAGGATCAAGGGTCATGAAAAGACAGGCACTTCACATACTTGAAGGATAATTGCTTTACTCTTCTTGATTTTTCTTCATGTTCTGTTTTAGTAAAACTACCTGGCCCTAAATATGGTAATGATGGAGAGGAGGGATGAAAAAAAAAAGATTTAATTCCATTATCGTCACTGGAAAGACAGACACAGCCAAATTTGTCAAGAACAATCCCATCTGGCTTTACAGCATAATGTCATATGATACTTAGTCAGTATTTCATATTATACCACACAGCCCACAGAAATCTCCAATTTCATTGGTCCTTTAAGTAGCCAATCACAATGAAGCATACTCTCAATATATTTCACTTTCAGATTAGTATCTCAGAATATTATCAACTTTCTTTAACAACAAAAGATGTTTCAACTCCTAACTCCTAAAAAGCTTTGAAAAAAAAAACTTTATCCCTAAAAGTATCTTTCACTCATGAAGCAGCCTTAGCAGCCAGTATAGATCATGACTAGACAGCACAGAACATACAGTCTCAACTGCAGCCTACACTGTCCATTTTGCTTGCATATTCTGGACAAAAGTAACTTTGAAATTGCTTTTATTTGTGTTTGTAGACTGGAAATATCTGTTGAGTTTATTTGGCATTCTAAGGGTTATTATTATCATTGACAAAAGACGTGACCAACTCACTTTAGGCTGGAATGTCTCAAAAACAAGACGGTCTGCATTTTGTAAGTAGCCCAACCTTCATTTACAAGGTAGTGGAATAAGTAGGAGAAATGTCTTTGGCATGCAAAAAAGACATTCTAATTTATTCGCTCCAAACCAGGTTGACAACTGTGACACACAGAGGACAAACAGAAACTGTTTCCAAACAACAACATAAATCAGTACCAAATGACAAAATTTGGGACTTGTTCAAATTGAAAGAATTTGCAGACGACAATATAAATGTGATTCAAAAATTGAAATTCACTTGCTGGTTACCAGCATTTTCTCCTTTTCCCCCCACAATGTTTTCAAAAGCCTCTTCCTCAAGGTCGTTAAAACTTGGGATTGTGTGTTAAAAGGTTGAGACTTTCCCAAACTGAAAGTATCTGCAGATCACAAATTCAAAATTGGTGCAAACAAGCAAGAATTCTCTGACAGGGTAAAACCATTTTGCATTGTCGTAAAACACGATACTGTCTTGTTACAGTTTCTCCTTTTCCTACAATGTTTAAAAAAAAAAACATAGGATTCCTTATCTGATTTCGAAATGAAACTTGAAGAATATAATTCGTAATGCAAAGATACTTACATGGATAACCAACTGGAAAGGGCGCTAAATGTCAAAATATTGAGGCACAAGAGAAATCAATTTTTGAAAGGACTTTTTTTAATTTCTACCTCAATGATTTCAAGCATTCTGTGTGAAAAAAACAAGAACATTCCATGCAGGTGCCAATGCCCAGCTGCAGTTGCTTTTTAAATTAAAATAAGTAAAAAAAAGGGCATTACTGAATAAAAAATACATTTTATAGGGTTTCCTGCCCTTCAGGTGTGGGTTCCATTTTTGATAGTTAACAGCCAGCCCAAGTTTGAATTAAATATCATCAGTAATGACAGTGATGTGAGAAAATGTCAAAGTGTTTGCACAATGATGATAACAACATGGCAGATGAACACAACACAGAAGATGACAGGGCTATGGTAATACCTCAATGTTTTCTTTGAAAACAGCCAATCTAAAAAACATCAATGGGGGAAAACTAGTCACCATACAGGTTATTTTTAGATACAAAGGAAACAAGACTAAACAGGTTGTCTGCATGAGGTAATGTGTTCATTCTTTAACATAGAACAAAATTTTAGACTCATGCAAACTGAAAGCATTTGCAGATGACAAATAAAAACTGTCTGAAATGATTAATATCATCTGAGAAAGTGCAGAAAATGTTGTGGGAAAAGGAGAAAATGCTGGTAAATAGCATTTTCTCCTTTTCCTACAATGTTTTCTAATGTTTTCTTCCCTAGGGTCATTAAAAGTTTAGATTGTGTGGTATAGGGTTAACTCTCTAACAAACAACAAAACTGCTGGCCAAAATTGAAAGCATTTGTAGACTATGAAATAAATGTTGCTCAAAGGATAAGATTTGCTTTCAATTGGGTAGAAAATTGTGTGGGAAAAGGAGAAAATTCTAGCTAATACATTTTCAAAACCTTTCTTTGTAAGGTTTGTTGAAACATGGGACTGAGTAGAAAAGGATTTTAGCAAACGAAAGATACAGCAATTGTAAGATAAAGATTTAAAAAGATTTAAAAAGTACCTTATCCAAGTCCAACATCTAAAGACATCATCACCACAAACCCTACAATACAGGACCATGAGGCAAGTTTTCCATTCCCACTGAAATAAAACCATAACAGTCATACTTTACCAATAAAACCTGTGTTTATACAAACCTGAGGAAAAAGATTTCTGAAAACATTTGAAGAAATGGAAAAAAATCCTCATAACCAGCATTTGGTCCCTTTCCTCAAATGTTTTCTGTTCTTTTACAGGCAAATTCCATCTGTTGAGGCATTTTTATTTACTGTTTGCCAGCGCTTTCAATATGTACTTAGCTAGTAAAAATTTAAATGTTTAACCCTTTATCAGCATTTTCTCCTTTCCCTGCAATCTTTTCAACCTTTTCTGAGACAAATTTCATCATTTTGGCTACATTCAATCTGTCGTCTGCAATAGCTTTCAGTTTGGATCAGTCTTAAATTTTGTTGTTTGGTAAAGAGTTAACTTTCCTGGGCAGCCCAGATGAAGGACAGACTCCATAGATGAAACCCAGAAGGTGTTGTTTGATACTGGAATCTACACTTGTGATTTCTTGCAAGACTTTGCCAAACAAATCCCTGAAACTGCATTATCTGTGTGTGTGTGTGTGTGTGGTTTTTTTTTTCTAAATTTATGTATTTCTTTTATTTGGCACTTCAGGTTTTCAAATCTTTACCAAACAACAAAATTTTTTATTCTTCTGCACTGGACGTACTTGCAGATAATATATCTAACCTGGCTACTTTATTTGTAAAAGGGAAGAAAACAGTGTGGGAAAGAGAGAAAATGCTGGTCACCATCATTTACTCCTTTTCAAAAAATGTTTCCAATAGACTTCTCCATCCAGGTCATTCAAATTCCAAACTGAATGGTAAAAGTAAATGAAAGGAGGTTTCTATGATGGTCTTACATTCATCACCACTTATGACATAAAAAATCAGGCACTGAACATTCAAGACAGACTGCAGTCTGATCTAAATCTAGTCTCCACATAGATCTAAGTATATTTATTCATAGAATCCTACGGGGTATTCCATCATTGACTGTACACCATTTCTAAGATCCAGGGCTGTGGTTGTTTTTGTGTGAATTTCAAGGGAGTTAACCATATATATATCTGTTTATAAAATCATACTGCTTTTTTCCCCTTTCATAAATAGTGTTGAAGTAAAATATTTATACAGAATTATATCTGAATAATTGGTTTTCATATTTGAAAACATTTTCTTCATTTGTGCAAAGGTAAGTTGCTATTGCATCTCTTATACCACTAAAATAACAGCTATAGTTGCTGCAAAATAAAAAAAAAAAAAATGCAGCCTGATCTTGAATCTACACTTTCAGACATTCAGCAAGATTTTCTACCCAAAAGTCTTTCAATACATTGTTTTTTTTTTTTTCCTGGAGTGAAAATAATGATTGATAAATTTAGGCTCAGTCTTGCATGACAAACCTGGTTTGAGCTTCTGGTATGATATCATCTACAACAACATAGATCATTGCTCCTGCAGCAAATGCTAAAGCATACGGTAAAATAGGTTCAGCTACCACAACAGCCAAAGCACCAAAGAGGCCAGCTATTGGTTCAACTATACCACTTAATTGTCCATACCTGAAAAATTGAGGCAAATTTAAACATGAAGAAAGAAGCTTCAAGCACTGGAGCAGAAGCATTACAAGGAATTTTTTAACTATTTACCACACAGCAAAATTTTCGACAAGTCCAATTTGAAGGTGTTTCAAGACGACAAATTAAATGTGGCTCAAACAGTGGGCTTTTTGTTTGAAATAGTGGAAAACACAGTGGGAAAAGGAGAAAATGCTGGTTCCAAGCATTTTCTCCTTTACCCACAATGTTTTCAAAAACCTATCTCCCAAAGGTCATTAAAACTTGGGATAGTGTGGTAAAGGTCGGTGAATTAGGTCATTACCTCCTGAAACAAATTCACCGCAGATGACCTTGCAAAAATCCTTACAGAATATCAAGAATAGTCATGGATTATACAGAATATCAAGAATAGTCACTGATTAAGCTCTTTAATACAAAAATACAAGCGTAATGCATATATGCAAGTGTGAAAATTGCATGTGATAGAGAATGCCCTTGTGTTGTTTGAAAGGTTGTCTACAAGAGGAACTGGATAAAAACATTAATGCTCAATCATTATTCATTATTTCCTTCTTTTCGGAAGTTTATCGAAAAATAATGGTGTATTATGACTTGATATTTTATGGTTACGACCAGTGAAAATACTGCTTTTATATTTTCTGACTCTTCAATTGAAGGCAGAAACAGCAGTTCCCGCGCACTAGTTAGCTAGGTAATCAGCGTGTGCCATTCCAATGGAGGGAAGTATGATGTAATTTATGTCCATTTACCCAATATTTCTCGCGCTTTACGTAATACTGTAATGCATTGTTATGTGAGGGGGTATGCCACAGGGAATTACCGAAAACAACTGTACTGGATTTTGATGAAAGTCCAACAAAATAGGGTTTAGAAGCATGAAAAAAATAGAATATTTGTTTTTTTCTGTGAAAGATTGAAATTTATTTCATCTCATGAACACCATAGGTAATATTTTCACTCCTGACTGCGCCACTCGTCAAAATATTATCGATGACATTGATAAGATGAAATAAATTTCGATCTTTCACTCCAAAAGAAACAAATATCCTCTATATGTCATTACCTCCCAAAATCAATTAACAGAAGAGTAACTATTTAAATTATCTATAATTGTCATAAAGTGAGCTCTTACCTACATAAGCTTGAGTGTGTAAACATTGTAGGTGATAAATAAATCCCTTGTTTTGTTCTAGAGTGGTTGACAGGAGGTAATGCTTCAACAATTAATATGCACAAATGAGAAATTACATTTACTTTGACCATATATGAAAATGGATTATGACAACAAAACAGTATTTTTCAAAATTAAAGCACCTCTCCTCCCTTGGACATATATGACTTCTTTAGGTAGCATGTGTCACAAAACCATTTCCAAATATGATGTAAAATTTCCAACTTATTGTCAACAGATCCCAGGACCTACAATTATTTGAATCTCTGTAGAGGCCCATAAGATAAAGCCATATTCCAAATAATACAGATCTAGGCAGCATGATCATAAGCAAGACCGTTTTGTAAGTTTCCACAATGTAAGGCCCCTGTGAAACACAAGACCCCTGAGGCTGGACCAATTTTGATCCAAGGGTTAAATTTTGAACAAATTCAGGATTGACAGATGAAGCCATGTTCCAAATTTGGTAGCCCGAGGATTTATGGTTTGGAGCAAGAATATTTTCAGAATTTTCACTCTAAAAAGCATGTTAAATTTATGACCAACATGGTAGGAGCAACTTTGACACCAAGGTTTAATTTCTTAGATGTAGCTGCATGCAAAATTTGGTAGCCTTAGGCCTTATGTTTAGAAACGAGAAGATTTTTAAAGTTTTTGATATATTAGCTAATGCTAAACTTATGACCCCCGAGGCAGGGCCAATTTCAACCCTAGGGCTATAAAATGAACAGTGTTGGTAGAGGTCCATTAGATGAAGCTACATGCCAAATTTGGTAGCCCTTAGCCTTGTGGTTTAGACAAGAAGATTTTCAAAGATTTTCAATATTTTTCAGTTTTGTTGTCATGGCAACCAGAGTTTTAACAGGAAATAAATTCTAAGGATCATGGCAGGATCATTTCTGTGAAGTTTGGTCTGAATTGCATGGATAGTTTCAGAGAAGATGTTTGAAATCAAAGTTAATGCAAGGACGGACGGGTGCACTGCCAGATGCACGACAGCTACAGGGCCAAGACATTAGGTAGCTGTCATTTGGCCAGTGGAGCTTATGATAAAAGTCATACAAAACACCAACAAGAGGGCCATGATGGCCCTGGATCGCTCACCTGAGCCAATAGGTAAAATGACCCCAGGTGACCAAATTTCAAACTCATCTAAGATTTAATTAAGACAAATGTTTTGACCAATTTTCAAGTGAATTGAGCGAAAAATGTGGCCTCTAGAGTGTCCACAAGGTATTTCTTTAATTTGACCTAGTGACCAACTTTATGACTCTGGGTGACCCAATTTCAAGTTTTCTGAGATTTAATTAAGAAAAACATCTTGACCAATTTTTTAAGTCAACTGAGCGAAAAATGTGGCCTCTAGAGTGCCCAAAAGGCATTTCTTTAATTTGACCTAGGGACCTAGTTTTAGCCCCCACATGATCCAATTTTCAATTTGTCCGAATTTTATCAAGACAAACATTCTGACCAAGTTTCACAAGTATCTGACTGAAAATGAGGCCTCTGGAGCTCACACAAGGTTTTTCCAAGATTTGACCTACTGACCTAGTTTTTGACCCACATGACCCATTTTTTACCTTGTGCAAGATTTTATCAAGACAAACATTCTGACCAAGTTTCACAAGTATCTGACTGAAAATGTGGCCTCTAGAGCACACACAAGGTTTTTCTAAGATTTGACCTAGTGACCTAGTTTTGGACCCAACATGACCCAATTTCGAACTAATCCTAGATTTTATCAAGACAAACATTCTGACCAACTTTCAAAAGTATCATCAGCATGAAGATCGGACTGAAAATGTGGCCTCTAGAGCGTACACAAGGTTTTTCTAATATTTGACCTAGTGACCTAGTTTTTGACCCCACATGACCCAATTTCGAACTCGTCCGAAATTTTATCAAGACAAACATTCTGACCAAGTTTCATGAAGATCGGACTGAAAATGTGGCCTTTAGAGCGTACACAAGGTACAAAGTTGACGACGGACGACGGACACAGCACGATCACAATAGCTCACCATGAGCACTTCGTGCTCAGGTGAGCTTAAAAGCAGTGGTATTGATTCTTAGATGACCTAGTAAATCTATCATCTCATAAACACAGACAGTACAGATCAATGATCAGCCAGCAAGTTGTGCGCAGTTTGATAACTTATTTACATTGTCAGTAAAAGCAGGCTAGAATGTGTGCTTAGCATAGGAAGAGTTAAAAATCAAGCATTGTTTAAAGAATCACATTCACAACTACTAACCAGAAACATTTTAAAGTTGACATCCCTGAGCCTCTGAGTGGCAGACTAACAGCAAGCCCCTCTGGAAAATTTTGTATACCAATACCTATAGCTAAATTTCTGTAAAATAAAATAATTGTGAAAAAGTTTCTAGAAAGTTGACAGCTTTTCAATCTGAAATAAATAAATAAATAAATAAAACCGAGAAAAATAATGTAGCTACATATATTTTCAGTCTGACGGAGAAACACATCTAGACTTTGCAATCCCAGTTTTCATCAAAACATTCAACTTTTTTTCTTGAAACCTTCGAGTCATGATACTTATAATGTATTGTGGGGGAATGATATGGTAAGCCTCGGTGCTATATAGCAAAGAGCCAGTGCCATTATTCGATACGTTATATCGGCGTAAACATTGCCATTCGGTAAAATTTAAATTTTAAGCATGGAACTTGCATCATTTTTAGTTATAGAATGGAAAATAAGCTAATGCAGTGGATGAATGTTGTTGTTTCTGTAGGTATTCATCACTTGCTTTCCAATGATTACGGTAATTTTTGTGAAATATGTCTAGAAAGACCTGAAAACATGTATTATGTAAATCGCCAATGCAGCGGTGTAGTCCACATCAACAATTTCACACACAGCGGTGTAGACACATTGTTTTCAGAACAGTTTAGTCACAGACATAAGCTTTATATTCTGTACGGTTTAGACATAAAATTTGACAGTATCTGTGGTCTAGACATGAAATGGAAAGACTTTGTCTTTTGATATTTGTGTTACGTACCATTTACCTGCTTTAAAAAACACTTTGTCTATCTTACATTTCAGTTGCACGTCATTCACGTGCTACCAATTCTAATTCTAATTCTGAAAGACAAACTCATATCAAACAAGCATTCTGATAGTATTGCATAGCAATATCCAGTCCCCTACCGGCCATATGTATCGCTGGCATGTATAGTTAGTGAGACTCTGTGGAGGAGAAAGAACATCTTTGACCCTCTTTCAGAATTATAAGCATCGTGTGTGCCTTTGTATGCAATGCTTGAGTGAAAGCTAGATATATAAACATTTTCCTTGTTAAGTTCACAGTAGAAGTTTTACTCGGACTAGATGTGTTTTTGAAACACAAATGTCCCTGTACAGGCAAATTTTCGGAAATATGACCTTTACCTTGTGAGATGACCTTGACCTTATCATCAGCAGGTGTGTACCAATGAGAAGTACCAGCTTGCCAAGCATAAGTTTTATAACTTAAGTACTTTGAATATACAGAGAAATGACTATGAAAAGTTTTGAGGACAAGTTTTCATAATAAGGGTTAAAAAATTTTTACCTTGACCTTGGACATATAACCCACAGAAGATCAGTACCAATGACAGGTACCTACCTACCAAACATGAGCATTGTGAGTGAAAGGATTTTGAAGATATATGGAAATGTTAAGTTTTGTTTGTTAAGTTTTGAGGAAAAGGAAATTTTGTCCTTGACCTTGGACATATTAGCTGCAAAAGATTGGTATCGATGACAGGTATAAATACCAAATATGAGCATTGTAAGTGAAAGACTTTTGAAGACAAATGGTAATGTTAAGTTTTGAGAATAAGATCCATGATAAGGGTTAGAATTTTGACCTTGACCTTGGACATATTACCCTCAGAAGATTGGTATTGATAACATGTACCTACATACGAAATATGAGCGTTGTCAGTGAAAGACTTTTGAAGTTAAAGGGAAAAAGTTTTTTTGTTTAAAGTTTGGACAGACAGAAAGATGGAAAACGGTCAAATTATATGCCCCCGATCTTTCGATATCTGGGCATAAGAATGAACAGTTTAATTGGCTTAATGATTTGCATTGTAACTTACATGAACATTACAACATGAAATAGTCTGGATGTTCACTCAGTTCCATTTTCACAAAATTTTGTGACACAAAGGAATATGAAATCTAAAATGATGCAACCAGAAAAAATGAATGATGAGGAGTATGACAGAAGGAATGGTATGCTATACTATGAGTTACCTAGGACCTACCTGAGGGAGGATGTATATATGGGTTTGCATGCAATGGTGGTAAATTCACATACCAAAACACAGCTCAATATCTGTCAGCATATAGAAAAAAAGTCTGGAAAACTGTTTTATCAGTGAAATTTTTTAAGTCCAAGGCCCGTAAATGCGTCAAAAAGCAGTGGACCGGGACGAAAGTCAAACTTGATGTGTAAGTCATGGTGGTTGATGTACACACCAAAAATCAGCTCTATATGTAGCAGCGTTTAGAAAAAAAGTGCGGAAAAATGTTTTATCAGTGAAATTTTGTAAGTCCAAGGCCGATAAATGCGTCAAAAAGCAGTGGACCGGGACGAAACTCGAACTTGATGTGTAAGTCATAGTGGTTGATGTACACACCAAAAATCAGTTCTATATGTAGCAGTGTTTAGAAAAAAAGTGCGGAAAAATGTTTTATCAGTGAAATTTTGTAAGTCCAAGGCCCGTAAATCCATGAAAAACCAGTGGACCGGAACGAAAGTCGAACTTGATCTGTAAGTCATGGTGGTTGACTTACACAGCAAAAGTCAGGTGAATATCTACCAGCATTTAGAAAAAAAAGTCCAGAAAACTGATTTATCAGTGAAATTTTGTAAGTCCAAGGCCCGTAAATCCGTGAAAAACCAGTGGACCGGAACGAAAGTCGAACTTGATCTGTAAGTCATGGTGGTTGACTTACACAGCAAAAGTCAGGTGAATACCTACCAGCGTTTAGGAAAAAAAGTCCGGAAAACTGATTTATCGGTGAAATTTTGTAACTCCAAGGCCAATAAATCCGTGAAAAACGAGTGGACCACAATGAAACTCGAACTTGATCTGTAAGTGATGGTGGGTGACTTACACACCAAAACTCAGCTCAATATGTACCAGCGTTTAGAAAAAAAGTCTGGAAAACTGAATTTCCGGACTGAAGGACAGACGGACGGATGGAGTGCAAACCTTATGTCCCCTTCGGCTTCGCCGGTAGGGGACTAATAAGATGCCACGGGAATTATTCATGTTTTGAAAGTGTTTCGCTAATCATCGACTGTCTTCCTATCAAAATATGGGAAATTGAAATTTCTTTGGTACTTCGCGAACAGGTCTGCCTATTCACCTACCAGATGTAGTCCAGGGCCGAAAAAAACATTTGGGAAATGATAAGAATAAATAAAAAACTTTATGAGATAACTTATCTTAATGGGTAACATTCGATTTTATAAATATAAATCCATGACCCGTGTATTATGAAATCAAAATGTACAATGGTAAATGAAAATTGTGAATATCGATCACACGGAATTCCATCTTACGACTTTTCCTTTTGGGGTAAAAACAACAATTACATCACATACTTTTTACTCCAGTCGGAATTTTTGTAGATCCCCCATCCCCTGTTAATCTATCGGTCATATTTTACTCGAACAGTGGCACAGAAACCAAAAACTTTAACTAGATATTAAACAAATAGATATCAAGATACGAATCAGCGAAAGTATTTCAAACAACTCCGAAATAAAAATGACTGGCAAGTCCGTGATGGTAATTATCATCCTAAGTGAATGATTGAAATTATGGCTGCCACCATGCTGGAATTGATTTATAATTGCACACAATTTCATTAGTAATTTCATAATTTATTTTTTCGTGATATAATACTGACTATTACATAAATAATACTGTAAATAATCTCTTGATGCACTCTTTTGTTCCCAACTATCTCTTTTCGTTCCACGATGATCCCTTGTCAGTTCCAAACGGTTCCTTCAGTGGGTGTCGGTAATAATGGAGACTGTCTCGAACTGTTGGTGCCAATTTTCAGGATTCTGGATTAACGCCAAGTTACGTTATATTCAGAAAAGAACAGATTCGTTTCAAGACCAAGCCAATTGTGTCTAAACCGTACATACATTGTGCTTTAAATTGTGTCTAAACCGTTCAGAAAACAACGTGTCTACACTGCTGTGTGAAATTGTTGATGTGGACTACACCACTGCATTGGCGATATACAAAACACATGTTTTCGGGTCTTTCTAGACATATTTCACAAAAATTACCATAATCATTGGAAAGTATGTGATGAATACCTACAGAAATAGCAACCTTCATCCACTGCATTAGCTTATTTTCCATTCTATAACTAAAAACGATGCAAGTTCCACGCTTAAAATTTAAATTTTACCGAATGGCAATGTTTACACCGATATAATGTATCGAATAATGGCACTGGCTCTTTGCTATATAGCACCGAGGCTTACCATATCATTCCCCCACAATATATTATAAGTATCATGACTTGAAGGTTTCAAGAAAAAAAGTTATTGATGATAAAATGACATCCACCTTTCTCCATGTAAACAGTCCGCCATCTTGGAAGTGACTACACATTTTGTCCCGCACAGCTTACAACATAGTGTTAGGGGCCATTTTCAAACTGTATTACAGTGGATAATATGATCTGCTTTTTAATCTTCAAGAGTTCTTATTTTCTTTTTATACTTTGCCTGGAATGGCAACAATACAACATAAATACAGCTAAACATAAAATCTTTATTTACACTTTACAATCCAACAAAATTTTAGACTACTCCAAATGAAAGCATTTACAGATGACAAATTAAATTACGCTAAAGAGGTAATTTCTGTCTTTGAAATGTTAGAAAATGCTAAGGGAACAGTGGAAAATGCTGGTAACCAGCATTTTCTCCTTTTCCTACAATGTTTTCAAAAGTCTCTTTTCCAAGGGTCGTTAAAACTCAGGATTGTGTGGTATAGGGTTAACTCACCTTGCATTTTCAAAAGTAGCTGAAGGGGACTTTCCTATAGCACCAAAACCAACGCCTACAGCCAACCCTTCTGAAAATGTGAATTAACAACATAGCAAGTATGCAACTACATCTATCCATGCTGAGAACTACTGTGTCAAAACTTAAAGACAAAGGAAAGTGATCACTGAAAATAATTGTTCCTAACTAGCAAGTTTCTCATGAGGGAATAATTCTGTTAAAAAGCTGTCTTTGACCTTTTTACCAGAAGACATAATTTTACACTTGTATGAATTGAATTTGCAGACAACAAATTTCAGTTAGACATATCTCAAATGATGTGATTTATTTATGTAAAGGCAGATAATATGGTGTGATGGTAGAATAAGCTGGTTACCAGCATTTTTCTTTCTCCAACAGTGTTTAAACTCTACCAAACAACAAAATTCTGGACTTGACCAAATTGAAAGCATTTGCGGATTCCAAAATAAATGTAGCTCTAATGATAATTTCTACTTACCAGGATTCTCTCCTTTTCCCACAATGTTTTAAAAAGCCTTCTTCTGGGTCGTTAAAGCTTGGGATTGTGTGGTAAAGGGTTAAAATGCTCTCTTTCTCTTAGGCATAATAAGATGTGATTATTTGGTAAAGGATCAAATGAGAGGAAATAAAGACAACATGAATACTTATCCAAATAGAGAAGACCTTGAGTAAGACCAGAATATGAATATTTATTATATACCTATATATGATATGACTAAAATACAGGCATTATCTAACTTTACAATACTACTCGACGGAAAATATTTCCACATCAGCCTAGTACCGTGTGTAGAGGATAATCGTGTACACAGACTACTATGTAATAATGTATGGGACTTTCCACCATATCCTTATTTACTTTCAGCTAGCATGACAAAGCCCAAAAACCTCAATTAAATGTATTTATAGATACTTTGACTGGTATTTGTCATCTACTTTTTTCAAAAATCGTTCTTATGCAGAACTTGATTTTGTCCAACATAAATGCCTATTAAATAAACATGTGCTATCTGGAAAGGGTATTTGCAAATGCTACTGTACGATACGCTTGTGAACTTCAGCATCGCAAGTAATAATCACAAGCGTGACTCGCCTCCTACATTTAAATGAAAAAAAAAGTACTGTTCTTGCTAGTGACAGTGAATAACAGCCACTGACTACCTTTTCAGTGTTTGAGAAATAATTTTTAAGCCACAGCTGTTGTTTATTTTCTTGTAGCGGCTCAATCAACAGCAATCGCCATTTTTAAATGCATATAGATCTATGCAGACTTGCCGTTATCTATGTACTCGTATAATTTATCCACCATTCATAAATATTGTACATATATGAACAATAAATGTAGTTCTCTAATTTTTTGGTTATTCATCTGTTATTCGTATTGATTTTGTGATGTTTCTTGAAAGTTATGGTGGTAAGGTATATAATAAAAGGAATATTACAAGTCTGCATTTCTGTGTGGTTGGATCATGTCTCATTGCATGTGTAAAGAGATGCCAATCAGATTCGTCCTTCGGTCTCATCCGATACGTTTCTCTTTACATACGCAACTCGACATGATCCGACCACTCAGAAATGCAGACTGTTGTAATATTCCATATGTACTGAAATACAACAAACCTGGTATATTGTGAATGGTGATAGCTATAATAAGAAGGATGATTCTTCTCCAACAAGTGGATCCCTGAGATGGTTCTGGTGTTAGGCTGTTACTAAAGTAACTGCTAGGCAGAGAGGATTCTTGTTGTTTTCTTCTTTGTACAGCACCAGTGGACCTGTATCCTAGAGTTTTAGATATGTAGTTAAATTGCAGAGTTTAAATATACAATAACTTTTGTGTATCTGCTCATTCAAAGTGGAAAAAAAATGTATTGAGAAGATTCTTAAAAATAGTTCTGATAGCTTACAGCACAGTCAAAAATTAGAGCTACGGATAAAAGGAAAATCATTTAACCCATTCCTAAACAACAAATTTCAGACTCTTTCAAATTCAAAACATCTGCATCTACAGACGACACATCTAAAATTGGGACAAATGAACTTAAGCTCTCTGATAAGATAGAAAACATTGTGGGAAAAGGAGAAAATGCTTGTTACCTGCATTTCCTCCTTTTCCCACAATGTTTTCTAAAGCCTTCTTTCTCAGGATCGTGAAAACCAGGGATTGTTTGGTAAATGGTTACAACCATATTTTAATCAATAGTAATACAATATACAGGGGAAAAAAAAGCAGTACAAATTGCAACACTCTAGAAACTGATAAAACGGAAGCTCAGCTTGCAGAGTTTTCCTCCAAGTTATGGGTGACAGATAGATTAAAGTATGGAAGCAAAAAAAGGTTGAGAAAATGACATTGATACCAAAACAAAAAACCAGGGGGGAAGTAGACTGGTGTGGAGTACAAACAATGGCTCCTTTTCCAACAGTGTTTTCCAAAGCTGTCAATCACAGGGGCTGAAAATTATTTATTTTTTATTATTATTTTGTATTTATACAAGATTGATTTGAATGAGCACGCTTGTATTCCAACTATATTACCTAATCCTTCATCCTCTGTAGTAAGTTGTATTTCTACACTGTTTTCTGATGTCACACCATCTTTATCCAGTTTCTGACTGCTATCCAAGGACAAAGCTAAACTTGTGGTACTGTCAGCTCCCTGGATACATAAAAATATCTTGTATTATTGGTTGTTTATTCCTGAATTTAGTTAGGAAAATATTTGTAAAACAGCAATAAATAAGAAAGAAAACTGCAAGAAAAAAGAAAAACACCATCATTTTGCAAAGGCCTGTGGAAATGGCATATAATAAAAGAAAATATCTTATCACTACCTGTATACATGGATCCGTGGCGATGAGATAAACTGACTTCCTTGGTTACCGTCATTAAGGGCTCACAAACAAACGTAGTAAATACATATACAGTATAGAAGAAAGGCTACTTAAATCGTGCTGACATGCCTGTTTCTTTCGATTAAATTCCGGAAAAATAATCTTTTTCATATGTTTCTGTCGATGATGGATTCTGGGCAAGAAATATATGGATACTTGAACTTATTTACACAAGGATTTGTACAAAAAGTGTGAATTTCAGGGGCTACGGACAATGTAATACATGTGCCAGCAAAGTTTTGAACTTCTACGAGAAAGAATGAAACAACCCATAATCCTCTGCAGTTTTGCTTAAAAATAACAGAATTAAAGATGATTAATATTTTTGTAAGGCTTGTTAGGTTGTCTCAACATCGTATTCGATAATAAATTACGCTATATTAGAAAAATTTTGAAATATTTATAGATTGTCTTATTCAACAGAGGTGGAAGTCTGAGAAATGTTTAAATTTCAAGTTAAGGGAAAATGGTTGCGTGACGATTTTAGAAAAAGTGTAAAGTGTGCTGTCAATTAACAAACTTGTTAATATCATTGGCAGTAGTTTGTTTTATCTTATGATATACTGAAGACAACGAGTGGTTGAGTGGATTACAGCGTCAATCAAACACACATCTTATCAGTTAACAGTTTAGCGACATACCCTTTGAAATGGCAGATGTGCTAATCCACCTAAATATGGCTAATTCAAAAGCTGATTTAATTAACATAAGTTGCCTTTTGAGCTAAACTTCCAAAACTGTACACAACAGAACTTACTCTTTCATAATTGAAATCTGCATGTACCTTCAGTAAGAATACACATAAATGTACTTAATTTAAGTAGCAGATGGTTTGAATCCAAGAATAAACTGCACTTTTTTGCACTCTGATATGTATCTACACATTCAGCATTCTTCACGCACCAAGGGTTAATGTTAACATCAAACTTAAACATTGATGACATGTGCCCCTTTTTGGATGTGCAGATGTTATTAAACAAGATTGACTATTTGAGTGAACGTACTTTCTCTTTATTAGTATTTCATATATTTTACCTTTGTTTTCCACTGTAAAACAGTTTAATTTTTTTCAGAGAGTTTTAGGGGGGAAAAAAACTAACATTAATTAATCCATTGCGTAATATAGCGTTGATCAAACTCTTTGCTCATGTCCCATTGTCAATCATAATCATAATCCAAACTTATAATCTCTTCGTATATCTCACATAAGCAGTACATGATCGCAAAGCACATCTTTTAAACTTGTTCCTAAAATTCAAGCCTTGTAAACACACATAATATCGCACTTCTCCATCATTAACAGTCGCTTGTTTGTGAGCCGAAAGACAGCACATTCTGTGCAGTCTGATCTTGATCTACACTGTCTGCAAAAGGTGAGTGAGTCGCACTTAGCAGCTTAAGGGTTACAAGGCTTCATTCTCAGGGTTGTTAAAACTTGGGATCGTGTGGTAAAGAGTTAAAAAACTTTGTGGCAAAATTAGAATTTGCTCGTACCATGCAACAATGTTTTCAAGAGTATTCATATCCTGCTTCAATGAAAGATTACTTCCGAAGTTATCCACTTCAAGTTTGTTTCAGGTAGTAAGAATTTGCTATCATTTCCATACCAAGTAAGGCATGAAAATATCGGCACCATACACAAAAGCTGCCCCCAATATAAAGCCTGCAGACACTGGTATAAATGCCCACTGTCCATCCTCTCCATAGGAACCTGATTTTTCAGCCATTTCAATAGCTGGTGCCAATAAAGACCAATAGGATGCTGCTGTCATGACCTGCAAAGGAAGGAGACTATGCTTTGTTTAGATTTTTCTGTATCATACAAAGAAAATCATCTCTTAGGTTGCTTAGAAGAATGGACAATGTAGATCAAAATGAGAATGTCTGGGCCAGTATTCACCAAACATTCTCAATTGTGTTCTTTGTCTAATTCTAAATAACACAACTTCAGATTGGCTAAACAGTCTGGTTTACCTATTCAGAAATTATGTTAGTATGAAATTTAGAAAGTCCTTTAGTATAAGCCTAAGAATGCAATCTTGAATGGTTGAATACATGCCCAGATCTTGAATCTTTACTATCCACTGCTTTGTAAAATATTGACAAGGGCAGTTTGAAACTGCACTACCTGGATTATTTTAACGAACAAAAACTATCTGTTTCATTCAAGCACTGCTCAAAGACTTAATGACTAAGCCATGTTCAATTTATTCATTTATATACATTTATTTATAGAATAGTGATTTACATTGGTTTCAACGGAGTTTCAGCCACATATCATGGCATTAGCTCACTAGCAAAAGTTTTTTCTAGGTTTCACATGTACAACTACTATGGTCAAGCTCTGCTGTGCCTTAGCCATATGGACACACCCATGAGCCCAATACACACACATTTTGATTGGTGTCCTAAGGGTTGATGAAGTAAAAGACAGGACATAAAACATTTAACAGTTTACCACACACTCAAAAATTTTAACGACCCTAATGAAGAAGATATTGAAAACATTTTGGAAAAAGGAGAAAATGCTTGTAACCAGCATTTTCTTCTTTTCCACTATATTTTCTACCCTTCCAAAGAAAGAAATTCAATTTTTGAGTCACATATAATTTGTCATCTGCAAACTCTTTCATAATATGCCAGTCTAAAATTTTGTTTTGTGCTAAAAGGATAATGTGTTGCGTTCGCAGCATGAATTATAGTATCTTTGTACATAAAAATTATGACTATAGGGTCTCTATCTAGTAATCCATCAACCATGGGAGACAGTGGTGTAGTGGTAGAGCGTCTGCCCCCACACTAAAAGTTCTGGGTTTGAACAAGTGATAGCTCCTCTGGGAATTCCAAACAAGACATAAACTCAAAATGGTTGGGTGATACAGCCCACAGGAATTGTAATATTCTCTATTTATGAAGATGCATTGGAGAACACTATCTAATGGACTGAATTATAACTTAAAATTACCCCAGCTGCAAATCCAAGACTGCCATCTAGAATCTTTCTCTATGAAAAAAAAGAAAAAGAACATAACCATTGGATAAATACATCATACCCAAAAACATTTCCTATATGTTCTGTCAAAAACTATGTTAAATTATGAAAAAAAGAAAGAAACCATATGCAGTTCACCTTAAATATGATGTCTGCCTTTTCACACACACACACACACAACACATATTTGTCTGCATTTTCCTTCTATGCTTATGTCAACATTATTCATAACCTTTTGTGACTTAAAATGTATAGTGTCATATGTACTTGAATAGAGCATTCACTTTTGCACTTTATGTATCATATCATCCATATTTCCCTCTGTGTTGTTTGCATTATTCGGTTATCTGCCTACTTTTGCTGAAACAAGTAGCTTGCTTTTCTTCAATCACATTTCCCTGACATTTCTGCTCTCAGTAGGTACAAGAACTTAAATTTATTCACTCTTTTTCTGTCCTTCTACCTCCAATCTGTTTTCTTATCATTCATTTTTTTCTCTTTCTGTTTGTCAAATTCTGTTGATTTATTCCATACTATTTCTTTATGTTTCACTTTCCTCATTTTAACCTGCCAACTTTTCCTCCTTTAGTCTGTCTGCTTTTTCTGTAAACTGTGTCTTTATCATTTGCATTTTAATGTAAAACTTATAATCTGTCAGCTAGTTCCAAACTTTCAATACCTAAATTTCCCTTGATTTTCTTTAACTCTGGTTCCAAACTTTCCATACCATAACTAAATAAAAGCAACACAGCAATCGCAATGATAACATTTGCTTCATTCACAACCAAATTAAGTAGTTAAAAATCACAATAGAATATTTTGCAAAAGTTTTTTTTTTTATCATCAGTTTTGATTACGTTATCTGTCTCAAATTCTTAAGAACAGACACAGAATTCCTCTGGAAATTCCAAACAAGAAATAAACTCAAAACTGAAAATTACATGGTCAACTGAGGTCTACAGACAAGCATTACTGTAAAAAATAAAAAAATCCAGGAGTACACAAGCAAAACTACATTTATACAAAATAACATTAAAAGCTATCACATAGAAGACATTCGGAACATGAAAGTTTTTGAACTTGGAAAAGAAATCAATACATGGATCCGTGGAAATCGATATTTGACCAATCAGGTCATCGCATTTATTTGGCCCGATGTGCAACCTTGCTGTCTGCTATTTCGGCTCACAAACAAGCGACTGTTAATGTTGGAGAAGTGCGATATTATGTGTGTTTACAACACTTGAATTTTAGGAAAAAGTTTAAAAGTAGTGCTTTGCGAGCGTGTACTGCTTATGTGAGATTTACGAAGAGACTATAAGTTTGGATTATGATTATGACTGACAATGGGACATCAGCAAAGAGTTTCGATCAATGCTATATTACGCAATGGATTAATTAATGTTAGTTTTTTTTTTTTCCCTCTGAAACTCTCCGAAAAACTGTTTTACAGTAGAAAACAAAGGTAAAATATATGAAATACTAATAAAAAAAAAAAAAGCGTGTTCACTCAAATAGCTAATCTTGTTTAATAACCTCTGCACATCCAAAAAGGGGCATGTGTCATCAATTTTTCAGTTTGACGTTAACATTAACCCTTGGTGCGTGAAGAATGCTGAATGTGTAGATACAGATCAGAGCTCAAAAATGCAGTTTATTCTTGTATTCAAACCATCTACTACTTAAATTATGTACATTTACGTGTATTCTTTACTGAAGGTACATGTAGATTTCAATTACGAAACCTACTAAGTTCTGTTGTGTACAGTTTTGGAAGTTCGGCTCAAAAGGCAACTTATGTTAATTAAATCAGGTTTTGACTTAGCCATATTTAGGTGGATTAGCACATCTGCCATTTCAAAGGGTATGCCGGTAAACTGTTAACTGATAGGATGTGTGTTTGATTGCCCCTGTTATCCACTCGACCACCCCTTGTCTTCAGTATATCACAAGATAAAACAAACTACTGCCAATGATATTAACAAGTTTGTTAATTGACAGCACACTTTACACTTTTTAAAATCATCAGGCAACCATTTTCCCTTAACTTGAAATTTAAACATTTCTCAGACTTCCACCTCTCTGTTGAATGAGACAATCTATAGATATTTCAAAATGCTTGTAATTTAGTGTAATTTGTTATCGAATACGATGTTGAGACAACCTAACAAGCCTTACAAAAATGTTAATCATCTTTAATTCTATTATTTTTTGAAGCAAAACTGAGTTTTATGAGGTGTTTCATTCTTTTTCGTAGAAGTTCAAAACTTTGCTGGCAAAGGTATTACATTGTCCACAGCCCCTGAAATTCACACTTTTGATACAAATCCTTGTGTAAATAAGTTCAAGTATCCATATATTTCTTGCCGAGAATCCATCATCAGCAGAAACATGAAAAGGAATATTTTTCCGGAATTTAATCGAAAGAAACAGTCATGACAGCACTATTTAAGTAGCCTTTCTGCTATACTGTATATGTATTTACTGCGTTTGTTTGTGAGCCCTTAACGACAGTAACTAAGGAAGTCGGTTTATCTCATCGCCACGGATCCATGTATGCATGAGACCACAATAGGCATCGACTGTTTTCCAACTGAAAAAAAATTTAAACTTTCCAAATCAGAAAATTGTTAGATGATGGATCACAGCATTGCAGGGAAAGGTATATTGCCTGTTACAAGTGGTATCTCCTATCTCTGCAATGCACCCAATATCCCTGCTCTTTTAAAATAAAAATGCTTATGCAAAAACAGAGCAACTGAACTAGATACATGCATGCTCAAATAGTACATGGGAAGCAACTATACAATGACAAGCTGGAAATCAAGGAGAGCAAAGCAAAAAATCATACAACACAACACCATCCCCTGCCAAACAACCAACTGACAAAACTTTAAACCCAAACAGATTTACGGTATTGTGAAACCGCTTTGACTTTCACTACTTTGTTACCGTGACCGTGTTCGTTTTTTTCTGATATATGCCAAAGGTCCTTCTAAACAGAGTTCAAATGTTAAACCCTTTGGCCAATAAGTGTGACTCACTGACCTTTTGCACACAGTGTAGATCAACATTAGAATGCACAGAAATTGCAGTCTGATCTTGGATCTACACTGTCCCATAAGATATTTTTCTCCAAAAAATCAGTTTGAAATAGCTTTATTCTGTTTTTTACTATCGACTTGAAAGTTTCATTTAACTTATTTACCACATTCGCCGTGTCCATGGCGTACAGGTAAAATACGTGGACGCATTAGTCCATGCGTGATTCTTGCCCTATGTCATATCCGGTGAATTCGGAATACCACGGATTCTATTTCTGCTTAGTAACGCCTTAGCAAGGCGTTACTTGGTGGACGCTACCCGAAATGGACAATTTGCTACTGTAAAAAAAGAAGCTGCATTCGACAGCAAATCGTTATTTGCGCGTCAAAATTTTATTTGAACATGATGTATGATTATCATGGCCATCTTTCGGATGTAGTTCAAGCGCGGTGTAATTGAATTTGATGATTGTTAATGAATAACTCTGTTGTCTACTATCTGAATAATCAAAGGTTTCACTGATATATCTCTAAACTACTTCAGATTCATATCAAAGCCAAAACCATAGAAATTATTACAAGAGCAACGTCGGGCATCTGAGCATTTTCGAGAATCATTTTAGGGGGTCATAATCAAATAGATCGACACTGAATTTGGTAGATCTACGGAGAATAAGAACAAACATACCTCTGTGACTTGAGTAAAATTCCGAATCCTATCCACAAATAATCAACATAGGGTGAATTAAGATCAAGAACTGATAAGAAGTAACAATTTAAAGTGACACATGTGCGTTAAATTGTGTGAATCAGTCAACCACATTACAGCTGTAAGGTCTGCCACCCAGCTGTGCAATACCGAGATCAAAGGAGCACCGAGTTAACCCTTCATCCAATTTTCATGAAAAATAATATGACACATGTTTCCTTTATACATGTTTCTGAAAAATATAGATAGAATATAAATATCTTGGAATGGAAGGTTTAAAGTTTGAGCTCAGGCTTCTTTTCTTATGTTCATGATCTAGACTCTATTACAGCTATTCGTCTGTAGGAACATGACTAAACTTGCAACAAAGAAGGTTCTTTTTTTTTTAGATCGGAATTTTCTTAAAGGCCAAATTAGGACTTGTCCATGTCCAAAGAATGTGGGTGAAATGGTGGAAATTGTTATAATATGCATATAGTGCTGTAAGTTTAGTTGAGAAGCTAAACAGTGCAGAGTTTTAATGACCCTAAGAAAGAAGGTGTTAAAAAATATTGGAAAAAGAGGAAATGTTTGTAACTAGAGTTTTTACCTTTTCCCACAATACTTTCTACTTTTTCAAAGACAATTTCCTCCATTTCACCCACATTTAATCTGTTGGCTTAACATTCTTTGGATTTGGACGAGTCCTAATTTGGCCATTTGGTAAAAGTTTTTAATCGAATAAGCTCTCACTTTTACTGTTTAACTTATGAAGGTCCAATGTCGTGAAAAAAGGGCAAACCTGGTAGCTAAGTCGGTAACGCACCTGTAGGTCTTGATACCATGTGATTGTTGGTTCAATTTATTTAGGCCTATATAAAGCTATCGATATGATAATTTTTTTTAATTAAAGATGTCAGTATCTGCAAAAAGACGGACAGTCCATTTACAAAAAAAAAAAACAACTTTAACACCATATTATTCAGAAAATCCCAACCCAAAAATTTCTTTTTTGTCACATTCCTGTTTAAACTACCGTAAGATGACAATCGTAAAAAAAAAATGAAGGTCAGGTCAAATTAAAAACCTTCCTTTCATCCTCCAAAAAATGTAATTTCAGCTTCATTTTGAGTCAGGAAATATCTGCTATAGTTGTTTTTGTAAAAAAAAAAACTGATAAAGGGTTAGCCAAGTGTTCTTTTGATCTCGGTATTTCACTGCCAAGGTGGGCGACATGTAGAAGTGCTGTGATGTACTTGCTAGGGGCAGATTAATACACACGTGTCATGGTAAAGTTTCTATCCTGTTCAATCGAATTATGATCATTTGCAAAAATAGGATCTGGAATTATTAAAATCTGTTACTGAGGGTAAGTCCATTTTAATTTCTGAACCAAAAGTTAAAGATGCACTTCTTTTTTTTTTTGTCTGAACACTTTTTTCTTTCAAATCCAAAGGTATGGATTTCAATATTTTTCTCAATTCTTGCCCTGTACAACCAAGGTAGTATGCCGTGATGTTTAATGCTTCTATCTGGATGCTTCATTTTGACTCCATAATAATGTAGTCTGCACACGAAAACTTTTATCATACCGCCCAACAGCAGACAGGGCTTGTCTTAAACTTGTATACGACTCCTCTTTCTGTAGGCTATACCATGATATTGATAATATGACATTTCTTTTTTGTCTCTTTGAAAGTGATGGTATTCATAACTGGAAAAGGTTTTAGAAATCTTTATCACAATTGCCCGAGAAATCCAATAGAATTTTACTGGAAAAAATATGACGCTGACAGTGTCCGATTACATGCAGTGTCCGATTATATGTGTACACTGTAAGTTTATCACCGAGCAAAAATCTCTGAGTGCAAGATATTGCAATTTAGCGAAAGTACCCGGATGACAAGAATCACGAATGGCGTACAGGTAAAATACATGGACGCATTATCTCGAAGTAAACCTCCTTTATGATAAATTGTGAAATTATCGGAGATCTATGAATAGTTCACATAACAAGACGGAATATTCATTAAATGACAAGTTAAAGCAGTTTCTATATTGCGGGAAAAAACACACATAAAAAACAAATGCGGCAAAAGGAAGGAAAAAAAAAATTGTTTTGGCAAGGGTTAACTAGGACACATCTCACATCCACATCTAGGGCCTGGCCAGGTGCGGATCAGCATGGAGAAATCTTTATCCCAGTCAATATTTACCTGACCGCTCTGAAATACAAAGACAAGCCCAGATCCTGCAGCTGTAAGCCCCCATGTAAATAATGTACCAAGTAAAGTCTGTAAAAGAGGATTTATTCCTGCAATCATCTTGCAGACGTTGCAATGTGTTATCTCCACATTAGAGAGTATTACATTCTAAAGGGAGGGCACTCTCACAAAAGACGTACCGATCTTTCTTCTGTATGTTCGAAATTTACCATTTTCTGCTGTAGGATGTTCCCGGCAGAATATTTCCCATTTCCACGAACGGAGCTATTCTGATTGTTATTGTAAAACGAAACTTCTTAATGTTTTTAAGGAAAACTAGCAAAGCACCAATATATAATACAGAAAAAAATCTGTTGCTGGAGAAGTTGTATCCTGGAGAACTCGTACCCTAATTTCAAGAGTAAGAGTTCTCCAGGGAAGTCTCCAGAGAAGTCGTTCTCAAGGGGAAACAAAACAATCCCCCGGCAAGACAATTTCCCGACACAAGTTTTTGAGACAGTTCCAGGACAGATTTGAAGGCAGTTCCTCAACACTTTTGTGATAACGCTAAGAAATATACATGTGTATACAGAAATTACAAATCATCAAAACTTGATGATAAACATCCCGATTGATAAACATACCGAACACAATCGTTATAAACTTTCCAGTCGGCAAGCAGTCTTAAAGTCTCTTATTTACATGGCAATTGTAAAATAGTAATTCACCGCGGAGTCGGAAAAAAAAATACTCATCAATGTACAGACGATCCCTCAGCCTAGGTATACAACATTAACATCAAAAATTTTCCACTGTCTCGAAAAACTGTGCCGGGGAACTGCTTTGTCGGAAAACTGTCTTGATTATGTAATCTGGGTAAATTGCTTTTACTTAACGTTGAATGAATAATTGTGGAAAGGGTTATTCAACTACATTTACTTAAAATTGCAAAGTTCTTTCTGTGCATCATGTCTTACAATGCCTATTTTCATTTTGAACTCTTTTTACCATAAATCACTATAGAAACAAGGGACACACACTTTTCATCGATAATTTCATACTTTTTACAGTGCTTTATGGATTTATATTGACATTACTTGTTACTCAGACAACATCGTTGAAATACTTGATTAAAGAATACATTGTGCAAGTTAAAAAAAAAAACACGGGACACACACTTTCATACTTTTTACAGTGCTTTATGAATTTATATTGACATACTTGTTACTCAGACAACATAGATGAAATACTTGAGAAAAGAATACATTGTGCAAGTTTTAAAAAAAGGGTGTTTCTCTGTACTACAGTACATGTATATGTGTAACCTTTTGACACAATTTTTAAGCATGTTGTTATTCATCTACATGACAATATAGCATTAGAAAACGAATGATCCTGTGAAATGACAGGTATAATTACTCTTTCCATACAGATTTTTCAATTTATCAAGTTTTCACACACTTAAATTGTCGTAAAATATGACATTTAAAAAAGGCACCACAATCCTAATTTTATCCGATCATGACATACTTTTTGATTGTTTATTGGTTCAAGATTACCTGAAGTGACAAGTTACGTCAATTTACGATGTTGATTAAATCTGTTTATCACACCCTACATACAGTCACGCTCGTAGATCGATCCATAGTAGGGTAACAGAAACAGATAGTGTCGACATACTTACAGCTTTGTATCACTTTGAGTATATGGATTGGCTGTAAATTATTTTTTTTAGAAAATATTCAAAACACGACATATACATCATAAGACAACACACAAAACTGGTACATTATATTCTTTTTCTCTTACATATTTGCAGCTCACACAAATTCAAAGGCAATTCTCATTTTCACGGCGTTAAAAGGTATGTTCTAACAATATTGCTCTGTTCAGTACTATGAGAAATTAAATTGAAAACTAGATAAGCAGATATATATTACATGATCAGACTACAAGATAAAACATGTACAAGGGTACACAGCTCAGTCGATTAGGTGGGTTGCATGGTTAGATTTTAAAGATTATACATGGAAAATAAATCCAGGATTTTCTTTTTTTATTTTTCTAACACGTTTAAGACAATAAGAGTGTCGAGTAAGACAAACGATTTCGAGAAAGTCTTATCAAAACAACTGAGAATTAAAAATATGTATCTTGCAAAGGTAGCCTTATAGCTGAGATAATGACAGAAAATATGTATGAAACAGGAGGAATTTACCAAAAAATACATGCACCAAACATGAGGAGTTTACCATTTTTTTTTATTCCATTTGTGACATGGTAGCCTCATCATTGGGAATGATGAGGCTACCATGAATTAATGCATTTTAAAGGCCCAATAGCGGCCAAAGAGACAATACAGGTGTTAAAATCCTTTGAATATTAATCATTTAAGTAATCTAATTCAAAAGCCAGTGTGGAAACTATTGTGAAGGTGACAATCTGTTATTGTATGGTCAAAACGTCACACAGGAAAAAGGTCCCACAGTCAAAACGTCCCACTTTTGGTTGAAACGTCCCCACCAATTTGGTTAAAACTTAAAACGTCCCACTGTTAAAAAAAAAAAAAAAAATGATCAAAACGTCCCACTTCCATTTTTTTCTTCTTATTAACTACTGGTAAATGTTGTAGTGGTTATTAATTTGATCAATTTTGATATGAGTTGTAAAGAATAAAGTTGTTTGTTAACAGTTTTGTTGACATTAATTGCAAGTACCTTTGTAATCGTTTAGGTGAAAAGGATATCTCGTTAATCAGTCGGTAATGACAAGTGAATGATAATAAAGACAAAATTATATGAATCACTTAGTTTTGAAATTGTTCCTTTTTGCCGTTAAAGCAGGTTTTCAAAGACTTATTCCTAAAATTTAAACAAATTATCAACGTTTGTCCAACTTTACCCGATCTTGAGATTGTACAGGGGGAGTGTAAGGGACTTTCAATTAGTATTTATGATGCAGTTTAAAAAGTCGGCTTTTGATTTTACAAATAATAATGCAACTCAGTACATTTTATAGGAAATTCAAAAGAACAGATAAACTGTGCAAATTTTTATTTTTACAATTTGCTATATATTGTGTGAAGTTTAATGATAAAGTGACATGGAGTAATATTTATGCATTGTGTGTGAGAAAGAGGTCAGAAAATGACAGCATGCTCTGCAGTGTTCTTGCAATCATGAATCGATGGCAGCATCGTACGTGCAATAATGCTAAGTTATTTTTTGCTTTGCGTAGGAAACCAAAATAGCTAGACTTAATTATCAAATAATTATGCATTTAAAGAGTTTCACATTTCAAAGACTCTTGCTAACAAATTGATAGGTCATCACAGATAATAATTACACGCGTATTTACTCTTTACCACATAATCCCCAGTTTTTGTAACTCTAAAAGAGAAAGCTTGTGAAAAGATCGTCAGAAAAGGAGTAAATACTGGTGACCATCTTTTGCTCTTTTTGTCCAACAATGTTTTCCACCACATCAAAGACAAAGAAAAAAAAATCATCATTTGAGCTAAATGTAATTGTTCGTCTACAAATGCTTTCAATTTGGTTAAGTCTAAATTTGATTGGTTGTAAAGACATGTATCTAACAATCAAATGCTATACCATGAGAGAGAGGGGGGGGGGGGGGGATACGAAAGATCAGGAACAATTTAAGTTTGCGTTGCAGTCAAAAAGTCGGTAACAAACGATCTCCCCTTGAAAATGGCTATCTTCAGGATCTTGAGAGGGCATTTTTTTAGGGTAACCGTCTAATCTATCAAATATTTGTTAGTTAAATCGCATATAATGGACATTTGAGTTGAATTTCGATGGCGGGTAGTGTGGGTTGAGATCGGCGTGCTGTGTTGAGTCTAGTCTGGATTACCTGCCCTACCACTACGTTATAGGGTCAGGCAAAGCGCAATAATGGCGGCCTCCTTGGCGACCTCAAGTGTAGCACTAAATGCTTTCCTGTTTTTCTTAATTTCATGTGATCCAGTTTGATCAGTGAATAAAATGATATCAATTTTGTACTAAATATACATTACCGAATTTAAAACGTGCTTTTGGGATATAGTTTAGATATAATTTTGACTATGAATCATTTTAAAAGTAGCCCTGTTTCGGACGTTATATCGGTCCATTGAAATTTCGGATACTTAAAGCATTCTGATACATAGTTTTTCTAGCTAAATAGGAACGACACTTAAAAAAACTAACTTCCATTACTTTTTGGCAACCGAGCTATTTTCAATTCACTCTCTGGTAGGATTTGATCAAGTGAAATAACATTAATCCGTTACTTCTGCATATTACAAACGGTGGCCGCCAGTATTGCGCTTTGCCTGACGTACTTTTAAAGTACGGCGGGGTACCAGACTATGTTGAGTCGGAGTTCAATGAGCACTTCCGGCAAGACATTTGGTTTATCAAATTATCATACATATGCGTATAAATAAGTTATTTGCATGTTGTTTTGCATCGGGAATGTTTGAGAGAGAGAGAGAGAGAGGGGTAGAGGTAGAGAGGTTTACCCTTTAGCAACTCTGCTCTTAGAAAAGGAGATATCCCGGTTACCGGCGTGTTCTCCTTATTACAGGTTTTTTGGGGTTTTTTTTAAACACTTTACCGATCTCAATTTAACTAAACCTAAGATAGTGAAAACATATGTCACTAGAAATACTGCGAGATATCTACATATTGATTACTTACAATAAACTTCTTGATTTTCACACAAACAGGTGTTGCAGGTGTTAATTACGTCTTTACCAGACGACGAAAGATTAGGTTCGTCTGTTTTGAAAACATTTGCTGTCGAAAAATTAAACGTTGCTCCAATGATGAGATTTGTCTTTAAAAGGGTAGAAAACATCTAAGGAAAAAGTGAAAGTTTTCAAAGTTTCTCTGTTCAAGTTCGTTAAAGCACGGGTTTGTGTGGTAAAGGGTTAAATTGTAAATCATTTTCTCATATTGTTTATTGTCAAACGGACATGTTATATACTGATGAAATGTCTTAAAAACCTATGCCTCTATTATAAGTTATGGATAATGCCGACAGCAATCTAGTCACAATGTATTTTTAGTTTAAATGCTGTGACCAAATATGGAATTGCGAACATATTTGGGTTTTTTTCATTTTTCGATTTCTCATAAATATGACATTATTCATATTATTTTTGCTTGTTACTTTGCCGATTTAGTCCGACCTGAAAAGAAAGTCGGGAAAAAAGCTTTGGGTACTTTAATTATAGTGAAACATAAGCTAGAATAAAACTGAAATAATCTCTCTTTCTCTATGTATTCGACGCCATTTTCTGGTTTGTTTGTCGGGCAGAACGACCGAAATACTGCGTTACTAAGGTGGGCGTGCCAAACTCGCGTTTGCAGAAAGATAAATTGTAATGTGTAATTTGTAACAGAAATAAGTGGTGTTAATCAATGAGTTTGTATTCTGCGCTTGTCTTGGGAAATTATTTGTGAGAGAAATAAGTGTAGTTAGTTAATCAATAAGTTTGTATTTTTCCGCTTGTCATGGGACACGTAAGCAAGGAGGAATGGTACACTGTGAAGAAAATCCTGTACTTTGGAGGTCACTTCGGTACAAATATAACCAATCGGAAACGGTGTAACATGCTAGTGCGATAGAACCAAAACATGGATAAACATGGCTGAAATGAATACGATTGTGGAAGGAAAAGTGAAATACAGGGATGGAAAAAAGGTAAATAAAGTGCAGTTTACAGTGTTGTTCGGTTAATAAATACTGGCAATTTCAACAAACTGGCTCATTTTTCTCATTAATTTCTTTCAGTGGAAACCGAGATGGTGTGTTATGAAAAAACCTTCCCCAGTGGCAGGTAAGTTTTGGAATTTTTCCTCTCAAAACTTCGTCAACTTTTTATCCAAGACTACAAAATTCTAAGACTTGTCCAGATTGAAAGCATATGCAGATGTCGATTGTTACTCAAAACATAAAGGATTTGCTGCAAAGGGTAGAAAACCTTTTGGGAAAAGAAGATGCTGAATGACAGGATTTTCTCCTTTTCTCACAAGTTTTTTAAGCCCTCTTCATCAGAATCGTTGAAATATTGAATTGTTTGGTAAAGGATTAAACAGGTATATTATGAACTGTATGAATGTCGCAGTGAAATGGTATAACAACATGATTATTAACTTTTAGCTAAGCACAACACACGGACATTTTGCAGACAATGTGGATCAAGATCAAACTGCACAGAACATGCAGTCTGATCTTGGATCTACATTGTCTGATATATAGACATTTATCCTCCAACAAGTATCTTTGAAATAGCAAAATTTGGATTTTGACTAGTAGCTTTAAAGTTGCCTTTCACATACTTAGCAGGTTAAGTGTTAAAGAAATGTCTCATCATTGAAAATGAGCTTAGCTCTTTACCAGACTACAAATACAAAATCTAGACATTTCCTACTGAAAACATTTACAGATGACAAATTAGCATAGTCCAAATAATGATTTCTATTTTTGAACTGATACCAAATTTTTCTGAAACGGAGAGAATGCTGGTCAGCAGCATTTCCTCCTTTTCCCATAGTGTTTTCAGGTGTATTTGTCAGGGTCATTCAAACACCAGATCATTCATTTAATTCTTATGACAGATAAGTGAGAATAGAGTATCTGAAAGTATGTAATAAGTTATATAATGGACTAACACATTTTTTTAACTCTTGGCACGTATATTCCACTTAGTACAGATAACTGTCCCTGAATGTGATTTTGGTTCTTGATGGGTCGCATGTACAGAGACGATCGCCAAAAGAATGGGCAAATCCTGGTTACTGTTGTTTAATTTGATTATGAATTGAAAGAATTACATGTTGTCTTGAAGATTGGAATGCAAGGTTTACATCATTTGATATGTTTTCTTTGGCTTAAACACTGTACCAAACAATCACATATTATAACAACATTGAGGAATGATCAGAAACAAATGCTGGAAACCAGCACTTTATCCTTTTCCAACTGTGTTTTCTCTTCTCTGGTAGACAAATTTAATCATTTGAGAGCTATAAAATCATTTGAGAGCTATAAAATATGTTATCTGCAAATGTTGTGAATCTTGATTAGTAAAGAATTTGCTGTCTGTTACCACAATTTACCACACAACAAAATTTTATACTTGTTTTATTCCAAAGCAATTGCAGACAACAAACCCAATGTGGTTCAAATTGTGAAAGTTGTCTTTGATAGGGTAGAAACCATTGTGGGAAAAGGAGAAAATGCTGGTTACCAGGGTTTCCCAACAATTTTTTCAAAAGGTGTCTTCTCAGGGTTGTTAAAACATGGGATTTTGTGGTAAAGGGTTTAGGAGCTAATATTTTTGCTATCACATGTAATTGTTGGGATTCATGGTCCAGATCTCCACACAACATGAGCTGTGGAAAATATTACTATCACTAAGTCTTATCTTTATTTTTATGCAGTGATAATTGAAAGTTTCTGATAGTTCCTGATATTACCCATATACAAAGTTACCCCAAGTTTTAATGACTTAAATGACCCTGATGGAAGGTGGGGGGAGGCTTTTAAAAATGCGGGAAAAGGAGAAAATGCTAGTACCAGGAACAAATTTGCAGAGGAAAATCTTGCAAGCATTGTTATAAATACTGGATTATCAACATGAATTACAGTTTAACTCTGTACCACACAGTTCTGAGTTTTAATGTCCCTAGAAAGAAGGCTTTTGTTTTTAAAGTAGAATTTTGAAAACATTATGGGAAGAGGAGAAAATGCTGGTAACCAGCATTTTCTCCTTTTCCAACAATGTTCTCTTCCCTTCAAAAGACATTTTTCTGTTTTTGGATTATGTTTGTCTTATGCAAATGCTTTCAGTTAGGACAAGTGTATAATTTTGTCGTTTGATACAGTTAATACATGTACATAATTATGTGAACTCATTTGTAGAACAATTTCCCCCTGTATTGCAATGATTTTAAAAGCAGTCTGCTACTATACCAAAAACATGATCTGCAACAGGTTATGTATAATCATATTGATACACAAAGGCAGAAGTTTGACCCAGCCCTTGACACAAGTATTTTGCTATATAAGTATGTAGCTGGGCTTTGAATTTTTTTTTATGCAGATCTAATGAGGGCAACAGCTTTCATAATATTTTCTAACGTATGTCTGTATCTATTTGCAATTTTTCTATTTGTTATGTCTAGTGTGTGATTTAGGAAGAAGCTAAGGTATCTTATCTACATGAAGTAATAGGTTTGAACAAATAATAGATAATTGTTATATAGAATGCCCCAGGAGTTATTTGCCTGGGCCCTCGAAGAAGGATGTGCTCAATATGATAATATCGGTCTTGCCACTCCTATTTCCTGTGGTTTCGATATTCCATTTAGTACTCTCATTCTTGACCCTTATTCTGCTAGATAAGTGAAATGAATCTTTCAAGTCAATAGTAAAAACCTAAATGTTGCTATTTCAAAGGTACTTTTTGGTGAATGGTATCTCCTTACTGGATGGTGAAGACCTAAGATCAGACTGCACATTTAATCTTGATCTACACTGTCTGTAAAAGGTTCTTGAGTTGAGCTCAGCAGCCCGAGGGTTAAGATTGTTGTATGTCATACATTTCACAACTTATAATCTGATTTGCTGACATGATCTGTCAGTTAATCCTTTACCAGACATGTCCGAGTTTTAATGACCATGGGGAAGAAGGGGAAGAACCCTTTTGAAAACATTGTGGGAAAGGGAGAAAATGCAGGTAACCAGCATTTTCTCTTTTTCCCATAATTTTTAATACCCATTTAGAGTCGGGCTTTAATCATTTGAGCAACAATTGTCACCTTTGACAGCTTTGAATTGGGATGGGTGTAAAATTTTTAAAACATTTTTGTAACCTGCATATTCTCTTTCTCACAATGTTTTTTCCCTATAAGACAAGTTGCATCTTTCGAGGCACATTTAACTTGGCGTGTGCAACTGTGATCAGTTTAGAACAATTTTTTGTGCATTCGAAGAAGGGTTAATGAAATGTTTTGACTGTCAGATAAGAGCCGGCAGAAAAAACCTGGCATGGGATTTGAATGGTCTGTGTCTGCATTCCTCTGTGCAGGGGAAGTTGCAGGTTTTAGCCCTTGCCTACTCCCAAACAGACGATTTTTTACTCTTAACTCTTTACCACACAATCCCGACTTTTCACGACCCTTAAGAAAGAAGCCTTTTGAAAACATTGTGGGAAAAGGAGAAAATGCTGGTAACCAGCATTTTCTCCTTTTCCCACAATATTTTCTACCCTTTCCTGATCAAATTTCAATTTTTGAGTCACATTTATTTTGTTGTCTGCAAATGCTTTCAATTTGGATCAGTCAAGAATTTTGTCGTTTGGTAAAGAGTTAACCAGCCTACAAAATTTTAGATTTGTCCTAATTGAAGTGTGGCTCAAATGGCAGAATCTGTTTTTGAAAGGGTAGAAAACATTGTAGGAATAGGAGAAAATGCTGGTAACCAGCATTTTTTCCCTTTCTAAAAAGGTTTTCTTGGGCTTGTTAAAATATGAGATTGTTTGGTTAAGGGTTAACATCACAAGAAAACAAAATTTTAGAGTTGTCAAAGTTTGAAGCATTCTGCAGTTGAAAAAATTTAATGTGGCTCATATATTTGTTTTCTCCTTGTTCTCTCCTTTTTCCCCACAATGTTTTCAGAGGCCTTTTCCCTTAAGGTCATGGTAAAGACATGATGATTAAATTTTGATGAAAGGTTAATGGGCATAGGATTGGAAAGAAGAAAGATCTATTTAAGAAACCAGTTAAGTAATAGCACTGCAAGCCTATACAGGCATGTAACATGTGTTCTTTTTGATGTTCAAGGCTATGCAAGATAGTCTTTTTTCTTTACCTTTGAGAACTTGCTGAAATCTTTTAAATGGTGAAGTAAGTGTATGCAGAGTAAATCCTTTGAACTGTGTTATGGAATAAATTTTCCATATTGTCTATATTAACCCGTAAAGCTTCTATCACGACTATAGTTGCCTTTACGGTCAGTGTAGATCAATAACAGGCTGCACATTTTTTGCCCTCTGATCTTGATCTACACAGTCCGCTTTGCTGAGACACTGTAGTCAGAAGCAACCATGAAATTGCCTTTATTTGGGTCGCATTTCTAGGATGAAAATGTCTGATTGGTTTATTCAGCACTCTATGGGTTAACTGTACCAGATGACAAAATTTTAGGCTTGTCCAAATTATAAACACTTGCAGACAACAATAGATATCACTCAAAACACGAAATTTGTGTTGCAAAGGGTATAAAACTTTGTGGGAAAAGGAGAAAATGCTAGTTACCAGCATTTTCTCCTTTTACCAAAGTGCTTTCTAAAGCTTTAATTTTGAGGTCGTTAAAATTGGAGATTGTGCGGCAAAGAGACATAAATATTCCCACAATACAAAGTTAATTATGGCTCAAATGATGTGATTTGTCGTTGTGATGGTAGATATCATTGTGGAAAAAGAGAAAATGATGGTAGCCTGCATTTTTTACTGGTTCTGAAAGAGGAGGTGCCAGTTGTGTGTCACCCTTGAAAAGATGCAAACAACTCGTTATGATTCTTTACCTTGACAATGTTCCATAGATAAGTAGATGCCATTTTGAGTCTGTAAACTGTTCAGACTAGGGGGTCCCAAGTAATTTTTTTTATGCTAATTTTGACCCATGTTGTGCTTCAGATTGGGCTATGTAAATTTAAATTCTGGAGGACTGATTTTGCAGTGGCCCCCTACTAGATTGATAGCTGTCCATATAGCACAGTTGTTTTTGGTTGTCTTTGGCTTGAAAAGAGTTTTCTTTTCATCTGCTGATACCATTTGAGAATGTAGCAAGGGCTTCAGGAAGCTAGGTCTCCAACACAAAACTTGTTTAAAATGTATTTATCTCTTGATATGCAATAATGGCTGATGTGTAACTAATGCTATAGAAAATGTCACAGTAAAAATATAGAAAACTTTGTAATTCCTCTACATGCATTTCTTTGTATGTTTCAATTTTTAAGCTGTCATTGCATGTGAATGAAAATTAAGTGTCTTTCTTTAGATTTTCTTTAAAAAAAAAAAAACACCTTGCATAACGAAATCTTAATGTCCCTTAACCCTTTACCACACAATCCTGAGTTTTAATGACCCTGAGGAAGAAGCCTTTTGAAAACATTGTGTGGAAAGGAGAAAATGCTGGTAACCAGCATTTTCTCCTTTTCCCACAATGTTTTCTACCTTATCAAAGAAAATTTACATCATTTGATTCACATTTCAATTGTCGTCTGTAACTGCTTTCAGTTTGGACCAGTGTACATTTTTGTCGTTTGGTAAAGTGTTAACTGGGTTACCCTTTACTAAATGAAAAAAAGTTTTGACTCAACCAACTTGAAAGCTTTTGCAGACAAATTTAATGTGGCTCAAATGATGATTTCTGTTTTTGATAGGATAGAAAACACTGTTACCAGAATGTTCTCATCTCCCCAAAATGTTTTCAAAAGCTTTTCTCTTCAGGGTCATTACAACTCGGGTTGTGGAAAAGGGTTAAAGGTGCCAAATATTAAGGAAAAGCTCTTTTTCTATCAGCAAAACAAACTAAGTTCAAAATTCAGGTGTGTGTGGTTTTTTTTGGGGAAATATGTATTGAAAAATTACTGTCTTACTTTCGTGGTTCTGTTTTACTGATGATTTGGTGGTTGCTTTTTTTAGTTCAGTTACAAAGTTTTATTTTGTTTGGTGAGATTATGAAGACCTGAATTATAGCTCCCTTTAAGTTCTTTAGTACTTGTATGTTTTAAATTTTTCTGAAATCGTTTAGCTGTTATATGTCGGCTGTTATTTATGTCAGAATATTTACATGGGGCATGTGTTTTAGAACAGCTGAACATATCAAATTACGGGCTGGTTCAGAATGTCTACGAGAGATACTGTGGGTGTAGCTCACTAACATGTAAGACTGTTTTCTTGGAAATTAGAGATAAGCATATCCAAGTTAACTCTTTACCAAACGACAAAATTTTGGACTGGACCAAACTAAGCATTTGCAGATGACAAAATTTATGAAGCTCAAATGATTTTTTCTGTCTTTGATAAGGTAGAAAACATTGGTTACCAGCATTTTCTTCTTTTCCCATAATGCTTTCCAAAGCCTTCTCTTCAAGGCCAGTCAAATCTTGGGATTGTGTGGTAAAGAGTTAAGAAGTTTAACCCCTTACCAAACAATCCCTGAGACAGAAAACTTGAAAAAAATGTGGGAAAGGAAAAAAACACTGGTAACCAGTATTTTCTCTTTGTCCAACAATGTTTTCTGCACTTCAAATCACATCATTAACTCTTTACCACATGACAAAATTTTAGACTACTCCAATTTCAAGGCATTTGCAGATAACAAATTCATCTTTGGTACAAATGAGCACAAGACAAATTTTTGATGCATAGCATCAAAGAAGCCGGCTTTTTTTTTTGTTACCATCAATGAGGAAGGTGCTTTAGGAATAACTCGCTTATCAGAAGTTGTGTTACTTATAGATTTAACATTCTGGAGAAAAAGACTAAGAATGTTCTTATAAGAATGGTTGGTGAATACAGACCCAGTAGAAAATTTTACCGACTGCAACAATTTGGGGGCTAATTAATATTTTTTTTTTGCTGTGCATCCTGCTTTTTGTTAGCTCACCTGAGCACAAAGTGCTCAAGGTGAGCTTTTGTGATCGCCCAATGTCCGTCGTCCGTTGTCCGTCGTGCGTCATCCATCGTCCACAATTTCTTTAAACATCTTCTCCTCCTAAACCACTTGGCCAATCTTGATAAAACTTGGCAGGGATGTTCCTCAGGTGAAGCTCTACCAAAGTTGTTCAAGAGATTGAATTCCACCCATAAGTCTGGTTGCCATGGCAACCAAATGGGAAAAAAATAGCAAAATCTTTAAAAATCTTCTTCTCTGAAACCAGAAGGCGTAGAGCTTTGATATTTGGTATGTAGCATCTTCTAGTGACCTCTACCAAGTTTGTTCATATGATGTCCCTGGGGTCAAAACTGGCCCCGCCCCGGGGGTCACAAGTTTCAAACATAGGAACAAAGAAGGAAAACTTTAAAATTCTTCTTCTCTGAAACTGGAAGGCGTGGAGCTTTGATATTTGGCATGTAGCATCTCCTACTGGACCTCTACCAAGTTTGTTCATATGATGTCCCTGGGGTCAAAACTGGCCCCACCCCGGGGGTCACAAGTTTCGAACATAGGAACAAAGAAGGAAAACTTTAAAATTCTTCTTCTCTGAAACTGGAAGGCGTGGAGCTTTGATATTTGGTATGTAGCATCTCCTAGTGAACCTCTACCAAGTTTGTTCATATGACGCCCCTGGGGTCAAAACTGGCCCCGCCCCGGGGGTCACAAGTTTCAAACATAGGAACAAAGAAGGAAAACTTTAAAATTCTTCTTCTCTGAAACTGGAAGGCATGGAGCTTTGATATTTGGCATGTAGCATCTCCTAGTGGACCTCTACCAAGTTTGTTCATATGATGCCCCTGGGGTCAAAACTGGCTCCGCCCCGGGGGTCACAAGTTTTAAACATAGGAACAAAGAAGGAAAACTTTAAAATTCTTCTTCTCTGAAACTGGAAGGCGTAGAGCTTTGATATTTGGTATGTAGCATCTCCTAGTGGATCTCTACCAAGTTTGTTCATATGATGTCCCTGGGGTCAAAACTGGCCCCGCCCCGGGGGTCACAAGTTCAAACATAGGAACAAAGAATGAAAACTTTAAAATTCTTCTTCTCTGAAACTGGAAGGCGTGGAGCTTTGATATTTGGCATGTAGCATCTCCTAGTGGACTTCTACCAAGTTCGTTCATATAAGGTCCCTGGGGTCAAAACTGGCCCCGCCTCGGGGGTCACAAGTTTCAAACATAGGAACAAAGAAGGAAAACTTTAAAATTCTTCTTCTCTGAAACTGGGAGGCGTAGAGCTTTGATATTTGGCATGTAGCATCTCCTAGTGGACCTCTACCAAGTTTGTTCATCAATTGACCTGACAATTGGTCAGAAATTGGATTATGCACGTTGAGTGAATTTCGCCTATTGACTCAGGTGAGCGACCCAGGGCCATCATGGCCCTCTTGTTTAACTCTTTACCAAACGACAAACTTTTAGACTAGTCCAAATTAAAAGCATTTGCAGACGACAAAATAGATGTGACTCAAAAATTAAAATTTGTTTTGGAAAGGATAGAAAACAAGTGTGGGAAATGGAGAAAATGCTAGTTACCAGCATTTTCTCCTTTTCCCACAATGTTTTCATAATGCCTCTTTCTCAGGGTCGTTATAACACGGGATTGTGTGGTAAAGATTAAACACTAATATAAACTTCACTTTTTTAGCTCCACTGGCCGAAGGCCAGCGGGCTTATGTCATGGCCCGGTGTCCGTCGTGCGTCCGTCCGTCCGTGCGTCCGTCCGTGCGTTAACTTTTATTTCAAACATCTTCTTCTCTGAAACTACCCATCCAATTTTCATGAAACTTCACAGAAATGATCCTGGCATGGTCCTCTTCAGAATTTCTTGAAAGAATTTGATTCCTTCAAAAACTGTGGTTGCCATGGCAACAAAACTGAAAAATATTGGAAATCTTTAAAAATCTTCTTGCCTGAAACCATAAGGCATAGGGCTACCAAATTTGGCATGTAGCTTTATGTAGTAGACCTCTATCAAGTTTCTTCAAATTATAGCCCTGGGGTCAAAATTGGCTCTGCCCCAGGGGTCACAAGTTTTACATAGGCTTATATAGAGAAAACTTTAAAAATCTTCCTGTACCTAGCCATAAGGGCTAGAGCTACCAAATTTTACATGTAGCTATATCTAGTGGGCCTCTACCAAGCGGGCCAAAATTTTAGCCCTGGGGTCAAAATTGGCCCCGCCGCAGGGTCACAAGTTTTACATGGGCTTACATAGTGACACCTTAAGAAATCTTCCTGTACCTAGCCATAAGGCCTAGAGCTACCAAATTTTGCAGTTAGTTTGACACCTTAAGAAATCTTCCTGTACCTAGCCATAAGGCCTAGAGCTACCAAATTTTGCATGTTGCTATATCTAGTGGGCCTCTACCAAGCAGGCCAAAATTTTAGCCCTGAGGTCAAAATTGGCCCTACCGCAGGGGTCACAAGTTTTACATGGGCTTACATAGTGACACCTTAAGAAATCTTCCTGTTTTGATTTTTTTTTTTCAAATTAGCCTTGCATCAGGGATCTTATGTTTTACAGAGGCTTCATATGGACAAAACTTGAAAATCACCTTATTTATAACCATACAGCATAGACTTGTATTATTTTGGCATGTGGCTTTATCTTGTGGACCTCTACCAGGGTTCAAGTAATTATAGCTCTGGGATCAAAAATGGCTTTGCCTTGCAGGTCTCAACTTTCACAAGGGCTTTTACAGAGAAAACTTTTGTAAGTCTTCATTTTGAAACCATTTTGCTCAGAATTGAAATGTTTAGTATTTATGGTTTATAAGCCAGTGGAGCGATACAGGGCCATCATGGCCCTCTTGTTTCCTGCATGCATTCGGAAAGAGGACAGTTACATTCAGTAAACAGGAATGGTGCAATTTTGCTCTTCAGATAAAAGCATGGTCATTTTGGATTAGCTATTTTCTCTACTTTGACAAGATCAAAATACTATTATCATTCTTACATGAATATGATCCTATATACCGTAATCAGACCTCCAGGTAAGAGGGAGTGATAGTATTCTAAATCCATTATTTCCCTTCCAAACCCTATGTTGTGGGTACTCATTAGAATCGTTTCGATGAGACGATTCTAATGAGTACCCATAACATGGGGTTTAGTGGAGATTGATTAATATTTTCAATTTTAAAATCAAAATCACTCCCTCTATCTGGAGCTCTGCCGTAGCTGATGCATATTATTGCATGATCACTTGACATTCCAACAAGCCTTCACAAAATTTTAGCCAAAAGCTAAAAAAACCTTTACCAAACAATTACATGTTCTAATTAATGACCTTGAAGAAAAAGGCTTCTGAGACCATTGCAAGAAAAGTATAAAATGCTTGTCACAAGCATTTTCTCCTTTTCCACAATGCTTTCTATCATTTCAGAGCCAAATCTCATTGTAACCAAATCTAATTTGTCGTCTGCAACTGCTTTGAATTTGGACAAGACTGTCCAAAATTTTAGCCCTGTCCAAGTTGAAAGCATTTGAAGACGACAATTTCAGTGTGGCTAAAATGATTGCAGTTGTTCTGAAAGGTTAGAAAACATTGTGGGAAAAGGAGAAAATGCTCGTAACCAGCATTTTCTCCTTTTCCAACAATGTTTTCAAAAGGCTTCTTTCTCAGGGTCGTTAAAAGTCAGGATTACGTGGTAAAGATTTAATCCTTCACTAAACAATTATATGTTCTAGTGACCCTGAAGAAAAAAGCTTCTGCAACCATTCCAATAAAAGTATAAAATGCTTATCACAAGCATTTCTTCCTTTTCCTACAATGCTTTCTACCATTTTAGAGACAAATCTCATCATTATAACCAAATTGGATTTGTCGTCTGCAACTGCTTTGAATTTGGGCAAGTTCTAAATTCTGTCGTAGGGTACAGAGTTAAGAGGCTAACTAGTCCATTGAAGAAGTACATGTACCATCGATTTGTTTTTCCTTTGCTTCTTGCTTTATTTCTTGATTCTTAGTCAGCTATTGCCTTACTAAATTGAGCAATAAAATATTTTCAAGTTCGGTTTGACTATGAAAATCTGAATAGCCCCCTTACAAGGTAATAGTTGAACATGTAAATGAGCCATGCTATGGCAAAAGGGGGTTTAATGCATTTCCGTGATCCATGATACCAAGCAAGCCATCACATAATTAAGGATCAACAATACATGTAGCCTCTTTTTTAATACAATCAACTTAACCATACAGAAAACTTACCAATAGCGAAAAGTTTCAGCCCAGGTCAGCCTGCACAGTCCAAGCGGGCTGACTTCGGTTGATACTTTTCCCAGATTCATTAAGACCCTTTTTCTCAGAGCATGGCTCAAGTGCAATGATGTACAACATCAGTCAAAAGCTGTCGAGGGTCATTTATAACTAGGTGCAAAACCCAAGTTTGGCTGGAGCCCTAAAGCCACAAAAATAAGTGCAATACCCTTAAATGCTACATCAAAAGTTCCATTACATTTCCTTTCCAGCCTTACTTTAGACCTTTGAAAGGGTAGAAAACATTGTATGAAAAGGAGAAAATGATGGTAACCAGCATTTTGTCCTCCTGTAACTACGTTTCAATAGTCTTCTTCCTCAGGATTATTAAAACATATGAGACATGCTCTGGCAAAAGGGGACTTAATGTATCTCTGTCATCCATAATTCAAGCAAGTCATCACATATTTATGGATCCATAAAATCCATTTTGTCTAGCAACAACTGAAACATGAGGTACACTGGTTTTTGACATGTAGAAAAATTACCAAAGCAAAAATTGTCAGTCCAAGTTAGACTGCGCAGGCTAACCTGGCCAATACTTTCTGCAAATGCATCAAGCCCCCTTTTCACAGAGCATGGCTCCTAAATAAATGCCCATGGATTTAGGGTGTCCCAATTGTGCTCTGAGTATGCAAGGATTGTCACAACAAAGATACATTCTTACAAAAAAGTTATTACAAAAAGTTTCCAATAGTAAACAGATTAATTACACATCTACAAACTTTCCTGCTAAAATAAATGTATTGCACACAGATAAAAATAGACACAGTGGAACAAAAATTCTGAGACATGCTCTGTGAAAGGGGGGTTTAATGCATCTGCAAAAAGTATCAACTCATGTCAGCCTGTGCAGTCCCCACTGGCTGACGTGGGTCAATACTTTTAGCTATTTGTACATTTTCTGCATGGCACAGGACCATTTTATCTCCAGATCCAGTCGATTGTTAGACTAAACAGATTTTATGGGTCCATACTAAAGTGATGACTTGCTTGGTGTAATACATCACAGAGATGCATTAAACCCCCTTTTTGCCAGAGCATGGCTCTTCTGTATCTGCAACATCAAATATGGTCCCAAACATGGTATGCCGATGTCTTGATATGTTATGTCATTGAAAATCTATATCATAATATTTATCCACCATATTAGCCATTAACCCTTTACTGCACAATGACGCCTTTTGACGCCCCAGGGAAAGAAGCCTTTTGAAAACATTGTGGGAAAAGGAGAAAATGCTGGTAACCAGCATTTTCTCCTTTTCCCACAATGTTTTCTACCCTATCAAAGAAAAGTTGTACCAATTGAGCCACATTGAAATTGTCGTCTGCAAATGCTTTCAATTTGGACAAGGGTAAAAATTTGTTGTCTGGTAATGGGTTAATAAAAAGAATGTTATGACATATCAGACTTATACAATTTGGTATCTTTTTTAATTAAAATTGTCACTAATTGCAATATTTGAGCCATGCTCTGGCAAAAGGAGGCTTAACGCATCTCCGTAATACATGATACCGAGCATGTCATTACATACTTAAAGATCCATAAAAATCCATTTTGGGCAACAACCGACTGATTCAGGAGGCACACAGGTCCTTGGACATATAGAAAATTGACCAATAGCAAAAAGTCAGCCTGTGCAGACTGCGCAGGCTGACCTGAATCAATACTTTTCGCAGATGCATTAAGCCCCCTTTTCACAGAGCATGTCTCGTTTTGTTGTTTAAATATGTAGTTATACTATAAAGGGAATACATGTACTATGTTGTATCAACTTTCCTGGTGCTTGTATCTGCTTCTTGCTTCATGGCAAAGTCATGAGATCTCACTTTACCTTTGGTTTTGTGAGATGTACATTTCCCCCGCAGCTTAAAGCATACACAAGCCCCAAGAAAGTTATTACAAGAAACATAGTATATATGCAGCCAAATCTTATTGAGCGTTTTTAGAAATAAGAGTTCAAGTACAAAATCTGTAGTTTTCATGCTCGCAATTTATGTGAACAGCACAAGGAAAAAAATGCGTAATCTACTTACACGTATAGTAGTATCAGGGGAGGTAACCAGTCTATACTAGTTTAAGAAGAGTTACGCTGCCTGTGGGGTCAATCATTAATCAGTTATTATATAAATATCTATAAATACGAAATCTTTACTATTCATGCTCGAAATTCATCTCAGCAGTACATACAAAAGAATCATAATTTTGGGCTCAATAGCAACATAATATTAAAAGTATTTGAGTGAATATGTCGGAAAAGTTGTGCAATGATGTATCCCAAAATTCCCCATGTGCATAAAAAATAAAGCATTCCTACTGGAAGCCGGCTTCAAGAGCCGGCTTCCAATAAGCTCTCTGACAGAGCAGAAAACATTGTGGGACAAGGAGAAAATGCTGGTTACCAGCATTTTCTCCTTGTCCCACAATGTTTTCATAAGCTTTCTTTTCCAGGGTCATGAAAACCCAGGATTGTTTGGCAAAGAGTTAACCCTTTACCACACAATCCCGACTTTTAACGACCCCAAAAAAGAATCCTTTTGAAAACATTATGGGAAAAGGAGAAAATCTAGGTAACCAGCATTTTCTCCATTTCCCACAATGTTTTCTACTCTTCCCAAAACAAACTTTGAAATTTGAGTCACATTTATTTTGTCATCTGCAAATGCTTTTAATTTGGACCAGTCTAAAATTTTGTCATTTGGTAAAGAGTTAAACCATTCATTTGTTGTCTGGAAATGTTTTCGAAATGACAAGTCTTAATTAATTTCTGTTCTAGTAAAAAAGATAAAGCTTATTGTTTCACATACACTGTACCTTTACCAAACATAATAAAAATGTTCAAAAAGGAGAAAATGCTGGTATCAGCATTTTCTTCTTTTACCCAGATTCATTCTGGTCTTTCAAAGACATCCCATCATTTGAAGCACAATTAATTTGGCACCTGCAGATGCTGTCAAAGAAAGAGTCTAAAACTCTGTTGGTAAAAAATTAAATCTTTGCCAAACAACATAATTTTAAACTTACCTGGTTTTTTTTAGTTCGGTTATAAATCTTTTAACAACATCAAAACAACATAATTTTAGACTTACCAGTCTTGAAAGCATTCTGCTGATGACATATCGATGTGATGGAAATGATGCAATTTGTCTTTGAAACGGTAGGTAACAATGTAGAATAGGAAGAAAATGCTACCAGCATTTTCACCTTTTCCCACTGTGTTTTAAAAGCCTTCTCTCTTAAGAGTTCTTGGAAGGGTATTAGGTTCTTTTGTGATGGAGATTAACTCTTTACCAATCGACAACATTTTAGACTTGTCCAAATTGAAAATGTTTGCAGTAGACAAAATAATTATGACTCAAAAATTAAAATTTGTTTTGGGAAGGGTAGAAAACACTGTGGAAAAAGGGCAAAATGCTGGTTGCCAGCATTTTCTCCTGTTCCCAAAATGTTCTCAAAAGCTTACTTTCCCTAGGTTGTAGAAAGTCAGAATTGTGTGGTAAAGGGTCAATAACAAGCACTGGAGTTCCTGCAAAAAGAGCATGCGGTGATTTTCCTGATTGTGAAGATGACATCTGTTATTGTATGGTCAGTCCAAGTGTACGTTGTGGGCAAAAAAATTAATTTCAAAATCAGATTAAAAGTTGCAGTAGCAATCACAACATTAATGATGGTTTATTTTTATGTATAATAATGAAAGACTACCGGTATTTGGTTTTCACTTTTTTAACAATTTGTTTTGAAATCTATCCAGTCTTTATTTTACATGTCTGTACATTAAATTTGTTAACCAGAATGAGCTTTTAGCTCTTAAAAGCTATGAAGAAAAATTTTATACTTGTCCATATAGAGAGCATTTGTAGACAACTCTTTACCAAACGACAAAATTTTAGACTGGTCCAAATTGAAAGCAGTTGCAGATGACAAAATAAATGTGACTGAAAAATTGAAATTTGTTTTGGGAAGGGTAGAAAACATTGTGGGAAAAGGAGAAAATGCTGGTTACCAGCATTTTCTCCTTTTCCCACAATGTTTTCAAAAACCTTCTTTCTCAGGGTCGTTAAAAGTTGGGATTGTGTGGTAAAGAGTTAAATGTGACAGAAACTATCAAATTGTTCTTCAAGTTCAATAGAATAGAAAATTTTGTTTGCATTTCACAGTGTTTTCAAAAACTGTTTTTCTCCATAGTTTTAAAAAAATAATTGTTTTGTCAAGTGTTTAAGTAGATTGATGTTCACCAAGTGTAAATGAAAGTTTTCTTTAGAAAACATTGCAGTAGTTTGGCTTATATGAACTACTGCAACACTGTTTTCTCCAGACATGATTGTTCCAGGAGATACTAATACTGCATTTTAACTCTGAAAGTACTGTTCACAAATATTGCTGACTTTTCTGCGACTGTAGATCAAGATCAGACTGCACAAAAGCATGCAGTCTAATCTTTGTTTTACACTTTTGCTCTTCTTAGACATACTGGTCTGATAGAAAGGGTTTGATTCATGATTTTAAGTTTTATTGTCTGTACATTCATAAATTTCAGATTACATACTTACCTATTGACAAGCCTATAATACCCATAATGCAATGCATCTGGTTATCTTTTCAGCTCAGAAATGCTCTTTGCTGAATTAAATGTTCTTATTGATTCACATTTCAGAAGTCCTTGGTGACCTAGACCTGAGTGTCTTTGTGTTACACAAAATGTACCTGATTGACATTTTAGTGTTTATTTCTCTTTTTAAAAAGACTTTTTAAATCAAGGCTTTGTAATGTCAAAGGGACTTAATTTGGTTATCTGATAATCACATGAAACACGTTTGCAGCAAAGGCCATTACTGTAAAAGATGGATAATAAATGTCGATTGAGGTTTAAACTTTTACCAAACAACCCAAAGTTTTATCGACTTTGAGGATGAAGGCTATCGAATACTGTTAACCATTATTTTCTTCTTCTCAAACATTGATATGTACACTTTCAAAGACAAATTCAATTATTTTGGCCATATTTAAGGACATATGCCACACTTTTCCATGCTCACCGCCTTGCGCATGTTTCTTGTTTGTATTGCCCATTTAGCCTGACCCAGGTCAACATCATTTACATAAAGTAAAGTTCTGTTTTTACCCTTTGCATTTCACGGGACTGCCTTCAGAATATTTTGCTTAGTATGCGGGAATTTAATGGCTTACCTGTGTATTTAAGTATCAAAAAAAGAACTAACTCAAGTCTTCTATAACTTCAGCGAATGTGAACTAAGCTTCTGGAATAATAGTTTGAGTTCTATTTATATGCCTATTTATATATTCAGCATAAAGGTCAGGATCAGGTTAAATGAGTTAAGCAATATACTCTGTTATATTCCACCAGGTTAGTATGACAGAGAGAGAAGAAAATGGGAGATTTATAAATGATGCAGATGCCAAATCATGCAAAAAATAGGTGTGTTTATTATAAAGGGAGGTAATTCATTGTGTCAGTAACTTTTAAAAATGCACCTTATCTCTTACAAATCCCCAGCTTGATAAACCTTTTTTGAATTTTTTACACTATTCTGTGCACAATTTTAAGAAAGTAGTTGTCCACTGATTTTTTTTAATCGCAGAAAATTGATCAGAAAAGAAGTCTTTGTTGACAAGTAAGAACATCTCTAATTGCTTCTGTAATCTGTCTAGTGCCTTAATTCTTTCTGTATAATCCTATTTACTGTTATATTGGGAAACATCACATTTCTAAGAATAATAATTTACTTGAGCAGTATTTTTACTTTAAGAACCTTTTTTTTTAGGTTTAAAATTAAAGCCTCTTTTCTGTAATTTTGACGAGAGTTATCCCCCTAGAAGAACTGTATCTTTGTATTTTGCTCCGCAACATTTGACTTTCCTTTTATTTTTTTACTTGGCATCAGAGCAAAAATGGAAAAAAAAATCTGTCCATAGGAAAAAGCTGGCATTATATTTATGTCGTTCAGATGTTGTCTGCTATTGCTTTGAATTTAGACAAGTTTTAAATTTTTTTGTCTGGTAGAGGTAATAGAATATCCCCCACAAAAGATTTGCAAACAATGTCTAGAGAAAGCAGTTACAAGCAATCTCTCTTTGGCCACAGTGTTTCACCTTAACTCTATCAATGACAAATTCTTGGACTGGTTTGAATTGAAAGCTTTTGCAGACAACAAATACAATGTAGCTGAAATTATGGTAATTGTCTGTGAAAGTATAGAAAACCTTGTGGGAAAAGGAGAAAATGCGGGTTACCAGCATTTTCTCCTCTTCCCAGATTAGGTTCTCAAAAGGCTTTTTCCTTGGGATCTTGGAATGTGTGGAAAGAGTTAATTCTCAGTATGCAAGCAGGATGTTTTCAAAGTTGTAGGCCATAGATTTAGATTTGTTTGAGGAGGCAATGAGTAGAAGGCTTTCTTGGTAAAGTGTAAACTTTGTTCCAGTTGGTCTGTCTAGCAGAAAGCCTGTTTAATTTTAGAACTGGGTCAAGGAATCCAAACAGATGCTGATCTTTTAACCTTTAACCCTTTTCCAAACAATCCAGAATTTTCATGGCCCTGAGGATGAGTGCTTTTGAAAACATTGTGGGAAAAGGAGAAAATGCTGTGACCAGCATTTTTTCCTTTTCTGACATTGTTTTCTACCCTTCGTAAGACTATTATCTGTCCTTTGAGCCCAATTGGATTTGTCATCTGCTAATGATTTCAATTTACTGGCAAGTCTAGAATCTTGTTGTCTGGTAAAGAGTTTAATGCTTTCCTTTGTTTAGGGGAACTGAGCTTTTAGGCAACTGCTATTGAAATTAATACACCCAGTGTTGTGGTAGTGTCAATATTGTGAACTTTGAAATGTCGGCTGAGGGCATTTTGCCCTAATTTGAATTTTGCATGAACGTGATGACACCCAGATTCTCCATCTTTCTGTAGGCTTTAACATAGATGCCCGAGTCAAACTGGAGAGTTTAGGTCAAAGTCAGTTTGTAAAGAAGAAGCAATTTGGATTTAGATCCGGACCATTATTACTTATGTTATTGTACAAGTAAAACAATAAGAAACCATGAAATTGAATTATTTCGATTGTTTTTACTGAATTGAAACTTACCCCTTAACTTGTATACGTATTAATGTAGCTATGGTTGGCTCTCAAAGTTGACTCTCAAAAGAATAACTCTGCTATCCCATCCAGATTTTCTTGAACTATAAATCTAGAAAAATACTGGTTACCCTTTTACCAAATAATCCTGTAATCTCATGATCCACAGACAAAAGACTTTTAACCCTTTAGCTACTGCTACACATACTGAAGTTTTAAGCGTGTTCTGTTTGCCAGGAAATCTTGTGTTGGACATTGTAGATCAAAGATCAATTTGTACATTCTATGCAGTCTGATCTTGATCTACAACTGTCTGCGAAAGTGGCCCACATTGTGCTTAGTAAGCCTAAGGGTAAACACTGATGGAATTGCTGAAATGCTGGTTTCCTCCATTCTCTTTCTTTCCGTTTAAATGCTAACCCCATCGTATGAGCAGAATTTGGTTTTTTGTCTGCAAATGCTTTCTGTATGGAAATCTTAAACTTTAGCCATCTGGTAAAAGATAAATTTGTGGTATAAAGATTGGATGTGGACGTATGTTAAAACTACCTAATATAAATGGTTTAAAATCAACACTCTCCATTAAATTTTGTCTGTGGGATTTCAACAGCTTATTGCTACAGAGACATTCCTGTGTAAAGTAAAGGGCTTTAACCCTTTACCACACAATCTCCAGTCTCAAGGACCCTGATGTAGAGAACTTGAAAACAGGTAAATGAGAAAATTTGGGTTACCTTTTCCAACATTGTTTACTACCTTATTTAAGATCAATTTCATCATTTGATACAAATTTAATTTCTCATAATGCAAATACTTTCATTTTGGAACAGTCTAAAATTTTGTCATCTGATCAAGAGTTTATTAGAAATCAGATAATGTGTGAACAGTTGCAGTTGAATGTGGCTTGATTATCTCCTAACTGTAATTAATAGACTTTTAATGTCAGTCTTAATCTTCACGTTGCAGAGCCAATTAGTGTCTCCAGATTCTAATTTGCACCATTCCTTCTTAACTCTTTACCAAACGACAAAATTTTTGACAAGTCCAAATTCAAAGAATTTTCAGACCACAAAATAAACGTGACTCAAATATTGAAATTTGTCTTGGGAAGGGTAGAGAACATTGTGGGAAATGTAGAAAATGCTGGTTACCAGCATTTTCTCCTTTTCCCACAATATTTTCTAAACAGTTTTACCTCGGGGTCGGTCATTTAAACTCAGGATTGTGTGGTAAAGGGTTATTAAGCTTTTAGCTCACCTTAGCACAAAAGTGCTCAAGGTGAGCTTTTGTGATCGTGCTGTGTCCGTCGTCGGTCATGCGTCATCCAGGCGTCAACAGTTACCTTGTGTGCACTCTAGAGGCTACAGTTTCAGTCATATACCCATGAAACTTATTCAGAATGTTTGTCTTGATAATGTCTCGGACAGGTTCAACATTGGGTCATTTCGGGTCAAAAAGTAGGTCACTGGGCCAAATTTTAGAAAAACCTTGTGTACACTCTAAAGGCCATATTTTCAGCCTGAAACTTAGTCAGAATATTTGTGTTGGTAATATCTTGGACTAGTTCAAAATTGGATTATGTGTGGTCAAAAAGTAGGTCACTGGGCTAAATCTTTGAAAAACCTTATGTGCACTCTAGAGGCCACGTTTTAAGCCTGAAACACATGAAAGATGGGTAGAATGTTTGTCTTAGTGATATATCGGACAAGTTTGAAATTTGGTCATGTTGGGTCAAAAAATAGGTCACTGGGCCAAATCTTAGAAAAACCTTGTGTGCAGTCTAGAGGCCACATTTTCAGCCTGAAACTCATCAAAATTGGGTAGAATGTTTGTCTTGATAATATCTGGGACAAGTTTGAAATTGGGTCATGTCTGTTCCAAAAGTAGGTCCCTGGGCTAAATCTCAGAAAAACCTTGAGTGCACTCTAGGGGCCACATTTATAGTCGGATACTTATGAAACTAGGTCAGATTGTCTGTCTTGATGATATCTCAGACAAGTTTGAAATTGGGTCATGTTGGCTGAAAAAGTAAGTCACTGGGCCAAATCTTAGGAAGACCTCGGGTGCTCCATAGAGGCCACATTTTCAGGCTTATACTGATAAAGATTGGTCAGAATGCAGAATGTTTGTCTTGTTGATATCTCAGACGAGTCTGAAAGTGGGTCATGTCAGGGCAATAAGTAGGTCACATCTTAAATAAACCTATGCACTCTAGAGGCCACTTTTTCAGCCTGATTCTCATGAAACTTGGTCAGAAAGTTTGTTTTGATGATATCTTGGACAAGTTTCAGAGTGTGTCACATCTGGTCCAAAATTAGGTCACTGGACCAAATCTTAGAAAAACCTTGTGTGCACTGTAGAGGCCACATTTTCAGTCTGATACTCATGAAACTTGGTCAGAATGTTTATCTTAGACAGTGAATGAATTTAGTCGTATTGGTTCAAAAAGTAGGTCACTTAAACTCATGTGTTTTACATCATTAAAACCATTAGACTCTTCAGCTTCATCAACTCTAGATTACTTTCCTCATGTGACAGTTACGACACATGCAGGAAGTTATGGCTTTGGGCGTCTCCAAATTAAGGTCATTTATTCTGAATTTATAACCCCAGGAAGTGTTAATTAAATTGAATGAACATTTTTCCATCAGTGATTACAAAAGTGATCAGGGTCTGTATTCAGCAGTCATTATTAATTTCATGCTATGTCTATTTCTAGATCTAAGATTTTAAGTAATACAACTTCTTATTGGCTAAACCATTTTGGTTTAGCTAATCAGAAGTAATGTTACTTTCAAATGTTGAAAATTCTTGAGAATTAGACCAAGAATCTTCTAAGAATGGTTAGTCTCTTCTCCTCTTAACCCTTTACCACATAATCCTGAGTTTTAATGACCCTAAAGAAGAAAGCTTCTGAAAACATTTTGGGAAAAGGGGAAAATGTTGGTAACCAGCATTTTCCCCTTTTCTCACAATGTTTTCAATCAAATTAAAAACAGAAATTATCATTTGAGCCACATTTAATTTGTCATCTGCAAATGTTTTTAATTTGTTTGATGATAAGATTTTGTCGTTTGGTAAAGAGTTAAGAGTTTTTAGCCCCAGGTCATTTTTAACCCTATATCACACAATCCGAGGTTTAAATGACGTTGAGCAGAAAGGCTTATGAAACTATTGTGGAAAAAAGGAGAAAATGCTGGTAAAATTTCTACCCTATCATAGAGCTTGCGCCAAATTATACCAATTTTGAATATGTCGTCTGCAGATGTTTCAAATTTGAAAGAGTCTAAAAATTTGTAGTTTAGGAAAGGATTAAAGATAATGTTATGTCCACAAATAATACTAGAATATTTCTATCCATTGATAATTTCAAAGAGGCTATGAACATCTCAGTTTTAAGATTAACCCTTTACCAAACAATCCCGAATTTTAACGACCCTGAAGAAGAAGCCTTTTGAAAACATTGTGGGAAAAGGAGAAAATGCTGGTAACCGGAATTTTCTCCTTTTCCCACAACGTTTTCTACCCTTCCCAATACAAATTTCAATTTTTGAGTCACATTTATTTTGTCATCTGCACATGCTTTCAATTTGGACAAGTCTAGAATTTTGTCATTTGGTAAAGAGTTAAGGAATATGCATTTTCAGAATATGAAAAATCCAAGCACCCACCCCTCACTAAACTTTATAAACCAGAAAACTGGTAGAGCATGAATCCAGTGAAGCTGGTATCATGACTGATTACAGCAACTGCTGAAACTTTGAAGTTGTTAAGATTTGAAACACTGATTCCATCAACCCCTCCTTCCTTGTAGGCGGCATTCTCAAATGACATGTCTTCTCATTTTAAATTGTTTGAAAACATGATGGAAAAAAAAAAAACTAAGCAGTTGCTATCTTTCTCTCTCTGTCCTTTTGACAGATTTACTTTTAATTTTTTTATTCTTCAATCATTTTCATGAAAAATCTTCAAGTTCAAATAGTCCAACTATTGAACAATGGATTGTGAAAAGTCTTCTAGTTCAGATGGTCCAAATATTGAAGTATGGATGGAGAAAAGTCTTCAAAATCCAGCTTTGCACAGTCTGGTCTTGGTCAATGATCTCGGCGAAAGTGAAGCTTTGACTCTTTCATTGCCAAAGTCACCTTGGATAGCTTTGTGGGCATTGTAGATCAAGATCAGACTGCTCAAAACATGCAGTCTGATCTTGCATTTAAGTACATATATAAACCAAAGCTTAGATCTTGATGCTGATCTTTAACCAAAAGACAGCTTCAACTGAGACCCAAACTGCCAGGGTTTTAGCAACCCTGCAGAAGAAATCTTTTTGAAAGCATTGTATGTAAAGGAGAAAATGCTGGTAACCAGCATTTGGTCCTTTTCCCACATTGTTTTCTACCTTATCAAAGACAGAAGTCACCATTTTGGCTACATATAATTTGTTGTCTACAAATGCTTTCTATTTGGCGAGTAGAATCTTGTCCTTTTTTCTGTGAAGAGTATCAAGATGATTATTTATAGTCAAGATGATTAATTCAAGGAGGCAGAAATTCACGGAAGAGGTGGAAATTTGTCTTAATTATCTCAAACCATTGGAATTGATGAGATTTTTCATTGCAGAACAGAGGAAGGAGCCCCAGGCTAATTCAAAAGTACATGTAGTTTTTCTTTCAATCTGTTCATTGTGTTGCCTGTACCAAAGTTTAACCCTTTACCACAAAACCCTGAGAAAGGAAGCTTTGCAAAACTTTGTGGGAAAAGGAAGAATTGCTGGTACCGAGCATTTTCTCCTTCTCCCACACAATTTTCTACTCTTCCCAAATCTAATTTCAATTTTTGAATCATATATTTTGTTGTTGGCACATGTTTTCAGTTTGAACTAGTCTTACGGTAATTTTTGTCGTTTGGTAAAGGGTTAAACAATTTTGTATCTTTTTTGTCTTTTGAGGGAGAAGGCCTTTGAAACATTTCCTTCTTTTCCTAGAATGCTTATATCTCTTCTAAAGACAAATCTCATCTTTTAAGCCATGATTTCATCTTAAAGTGCTTTTGATTTGGCCTAGTAAAAAATTGTCATCTGACAAAAAGTAAAGAAATTTGAAACATTTTCAAACATTTCTAGAGAAGCCTGGGATTATTGATCACCTGGGACAGTAACTGTTGTGTAGCAGGAATGAAGTAAAGATGAAGCCCATACTGACATTTGGGTCTTCTGTCATCAGCTTTAAATTAGGTTTCGGGTCTTTTCTGCTACAATATGGTTACATGCATTATCTCCTTTTCCATCAATATTTTCCAAAATGCATCTTCCCACAGGTTGTTAAAACTTACAACTTTTTTGGTAAAGGCTTAAATTCTTTACCAAACAACAAATTCTTAGACAGGGCCCGTATTCACCAACCATTCTTAAGAACGTTCTTAGTCTTATTCTCCAGAATTTTCTAAATGTGAAGTAACAGAACTTCTAATTGGCTAAGCCATTTGGTTTAGCCAATCAGAAGTTGTGTTACATTCACATTTACAAAATCTTGAAGAATTAGACTAAGAACATTCTTAAGAATGGTTGGTGAATATGGGCCCTGGTTCAGATTGAAACCATTTGCAGACGACGAATTAAATGTAACTCAAATACTAGGATTTATCTGTGAAAGGGTAGAAAACATTGTGGGAAAAGGAGAAAATGCTGGTTACCAGCATATTCTCCTTTTCCCTCTGTGTTTTCAAAAGACTTCTCGGTCAGGGTCATTGAAAGTCAGGATTGTGTGGTAAAGGGTCAACCCAATATTATTTCAGCCATACAAAGCCTAAAAGTAATTTCATGAATGTTTTGGTTAAAATATCTTGCAAAATATTGGACAGTGAAGGTCAAATACCATTCTGGTGCAGTCTGATATTGATCTGCAAAGTCAGGAGCTGTGGTTAAATTTTTACCAGACAACAAAATTTAAAACCTATGCACAGTGAAAGTATTTGCTGGTCATAAATAAAGGATGGCTGAACTAATGGAATTGTCTGTGAAAGGAGAGAAAACACTAAGGGAAATGGAGAAAATGTTGGCTAACAACATTTTCACCTCTTTCCACAATGTTTTCAAAAGCCTTCTCCTTTTGTGGGGGGGGGGGGGGGGGGTGGAAAGGTGTAAACTTGGATTACGTGGTAAAAGAGTGTGTAAATTGTTCTCTTGGCATCCTAAGTGTGAACCACTGCTTCCATTATGATACTACAATGAATCAGTGAAAGGGTGTTTTTTGTTTATCTGACTCATGAAATAAAGTTTGGCATCTTTCACAAAATCCTGGCACATCTTAGCACCATATAACATATATCTTAACACTTTCTATAAATACACTGTCAGCAAGACAAGGTTCTGTTTGCCAACATTGTAGAATCAGATAGATTGGACTGCACAGAGCATCCAGTCTGATCTTGATCTATGAAGACAGCAAGTAACTAGCAGTTACTCCCTGTTCCACAATGTTTACACATTACATGTTATTAAACCTTCATTCATGTCCATTTTATCAACAAGGGGCCCTGAATGACTCAGTGATGAAGATCTAGCATTGGTAACCTAGAGGTCTCAGGTTCAATTCTCACTGGGGCCTCTGGGTTTTTTGCGGAAGGGGATTCCTAGTGTCATAGGGCAAGACTCCTCAGAGGCCAAGCCTAATACTGTTGAAGCCAAGAACATGCGTGTAATGTATAAGTGAACTGTTACCCTGATATGACTGAAATAATGTAGAAAGTGGCATATAATACAACTAGAGTGTCTACATATATTGTACAAGACTGTTTTCAATTTTAATTTCTTTTCGGAGTTAACCTGCCACCACACAGTCTTGGGTTCAAATGTCCCTAAGAAATACAGATTTTGAAAACATTTTGGGAAAAGGAGAAAATGCAGGTAACAAGCATTTTCTCCTTTTCTCACAATGTGTTCTATCCTTTTAGGTCAAATTTCATCATTTGTGAAATATTTTAATCCTGCAACCCCTGCGAGGAATTCAAGAAACAATTCTAGAACAGTTCTTGAATCTGCTTCTTGAATAGTTCATGAACATTAAATGGCTATTCTAGAACTGATGTTCAAGAAATAAATCTAGAACTTCCAGTGAGGAATTCAAGAAACAATTCCAGAACAATTCTTGAATTTAGTTCTTGAATAATTCATGAACATTAAGTGGCCATTCTAGAACTGATGTTCAAGAACTTAATCAAGAACTTGCTGTGACAGGAATTCAAGAAACAGTTCTAGAACAATTCTTGAATCTAGTTCTTGAATAGTTCATGAACATTAAATGGCCATTCTAGAGGTGATGTTCAGGAACTAAATCAAGAACTTGCTGTGAGGAATTCAAGAAACAGTTCTAGAACAATTCTTGAATCTAGTTCTTGGAAAGTTCCTGAACATTAAATGGCTATTCTAGAACACTGATGTTCAAGAACTTACTCAAGAAAAAATGTTCTTGAACACATTCTGAAACAAATTCTTGAACCTGTAATGCTAGAAGTATAATTTAAAGTTCATGAACAATTCTAGAACTTTTTAAAGAACTAATCTAGAACAGCAATTTAATCTATGGGATCCTTGTTACTCCTCGAAATCTAGAGCCATGGACTTGGCATTTCAAGATTCAAGCTGCTGTAGTCTTTTTTAGCTCACCTGAGCACAAACTGCTCATAGTGAGCTGTTGTGATCGTGCTGTGTCCGGCGTCCATTGTGCGTCGTCCATCGTCAACTTTTTACCTTGTGTATGCTCTAGAGGCCACATTTTTAGTCCGATCCTCATGAAACTTGGTCAGAATGTTTGTCTTGATAAAATCTTGGACGAGTTAGAAATTGGGTCATGTGGGGTCATAAACTAGGTCACTAGGTCAAATCTTAAAAAAATTCTTGTGTATGCTCTAGAGGCCACATTTTCAGTCCGATCCTCATGAAACTTGGTCAGAATGTTTTTCTTGATAAAATCTCGGACGACTTCGAAATTGGGTCATGTGGGGTCAAAAACTAGGTCACTAGGTCAAATCTTAGAAAAACCTTTTGTACGCTCTAGAGGCCTCATTTTCAGTCCAATCCTCATGAAACTTATTCAGAATGTTTGTCTTGATAAAATCTCAGATGAGTTCGAAATTGGGTCATGTGGGGTCAAAAACTAGGTCACTAGGTCAAATAAACGAAATAACCTTGTGGGCACTCTAGAGGCCACATTTTTCGCTCAACTGACTTGAAAATTGGTCAGAATGTTTGTCTTAATTAAATCTCAGATGACTTTGAAATTGGATCATCTGGGGTCCAAGACAGCTTACAATACAGTTTAGAATTGTTTTTTCTGGATTTTCATCTCTTTACCAAATGACAATACATTGTAATAGTATCCTCACCCATACTAAAAAACTTGCAGACATCAAATTAAATGCAACTCAAATGACTGGATTTGCTATTGAAAGATGAGCAAATGTGTGAAAACATGAAATGCAAGCACCATTTTTTCTGTATTCAAAAGCAGTTTTCAGGATTGTAACAAAACATGTCACTGAGAAGTGACACATTACATGTCGATGTGGTAGTAACCCATAATTGTATCTTATATATCTTGATCTTCAAACAGATTTATAGAAAAAAAGTAAATTTGATGAAATTAAGGTCTAATTAAAATTATTGCACAGATCTACTAGATACCAACAAGATATGTCATTCTCGGTAAAAACCGCCAAACTGGGATCAAAAAAAGTGAAACACTCTTGGATGAACTTGTTTGGGGACGAAGGAGCAACGGCCGGAGCAAGATAAAAAAAAAAACAAAGCAATGGTCCACGATGATAATGGAAAGCATTGCGAGACTAGATCTACTTAAAGATTTACTCAATGAATTAATGTTCTTCAGTTGAAATATCTGTTTTGTTGTGAGTTTCTGCAAAAGACATAAAAAAAAGAAAAGAACACAAAAGTTCAAACCATTTTTACCTCACTTTCAAACATTGTCCATATTTATACCCCCGCAAAACGAATGTTTTTTATACCCCCGCAAAACGAATGTTTTCGGGGGTATACTGGAATCAGCCTGTCTGTCCGTCTGTCCATGTGTCCGTCTGTGTACAAAATACTACTAATTTTGTGTCGCAAACTCCTCCCCCAGTTTTCTTTCAATTGTATTGAAACTTTGCACATACATTGTCATATAGTGAAGGTTTGCAAGACGCAATTTTCAAGTGTCAACTCCTCCTGCTTCATGAATTATCTCCCCTTGAACTTGACACTTTTTTTTCTCTTAACATCCATCCCTGTATGAAATACTAGAAATTTTGTGTCGCGAACTCCCACAAAAGTTTTTCTGCAATTGTTTTAAAACTTTGCACATACATTGATCATATAATTATTGAAGGTTTTTAAAATGCAATTTAAAGTATTAACTCCTGGTTGAACAATTATCTCCCATTTGACTTAAACATCTTTTTATTTCAGTGTCTCTCAAACATTACAAAGTCAAGGATGATATTGTGTGCGTGAATATTTGTATTGAGACTTTGAACATACATTGATCATATATTGGAAGTTTGCAAGACTCAAACTTCAAATGTCCTCCTGGTTAAGCCAATGATTGTGTTTTTGTAAACACTCCTGACAAATATTTTGTTCCTTTTGAGTATTCTGTCACATTATAAGCTCTAATTTGAAAAATCATGAAGAATTTGTCAATTACATGGGTCATGTTTTATGAAAAGGGAGCCTTATGCATCCATTCTAAAACTCCTTCACATGGCAGTTTATATATAATTATGAAGATAGACACCATTATCTGTTCCTTACCAACATTTTTAATTAAATGAGTACATTCCTGAAAAAAAACATTGGTCAATTACAGCTCTTGCGGGGGTATTACGTCACATCCTGTGACAAGTTCTAGTTTTTCCCAATGATGTCATTATCTGGGTGTGATTGCACTTTACAAAACTAGCCAATAAAAACGAACAAGAAGAAATCAACATCCAAATGCAAAAGGCCGAGAAGAGCTCGGCCGATTCCATAATTGCATCTAACTGTTTTAAATTGAACAAAAGTTGATATTGCGTACGTCATGCATTTAAAAATGCCACCTAGCGGAAGTTAATGTAGAACGACGGATCACCCAAGATTATCCGCATGAAAGTAAACATGAACTGTTCCTCCATATTCTGTACGCTTCTTTTTCAGGAAACTGCAAATTTGCGATTTTGTCGATCAGCATGACACTTGGAATGGTTAGTAAAATAATACATCTAGATCTTTATCTATAAACATGACGAGATTAATATGGACGAAGTCGATACGCCTAAATAATTTCTGTAGATGTCTGCTTTCAGTTTCGTTCTCCAAACTTGTCCTCAAGTGCGGGTTCCCTTGTAAATGTCATACAATTTCTGCTTTTCGTTGCACTTATTGATGCTGTTATCAATAATGCAAATCCAGAAAGAGAAAGATTTGCAATGATATCGTCGAGTCATGATGTAGCCCAAATATTCTGGCCCAATAAAATTAGGACTTCACATATTTCTGGATGGTACTGGAAATCGGATAAAGAAGTCTTATTTTTATTTCATCAAAGTTTAACAATGGACTTCTGAGTGAAATTGATTGTCCATAATTTTCTTACTGATTGTTTAGGTGGACAGGGTTTTAACCTTACCTTCACTTCACTTCCTTATTCCAATATTAATAATAAGTCCGACAACAACAGAAAAGTTACCTCACTTCACATCTTTATTGCAATATTATTTATAAATCCAACAACAACGAAAAAGTTTACTATAAACTCATTTTCTGTTTTGACTTGTGATTTTTTAGCTCCACTGGCCGAAGGCCAGCGGGCTAATGTCATGGCCCGGTGTCCATCGTGCGTCTGTGCGTCCGTCCGTGTGTCCGTCCGTCCGTCTGTGCGTTAACTTTTATTTCAAACATTTTCTTCTCTGAAACTACCCATCCAACTTTCATGAAACTTCACAGAAATGATCCTGCCATGGTCCTCTTCAGAATTTCTTGAAAGAATTTGATTCCTTAAAAAACTCTGGTTGCCATGGCAACAAAACTGAAAAATATTGGAAATCTTTGAAAATCTTCTTGTCTGAAACCATAAGGCATAGGGCTACCAAATTTGGCATGTAGCTTTATGTAGTAGACCTCTATCAAGTTTCTTCAAATTACATCCCTGGGGTCAAAATTGGCTCTGCCCCAGGGGTCACAAGTTTTACATAGGCTTATATAGAGAAAACTTTAAAAATCTTCCTGTACCTAGCCATAAGGCCTAGAGCTACCAAATTTTGCATGTACGAGGGTCCTCCAATAATGAGTGAGACTGTTGTCATATCTCAAATATTGTCTGACAGATTTTAATGAAACTTTGCACATATATTGCCTAACATATTAGCAACACAAAAATTAAGTCAAATGACATTACGTTATGACGTCACAATTATGACGTCACTTCCTGTGACACAAACAACTGCAACATGGCCAGCTTCACAGCAGAAGAACAGCGTGCATATATAAAAATTGAGTATTATAAGGGTAGCACTGGAACAGAGATTTTTCAAACCTTACAAAAAGTTTGTGGAGACCAAGCTATTTCTTGTGCAGCAGTGTTCCGGTGGATTGCACAGTCTAAGGAAGGAAGGACTAGTGTGCAGAAGCAACCCAGCCCAGGTCGGCCAACAGAAGCAACAAGCGAAGAAAATATCCAAAAGGTGAAGGCTGTAATGGAGACTGATCAAAGATACACATGCGAAGAAGTAGCCAATGAAATTGGGATAAGTCATGGGTCAGTACATACAATTTTGACAAATAAGTTAAACATGCGACGTGTTGCTGCAAGGTGGGTACCCCATGCACTGAGCTCAGGCAAGAGTGGATGTTGCCATTCAATTACTGGAAAGATACAGAAATGAGGGTGATATGTTTCTTAACAGGATAGTGGCAATAGATGAGACTTGGAGACGAAGTTATGAACCAGAACTAAAAAGACAATCTTCAGAATGGCACACGCCAGGGTCCCCACGACCTATTAAATTCAGGCGAAAACAAGGAAATTTGAAGATGATGATGATTTTTACCTATGATAATCACGGCATATTAGCTGCAAATTGGGTCCCGATCGGGAAAACAGTTAATCAAGAGTATTATCGTACATTTCTGATGTCTGTCTTGAGACCTGCCATTTGCAAGAAGCGACCGGAGCTGCTTGAACTTACACCATTAATTCTGCGTGACAACGCCGCCTGCCACAAGGCGGGTAGGGTGATGTCACTTTTGACGCTCTATAACTGGGACATTTTACCGCACCCTCCATATTCTCCAGACATGAGTCCTCCAGACTTTGATCTTATTCCTAAGTTGAAACAACCATTGCGAGGTGTGCGTTTTGAGGATTTAGACGCCCTGGAAGTAGAGGTGGCCAGTCAAATTCAACGCATTAACTCTTGTTGCCTAGCAACGGGAATTAGAGGACTTCCTCATCGATAGAATTCTGTCATTGAAAAGGGAGGAGCCTATATTGAAGGAATGTAGGAACATTGGATTGGTATTAGTTCAAGTATTTCTTCAATAACTACAGTCTCGCTAATTATTGGATGACCCTTGTAGCTATATCTAGTGGGCCTCTACCAAGCGGGCCAAAATTTTAGCCCGGGGGTCAAAATTGGCCCCGCCGCAGGGGTCAAAAGTTTTACATGGGCGTACATAGTGACAACTTAACAAATCTTACTGTTTTGATTTTTTTTTTTTTTGAAATTAGCCTTGCATCAGGGGTCTTATGTTTTACAGAGGCTTCATATGGATAAAACTTGAAAATCACCTTATTTATAACCATAGAGCATAGACTTGTATTATTTTGGCATGTGGCTTTATCTTGTGGACCTGTACCAGGGTTCAAGTAATTATAGTTCTGGGATCGAAAATGGCTTTGCCCTGCGGGTCTCAACTTTCACATGGGCTTTTACAGAGAAAACTTTGCTAGTCTTCATTTTGAAACCATGTGGCTCAGAACTGATATGTTTAGTATTTATGGTTTGTATTTATAAGCCAGTGGAGCGATACAGGGCCATCATGGCCCTCTTGTTTTGTTTTACTCTTGAAAAATTAGATTTGACCCCTGAAACTTTCGGGTCAATGGGTCATCGACTCCTGAATTTCAGAGGCAAGCTAAAGCCCTGCCCATTCACCAACACAACTTATTCAGTTTTGGGCTTGACTTTACAGTTACGTAAGAAATTGCAGCAATGCCGAGATTGCTTGTAACTTAATTTTAGTAGCAAGATATAAGTTGATAATAAACCATTGTGTAAATCACCTGTAGCATATTATGCGTTCCTTCTAAGATCAAGAAAATGAAGTGGCAATTTTCAAAACATTGTAACAGAAAAAATTTCAAATTATCTGATTGACTTCAAAAATGTAAATGAGTGTGCAACATTTATATTACTGCCATTTCAAATACATAAGGGATAATATATACACATATAATCCCTGCATAAATACACTAGACCTCATGGCTTCTAATGTTTCTTAAAATTTGCACATGTATGCATCTGAAATGTAAACAAGCATCTGAACCACATTTTATGCAAGTTGAAGGAAAGACAACTTGCTAATTTTTGCTATCACACACATTTGCAGCAAAACATACTTACCAATTCTAGATTTCCAACTGCTGTAGAACTGGTACTGTTCTGGACCCAGGGTTTGTGGAATTTAGTTAGTGTATTAAAACCAGTGTTCTAGAACAAAACTGTTCAAGAACTTTCAGATCAGTTCAAGAACTGGTGGTGTTCTAGAATTAATGTTCTAGAATTAATGTTCTTTCACTTTTGGACTTTTAGAACCAGTGTTCAAGAACCATTTGGCTTCTAGAACCTCAGTTCAGGAACTCTTTTATTAGTTCAAGAACTGGTCTAAAGGTTCATGAAAGGTTCTTGAATGTTCATGAGCTTTCAGATCAGTTCAAGAACTGGTGGTGTTCTAGAATTAATGTTCTTTCACTTTCGTGCTTTTAGAACCAATGTTCAAGAACCATTTTGGTTCTAGAACCTCAGTTCAGGAACTGTTTTATTAGTTCAAGAACAGTTCTTAAGGTTCATGAAAGGTTCTTGAATGTTCATGAACTCACCACTTGTTCTTGAACATTTTTTGCAGGGGAAATGCTTTCAATTTAAACAAGTGTAAAGTTTTGCCATATGGTAAAGAGTTAACTCATTACAACATGACAAAACATTAGACAAATGTCTAAATTGAAAGCGTTTGCCGACTACAAATTACATGTTAGGCAAAGTATGAAATCTGTCTAATGTAGGGTAGAAACCATTGTGAAAAAAGGAGAAAATGCTGGTTTTCAAATGCTTTCTTCCTCAGGGCCATTAAAAGTCGTTATAATGTGTGGTAAAGGGTTAAATAAGTTTCTTTTGAAATTGGCATGATGATTGTATTATTTAGGTAAATGACTCTCAACATGCATGCATAGAAACTGGTGTGATGGGGCTTATTTGCAATCAAACAGATTATTATCTTTTGAAGTCAAGCATCAACTATATTGTGCTGATGAGCTCCTACCTCAGATGAGATGGTTTAACTCTTTACCTTACAACAGAATTTGAGTCTTGTCCAAATTAAAAGCTTTTGCAGACAACACAAGGTAGATGTGTCTCAAATGATGAGATTTTTGGTAGGGTTAGAAAGCATTGTGGGAAATTGAGAAAATGCTTGTTACCGGCATTTTCTTCTTGTCCCACGATGTTTTCAAAAGCTTGCTACCCGAGGGTTGTTAAGTCTAGATTGTATAGGAAAGGATTAACTCTTAGCCTAACATCAAAATTTTACCTTGTTTTAACGACTCAATGAAATATATGGGTTTTGAAAACATTGTGGAAAAAGGAGAAAATGCTGATAACTAGCAGTATTTTCTGTAAAAAAAAAAGGAACTATTTGACAAATGCTTAAGATGAAATAAAAGATTATGATCTACAGAGTCCAGATTATGAGCCATGCTCTGTGAAAAGGGGGCTTAATGCATCTGTGAAAAGTATCAACCCAGTTCAGCCTGTGCAGTGTCTTTGAGCAAAATTTCAATTTCTTGTTTACGTGATAAAGTCTGCATTTGTGGTTGGATTTTCGTGAAACCAGCACAGTTTGTTTATCTTATCAAAAGCTTGAATCCTATTGATTTTGAAAAAAAATCTGACAAACAGTGTGTGTAAAGTAGCCATTTAAATTTCAAAATTTCAATTTCTTGTTTACATGATAAAGTCTGCTTTTGTTAGTCAGATATTCGTGAAACTTGGAGTTTGTTTATCTCATCAATAGCTTGAATCCTATTGATTTGAAAAAAAATCTGAAAAACAGTGTGGGAAAAGTAGCCATTTAAAGTTCAAAATTTCAGTTTCTTGTTTAAGCGATAAAGTCAGCACTTGTGGTCTGATTTTTGTGAAACTTGCAGAGTTTGTTTACCTCATTGATAGCTTGTACCCTATTGATTTTGAAAAAAAAATCTGACAATCATTTTTGGGAAAAGGAGCTATTTAAAGATCAAAATTTCCTTATCTTGTTCTCACAAAAAAGTCTGTATTTGTGGCTGGATTTTCATGAAACTTGCACAGTTGCTTTGTATCATCAACAGCTTGAATCTTACTGATTTTGAAAAAAATTCAATAATTAATATGGGAAAATTAGCCATTTAAATTTGAAAATTCACAGTTCTGGTTTACGCGATAATATTAGCATTTGTGGTTGAATTTTCATGAAACTTGCATAGTTGCTTTATATTATCAATAGCTTGAACCCTATGGATTTAAAAAAAAAAAAAGACATTTGAAAATCAGTATGGGAAAAGGTGCCATTTAAAGTTTAAATTTTTTATTTCTTGTTCATGCAGTTAAGTCACATTTTTTATTCAATCTTTTGAAACTTGCAAAGATTATTTGTATAATCAAGGGATTGAACTCTATTAAGAATGAAGAAAAGCTAGCAGTCGGTTTAGGAAAAGCAGCCATTTGTTGACTTAGTATTGTTTACTCAACAAAGTCCACATTATTCACGTCACAGTTTCTTTGAAACTTGCAGGGATTGTTTAGAACAGTGAGTACTGAGATTGTATCAAATTTGACTTGATTCCAAATAATTGGTTTTGAGAAATTGTACTTCAGGTTTTTTTTTTCACTATTAATTTTGTTCAGTTCACCATGCCTACTTTTGCTATCTTAGTGGGTTCAAGCCCAATATTGCAACAACCCTTTCCCCCATTTTTTTGTGTGTTTGCTTTTTTAGCTCACCTTAGCACAACGTGCTGAAGGTGAGCTATTGTGATCACCCTATGTCCGGCGTCCGTCGTCCGTCGTCTGTCGTCCGTCGTCCGTCAACAATTTCTTTAAACATCTTCTTCTCCTAAACCAATGAGCCAATCTTGATGAAACTTGGCAGGGATGTTCCTTGGGTGAAGCTCTACCAAAAATGTTCAAAGAATTGAATTCCACCCATAACTCTGGTTGCCATGGCAACAAAAAGGAAAAAAAAGCAAAATCTTTGAAAATCTTCTTCTCTGAAACTAGAAGGCGCAGAGCTTTGATATTTGGTATGTAGCATCTCCTAGTGGACCTCTACCAAGTTTGTTCATTTGATGCCCCTGGGGTCAAAACTGGCCCCGCCCCGGGGGTCACAAGTTTCAGCATAGTCACAATGAAGGAAAACTTTAAAAATCTTCTTCTCTAAAACTTGAAGGCGTAGAGCTTTGATATTTGGCATGTAGCATCTCCTAGTGGACCTCTACCAAGTTTGTTCATATGATGCCCGTGGGGTCAAAACTGGCCCCACCCCGAGGGTCACAATTTCCAACATAGGAACAAAGAAGGAAAACTTTAAAAATCTTCTTCTCTAAAACTAGAAGGCATAGAGCTTTGATATTTGGCATGAAGCATCTCCTAGTGGACCTCTACCAACTATGTTCATATGATGCCCTTGGGGTCAAAACTGGCGCTGCCCCGGGGGTCACAAGTTCGAACATAGGAACAAAGAGGGGAAACTTTAAAAATCATCTTCTCTGAAACTGGAAGGCGTACGGCTTTGATATTTGGTATGTAGCATTGCCTAGTGGACCTCTACCAAGGTTGTTCATATGATGCCCCTGGGGTCAAAACTGGCCCAGCCCCGGGGGTCACAATTTTGAGCATAGTAACAAAGAAGGAAAACTTTAAAAATCTTCTTCTCTAAAACTTGAAGGCGTAGAGCTTTGATATTTGGCATGTAACATCTCCTAGTGGACCTCTACCAAGTTTGTTCATATGATGGCCCTGGGGTCAAAACTGGCCCCGCCCCGGGGGTCACAATTTCCAACATAGGAACAAAGAAGGAAACTTTTAGAATCATCTTCTCTAAAACTAGAAGGCATAGAGCTTTGATATTTGGCATGAAGCATCTCCTAGTGGACTTCTACCAAATTTGTTCATATGATGCCCTTGGGGTCAAAACTGGCCCTGCCCCGGGGGTCACAAGTTCGAACATAGGAACAAAGAGGTAAAACTTTAAAAATCACCTTCTCTGAAACTGGACGGCGTAGAGCTTTGATATTTGGTATGTAGCATCGCCTAGTGGACCTCTACCAAGTTTGTACATATGATGCCCCTGGGGTCAAAACTTGCCCCGCCCCGGGGGTCACAAGTTCGAACATAGGAACAAAGAAGGAAAAATTTAAAAATCTTCTTCTCTGAAACAGGAAAGCATGGAGCTTTGATATTTGGTATGTAGCATCTCCCAGTGGATCTCTACCAAGTTTGTGCATATGATGCCCTTGGGGCAAAAGTTGGCCCTGCCCCGGGGGTCACAAGTTCGAACATAGGAACAGAGAAGGAAAACTTTAAGAATCATCTTCTCTGAAACTGGAAGGCGTAGAGCTTTGATGTTTGGTATGTAGCATCGCCTAGTAGACCTCTACTAAGTTTGTTCATATGATGCCCTTGGGGTCAAAATTGGCCCTGCCCCGGGGGTCACAAGTTCAAACATAGAAACAAAGAAGGAAAACTTTAATTATTTTTTTCTCTTAAATGGGAAGGCATAGAGCTTTGATATTTGGTATGTAGCATCTCCTAGTGGACTTCTACCAAGTTTATTCCAAGGATGCTGCTTGGGTCAAAACTGGCCCAGCCCCTGGGGTCACAAGTTTGAACATAGGAACAAAGAAGGAAAACTTTAAAATTCTTCTTTTCTGAAACCGAAAGGTATGGAGCTTTGATATTTGGTATGTTGCATCTCAGAGTGGACCTCTACCAAGTTTGTTCATATGATGCCCCTTGGTCAAAACTGGCCCTGCCCCGGGGGTCACAAGTTCGAAGATAGGAACAAAGAAGGAAAACTTTAAATTTCTTTTTCTCTTAAACAGGAATGTGTAGAGCTTTGATATTTGGTATGTAGCATTTCCTAGTGGACCTCTACCAAGTTTGTTCATATGATGCCCCTGGGTCAAAACTGGCCCAGCCCCGGGGGTCACAAGTTTGAACATAGGAACAAAGAAGGAAAACTTTAAAATTCTTCTTTAAAACTGGAAGGCATAGAGCTTTGATATTTGGTATGTAGTGATTCTCTTCTAAGTTTGTTTGCCCATCTAAGCGCAACAAGTTCATTGAGTTCAAATTTGGGTCATCTTGGGTCATAAACTAGGTCACTAGGTCAAATTAAAGAAATAGCTAGTGGGCACTCTAGAGGCCACATTGATTATTCATTTGATTTGAAAATTGGTTAAAATGTTTCTTTTGATAAAGTCCAAGACCATTTCAAATTTCGGTCACCTGGGGTCATAATCTAGGTCACTAGGTCAAATTAAAGAAATATCTTTAGGGCACTCGAGGCCACATTTTTTGCTCAGTTGACTTGAAAATTGGTCAGAATGTTTGTCTTCATGAAATATGAGTTTGAAATTGGGTCACCTACGGTCAAAAACTTAGGTCACATGGTCAAATTAAAGAAAAACCTTTCAGGCACTCTACTAAGGTGAGCGACCCAGGGCCATCATGGCCCTCTTGTTTTTTTTGTTGCATCATGAATTCGTAGCATATGCTATAAAAAACAGCACAATCATGCCAATGGAACGATTCAGGCCCTTAAGGGCCTCTAGTTGAGTCACAACTATTTTGTTGTCTGCAAAAGCTTTCAGTTTGGGCAAATCTAAACTTTTTATCATTTGGTAACAGGTTAATATATAAACAGCATGAAATTAATTGTGGGAAAATATATGAAGTGGACCTCAGCAAAGTCCCATCCATTCTTCAACAGAAATTCCTGAAAAAGCAGCAACATGTCCACCTGATCAGTATCTAACCTGTTTGCCAATGTCCACAAGTATGGGATGAGAAAGAGCCATTAATGGGTTAATGTTGAGTGACCTCCACACCATCCCATGCACTCCTACACAGATTTATTTATAATACAAAAAGAATCTTACAGTCTGGCTAAATATTTATCCTGGTTAACCTTTTACCCCATAATCATCGAGTTTTAACAACCATTATGAAATTTAGGGCCTTTTAAAAACATTGTGAGAAAGGAGAAAATGCTGGTAACCAGCATTTGCTCCTTTTCCCACAATGCTTTTCACTGGTCCAAAGACAAATACCATTGTTCCAGCCAAGTTATTTAGTTGTCTGCAAATGCTTTCACTCTGAGTCTTAAGTTTTTGTAGTTTTGTAAAGAGTTAACACAGAGCTTATAAAAATCCTTTATGGAATATAAATATTGGATACAAAATCCTGAAAATATAGACAATTTCAACCCTTAAGCTGCTAAGTGTGAGTTAAGGACCTTTTGCAGACATAGTAGATCAAGATCAGACTAGATAAATGCGAGACAAAATAAATGTGGCTCAAATGATGGGATTTGTTAAAAACAGGGCAGAAAACATCATTAGAAAAAGAAAAAAATATTGGTTTCGGTTACTGCGCAAGGACACTCAACAGTCCTGAGTAACTAAGCCTGAGGGGATGGAAGCAAGATTACTAATTTCAAACTTGTAGGCATAAACCCTGTACCGTGGGTGCATGGTTATCTTCCCCATTATGAAATTTGGGGGAGGGGGAGAGTATGCTGGAATAGGGTTGTCATTTGAGGCATTTTTTGTGTCCCCCTCCTACAGGTTTTAAGCAGTTTGAGAGAAATGCTAATTATGCCTGCCTACCATGGTAGCTTGTGCAACTGCAATTTTTGTAAATATAGACTAAATAGAGTTATGGCCCTTAGAATTATTTTTCTCAATCCAGTGACAAGGCAAGTAGGGAGGAAGGGGGTGGGGTTAGAAACTATTCTTCAGCCTTTTACAGGTCTAGTTACAAGTGGAATTACACAACTACTAAATGATAATTCTCTTTGCTTTACAAAAATTACTTTAATGCTGTAGAAAGAATTCTCAATAAACCCTTTTCCACACAATTCTGACTTTTAACGACCCTAAGGAAGAAGCCTTTTGAAAACATTGTTGGAAAAGGAGAAAATGCTGGTAACAGGCATTTTTCTCCTTTTCCCACAATGTTTTCTACTTTGTTTTCAAATTTCATGTCTTAAGCTACAGTTAATTTTTTGTCTGCATTAATGCTTTCAATTTTGACAAGGCTAAAATTTTGTTGCTCGGTAAAGAGATGAATTTTTATGTCATTGGATTATGGAAAAAGTGCTTTTTTCATTAGCTGCATCATGGGAAAAGAGAAGGATTATGGGGGGATATACTGACAAAATGGTCATAAAGTGGACCACCTTGGTCTTTATCCCTTTACCATACAATAGGAAGCAGACTTTTGAAAAAACATTGTGGGAAATGGAGAAATGCTGATAAACAGCATTTCCTCCTTTGCCCACAATGTGTTCTGCCCTTTTGAAGACATCCTATCATATAGACAATAACATCACATTTTGTCGTTTGCTAATGCTTCCAATTTAGTTTAATCTTGAATATTGCTGTCTAGTGAAGAGTATAAACTTAGGTAAATAAACATTGTAATCCTGGTGGCTTGATTTTCTGTTTTGCTTTATAAGGTTCCGGTAGTTCATTTAAATAAATCACAGTGTCTACTGCAAATGGCTTTGTGTGATATTTTTAAGTTCTGAAAGAAATGAGTCATTGTCAAAGCCTACTCTGGAACAGTTGATAAACCAAACCTACCATATAACCAAATGATTAGATTTTAAACCTTCTGAATTTGAAAGTATTTGTTGATGACAAACTGTTGTGCCAGAGATATAGAGATTGGTATCTAAAAGGGTAGAAAAATACTGTGTGAAAGAAAAAATGCTGGCTACCAGTATTTTCTCCTTTTCCAACATTTTCAAAAGCATTCTTCCCCATCTAAGCACAGTGCTGAAGGTGAGATTTTGTGATCATGCTTTGTCTGTCTTGCGCCCGCCTGGGTAGCTCAGTGGTTAGCATATCTGACTTGTGACCTGGTGGTTGTGATTCGATACCTGTTTTGAGGCAAACTTCCTTTCCAGCGATTTTTGAAGGTTGTGAGAAAAGTAGTCAATGACTTGGAAAGAAAGTTATGTCTGTAGTAGTGTGAGAAAGCCAGGAAACACATGCATAGGTGCACTGACCGCCATGATATGACCAAAGCTGTACAGCGTTAAACTCCTGTTCAATCAATCAATCAATCAATCAGTCAATCAATTGTCATCCAGGCATCAATGGTTGCCTTGTGTACATGTTCACCCTAGAGGCCACATTTTTTAGTTCAATACTTATGATGCTGTACTTGGAGAAAATGTTTGTCTTCATATATCTCAAACAAGTTCGAATTTGGGTCACATGATGAAAATGTGTTAACATTCTTGACTTTAATTTTTGCGACATTGATTAAAATAAGTGTCTGCAATTGAATTTGGAAATAAAAATTTTGGTAAGTTATTTTCCAAAATCAGATATCATCATGGAATTTAAAAATGGACAAAGTTAAGGGTTATGTGCTGAATTTATCTTGTGCGAAATGGTCAATTTTTCCCAATCCACTCTGTGACAGGCAAGTTTTGATAGTTTTCTAGTGATCATCTGTATTTTGTGACTATCCAAGACCATCTCCCCACTTAGATATTGGTTGAAACTGGTTCACAGTGAAATAAGGCCATTTGGTAATGATTAAAATCAAGGGTGTTTTAGAAAGAGGACCCAGAAAAACAACTGCGACACAGAAAAGACAAAAATGCCAAATTTATTGCTTTTGAATGAAATGCTCCTTTTACCACAGTGTCTTCAAAAGCTGTCTACCCACTGAAAAGAAGTATTTTCCTCTCAGATGGTTTATGACACTTAGAATACATGGATACTGTGCACTTGTTGAAAAAGGCATTAACAGATTCTAGAACAAAGTTGGGTCATAATTAAGTTCTCATCTGCAACATATACCGGTAAATGCTTTTCAGTTTGGACAAGTCTACACTTAAGTTGTATGTTAAAAATTTAATTAACAACAAACAGAGCAAAGACAACAAAATCATTTTACGAAGTTAATGGTTCTTCAAAATCTGCATACCATTTTATTTGGACTTTTAGTTAACCCTTTACCTAGCAATCTGAAAGTTTTCCAACCATGAGGACGAAAATTCTGGTAACCAGCATTCTCTCCTTTTACCCACAATGTCTTCAAAAGCAAGTTCCTTCATTTGGACCACATTTACTTTTATCATCTGCAGTTGCTTTTACTTTTGATACAGTCCAAAATTTTGTCATGTGGCACTGGGTTTAACCCTTTACCACACCATCCCGACTTTTAATGATCCTGAGAAAGAAGCCTTTTGTAAACATTGTGGGAAAAGGAGAAAATGCTGGTAACCAGCATTTTCTCCTTTTCCCACAATGTTTTCTAACCTTTCAGAAACAAATGAAATCATTTTAGCCACATTTATTTTGTCGTCTACAAGGCCTTCAATTTGGACAGTCCGAAATATTGTCGTTTGGTAAAGAGTTAAAGAATGGTAGAGTTGATAATTCAGTCTGTGATTTTTTCCTCCTGATAAATTTCAAAGGTGGTATTGATTTTGATTTATTGATCTCTCTCAAATTCTTTGTCTGGGGTAAAACATTTAGTCTGTTGACAATCAGTCAGTGGAAATAAAAGATATCTATGTGTATAACTTGTCAGCAAAATAACCTTTTACCCCTTACCAAACAAGCCCTATACCATCTGACAAAATTTTAAGACTTATTCATATTGAAAGCATCTGTAGAGGATAAATTAACCCTTTACCGCACAATGCCGCCTTTTGACGCCCCTGGAAAAGAAGCCTTTTGATAACATTGTGGGAAAAGGAGAAAATGCTAGTAACCAGCATTTACTCCTTTTCTCACAATGTTTTCTACCCCATCGAAGAAAAATTGCACCATTTGAGCCACATTGAAATTGTCGTCTGCAATTGCTTTCAATTTGGACAAGGCTAAAATGTTGTCATCTGGTAAAGGGTTAAATAAGACTCAATTGATGGGATTTGTTTTTGACACAGGGGATAAGGAGAAAATGCTGTTTACCAGCATGGATGATGTCTTCAAATTTTTCTCCTTCTCCCACAGTTTCTTAAAATTCTTTTAACCCTTTACCACACAATCCCGACTTTTAACAACCCTGAAGAAGAAGCCTTTTGAAAACCTTGTGGGAAAAGGAGAAAATGCTGGTAACCAGCATTTTCTCCTTTTCCCACAATGTTTCCTACTCCATCAGGGAGAAATTTCCTCATTTGGGCCTACTTTAATTTATCGTCTGCGAATGCTTTCAATTTGGACCAATCTAAATTTCCTTGTTTGGTAAAGAGTTAAACCTTAGGATTGTTTGGTATTGGTTAACACCTGGCATTGTTTTACTCTTTCCAAATATGGAAATATAGAAAATGTTTATGTGGGTTTATCCCTTTGCCACACATTCCCATGTTTTAACAACCTTAGGGTAATAGGCTTTTGAACACATTGTGGGAAAAAGAGAAAATGCAGGTAACAAGCATTTTCTACTTTTTCCACAATGTTTTCAACCCCTTCAACAAAAAAAAAAATCACATCAGTTGAGTCACATTTGATTTGTCTGCCTCAAATGCTTTCAATTTTGACTAGTCATAAATTTTGTAATAATGGAACATAGTTGTGACAGATCTTTGAAACTTCTCAATTAATAGAAATCATAATACAATGACTTTGTTTATCCTCTATCAACACTATTTCTCTCTATTCTTCATCTCCTATGATAATTTGATGGCAAATTGTATATTTGAAGCACTCTTACAATTGACACTCAAGTGTTACATGTTTTGCTCAGAATCCACAATTTGTCAAAATGTGAAATGGTCCCTTAACCCTTTACCACACAATGCCGCCTTTAAGCGACCCTGGGAAAGAAACCGTTTGAAAACATTGTGGGAAAAGGAGAAAATGCTGGCAACCAGCATTTTCTCTCGTTCCCACTATGTTTTCTACCCTATCAAAGGAAAATTGTACCATTTGATCCACATTGAAATTGTTGTCTGCAAATGCTTTCAAATGTGGACAAGGCTAAAATTTTGTCATCTTGTAAAGGGTTAATGCACTAGTCATTAATAGTGTGATCTTTTTCCTCTTGCTCAGTTTTGTAATCTTATGAACATATCATATTCTTTGCTTAAATTTTGATGCAGTAGGAAAGGGAATTCGAAAACATTGTGAAGAGAAGAGCAGAATTTAGATCCATATCTTGATTTTCATTGATATTTTCTTGACTCTTTCAATCATCCAAAGTTTATCATTTATAATAGTCATCATTCATTTATCTTTAACCTCTTTACCCCTTTATCACATAATCCCCAGTTTTAATGACCCTGCGAAAGAAGCTTTTTGAAAACATTGTGGGAAAAGGAGCAAATGCTGGTAACCAGTGTTTTCTACCCTATCCAATCCATAAATCACCATCTACTTAACTACACTTGAACTGTCTTCTGCAAATGCTTTCAATTTTGTCCAGTCTAAAAATTTGTCATTTGGTAAAGGGTTACCATACAATCCTGACTTTTAACAACACTGATGAAGAAAGCCTTAGAAAACATTATGAGAAAAGGGGAAAATGCTGGTAACCAGCATTTTTTCCTCTTCCAACAATGTTTCTTGACAAAGACAAATCCCCTAATTGCAGTCACATTTTCTTTGTTGTCTGCTAATGCTTTCAGTATGGACTAGTCTAATATTTTGTCGTCTGGTAAAGAGTTAAAAAGAGACTGAAAACAACAGGTGAGGTGACTACATAAAGTTCCTTTACCATTTTAAATTTGCTCTGCTACTACATGTATTTGACTAAGATCAGCTTGAATTGTCAGTGTACTGTAATCTTGGCCTGCACTGTTTAATTTCAGATTTTAATGTTAACCCTTTGCCAATCAATCCTATGGTCTCAAGACCATAAGAAAGATAGCCTTTGAAAACATTGTTGGAAAATGAGAAAATGCTGGTTACCATTATTTTCTCCTTTTCAATTAATGTTTATTTTTAGCTCCACTGGCCGAAGGCCAGCGAGCTATTGTCATGGCGTTGTGTCCGTCGTGCGTATGTCCGTCCGTCCGTTCGTCCATGCGTGCGTCCGTAAACTTTTTCTTTAAAAAACTTCTCCTCAGAAACTATTGACTGGATTTTTACCAAATTTCACAGGAATGTTCCTTTGGTGTTCCTCTTTCAAAATCCTTCAAATAATTGTGTTCCATGAAGAATTCTGGTTGCCATGGCAACCAAAGTAAAAAACCTTTAAAAATCTTCTCCTCCCAAACCGCTATTTGGGTAGCATTATTATTTTGCAGGAATGTTCCTTAGATACAGGTTTACAGAATTCCTTTAAAAAAAAATGATCTGTCAAAAAACATGGCTTTTATGGGAGACTCATTTTCCTTTTATGGTATAAAGTAAAATCTTTGAAAAATTTCTTCTCTAAAACTATTCATTGGATTTCATTGTTGTTTTGCAGGTAAGTTCCTATGGTGGTTGTCTGCCAAATTGTTTCTATGGTGGTTGTATACCAAATTCCTTTTAAAAAAATGATACACCTAAAAACACATTTTTTTTTAGACAAGGCTTATATTTCAAAAAAATGTTCTTCTCCAAAACTATTTATTGTGTTAGTTTTATCGACTAACAAAGAAAAAGGAAGAAAATTGGATTGACTTGACCTAGTCAGGGCTGTCCTATTTAAGCCCACACATTTTCCTTGGTATTAAGATCACAATTTACTCCAAAGATATGCTATTAGTTAGCACTAGTAATAAAATATCACTGGCCATAAATAAGATAAAAGCTTGAGCACCTTTCACAACTTGAGCTTTTCAATTTTGCCTTATTACTAAGCCTGAGTAACCGTGCCAAGATAAAAAAGAAAAAGTATTTTAATAACAAAACCCCCATGTTGTAGGTACTTTATAGTCCTTTTGATATAGAACAAGAGAACTTCTGCACTTTTATTAGTTCTGGTAAAGGTTTGTTGACCTACTAATGAGTAAATGCAGAGTGGACAGAAGGGGTGTAAATCCTGGTGACCTGGTACAAAGTGGGACAGGGCTTTACATTTGTGATAAGGCATTAATGTTATCCAGTCAAACTGATCCCGCAACTTCAGTACACCAGAATTAATCTGTGCCCTGGAGCAGGATATTTGATTTATGTAAATGCATTTGTAGACCATTTTGTGTTGTTTGCCACAGAAGACATTCTAACTGTGACTGTGAAAAGTTGATTATTAGGGATTAGGTGTTCATTGTATGCCAGCATATTTCATTCTATCTGGTGTATTGATGTAAGTTGATCTATATTGCTATAACATTCATTCATTTGCCCTCCTAGCTGTTCTTTTAGATTACCCCTTTACCACACAATCACAACTTTTAACGACCCTGAGAAAGACATATTTTCTATATTTTGATGTTTCCCCACCCAAAATGGTTTGTGAAAGGACCAGTTGCAGGCAACATATCTTCAAATTAGTAAGACATGTATAAAAAAGGATAGAAATTATTGTGGGAAACTAAGAAAATGCTGGTTACCATTTTTTTCTTCTTTTCTCAAGTTTTTTTCCATACCTTTTTTCTTCAGTGAGCTAAAATGCAGGATTGAATGGTAATTGTTAAAAACTTCTTTTCGCCATTATAGAAATATCAGGCCTGTGGAGCGATACAGGCGCTCAAGCGCCTCTAGTTCTCTTTCAAAGACAACTGTCATCATCAGTGCATCACCCAGTAAAAGTTTAAGAAAGCTTTTAAAGCAATAGGTTGATCTCTTTTTCACAAGAATTTGTTCTGTTGATTGTTTCAGTTCAACAAAGTAAGGGTGTAACAATCAAGGGTTACCCAAATACTACTAAAGTTCATGTTATTGTTTCAAAACTACTAGAGCAATACATATTTTGGGCTAGTTTACTACTTCCCAACCCTGTGCAATATCAAATTTTGGTTTGTAAATGCAGAAAGGAGGCATTGTTCCATTTTAGCTCACCTGTACACAGAGTGTGCAAAATGAGCTTTTTTTATTGCCTGTCTAGACTCTCTACCAAATGACAAAAGTTTGGACAGATGACAATACAGATGTGGTGCAAATTGAGAGATTTATCTTTGAAAGAATAGGAAATGATTTAGAAAATGAAGGCTACTCTGTGGATAGGATTTTTGTCTTGATGATAGATTGGTCAAAAACTGGATATTGTTTGGTCGAAGATCATGAGTCAGACTAAGAAATGGAAAATCATGGCAACATCAAGGGTAGGGTTTTTAGCTCCACTGGCCAAAGGCCAGCGGGCTTATGTCATGGCCCGTTGTCCATCGTGCGTCCGTCCGTGCATCCGTCCGTGCGTTAACTTTTATTTCAAACATCTTTTTCTCTGAAACTACCCATCCAATTTTCATGAAACTTCACAGAAATTATCCTGCCACGGTCCTCTTCAGAATTTTTGAAAGAATTTGATTCCTTCGAAAACTCTGGTTGCCATGGCAACAAAACCGAAAAATATTGGAAATCTTTAAAAATCTTCTTGTCCGAAACCATAAGGGATAGGTCTACCAAATTTGGCATGTAGCTTTATGTAGTAGACCTCTATCATGTTTCTTCAAATTATAGCCCTGGGGTCAAAATTGGCTCTGCCCCAGGGGTCACAAGTTTTACATAGGCTTATATAGAGAAAATTTTAAAAATCTTCCTGTACCTAGCCATAAGGGCTAGAGCTACCAAATTTTACATGTAGCTATATCTAGTGGGCCTCTACCAAGCGGGCCAAAATTTTAGCCCTGGGGTCAAAATTGGCCCCGCCGCAGGGTCACAAGTTTTACATGGGCTTACATAGTGACACCTTAAGAAATCTTCCTGTACCTAGCCATAAGGCCTAGAGCTACCAAATTTTGCAGTTAGTTTGATCTAGTGGGGGTCTACCAAAAGTGCCCAAATTACAGTCCTGGGGTCAACTTGGCCTGATGGGGGGGGGGGAAGGTTCACAAGATTTACATGGGCTTATATAGGGAAAACTTTTTAATCTTGTTGTACATAGCCATAAGGCTTAGGGCTACCAAATTTTGCATAATTATAGCATTATCTAGTGGACAACTACAAAGAGGGCCCAAGTTACAGCCCTAGGATCAAGTTTGGCCCTGCACCAGGGGTCACAAGTTTTACATGGGTTTATGGAGTGAAAACGTAAGAAACTGTCTTGTTACTAGCCATAAGGCCAAGAACTCCCAAAAATGGCATGTTATTCTTCTAATACACATATTCCCCATTTAGTCTGACTGTAGCCCTGGGGTCAAAGTTTTATAAGGGCTTATATAGTGAAGACTTCTTGACAATCTTCTTGTTTCTAACCATAAAGCGTAGGACTAACAAATTTGGCATGTTTTGAGCCTTGGGATCAAAATTTGTCCCACTCCGGGGTTCACAAATTTTAGATAGGCTTACATAGTGAAAACTTAAGATATCTTTTTTTATCCTTACTGTAAGGCCTAGGGCTATAAAAATTTGGCATGCCGAATCATATTGTAGACTTCTACCAAGATTGTTCTATCTTTTTCATTGCTTCCAGTTTTGACCAAACTTTACAGATATCATCTTGCCATGATGTTCTTCAGAATGTCTTCAAAGAATTAAGTTCTGTTAAAAGCTATGGTTGCTATGGCTACAAAACTGAAAAGTATTGAAAAACCTTTAATAATCTTTTCCAAAAGCTTGTATTTACTAACCTCTTTGTAGCTCATGAAAAAGATACTGCTTTTTAGCTCCACAGGCCTAAGGCCATCAAGCTTATAGTCTCTGAAACTGCTTCACCCAATAAGTCACAAACTTAGCATAGGCTAATATAGTGAGAACTTAAAAGGTCTTCTTGTTCCTTACCTTGAGTTACAGCTGTAATATTGTATGAGTGTAATCTAAAAAACCTCTTCCAAAGTTATTCAAGTTATGTCAAAATTAGTCCTATCTCATGGGTCATAAACATGTGCTTATAGCGTGAAAATTCAAAAAATCTTTTTGCTCCTAACCGCAAACCCAAGGGCTACCAAATCTGGATCTTTTTTGATTTTTTTTGTTAAATTAACCTTGCATCAGGGGTCTTACAGAGGCTTCATATGGACGAAACTTGAAAATCACCTTAGTTATAACCATACAGCATAGACTTGTATTACTTTGGCATGTGGCTTTATCTTGTGGACCTCTACCAGGGTTCAAGTAATTATAGCTCTGGGATCAAAAATGGCTATGCCCTGCGGGTCTCAACTTTCATTTGGGCTTTTACAGAGAAAACTTTGTAAGTCTTCATTTTGAAACCATTTGGCTCAGAATTGAAATGTTTAGTATTTACGGTTTATATTTATAAGCCACTGGAGCAATACAGGGCCATCATGGCCCTCTTGTTATTCAAACTTAATTCTACTGATTCTAGGGTGTTGTCATGCAATAGCTATGACTTACCGAAAAAACCTGGTTAGGTTGGATTGCAATAAAAGTCTGTGAGGCTTTAGTTTTCATCTAATCTGTATAAATCTGATGTTTTTTTCTCTGAAGTAACCTGGTCAAGTTCAAAACAGGGTTGTATGAGCCAGAGTTACATTATGTTGCAAGTAGCTGATAATCTTTAGAGACCATGAGCTTCTTGCATTTAGTCATGTTACTGAAAACGTTTCTTAAGACTGTTAAGAGGTCACAGTATTTTACTCTATCCTAATAAAATACTGAGATTTGTTTTTTTGATGTTCAGGCTAATTAAAAAAAAAAACTTGGCTTGGTTTTGTTCAAAAGTTGGGTAACTTTGCCACGTTGATGAAATGTCTTAAGACTGTAGAAGCCAAAGTTTTCATCTTCTTTCTGACCAGATTTTATTACATAAAGTTTTAGAGAGAAAGCTAGATAGTGTTTTTGTCCCAAACAAATAAAGGCTTACAGCCATACTGTACTTTGAGTGTGGTATCACCTTATTTACTGATACCACCATTTTCAAATAAAAGTCCTCTAGTCAAAAATATTGAAATTTTCTTGTCAAAAATATTGAAACTTAAGATGAGCAATATCAGGTTCATTGTGACCCTCTTGTAAACAGATTTGAGGGCTTAATATTTCTGAGTTAGTCTACTGAAAAATTAGATAAAAATCCATAAAAAAGAGAACAAGTCTATCAGCTGTTAAGTACACAAGTCTTTTATCTACAGCCACTACTTTGACCTGTTTTGACCCATTTCCATACAGATACAGGCTTCTATACCCCAGTGAATGGTCATTGAAAGCATTGTTGGAAAACAAGCAATTGCTCATAATAAGCAGTAACTTCTTTTCTCAAAATGGTTTTTGTTATCATTCTAACCAGATCTTGTAACTACTTTGTTGAAAAATTCCATTTTATGAAAACTGTGATTATTGGCATAATCTATAATTATGGTAATAGTGAACCTTCTACCAAACAGCCCAATTGTTCCAGTATTTTTTTCTCCTGATTCAAAGACAAATCAGTAGTGCACGTAAACTAATTCAAACAAACATGTACTACCTTACTGCTACATTTATGGAAGTTTGAAGTTTAGAAACATGAATCACCTGAAGTTGTTAACTCTTTACCAAACAACAAAATTTTAGACCAGTCCAATTTGAAAGCATTTGCAGATGACAAAATAAACATGACTCAAAAACTGATATTTGTTTAGGGAAGAGTAGAAAACATTGTGGGAAAAGGAGAAAATGCTGGTTACCAGCATTTTCTCCTTTTCTCACAATGTTTTCAAAGGCTTTCTTTCTCAGGGTCGTTAAAAGTCGGGACTGTGTTGTAAAGGGTTAACCCTATACAACATTACAAAATTTTAGAGTTGTCCAAATCCCAAAGCATGATGCAGACGCAAAATCAAGTGTGTCTAAAATTATGGAAGATGTCCTTGATAGGGTAGATAACATCATGGGAAATGAAGAAAATGTTGATGAACAGCAAATTTTTCTTTTTTTCCCACATTCAGAAGGCTGTTTTCTCATGATTTGTAAAAACTCGGGATTGGGTGGTAAAGGGTTAAAGGGCCAGTTTAGATTCTAATCCTTTGATGAGGAAAAAACGTGCTGGGTACAAAATAAATGCCACATACTTTTTTTCAAAAGTGGAAATGTGTTCTGATTTCATGATTGATAAGGGCTGGTTCATGCTTAACCCATCAACTGTTTTCCTGCTTTCAGGCAGATTCTACAGCTCCTAACCCATTACCAAACAATCTGTATTTTTAATGACCCAAGGAAGAAGGCTTTTGAACACATTGTGGGAAAAGGAGAAAATGCTGTTAACCTGAGCATTTTCTCCTTTTCTGTCACAATGTTTTCTACCCTTACAAAAGCGCATTGCGGGAAGAGAAAAAAATGCTGGTAACCAGCATTTTTTCCTTTTCTTACAATGATTTTTTCCCTTATTAGGGTCTTGTTTCTGCAAAGAAAATGCCAATCTGGAATATTTGGTGCTCTAAGGATAAACTTATGACTTTACAAAGTCTTAACCCTTTACCACACTATCTTGAGAGTTTTAACAGATCTTAGGAAGAAACAAAATCATGTGAGCTTTTGTCCTTTTGCTCCAGGTTTCTGTCCTCTCAGAGCTCACCCTGGGACACTTGCGTTACCATTTGACAAATGTACTGCCCCAGTCAAACTTCCCCAAATCAAGTGAGCTTTTACCCTTTTTCTTTTTGTTATCTGGTAAAGAGTTAACCTTCTACCACACAATCCCAACTTTTAACGACCCTGAGAAAGAAGCCTTTTGAAAACATTGTGGAAAAAGGAGAAAATGCTGGTAACCAGCATTTTCTCCTTTTCCCACAATGTTTTCTACCCTTCCCAAAACAGATTACATTTTTTGGGTCACATTCATTTTGTAGTCTGCAAATGCTTTCATTTTGGACTTGTCTAAAATTTTGTTGTTTGGTAAAGAGTTAAAAGTGGGATCTTGATTGGTTTAAAGGGATATATCATTAAACACCAAGATAAAAATATGAAATCCAAAAGATTTGGACTTCATAACCAACAGAAAATGTCTTTTAATAAGATGCAATTTCAAAGCTGTTTTTGACCAGACTTCATTGGAGAGGTCATCATCAGACCTCTCCAACAGTGGTGAGTTTAAAAGGCAGACTGCCACAGATATTGCAATCTAAGTCCACTTTTTTTGCAAAATTGTTCTGATACACAGTCTGTTTCGTCATGGTTTTGTTAATAAACCGAAATCAAAAAACTGAAATAGGAAATAGACATGTTTTGTTTTTATGTGACGATTTCAAAAAATAGATTTTTGTATTGATTTGATTGCAAATGATTTTCGATGGTCGATACTAAAAACAAGATTATTCTCAATATTTTCTTCTTTTATTTTCTCTTCCATCATTCATCTTTTCGAAAAACAGAAACTAAAACTAAGGAAGCTAATTCTTGCTTAACCTCAAAGGATAGTTTCAATTATTTATTATTTCTATTCAAAGGATAGTTTCAATTAGAGTCATTATCTTCAGTACAAAATGACCGCTTCAGTAGTTGTAACTTTTCATTAAACAAATAAATCTATGGCGGAAAATAAAAAGAATTTCTTTAAAAAAGAGAAAGAATACCGCAGGAAAAGATCACATGACTTGAAAACATAGGAAGGTCATGTGTCTGTCATGTAATGCATAAGAGGTTTCTATACAGCAGCAATCATTTAATGCCTTACTTACTTGTTTAATGTTGTAAATATATTGAAATTTAAAGCCAATAAACTATTTGAAAATATTGATGCTGATCTCTCCTGGCTTTTTTTTTAAAGAAGCCAACTTGTATATCTCTATATTGGACAGCCAGTGTCCTTTAACTCATTACCAAACCAAAAAATTTAAGATATTTCCAAATTGAAAGCATTTGCAGACAACAATATAAATGTGAATCAAAAATTTGTATTTAATTCTGGAAGAGTAGAAAACATTGTGGGATAAGCAGAAAATGCTAGTTACCAGCATTTTTTTCCCACAAAGTTTTCAAAAGTCCTCCTCTTTAAGGTCGTTACAAGATGAGATAAAAGGTTAATTGATTTGATTGATTTATTTAAGCCATAATACCACACAGTCCCAACTTTTTGTGACCTTGAAGAATGGAGCTTTTGAAAATATTATGGAAAAAGAGGAAATTGCTGGTAACCAGCATTTCCTCCTTTTCTTACCATGTTTTCTCCCCTTCCAAAGACAGTCCCATGATTTGAGTCATGTGTGATTTATTGTCTGCAAACGCCTTCAATTTAGATGGGTATTGTTTGGTAAAGAGTTAATCCTGTACCACACAATCCCGAATTTTAATGACCTTGTAGAAGAAGGCTTTTGAAAACATTGTGGGAAAAGGAGAAAATGCTGGTAACTGGCATTTTCTCCTTTTCCCGCAATGTTTTCTACCCTGTCAATCTGAAATTTTAACATGTGGTCCACTTTAAATTTGCAAATGCTTTCAATTTAGACAGGTCTAAAATTTAGTTGTTTGGTAAAGAGTTAACGCTTTACCAAATGACAAAATTTTAGACCAGTCCAAATTAAAAGCTTTTGCAGAGGACAAAATTAATGTGACTCAAAAATCGAAATTTGTTTTGGGAAGAGTAGAAAACATTGTGGGAAAAGGAGAAAATGCTGGTTACCAGCATTTCCTCCTTTTCCTACCATGTTTTCAATATGATCCTTCCTCAGGGTCGTTAAAAGTTGGGAGTGTGTGGTAAAGGGTTAAGACACACATAAATTATGAGTGATATAAGGAAGAAACATTTGAAGACATTAGGCCAGTGTCATTTTTTGGTGAAATGGAAGACTGTGTGAAAAAAAGCCATAGCCTGTATCAAGTAATTGCTCCTCTTTGTTCAATATTTACAAAAACCTTCTACTGCAAACTGTAATTGGCATAAAAAGTTTTATACATGCAGGAAAACCCTTTACCAAACAATCCTGTATTATAACAGCCCTAAGCCAGAGAACTTTTAAAAGCATTGTGGTGAGAAGAGAAATGCTAATAAGCAGCATTTTCTCCTTTTCCATCAATGTTTTCTATCCCATGAAAAAAAAATCCATTTAACCACATTTAATTTGTCATCTGCAATATGCTGTGATTCTCAGCTAGTTTAACTCTTTACCAAGCGACAAAATTTTAGACTGGTCGAAATCGAAAGCATTTGCAGACAACCAAAACAATGTGACTGAAAAATTGATTTTTTTTTTGAGAAAGGTAGAAAACTTTTTTAGAAAAGGAGAAATGCCTTTTTTCTCAGGGTCGTTAAATCTTGTGATTGTGTGGTAAGGGGTTAAAATTTTGTCATCTGATAGAGGGTTGACCCTTTCCCAAACAAGCCCTGGTTTTCATGTGTCTGCAGTACAAGTCTTGAAAACACTGGGAAAAGGAGAAATTGCTCGTAACGAGCAATTTCTTCTTTTCCCACAGTGTTTGCTATCCTTTTGGAGAACTTTCTGTCATTTTCATCAAACCTAAAATTGTCGTCTGCAAACTCTTTCAAATTGGACCAGTCTAAAATTTATCATTTGCGAAAGGGTTGACTTGGAAAAGCCATGAGCAACAGCTGTAGCAGTGCACATTACAGTTCTTTTAGCTGTTTACCAGGCAACAGAATTTTAAAGTTGCCCAAATTGAAAGCAATTTGCTGACAACAGAAAAATAGTAAGATAATACTATGACTAAAACTATGGGTTATGTTTTTTGAAAAGTCAGAAAACATTTCTCCTTTTCCCACAATATTTTCAAAAGGTTTCCTCCCACAGAGTTGATAAAGCATGGGATTGTTTGGGAAAAGGTTAAATCTAGCAAAATATTAAACTCATCCATATTGAAAGCATTTGCAGATGACAAATGACACAGATGATTAGATTTTCTTCAAAAGGGTAGAAAACATTTTGGAAAAGGAGAAAATGCTATTTTATTTTTTCTCCAACAATATTTTCAACAGCTGTTTTCTCCGGATTGAAGCACCTGTAAAGGGTTACAATTAATTCATATGAATGAATAAATCCCAGCAAAATGCAGAAGACAGCTTTTAAGCCTTCACCAAAGGATGTTTTTAATGACTCTGAAGAGGAAAGCTATTGAAATCAAAGCCCCGAAGGTACTGACAGACTAGCATAAATCATATGTAATAATTGGCCTTGGTAAGATTAAGGCCAGTTCAGCCTGATCCAAGCCGATTATAATGCCTGATTTGGTTTTTTCCTGTGATTCTACACACAGTTCATAGCCATTTACTTGTCACAAGAGGAAGTACCATGAAAAAATGCAGTTTGTTGATCTTTGATTGAAAAAAAGCAAACGAAGACCATACCAGTTTGATGATTTAGCATTTGAATACCATCTTGCATTCACTTTTAGATGAAATTTCCATGCTTGTTCACTTTTGGAAATTCCTATCTGCTGGATGAACACTTAGCAAGATGAGACTAGCTATGACAAACAAAAAAAAATACGAGGATGAAAATGGTTGTGTTGAGACTAGTAAAAATAAGCCAATTATTTATTTAATTTACATAAAAGCAAATATCTTGTACTTTATCAATGACACCTTGTTCAGCATATGACTTTGTAAGAAGACATTGCTCAAATTTCAGTGGTAAGGATTTTGCAGTATGTGTCAATATTGTCATATTTAACAGAATTGTGATTTCTATCAGAAAGAATTATTGTCTGTGGGGCAGATTTTTTGTTGATATTTGGAACTGGTTCACTCTTGATGGCAACAGACAGCTACCTTATGATGGCTTGTCTAAAATTAGAGAAAGAAAATACTGGTTACTAGACTATTCTTCTGTGTGCACATTGTTTTCTACCCAATTGGAGACAAATCCCATCATTTAGGCCACAGTAAATATCTTGTCTGTCAAAGCTAAATCCTTTACCAAACAATTCCAATTTTTAGCTCCACTGGCCCAAGGCCAGCCAGCTTATGTCATGACCCTGTGTCTGTTGCGTGTGCACTACCTTTTATTTCAAACGTGATCTTCTCTGAAACTACATATACTATTTGGACCAAACTTCACGAAAATTATCCTGACATGGTCCTTTGAAGAATTTCTTCAAGTAATTTAATTCCCTTTAAAGCTCTGGTTGCCAGGGTAACAGAACTGAAAAATATTGAAAATCTTTGAAAATATTCTTGTCAAAACCATAAGGCCTAGAGCTACCAAATTTAGCATAAAGCTTCATCTAATGGACCTCTACCAAGTTTCTTCAAATCATAGCCCCATGGTCAAAATTGGGGGTCACAAGTTTTACATGGGCTCATATAGTAAAAACTTTAAAAGTCTGGTTCTGAACAGTAAGGCCTAGGGCTACTAAATTTGTTATATAGCTTCATCTAATGAGCCTCTTCTAAGGTCCTTAAATTCTAGCTCTGGGGTCAAAGTTGGCCCTGTCCCGGGGGTTACAAGTTTTACACTGGCTTATATAGTGAAAATTTTCAATATCTTCTTGTTCCAAACCATAAAGCCTAGTGTTACCAATTTTTGCATGTAGCTTTATCTAGTGGGCTTCTACCAAGAGAGCCCAAATTATAGCTCACTGTGACCCCACCCTGGCAGTTACAGGTTTTTTTGGGCCTATATAGTGGAAACTTTAAACATCTTCTCGTTCCTAGCCATAAGACCTTGGGCTTCCAAATTTTGCATTTGTAGTCATCTAATGGACCTCTACCAATATTGTTCAAATTATAGCCCTGGGGAAATTTTGGAAATCTTCCTGTTTATAACCACATGGCCTAGACCTGTATTATTTGGTATGCTGCTTTTTCTTGTGGAACTCTCCCAGGATTCAAGTAATTATAGTTCTGTGATCAAAAATGGCTTTGCCCTGGGATCACAACTTTCACAATGTCATGGGCTTTTGTAGAGAAAACTTTATAAGTCTTCTTGTTAAAATCCATTTGGCCTGGGATTGTAATGTTTGGTATATATGATTTGTACTTATTAACCAGTGGAGCAATACAGGGCCATTATGGCCCTCTTGTTTATGACCCAAATGGAGAAGAATTCTGAAAAAATTGTTGGAATAAGAGAAAATACTGTTAACCAGCATTTTCTCCTTCTCTCACAATGTTTTCTGCCTTTTACAGACAAATTCTTATCATTTTAGCCACTGCTTTCAGTTTGGAGAAATCTAATACTTGTCATTTGGTAATGCATTCAATTTCGACCAGTCTAAAATTGTATAATTTGGAAAAGACTTAGGCTGGGTATAACCATGAATTAGGCTAAAGTAGATGCAGAAGAAGATGAAAAAGATATTTTAGAAAGCAATTTGTTCTTCTGCCACATTGCTTTCCATAGTTGTTTGCTGTCAGAAGAGAGTTTGTCTACTGCAGGGAATTTGTCAAAATATTTTCACAAATGGATCCATTTGCAAACCTTCGTTTAGTGTTACATTTCTTTGGCAGTTCTGTTTTTTATTTCATATTTGGTGATAATTGGTATTATAATTTCTATTTTATTTGAATGGATTAATTTATTATGAATAGTATCCCATACTGAGCGCCTTAAACCCAACAAATATTTAGTAATTTTACAGTCTGAAAGGAAGACCCAAGTTACTGCAATGTCAAGATTGTATTTTGTCCTGAGTGTCTCAGCAAAGAAAACAGTATGAATTAAAGATCAGTCTGAACACGATGCAGTCTGATCTTGATCTACAGTGGCAGCAAAATGCAACTTTAGTTGTGAAAAGTGCTTTGACCCTTTCCCAAACAATCCTGAGTTTTAACGACTCTGGGAAAGAAGACTTTCGAAAACTTTAAGTGAACAGGACAAACTCCTGGTAACCAGCATTTTCTCTTTTTTCCCACAGTGTTTTCTATCCTTTCACAGCCAAATCCCATTATGTAAGCCACTTCAAATTTGTTGTCTGCAAACGCTTCCAGTTTGGAAAAGTCTTAAAATTTGTTGTTTGGTAAAGAGTTAAGGATTATTATATGAGAGGATCAGATTAATCTGATGCACATCCATGCACAACCAAATTGTTCAGCTGTATAAATTGTTCCTTCATACAATGACATCTGTTACTTTCGATCTAAAAGGATTATGCCTTCACCAAGCAATCTTGAGTTTCGCTAACCCTTTGGAAAAAGCTTCTGAAAACATTGTGGGAAAAGAAGAAAATGCTGGTAACCAACATTTTCCTCCCTTCCCACAATGATTTCTACCCTTTTAACCCATGGTAAGATTTTGAACAAATTGAAAGCATTATGCAGATGGCAAAATGTTGCTTAAATGCTTGTTTTTGTCTTGGATAAGGTAGAAATTACATTTATTGCGGGAAAAGGAGAAAATGCTGGTTACCAGCATTTTCTCCTTTTCCCACAATTTTTTCATGGGAATTTTTCTTCAAAGTCATCAAAACTCAGGGATTGTGTGGTTAAAGAGTTAAAGACAAATCAAATCATTTGAGTCACTTTTACGTAAATCTGTCATCTTAACCCGTTACCGCATGATCCCGAATTTTAATGACCTTTACAAGGACTGCCTTTAAAAACATTGTGGGAAAAGGAGAAAATGCTGATAAGCAGTACATGTATTTCCTCCATTCCCAACAGTGTTTTCTACCCTTTTACAGAAAGCCTCATCATTTGAGGCATATTTCAAATGTCCTCTGCATATTACTTTCATTTAGGACCTGTCTAAAATTTTGTCTGTGTGGTTAAGACTATTTAGCAGCTTGACCCCATGTCTGAATATGTGACTTGCATTTATTTAGTGCTCGAGGGCTTAACAGGAGTGTGCCAAGCCCCCGTAGCTCAGTCGGTAGTGTACAGGACTTGAGAACAGGAGGTTGTTGGCTTGATCCCCGGCTTGGCCAATTTCTTTCCGAGGATTGATGATAGTCATTGCGACAGGATTCATTCCTCTCTCACCGCTGACCATTGTTTCAGCGATGGTTATGTGGGAAAGCAGCCAGTGGCTTGGAAAGAATATTGTGCGGAGTACTGGTAAAAGAAACTCCAGGAAAGCATGGATCATAGGTGCACTGGTGGCCGCAATATAACTGAAATAATGTTGAAAACGGCGTTAAACACCATGCAATCAATCAATCTTAACAGGAGTGATTTGGTACTGGAAAAAAGAGGTTTCTGTACGGGAAATATTTTCTCACCTTAGAATATTTCAACGCTGCATCAAATTAGCATTTCCCAGCACAGCTGGAAGAGGTTTGAGCTAGGCTTCAGAGTTTCCTGTGTGCTGATTGATAGATTTAAAAATAACCCTTGTCCTATAACACAGACTTGATGCATTAGTTTTGAGGGGCAAACAGTCTCAAAAAGTATCAGAGAGTATAGATTCAAGATGAGATTGTGCATACTTGGCAGTTTGATCTTGATGTAAAATGTTTGCAAAAGCAGCCATTTCAAAAATGCATCATGTTGGCATTTCTGAATAAGATGGAATGGTTTTGGCTGTTTTTTTTTTCCGGCATAGATAGGCCAGGTTTTGCTTCATACTTTCTGGTGTGCTGATTGATTTTAAACCTGGTAACTCTTTACCAAACGACAAAATTTTAGACTGGTCTGAATTGAAAGCATTTGCAGACAACAATTTAAATATGATTCACATGATGGAATTTGTCTTTGATAGGGTAAGAAAACATGGTGGGAAAAGGAGAAAATGCTGGTAACCAGCATTTTCTCCTTTTCCCACCATGTTTTCAAAAGGCTTCTCTCTCAGGGTCATTAAAACTCGGGATTGTGTGGTAATTAGGGTTAACCTGTACCACACAATCCCAAAATTTAGCAACCCTGACCAAGAAAGCATTTGAGGACATTGTTGAAAAAGAAAATGCTGGTAACCAGCATTAATCTCCTTTTTCAGCAATGTTTTCTACCCATTGCAGGACAAATACATGTATCAGCTGTTGGGTTTCATTTAACCCTTTACCATACAGTCCCAACTTTTAACAACCCTGAGGAAGAAAGCTTTTCATAATGTTTTCTAAACTATCAAGCACATACCAGGCTATATTTAATTTGTCGTCTGCAGTTGCTTTCAATTTGGACCGGTCTAAAATTTTGTTGTGTGGTAAAGAGTTAATTTGTGGTCTGGTAATGCTTTCAGTTTTCACAGGTCTGAAGTGTTGTTGTTTGATAAGGTCTCCTTTACACCTCTAGGCATAATTTGGTGCCACTTATTTATAAAGTACCATGTGGTCATTGATAATAGCCTTAAACCTTTGCCAAACAATCCGGCCTTTTTATGACCTTGGGAAAGAAGGATTTTAAAAACTTGGCAAAAGGGGAAAATGCTGGTAAACAGCATTTTCTCGTATTTCATACTAATTAAATTTTGTTGCTTAATGTTTGGAAGATACCAGTTTTCATGTACCTTTGAAGCACTATAACATTTCAGCCTTTTCCTTACCCTTTTTCATGCCTTCAAAAAATTCTTAAATGTGGCAGAACTGTTTGTTCTTTCAGGCCAAGCCCTGGTAGCTCAGTCAGTAGTGTACAGGACTTGAGAACAGGGGGTCGCTGGTATGTTCCCGGCTTGGCCAATTTCTTTCCAAGGATTGATGATAGTCATTGCAACAGGATTCATTCCTCTCTCCCCTCTGGCCATAATTTTGATGATGGTTATGTGGGAAAGCAGCCAGTGGATTGGGAAGAATATTGTACATAGTACTGGTAAAAAAAAAAAATCCAGGAAAGCATGGATAGGTGCACTAAGCATCACCATATGACTGAAATAATGTTGAAGACAGCGTTAATCACCATACAGCAGCAGCAGTTGTTCTTCTAGCCTTTATCTGTATTTGGAATTAGCAAAATGTTACACCTGGCCAAATTGCAAGTGATAAATAAAATATAACATTTCCAACATGACTCACAAAATGAGACTTGATGGTGGTGTTTCCTCTTTTCTCATAATATTTTCAAATGCTTTATTCCTCAGGATCACAAAAAGCATGAGATTCTTTGGTAAAGGGTGAAAACAGCATTTTGTAACATCATCACCCTGAGCAAGATAGCTTTTCAACACAATGTGGGAAAAGGAGAAAATGCTGGAAGCCAGCATTTTCTCCTTTTTCTGCAATGTTTTCTAACTTTCCAAAAACAAAATTCACATTTTGAGACACATTTACTTTGTTATCAGCAAATGCTTTCCATGTGACAAGTTCAAATGTCATTCTGTGTGGTAAAGGGTCAAGACCAGTGTGTCTAAAATACCCAAGATAAGCAAAGTTTTTTCTCTCTCAAATATAAATAATTTTGATCTGCTACATGTTGTTGTTAGAATATTTTTCGTGGGAAGAATTAAGACTCCCAGATACAGAAGCCGTTACTTGTTTTTACCCAAACAAAATATGTATCTAATTTAGGAAATAAGACAGCAACCATGATGGGTAATGTTTACTTTGAAGTCCATTTTAAACATGAAAGAGATGGAAGTTCTTTAACTCTTCACCATACAGTCCCAGAGTTTAACGACCCTGAAAAATAGGCTTCTGAAAACATTATGGAAAAAGGAGAAAATGCTGGTAACCATGTTTTCTACCCTATCAAAGACAAAAATCATAATTTAAGGTACATTTATTTTGTCATCTGTAAATACTTTCATTTTGGTCAATACCAAAATTTGTTGTTTGGTATAAGAGTTTAACCTTTCATATAAACCAGTCCCCATGTTTCTATGACCCTGCAGATGAAGGAAAAAAGTGGGAAAATGGATAAAATTTTGGTAACCAGAATTTTTTCCGTTCCTTGAAATGTTTTCTACCTTTTGAAAGACATTTGAGCCACATTTGATTTCTTGTCTTAAAATGCTTTCAACGTAGTTGTCATCTGGCAATGAGCTATTCGTTTGTTTGCAGATTCAACTCCTGTTTGTTACTAACTGAGCTACCATGCTTCAGTCCTGTTAAAGAGTTCATAGATGATTGTTATGTGGAGTCCTTTTCCACAGTCATAGGGATATAAGGGACTTCAAAAGCCCATTCCATTCATTTTTAACTCCAGAAATGCAGATTTACCTTGATTATATCAGGAAGAATGTTCACAACCTAATGGGAACCAGATGGTGTTAGTTTCTGCTGGGCTTCAACCGTTGCAAGCCTGCTTTGCTCAGAGTCTTGCAATTTACTTATTATTTCCAGGGCTAATATTTTAGCAAATGACTGATGAAAATATCCACATGAATTAAAAACTTTTGCTATTGGTAAAGAGTCACCCTTCACCACACAATCCTGAAGAAGAAGGCATTTGAAAATATTGTGGGAAGAAGAAATGCTGCTAACCATCAATTTCTTCTTTTCTCCCCAATGTTTTCTGCTCTTTCAAATTTAAGATGTCATCTGTAAACGTTTTTAATTTGAACCAGTGAAACATTTTGTCTCTAAATAGTTAACAGAAAAGAAAAACTTGTTTTTTCAATTTCACTGATGGAATCCAGATGGTTTAACCTCAGTTATTATTTTGCTAGAAACATGTTTCGTGTGGATTAAAAATACACTCCTTGGACCCTGTGTATTTTCTTGAGATACTGTTGTGGATCATGAGGGCCAAGATCATAGTGCAATACAACTGGAGTCTGATCTTGGATCTGGGTCCGTATTCACCAATAACATTCTTTATTTAACCCTTTACCAAACAACAACATTTTAGATTGGACCAAATTGAAAGCATTTGCAGATGTCAAATTAAGTGTAGCTTAAACAGTGATTTATGCACTAGATAGGGTAGAAAACATTGTGGGAAAAGGAGAAAATGCTGGTTACCAGCATTTTCTCTTTTCCTACAATGTTTTCGAAAGGCTTCTTTCTCAGGGTCGTTAAAAGTCGGGATTGTGTGGTAAAGGGTTAATCATGGATTTTGAAACCATTTGGTTTAGCCAATCAGAAGGTGTGTCACTTTCAAATTTAGAAAATTCTTGAGATAATGACTAAAATATTCCCACAGCATTTTAAAAAATCTTTTTCCTCAGGGTATTAGAAGTTGGGATTATGAGGTAAAGAGTTTAAGAATGCATTCTGATTGATTTAAAACTCCTGAAATTTCCTTTTCACCTGTCAAGTTTCAGACATTTTTTTTTAACCCTTCACACAATCCTTACTTTTAATGACCCTGAGAAAGAAAGCTGGTTACCAGCATTTTTTCCTTATCCCGCAATGTTATCAAAATCCTCCATCCTCAGATACGTTAAAAGTAAAAGTCAATAAAATTATTGTGTGGTAAAAGCTTAGTAGTTGGACCTCATTGTACCGGAAAACATCAAACTCCTAGCAAAGTATCACAAGCCTCGAAGGGCTGAGTCAGTAATGTACAGGACTTGAAACTAGGGAATTGCTGGTTCTAATCCACAGCTCAGCCAATTTCTTCCCAAGTATTGACCATAGTCATTCTGATGGAATTCATTCCTCTCTATCTCACGGCTGATCAGGGTCCTTGAAACACATGATTATTTTAGTAAGGGGTTAAATGAAGAACTTGAATGTTAATTTCAGAAAAATGCCAAATGTTCCCCACATCTGTTTAAAACTAGGGCTGTTTGAATATTTCAAGGGTTGACAGATTTAATGCTAAGTCTAAATATTAAATACACATTATTTTGTCTGTGAAAAGTCTGATGCATTGCATTTTATTAGCTCCTTTTTGTCAGAATATGTCACAGACTAGCAGACAGTGTATGCAGACACCAGTGTGCACAATGTGCAGGTTGCTTCTAGAACTAGACTGCCTGCAAAAGAGCAACCAGGAAGTTGTGCTTTACCTGCTCTTAGGTTTAGAGTTATTCAAAGAAATTTATTATTTCTTGAAGTGTTACTTAAGAATGCATGATAAAATTTATGGATGAACAGATAGAGAACATTCTCAATTTTAACCCTGTACCATACAATCCTGCCAAGCCCCCGTAGCTCAGTCGGTAGCGTACAGGACTTGAAACCAGGAAGTCACTGGTTCGATCCCCAGCTTGGCCAATTTCTTTCCGAGGATTGATGATAGTCATTGCGACAGGATTCATTCCTCTCTCACCGCTGACCATTGTTTCGACGATGGTTATGTGGGAAAGCAGCCAGTGGCTTGGAAAGAATATTGTGCGGAGTACTGGTAGAAGAAACTCCAGGAAAGCATGGATAGGTGCACTGGCCGCCGTGATATAACTGAAATAATATTGAAAATGGCCTTAAACACCATACAATACAATATACCATACAATCCTGTGTGTTCATGACCCTGAGGAAGAAAGCGTTTGTAAAATGGAGAAAAATACTTGAATCCAGCATTTATTCCCACCCTTTCAAAGACAACTATCATTATGAGTTATGATTTTAATATGTTTTTTTCCCCTTTTCCCACAAGGTTTTCAAAAAGCTATTTCCTCAGAGTTGTTCATAGAGTGCCCATCACAGCTTCAGTTGCTTAGTTTGCAGCTTGTAGATTAAGATCTAAATGTGAATTGATATACTGATGAGTTTGTCTGCTAAGTTGTGATTTTGTGCAAAAGTAGCTTTGATTTTATAATATTTTAATCTTTGAGTCTCAGAAAAAATCCATCTTTGCGAAAGTCTGATCTTTAGAGTGTGGCATTTCAGTGGTTAAACCTTTATCAATAATTTCCGATGCTTTTTCAACCTCAAGTAGAAAGGCTTTTGAAATCACTGTATGTAAAAAGGAGAAAATACAGGTACCCAGCATGTTCTCCTCTTTCAACAAGGTTCTCTGCCAGCTCAAAGAAAAATCCCATTGTTTGAGCTGCATTTGTCTGCAAACGCTTTCAGTAAGGACAAGACTCAAAACTTGTTGTCTGCTAAAGGATTACCACAAATTCCTGAGTTTTAACAACCTTGAGGAAGAAGGCTTTTGGACACAACTTAACCTTCATTTGCAGACTCATTAGATTAAGATCAGACTGCATTGCTATTGATACTATAGTTCCAAAATTAACTCTATAATCAAATATGGACAGTGAAATGGGTTTGTACATGATGAATATGTTGTTTTGTGGAATGAAAAATTTGATTCACATATATTTTCAGATCGCTTGTTGGTACATCTATACAAAGATGTTCGAGAGTCAGTCAAAGGAGCCAGTCCAAAGACCAGCTTTCCCCTGGATGGGTTCTACGGGTTGGAGTCTGGCATATGTTACGACAAGGAGACCAGTGTCCTGGCAATCATTTGTCAGAAACAGATCACTTTGCTGGCCTTTGAATCCAGGGAAATATTAATCCAGTTTGAGATCAAGATCAGACGTAGCTTAGGAGAAGGTAAGGCTTGCTTTTAAAGCAATAACATGAAGCTTTGACCCATCTCCGCACAAACACAGATTTTAAACTTGTCTGGATCCATAAGGCCTATAGCTTTCAACTCTTTACCACATGACAAAATTAGATCTGTCCAAATTAAAATTGCAGATGACAAATTGAATATGACTAAAATGATTAGACTTGTCTTTGAAAGGTCAGAAAATATTGTGAGAAAAGGAGAAAATGCTGGTTATCAGCATTTTCTCCTGTTCCCACAATGTTTTCAAAAGCTGTCTTATGTTAGGGTTGTTAAAACTAGGGATTGTGTGGTAGAGGGCCAAGGTATATTTTTGTTGGTAGCACCATCTGGTGGGCCTTTGTCGAAGCTGCTCACACTGTGTCTGTTGGGACAGAAGTGGTTTCTACTCTAGGGCTTACATATACCCTTTGGACAAATCAGCTGGAGTTTCAAAATGTTGGATTTACTTTGTTTATATTTAGAATCAGGTGTTTGTCTTAACCCTTTCCCAAACAAGCCCTGGTTTTCACGTGTCTGCAGCACATGTCTTTTGAAAACACCGTGGGAAAAGGAGAAATTGCTCGTAACGAGCAATTTCTCCTTTTCCCATAGTGTTTTCTACCCTTATTGAGAACTTTCTACCATATTCATCAAATTTAATATGGTCGTCTGCAAACTCTTTCAATTTGGACCAGTCCAAATTTTGTCATCTGGGAAAGGGTTAAACTTGTTACCAAACGACAAAATTTTTGGACACATCTATGTTGAAAGCATCAATTTTGGAAGAAGACAAATGAAATGTGGCTGAAATGATGAAGTTTGTAAAAAGGTAGATAACATTGAGAAAAAAGAGAAATTGCTGGTTACCAGCATAAGTCATGACTGTTTGGTAAAGAATTAAACAAGGTCATGTAAAAGTATGCCTGCTGTTTCAAATATTGACACAATATTTGATTTTATTGTGCAAGGTGAATGTTATAGGACTATCATGGTCCTCTTGTTTCTTCTTGTTTCTTGTTTTGTCTGCAGTGGGTAAACAAGCCATTATAGAGATCGTTCTTGTGATATTCAAGTCTAAATAGGCATGCTATGCTGGGCTCCGAAAACTAGTGTTTGATGTAATGTTTTTAAACTGCGTGGGGTGCTTACAAACTTTTTTCATCATGGAGGTACATTCTTGAACTTTTGCATGGGCCAAATGTGGAAACTTTTCTGGCAAATGAGTAAATGTGTATATTTTGGTTTGATCTCTATCTAGTCCATCTGCAAAAATTCCTGTTGGACTCTGAAAGGGTCAATAAAATTAAAATGAAAAATTGCAATGAGTTCTGAACAACAGGCATACTACCCATCATGAAATAAGTTAATCTTTGCAGCCCCTACTCAAAAAAAGAAATGTGATGAAGTTTTTATCTTACAGTCTCAGTAGGACAAAGGAAATTCACAGTTTGAGGTTGCAGATAGAACCCAAATGCTTGAATTTCAAGGCTACATTTACCACTTAACTGTTTTACAAACAATGAACTGACTTTTCCAAACTGAAAGTAACCACAAACAATGTCAAATTCAAATATGGTAAAAATGAGCATTAGTCCTCTGATACAGTAGAAAACATTGTAGGGAAAAGGAGAAAGGGCATGTCACTAAAATTCAAAAGCTTCTTTTTCAGGGTTGTTTAAACTCAGGATTGTGTGGTAAAGGGTTAAAAAGCACAGGTCATCACTACCACCAGAAGCAAACTTATAGCCTGATGACATTGAAGACATTCTTGCTAAATCAGGACTGTCAACAAAAGCAGTAAGACTAAAAAGACTGTCACAAAGGGAGGAATTGCTAGAACTTTGCATGCAATTTCTCCTTTTATCACAATGTTCTCATTATGTTTTGCTGTAGGACAAAAAAAGTTCTTTTTGCAGGTGATAATTTGTTGAGCTGGAAGTGAAACAAAGCATGGCTTCACTTTTGAAGGCTGATGATTACAGGGTTCCACTCTGTCTAGAATCTTGAGATAATAAAGATGAAGTTACAGCTACTTCTAAACCCATCTCCTTATTATCCAAATTTTGTACTACACCTCACCTGTTGGCAAATTTTATTAGCATGGTTGTTTTTGAAGAAAAGGTCAAGGTATTATCATAGCACTGTTGTCTGCATCATCGGTATGAGCATAATTCTGACTTTTTGTGATATCTGTGTGATTATCCAACATATTTACTTTAAACTAGAGGTAGTCGTTAATCCTGTAACACACAATCCCAGGTTTTAACGACACTGAGAAAGTAGCGTTTTGAAAACATTGTAGGAAAATGCTGTTAACCAGCATTTCCTCCTTTTCCAACAATTTTTTGTACCCTATCAAAGACACCATCCATCATTTGAACCACTTTGAATTGTCATATGCAAATGCTTTCAGTGTGGACAAGTCTACATTTTTGTCATTTGTGTAGAGACTTAACCATCTAAATCATACAATAGGGCTAGTAACCCTTGAAAACTTTTGACACTTCTTGGTCTGAAGTAGTATAATTATGCACTGAACGTATTTCTGGAAGCAATTACAGCTATGCATTGCTTTTGTTTTACCTTACAATGCCAAGGAAAACTTCTGATGCTGTGGGGACAGAGTGGATGAAGGTTAAACTACAGAGAAGATGGTTGTTAATCCTGGATCTGCACTTTCCAGTATAAAAAGCTACACATGTTTTCATCACACAAAATATTATTATGGATGTCTTGCTAAGCCTATTTGGTTGTTACAACATCCAGTTTTGGATATTTTAAAGTTCATCCCAGACACACTAAATGAAAAGCCACCAGAGAGGTGCGTCCCATATGGTGAAATAAGCTGGAGCACACTGATTGCAGACAACAAAGTGTACATCCATTTAACTCTCTACCAAACAATTCCATGCTCCAATGACCCAGAGAAAGAAGGCTTTTGAAAACATTGTGGCAAAGGAAAAAATGCTCATAATCAGTATTTTCTCCTTTTCCCTCAATTCTATTCTACTATTTCAAAGAAAAATTTCTATCATTTGCATCACCTTTGTCATCAACAAAATTTAATGCTTTCAAATTGGGCCGGTGGGTCTAAAATTTTGTTGTTTGGTAAGAGTTAGTGATGCTGATGAAGAAGGATTTTAAAAACCTTGCGAGAAAAATGGAAAAGGGTGGTAACTAGTATTTTTCTGCTTTTCCCACAGCATATTTACCATTTTTAAAGAGAAATGCAATCTTTTGAGCAATGGTTGATTTGTCAATCTGCAAGACTAAGTGCTGTGAATATCAAAAAGTCCAAAATTTTGACATTGATGGAAAAGGCTGACAAAAAATGCTTTAATCCTTACTATGATCAACATTCCGATTCTTGAAAACTGAGCTGGCTTGCCTAACTTACGTATCATGTGAGGTACATTATGTAGTATTTTAGATACTTGTGACCATGCAGTCTAATCTTAATCAGTACAGTCCACTAAATTGAGTAAAGTTTAATATTTCCCATAGTTTTGATTCATTATCCAGCTGTAAATTTGTTTTGCTTTATTAAGCATCAGAAAGTATCTGGGAAAAAAAAAACATTTGAGCCAAGCTCTGAAAAGGGGGCTTAATGCACATGCAAAAAAAAAATATTGACCCGTGTCAGCCTGCGCTATTCGCACAGGTCAACCTAGGCTGAAACTTTTTGCTATTGGTCAGTTTTCTGCATGGCATAGGACCAGTCTACCTCATGACCTAGTCAGTTGTTAGAGAAAATGGTCTTTATGGATCCATAATTATGTGATGACTTGCTTCGTATAATGCATCACAGAGATATATTAAGCTCCCTTCTTTTGTTAGAGCATGGCTCATTAGCTCCACTGGCCGAAGGCCAGCGGGCTTATGTCATGGCCCGGTGTCCGTCGTCCGTGCGTGCGTGCGTCTGTCCGTCCGTCCGTCCGTCCGTGCGTTAACTTTTATTTCAAACATCTTCTTCTCTGAAACTACCCATCCAATTTTCATGAAACTTCACAGAAATGATCCTGCCATGGTCCTCTTCAGTATTTCTTGAAAGAATTTGATTCCTTCAAAAACTCTGGTTGCCATGGCAACAAAACTGAAAAATATTGGAAATCTTTAAAAATCTTCTTGTCTGAAACCATAAGGCATAGGGCTACCAAATTTGGCATGTAGCTTTATGTAGTAGACCTCTATCATGTTTCTTGAAATTATAGCCCTGGGGTCAAAATTGGCTCTTCCCCAGGGGTCACAAGTTTTACATAGGCTTATATAGAGAAAACTTTAAAAATCTTCTTGTCTGAAACCATAAGGCATAGGGCTACCAAATTTGGCATGTAGCTTTATGTAGTAGACCTCTATCATGTTTCTTGAAATTATAGCCCTGGGGTCAAAATTGGCTCTTCCCCAGGGGTCACAAGTTTTACATAGGCTTATATAGAGAAAACTTAAAAAATCTTCTTGTCTGAAACCATAAGGCATAGGGCTACCAAATTTGGCATGTAGCTTTATGTAGTAGACCTCTATCATGTTTCTTGAAATTATAGCCCTGGGGTCAAAATTGGCTCTGGGCCAGGGGTCACAAGTTTTACATAGGCTTATATAGAGAAAACTTAAAAAATCTTCTTGTCTGAAACCATAAGGCATAGGGCTACCAAATTTGGCATGTAGCTTTATGTAGTAGACCTCTATCATGTTTCTTGAAATTATAGCCCTGGGGTGAAAAGTGGCTCTGCCCCAGGGGTCACAAGTCTTACATAGGCTTATATAGAGAAAACTTTAAAAATCTTTCTGTACCTAGCCATAAGGCCTAGAGCTACCAAATTTTGCATTTAGCTTGATCTAGTTGGGGTCTACCAAAAGTGCCCAAATTATAGTCCTGGGGTCAATTTGGCCTCATGCTGGGGGAGGGGGGGGGTTTCACAAGATTTACATAGGCTTACATAGGGAAAACTTTTAAATCTTGGTGTACATAGCCATAAGGCTTAGGCTACCAAATTTTGCATAATTATAGCATTATCTAGTGGACAACTACAAAGAGGACCCAAGTTACAGCCCTAGGATCAAGTTTGGCCCTGCACCAGGGGTCACAAGTTTTACATGGGTTTATGGAGTGAAAAGTTCAGAAACCGTCTTGTTACTAGCCATAAGGCCAAGAACTCCCAAAATTGGCACGTTATTCTTCTAATACACATATTCCCCATTTAGTCCGACTGTAGCCCTGGGGTCAAAGTTTTATAAGGGCTTATATAGTGAAGACTTCTCTTCATGGTTTATACTTATAAGCCAGTGGAGCGATACAGGGCCATCATGGCCCTCTTGTTTTTATGAACCCGATGAGTGGGAAATGGCTGAGGTGACTATTAATGTCAATTACCTGTGAAGTTTGTGGGTAGATTTTAAAGATAAAAGTTGGTTTTTTTTACTCTCATATCACATATTGTAAAACTGATAGGAAGGAAGCATTTGAGTTACCCTTAACCCTTTACCACATAATGCAGACTTTTAACAACCTTATGAAAATATTGTGGGGGAAAAGGAGAAAATCCTGGTAACCCACAATGTTTTCTTCCTGTCAATGGGAAATTTCAGTTTTTGAATCACATTTGATATGTTGTCTGCAAATGCTCTCAATTTGGACCAGTCTAAAATTATGTTGTTTGGTAAAGCGTTAAAAAGATTATCTAAGATACCAAACAGCCCCATGCTTTATTGACTCTGAAGAAAAGGGAGAAATGGAAAACACTGTGGAAAAATGGAAAGATGCTATAGGCGTAGGTCCTTTTTCCCCACAATGTTTTGTATCTTTACAAAGAGAAAGCTCATCTTTAAAGCAATGCTTGTCACCTGCATAATTATGTTCTCAAGATGGACCCGTCTAAAATCTGTTGTCTGGAAAGTCAGTACACTAGATTAAGATCAGACTGCACTTTCGGTGTAACTGGATCTTGGTTTACACCTGGCTAAAGTATTTGGTAATTTGCCCTGAACAAACATTTTGCAGGTAAAAAATAGAAACAAAATACATAATTATTTTACAATGGCATGGATGCTATGAAGCCATGCACTGTTATGCAGTTTTTCTAGATTGTTTGTTTCAAAGGTGATGAAAGGCATTTTTTGATAGAAATATTTATATTACACAGTCATGTTGATGGCAGATTCTCTGATATGATATTGTAGCATTCTGCAGTGTATGTACACTCCCCTGCGAAAAATGTTCAAGAACTTGTGGTGAGTTCATGAACATTCAAGAACCTTTCTTGAACCTTAAGAACTGTTCTTGAACCAATAAAATAGTTCAAGAACTGAGGTTCTAGAACCCAAATGGTTCTTGAATACTGGTTCTAAAAGCAAGAAAGTGAAAAAACATTAATTCTAGAACACCATCAGTTCTTGAACTGATCTGAAAGTTCATGAACTTTCAAGAATCTTTCTTGAACCTTTAGACCTGTTCTTGAACTTTTAAAACAGTTCTTGAACTGAGGTTCTAGAACCCAAATGGTTCTTGAACATTGGTTCTAAATGCACAAAGTGAAAGAACATTAATTCTAGAACACTTCCAGTTCTTGAACTGATCTGAAAGTTCTTGAACAGTTGACCTAGAATACAAATGGTTCCAGAACATTGCTTTTAATACATTGACCAAATTCTACAAACCCTGGTTCTAGAACTGTACCAGATCTTGAATGGTTGGAAATCTAAAATTTGGTAAACTTGTATGTTTTGCTGCAAATTTGTGTAATGGCAAAAAGTAGCAAGTTGTCTTTCCTTCAATTTGCATAAAAGTGGTTTCAGATGCTTGTTTACATTTCAGATGCATACATGTGCTAACTTTCAGAAACATTAGAAGCCACGAGGTCTAGTTTATTTATGCAGGGATCATACATGTGTACATATATTATCCCTGATTTATGTGAAATGGCAGTAATATAACTGTTGCAGACTCATTTACATTTTGGAAGTCAATCAGATAATTTGAATTTTTTTTCCATCACAATGTTTTGAAAATTGTGACTTCATTTTCCACTTGATCTACGTGGGATTGCATAATATGCTACTGATGATTAACACAATGGCTCTTTATCGACTTTTATCTTGCTACTAAAATTAAGTTACAAACAATCTCTGCATTGCCACAGTCTCCTATGTAATGGTGGAGTCAAGCCCAAAACTGAGTAAGTCCAGTTGGTGAATAAGCAGGACTTTAGTTAGCCTCAGAAATTCAGGAGTAGATGACCCATTGACCCAAAAGTTTCAGGGGTCAAATCTAATTTTTCAAGAGTCAAACAAAAAAATCACGAGTTAAAAACGGAAGCTTTAAGAGTTTATAGTAACTTTTTGTTGTTGTTGGACATATTACTGATATTGCAATATAGGTACATGTGGAGTGAACAATAGTGATTATGTTCAATGTGGCTAGGGTTAAAACCTGATTAACCTAAGCAATCGATAAGAAAATTATGGACAATCATTTTCACCCAGAAGTCCTTTGTTAAACTTTGCTGAAATAATGATAAGACATATTTATTTCTAGTACCATCCGAAAACATGTAATGTTTTAATGTTCATTGGCCTGGATTTTTGTGTTTCATCGTCACTTGACGATATTATTGCAAACTTTTTTTTTTCTGGATATTATCATATAAGTATCATTGATAAAAAATTGCAATGAAAAGCAGAAATTGTATGACTTTGCAGGGGAACTCGCACTTCAGGACAAGTTCGGAGAACGTAACCGAAAGTAGATACTGCTACCTGAATTATTTACGCCTATCATTTTCGTTCGTATTAATCTCGTCATAAATATTAACAGATAGAGATTTACGATGTACTAATTTACTAACCCTTATTTAATTGTCATGCTGGTTAATAAAATCGTAAACTTGCGTTTTTCTGAAAAAGAAGCGTAGAGAATATGGAGGAACATGTTTATGTTTACGTTCATTCGGATGGGTGCATGGAAACACCAGGTTTCACTTCGAACTGCTTGATAACCATAATTCACCTCTTGTGACCATATTATACATCAAATAGTAAATTCTTCGCCATGGCTATACTCATTTAGGTAATTTATTATGTAATTATCACTAACATGCCAAAAAAAAAATCTTTTCAAATGGAATTACCGGAAGAAACCCCGACAAATTATCGTTAGAAAAAGATATTTTCCAGAAAATTGGCATAGAATTATACTATACATAAATATATTTCATTTTAGGTCAAAAGTTATCACTACAGCAATAAAAATTGTCATTTCTGGGTGAAATTTGGTCATCAAGTGTTGAAATCCTGTGGAATTAGTTCTTTTTCATGCACCCGGAAAATCTCGGGTAATCCGTTATTCAACATTACCTTCAGCTAGGTGGCATTTTTCAAATGACATGTGCAATCAACGGTTGTCCAATTTAAATCACGAACTATATCGGCCGAGCTCTTCTCCACTTTTGCGGTTGGATGTCGATTTCTTCTTGTTCGTTTTCATTGGTTAGTTCTGTAAAGCGCAATCAGACCTGGATGATGACTTCACAGGGAAGAAATATGGACGATGCTTGAATGTCAGGTAAGAAACGTTTCAATTTTCGTGTTTTCTGCATGTGTCTTCTGCGGAACCCCGCAACAGAGCAGAAGACTGAAGAACATCAATTTATTGTGAATATTTCTTAGTAGATCTAATCTCGCGATGCTTTCCAATATTTCGTCCACCGTTGTTTTATGTTGCTCGGCCATTGCTCCTTCGTCCCCAAACCAGTTCATCCCGGAGTTTTTTGTGTTTGTGATTCCAGATTGCTGATTTTACCGAAAATTTCAAAATGTCTTGTTTGTACCTAGTACATTTATGCAATCATTTGAATTAGATTTTAATTTCATTAGATGTCGATCTACATTTTTTTTTGAAGTCTGTTTAAAGATCAAAATATAAGATACAATTATGGGATACTACCACATTGACAGATATGTCACTTCTCACTCACATGTTTTGTGACACTTCTGAAAACAATTTTGAATAAAAAAAGAGAAAATGGTGCTGGCATTCTTGTTTTTACATATTTGCTCTTCGTTCAATGGCAAATCCTTTTGTTTGAGTGGCGTTTAATTTGATGTCTGCAAGTTTTTTTAGTGTGGATGAGGATAAGATTATTGTCATTTGGTAAAAAGATGACTGTCAAAAACATCAATTGTAAATTGTTTGTGTATTGTTTGTTGTCTTGATTGTCCTTTTTTTGTAGCGACTCACTGACCAGAAAAAGACCATAGCAGCTTGAATCTTGAAATGCAGAGTCCATAGCTCCAGATAAGTAGGAGGATACCAAAGTTTTAGTTTTGATCATAAAATTGCTGTTCTAGATAAGTTACGTAACCCAGCTCTAGAATTGTTCATGAACCTTAAATTATCCTTCTAGAATTACAGGTTCAAGAATTTGTTTAAGAATGTGTTCAAGAACCTTTCTTGATTAAGTTCTTGAACATCAGTGTTCTAGAACAGCCAATTAATGTTCATAAACTTTTCAAGACCTAGAGTAAAGAATTGTTCTGGAACTGTTTCTTGAATTCCTCACAGGAAGTTCTTGAATTAGTTCTTGAACATCAGTTCTAGAATTATGGCCATTTAATGTTCATGAACTATTCAAGAACTAGGTTCAAGAACTGTTCTAGAACTTTCTAAAGGAAGTTCTTGAATTAGTTCTTGAACATCAGTTCTAGAATTATGGCCATTTAATGTTCATGAACTATTCAAGAACTAGGTTCAAGAACTGTTCTAGAATTGTTTCTTGAATTCCTCTCAGGAGTTCTTGAATTAGTTCTTGAACATCAGTTCTAGAATTATGGCCATTTAATGTTCATGAACTATTCAAGAACTAGGTTCAAGAACTGTTCTAGAACTGTTTCTTGAATTCCTCGCAGGGGCTGTAATATGCTTATGAAAATTCTAACACCAAAATTTTTTAATTAAGGTGGAAAGAAAGCCTTAATATTTTTCATCTTTAACCCTCTACAAGATGACAACATTTTAGCTTTGTCCAAACTGAAAGCATTTGCAGACGACAATTTCATTGTGGCTCAAATGGTGCAATTTTTCTTTGATAAGGTAGAAAACATTGTGAGAAAAGGAGAAAATGCTGGTTACCAGCATTTTCTCGTTTTCCCACAATGTTTTCAAAAGGCTATTTTCCCGGGGTGTCATTGTGCGGTAAAGGGCTAAAAGAACTAAAAAAAAGTGTTTGTATTTGCACATGAATTGGATACATTTTAGTTACTCAATATTGCAAGAATTTCATCCATGATCTATGAAATGTGAAATTGTAGATGAATGATTAGAAAAGGGATAGAATCAAAATTATTTAATATTGAATAACATTCCTGAAGATTTTTAAACACTGAATGCTTTGAATATTTTATATGATATTCTTTTGATACTAAAACAGTAAAATGGGTTGTAACACTTTACCAAACAGAACTGTATTTATACAACCTTGGGGCTAGAGATGTTTGAAAACATCAAGGAAAAAAGGGAAAATGATGGTAACAGTTTTTTTCTTTTCCCTTAATGTTTCTCCCCTTTGAAAGATGAATCATATTATTGGAGCTGCATTTGATTTGTTGTCTGCTAGAATGCTTCCAATTAAGACGAGCTGAAGATTTTGACATTTGGTAAAGAGTTAGAATTTTAATGGAAGCTAACCCTTTACCTTACAGTCCTGACTTTTAACTACCCCTGAGGAAGAAGGCTTTTGAAAACATTGCGGGAAAAAGGGAAAATGCTGGTAACCAACATTTTCTCCTTTTTCCACAATGTTTCCTAACCTATCAGTGACCAATTTTGACATTTGGGCCACCTTTAATTAATTTTGTTGTCTAAAAATGCTTTTGATTTGGACCAGTCTTAAATTTGTCGTTTGGTAAAGAGTTAATTCATGGCCTGATTAACATAATTGTTATTTGCTTGTGGGACAGTAAGATAATTATCTGAACACAGACCTCACTTAGGGAGACTGAAACTGAATGGTCTTAGTAGTGAGGTAGTCTTTGAACTGAAGGTTAAGTTTCAATTATGTAAAAATTTGGGTGATATATGTAGCACCAAGGTCTTTGAATTGAATAGGTTTGAAAGACTGGTACATGTGTTGTATTGCACTGGACACAAATCTTACACAGGTTTCTAGAAAATGGCAATTGGCACAGTTATTTCTGTACATCTGAACTTTATCTGTCTTCTTGCTTGTTATTATTTTCCAGCCAGATCTCATGAACCATGAAAATAAAAAATCAAGATAAAAATGTACCTTGGGAAAACAAGATTAGCCTGTGATTGCTAATTGTAAGTTGGGCACTTTTGAGGACAATTTAAATCAAGATCAGACTGCACACATTGTGCATTCTGATCCTATAACTTGACTGTTTGATGTTTTTGGAGTAATTTTGATAAACACTGTTTTAAAATACAATGTATTTGATCTTTTTTCAGTAAAGGCTACTTCATTCAATTGGCTGTTAAAGGCTTAACTGTTCACCAAACAACAAATTTTCGACTCTTCCAAATTGAAAGCATGGGTAGGTGAAAAGTCAAAATTGGTAAATGAGCCAAAGTTCATGAGAAGGTAGAAAACATCATAGGAAAAGGAGAAAATGTTGGTTGCCAACATTTTCTCCATTTACCACAATGTTTTCAAAAGCTTCCATCCTTTAGGTCATCAGGACACAGGATTGTTTGGTGAAGGGTTAGAAATTTCTATCATAGAAAGGGTTGAATATAATACTTGAATAGATAAGATATGGGGTATGGAATAATCTCGAAATTTGTTTATAAAGGTAGAGATAAGTGTTTCCAGACAGACCTCAGTTTGGATTCATAAAACAGAAGATTAATGCCACCCTCCTCATACCCCCATTTCCTCTCTTTTTTACCATCTGGTGAAAATTTTAAGGTACAAATGAAAAGTGTCTGCTGGTTTCACTCTTTACCAGATGACAAAATTTTAGACTTGTCCATTTTGAAAGCATTTGCAGACAGCATATTAACAATTAGCTCCTTACCAAACGACAAAAATTTAGACCGTTCCAGATTGGGAGCATTTGCAGATGACAAAGTAAATGTAGCTCAATTGATGAATCCTATTTATACCCCCGCAAACGAAGTTTGTGGGGGGTGTACTGGAATCAGCCTGTCGGTGGGTCGGTCGGTCATGCGGTCGGTCGGGCGGTCGGTCTGTCCGCAAAATCTTGTCATGACAACTCCTACAGTTTCAATCCAATTCCCTTGCTACTTGGCGGAAGTGTTCATTAGGAGCTGTAGATGTGCAAGACACACATTTTGTAAAAATTCCATCAAGAATTACTGAGTTATTGCCCCTGATTTGACTTAAAAATGCTTGTCCGGACAACTCCTCCTACAGTTTCTGTCTGATTCACTTTAAACTTGGAAGTGTTCATTAGGAGCTGTAGATGTGCAAGACACACATTTTGTAAAAATTCCATCAAGAATTACTGAGTTATTGCCCCTGATTTGACTTAAAAATGCTTGTCCGGACAACTCCTCCTACAGTTTCTGTCTGATTCACTTTAAACTTGGCATAAGTGTTCATCAGGAGTTGTAGATGTGCAAGACGCAATTCGTGAAAATTCTATGAAGAATTACTGAGTTATTGCCCCTGATTTGACTTAAAAATGCTTGTCCGGACAACTCCTCCTACAGTTTCAGTCCGATTCGCTTTATACTTGGCAGAAGTGTCCATTTGGAGTTGTAGATGTGCAAGACGCAAATTTTGTGAAAATTCCATCAAGAATTACTGAGTTATTGCCCCTGATTTGACTTAAAAATGCTTGTCCGGACAACTCCTCCTACAGTTTCTGTCTGATTCACTTTAAACTTGGCAGAAGTGTTCATTAGGAGCTGTAGATGTGCAAGACACACATTTTGTAAAAATTCCATCAAGAATTACTGAGTTATTGCCCCTGATTTGACTTAAAAATGCTTGTCCGGACAACTCCTCCTACAGTTTCTGTCTGATTCACTTTAAACTTGGCATAAGTGTTCATCAGGAGTTGTAGATGTGCAAGATGCAACTTTCGTGAAAATTCTATGAAGAATTAATGAGTTATTGCCCCTAATTTGACTTAAAAATGCTTGTCCGGACAACTCCTCCTACAATTTCAGTCCGATTCGCTTTATACTTGGCAGAAGTGTCCATTTGGAGTTGTAGATGTGCAAGACGCAAATTTTGTGAAAATTCCATCAAGAATTACTGAGTTATTGCCCCTGATTTGACTTAAAAATGCTTGTCTGGACAACTCCTACAGTTTCTGACTGATTCACTTTAAACTTGGCAGAAGTATTCATTAGGAGCTGTAGATGTGCAAGACACACATTTTGTAAAAATTCCATCAAGAATTACTGAGTTATTGCATCTGATTTGACTTAAAAATGCTTGTCCGGACAACTCCTCCTACAGTTTCTGTCTAATTCACTTTAAACTTGGCATAAGTGTTCATTAGGAGCTGTAGATGTGCAAGACACACATTTTGTAAAAATTCCATCAAGAAATACTGAGTTATTGCCCCTGATTTGACTTAAAAATGCTTGTCCAGACAACTCCTCCTACAGTTTCTGTCTGATTCACTTTAAACTTGGCATAAGTGTTCATTAGGAGTTATAGATGTGCAAGACGCAACTTTCGTGAAAATTCTATGAAGAATTAATGAGTTATTGCCCCTGATTCACATTTAAAATGCTTGTCCGGACAACTCCTACAATTTCAGTCCAATTCGCTTTATACTTGGCAGAAGTGTCCATTTGGAGTTGTAGATGTGCAAGACACACATTTTATAAAAATTCCATCAAGAATTACTGAGTTATTGCCCCTGATTTGACTTAAAAATGCTTGTCCGGACAACTTCTCCTACAGTTTCTGTCTGATTCACTTTAAGGAGGTCTTTTCTGTCATATGTATAGTTGGCCAACATTATGCGAAAAGGCACCTTTGGACATTTGCAACAGGCGTGGATCCAGACCAGCCGCTGTGTCTCAGACATATTGTCAGATCATGGTCTACACTTTTTTACACTCATTTAGTTTTGTGTCCAATTAAATTGATACTTTGCATAAATATTCACCAGGAGCAGTAGAGGTTCAAGATGCATTTTTCTCAAATGTTTGCCAAATTAATTACCCCTGAATTTACTCAAAACTTCTTGTCCAGAGAACTATTCCTTCAGTTTAAGTCTTATTCACTTGATATTTGTCATGATATTCACCAGGAGCAGTAGATGTGCAAAGCACAAATTTCATGAGTGTTGGCCTAATGATTACGGAGTTATTGCCCCTAAATTGACATTGCAGAGTTATTGCCCCTGTGACATGAAATATAGGGGCGGGGGTATTTATCACCTTTAGTGATAGTTATTCTAGTTTAAATTGGGTAGAAAACATTGTGGGAAAAGTTACCAGCACTTTCTCCTTTTCTCATAAATGTTTTCAAAAGCCTTCTCTTATAGGGTTGTTAAAAGTCGGGGTTGTGTGGTAAAGGGTTAATAGTGGCTCCAGTGATGATCTGGCTTTGAAAAGATTATAGACATTATGAGAAAAGACGAAAATTCTGGTTACCAGCATTTTCTCCTATTCCCACAATGTTTGCAAAATCCATCTTTCTCAGGTATGTTAAAACTGGGGATTGTTAACCCTTTACCACACAATCCTGACTTTTGAAAAAGAAGCCTTTTGAAAACATTGTGGAAAAAGGAGAAAATGCTGGTTACCAGCATTTTCCCTTTTTCCCACAATGTTTACTACCCTGCCCAAAACAAATTTCTATTTTTGAGTCAGATTTAAAATTGTCGTCTGCAAATGCTTTGAATTTGAACCAGTCTAAAATTTTGTCATTTGGTAAAGGGTTAAGTATGTCCATCCTTTCATTTTAATACAAATAATCCCATGTTTGCTTGTATTCAGCATTTTTTTTTTTTCCCACAATGTGCGCTACTAGCTTAAAAGCACATATCTGATTATTTGAGCCACATTTTAATTTGTATTCTGCAAATGCTGTCATAGTGTACAAGTCCAAAAAATTGTTTGTTTTCTGAATTTGAAAGTAACACAATTTCTGATTGGCTGAACCAAACAGTTTAGCCTATCAGAAGTTATCTTACTTTCTAAATCTATAATTAGAGTAAGAATTTTTTTTTAGAATGATTGGTGAATAGGGACCCTGAACTCTTTACCAAACAACACAATTTTAGAATGGTCCAAATTGAAAGCATGTAAGGACAGCAAACATAGAAAAGGAGAAAATGCTAGTAACCTTTCCCACAATGTTTTCAAAATTCTTATTTCTCAGGGTAATTAAAATTGACACAATTGTGTGGTAAAGGGATAAGATGCTATGGACATATTACCCTGCCGTCATAAAACTGTTGGCTATTACAAAAAATAGATTTGGTAAAGTTCATGAGCAATAGATTGTGTTTACATGACTTACAGTATGGATAGAATAGGGAATTATGTGTAGAGCATGCAGGCTGATCTTGCTCTACACTTTCCGCAAAATACATCAGTGGTCGCGAACAACAGTAGCAAAATTTTAGACTTGTCCAATTCAAACTCGCAGACGACAAAATAAACATGACTGAAAAATTTAAATTTGTTTTGGGAAGGTTAGAAAACATTGTGGGAAAAGGAGAAAATGCTGGTTACCAGCATTTTCTCCTTTTCCCACAATGTTTTCAAGAGGCTTCTTTCACAGCGTCGTTAAAAGTTGGGATGGTGTGGTAAAGGGTTAAGGGTCTGTTGAATATTTCACTTTTGCATTTGGTTAGTTTTTGTATAGTTTGCCTTGTAGATCATAATTTGCTAACCTGATTTACATGCAGTAAAAAAACGTTTTGGATTGTCAGACATTATTATCATGTAGTACTTGAAAGATAAGTATGAGTCCTGTAAAAATGAAATTATCATTTACTGGAATCCACTGAAGAATGTAAAAAACCCAGCCTTCTGTATATTGAGACATACTCCCTACTTCAGCCACAAACCCCCCCCCCCCCCTTCCCCCCAAAAAACATGGTAAACTTACTATCACTACTTCCTAATGTTCTTTTTAAATGAACACTTTACAAGATGAAAAAATTTTGGACTTTTAAAATTTAGAATGCTAGCAGACACCATATTCAATGTGGCTCGCATGATGGACTTCGTCTTTTAACCCTTTACCAAACGACAAAATTTTAGACTTGTCCATATTAAAAGCATTTGCAGACGACAAAATAAATGTGACTCAAAAATTGAAATTTGTTTTGGAAAGGTTAGAAAACATAGTGGGAAAAGAAGAAAATGCTGGTTACAAGCATTTTCCCCTTTTCCCACCATGTTTTCAAAAGGCTTCTTCTTCAGGGTCTTAAAAACCGAGATTGTGTGATAAAAAGTTAAATTGTAAACAATTTTGTAGGAAAAGGAGAGGATGCTGGTTACCAGAATTTCCTACTTTTCCCACCTTGTTTCGAAAGCCTTCCCACTAAGGTTAATTGAAACACAGGATGATATTTGCTAATGGGTTCAATGATCAGTGGATTCTGCTTTTTTCATGATAAGAAAAAAATAAATAAGATAATGGCATGCTAACTTTTCACCAAATAGTGCTGTGTTTTAAGGACCCTGAAGGAGAAGGACTTTGAAAACAATGTGGAAAAAGGCAATGATAATAATAACCAGCATTGTCTTCATTTACCGCAATGTTTTTTCAACAATTTCAAGGACAGAAGTCCTCCCTTGAGCTACACCAAATATGTTGCCTGCAAGTGCTTGTAAATTGGTCAAATCTAAAATTTTGTCATTTGGTAAAGATTTAACCCTTTACCACACAATCCCATGTTTTCACAATCAAGAGAAAGAGGCCTTTTGGAAACATTGCAGTAAAGGAGAAAATGCTGGTAACCAGCAATTTCTCCTTTTCCCATGATGTTTTCTCTATTTTCGAAAGCAAGCTCAATCATTTCAGCGACATTTAATTTGTTGGCTGCAAATGTTTTGAAATTTGGAAAGTCTAAACTTTTGTCATAAAGTAAAGATTTAATGTATCTTGGTAAACTGTTTAACCCTTTACCACACAATCCCGACTTTCAACGACCCTGGGTAAGAGGGCCTTTTGAAAACATTGTGGGAAAAGGAGAAAATGCTGGTAACCAGCATTTTCTCCTTTTCCCACAATATTTTCTACTGTATCAAGGACAAATTTCGTCATTTGAGTCACCTTTAATTTGTTGTCTGCAAATCCTTTCAATTTGGACAGGTCTAAAATTCTGTCGTTTGGTAAAGGGTTAAGGGGCATTAACCTTTTACCACACAATTCCAACTTTTAATGACCCTGAAAAAGAAGCCTTTTGAAAACATTGTGGGAAAAGGAGAAATGCTGGTAACCAGTATTTCCTCCTTTTCCCACAATGTTTTGTACACTTCCCAAAACAAATTTCAGTTTTTGCGCCACATTTATTTTGTCGTCTGTAAATGCTTCAATTTGGACTGGCCTGGAATATTGTCGTTTGGTAAAGGGTTAAACCGGATTTTATTTCACAAATTATTTGGAAAATTTGAACGAAGAAGGCTCCTTTCCATTTGCGTGCAAGATTAGAAATATTATGTAGAATACACATGGAATTACAAATATTTTTGTATTTTTACTGTAACATTTCCTTTACTGTTAGTAACATAACCAGTATTGCGTAACAAAGGATAAATACATTTTAAACACAAATAAATTTTAGTTGGCATGATAGTACTGTGGTAGAGTTGCTCACTCTAGTTTTGAGGGTAGTGGGTGCAAGTCCCATCTGAGGCCAGTTTTTTCCAGAATATTTATTTTTGTTTTTCCCTATCTAAGGGAAAGCAGTCAATATCTATGATTTTTCCTTTTAGATATCAACTTTCTACCCTGAAAAAAAAAACATTTGGGTCAAAATGTGGTTTAATGTCCCTTTAAAGGCCCTAGTGGTCCAGATAGTTACAGAACTAAGGTTAGGCAAGGGTTCGGCTCACATGCCCTTTATATGCATCACACCTAATTGTTACAAAGGAATATGGTTATTGAATAACTTAGGTAATTAAGCAACCAGGTTTGAAGTCATATTTTTGTGGTTTTCATGTTAGGAGCAAACACCTACACTGTTCAACTGTTGCAAAGAATCAATAGTGTTCTTCTTGAGCACAAACAGCATACCAATGAATCGGTGTATTTGATGAAAGTTGCCAAGTTTTTCAGAGGTGCAGAATGGTAGAATTACTCTCCTTTAGAAACTTTGAGTTCTTTACCTAGACCATTGTTGTGGGTACTCATTTTAGACAGTTCAGTTAACAAAGATTTACAGACAACTTAGATTTTGAAGACCATGAATGATGTCCTGTGGTACACTGTATACCTCTGGAAACTAACTAGATGTACAACAAAGTCCCAGTAAAATATGGTTAATTCATTACAAAACAATCCAGAGTTTTGGTAAAACTGAGAGAGAGAGGTCTGTTGAAAACATTGTGGGATGAGAAGAAAGCACCTGTTGCCAATATTTTTCCTTTTCCCACAATTTGTTCTACCCTCTAAGAAACAAATTCTATCATTTCAGCCACATGTAATTTGTCTTCTGCTATTGTTTTGAATTTGGTCAGGTCTAAAATTTTGTGGTATAGTAAAGAGTTAACAAAATTTTGGACTTGTCGAAATTCAAAGCATTTGCAGACAATTGAAATATGGCTTCAATATTTACCCTTATGAAGTAAAGTTTTCAAATTTGGTATCCTGTAAGACACAAAAAAGTGATCTGCAGGAAATAATGAGTTAAATCTGATATTACATGGGCTATCTGCAATTTTTGGTGTGTTTTAGATTGCAAAACATGCATTTTTAGCTCCACTGGCCAAAGGCCAGCGGGCTTATGTCATGGCCCGGTGTCCGTCGTCCGTCCGTGCGTGCGTTAACTTTTATTTCAAACATCTTCTTCTCTGAAACTACGCATCCAATTTTCATGAAACTTCACAGAAATGATCCTGCTATGGTCCTCTTCAGAATCTGTTGAAAGAATTTGATTCCTTCAAAAACTCTGGTTGCCATGGCAACAAAACTGAAAAATATTGGAAATCTTTAAAAATCTTCATGTCCGAAACCATAAGGCATAGAGCTACCAAATTTGGCATGTAGCTTTATATAGTAGACCTTTATCATGTTTCTTCAAATTATAGCCCTGGGGTCAAAATTGGCTCTGCCCCAGGGGTCACAATTTTTACATAGGCTTATATAGAGAAAACTTTAAAAATCTGCCTGTACCAAGCCATAAGGCCTAGAGCTACCAAATTTTGCATGTAGCTATATCTAGTGGGCCTCTACCAAGCAGGCCAAAATTTTAGCCCTGGGATCAAAATTGGCTCTGCCCCAGGGGTCACAAGTTTTACATAGGCTTATATAGAGAAAACTTTAAAAATCTTCCCTGTACCTAGCCATAAGGCCTAGAGCTACCAAATTTTGCATGTAGCTCTATCTAGTGGGCCTCTACCAAGCGGGCCAAAATGTTAGCCCTGGGGTCAAAATTGGCCCCACCGCAGGGATCACAAGTTTTACATGGGCTCACACAGTGACAACTTCAGAAATCTTCCTGTACCTAGCCGTAGGGCCTAGAGCTACCAAATTTTGCATTTAGCTTGATCTCGTGAGGGTCTACCAAAAGTGCCCAAATTACACTCCTGGGGTCAATTTGGCCTCATGCTGGGGGGTGGGGGGTTCACAAGATTTATATGGGCTTATATAGGGAAAACTTTTAAATCTTGGTGTACATAGCCATAAGGCTTAGGGCTACCAAATTTTGCATAATTATAGCATTATCTAGTGGACATCTACAAAGAGGGCCCAAGTTACAACCCTAGGATCAAGTTTGGCCCTGCACCAGGGGTCACAAGTTTTACATGGGTTTATGGAGTGAAAACTTCAGAAACCATCTTGTTACTAGCCATAAGGCCAAGAACTCCCAAATTTGGCATGTTATTCTTCTAATACACATATTCCCCATTTAGTCCGACTGTAAACCTGGGGTCAAAGTTTTATAAGGGCTTATATAGTGAAGGCTTCTCGACAATCTTCTTGTTTCTAACCATAAAGCATAGGACTAACAAATTTGGCATGTTTTGAGCCTTGGGATCAAAATTTATCCCACTCCAGGGTTCACAAATTTTAGATAGGCTTACATAGTGAAAACTTAAGATATCTTTTTTTATCCTTACTGTAAGGCCTAGGGCTATAAAAATTTGGCATGCCGATTCATATTGTAGACATTCTACCAAGATTGTTCCATCTCTTTCATTGAAACCACTCTTCCAATTTTGACCAAACTTTACAGACTCTGATATCATCTTGCCATAATGTTCTTCAGAATGTCTTCAGAGAATTAAGTTCTGTTAAAAGCTATGGTTGCTATGGCTACAAAACTGAAAACTATTGAAAAACCTTTAAAAATCTTTTCCAAAAGCTTGTATTTACTAATGTCATTGTAGCACATGAAAAAGATACTGTTTTTTAGCTCCACAGGCCTAAGGCCATCAAGCTCGTCGTCTCTGAAACTGCTTCACCCAATAAGTCACAAGCTTTACATAGGCTTATATAGTGAGAACTTAAAAGGTCTTCTTGTTCCGTACCTTGAGTTACAGCTGTAATATTGTATGAGTGTAATCTAAATAACCTCTTCCAAAGTTATTCAAGTTGTGTCAAAATTAGTCCTGTCTCATGGGTCATAAACATGTGCTTATAGCGTGAAAATTCAAAAATCTTTTTGCTCCTAACCGCAAACCCAAGGGCTACCAAATCTGGATCACTTTTGATTTTTTTTTTTTTGAAATTAGCCTTGCATCAGGGGTCTTATGTTTTACAGAGGCTTCATATGGACGAAACTTGAAAATCACCTTATTTATAATCATACAGCATAGACTTGCATTATTTTGGCATGTGACTTTATCTTGTGGACCTCTACCAGGGTTCAAGTAATTATGGCTCTGGGATCAAAAATGGCTTTGCCCTGCGGGTCTCAACTTTCACATGGGCTTTTACAGAGAAAATTTTGTAAGTCTCCATTTTAAAATGATTTGGCTCAGAATTGAAATGTTTAATATTTATGGTTTATATTTATAAGCCAGTGGAGCGATACAGGGCCATCATGGCGCTCTTGTTGTTGTTTACAGGCCCACTTTCAGGCAAAAGCAAACAATTTGGAAGTCAAAATGCAGGCAACTTTAATTCATACCATTTAACTCTGTACCAAAACACAAAATTTTTGACTGGTCAGAATTGAAAGCATTTGCAGAAGACAATATAAATGTGGTTAAAAAATTGAAATTTGTTTTGGGAAGGGTGAAAACATTGTGGGAAAAGGAGAAAATGCTGGTTACCAGCATTTTCTCCTTTTCCCTCAAGGTTTTCAAAAGGCTTCTTTCACAGAGACATAAAAAGTCGGGAATGTGTGGTAAAAGGTTAAAAAGAGTCTGACAATGTGTTACATACATGCCAAAGTTCCATTCCCTGACAGAAACCTGCCTTCTTTAATTCTAGTATAAAGATTATTTTTCTGCCAGAGACTGGAACTTCGACAGACTGTACTGTAACACATTGTCAGATTCACAATAATATCCATACTACTGCTTTAACCCTTTACCACACAATCCCGACTTTTAACGACCCTGAGAAAGAGGCCTTTTGAAAACATTGTGGGAAAAGGAGAAAATGCTGGTAACCAGCATTTTTTCCTTTTCCCTCAATGTTTTCTACCCTTCCCAAAACAAATTACAATTTTTCAGTCACTTTAATTTATTGTCTGCAAATGCTTTCAATTTGGATAAGTCTGAAATTTTGTCGTTTGGTAGAGTTAACATACCTTAACTTTTCTACATTTCAGAGCACCAGTTCCCAGTCCGCACAGTCCGAGTGCCAAGCCACAGTAAAATCCCACTGGATCTCGTGCGAATGCATATCCATGGCAACAGATTCTGTCTCACAAGTCAAATACCTCCAAAAATTTTATGCTCTTGGCAGGTGTCTGATCTCCGTCGTTTTGGGACCATTGATGGCAAGTTTTGTTTTGAGGGTGGATCAAGGTGTGGTAAAGGTGAGTCAACTTATATGTATCAACAACCAATTACCAAATATTTAGTGCTTAATCCTTTGCCACACAATCCGGATTTTTAACAACCCTGAGGAAGAGGGCTTTTGAAAACATTATGGGAAAAGAAGAAAAAGCTGGTAACCAGCATTTTCTTCTTTTCCCACAATGTTTTCTACCCTTTTAAAGACAAATTTTATGTACTGAGTGACATTTAATATTTCATTTGCAAATGCTGTCAATTTGGATCAGGCAAAAAATTTGTTGTGTGGTAAAGAGTTAAATGATCATGAAGAATAAAGCTTTTTGAAAACATCACATGAAAATGTTTGTCTCTCCTTTTCTTATAATGTTTGCTAACCTTTCAAAGACATACACCATTTGAGCTACATTGAATTTAACATCTGCAAGTTCTTTCAAGAAAGGTGTTTGTAGTCTGGTAAAGATGTTTTCTACTCTTCCAATGACAAATCCCGTCATTGAACTCTTTACCAAACAACAGAATTTTTAGACCAATCCAAATTGAAAGTAGTTGCAGACGACAAAATAAATGTGACTTGAAAATTGAAATTTGGTTTGGGAAGGGTAGAAAACATTGTGGTAAAAGGAGAAAATGATCAGCATTTTCTCCTTTTCCCACAATGTTTTCAGAAGGCTTCTCTCTCATGGTTGTTAAAAGTCGGGATTGTGTGGTAAAGAGTTAAGCCCTGTTTGATTTATCATTCTGCTAATGTTTTTAATTTGGATGGGTCTTCATGTTTGTTCTCTTGACTGCTCAACCTAATTTTACACCTAGGCTTATGTTTGGACCAGCCTAAACTCTTACCCACACAACAAATTTTTAAATTGGTCCAAATTGAAAGTATTTGCAGAGGACCAGTGTGAGTAAAAAACTGAAATATGCCTTTGGAATGGTAGAAAACATTGTTGGGAAAGGAGAGAATGCTGCTTACCAGTTTTCAAAAGCCATTTTCAGATGGGTTGTTAAAACTCCAGTTTGTGTGGTAACGAGTTAAAAACTGACCTCCTACACATGACTACAGGAGACTTTTGAAAACATATCATGGTAAAAAGAGAAATTGCTTAATCCGTTTAGAACATCAAATTGAAACTGTCTGCAAAACTAGGGCTTTGCATCCTTGAAGTTAACTCTTTACCAGACGACAAAATTTTAGACTGTATCAAATTGAAAGCATTTGCAGACAACAAATTGGATGTAGCTCAGAAGATGATTTTTGTCTTTGAAATGGTTGAAAACATTGTGGGATTAGGAGAAAATGCTGGTTACCAGCATTTTCTCTTTTTCTAGCAATTTTTTCAAAAGCTTAGATTGTTAGAACAAGTGAACGTCTGGGTTAATCAAAATTTATCAACTGTTTGAGAAATAATACCTTTTAATTTGATACACCTGGTAGGGTCAGTAATTATCACACTAGCAAGGTATTATGCTGGCAGGATATCACCAATGCCCAGAATTTTGCAGAGGAAATATAAAACATTTTTTGTTTGATGTTTTTCGGTGATCTTAAATGAGCTGTGCCAAAGTTTCTGATGAAATAAAAGATTAATACCGGAGATATAAGGCCCATTTAGCACCATTTATTAACCCCTTAATACCAGTAAAATCTAATGTGGCTTTTGTTTGTAGAAATTGTAGATCAGGATAGAGCTGCAGGGAATGTTCAGTTTGATCTTGGTCGTACAAAACTTTTTTGTTGGATATAGTCAAAAGCAGCCATGATTTTTTTTTATGATGGAAGGTGTTGGTTATCCCTTCACCACACAATCCGACTTTTAATGACTGTAAGAAAGAAGCCTATTAAAAACATTGTGGGAAAAGGAGAAAATGCTGGTAATCAGCATTTTCTCCTTTTCTCACAATGTTTTCTACCCATCCCCAAACAAATTTCAATTTGTCAGTTACATTTATTTTGTTGTCTGCAAATGATTACAATTTGGACAGGTTTAAAATTTTGTTGTTTGGTAAAGAGTTATATCTATTTGCTCTTTCTGTTGATATAAGTTGTAAAATAATAATGTTGGGGTCTTTTTCCTGACCCAAAATGCCCAGTTTGCTATTCTTTGATGTTAGCTTTTAGTTGTGTTCTCTGAGTTTTCTTGCTGATTTACTTAGCCCCAGTTTTTGGATAAACTGAAAACATAGACCAATAAATGATGGACAAGGAGGACCATGCAAGCATTGTAACAGGTGAAGACAATGAATCAAAGGCTTAAGATGATACACATGGAATATTATATTATAATAACTTTACTGGTGCTTGTATTTAATTCGAGCAGTGTGAGAAAATTTGATAATGCTCGAGACTGAAGGTCGAGCGAGATGTGAGCATTTTCTGCGGGATGTAAATACAAGTATCAGGAAAGTTACTACAGCATAATATTCCTTTTATTATTGACCTTAAACTTTCAACAATGAAATTTTGCAGCTTTTGACATTTTATTCGTAAATTGGTAAACAAAATAGAAAGAATAATAGTACAGTAGCTAGTAATGTCATTTTTATGAATGGCGGATAAATATCATTGCGTAACTGTTGATCAGTCAAATCGCAAATCAATACGTATTTTTTTGGCGCATGAGTTACGTCATTAATACCGTATTTGGAACCATATTTCATAGTGTGTAGAGACAGATTTTTTTTTCTATCGTGTGTTATTTTATCAGCGTTCAATGCATGTATTTGAGCCAGAAAAAATTTCAGGTATGTGATAAATGATAAAATTCTTTGAACAACTTTAGCCTTTACTACTTAATCCTGTTTTAATGACCCTGTGCAAAAGGAGATAATGCTGGTTACCAGCATTTTCTCCTTTTCCCACAATGTTTTCTACCACATCAGACAAATTCAATCTTTTGAGGCACATTTAAATTTATTAAATGAAAAAAGTTGCAATTTGAACAAGCCTATATGAGTCACATTCTGTGAAAAGGGGGGCTCAATGCATCTGCAAAAAGTTTTGGCCAAGGTCAGCCTGGGCAGTAAGCGCTGGCTGACCTTGGCCAAAACTTTTTGCCTTTGGTCAATTTTCTGCATGTCCAAGGACCATTCTTCCAAGTATTCAGTCATTTGTGAGAGAAAATGGATATAAGGGATCCATAATTATGTGAGGCCTGCATGGTATAATGCATCACAGAGATGCATTCAGCCCCTTTTGATAGAGCATGGCATATATTGTTTTTGTGTGGTAAAGAGTTAATGTCAAATTCATAGTCCATGATTATTCTATCATTTCAGCTGAACAAACCAGAAATCTGTTTTTATGATGCATTTCAGGTCAAGGGTTCCATGTTCTCCAAACAGACCAATCAGATGAGATTTCTGAAATAATGGGGCGTGCTAATGCCGGTAAAACTGCGCCAATAATCAAACGTAAGACATCTAAAAGAAGTAAGTCTAGAACCAATGTAATGGAAAGGGCAATCACTTTGACTTGAAAGTCCTTATGGTATTGCAGAATGCTTCATGCTTTGGCAAAGACTAATACCATCACTGCAGAGGCTGTGTTTTGACCTATCAATGCTATTAAAATTAAGCAACAAACACAACTGAAAGAAAGGAAAATAATTATTTAATACAATGTGGAAATCATCATGGGAAAAGGAGGAGTTGCTTGTTATAAGCAATTGCTACATTTCTCTCTTTATTTTCCAAGGCTGTTAACTGCTGTAACCCTATACAAAACAATCCTGAGATAAAACAGTCGTAGAAAAAAACAGCATTGAAGCCATTGTGGGAAAAGGAGAAAAGGCTAGTGACCAGCATTTTCTCCTTTTCCAACAATGTTTTCTAACCTTTTAACCCTTTACCATACAATCCTGACTTTTAACAACCCTGAGAAAGAAGCCTTTTGAAAACATTGTGGGAAATGGAGAAAATGCTGGTGACCAGCATTTTCTCCTTTTCCCACAATGTTTCCTACTCTTCCGAAAAAAAAAAAAAAAAAAATTTGAGTTGGGTTTATTTTGTCGTCTGCAAATGCTTTGAATTTTGACCAGTCTGAAATTTTAATGTTGAAGAAAAATTCAATCATTGGAGCCACAATAAATTTGTTGTCTGCAAATGCATTCAATTTGGACAAGTTTAACATTTCATCATCTGGTAAAGAGTTAAAGAGTCTTATTTTATGCACAATAATTGATTAATGGTCATTTATTGCATGGTGTTTTATGCAGCTCTCAACATTTATTTCAGGCATATCAAGGTAACAGCCCAGTATATACTGGGTCATTATAAGAGTTGGACTCTGAAGTGTTTTGTCCAAGGACACTCCCATCGCTTTTAATGAGGACTGAACTTGGGGCCTCCAGATTCTACACCTTTACCACTGAGCCAAAAGGGACAGCTAATGTTCACTACATTCATGATATGGGATATGAATTTTGCATGTACTGTTAACCCTATACCAAATAATCCCATGTTCTAATAACCCAGAGGAAAATTGCTTTTAAAAACATTGTGGGAAATGGAGAATATTCCAGTAGCCAGTTTTTTCTCCTTTTCCCGCAGTGTTTTCTACCCTTTCATAGATACATCTCATGATTTGAGACATTTGATTTGTAGTCTGCAGATTTTTTCAATTTGGCTGGGTCTAACATTTTGTCGTCTGGTAAAGAGTTAAATTTTAGTTTGACTAGCTGATCTTCAGCTTCTTTAGCAGACAGTAAAAATCAACATCAGACTGTACAGAAGATGCAGTCTGATCTTTGGTTAAATTTGGCCAATGTCTCATGAGATAAAACAGCCAGAAGAGCCATAATATAGCAAGATTTTGGTTCTTCTTTCTGCCTGAAAATATCCATTGTATGAAATGGAAAATACACATATGCATGTACAGGTAAGATTCTGAAATCATATAAGTTATTCATTTAACCCTTTACCACATACTGGTAATCTTGATTTTGATGACCCTGAGAAAAACAGTTTTTGAAAACATTATGGGACAAGGAGAAAATGCTGGTAACCAGGATTATGTTTTCTACCCGTTCCAAAACAAATTCCATAGTTTTAGCCACATTTAATTTGTTATCTACAAATGCATTCATTTTGGACCAGTTTAGAATTTTGTTATGTGGTAAAGAGTTAACTCTTTACCAAACAGTCTTGGTTTTTAACATCTCTGAAAAAGAAAGCTTTTGAAAACATGGGGAAAAGAGATAATCCTGGTTTACTGGTTACTAGCATTTCTCCATTTCCAACAATGTTTTCTACCTAGTAAAAGACAGGTCCCACTATTTTCGCCATAGGTATTTTGTCATCTGAAAGTACTTTCAGTTTGATAAAAAAAAAAAAGTTAGATTAGATAGACTTGGGTGTTATTTTTTAGATTTGATAGACTTGGGTGTATCTTTTTCAAGGACAACCATTGATGCTCTTGCTGATTGTGTAGATCAAGATCATAATGAAACTGCACAGAATGTTCAACGCTGTTATATCTGGAAACTACTCTGTCGGATAAATTAGAACCATTCTGGAATAAATCTTTAACAAACAACAAAATGTTAGACTTGTCTAAATTGAAAGCACCTGCAAAGGAAAAAGTAACTGGCTATAGTAGTGGGGCTTGTTCTTAAATTGGTAGAAAACATTGCTGGAATTGTTCTCTCATTGTTTTCAAAAGCCATCTTTCTCAGGGTCTGTAAAACAAGGGGTTTTTTGTAAAGGGGATAATTGTCTTCGAAACTGCTGGCTTATTCTGACTTCCTGAAAATATCTGTTTCTTTTGTGGTGGCTTTCCAAGGTAAGAGTCTGTTCTTTCTGCAACTTTGTTCCAGTTAACATTTACTTTACCTTATTGCTGATATATACAATTCAAATGAATTACACATGAGTCCTGCTGTCTGAAAAGGGGGTTTAATGCATCCACTAAAAGTACAGACTCAGGTCAGCCTGCACAGTCTGTGCAGGCTGACTTCAGTGACCTCGGTCAAAACTTTTTGTTATTAATTTTCTACATGACAAAGTACCAGTTAAGCTCATGATTCAGTGGATTGCTAGACGAAATATGTTTTATGGATTCATAATTATATGATAACTTGCTTTGAAAAAACCCATCACTGGGATGCATTAAACCCTGTTTTGCTGGAGCACAGCTCAGATGTTTTTATTTGTGTTTTTCAGGAAGTGAACACATGGAGCCCTTAAAAAATGTAATAAGTGACAGTATGTTCAAGAAATTCCAGCAAACTACATCTCTGTGTTCTGAACCAATTTATCAAGATGGTGACCTATGGCCTCGCCCAAAGAGACATTCAATTAGTTTTACTGACTACAGACGTGCCAAAACTTATGCTGAAAAACAGAAACTTATGAGTATAGAAAATGTTGAAAAAGAAAGACTGATGGCAATATATGATATACCACCTCGACGTGTTCGTAAAGTTGAATCTGTGCATAACCAAAATGACAAGTGCTCTTCTAATACTCAAAGAACATTTGATGTAAATTTAGATGCCCTGCGTAATTGTAAAGGACAGTCTCAGCAAGGCAATGAAAATTATTTAAACTGGGCAGCTGAATTCAACAATAATGTTATGTCATATCAAGTTCCCATGACATCATCAGCTGTTAGCCAATCAGATTCTTTTTCATCCCATGGCAGTCAAAACTCTCTTCAAAGTATAACCACAAATTCTACACCAATGCAGATTTCATCCAGTGCACCTGCACTTTGTGGATATGGTTCCCATATCTATCCTGAGAGAGGTAGGGAATATAGTCAGTCGGTTCCCAGTCAGATAGCAGAGGAAATAGACAGAATTATGAATGAACATCATAAAGAAGATGTGTTACAGAGCCTTCAACAGACAGAAGAAGACCTAGAGAGAGAAATGTCCTTGCTAGATGAGATGTTACAGGTTTGTGTATTTTTAGCTCACCTGAGCACATAGTGCTCAGGGTGAGCTATTGTGATTGATCGTTGTCCGGCGTCCATCCGTGTGTCCGTCCATCTGTCCGTCCATGAACAATTACTTAAAAAATCTTCTCCTCTGAAACCGCCGAACAGATTTCAATGAAACTTCACAGAAATGATCCTTAGGTGATGCACTTTCAGAATACTTCAAAGATTTGAATTCCACGAAGAACTCTGGTTGCCATGGCAACCGAGAGAAAAAACTTTAAAAATCTTCTTGTCCCAAACCGTAAGGGCTAGAGCTTTCATATTTGGCATGTAGCATCATCTAATAGCTCTCTACCAAAATACTTCAAATTATGGCGCTGTTGTTGAAATTGGCCCTACGTTGTGGGTTCTCGGATTTCACATAGAGATAAAGAGGGAAATCTTTAAAAATCTTCTTGTTTACACTCTAGCATCTACAAATATTGACCAATCAGTACCAAACTTGGCCACAGTGTATATGCCCATAAGGCCTCGGATGAGTTCGATTTTGGATCAAATCCAATCAGAACATCAGGAGTTATTTGCCCTTGAATTTGCAAAAATTACTGAATCTGACTTTGTTTACACTCTAGCATCTACAAATATTACTCAATCAGCACCAAACATTGTCAAAGTGTGTGTGATCATAAGATCTCAGATTAGTTCAATTATGGATCTAATCGGACCAGAACTGTCTGAGTTGTCTGCCCTTGAATAAGAAAATTTGCCATATTTGACTTTGTTTACACTCTAGCATCTGCAAATATTGACCAATCAGTACCAAACTCTAGCATCTACAAATATATACCAATCAGTACCAAACTTGGTAAAAATTTATATGACCATAAGATCTTGGATGGGTTTTGACTATGGGTCTTATTAGACCCAAACAACATGAGTTATTTGCCCTTCAATTAGAGTTGCTGTATTTGACTTGGTTTACTCTGTAGCATCTACATGTATATATAATGCAAACTGAAAAATCTTTATGTTTAAACCCAAAATGCCTAGAGCTATGATACTTTGCATGAAGCATCACCTTGTGGACCTCAAGAAATTTTGCACACAAGATGTCCCTGGGATCATTACAGGTCCAGCCGCAGGGCTTAGACGTTTGTACTTAGGTATCTTTCGTGCAATTATAAGAAAATTTTCTGGGTAACCAAAGGCCTAGACCTCTGTTAAAGTTGTGAGTTGTCTCTCTTTCATAATCATTTGGCCTTGAACTTCAGTATTTGGTATTTATCTTCATTGTTAACCTGTACAGCTTAGTACTCAGGTGAGTGATATAGGACCATCATGGTCCTCTTGTTATTTTCAAGCTGTTGATTAGTTGGCTATACAGGCCCTTAGTCTGGTAGACTTTGAGTCTTATTTATCCAGTAAAGCTGGAACCGTTAGTCCTATTATTTTGAAACTTGCACAGTTTGTCTTTATAGACAGTAATTCAAAGCCTGTTGAAAATATGGATTTCTAATGGTTTATAAGGGAATGGGACACATTTGAAATCTCTGCAAGTTCTGGGTAACCTAAAGTGCTTTTACTGTAGGTGAGGATCAGACTGGCATGAATGTGTTGTAATGATGAGGATGCTTAGAGAATAGGATCTACACTATCCCAGAATTTGTCAGAAACTCTGATCCGAAATAGCTGTAGATGTGAATTATTTATAATCTGGCAAAACACATGTTATTGGAGGTAAACTGGAATCAGCCTGTCCATCTAGTGGCCAATGAACATTTTCATAAAGTTTTAATAAAATTGTATTGAAACTGAAATTATTAACCAAATGTGAAGAATTGCAATACACAATAACATGGTTTTTGCACTGAAGGGTTTAAGAGTTATCTGCCTTTAAATGACTCTTTTGGTTAACCCTTACCACATTCTTGAGTTGTAACATCCCAGAGAAAGACAGCTTTTGAAAACATGTGTATTTAACAGTTTAGAGCCAGACATTTGACTTACGTCACAAAGATTCAACAGACATCACCCCTGTGACATAGCTACATATTTCTTATCTGAAGTGGCCTTTACCACTCCAAATGCTGTCTAAATCAAAGAAGTGGACACTATTTTTGTCTACAGAAAGACAAACATAAAGACAAAAGGGGAAATTGCTGGTCATTACCCTATAAAAGACAAAATACCTCGATCTTAGCCACTTGTGATTTGTTGTCTGCAAATGCATGCAGTATAGACAGGTATAAAATTTTGTCATTTGGTAAAGAGTCAACTCTTTACCACACAATTCTGAGTTTTAACGACCCTGAGATAGTAGCCTTTTGAAAACATTGTGGGAAAAGGAGGAAATGCTGTAACCAGCATTTTCTCCTTTTCCCACAATGTTTTCTACACTTCCAAAGAGAAATTTTAAGCTATTTATATTTGTCATCTCTAAATGCTTTCGATTTGGACATGTCTAAAATTTTGTCATTTGGTAAAGAATTAATACAGTCAAACTTAGTGGCTCAAACATGGGTAATTTCGAATACCAAAGAAAGCTCGAACAACAGTGTCAGTCCCGGCAAAATCTCCATATAATTCATATTGTTCGACCTAGGAAAGCTTGCACAACCCTTAATTTGAACTTTTGAACACATATCACGGTCCTGTCATTCATTTTCTTATGTATTTTACCTCTCAGAAGTGGAACAAAGGGTTGTTCATTAATTAATTGTTGGGTTTCACACCTATATTTGTTAATTGGATACGCCGATAATCATCTATCAAATAATGGATATGGTACATGTACATACTTTTAACACTTACTGTGAGATATACAAATCTTTGCTCAAGGTGTTAATCATCTTCGCAAGCCAAGGATACTACGGTAGTACCCTTGGCCGCTCGCCTCTTTAAAAATCGAAACTCCCGCTGCGCCATTTCATTGGATGCGATCAAAACCCATCGCGTCCAATCAAACCATCCGTAACAAGAAATCTTCCGCGAAACAGAAAACAATAATGGCTTTGCCCGTCAAAAACGGAAGTTGTCGTGTTTGTGACGAAAATTTGCCAAAAAAGAGTAGACAATCGATATTTAATGAGTTTTTAGCTCACCTGAGCACGAAGTGCTAAGGTGAGGTATTGTGATGGGTCGTTGTACGGCGTCCGTCTGTCCACAATTCCTTTAAACATCTTCTCCTCCTAAACCGCTGGGCCAATCTTGATGAAACTTGGCAAGGATGTTCCTTGGGTGAAGCTTTACCAAGGTTGTTTGAGAGATTGAATTCCACCCATGGCAACAGAAAGGAAAAAAATAGCAGAATCTTTGAAAATCTTCTTCTCTGATTCTAGAAGGCATAGAGCTTTGATATTTGGTATGTAACATCTCCTAGTGGACTTCTACCAAGTTTGTTCATATGATGCCCCAGGGGTCAAAACTGGCCCCGCCCTGGGGGTCACAAGTTCGAACATAGGAACAAAGAAGGAAAACTTTAAAATTCTTCTTCTCTGAAACTGGAAGGCATGGAGCTTTGATATTTGGCATCTAGCATCTCCTAGTGGACCTCTACCAAGTTTGTTCATATGATGCCCCTGGTGTCAAAACTGGCCCCGCCCCGGGGGTCACAAATTCGAACATAGGAACAAAGAAGGAAAACTTTAGAATTCTTCTTCTCTGAAACTGGAAGGCATAGAGCTTTGATATTTGGCATCTAGCATCTCCTAGTGGACCTCTACCAAATTTGTTCATATGATGCCCCTGGGGTCAAAACTGGCCCTGCTGGGGGGGCGGGGTGTCACAAGTTTGAACATAGGAACAAAGAAGGAAAACTTTAAAATTCTTCTTCTCTGAAACTGGAAGGCGTAGAGCCTTGATATGTGGTATGAAGCATCTCCTAGCGGACCTCTACCAAGTTTGTTCATACGATGCCCCAGAGGTCAAAACTGGCCCTGCCCTAGGGGTCACAAGTTCTAACATAGGAATTAAGAAGGAAAACTTTAAAATTCTTCTTGTCTAAAACTGGAAGGTGTAGAACTTTGATATTTGGTATGTAGCATCTCATAGTAGACCTCTACCAAATTTGTTCAAATGATACTGCTGGGGTCAAAACTGGCCCTGCCCCGGGGGTCACAAGTTCGAACAAAGGAACAAAGAAGGAAAATTTTAAAATTCTTCTTTTCTAAACCTGGAAGGCATAGAGCTTTGTTATTTGGTATGTAGTGAACCTGTTCTTACTTTGTTAGCCCACCTGAGCACAACGCGTTAAGTCAGTTCGAAATTGGGTCACCTGGGGTCATAAACTAGGTCACTAGGTCAAATTAAAGTCATACCTTGTGGGCACTCTAGAGGCCATATTTATTGCTCAAATGACCTGAAATTTGGTCAGAATGTTTGTCTTGATACAATCTCACATGAGTTTGAATTTGGGTCATTTGGGGGTCTTAAATTAGGTCTTTAGGTCAAATTAAAGAAATACCTTGTGTGCATTCTAGAGGCCACATTTACTGTTCACTTGATTTGAAAATTGGTTAAAATGTTTGTCTTGATGAAATCTAGGATGAGTTCAAAATTGGGTCACCTGGGGTCATAATCTAGGTCACTAGGTCAAATTAAAGAAATACTTTGAGGGCACTCTAGAGGCTACATTTCTTGCTTAATTGACTTAATTGGTCAGAATGTTTGTCTTGATAACATCTCAGATGAGTCTGAATTTGGGTCAACTGGGATCATAAACTAGGTCACTAGGTCAAATTAAAGAAATACCTTAGACTCTAGAGGCCATATTTTTTGCTCAATTGACTTGAAGATTGTTCAGAATGCTTGTCTTCATAAAATCTCTTGAAAAAATCTAGGATGAGTTTAAAATTGGGTCACCTGGGTCATAATGGAGGTCACTAGGTCAAATTAAAGAAATATCTTGTGGTCACTCTTGAGCCCACATGTCTCACTCAATTGACTTGAAAATTGGTCAGAATGTTTGTCTTGATAAAATATTGGATGAGTTTGAAATTGGGCCTAATATCATATTTATTTGGCATGTAGTACTTTCAATTATGACCCTGGAGTGAAATTTCGCCTATTGACTCAGGTGAGCGATCCAGGGCCATCATGGCCCTCTTGTTTATAGTTCATGATCAATTATGTGAAATAATAGGATGGGTTCCACAGCCAAATGAATGCGAATCATCGTATGTCTGATTAATTTCAGAAAATTGGGATGAATCCGAAAGCGCAGGCATATTTGATGCATAGCCTAACAAATTTTATTACGAGCATTTCGATTGGTCAGAAATAACATCAGCAAAGGTTAGGCAACTCGTGATATTCAACTGGTGGCGCAGCGGGAGTTTCGATTTTTAAAGAGGCGAGTGGCCAAGGGTACGTAACGAACAAAGTGGAGTTAGTATCCTTGGCTTGTGAAGATGGGTGTTAATTAGGGAGTGAGTGATTGAATAATTGCTTTGTCTTTAAATTTGGTTTTTCAAGGTTGTTGAGATGAATTAGTGGAACATGTCATTTTTGTAATGCTATAAATGCATGAGGAACGTTGCTTTTCAACACATCAGGTTTTATATACTACAAGTTCGATCTTAATTTGCACATGTAGCCTTGATATAAGTTATAATTGGAACATAAACAAGATGATGTTTGGCACTCAATATCTGCATATAAGTTTCATTTTTCATAGGCTATTTTTGGTTTTGCTGATAAAATTACCGTTAGATATGTACCAAGTAAATGACCACAGGAATCAGTGTTTTAATTGGTGAAAATAGCTTGTTGTCGGCCAAAATGGATACTCTCGATTAAGAGAAAACATCAATAAAGGGTATCGACTTTGGCCGAAAACAAGCTATTTTTTAACCAGTTAGACGGCCGATTCCTGTTAAATGTCAAAGGTAAATACAAAAGTTATAAAGATAAAATAAGAATACATGTAACTCATCTACTGACCACTTTGTACTTTGAAATACGGAACCGTTGAACAACCCATATTTCGAATGAATTACCTAGCCCCAAAGGTGTTTGAGCAACCAAAGTTTGACTGTACTTATTTGTTGTCTGTCTCCTCTATTGAAGCTCTGAGTAGGGGTGTTAACTCTTGACCAACCACAACAAGATTTGTCCAAATTGACAGCATGGGCAGTCAACAAATTAAATGCAGCTCAGATGATGGGATTTTTTCTTTGAAAAGGTAGAAAACATCATGGGAAAATGACAAAATGCTGGTTAGCCGCATTTTCTCCTTTTTTCCACTGATTTCAAAAGCCTTCTTCTTGAAGTCGTTAAAACTGGCATTGTTTAGTAAGATGTTAAATCATCTTTAGATTCAGTTCTAATTTAACCCTTTACCAAACAACAAAATTATAGAATTGTCGAAATTGAAACAATTTGCAGATGACAAATGCATTGTGGCTATTGTTTTAATTGGATTGATAGAAAACATTGTGGTTGCCAGCATTTTCTCTTTTTCACACAGTGTTTTTCAAAAGCCATCTTCCTCAGGGTTGTTAGAGACGGGATTGTGTGGTAAAGGATTGACGTGTCTGGACCGAACATATTTTTATACTCATAATTCTATTGATGAACAGTACAATTTCTTTTTTGGCAGTTTTGAAATTGTTTAGAGATATGAAAATTTACGTAATGTTACATGTTTTAACAGATTTGTCAGAAGGAAGACTGGCAAACAGATGACGAAAAGTCAGACAAACCTCCTCCTCTTCCAGTGAAATTGAATTCTGGTCGTTTGAAACTTGACAAATTTCCGCTGCCAAGGGGATCGTTAGACAATTTGAGCATTTCTTCAGACAGAACATACAGTAGACCAGTGAATCATGGGATTTACTCTTCCAGTGTTCTTCTCAGTCCAAATCTTTTATATAAACTGAAAAAGATCCCTCATCGTTCTAAAATGAGTGCTCCATTACCCTATGTGAATTTGGAGAAATATGATATGGGAGATGTTGACACTAATCATGTCCACATACCTGCTGCATCCACATCTGCTCCAGATGGAAATAGTAAAATGTTGGCTGCTGTACACAGACGGTCTCAATCTAAAGGTGAAGAGAGTTCAACAGATAGTAATGGGACTAATAAAGAAAACAGAAGAATTTCTGTTTCACTGCCAGGAAGTCGAGAAAATCTGAGAAATATCACCAGCTCTGATTGGAATATCAACGGGAAAGGTGACCCAAGTAACGAACCAATATATATGAATACCCGGAGTGAGACACCCCCTCCTGAGCTACCACCAAAAGGTCCATCTCTTGTGTTGAAGAACAAACAGAAAAGGGTAATTTCCCCGGCCTCAAGACCACCGCCTCCTCCTCGCCCACCTGATCGGCAATCATGGCTACAAAAGTTGGACAAGCATGGGAACCAGTATCAGAGTCCCCGACAAGGCGTAAATCCTGTAAAAGCTTCTCTCCCTTCTCAAGAGGAGGACTATTTTCTCATGGGAAATTTTGAGCAAGAGCCAACTCATTCAAAATTATCCTTTCCAGAATCTCAAAGGTTCAATGAATCATTAGCAGGCCGTACTGTTGTCAGTTTACCAAAGAGAGGCAATGTCTCATCACAAATGGATCAGTCAGGATGCTATATGGAAATGACCAGTCAGTTCAAATCTGAACCAGCTCTAGAGTGTGATTCATGCATAGATACAGGTAGTCTAGTCTCACAGAAACCTAGATATGTCCGGTCATTCAGTGCGTCAGGAGTGACACCAAACATCCAGAAAAAGCAATCGACAAATAGACCAGAGTCTGTAAGTGTCAGTGCTGGAAACTCACCCAGAGAGACAAGACGGGAACCACCCATTAGAGAGGAGAATTATATTTTAATGACAACAGTGTATCCCAAAAAGCCTGTTGTTGATCATTTGAAAGGTCTTTCTTTGTTGACTTCAGAACCAGAGGAAAGTGAAGAAATTTATATAAATGATCTAGAAAACAGACTTGCATTGACTAGGGAAGAGTCTTATCAGGACCAAGTAAATGTACCATCAGTCAAAAGTGTTTGTGAACCCAAGGGAAAGGATAACTCTGTTGGTGACTTCTCTACTGAAATGCCTAATAACCCTACAGAAATGCCTTTTGATAATTTACTAGACTTTACATTGCCACATGATGATGTGATGTCCTCCAAAACAACACATTTGAATACACCCACTGAAAAACCTGAAATGGATAATGCTAGTGCCAAATCTGGAGGTTTCTTCTCTAGACTCATAAGAAGAAATTCTAATTCAAAGGATAGAAAAAGCATTTCTCACAGTCATGAAAACTTACTGTCAGGTTCTAATGAGCCTACAATAAAGGAAAATATTACTTTGTTAGAGGAGTCTTCAAGTTCAGGAGAAAACAGTCGTTCTCAGAGTCAGCAGGATCTAGTCTTTAATCCTAAAGATCGTAACAGGTCTTCCAGTTTTCCCAATAGAGCAAGTTTTATTGCTATGAACAATAGTAACTCAAGTTCCTCTACAGGGATATCCATTCTGTCTCAACAATCTGATCTAGGTGCTACAAACTCTTCATTAAACAGTTGTGGGACTGTCTCCACTCGTGCAAGCAGTAGTGAGTGCCAAATAGAGGATAGTGTTCACACTGAGTGTATGCTTTCTGATAGCGAGAAAAATGAAAATCTTAGGGGTAATTATGATAGCCATTCATACTTTTTCATGGGTTCTTTAGAGAATAATAAAGACCAGTCAGAGCTTAAAGCTCAGAATAAATCTGTAAATCATGAGTCTAAAAATGATGATGAGAAATGTGACTTTGAGAGTGATTCAAGTAAATCTGATAAACATGGAGGAAAAGTGTTCACTGTATTGAATGTGCAGGGAGGAAATGTGAACTCAGGAACATGTAAAACAGATGATGAAAAACTGATAGAACTTTGGCATTCTACCCATTCTTTAAATTTTGAAAAATCAGGTAAACAGAGCATTGCTGAGTTAAAAATGAAAATGACCTTGCCATTGGAAGAACTCTCACCTGATCAAAAAGCAGATGCCATAGCCCGCCATATCTCATCTTTACCTCCTTTTGTACCTCCCAAAATGAAGAACTACCCTGTGAAACTGTCTCCTGTTCTAGAAAAGACAACACCAAAGAAAGAAAGACCAGAATCATTAGATATAGCTAATGATAAAAGTGAAGTGCCAGTGAAGGTAGATTCCCCAGTGTTAAGTCCAAGTCTCATGAAACAGCAAGCGAGAGCTACATTAAGGATAACTCCGCCTTCAGAAGATGAAAATGGGAAAATATGGATTCCAAGAAGTTCATTACATTCAGAAGGTAGTATGCAGCAGTTGTTTGTAGTCCTTTCAATGTATTATACCTTACGGAGTTTAACTGTTTACCACACAATCCAGGCTTTTAACGACCCTGAGAAAGAGGACTGTTGAAAACATTGTTGGAAAAGGAGAAAATGCTGGTAACCAGCATTTTTAGCTCCACTGGCCAAAGGCCAGCGGGCTTATGTCATGGCCCGGTGTCCGTCGTGCGTCCGTCCGAGCGTCCGTCCGTCCGTGCGTTAACTTTTATTTCAAACATCTTCTTCTCTGAAACTACTCATCCAATTTTCATGAAACTTCGCAGAAATGATCCTGCCATGGTCCTCTTCAGAATTTCTTGAAAGAATTTGATTCCTTCAAAAACTCTGGTTGCCATGGCAACAAAACTGAAAAATATTGGAAATCTTTAAAAATCTTCTTGTCTGAAACCATAAGGCATAGGGCTACCAAATTTGGCATGTAGCTTTATGTAGTAGACCTCTATCAAGTTTCTTCAAATTATAGCCCTGGGGTCAAAATTGGCTCTGCCCCAGGGGTCACAAATTTTACATAGGCTTATATAGAGAAAACTTTAAAAATCTTCCTCTACCTAGCCATAAGGCCTAGAGCTACCAAATTTTGCATGTAGCTATATCTAGTGGGCCTCTACCAAGCGGGCCAAAATTTTAGCCCTTGGGTCAAAATTGGCCCCACCGCAGGGGTCACAAGTTTTACATGGGCTTACACAGTGACAACTTAAGAAATCTTCCTGTTTTGGTTTTTTTTTTTGGAATTAGCCTTGCATCAGGGGTCTTATGTCTTACAGAGGCTTCATATGGACTAAACTTGAAAATCAGCTTATTTATAACCATAGAGCATAGACTTGTATTATTTTGGCATGTGGCTTTATCTTGTGGACCTCTACCAGGGTTCAAGTAATTATAGCTCTGGGATCAAAAATGGCTTTGCCCTGCGGGTCTCAACATTCACATGGGCTTTTACAGAGAAAACTTTGTAAGTCTTCATTTTGAAACCATTTGGCTCAGAATTGAAATGTTTAGTATATATGGTTTATAAGCCAGTGGAGCGATACAGGGCCATCATGGCCCTCTTGTTTCCTTTTCCCATACTGTTTTGTACCTTTCCCAAAATAAATTTCAATTTTTCAGTCACATTTATTTTGTTGTATGCAAATGCTTTCAATTTGGGCTAGTCTAAAATGTTGTCGTTTGGTAAAGAGTAAAAGCCACCTTGTTCTGCTTTGAAAATTTATGTCTTTACCAGGCAAGAAAATCGTAGATGCATGGATATGGATAACATTTGCCGACTGGTAAAAGGATAGAAGGCATTAGGGGAAAATGAAGAAAATACTGGTTACCAGCATTTTCACCTTTTCCCTCAATTTTTGCAAGCACCTTCTTCCTAAGAGTCTTTAAAAGTCAGGATTGTATGTTAAAGAACTAAACAAATATGACTTTCACTGACCTGTTATGTTCCTTTCCTTACTATTTTATTTTTAGCTTGGTTGTTTTCAAAGAAAACATCAATATTGTCATAGCCCTGGCATTTTCTGTGTTGTTGTGCAAAAACTTTGACATTTTATAATATCTCTGTCATTATTGAAGATATTTTCTTCAAGCTCAGACTAGATGTTAAGTATCAAAACGGGAACCCATACAAGGGGGGAAGATAACCATCAAAATATTCTTGACACAATCATGCCCCTTTTTTGACTTAGAATTTTCAAAAGCTTGGACATTTTATGATATCTCTGTCATTACTGAAGGTATTTACTTCAAACCTGGACTAGTTTGTTAACTATCAATAGGTGAACCAGTACAACAGAGGCAGGAAACCATCAAAATATTTTTGACAGTGTTATGCCCCTTTTTCGACTTCATTAAAAGCAACTCCAGCCAATTGTTTACACCCTGATGCTGTGCTCTAGTTTTGTTTGATATGTCTTAAAAGTTCATGAGTTGCAATAGGCCATAGAACATTTTATACCTCCCCAACTACGAAGGAGAGGGGCCTATACTGGTTTCACCATGTCTGTCTGTTCGTCCATCTGTGTGTCCGTCAATTTGTCTGTCTTGTTTTCGTTTCAGTGCTCTAACTCAAAAGGGCCCTGAAATTTAATACAAGTGTTCCTCATGACCCAAAGAGGTGCCCTGTTGTTTTTGGGTCACTTGGGTCAAAGGTCAAAGTCACAGGTGAACCTTGTTTTCTGTGATTGTGTTGCTTCAGTGACAAGTTGCCGGCGGGGGGTATTTTCCTCCGCTTTGCAACAGTTCTAATTTCATGCAAGAAACTGAACAAAATTATATGCACAAAAATTTCAAATTTTCTTTCTCTTTACAAAAGTCTTCTGGTGCAGAGATGGGTCATATTACCTCATTGTTGTCTGAAAACTGTGTAATTCACAATTCTTTAAATAAGAGAATTGTATTTTCAATATTACACAAATGTAGAAAAAAAGGCAAATGCTTCTCTGTGGCATTGATTTTGATCAGTTAGACAATTTTTATGCATTACTGTAGAGGCTTGATAAAAACCTGCTTAAAGCAAAATTTAATACATTTTACTAAAGGTAAATATTTGTAGGTCGGGAAAAATACATTTGTCAATGGATTGGAAAACATTCTATGAAAAGCAGTAGCAATTGCTTGTAAAAAGCAATCACCAGTTTTCATAGAATGAGTTTCAAAAGCTTGTTATTTCTTCAGGGGCATAAAGGTTTATATATATATATGGGTTAAATGAGTAGGGAATTTCTTTCATGGAAATTATTTTGGTATGACATTTTGTTATTTCTGTTCACAGATGTTAAAGAAGATGACAAAAATGACACAAAGAAAACAACGCTAGTGGTGGACGTAAGTGATTGTGGTGATCAGACGGACAGCCAGTCCTTATCGTCTATGGAGAGTGCTTATCATGGTGAGGAATATGTACGCAGCAGCCCAGCTTCAACAATTCTAAGGCCAAGGTCGGGGAAAGAGTATCAGAAAGTGGAGAGAAGAAGGACCACAACAGAAGGTAGTAACACAACAAGCCCCCTGACAACACCACAGTCTCCTGCCTCTGGTTCTGTGTTTACGTTTGAAATGATCAACCCTTCCACAGGCAGTGCCATGAGTTATTACGGGGATGTATCAGCCCCAGTGTTATCTCGAATGATGTCCCCAGAGCAAGTTAGTGTCTGTACAAGTATGAAAGGTGAAACTGTAGGTTCACCGAAAGCATTTTACATGAACCTTGATTTCATCAATACATCACCGCCAGAATCTCCACGTCTTCCACCTGAACAACTTGATGCACAACTAAACTATGCAGAGATTGACTTAAGTGATACTGGGTGTACAGAGGCACCTGCCCTATCAAGAAAAATTAATTATGCAGACATGGATCTTTCATTTAGTGATAGAATGGGAAGTTTTAGACAGACCAAAAAGAAGTCAATTGAAGCAGTACCGATTGAATACTCTATGATTGACATGGTGGCAACACAGGCCGCTCAAAAGGCAAGAAAAGAGCATGCTCAAACTCGTGACGGTAGTCTTCGAAGAGAGAGAAGAGACAGACTAGCATCTTTGTCTAATCACACCAGTAATGCTAAAGAAAGGGCCTCAGTAAAGCTTGACAGAAAACAGTCGGCTACAGCAGTTGCTGTCGCTCAAAGTACAAGTTCAGTAGATTCTTCACAAAACTGATGGAGTGTCCCTTTACTCATGGGAGTTTTACTATTCTAAAACTTCATCAGACCCCATGTTATGGGTACTTATACAAACTGTCATAGTGAGGCGATTCATGAGAGTATCCACAACACCTTTTGACCCTTGTAGAGCAAAATAAATTTAATGGATAATCCTAGTCAGAAGATGACCCATTCCAAAATGACAAATTTTGGCCTGCCAAATTCAAAACATTTGCAGGCCACAGATTTTAAGTTAATACAAATGAGCTCAAGTTCTCTCAAAGGGTAAAAAAAAAAAATGTGGAAAAAGGAGAAAATGCTGGTCACCAGCATTTTCTCCTTTTCCCACAATGTTTTAAAAAAACATATTATAGCATCACTATCTATAACTCTTTTGCAAGATGTTTTCTTTCTATGAATTATATCTTATTATTTTGCTAATATTTAATATATTGTCTGCGAATGCTCTTTATTTGGACCAGCGTAAAATTTCTTCTTTTGGTAAAAAAGTAAGGGCCCACTTTTTGTGAGGTATGTAAAACCAGTTTATCGTAGTAGAACATTTTTGTCCAAATGGTTGTGTCCAAATGGTTGTGACAATGTTTATGATGGTTGTTTGCTTGAGGTTGGTTGCCTTTTTTTTAAATAAGTTTCTTGTACTATATCTGCAGGTAAATTTTGAATTATGAAAATGGAGAAAATTGCCGAGAATTTTTTCTCAGTTCACTCTTTGCCAATGTACAAAATTTTAAATTACTTCAAATTAACCCTTTACCAAAACATAAAATTGTAGCCTTGTCCAAATTCAAAGGATTTGCAGAAAAGAAACTAATTGTTACTTAAAAAGTGAAATTTGTCTTCAAAGAGTTAAAAAACACTGTGGGAAATGGGAGGACTTGTGATCAGGAGGCCCCGGGTTCAAGCGTCTCTGGATCCATTGGGTTTTTCATGGGAGTGTCCTTGGGCAAGACAGTTCAGAGCCCTAGCCTAGTGCTGGTGAAACCCAGGAAAAATATGAATATGAGAGCTGTCGCTGTGATATGACTGAAATAATGTTGAAATAATCTCAGGATTGTGTGGGAAAGGTTTCAAAGCATGTGCAGACAACAATTAAATGTGGCTCAAATGATGAAAGTGGTCATTGATAGCCCTTAACCCTTTCCCATACAATCCAGACTTTTAATGACCCTGAAAAAGAAGCCTTTTGGCCATATAGTTAGCTGTTTGACCTATATAACCAGCATTTTCTCCTTTTCCCACAATGTTTTCTAGCTTTCCCAAAACAAATTTCAAATTTTCAGTCACATTTATTTTGTCGTCTGCAAATGCTTTCAATTTGGACTAGTGTAAAATTTTGTAGTTTGGTAAAGAGTTAACCACACAAACCCAACTATTAACAGTCCTCAGGAAGAGGGTTTTTTTTATAATATTTTAGGGAAAGGAGAAAATTCTGGTAGCCATTCTCCTGTTACCACAATGTTTTCCATCTTTTGGAGGACAATACTATCATTTGAAAAAAACTGGAACTGTCACCCATAAATTTTTTCGATATGGATGAGTCCAAAATTTTGCCATGTGGTAAAGGGATAGAGTAGAAAATGTGGGAATAGGAGAAAATGCTGGTTATTAGCATTTTCTTCTTTTCCCACATGGTTTTTAACCATTAGGCTGATAACTGCAACTCACTGACCTTTTGCGGACAGTGTAGATCAAGATCAGACTGCACAGAACATGCAGTCTGATTTTGGAACTACGCTGCCCGACACAGAGATATATTTTCCCAAAATATACCTTTGAAATAACAACATTTTGGTTTTACTATTGGCTGGAAAAATTCATTCCATTTATTTAGCAAGATAAGGGTTGAAAGCCTCTTTTCCTCAGGGTGAGGATTGTGTGGTAAAGACTTAATGTTTGGAGTCTGGAAATAAGACATTTTCTAGGGTAAACACATAACCATGCAAATACAATTTATCTTTTGAAAATAAATTCTACAAAATGATTTCCAAGGCAGTGAGGAAATAAATTTGAGCCATGCTCTGTGAAAAGAAGGCTGAATGCATCTGCAAAAAGTATCAACCCAGGTCAGCCTGCGCAGTCCGCGCAGGCTGACCTGGGCCGAAACTTTTAGCCATTGGTCAATTTTCTGTACACATATGTCCAAGGACCAGTCTACCTCCTGATTAAGTCAGTTGTTAAAAAAAAGTGGCTGTTATGGGTTGATAATTAGTGATGGCTTGATTGGTATCATACATCATGGAGATGCATTAAGCCCCCTTTTGCCAGAGCATGGCTCATTTACAATTTCCTTTCCAACAAGTATTTTCAGTCTTTATCAATCAGGTGATATGATTACATGGTCTGAAAATTGCTGGTGTGGTGTTGTAATAAGGTGTTGGCTATAAATGCTCTAAATCATGACCTGTATTTTTCATTTTGAGCAATTGTTGTATTTTTTTATGAGACTGGTGTATATCATGTCATTATATCAGGCTTTGTACATATCACGCATTAAGATAATTTACTTTTTTGTTGTCAATGTTTGTGCAAACATTTTAAATTGTATGTTTAACAATTTAGTATTTTACTCTATCATAAAAGAACTAAATTAGAAAAATGAACAGCTTCATTTGAAAATGAAAAGAATCGTTAGTGTAAAAAATTGTCTGCAGGAGAGATAAACACTTTTTTGTCAAATGATCATTGTGTGCCTCTTTCATCATGGAAGATTTCTTTACCAGACAACAAAATTTTAGACCAGTCCATGTTGAAAGCATTTGCAGACGACAAATAAAATGGGGTACAAACGACAGTATCTGTCTTTGAGATTGTTGAAAACATTGTGGGAAAGGAAGAAAATGCTGGTTACCAGCATTTTCGTCTTTCCCACAACGTTATCAAAATCCTTCTTCTTAAGGGTCGTTAAAACTCAATCGAAATTGTGTGGTAAAGAGGACAGTCAAGAATTAAGTGTTTTGACCCTTGTAATGTTCAGACATCTTATATCAAAAATAATTTTGGCTGTAAATGAAATGCTTTAGTTTGAGTGATCCCTCCATTTATGGCTATATTTTCTTAAATCTTTACCAAACAACAAAATTTTAGAATTGTCCAGATTGAAAGCATTTGCAGACAACAATTTCAATGTGGCTCAAATGGTACAATTTTTCTTTGATAGGGCAGAAAACATTGTGGGAAGAGGAGAAAATACTGGTTACCAGCATTTTCTCCTTTTCCCACAATTGTTTCATAAGGCTTCTTTCCCAGGGTCATTAAAAGGTGGCATTGTGCGGTAAAGGGTTAAGTCTTGTTCAGCTGGATTGAAGTTTCTATCCTGTCCATTTTGGTCAGTGTTCAAGAAGCTGATCTGAAAAGGGAGTGGCTCTTTTTGAAAAGCTGTACTCTAGTAAAACTGGAATGAACCTCTCGGTGTAAATTCATCTTACTTCCATGACTTTTCTCAGTGTTTCGCTTTTGGACTGAGATAGCATATGGGAAGCTTGCTGAAAAATTGTGATCGAAACTCCTATGCAGAAAGTAATGCAGCAGTAGACTGGAGAATGACAGATATTGTTTTTTTTATTTTCTAAAAATAACTGGCTCAAGATCATTTTATTCAGCAAAAGTTTGGTTCTTCATGTCTGATAATGTTAACTGGACTTTAGAATATTTTGGTAATTCCTAATGACTGAAAATGTTAATTAGCATGGCTGTTTTTGCAAAAGAATGTCATGGTGTATGTTGTCATAGCCCTGTCCTTGATGCAAAACTGACATTTTCTGATATCTGAGTTATTAATGAAGGTATTTTTGCCAAACTTTGGCAAGTTACCAACTATCAAAAGAGTAATCCAAACCAGTAGGCCAGGTAATCCTCAAAATATTTTTGACACAGCTATGCCCCTCTTTCAACTTGAAATTTTCACTTCAGAAAAAAACAGTTGCAGCTAAGGTGCTGGTACCAGCATAAGGTGCTCTTGTTCTGTTTTGCAGCAGAGCAGGTGTGAAACCTTTCCCAGAAAGCAGATTGTTATTAATTCTTTGCCAGACCACAAAATTTTAAACTTGTCCAGTTTGAAAGCATTTGCAGACGACAAATTAAATGTATCTTGGCTCTAGTCTTGTTGGTTACAGAGTGCAAGGTAATGATTTAATGTATCTCAAATGTTTTAATTTATCTTTGAAAGGGTAGAAAAACATAGTGGGAAAAGGAGAAAATGCTGGGTACCCAACATTTTCTCCTTTTTTCCAAAATGTTTCAAAAGCCTTCTTCTACAAAGTTGTGAAAACTCAGAGATTGTGTGATAAAGGGTTAACCCTTTACAACGCTGCCCCCTGTTTGAACAACTCTGAAGAAGAAAGCTTTGGAAAACACTGTGGGAGATGGTGAAAATCCTGTTATACAACATTTTCTTCATTCCCAATTGTTTTTCTACTATATCAGAGAACTTCAGCTCATTTGCATCAACTTTGAATTGTCATCTGTGGATGCTTTCATTTTAGAGGAGTCTAAACTTTTTGGTGTGAGAAAGGGCTATTAAAACCTCTGTGGTGGTAGGCTTGTGAAAACTGGAGATATCACCAAAAATGATAGATGTGACAATTTTTTTTGTAAAATTTTCCAAACTACATATATATTTACTCTATGATATCCTGCTTTTCAGAATAATTCGAAAAAATTAACTCTTTACCAAACAACAAAATTTTCAAATAGTCCAAACTCAAAGCATTTGCAGACAACAGAAATTGAAATTTGTTTTGGGAAGGGTAGAAAAGATTGTGGGAAAAGGAGAAAATGCTGGTTACCAGCATTTTCTCCTTTTCCTACAATTTTTTCCAAAGGCTTTTTCCTAAGGGCCGTTAAAAGTTGGGATTGTGTGGTAACGAGTTAAATTGACCAGAAAATCATGTTGTATGATAGTTATCACATATTATTTATGTTTTCGTAGTTTTGTGGTAGAACATTATTTTAAACTTTATTTTTTTATGTGTGTGTGACTAGTCCTAGAGGTGTTTCCCTCATCAGCACAAGTTTTGCTCATAACACTGAAATGTTTGAACCTATTATTACACTGGCTAATTGAATCCTTCATCAAACCTGGGTTTTTAACTCTTTACCACACAATCCCGACTTTAAACGACCTTCAATAAAAAGGCTTTTGAAAACTATGTGGGAAAAGAAGAAAATGCTGGAAACCAGCATTTTCTCCCTTTCCCACAATGTTTTCTATTCTTCCCAAAACAAATTTCAATTTTTCAGTCATATTTATTTTGTCGTCTGCAAATGCTTTCACTTTGGACCAGTCTAAAATTCTGTCGTGTGGTAAAGAGTTAAGGCATATCACATCCTTTGAGCTACATCGAATTTGTCTTCAGTACAAGTCCAAAAGTTTATTGTTTAGTAAAGAGTTTACCCTTAAGCTGCTAAGCGCGACTGAAGGACCTTTTGCTGATAGTGTAGATCAAGATCAGGCTGCACAGAATGTACAGCCTGATCTTGGATCTACACTGTCCAATAAGGAGATATCTTTCCCCTAAATTACCTTTGAAATAGCAAATTCTTGGTATTTACTATCGCCTTGAAAGTTTCATATCACTTATTTAGCAGGGTAAGGGATAAAAGTAAAGCATTTGTTACATAAGGCAAAGTAAACAACAAAATAAACAAAACTAATTTAGTTCTGTGAGGGAGATACCTGAAGATGACGGTGACATTTTTAGCTCACCTTAGCACAACGTGCTAAAAGGTGAGCTATTGTGATCGCCCTATGTCCGTCGTCCGTCGTCCGTCAACAATTTCTTTAAACATCTTCTTCTCCTAAACCACTGGGCCAATCTTGATGAAACTTGGCAGGGATGTTCCTTGGGTGAAGCTCTACCAAACTTGTTCAAAGAATTGAATTCCACCCACAACTCTGGTTGCCATGGCAACAAAAAGGAAAAAAAAAGTCAAAATCTTTGAAAATCTTCTTCTCTGAAACTAGAAGGCGCAGAGCTTTGATATTTGGTATGTAGCATCTCCTAGTGGACCTCTACCAAGTTTGTTCATTTGATGCCCCTGGGGTCACAAGTTTGAGCATAGTCACAAAGAAGAAAAACTTTAAAAATCTTCTTCTCTAAAACTTGAAGGTGTAGAGCTTTGATATTTGGCATGTAGCATCTCCTAGTGGACCTCTACCAAGTTTGTTCATAAGATGCCCCTGGGGTCAAAACTGGCCCTGCCCCGGGGGTCACAATTTCCAACATAGGAACAAAGAAGGAAAACTTTAAAAATCTTCTTCTGTAAAAGTAGAAGGCATAGCGCTTTGATATTTGGCATGAAGCATCTCCTAGTGGACCTCTACCAAGTTTGTTCATATGATGCCCTTGGGGTCAAAACTGGCCCTGCCCCGGGGGTCACAAGTTCGAACATAGGAACAAAGAGGGGAAACTTTAAAAATCATCTTCTCTGAAACTGGAAGGTGTAGAGCTTTGATATTTGGTATGTAGCATTTCCCAGTGGACCTCTACCAAGTTTGTTCATATGATGCCCCTGGGGTCAAAACTGGCCCCGCCACGGGGCTCACAAGTTTGAGCATAGTAACAAAGAAGGAAAACTTTAAAAATCTTCTTCTCTTAAACTTGAAGGCGTAGAGCTTTGATATTTGGTATGTAGCATCGCCTAGTGGACCTCTACCAAGTTTGTTCATATGATGTCCCTGGGGTCAAAACTGGGCCCGCCCCGGGGGTCACAATTTCCAACATAGGAACAAAGAAGGAAAACTTTAAAAATCTTCTTCTCTGAAACAGGAAGGCATGGAGCTCTGATATTTGGTATGTAGCATCTTCTAGTGGATCTCTACCAAGTTTGTGCATATGATGCCCTTGGGGCAAAAGTTGGCCCTGCCCTCTGGGTCACAAGTTCAAACATAGGCACAGAGAAGGAAAACTTTAAGAATTATCTTCTGTGAAACTGAAAGGCTTAGAGCTTTGATATTTGGTATGTAACATTGCCTAGTAGACCTCTACTAAGTTTGTTCATAGGATGCCCTTGGGGTCAAAATTGGCCCTGCCCTGGGGGTCACAAGTTCAAACATAGGAACAAAGAAGGAAACCTTTATTTTTTTTTTTTCTCTTAAATGGGAAGGCATAGAGCTTTGATATTTGGTATGTAGCATCTCCTAGTGGACTTCTACCAAGTTTGTTCCAAGGATGCTGCTTGGGTCAAAACTGGCCCAGCCCCTGGGGTCACAAGTTCGAACATAGGAACAAAGAACGAAAACTTTAAAATTCTTCTTTTCTGAAACCGAAAGGTGTGGAGCTTTGATATTTGGTATGTTGCATCTCCTAGTGGACCTCTACCAAGTTTGTTCACATGATGTCCCTGAGTCAAAACTGGCCCGGCCCAGGGGGTCACAAGTTTGAAGATAGGAACAAAGAAGGAAAACTTTAAATTTCTTTTTCTCTTAAATGGGAAGGTGTAGAGCTTTGATATTTGGTATGTAGCATTTCCTAGTGGACCTCTACCAAGTTTGTTCATATGATGCCCCTGGGTCAAAACTGGCCCAGCCCGGGGTGTCACAAGTTCGAACATAGGAACAAAGAAGGAAAACTTTTAAATTCTTCTTTAAAACTGGAAGGCGTAGAGCTTTGATATTTGGTATTCTCTTCTAAGTTTGTTTGCCCATCTAAGCACAACAAGTTCATTGAGTTCAAAATTGGGTCATCTTGGGTCATAAACTAGGTCACTAGGTCAAATTAAAGAAATACCTTGTTGGCACTCTCGAGGCCACATTATTTGCTCAATTGCCTTGAAAATTAGTTAAAAAGTTTGTCTTTATAAAGTCTCGCATAAGATTAATTTGGGTCAACTTGGGTCATAAACTAGTTCACTGGGTCAAATTAAAGAAATACCTTGTTTGCACTCTGGAGGCCACATTTATTGCTCAAATGACCTGAAATTTGGCCAGAATGTTTGTCTTGATGAAATACCAGATGAGTTTGGATTTTGGTCACCTGGAACCATAAACTAGGTCACTAGGTCAAAATAAAGAAATACCTTGTGGGCACTCTAGAGGCCACATTCTTTGCTTAATTGCCTTGAAAATTGGTCAGAATGTTTGTCTTTGTAAAATCTCACATTAGTCTGAATTTGGGTCAACTTGGGTCATAAACTAAGTCACTTGGTCAAATTAAAGAAATAGCTAGTGGGCACTCTAGAGGCCACATTTATTATTCATTTGATTTGAAAATTGGGTAAAATGTTTCTTTTGATATAGTCAGTGACCAGTTCAAATTTGGGTCACCAGGGGTCATAATCTAGGTCACTAGGTCAAATTAAAGAAATATCTTTAGGGCACTCGAGGCCACATTTTTTGCTCAATTGACTTGAAAATTGGTCAGAATGTTTGTCTTCGTGAAATATGAGTTTGAAATTGGGTCACCTACGGTCAAAAACTAGGTCACATGGTCAAATTTAAGAAAAACATTTAAGGCATTCTACTAAGGTGAGCGACCCAGGGCCATCATGGCCCTCTTGTTTTTTTTTTTTTTTCTGGTTTGTTTTTCCTGTTTCATTTATATTCTATTGTTGTGTTGTTTCGTAGCTGAGATGCCAGTACATTGTGTTTGTTCAGATTTTATTTTTCTCTGTTGTTTAGTGTCTTTTCTGTCATTCTCTTACTGTATCATAATCATCTAAAATAATGCCATCTTCATACATTGTTGTGAACAGTGAAAACTGTCTGTTGCTGTAGCATTGTGCTTTACTGGTTTTAGTCTGTTAGAATGTAGAGCTAAACAACAACTTTATTTCTTTAACCAAACAGGGTAAGTTTAGACTGGTCTTGTTCTTGTGCAAGACACTTCATAGCCCTGGCCCAGTACTAGTTGAACCAAAGAATGACTGAAATAATGTTGAAGCAGCATAAAACACCATGCAATCAGACTGGTCTATATTAAAGGCACTTGCGTACAGCAAATCAAATGTGGCTCAAATGATAAGATTTGTCTGTAAAAGGGAAAAACATTGTTGAAATAAGAGAAAATGCTGGTTACCAGCATTTTCTCCATTTCCCACATTGTTTTCGAAAGCTTTGTTGGTCCTTTTTCAAAAAAGCCTTCTCCGTCCAGGTCTTGTTGAGATTTTGTGGCAGAGGGATAAATAGATGTGACCCTTTTTTTCATGGTAAAAATCAACCTTTTTTGGTACAATGTAGAGCCAAGTTAATTTTTCACCTCACAATCTGGAGTTTTATGCCCCTAACGGAAGAGGCTTTTCAAGACATTGTAGGTAAAGGAGAAAATGCTGGTAACCAGCATTTTCCCCTTTTCCTACAATGTTTTCTATCCTTTCAGAGAAAAGTTCCATCATTTGAGACACATTTGTTGTCTGCAAGTGCTTTCAATTTCGACAAATCTAAAATTTGTTTCCTGGTAAAGAGTTAAAATTTGTGTAGACTTTCTCATCTGGTAAAGACTGTCTCTTTTGATACTTTGATGCTCTAAATTCGAGTTGAAAAGTTGCAGTGTAGGATATATATACGTATTATGTAGATCTAGCACAGCATGCTTTTTTTCAAGGTAACAAGGTTTCTGCCGTTATAACCCCTTGATGATATATTAGTCAAGTTCAAAACTGGGTCATGTCAGATCAAAAAGTAGGTCACTGGGACAAATCTTTGAAAAATCTTGTTTGCAATCTGGAGGCCTCATTTTCCTTTCGATACTCGTGAAATATTGTCAAAATGTTTGTCTTGATGATATCTGACAAGTTCAAAAATAGGTCAGGTAGGTGTAAAAGTAGGTCATGTACACTTACAACCAGGGTCTCGTCAGCTATATCAATTGAAGGTGACTTTACTCAGGTGAGCGCTTTAGGCCCAACTGACCTCTTGTCTACATGTGTATGGTAAAATTTGAGTTTTTAAGTCACATTTATTGTGTTGTCTGCAAATGCTTTCAGTTTTGACAGGTCTAAAATTTTGTCATTTAGTAAAGAGTAAACACCAAAACAACACAGTTTGTCAAATTCTTTCAATTATGGAAAAGTTAAAAATTTTGCAGGTTGGTAAAGTGTTACATTCAGCAGGATAAAGGTTAGTTTGTGTCTCATGGCTTATTTGCTCTTTTTTTCATAGTCCAGTTGATATGTGATTTTTTTTTCTATATTTGTGTTCACAGTAGACTGCACAATCTTTATTTTCAAGTAGTGATATCAGGAACAGGCTAATAGCTTGTAGAATTATATATTTATATGTCTTAAATAATAAAGTATAAATACTCAAAAAAAAAAAATCATTGTATTTTTTTCTGCCCTTGATGTTTCAAGCCACATATGTACCTCCTATTATAAGCTTAGCTTCAAAATATGCAAATGAGGTTGACTGTTTCAAATTGATGTAGTGTTTGGATGTAGTTATAACATACAGATGAATTAAAAAATACCTTAGCCATAAGATGGCTTTTTGGTGTTCAGCAAATTCAGAACCTACTTGGTTTCTTCTTCTATGTAGCTGTTGTGATCAGTAGTTGTACATTTCAGCTTGGTCTTTGTGGGAAAACCCTAGACCCTTTAGTAAACAATTCTGTGTTTCTTTTACCCTTATAGGCTCACTAGGGTCCAAAAGTAACCATCATGAGAGTCAAATTGCAGCCAAATTTTATTCTAATTTTAAGATTCATTTTTCTGACAGCAACTGGAACTGTTGAGCTCATAGCAATAACAAATAAATTCTTTCAAATGATATGAATTAAATTTGCTTGCAGTTTGAACCCCGAATCGTTCTGTTTTAGCCGTCCGTGGGCCTTTAAGAGGAAGGCTAATTAAAATATTGTGGAAGAGGAGAAAATGCCTGCAACCATAACAAATAAGTAATGACTTAAAACTGTTGTGAGAAGAAATGACAGGTGTGCATTATTTTCGTGGAATCTACAAAAATATCAAATTATATCAATCGTCATTAATATTTTGTTAAATATTCTAGTCATAATAGTATACAGCATGCAAATAGTGTAATATCTACTACCAACTGAAAATGCCAAAATTAACTGCATGATGGTCAAATAAGAGATTTTCACTAAAACCAGCATATAAGTGCATCACATTCTTCATTTTTCCTCTGATTGGAAGTGAAACATTGATGCTTTTTCATCTACAATACTATTCTTCCACTGGCATGTTTCAGTCTATTGTTCACACACAAAATATGATCGGAAATTGATTTTAATGTAAAAAAAAAAATGATGTATTACATATTTGTACATAAGAGACACACAGACATTTCCACAGAATCACATCTTTCTAAAGCCAAGTGAAGGACACAGTCCCCATCCCCATTAATGCGACCAGTCTACATGATCTTGTCTGCGTATAATGATCAGCTTATCAGACGTATAATTTTCAGCTCCACTGGCTGAAGGCCAGCAAGATTATGTCATGGCACAGTGTCTATCACGTGTTTGTCCATGTGTCTGTGCATCCATGCATTAATTTTTAATACAAACATCTCTAAAACTACCCATCCAATTTTGATTAAACTTCACAGAAATGATCCTGCCATGGTCTTCTTCAAAATTCCTTCAAAGAATTGATTCCATTTAAAACTCTGGTTGCCATGGCAAAAAAAAATAATAATATTGAAAAACTTTAAAAATCTTCTTGTTCATAAGGCCTTGGGCTACCCATCAAATTGTACTGTTACATGATTGGTGTTAGGTAATCAAGTTTTATGGATAGAAAATGTTCAGTTTTCAGGGAGAGTGATTTCTTTTGATGCTAATAGTTACCGTATTCTAAAGATGAGTGGAACATTTAATCTGAAGTAAGGTTTCTATCAGTTTTTAGCTCCACTGGCCGAAGTCGCGATGGCTTATGTCATGGTCCTGTGTATGTCGCGTGTTCATGGGTGTGTCCGTGTGTCAGTGTGTTAACTTTTATTTCAAACTACCCATCCAAATTTGACTAAACTTCATAGAAATGATCCTGCTGTGGTGCTCTTCAGAATTTCTTGAAAGAATTTGATTCCTGTAAAAAATGTTTGCCACTGCAATGAAACTGAGATATATTGGAAATCTTGGAAAATCTTCTTCTCCAAAACCATAAGGCCTAGGGCTACCAAATTTGGCATGTAGCTTCATCTAATGGACCTCTATCAATTTTTTTTCAAATTATAGCCCTGGGGTCAAAATTAGCCACACACCGGGGGTCACAAATTTTACATGTATGGGCTTATATGGAGAAAACTGTAAAAATCTTCTGGTTCTAAACCATATGGCCTAGGGCTACCAAACCTTGCATGTGGCTTCATCTGATAGCCTTCTACTAAGAGTCTTCATATTATAGCCTGGGGGCCCAAATTAGCCTTGCACAGGGGTCACAAGTTTTACTTGGGCTTATAATAGGGAAAGCTTTAAAAATATTCTGGTTCTAAACTATATGGCCTAGGTCTACCAAAATTGGCATGTAGCTTATCTGATGAACCTCTAATAAGATTCTTCAAATAATAGCCCTGGGGCCAAAATCAACCTTGCCATTGGCCATGCCTTGCCATGGGGGGGTTCACAAGTTTTACATGGGCTTATATAAGGAAAACTTCAGAAATCCTCTGACTCTAAACCATATGGTCAAGGGCTACCAAAATTGGCATGTACCTTCATCTGATGGACCTCTACTAAGATTCCTCAAATTATAGCCCTGAGGTCAAAATTGGCCCAGTCCCATGGGGTTCACAATTTTTTACAAGGGCGTTATAGTGAAAACATTAGAAAGCTTCTTGTTCCTTACTCTAAAGCCTAGGGCTACCAAATTTTGCATATAGCTTCATCCAGTGGATCTCTTCTGAATTTGTTCAAAATTTAGCCATTGAATTGAAATAAATTCCGCCTTTCATGTTTTTTTTATAGAAAACTTTGAAAATCTTGTTTATAACCATATAGCCTAGACCTATATTATAATATTATGGTATGTGGCTGTATCTCGTTGACCTCTTCCAGGATTCAAGTAATAGCTCATAATTATAGCTTAAAATCATAATTTTAGGTCAAAAATGGACTCGCCCTGGGGTCACAATTTTCACATGGACTTTAAAGAGAAAACTATCAGGCTCCTTGTTTGAAACCTTTTGGCCTAGAATTGTTATATTTGGTATGTATAGATTGTACATATTAACCAGTGACCGTCTTGTTTTTTTGTTGTTGTTGAAGGACTTTACCTTTCATGCCATTTAAAAAATCTGCATGTATTCACTGACATTATCTTTGCATTTGAAAATGATATGACTTTTTTTTGTTGTTGTTGGAAAGGGGGGTATTTTTTCCCAGACGTTTTATGCTGTATGTCTCTGTCAATGCCAGTTAAGTGCATGATACACTTTACAAACAACATTTTTTTTTTACTGGACCAAATGAAATTAAAAGCCATTGCAGACAACAAAATGAATGTAGCTTACATCATTGTTTTCTGTATTTGATAGGCAATAGGGTAGGAAACAGTGTGGGAAAATGAGAAAATGCTGGTTCACAACATTTTCTCCTTTTCCCACAATATTTTCAAAAGCCTACTCTTTTAGGGTCATTAAAACTTTGAATTGTGTAGTATAGGGTTGAAAGCCTGTGGAGCGATACGGGCGATCATGGCCCTCTTGTTTCTCAATAGTTTCTGATATTAAGAAAAGAACTAATCTCGAAATTAATCAGTCTTCGGATAAACCGTCTGATATACTTTTTAGCTTTTTGACTGAAAGAATTGTACCATCTACTAACTCATATCAAGAAAAAAAATATGCAAGTCGCACATTTACCTTATCGCTGAAGAAGCATTTGATTATGTACATACATTATTTCAGAATTTATTCATAAGAAATCGCGTTTGACCTGCGAAGAGAATTACTTAGTTGATATTTCTTTCCACAGCAACACGGCAAATTGTGAATCAAAATGATCAGTCTGTAAAAGAGAAGAAGTAGTGACAACAAATTCTTCATTACAAAGAAAGTCAAACTGTAGGTTACAAAGTTAAGTTGTATCATCACATAGAGTCTCAGGAATAAAAATGATCCATCCTGTAGAACAATGTTCATCAAAGTTGCCAACACTTCAGTAAAGCCGTTGCCACAAGCCTTTCGAAGGCATGCTACATTTAAACTTTGGATCCGGCGATACTTTCGTTTGTGTATCAACACAGGAATGAACTGTAAGAGACTTACTGACCATGCAATTAAAATCCAATAATTAAGCATTAAATTTTCTCGAACTTTGCCTTCGTCAAACAACGCTAATAGTTCCATTATGTCAGATGCCATAGCCAAGAATTCCAACAACATGTCCGCCAGAAACTCTCGGGACATGTCGCCACGTGGTAGCAACCATCGCGAGAAGATGATGAGATATACCACAGATTCGTTGACAACAATAACCCACGTGTCGTTGTTTATAGCAATAATGGCACGCCAACTGATGTCTTGCAGCTGTAAAATATAGAGCAGTGAACTATTTTTGAAACAAAGATACGTACTTCACGGAAAACTATGTCGTCGAAAAACTCTTGATCACACGGGCGTGTTCCAATACATGTACTGAAATTACATTACAATGACTGTTACATTGATGGCAAGATTTATTTAATGTTTTCTCTTGTCCTACAAATTCATTTGAATTCGGAATAAATTAGATTATGGCATGTTTAAAAAGATAGATAAGTGAATGATAAGTATTTGAAACGTAGGAGCTTATTTTCAGCCAATGCACACTCCAAGAAATAACAATGTGAAAGCTATTTTTGATAGATTGAAATGATTATAAGCCAGTGGCCTACATTCTGTTCAGTCCTATCTCCACCTGCAAATGTCCACAACAGCATCTGAAGATCCGTTTGGCGCCTTAAGGGTAAAGAAAACTGCAGTTGTTACCATTTCTTTTTTTCACCGGGGAGGGGGGCAGGGTGTCATCTTTGACCCTGCTTGAAATCATGATTTCGACAGGACATAGGACCCCAAGTTTCGCTCATCGAATTCACATTGTCCCTCTGGAGTTGTCCATGACATGAAGGCTAAGGGAAAGGACTAGTGATCCGGATATTACGGGTTTGACCTTTTTTGGTTGAATGAATAGTGTTTAACGCCGTTTTCAAAATTATTTCAGTTATATCGCGGCGGCCAGTGCACCTATCCATGCTTTCCTGTAATTTCTTTTACCAGTACTACGCACAGTATTCATTTCAAGTCACTGGGTGCTTTCCCATGTAACAATCGTCGAAACAATGGTCAGCGGTGGGAGAGGAGTGAATGGCCTGCCTCAATGACCATCATCAATCCTCGGAAAGAAATTGGCCGAGGTGAGGATCAAACCAGCGACCCCCTGTTCTCAAGTCCTACATACACTACCACTGAGCTACCGGGGCTCGGCTAGACCCCCTGTTGAGACGTCCTTTTAAACAAAACATTCTCTTCAGACTTTGATTTGGTTTTGGAAAAGCATTTCTCATTTTCTTCAGACTTGGATTTGTTTTTGGGAAAGCATTTCTCATAGACGAGTATGGTTAAAAGAAACCTGGGTCCGTATTCACCAACCATTCTTGAGAACATTCTTGGTCTTATTCTAAAAGATTTTCTAAATTTGATTGTAACATAACTTCTGATTGGCTAAACCAAATGGTTTAGCCAATCAGAAGTTGTGTTACATTCAAATTTAGAAAATCTTGAAGAATAAGACTAAGAATGATCGTAAGAATGGTTGGTGAATACGGACCCTGAATTATCCAGACTCTAAACCTCGCCTTGCTATCTATATCACCTAACCCAATATTGTCGAAAAGATACTTATTTCCTAACCTCTTGTAGACAACAGTTTGCTTCTTCCAAGAAGACCACTATTGAAAACGATGGTGGAAGGAGAAACTGCTTATAGTGAACAATTTCTCCTATTGCCACGATGTTTTCGCATGCCTTTAATGTATCAAATAGTTATTCATGACATACACATATCGGAGTATGATGGTTTACAATTGCCAGGATGCGATTGTATTAGGATGAATAGTAGATGATTGCCGAGAAGTCCAATGTTTTACCTGTACCGCTGCCTCTGTTGTTGTGCTGCTGTACCCCGTAAGGTTGTCTGCTGACCCTTGTACACCGCTGTAGGTCTCCTCTACCGAGTTAATCTTAGCTATATAGTTGTCCCGTTGTTTGAGTTGCATTTGCCACACCAACGGTAGAGTTGTCCCAAAATAGACAAGAAAACATGGACTCCACCTGTTCGTAGTGATATAAACTTATATTTAATCATAAGTAGATATCAGTTCCGTCTAAAACGTGCAGCAGCCGTGGATTTAAGTAAGATAGCCTACACAAATGTGTGTGAAAAGATTGCTTAAGATTAAGGGAAAGTTACACGCTTCAAGCCATTAATTCTTTCGCTATAAGCGGTGGGCCACATCACGAAAAGTCTTCACTAGCGACAGGCTTTAAACATAATTCGGGTTAGTAATAATTCGTCCAACAGACGAGGTGAGTCTGACGTCCTGTTTCATATACCATACAAAAGCATTAACAAGAAGTTCGCGTAGACAGATAGCTTTTTGTCATCTGTTAAAGAAGACACAGATCGCCAATACTTAAAAAAGGAACGTTTTCTGCCAACAAATCGGTCGGTTTAGGAACATAAATCGGTGGGCAAATCCTAATAATTTAAGCAAATATGATACGACGTTTGAATAAATAAATTTCTATTCACCTAGGATATGTACTACTTGAGAAATTTGTAAACACAGCAAATTAAAAATCGGTATGCCTTAAAAATACCCATTCACCTACAGAAAGTGAACTGCACCAATCTTTTAAATCTGTAATCGCACAATTCTGGATTTTAATGACCCTGAGGAAAACGGCTTTTGTAAACATTCAGAGAAAAGAAGAATATGTTGGTAACTAACATTCTCTCCTTTTCTCACAATGTTTTCTTCCCTTGAACAGACAATTTCACAATTTTAGCCGCATTTAACTTGTCGTCTGCAAATGCTTTGAGTGTGGACAATTCCAATTTTTTGTAATTTTGTCACAAAGAGTATAATCTGACAGTATAATCTGACAGAAGATTATATACATATGAGCCATGCTCTGTGAAAAGGGGCTTAATGCGTCTGCGAACCGTATCGAGCCAGGTCAGCCTGCTCATTCCGCGCAGGCTGACCTGGACCGAAACTTTTCGCTATTGGTCAATTTTCTGTATGTCAAAGGATCAGTTTACCTAATGATTCAGTCGGCTGTAAGACAAAATGGTTTTTATGGATCCATCATTATGTGATGACTTGCCTAGTATCATGCATCACGATGCATTGAGCCCCCCTTTTACCAGAGCATGGCTCAATTTACCAGAGCATGGCTCAATTATATTTTTATTTATTTGGTACCTAAACAATTGATCCTGTCTGTCATGCATCTCATTTCACAGCCTTTAGGTATACAGTAGACAATGTAGGCGTCGCTTGTACCGTTATGACAAGCCACATGCACAGTTTTCAAACAAACAAATTCTACCGGCCCATTTTTTGTCGAAGTTCTTTCTGGTGATGTACACAGCTCGTAAGAAAGCGCGCTGATGGTTTCACAACTATGGACAACACTTGGTGGGATACATGTACACGTAGATCAATATAAAAGGAAAACTTTTGGCATGGTTCTCTGACTATCTCTCTAATAGATGCCAAAGAGTTGTATTGCCTGGCTGTCAGTCAAATACTAAACACTTAAATGCCGGTGTCCCTCAGGGCTCGATACTTGATCCGCTTTTATTTCTTGTTTACATCAATGATATTGTCGAAAACATTGAATCAGGTATCAGTCTCTTTGCTGACGACACTAGCTTGTCATTGGTTGTTAGAAATCCTGTTGACGCGGGTAACACTCTTCAAGACGATGTCAATAAAATCAATTCTTGGGCGGAATCGTGGCTTGTTAAAATCAATCCAACAAAATCGGAATCTCTTGTCATCTCATGCAAAAGTACAAAGGCTACTCATCCGGATCTAAACATGTCTAATATTCTTATTCCAAATGTACAAACACATAAACATTTAGGAATACACCTTTCTAGTGATGGCTTATGGGATTATCATATTAATAGTATGCACAAAAGGCTTGGAAAAGAATAAATGTTATGCGCCAACAAAAAAATCGTCTTGATAGAAAGTCTCTCCAAGTGATAAACTTCTCATTTGTTCGACCAATTCTAGAATATGGCGATGTGGTATGGAACAATATGCCCCAATATTTGAAAGATGATTTGGATGAAATACAAAATGAAGCTGCTAGGATAGTTACAGGTTGTAGTAAACTAGTCTCTTTGTCTGATCTACGAAAGGAGTGCGGTTGGGAATCACTTAGTGAGCGTAGGCGTAAGCATAAACTTATACTTTTCTTTAAAATGGTCAAAGGCTTTGCACCACCATATTTAAGTTCTCTTGTCACTCAACTAAATAGTAGCATAAGTAATTATAATCTTCGTAATTCTAATAACCTTTATAGCATTGCATGGAGGACAAACTTGTATAAAAATTCCTTCCTTCCATCTGTCGTTGATGAATGGAATTCAATTCCACAAGATATTAGAAATTTAGAGTCTGTTTCTAGTTTTAAGAATTATTTAAACATTGATAAACCAATCCCGAATAAGTTATTCTTTGTCGGTAAAAGACGGTTCCAAATTATTCATGCCAGGTTAAGAAATGAATGTAGTTCTCTTAAGCACCATTTATTCATGCGAAATATAGTTGAGTCGCTTCTCTGTATCTGTGGTGCATTAGAAACAAATCAACATTACTTTTTTGAATGTTCATTGTATCGAAATGAAAGAAACTTTTTACTTCGTTCTCTTTCACATTTTTCATGTGTGGTAGATCTAAATACACTCCTCTTTGGAAGTGATGCTCTAACTTTTTGGGATAACAAGGAATTATTTCTTCAAGTTCATTTTTACATAAAGGAAAGTAAAAGATTTGATTAATAGTGCATGAAATCTCCATTTTCTCTCTCTCTCTGTTAGACTGTAGACTGTTTAGGTAGGTGTGTGTGTGTGGGTGGGTGTGTGTGTGTTTATGGACTTATTGTATGAGCCATTTGTACTTCGGAGAGGGACTTTATAAGCTTTCGTTAGCTTTCGTCCCAATCTTTTTGTAATTAATTATTACAGATAAATATGTTTAAATTTTTAGATCAATATCTCAGGTAAGGTCAGGGTGTGTCATTAAATCTTTACAAGAGAACTCTGGCAAGGTCAGTCACCTCCGTCTTTTTTAGAGCTCTGGAAAGGCTTATTTCTATTCGCGTCACCTCTATAACAGCTCTGATATCGCTAATCTTCGGCATTCCTATCATCCCGACCTTTAGGACGATTGCTCTGGCTAGGTCAATGCTGATGCGTAACATAAACGAAGTAATTAACAACATTTTTTTTGTAAGATAATTGGAATAATGTAGAAAATTTAAAAAAAAAAAGACATTCAAAACTACAAACCATGTCCACTCTAGTCCCCTCATCTTGAAAATTACGATGGCGTTCTCTGTCATCATCAGTATAACACACGCGGGTACCAGGGCCCAATATATCGTGTTATCTGTCTCTACCACAGTTCTCCAAGCCGCCAGTACGTTTCCACCAATCAACAACAGCCGCACAAAAACACCCAGCGAATAGTTAGTTGCTGTCTCACACTTACCAATAACAACAGTAAAACTACCATGTCTTCTTTTCCTTCGATCAACACTTTCACTTACATTAGCTCCGGCTTGCCTTTCACTGTCACTTAACTCTAAACTTGCATTTATCTCGCCAGACCCAACACCTGTCCTATTATACTGCCCTTCTTGTGGTTTGGAACCTTTACCACTCTCTATATTTGATGCAGGAAAATCTTGCACTCCGCGACCTGTATATTTTCTATTTTCTCCACGATTTTCATCTTGATGTTCAAATCTATATTTGGATTTATCATCTGTCTTAAAATCCGCCATTATATCGAAACAGAGAGATATGTACAGCTAAATGTTGTGGGCACAGATATTTTTTTCGATTAAAAAATCGTTTTAAGGCTGAATTTAAATTATTAGCTATGTTACCCCACGAAAACATTCTTTTATTTAAAACACCGACCACAAGTGGCAAAAATAGATAATCAGTCATCCATGTTATCGTCTATATATCTAACCCTTATAGTGCTTATCAATACTTTATTTTGCTTTGAGGATAACTTTGATACAGATCATACTGCAAAGAACGCGCAATCTGATCTCGAATCTCCGATGTCTGATATTTCCTCAGATAGTCTGACCAATTTTAACAGCTTTGATATCGCTTTCAAAGCTGTGATAATGTGTACCCCTCTATTTTGGAACTCTGTTTCTAAACGACAAACTGTTGGACTTCTCCAATTTGGAAGCATTTGCAGACGACAAATTAAAATTATCTCAAATGTTGGAATTTCTTATTGAAAGGGTAGAAAATATTGTGGTTACCAGCATTTTCTCCTTTTCCCGTAATGTTTTCAAAAGCATTCTTTTTTAGGGTTATGAAACACGAGATCGTTTGGTTGAGTGATAAGTTGCGATGTTTGGATGGTAGCCGACTTTACCCTACTGTCTGTCTCGTGAATATTGGCATAATTCCACCGTATATGGTTACATTCAACCCTTTTACCGCCTATCAAATTTGAGCTGCTCTGTGTAAGGGGAGTCTTTAATGCATTTGCAAAAAGTATCGACTCAGGTCGGACTGTGCAGTCCGCGCAGGCTTAACTTGGTCGAACTTTTTTGCTTTCGGTCTATTGTCTACAAGTCAAAGGATCAGTCTACCTAATGATTCACCGGGTTGTCCGACAAAATGGATATCATGGATCCATAATTATGTGATGACCTGCTTGGTATAATGTATCATGGAGATGCATTAATTCCCCTTATGCCTGAGCACTGGCTCAGTAATGATTTTTTTTTTTTGTATTTTGGGCCGATGGCCTTATTACTTAGAGTTAATTTGTCCTTGTCCTAGGCATAAAGGTAGGATTAAATTCTGTCCGTTCAGACGACTTATCAGCTGTAAGCTATCAGCTATGACGACATAAAGAACACTGCAATGACAACTTCCTTGTATCCACGGTTGCTTGAACATAGGATTAACTTTATACACAGTACAGGTAATTTTATATACATGTAGATCTTAAACTCAATGATTAGAAGTGGTTTATGGCATGGTCTATGTGAAGGAGAGAGAGAGAGCTTATTTATTGTTTGGTAAAAAGAGTTAAGATGATTCCTTTCCTATATTATGATTTCTAAAGCTGTTCTTTACGGTCTTAAATCACAGGCGTTCGTTTTGTGACGAACCTCGCCATCAATGTAATGTAATATATATGACGTCTTATAGATGGCGAATTTCGTCACAAAACGGTCGCCTGTGTCTTAAATCATGGGGTTAGTTGGTAAAGGGTTAATCATATAAGGGTTAATCATATAGGGTTAAAGAATTTCAACATTTACAATCCTAGAACAATAGATGAGGGTAGTGTTGAATCCTTACAGCGCCTTTTACGACTATTGTTGCCTTTGCGACCAGAGTAGATCAAGATCAGACTGCACAGAACGTGCAGTCTGATCTTGATTTACACTCCGCTCTTCTGAGACATTTTGGAACAGAGCAACTTTGAAACTGTCATTATTTGGGTGTAATTTCTAGACTGAAAGTGGCTTTTGGGTTTATTCGGCGCTTGAAGGGTTAACCGTGATAATCATTACCTCCTGAAATGATTTATGTAATAGTCGCATTATCGTGGTGCAGTAAAACCTTTTCAAGGTGGGTGTTTCGTCGCTCCCGTTTTAGAAACGTTCGCACAAGACCACGGCGTAGAACCTAGAACAAATGAAGGACTACTAAAGATACTTACACACTGTGGTCTCAAACTAGACTCATTCATGCAATTGTAACCACAAACCCTTTACTTTTTAAGATGGATATATCTGATTCAAAATTATGTACATTTTGTAACATAGATATGCTTTTAAGAGTGAGACATGTTATGTCAATAAATGAATTTTAAAAAATCATTTACATAACCACATCTCACCGGTGGTGACAATACACAAAAACTCATCACCTCCCAACCTGTACCTATTCAAGAACTGTTCTGACGCTGCTAATCTGCAAGTCCTCGTTTGCCTGAGTCAATAACCGAGGAGCTCTCTAAGCACTCTCTTTACGCAAGTTTATTTTTTCAGGTAATATTTGCTGTACTGTCCCGTAACTTGCACCAGTCTCATCACATCTGTCACAAATACGAGTAGGTCTTCTGCCATCATTCTGTACAAGGTCATAATCTGTCATACTGGTTGACGGAATTCTTCCTTTCCTGGCATCGTCTTTTACTTTATCCCGACCATCTCTGAAGCTTATGTCTAAACTACAACCAATATTATAGCATTGGCACATTATATATGAGCCATGCTCTGTGAAACGGGGAATCAGTGCATTTGCAAAAAGCATCGACTCATTTTAGCCTGCGTAGTCCGCGCAGGCTTAAATGGGTCGATACTTTTTGCCATTTGTAAATTTTCTGAATGCCCAAGGACCATTCTATACCTCCAGGTTCAGTCGGTTGTGAGACAAATTATTATTTTGTGATCCACAATTATATCTCGGGTGACTTGTTTGATATGATTTATCACGGAGATGCATAAAAACCCTTTTGCCAGAACATGACTCAAATATAAAATGAATCAGCTTTTCAGCAGACGACAAAATCACAGACTTTTTCAATTCGAAAGCATTTGCAAATAACCAAATGAAAATGGCTCAAACGATGGGTTTACGTCTTAGAAAGGGTAGAAAACACTGTCGGAAAAGGAGAAAAATGCTGGTCACCAGCATTTTTTCCCTTTTCCAACAATGTGTTCAAAATGCTTCGCTCCCCGGAACATAGAAAAAACCCACAGGAATGTATGGTAAAGGGTTTTAATGAGTTAAAGCATAAAATTGGTTTGTGAAGTCAAGATTAGCCAGTATAAACAAGAAATCGTCCCATTTGATGAAGTCTTCGGGCGTCATTTTCACTTAAACACTCTTGTAACAGCCGTTACTCTTAAATTCATAACAAGGCAAACGAAAGAGCATCACTGGATCCATTGGGTTTTTCGTGGTCCCGAGTGTCCTCGGGCAAGACACTTCAGGGCCCTAGCTTTGTACTGGTGAAACCTAGGAAATACATGAATATGTGTGCTGTAGCCGTGGAATGACTGAAATAATGTTGAAAGTGACGTAAAACACGATTCATTCATAAGAAATCGCCTTTGACCTGCGAAGAGAATTACTCAGTTGATATTTCTTTCCACAGCAACACGGCAAATTGTGAATCAAAATGATCAGTCTGTAAAAGAGAAGAAGCAGTGACAACAAATTCTTCATTACAAAGAAAGTCAAACTGTAGGTTACAAAGTTAAGTTGTACCATCACATAGAGTCTCAGGAACAAAAATGATCCATCCTGCAGTACAATGTTCATCAAAGTTGCCAACACTTCAGTAAAGCCGTTGCCACAAGCCTTTCGAAGGCATGCTACATTTAAACTTTTGATCCGGCGGTACTTTCGTTTGTGTACCAACTTTGGGATGAACTGTAAGAGACTCGCTGACCATGCAATTAGAATCCAATAGTTAAGCATTAAATTTTCTCGAACTTTGCTTTCGTCAAACAACGCTAGTAGTTCCATTATGTCAGATGCCATAGCCAAGAATTCCAACAACGTGTCCGCCAGAAACTCTCGGGACATGTCGCCACGTGGTAGCAACCATCGCGAGAAGATGACGAGATACACCACGGATTCGTTGACAACAATGACCCACGTGCCGTTGCTTATACTAAGAATGACACGCCAGCTGATATCTTGCAGCTATAAAATACAGAGAGAAGACAGTGATCTATTTTTGAAGCAAAGATACTTCATGGAAAACAATGTCTTTGAAAACTCTTCATCACACCGGCGTTTTCAAATATAAATTTATATTAGAGTGGCTGTGTCATTTCTAGCAAGATATATTAAATAAATTGTCTATTGTCAGGTACAAATTCAATTGAATTCACAATTAACTAGATTTTGGCATGTTTTGAAGAAACCATTCTCGAATAATGAATTTATAATGGAACGTAGGAAATTATTCTCTGCCACTGCAAACATTAAGATATTGCAGTTTGAAAGTTATTTGGACAGATTGAATGTAAGCCAGGTTAGTTCTGTGCATTCAGATTTCCACGTGCAAATGCCCGCAACAGCATCTGAAGATCCGCTTGACGTCAGTGAACTGCAATTATTGTTATTATTTTTCTTTTTTGCCATCCTTGACACTGCTTGAAATCATTGAATTCATTGTTTCTCTGGAGTTATCCATAGCTTAAAGGCTTAGGTGAAGAACCAGTAATCCGGAAATTAAGTGTTTAATCCCCTTTGGAGACGTCCTTTTAAGCAAAACATTTTTTACAGACTTGGATTTGTTCTTGGAAAATGCATTATTTTCAAACGAGTTCAGTTAAAAGAAACCGGAAGTATCTAGACTCTAACCACCATCTTACTATCGATATCACTTAATTAAATGCCGTCGAAAAGAGTTTTTGTTTTCTTACCACCCATAGACGTCTTCTAAGGACACCACTGTTGAAAACTGTTTTGGTAAAAGTAAAAATTACTTATACTATAATGAGCAGTTTCTTTTATCACTGCAATAGTTTCACACGTATTTCATGTATCAAATTATTATTCATAACATATACATATATCTGATTATGAAAATTTGCAGTTGCCATCAGCCAACTGCTGATGATGATTGCCGAGAAGTCCAATGTTTTACCTGTACCGCTGCCTCTGTTGTTGTGCTGGTGTACCCCGTAAGGTTGTCTGCTGACCCTTGTCCACTGCTGTAGGTCTCCTCTACCGAGTTAATCTTAGCGATATAGTTTTCCCGTTGTCTGAGTTGCATTTGCCACACCAACGGTAGAGTTGTCCCAAAATAGACAAGGAAACATGGACTCCACCTGTTCGTAGTGATATAAACATTTGACTTTTTTACAAATGACAACATTTTAGACACGCCTAGGTTCAAGCATTTTCCGACGACAGTAAAAAATCGCTGTTCGATATCAACAGAAGTTCTTTTTCGTTTCTCTTTCTGTCATTTGAAGTGATTAACTGGAATTCTAATAATATGCTTTGGTTTGACCAGATTTTTTAGTTTTAGCGGACACCGGAACAAAGCGGATTGCGGAGTACGGACTTTCGGCGCGGGGGGGGGGGGGGGGGGTTCTCAAACGTCACAAAGCAAAAACTGCTGTATTTAAAGGGAAACTGTTTTGAATTTTATAGTAAAAGCATGTATAGTAAGTAATTAGTCGTTCACCTCCTGCAGGTGTTCATAAGTTCGATTTGAATACATTCAAAGTGTTTGTGTGGTTAAATATGTATACTTATTATTATTTTCTTACTGTAGCCATGTCATTATAAATACCATTACCGACTGTGAACCTAGAATTTGTAGAAGAACCATATAGATCTAAGCTTGCTTTGCTTCTTATCCATTTCATCAGTTATTTTTATTATTCTGTAGAAAGTTGTTTTTGTTTGGTGAATGAAAATATGTTTCAACTAAACATTTATACTGTTTAGACACACTAAGACTTTGAATGTATCCAAATCGAACTTATGGATTTGTATTCCTGTGAGTTCAATTGTAATCCTTCGATAAAAGTTTGAATACGGTCTGAAGAGCTCTGCATTCAGGGACTCTATACATACACGGATAGGAAAGAAAATTTGCGAAGTTTCGACCTGTCTGCTATGACGCATCACTATCCTGTACATGATAAATATTAAAATTGCCGCTTAAAGTGCGGGAGGAAAATGGCTATAGATAATATGCTTGTGGAAAAATTAAACCAGTTTTTCGCTACAAATTTCCTAAAACTATTGATTTTAAATGGAAAAATATTTTTTTGAAATACCAATTGTTTACTGCAAATCTCTGTAGACCGTTTCGAAATATAGATATGGGGAAAACCGGGATTTGTGCAACAGACTGACAGCAAAACAAAGTTCCCACCTTGCTGGGCTTATATATCGGGGCTTTTTCCCAGGATTATATGGGCTATGTTTATAAATGTCTGGTGCATAGGTTACATGCTCGTTGGTCATGGCTGGATGAATCGTACACGGTAGGTTTTAGTGGTTAATTGTATATTTCATTTTGAAATTCGTTGCATTGATTACCCTCTTGAAAAGTAGTCCGCTTCTGTACCTAGAATTCCCATATCAGATAGGCTTGTATTTGAAAAAAGCCACCCAGCGGAGGATAATAAGAAAATTTCTTCTCGTAGGAGCACGGTCTAAGTACCATCCATTCGGCAAAACTCGGTTGATCTGGTGGTCAAATCTCTCAGTTGTATTACGATGGGTGATATACAGGACATTTTTTTTTTTTTCGGTGAAAGATCGAAACCTTTTTCATCGAGTGAGCATCATCGGAAATATTTTCACGTGTGGCGCAGCCACATGTGAATATATTACCGTATGACATTCAAGAGATGAAGTAATTTCGATCTTTCACCGAAAAAAAAAATCTATTTGTTTCATGAGTCTAGCCCCTTTTTGTTGGTTTTTGCGAAATATAGGGGAGCTCTCGCTATTTCCGTACCAGTGAGTTTATCAATCGATAAATTCACTGGTCGAAACGGCGACATTATCAAAGCATAATCCACCATTAAGTTCCTTATAAACTACCGAAAAGCATGAAATTAATTCACATATGCCTTTCATGTCTTCGCCGGAAATAGACCGATTACTGCTTGTGAAATAATGAGACCCCACAAAAAAAGGGACAACAAGATGTACATGTTATAACTTAAGTCTTTCTAAATTATTTCCAATATCTTAACAGTTTGGTAATTCACTTTATAACAAAATTTGATAATTCTATTGGCAGTAAAGTTTTGTTCTCATCGAGGGATTGATAAATGTGAATAACTTCACTGTAGTTGTTATTGTCGTTGTTATTGTCGTTGATCAACGCTTTATGGGTGTCGCCATGTTTAAGATCATGTGACTGGAAATATTTAAAAATATTATCTTCAGATACAAATTGATCAAATCAAATTATGAAATACCTGTAAAGACTTCTTGTGGATGTTACAAAGAAATGTTCGTTAAAATGGTCTTGGTGACGTAACCAAGATAGCTGCTTAAATAATCTCCACTAGGACAGCAAGTCTGATTAGGCCTACTTTCAATCTTGGTATGGATAATAAGTATTAGAAGTGCAACAAAGTCTGCTAAAACTATTGAGTTAGGATGACTTTTGACTTAATTTTAAATAGGTAAATTTTCGGCTGCTATATCTTATCGATTTATACCACGACAACATCATAAATCTTGTCTAAAAGGATATATTGTGTATGTAGCACCATCTAAGATGATCTTTCATCAAATGTGATAACATAGCACTATCTTAGAGGTCTTGAAGTAATATTATGGAGCATTAAAAAGAATGAACAGCCACGGCTGTCTTATACCATTTTTTTTTTTTTTTTTTACAATTCAGTTCATATTCTGCTGGATACCCAGCCACATTAATATAAAAGGTAATGAAATAGCTGATCAAGAAGCAAAGGATGCCGTAAATATGGACATACCCAACATAAAAATTCCTTATACTGACAAAAAACAACAAATAAATAATTTTATCAAGTCTGAATGTCAAATTAAATGGCAACAATGTTTTAACAACAAACTTTTAGCGATCAAAAGACGTAAAGCAGAATAACATTTTAGAATACCTAAAAAAGATAGATTTTTATAATAAAATATAGACTCTAATATAAATTTTAACTTTCAAATTAACATTTTATTGTTCCATTTATAAATATTACTTTCATGAGCGCTAAATGACCACAGCTGTCGATGCGCCTTAAAACACCAATTAACCAGTTAACCAATAACAATTCAGTTCACCGTTGTTATAATGTTTGGGTTCATTTTAACCTTATGTGACATGAAAACATGTTTATGTGGAACCAAACTTTGTTAGACTGATCGACCATTTGAACGTATTGAACGGAATCGTCCTTGTATTGATCCGAAGTAGGATTATATGGTATCATTTCGACAACATATTTCACGAAAACTCCTTTGAATGCACCCTCGAAGAGGCCGGCATGGGCCCGCCGAATACAAATATTCACATCTTTTACCAATCGCAAATTACGACGTTGTCTGCGCATGTCATATTCTTCGAAGATTGACTTGTCTGTTATGACTCATCCCTTGATAAAAAAAATGGACATATATCAATACGCTGTGTGTAAATTGCCGCTTAAAAAGTCCAGCCGAAAATGGCAATAAATAAAACGTTTGTGGAAAAATCAAGCCAGTCTTTCGCTACAAATGTCTTAGAAAACGAAGCGATTTCAAACGGAGAAAATATTTTTATAATACCAGCTGTTTACTGCAAATCTCTGTTAACAATTTCTAAATATAGCCATGGGGAAAACCGGGATTTGTGCAACAGACTGACAACAAAAATAAAGTCCCCCACCTTGCTGGGCTTATACCGGAGCTTTTTCCCAAGCTTATAGGAGCTTTATGTTTATAAATGGCTGGTGCATAGGTTATATGCTAGCTAACCATGGCTGGATGAATCCTACAAGGTAGGTTTTAGAGAGTAAACGTAGGGGCCTTTATTTTATTTTGAAATTCGTTGCGTTGATTCCCGCCTTAAAAAAATAGTCCGTTTCTCTACCCAGAATGCCCATATCAGATAGGTGAAGTATTTGAATAATGCCACCTAGCGGAAGATAATGCAAATTATTATTTATTCATTCGGATATATCAATACCAGGCAGTAATTTAAAAGCCACGCCGAAAAATCTTCCTGTCTAAAACTGCAATGTCTCGACAGTAAATATGTGGTACATGGCATTATCTCTTGGTCTAATATTAAAGTTGTTCACAATGTGGTTCTTGGGTCAGAATTAGCCATTCTCCGAAGGGGTAAAATGTTGTACATAAATTTAAAAAAATCTACAGTTACCGTAACCACTCTTAAAGGTCCTATAGCTACCAAAAGTAAACAATGCGGGTGTTAAGATGCACATGAATTTATTTTTCTAATGCACCTTACAAGAAAAAGACTGGAGGGTCAGAATGTGTAGCCATTCCTGAAAGAAATGAACTTTTTCCAGAATGCCTTCGAAAGTTATTCAATTATGCTTCCGGTCATGTGTTGCGTGGCTCGACCTTGCTGACACCAAATGCATGCACTAGTACACGTGTCTTCAATGTTATTACTTTTTCCTCTTGGCACTGGAATGAAAATTCTCCTTCAGAATGTTCAGATAGCCCTCCGTATTTACAGTGTTAGCATTGTCCTCTTCATCTGAGAAAGACACGGAAACCACAATACCGTGCAGTGAAAGCAGTTTGTGAGGCAATTGTCCCATTGTTAAGCAGTTTTTCAATATGAAAGCCCTATTTCTCTTTTGCCCCTAACCTATTTTCTGTTTTTAAACCTTTACGCTTCTAAGATAATCTTTATTCAAAGAGTTGACGTTATTTAAAAGCCCACTCGGAATTACGTTGAGTTGGACACTTGTGAAACGGACTTGTCAGTGTAAGCGTAGTATATCAGTGAAAGTTTAAAAGTAATGCCTGTGTATTTATATCAAATAAATTTGTAGTGTGTCTGCAAAAGTGGTAGCTTTTCATTTCTTTTAGACTCATATGTGTAGATAATATTAATGTTTAGGATAGATATTATGAAACACCATGTACCATTTAAAAGTATGGAAATTCCAGTGAAGTTGACAATAAGTTATTGTACGGTTGGTTAATGTGTTAGTCACTGGCAGAAAAATAAATTTAAAACTAGGTTAAAAGGTGCCAAGTCGCTATATCTTTTGTTACTTTTTACTTGGTTTTTAAAATTCACTTACCTGCCAGCAACTAACACTTGTACCGACCGTTCGAAAATAGATTGTCATCTTTACAATGTTTTCCATACTATTGAATAGTGCGAGTATAATTTACATTTAAATGCTTGTAAACGCCCACATTAAACACACTTAACAACGCTAAAAATTAACAAAGGCTTAATATATGCACTAACGCTTTTAAATACCGAGAAAAAATGTCAAAACTGGGAAGCAACATCACCATGATAATTTTGCGACAATATCCACAAATCTCATCTTGTTACTTCGTCTTGAACCAGGGGAAATATATGCAGCATTTTCTCTACATTGATATAGACATTTTCTTTAACATTTTCTTGGGTTTGAAGGGAAATAATTCTCAATTCAATAATAAATACAATCGCTAAGTTACTTCCTTTGATAAGCCAGAGAGAGAGAGAGAGAGAGAGAGAGATGCAGGGTACAATGCGGATACTTGAGTGTAAAATGTAGTGGGTGGAAAGAGAAATGTTTTTTTTAGAAGTATGTGGATGAAAGTGAAAATGGGCAGCTTTTCTTCGTTTGAAACATAGATCTAGTTAGCCCTTTAGGTGCTAAACGCGACGCACCAACCTCTTTACTGGCATCGTGGAATGGGATCAGATTGCACAGAACGTGCAGTCTGATCTTGGATCTACGCGGTCCGATAAGGGGATACTGTCTTCAAAAAAAAAAAAAAAAAAAAAGAAAAGAAAAAAATGAACGAAAAAACACTATTCGGGTTTTTACTATCGTCTTGAATTAGCAGGATAAGGCTTAATATGTTGTTTACTATTTATCGAACCCGGAACCTTCGTTTACATCTTGTTTTATGTTCCTGTACATGATAGACATATTGTCTTTTGTTTTTTTCAAATAAACTAAACTAAACTATGTTATTGTAACTTTGCATAGTGATAGATCTAGATATGGGGCTTGTGCTTTAAAACTTGTTACTTTAGTTTTAGGCTGAAGCGAAGGTCAAGGTCACTCCTATTTACAATAGGGAAAAAATATGAAATATGCGATAATTTAAAGTTTTTAGGTCCGAGGTTTATGACATCTTAGTTTGAAGTATTCAGATATGGTCAAATCTGTGTTAAAAAGTGTAATGTTTGTTGTTTTTATTTTTGAGCCGGTAAACTTGAGAAATCTATAACAATGCCTCTAAAAACATCCGTTGAATTTTAAGTTACTGAACAGTATCCTTTACATTTATTTAGAAACATTATTAGAAACAGAGAAGCGAGTAGCATGTTTAAATGAGCAGGGTGGTAATCCTCCTCAGAGCATACCGATCACATCCAACAACTACAGTTTGGCTTGACAGGGCCATGAAAAAGTCCTAGTTCTGTCTAATAAACGCTGATGGAATACCACAAAGCAAGCCATTGAGAACTAGATTAAATAATGTTTGAAATACTCGTACAAAGCAATCTCATTGAAAAAACAAAGTTATGTACAATGCAATCTCATTGAAAAAATAAAATTATGTAGGATAATTATTACAGAAAGTTATGGAGTAATTTGTAATGCTAACTTTTGGAAAGTTAACAATCTAATTCTGTACGCTCTCATCTTCGACGTCCACTAAAACCTATTACGGCCCGCTAAACATTACAGTGACTGTTACATCAGCAATCACAAAAAATAAATGAACGACATGAATCGTCGAAAATCAGAATTTGTTTGTGATTCTCTTTCTTGTTTTGCATTTATAGACAAATTTTTAATGAAAAAAAAAAACTTTATTATCGCAACATCACGTCGCGCAGGGAAAACAATTACTTTTCAGGGGTGTGTAAACAGGGGCTTCTCTTACTCAAATAATGTGCGTGGTAATGCGTTTTTATTTCAAACGACGTCCATTTGTTTCATTAAAATGCACCTTTGTAAAAAAAAAAAAATGAAAATTGAGACTGAAAACGTCAGCTTTTAAGTCTTACCGATCAAGTAACTTTTTTCCCGCTCTGTAAATATTTTGAATCAATCCAACTAATCAATAACAGTATGGTTAGGTAAACAATAGAAGTTTGGAAGATGACACTTTTTTTCTGACATCGATATAAAGCATATATAGACTCTAGACATACAAACAAAAATAGATGAGTAATGACAAACTTGCAAGTTAAAATAGATAAATAAATGCGTGATATATTGAAAAAATACGATAAGTAGGTAGCCTTATTACTTAAGGTAAGTTTTTTTCCTTCTTTGTCTTGTTAAATCCGCCATTTTGTTTTGAGGAGTCAATTTTCGGAATATATTTTTAGCAGTGCCTAATCCAAAGGAATGTTCAAGAATGCATAATTTAGGTGATTACCGTGTTTCGAGCAGACGATAATATTCTATGGCAGTAAGATTCGATTCCTTGAGTAAAAGCATTGCGGAAAAAAGTGCTTGGGAGGCAGCAGATAATCTATTCTCCATCAGGGTCGATAATGACATTTTTACATGGTGGGAAAAGCCCTAGTCTCTGTCTGACGGACAAGCAATCATATCTTTGCTGCAAGTGTGAGCGATCATAGACGGGAGAAGGTAAACTTTAGGAATCTATTTTTAGCTGCAGGGTTCAACAATGCGTGACACAGGTCACAAAAAATAAACGAACGACGTGAAGGGTCGAAAATCAAAATTTGTTTGTGATTCTCTTCTTGTTTTGCATTTATAGACAAATTTTTAATGAAAAAAAAAAAACTTTATTATCGCAACATCACGTCGCGCAGGGAAAACAATTACTTTTCAGGGGTGTGTAAACAGGGGCTTCTCTTACTCAAATAATGTGCGTGGTAATGCGTTTTTATTTCAAACGACGTCCATTTGTTTCATTAAAATGCACCTTTGAAGATACAGAAATTTATTGGCGATCTTTTCATACCTTCGATACCGCTAAAAAAAAAAAAAAAAATGAAAATTGAGACTGAAAACGTCAGCTTTTAAGTCTTACCGATCAAGTAACTTTTTTCCCGCTCTGTAAATATTTTGAATCAATCCAACTAATCAATAACAGTATGGTTAGGTAAACAATAGAAGTTTGGAAGATGACACTTTTTTTCTGACATCGATATAGAGCATATATAGACTCTAGACATACAAACAAAAATAGATGAGCGTGTTTCGAGCAGACGAATTCTAGTGTAGTAAGATTCGATTCGCTGGGAAAAACATTGTGGAAAAAGGTATTTTGGAGCAGAGGCTAATCTTTTCTTGAACAGGGGTTGACAGTAGTACAATCAGACATTTTACATGGTGGGAAAAATCCTACTCTCTGTTGGACAGACAAGCAGACAAATCTGTTTCCAACAAATATGAGCTGGACAGGGGAAAACGTTCGAGAGTCTCTCACCCCATCTCTCTCTCTGTCTGCCTCTCTCTCTCTCTCTCTCTCTCACACACACACACACATGCACTAAACACACAGAAAAGAGGGAAGTTATACAGTTGTTGAATACAACAAAACCAGATTTTTCTTATTGTTCTATAGAAATCCGTCATTTTATTTTGAGGAGTCAATTTTCGGAATCTATTTTTAGCCGTTGAGTTCAAAAATGCGTTCAACGATGGTTATGTGGGAAAGCAGCAAAGGGCTTGGAAAGAATACTGTGCGTAGTGCTGGTAAAAGAATCTCCATGAACTCATGGATAGGTGCCCTAACCGCCGATATAACTGAAATCATGTTGAAAACGGCGTTTAACACCATACAATTTATCAGCGATCAATCAAGAATACGTGACATAGATGATTATCGTGCCTCGAGCAGACGATAATATTCTACGACAGTAAGATTCGATTCCGGTGTACAATGTGGAAAAAGAAATTGGAAAGGAGAAGATAATCTATTCTTCAACAGGGGTCGGTACTATACATACAGACGACATTTTTACATGGTGGAAAAAGTCCTACTCATTTTTGGTCTGGCAAGCAGACATATTTTTTCCCCAAAATTGTGAGCTATCTTAAACGAGAAACTCTCACTCTTTGTTTCTCTGACGGAGCCCCGGTAGAGCAGTCGGAAGCGTAAAGGACTTGAGAAGAGGAAGTCACTAGTTTGACACCCCCTCCCCTCAGCTCGGCCAGTTTCTTTTCGAGGATTGATACTAGTCAATTAAATGGAATTCATTCCGCTTTCACCACTGATCGTTGTTTCGACAGTGGTAATGTAAACAGGCAGCCAGTGGCTTGGAAAAAAATATTGTGCGAGGTACTGGTAACACAGAGCTCAAGAAAGCATGGATACACTGGCGCCGTGGTATAAGTTAAATAACGTTGAAAACAGCGTTATTATCAATTCGATCTCTCTCGCTCTCTACTATGAAAAGATCGTACATATTTGGGAGCGACGCCGCCGGGTGATGCCTTGAGAGGCAGAAAAGGAGGGGAGGAAAAAAGATAATAAGATTAAAAGGAAGAGGAGAAAGGCATCACCCGGTGGCGGTGGCGGCGACGGCGGTGGCGGCGGAGGCGGCGCTCCCAAATACGATCTTTTCATTGTAGAGAACGAGAGAGATCGAACTGGTATTAAAGCTGTTTTCAACGTCATTTAACTTGTACCACGGCGCCAGTGTATCCATGCTTTCTTGAGCTTTGTGTTACCAGTACCCGGCACAATATATTGTGTTACCAGTACCTCGCACATAATATATTTATTGCCATTTTCGGCTGCACTTTTTACGCGGCAATTCACGCACCGCGTATTTATATACATGTATGTCCCTTTTTAGACTAGCGAAGCTAGTCCATAGGCATCATGATTGACCCAGAGTCAAAGTAAACAAAAAACCCCAAAGTTGCCGAATAATGCCTCACAGAAAATACTTCTTTCTGTTAGAAATCTTAATTCAGATATATATTACAATTTTGACAGTAACCACAAAATCTCTACCACTCCAATTTTAACATGTTTTCTTACAAAGTAATAGACTGAACAAGAAGTCATTTATAAGGTGCAAGTTCTTTGCTTATATGTAAATTAAGTGACCTATGCAAAGCAGGCTAATATCACTTATCCCTACACCACTGTAACATTATGAATGAATCTAAAAATAGGTACACCTAGGTAACTTGTAGCAAATCCCAGCTATATTAACCCTCTCTGGACAGGGAACCCTTGTCATTCCTTCAGTCATTCATTATTTAGATCGGTTTGCAGTTAAACTGTTATTTTACGTCTTGAATATTAACTTAATCCTTTACCACACAATCCCGAGTTTTAACGACACTGGGGAAGAATCCCTGGTAACCAGCATTTTCTCCTTTTCCCATATTGTTTTCTGCCCTTTTTGAATCAGGTTTCATCAATTCAGCCACATTTAATTTGTGGTCTGCAACAGCTTTGAATTTCGTTTTGTAAAGAGTTAAATAGTTCACTAAATCTTGCACCACTGGATATTGACTTATTGATTGTATGGTGTTTAACGCTGCTTTCAACATTATTTGGTGATATCATGGCGGCCAGTGCACCTATCCATGCTTTCCTGGAGTTTCTTTTAACAGCATCACCGCAACTCGATGATCTTTTGTGGATAGTGTGAATTAAAATCAGATTGCACAGAACGTGTAGTCTGTTCTTGGATCTACACTGTTTGATAAGAGGATAATTATATTTTCTCGAAAATGTAATTTTGAAATAGCAATATTCAGGTGTTTACCGTTGGCATGAAGGTTTCATTTAATTTTTACTAGCAGGCTAAGGGTTAAACCGGATTATAGTTAACCAATAGCATGCATAGCACGAGTAGCTCACTCAGTAGCGTACAGGACTTGAGAACATCTCGACCTTTGGACGAATGCTCTGGCTTGGTCATAGCTGATGCGAAACATAAACGAAGTGATCAACAATAGAGAGATGACTGGAATGATATAGAAAACATCGAGGGAAAAAAAACTACATACCATGTCCACTCTAGTCCCCTCATCTTGAAAATTACAGTGGCGTTCTCTGCCATCATCAATATCACACACACAAGTACCAAAGCCCAATGTATCGTGTTATCTGTCTCTACCACAGTCCTCCAAGCCGCCAGTGCGTTACCACCAATCAACAGCAGCCGCACAAAAACACCCAGCGAATAGTTAGTCACTGTTCCACACCTATCTTTTACAACGGCAAAACTGCTTTGTCTGCTGTTCTCTCTATCACCGCCTATACTGACATTAGCTCCATCTTGGTCTCCATTCTCACAGATATCTAAATTTACTTCTATTTCGCCGGACCCAACAACTGTCCTTTTATATATGCACTGTTCTTCTCGTGGTTTGGAACCTTTACCGTTTTCTTTTTTTGAAGCAGGAGAATCTTGCACCTCACCACCTGTATAATTTTCATGATCTCCACAACTTCCTTTATGACATTCAAATGTTCCATGAGATTTACCATCTGCGCTAACAACCGCCATCTTATCGAAAAGTTAAGTTACGGCTATACCATGAGGGCACCGATCTTTTCAATTAAAAAATCTGTTTGACCATTTACTATACAATCCCTAGTTTTAACGACACTGATGAAAACAAAGCTTTTTACCCCTTAAAAAATACCATCTTTTGAGCCGTGTTAAATTTGTCGTCTGCTAATGCCTTCAATGTGAATGAGTCTAAATTTTGTCGTCTGGTAAAGAGTTAAAAGCTGAATATAAATAGTCACAATGACTCTACGAATTCCTCAGGGAATGAAAGGCACTATGAAAAAAATTTTATTCGCTTTAGTGTTCAATATTTCGGCTTTTGCCTTTTCCAAGAATTTTGAAACAGTATCCGTTTAAGACACTTTTACGAATGTGTTACTTAAACCATAATGTTTTACAAGTGACTCTTGAAAAAGACAGTATCCGAAATATTGAACAATAGAGTGATTTGTTTTGAAGGCTTTTAACCCTTTGGCACATACTCCCGAGTTTTTACGACCCTGCGAGAAGAAGCCTTTTGAAAACATTGTTGGAAAGGGAGAAAATGCTGGTAACCAGCATCTTCTCCTTTTCCCACTGTGTTTTCTAAGCTTTCACAGACAACTCTCAGCAGTTGAGCCACGTTTGATTTTTCGTCTGCAAATGCCTTCAGTTCGGAAAAGTCCAAACTTTTGTCGTTTGGTAAAGAGTTTAAATTGTCGGCTATGTACCTCGTATAACCTTTTTTTTTTTAACGACGATCACTTTAGTTAAAACAGACAACCAGCCATCTATTTTATCGTCTATATAACCCTAGCCTGTGTGTCAGTCCGATCATTTTTTCCTCTTTTCATAATTCGGACTTTACTTTGTCAAAAACTTCATTTTGACAATGTAAAGTCCGAATATAAGAAAAAAAAAAAGGGGGGGGGGGATGATCGGACTGGAACCCAGGCTAATATAACCTTTATATAGTGCATATAAAAAATTACGTTGCTTCGAGGACAGCTTTGAAAAGATCAGACTGTACGGAACGTGCTGAATTTGAGTTTGCGTTTGTTTATCGTCGCCACCGGTTTCCCACATGGGCGACGCCCCCTGAAGGCTGTTAGTTACGTTATGGGGAATACTGCGAAATACTGGACGAAACCCTTCCTGAGTTACGCCTGGTTCTTTGACGTGCTCGGTGTATAGCACCGTCACACGGAACTTCGGTTTAACGTCTCATCCGAAAGACTATTAGTAATTTTAGATGGCTAGCCGTGGGAATCGAACCCACACCCTCAAGTGACCCGAAATATGATGTTTACGAGTCCTACGCTCTACCACCTAAGCTATGCGCCTATGCGGAACGCGGTGTCTGGCGGATCATGCCAATAAAACTTGAGTTCATGCTCAACGTAAGAATTTCATTAATGCATCAGATCGTGAGAACATATGAAAAATAGAAATGAACGTTAGGAGAACAAGGAAGTAATTACTCTAAAGTTTGGAATTTACCCCTTCAATAAGCTCGAAACTGAGACCATTATTTAAGTTATATTCTTAAACGTCATTACTGAATAGTGCTATCCTTGAAAGTTGAAGTAAAGAACGATATGTTATATTCTTATAATTGTAGTAAAGCTGTTTTTTTTTTTTTTTTTAATTGTTTCAATCCAGATATCTGATAACTCTACGGTATCTAGCCAATTACATAATTATATGCATGCTTATGAAATAACTTATATATTCCAATTTAGTGTCCTAACGACCTTTCTGAAGAATGCGTTCGAAAACATGGTGAGAAAAAAAAAAGGGGGGGGGGGAAAGGCTGTTTATCAGCAGTTTCCCCTTTTCCGCTGTGTTTTCTACCCTTTCAAGGACAACCGTCATTTGAGAAACATTGAAATTGATGTCATGAGGTAATGAATGAGTAAAAAGAGAATCTTCTGTAAAGAAGTAAGATTATCATTCACAACAAGTAATCTTAATTGCATTCTTTTTCCTTGCTGCAGTAGCAGCAGCAGCAGGTGCAGCAGTAGCAGCATATGATTACTCGCTCCTAGGACCGATTCTATTCCTCAGTTCACTCTTTCGATCATGGTATTGCAGCTATCATCTATATTGAATCTTTACCCTGGTTTCTAATCCACCATTTTAACCCTTTATCAAACCATCCTGAGTTCTGAACGACCTTAAGGAAGAAAGCTTTTGAACAAATTGTAGGAAAGGAAGAAAATGCTGGTAACAAATATTTTCTCCTTTTCCCACAGTGTTTTCTACCTTATCAAAGACAAATTCTATCATTTGAGCCACGTGTCGTCTACACATCCTTTCGAAATTCGGAAGGGTCAAAGATTTTGTCGTTTGGTAAAGAGTTAAATAATCTCTTCCTTTTGTTCTCCATTGCGACATTGTGGCAAGAGAAAAATAATTGTAACGTCGAAGCTTCTCATTTTGCCACAGATGTTGTCACCACCAGTCCTAGGCGCTAAATCTATACAGAAAAGGAAAAATACTTTGATAGGAAAACATTCAATTAATCGCATAAGACACCAGATTCGAAGCTTGGCGAAGTCGATTAGATCTGGTAAAAGAATTTCCATGAAATCGTTTTCTGAACCAGGGATCGTTTACTATATACATGTATATGACCCCTATCTGGACCAAACCATTAAATAAATGATATACTCGTATGTTGTACTTTCTTTCGGCGCCGTAGAGTAAACTGAACATTGAAATTTTTTTTATCCATCCAAGATCATGCGATTTTAACCGTATGAACACATAAATACATGTAACAATTCAGACCAGAAAATAAGTTGAAATGGCAGGAAAGTTTAGGTTTAAAGTTCCAATGGCAGATGAAATGAATGACAAAGAAAGTGAAGTATGATACTTTTCTGTTTGTTTGTTGTTTTCCTTATCTGGTTATTCTGAAGAAACCGTTGTTAAAGAATGCTAACTAGACCAGATAGAATGTTCGCCTAGGTGTCTTTCGCACTTTAACCCTTTCCAAAACGACAAATTTTGGACTGGTCCAAATTGAAAGACTTTGCAGACGACAATTTTAAATTTGATGAAAATGGCAGAAAGTTCTCGAAAGGGGTAGAAAACACTCTGGGAAAAGGAGAAATTGCTCGTTAGGAGCAATTTATCCTTTCCCCCTAGTGTTTTCAAAAGACCTGTACTGCAGACACGTGAAAACCAGGGCTTGTTTGGGAAAGGGTTAAGCCATAGTACATTTCAAATGTTTGCCTATTTATTTCATTCTACACCATTATTTCAAAATCGCTTAGAATAGGAAACATTTCAATAATATTGTAGATATGACATATTTTCTGTTTTTTTTTTTAAACAAAGAATCTCATTATTTACTCTTTTTGTTGCTTTCACCAGCATTGCAGTAACATCATGGTGATAGAAAAGTTATTCAGTTGTTACATAAGTTTCACAAGTAATATGCTAAGGCGGTATCTTGCCCAAAGTCACTCCCACAAGACCAGCCAGAACCTCCAAATACATAAAAGAAAATCCATTGCTTTCCTACATAAAAAAAAAATAAATGCTATCTTTCTTACTTATCAATCACTTTATTCTCTTCCAAAATGAATCTTTTTTTTTTTTTTTGTACAGTATCCTTCCCCCCCTTTTTTTTTTCTCAATTTACAGAAAATTTTGAATGGAAATTACAAAATATCTATTTCATAACATTTTCATCATGTCATATAAGATGAAAAAGCAATGACAAGTGAAGAAATTGTTCCATTTGTTATATTGCTTCACATGACTGCATAATGGTTAAATGTAATCATTTGTTATCTATTCTTTTTAAGATAAAGCCAATGTCACTATTTGAGAATTACAAAAGACAAAAAGATGATACTTCTATGAAGAAAACAGAACAATCAGTGGATGGAGGTAATAACTTACTTTCAGTTTTATTCTAATCTCATTGTATTACCCCTGATGCCAATTTTATTGTGTGTATCTTAAAAGGACAACTTGCTGTGAAAGGACAACTTGCAAGGACACCATGGTAAAAGGAAAATTTACTGCTAATGAACAGTCTTCCATTTTGTCACATGCTTTCACTTTTATTCATGTATTAAATCTCAGCTCACATTGTATGAGTGCATATATCTGTCTCCAAACAAAGATTGGCAAAAAAAAAAAAGGTTTACTGGTAAGCGGCCATTTGGTAGGGTCGGTCAGGCCACCTGAAACACATTTTTTTTTATCTGTCCTTAATCGTTGAATGCTTGTAAACATGTTGAGATTTCAAAGCTGTTTTGGCTAGAAAAATATATCCGAAAATATTGAGCTCTGTAAATCTAGATCATATTGCACAAAATGTACAGTGTGTTCTTGATCTAAAAAGCCTGCAGACATTATATTGATGTGCTTCTAGTCTTAACTCTTTACCAAGAAATAAAATTTCAGACTTGTCCAAATTGAAAGCATTTTCAGACAACATATAAAATATGTCACAAATGATAAAATCTGTCTTTTATGGACATGAAAATGTGGGAAAGAACAAAATGATGATAAGCATTTTCTTCTTTTCCCCCACAATCATTTCCTCAGGGTCTTAAACCATGGGATTGTTGGATAAAGGGTTAATTGTTTAGTGTTACAGAACTTTTACAATCCTAGAACAATAGATGAGAGTAGTATTTTACAAATCATTAGCCCTGAAACAATTTGTATTCTATGATGACAGTAGATTCTAATATCTTTACATCTAAAAAAAAAGAATGAAAATTGCAAGTACATACACAGTATTTTATTACTTTTATTTCATTTTATTTGTTTAAGATATTCTTAAAATACTTTTGTAATGAAAGCATTGTTGAAGTTTAATTTTATACTCCTCAGCCCAGAAGCAAGAATCCATCAGAAGGAATGAAGTAAACACTGCAGATCCAAAACAGTCCTCAAGCAAATCAGTTATGAGCTCAAAGTCTTCCAATGATTCAGCTATAAGCTCAGCTACAACCACCTTTGTCCAAAATCCACCCCAGTCAACAGCCAGTGTGTCATCATCTTCCAACGAAACTGAGTATGTTAATTCCAACAGTAACCCTTTACCAAATGTCAAAATTTTGGACAGGACCAAATTGAAAGCATTTGCAGACGAAAAAATAAATGTAGCCAAAATGACAATTTCTGTCTTGTGTAGAAAAGATTGTGGGTACAGGAGAAAATGCTGGTTACCAGCATTTTCTCCTTTTCCCACAATGTTTTCCAAAGCTGCCCTCTTCAGGGTGATTAAAACTCAGGATTGTGTGGTATAGGATTAATCCATAGCGAATTCACCACAATCGTAGCAGCCTTTTTACAGACATTGGAGACTAAGATCACACTGCACAAAACATCCTATGAGATCTTAACTCTTTACCAAAATGACAAAACTTTGGACTGGACCGGATTGAAAGCAATTGCAGACAACAAATTAATTGTAACTGAAATTATTATTTCTGTATTTGATAGGGAAGAAAACACTGTAGGAAAAGGAGAAAATGCTGGTTACCTTCTTCAAAAGGCTTCTTCCTCAGGGTCGTGTGGATTCGTGTGGTAAAGACTTAATCAACACAGTCTTCTAAGCTGGCACATTATGACTTTAACTCTTTACAGAAATATGGAATTTGTCTCTTTACCAAACGATGAAATTTCAGACCGGTCGAAATGTAAAGCATTTGCAGACAATAAATTAAAAGTGGCTGAAGTGATAATATTTGTTTTCAAAGGAGTAAAATAATGCAGAAAAAGGAGAAAATACTGGTTGTTGGGACAAATAAGAAAACATTGTGACACATGGAATAAATGCTCAGGTTTATTAACTCTCCATTTGTCAGTGTTTTCAAATGAGACATATATTAGAATTTTATTATATGGCTGCAGGATGTGCGAGACCATATTTTTATTTGCTTGGGAATTATGCCCATGTAATTCTGTATGACAGTTTGTTTTTCTTTTTAGCTCCACTGGCCAAAGGCCAGTGGGCTTATGTCATGGCCCGGTGTCCGGCGTGCGTGCGTGCGTTAACTTTTATTTCAAACATCTTCTTCTCAGAAACTACCCATCCAATTTTCATGAAACTTCACAGAAATGATCCTGCCATGGTCCTCTTCAGAATTTCTTGAAAGAATTTGATTCCTTCAAAAACTCTGGTTGCCATGGCAACAAAACTGAAAAATATTGGAAATCTTTAAAAATCTTCTTGTCTGAAACCATAAGGCATAGGGCTACCAAATTTGGCATGTAGCTTTATGTAGTAGACCTCTATCATGTTTCTTGAAATTATATCCCTGGGGTCAAAATTGGCTCTGCCCCAGGGGTCACAAGTTTTACATAGGCTTATATAGAGAAAACTTCAAAAATCTTCTTGTCTGAAACCATGAGACATAGGGCTACCAAATTTGGCATGTAGCTTTATGTAGTAAACCTCTATCATGTTTCTTGAAATTATAGCCCTGGGGTCAAAATTGGCTCTGCCCCAGGGGTCACAAGTTTTACATAGGCTTATATAGAGAAAACTTTAAAAATCTTCCTGTACCTAGCCATAAGGCCTAGAGCTACCAAATTTTGCATTTAGCTTGATCTAGTTGGGGTCTACCAAAAGTGCCCAAATTATAGTCCTGGGGTCAATTTGGCCTCATGCTTGCGGGGGGGGGTCACAAGATTTACATAGGCTTACATAGGGAAAACTTTTAAATCTTGGTGTACATAGCCATAAGGCTTAGGCTACCAAATTTTGCATAATTATAGCATTATCTAGTGGACAACTACAAAGAGGGCCCAAGTTACAGCCCAAGGATCAAGTTTGGCCCTGCACCAGGGGTCACAAGTTTTACATGGGTTTATGGAGTGAAAACTTCAGAAACCATCTTGTTACTAGCCATAAGGCCAAGAACTCCCAAATTTGGCATGTTATTCTTCTAATACACATATTCCCCATTTAGTTCGACTGTAGCCCTGGGGTCAAAGTTTTATAAGGGCTTATATAGTGAAGACTTCTCTTCATGGTTTATATTTATAAGCCAGTGGAACGATACAGGGCCATCATGGCCCTCTTGTTTGTTTTTTGGGTCAAAATATTTATACGAAAGTTCACACAATTACTGGTAAAATATTGCTCGATCTTGTCAAGATGTGCAGTATTCCGTATTTAGTTATCCTTGCAAAATGATATTAGCCAATCAAGTTTGAGCAAACAAATTGGTCCAATGGGACATAACATCAATTAAACGTACTGTAAATTATGCAGCAAGTCATGTGATTTCATTTTTAGCTCCACTGGCCAAAGGCCAGCGGGCTTATGTCATGGTCCGGTGTCCGTCGTGTGTCCGTCCGTCTGTCCGTGCGTGCGTGCGTGCGTCCGTCCGTGCGTTAACTTTTATTTCAAATATCCTCTTCTCTGAAACTACCCATCCAATTTTCATGAAACTTCACAGAAATGATCCTGCCATGGTCCTCTTCAGAATTCTTGAAAGAATTTAATTCCTTCAAAAACTCTGGTTGCCATGGAAACAAAACTGAAAAATATTGGAAATCTTTAAAAATCTTCTTGTCTGAAACCATAAGGCATAGGGCTACCAAATTTGGCATGTAGCTTTATGTAGTAGACCTCTATCATGTTTCTTGAAATTATAGCCCTGGGGTCAAAACTGGCTCTGCCCCAGGGGTTACAAGTTTTACATAGGCTTATATAGAGACAACTTTGAAAATCTTCCTGTACCTAGCCATAGGGCCTAGAGCTACCAAATTTTGCATGTAGCTATATCTAGTGGGCCTCTACCAAGTGGGCCAAAATTTTAGCCCTGGGGTCAAAATTGGCCCCGCTGCAGGGGTCACAAGTTTTACGTGGGCTTACATAGTGACAACTTAAGAAATCTTCCAGTACCTAGCCATAAGGCCTAGAGCTACCAAATTTTGCATTTAGCTTGATCTAGTTGGGGTCTACCAAAAGTGCCCAAATTACAGTCCTGGGGTCAATTTGGCCTCATGCTGGGGGGGGGGGGGGGTGGGGTGGGGTTCACAAGATTTACATGGGCTTATATAGGGAAAACTTTTAAATCTTGGTGTAAATAGCCATAAGGCTTAGGGCTACCAAATTTTGCATAATTATAGCACTATCTAGTGGACAACTACAAAGAGGGCCCAAGTTACAACCCTAGGATCAAGTTTGGCCCTGCACCAGGGGTCACAAGTTTTACATGGGTTTATGGAGTGAAAACTTCAGAAACCATCTTGTTACTAGCCATAAGGCCAAGAACTCCCAAATCTGGATCACTTTTGATTTTTTTTTAAATTAGCCTTGCATCAGGGGTCTTATGTTTTACAGAGGCTTCATATGGACGAAACTTGAAAATCACCTTATTTATAACCATACAGCATAGACTTGTATTATTTTGGCATGTGGCTTTATCTTGTGGACCTCTACCAGGGTTCAAGTAATTATAGCTCTGGGATCAAAAATGGCTTTGCCCTGCGGGTCTCAACTTTCACATTGGGCTTTTACAGAGAAAACTTTATAAGTCTTCATTTTGAAACCATGTGGCTCAGAATTGAAATGTTCAGTATTTATGGTTTATATTTATAAGCCAGTGGAGCGATACAGGGCCATCATGGCCCTCTTGTTTTCTTTTTAGCTTCACTCTTTACCACACGATTCCAAGTTTTAACAACCCTAACAATGAAGGCTTTTGAAAACATATTGAGAAAAGGAGAAAATGGTGGTAACCAGCATTTTCTCCTTTTCCCACTGTGTTTTCTACCCCATCAAAAATGAATTCCATCTCTTAAGCCACATCTAAATTGTTGTCTGCAGATGCTTTCAATTTGGACCAGTCTGAAATTTTGTTGTTTGGTAAATGGTTAACATGGGAAATCAAGGTATCACATAACTTAATTTATTGATGAAAAACAACAAAACTGTAGGAAGGCAACTTATCTCATGAATTAATTCACCATAGAAAAACAAAGAAATTGTAAATATCCGTAAATAAATGCAATTCACTATCTTCACTGATATCACAGGAAGGCAGTATTTGCTGATTTTCTTTTTGGAACTGTGAACTTTATGGACCTCACAATGGGCAGTAAACTTGCTGCTTTCCATCAGTATTTTCTTGTGTTTACAGTTAACAGTTTTCCAAACTATCACATGTTTTAATTCTTTACCAAACATCAAAATTTTAGATGCATTCAAATTTGAAGCATTTGCTGTTGAAAAAATGAATGTTACTCAAAGATTTAAATTTGTTTTTGGACAAGTAGAAAACATTGTGGGAAGAGGAGAAATGCTCTTTACCGACATTTTCTCCTATACCCAGAAAGTTTTTAAAAGCCTCTTTCTTCATGTTTGGTAAAAGCTGGTTTTGTTTGGTAAAGGGTCAAAGACCCTGAGGAAAAAAGCTTTTGAGAACATGGTGCACAAAATTGGGTCATCAGCATTTTGTCTTTTTTTTTCGACAATGTATTCTTCTCTTTCTAATATAAGTCTTGTTATTTAAGCCACATTGAATATGTCCCCTGCAAATAATTTCAGTTTGGACAAGTCCAAAAATGTATTTTCTTTTCAAGACTTAGAAATCAGTGTATTTTCAGAACAAAAGCACCCTCTATAAAAGCGGCATCAAGCAGTAGTATAATTGTAAACTTCAGACAAGTGAGTAATAAAGTGTTTTTTATTCAGATATGAAGTGCATGAAGCCCCCTTTTCAAAGAGCATTGCTCAAATACTTATACCATCAACACATCTCAAAAAGAAATTTCACACAAAATAAGGCTTAATATTAAAATGCCTGTAATAACTATCATGTTAAATGAAAATAAAAACTGTATGACACCAATATTTTTTACACTTAACCCTTTACCGAACGACAAAATTGTAGACCAGTCCAAATTGAAAGCTTTTGCAGACGTGAAAATAAATGTGACTCAGAAATTGAAATTTGTTTTGGAAAGAGTAGAAAACATTATGGGAAAAGGAGAAAATGCTGGTTACCAGCATTTTCTCCTTTTCCCACAATGTTTTCAAAAGGCTTCTTTCCCAGGGTCGTGAAAACCCGGGATTGTTTGGTAAAGGGTTAAGCACAGGAAAAGTTTTCACAAATTCAAAGAAATTTGTAGGCGACAATTTAGAGTTGCTTAAATGGTTCACTCTAACCCAGAAAGAGTGGAAAACCTTGTGGGAAAAGGAGAAAACACTAGTTACCAGCATTCTGTCCTCCCACAGTGCTAACTAGAGCTCTCTCTGTATGGCTGTCAAAATCCGGGAATGTGTGGCAAAGAGTAAAGAAAACAATTTAATCAAAAAATGAAACAACAGAAATGCAAACATAATCTTACTAGAGCTTTAAAGGTTACATGAAGAAATAAAGCTACTTCAGCAACTGCAATAGAGTGCACAATAAAGCAAGATCAGACAATACAGTTAAGCAGGCTGATCTGAGTGATATGTCACTTCAGTCAAAGTCAAAGACCATGTGTCTAGGGTCAAATTAGCACTTATAATAATTAACTCGTTACCAAACAACCCACATCCTAACAACCCCAGTAAAAAATGGGGGGGAAAGAATATGAAAACTTTGTTGGAGGAGGAGAAAATGCTGGTAACCCACATACGCTCCTATCCCCACAGTGTCTGCAACCCCTTTAACTCATTACCAAATGACAAAAATGCAGACCAGTCCAAATTGAAAGCATTTGCAGACCACAAAATAAATTTGGCTCAAGTTAGGAAATTTGCCCATGAAAGGGTAGAAAACATTGTTGAAGAAAGAGAAAATGTTGGTAACCAGTAAAAGTAGGGATTTGTGTGGTAAAGAGTTAATTTACTTGTAGATAAGGCCATAATTTTTATGGTCTTCTAAAGAGTTAAACCTTTCAAATTATTATGTAGTAGCGAGTTGCCTTAACTCTTTACTACATAAAAAAATTTTAGTCTCGTCCAAATTGAAAGCATTTGCAGACGACAAATTAGAGGTTACTCACATGACCAGATTTGTTTTTCACAGCATAGAAAACACTGTGGGAAAAGAAGAAAATGCTGGTTACCGGCATTTTCTCCTTTTCCTGCAATGTTTTAAAAATCTGCCCTTGTCAGGGTTGTTTTAAAGTCGGTATTGTGCAGTAAAGGGTTAACACCAATGTAGACCAGCTGAAAACCAACACAAAATACATGTATCATTTTTCAATGGTATGGAAAACCTTGTGCAGAATGAAGTTACTGCTTGTTACAAGAAATTGCCATTTTTCCCATAGTGTTTCTTAAAAAGAAAACAGCACAGGCATAAAAAGTTGCATTTGCAGAGTAATGGTTAAAGAATTGATTTTCTTACACTGGCATTTATTTACCTGATTTGTGACTATTTTGTTCACTGTTCAGAGAGGAAATCCCATATTGAAACACATTAGGAATGTGCCTTGGGAATACAGCAGTATCATACCTGATTATGTGATGGGTAAAGCAACATGTGCCTTATATCTCAGGTAAGTCATTACCTAGCCTTAGTTTAACTCTTTACCAAACCACAAAAGTTGGGAATAGACCAAATTGAAAGAATTTTGCAGATGACAAATGTTACTGAAATGATGATTTCTGCCTGTGATAAGGTAGAAAACATTGTGGGAAAAGGAGAAAATGCTGGTTACCAGCATTTTCTCCTTTTCCCACAGTGTTTTCAAAAGCCTTCTATTTCAGGGTCTCCAAAAGCTGGGATTGTGCAGTTAAGGGGTGTAATTTCTTAACCCTTTACCAGATGACAAAACTGTATAGTTGTTCAGTTTAACTCTTTACCACACAATCCCGACTTTTAATGACCCTGGGAAAGAAGCCTTTTGAAAACATCGTGGGAAAAGGAAAAAATTTTGGTAACCAGCATTTTCTCCTTCTCCCACAATGTTTTCTACCCTATCCAATACATAAATCACTATTTAAACTACATTTAATTTGTCGTCTGCAAATGTTTTCAATTTGGTCCAGTCTAAAATTTTGTCGTTTGGTAAAGAGTAAAAGTATTTGCAGATGACAAATTACATGTAGCTTAAATGCAGTCTGATCTTGGATCTCAGTTTTATGATAATATTCTTAAACAACTGCAATGTCTGCTTTTTTATTGAAGACTGAGGAATCTGTTGCCATATTTATTCAAAATAATTGAATTTATTGAAAAGACTGAAAGCCATGTTAGACACACAGCAAAACTGTAGACTTGTCCAAATTGAATTCATTTGCTGACAACAACCTAAATGTGGCTAAAAGGATGGAATTTGTCTTTAATAGGGTAGAGAACATTGTGGGAAAAGGAGAAAATGCTGGAAACCAGCATTTTCTCCTTTTTCCACAATGTTTTCAAAAGGCTTCTTCCTTAGGATTGTTAAAACCTGGGATCTTGTTGTAAACAGTTAACCAATCATTTTGAATTTGACTCTAGCTCTGAATTGGAAGATTGGCAATTTTATTGGCCAATATGTTTGCCAGTCCAATGGCCTTTGGTACAGTATATACCCAAGATTCTGTATTTGAATTTTAAATCTAATTTTTAGCTCTACTGGCTGAAAGCCAGCAGAGCTTATGTCATGGCGGGGTTTCCGTCGTCCGTCCGTCCGTCTGTCTGTCTGTCTGTCTGTCCGTCCGTTAGTCTTTTTCTTGTTTACGCGATAAAGTCTGCATTTGTTGCCGGATTTTCATGAAACTTGCACAGTTTGTTTATCTCATCAATAGCTTCAACCCTATTGAATTTGAAAAAAATCCAACAAACAGTATGGGAAAAGTAGCCATTTCAAGTTGAAAATTTCCAGTTCTTGTTTACGCGATAAAGTCTGCAAATAACTTCAGATTTTCGTGAAACTTGCACAGTTTGTTTATTTCATCAATAGCTTCAACCCTATCGACTTTGAAAAAAATCCAACAAATAGTATGGGAAAAGTAGCCATTTAAAGTTGAAAATTTAAATTTTCTGTTCTTGTTTACGCAATAAAGTCTGTATTTCTGGTCAGATTTTCATGAAAATCACACAGTTTGTTTATCTCATCAGTAGCTTCAACCCTATTGATTTTGAAAAAAAAATCGAAGAAACAAAGTGGGAAAAGTAGCCATTTCATGTTGAAAATTTCCAATTCTTGTTAACATGATAAAGTCTGCATTCCCTGCCAGTAGAACATATTCAGGCCCTTCAGGGCCTTCTAGTTTGGTCTAGCCATCTTATTTGCTGAGATGTTCTGTCTTACAAAATAGGATTGCTGGTTTGTTATTTAGATTCTGAACATTATGTTGAAACTGATGAATCATAGTAGGGCCCAGGGGTTTCCATGGCTTCAGGCATCAGTTGATCAAAGTCAGAGACATGGAATAAAAACACATGATTTAGAAATATTCTTTCAAATGATGTATAACACCCCCAAAAATTGTTTCTTACAGTCTGCGTTATCATCAGTTAAATCCATCCTACATACATAACAGACTGAAGGAACTTGGAAAAGGATATGATCTCAGAGTACTGCTGGCACAGGTGGATGTGGTAGGAAACATTTTTAGCATGTTATTTGCCACAGACCATTTTTTTTGTTTTTTTTTCCTTATTGCAGAAGACCATTTTTGAACATGATTTGGTAAAACAAGAGATTGCTGGTAATGAGCAATGTCTCTTTATGCCACAATTTTTTCCAATGAATACTGTATGAAGCCTAAAGTTTCGTTGACTATCAATATTTTATGTGTATGTTTGCATTTTCTGCAAATTTGTTTCAGGAGATAATGGGGTAAAATTTCAAACTTGTCATCAAGTTTTGTAGCTACCAGTGGCTATTTGAGTGTTAGCCGTTTACCAAGCAATCAAATGTTTTTTACGACCCTGTGAAGGAAGAGTTTGAAAGCCTGTGGGAAAAGGAGAAAATTCTGGCGACCAGCATTTCCCACAGTGCTTCCTGTCTTTTTTTTTTAGAGACAAATCCATCATTCAAGCCACAATTAAATTGTTGTCTGCAAGTTCTTTCAGTATGGGCAATGGTGTTGTTATAACTACCACAGGTTTTATGTGGGAAAGCAGGCAATGGATTGGTTTACACGTACTGATTAATGAAACATCTGAATTACATAAATAGCACAGTGGCTGTACAAATATTTCTAAAACGCTGTTTAAAATGGCAAAAACTACAAGTAAATTAACTTGATCCTTAAATTTGTGTGTCTAGTGAAAAGTACAATAAAATATTTCTTGATTTTCAAAGCATCTGAATTAATTTTGGTCTGAAATTATCCAAGAGTTCACCAACCATTTTAAATGCAATTCTAATCTTAATTCTAAAACTACCTATATGATTGGCCAAGATCATCAGTCAAATTTGAACAATATTTGGAACTGTTAGGTGAATACAAACCAAGATGTTGAAACTTCAGATCAGCAATGCCAGGGCCATTAACTCTTTACCACACAATCCCAAGTTTTAACGACCCTAAAAGAGAAGACTTTTTGAAAACATAGTTGGAAAAGGAGAAAATGCTGGTAACCAGCATTTTCTCCTTTTCCCACAGTGTTTTATATCCTTTCCAATACATAAATCACCATTTAAGCTACATTTTAGTTGTCGTCTGCAAATGCTTTCAATTTGGTCCAGTCAAAATTTTTTCATTTGGTAAAGGGTTAAAGCTATCATATTTTAATTACAGAAAGATCCACATCACTTGCTGAAAGACTTGGCAAAAATTTGTATCCTTGCAGATCTAACCTTGATTCTAGCATTCAGGTAAATAGTTTGTTTTCGTTTGACTCCATAATATTTCTTTTGTTTAACTCTTTACAAAACAACAAAACTTTGGAACTGTAGAACCTTTGAAAGGGTAGAAAACACTGTTGAAAAAGGAGAAAATGCTGATAACCAGCATTTTATCCTTTTCCAACAATGTTTTCAAGTCATCATCTTTAGGGTCGATAAAACTCGGGATTGTGTGCTAAAGGATTAACTATTTAAACTTTTTGAATTATGTCCCTGCAAAACGAGTGTTTTTATCAGAGTATGCTGGAACCAGCTAGTCTATCTGTCCATCACTGGACATGCATCTTGGTATATGTGTATTACTAGATCCTGCAACATTTGTGTTGACATAGTTTTTAAACAGTCTTCAACAATTACCAACAAACTGCAGATTGGAAAGATGCAAATTTCCTATGTCTGTCACTAAGTGTTGAAGAGTTATCTTTCCTTTTGCTATAGACACTTTTGTGTGTAATACACTTAAGGTTTGAAAGTGTCTTCTCTCCCAAAGCACTAGGTTGGGGTATTAACTCTTTACCAAACGACAATATTTTTGACTGGTACAAATTGAAAGCATTTGCAGACCACAAAATAAATGTGGCTGAAAAATTGAAATATGTTTTGGGAAGGGTAGAAAACATTGTGGGAAAAGGAGAAAATGCTGGTTAGCAGCATTTTCCCCTTTTCCCACAATGTTTTCAAAAGGCTTCTTGCTCAGGGTCGGTCATTAAAAGTCTGGATCGTGTAGTAAAGGGTTAAGACACCTTTATGACAACTCTTCTTTTATTCTGTCTTGGTCCACCTGTCATTCTTATTTTGTTTTCTAATCAACAAATGATAATTACACCTCCGTATATGAATTAACTTTTTACCAGATGACAAACTTTAGGACTGTACCACATTGGAAGTTTTTGCAGACAACAAATTCAGTGTGGCTCGTATGATGAAATTTGTCTTTGGAATGACAGAGAAGGTTGGGTGAGAAGGAGGAAATGCTGGTTACCCCCATGTCCCATAATGTTTTCAAAAGTCTTCTTTCAAAAGGTCGTTTAAAATAAGGATTATTTGGTTAAAGGTTAAGAAGTGGAAAAAAAATATTGCAGAAAATGAAAAAAAAAAAAACACTAGGTATTTAATGTCTTCATGACCAGGAATAGTGGACGATAGATTTGTTAATACATGTATTGGTTCATTTTCAGTTGTCTCTTTAAAACTGACACATGTATATGAACAGCACTCTCTTCATTTTTCTTCTCTTTCAATTTTAGTCCAGAGGAAGCAGGTCGCTATTTAGAAACTTACAAAGTTTATGAAAATAAACCACCAGATGTGTTGATGGAGAAAATTGATAAGGACTATATATCTAAGGTAATTTACTTTATTTTTAGCTCCCTGAGCATGAAGGTGAGCTTTTGTGATTTTGCTGTGTCCGGCATCTGTTGTGCGTCATCCCTCGTATGGGCGTCAACAAATGCCTTGTGTACACTCTAAAAGCTACATTTTCAATTGTATACTCATGAAACTTTGTCAGAATGTTTGTCTCGATAATATCTGGGACAAGTTTAAAATTGGGTCATGTTGGGTCAAAAAGTAGGTCACTGGGCCAAATTGAAGAAAAACCTTGTGTGCACTGTAGAGGCCATATTTTCAGCTCGATACCCTTGAATCTTGGTCAGAATGTTTGTCTTGATATTATCTTGGACAAGTTTGAATTTGGGTCATGTCGGGTCAAAAAGTAGATCACTGGGCCAAATCTTAGAAAAACCTTGTGTGCATCCTATAGCACACATTTTCAGCCTGAAACTTATGAAACTTGGGCAGAATGTTTGTCTTGATAATATCTGGGAGTTCGAAATTGGGTCATGTCGGGTCAAAAAGTAGATCACTGGGCCAACTCCAAGAAAAACCTTGTGTGCACTCTACAGGCCATATTTTCAACCTGATACTCTTGAATCTCGGTCAGAATGTTTGTTTTGATAATATCTTTGACAAGTTTGAAATTGGGTCATGTCGGGTCAAAAAGTAGGTCACTGGGCTAAATCTAAGAAAAACCTTGTGTGCACTCTAGAGGCCACATTTGTAGTCAGATACTCATGAAACTAGGTCAGATTGTCTGTCTTGATGATATCTCAGACAGAGTTTTAAATTGGGTCATGTCGGCTGAAGAAGTAAGTCACTGGGCCAAATCTTAGTAAAACCTTGGGTGCTCCATAGAGGCCACATTTTTAGCCTTATACTGATAAAGATTGGTCAGAATGTTTATTTTGTTGACAAGTTTGAAAGTGGGTCATGTCGGAGCAGAAAGTAGGTCACATGGTCCAATCCTAGGTAAACCTTGTGTGCACCCTAGAGGCCACATTTTTCAGCCTGATTCTCATGAAACTTGGTCAGAAAGTTTGCCTTGATGATATCTTGGACAGGTTTCAAAGTGGGTCACATCTGGTCCAAAAGTAGGTTACTGAACCAAATCTTAGAAAAACCTTGTGTGCACCGTAGAGGCCACATTTTCAGTCTGATAATCATGAAACTTTGTCAGAATGTTTGTTTTAATGATACCTTGGACAATTTTGGAATTTAGTCACATTGGTTCAAAAAGTAGGTCACTTACACTCATGTGTTTTACATCATTAAAACCAGGATCTCTTCAGCTTTATCAGCTGCAGATGACTTTACTCAGGTGAGCGCTTTAGGGCCAATGGCCCTCTTGTTCATTTTTACCACACCGAGTTTTTTTATGACCATAGGGAAGAAGTCTTCTGAGAACATTGTGGGAAAACGAGAAAATGCTGGAAACCAGCATTTTCTCCTTTTCCCACAATGTTTTATACCCATTTAACAATAAGGCTGCATTTAATTTGTTCTCTGCAACAGCTTTGAATTCAGATGACTGTAAATTTTTTGTTTGGTAAAGAGATAATAAACCAATCTTTCTAAACTAAATGATGATTCTGTATTTCAAAAAATAGCCATCTGATGGAAGATACATTCTTTTCCAGCCAATAAAATGTTTAGTCTTGAATGTTTTTCAAAGATATACATGTACTTGAATCAGTCCGTTCAAGGTCCTTAGAATACATGTTTATGACAGGTAAATAAATTTGTCATTACAGCTTACAGACACTCTTACATCTGTGAAGTCAGTCAATAAAACAGACAGTATGACTCTGTTATCCACATTTAAGGTGAGGTACTTTCTTCTCTTTGCACATCAGTTGCGCTTGATTTGTTATAATGGAGAATGAAAGACACTTTCAGTAATTTTGAAACTACTGAAAAATAATGATAAGGATTACTGCTTTATCTGTCAGTATCTTTCAGTACCACTCATGTGTGCATTACACAGTACAGTATAAAGTGCAGTCTTTTAACTCGTTACCACGGGACAGAATTTTTTACTTAACCAGGTTGAAACCAATAACTGTTGCAGACAACACATTAAATGTACCTCAAAGGATGACACCTGTCTTTGAAAGAGTAGAAAAAATTGTGGGAAAATGAGAAAATGCTGGTTACCAGCATTATCTCATTTTCCACATTGTTATCAAAAGCCTTCTTCTTCAGGGTCATTAAAAGTGGGGATTGTGTGGTAAAGGGTTTGGGATTTAAAAAAAAAAAAAAAAAAAGGTTTTCTTACCTGAGCATGTCAATTACCAATGGTAATAGGTTGTAAATACTCATTAGAATGGTCTAATGAAGACTAATGAAGTAGATGGATGAATTCTGAGACTAGCCAATATATTTGTACTTTTTCCTCTTAATACAGACAATGAAAGGAATCATCAATGCAAGTACAGAAGATTTGTCACTGTGTGCAGGGTTTGGTCCTCAAAAGGTATTCTATCATGTTCTGATTTTTTTATTAGTAAGAACACTCTATAGCTAAGTGGTCAAAGTATTTTATTGCAATCAGAAAATCCAGGTTGGATCTCTACTGGTGCAGTTGATCATGTGTGAATGTCCTTGGGCAAAGCACTGCGTAGCCCCAGCCTAGCACTGGTTAATCCTAAGAAAGATATGAAAAATCAAGCTGTCACCTTGAGTTGTTTTATAAAATACTGCTGGAAGTGGAATTATCCCAATTAAACAAACAGTATTGTAAAAAGTGTCGTTAACAATAGCATATCAAGCTTTGGCAGAACACTCGACTCTGGTACCAATTTTTACCAGTACTGCACGCCATGATATTGCTTAACCCTTTTATCACACAATGCCGCCCTTTAATGACCCTGGGAAAGAAGCCTTTTGAAAACATTGTGGGAAAAGAAAATGCTGGTAACCAGCATTTTCTTCTTTTCCCACAATGTTTTCTACGCTATCAAGAGATAATTGCACCATTTGAGCCACACTGAAATTGTCGTCTGCAAATGCTTTCAATTTAGAAAAGGCTAAAATTTTGTCGCCTGATAAAGGGTTAAAGTGGAACTACAGCATAAAGCAATTTTTTGATATTGGAATCCTCAAATGAAAAAGAATCTCAAAATTTAAAACCTTTTTCCAAAGTCTTTCGTAGAATTTGAGAAATAAGCATGAATGTGGTTTGCACACCTGCGAGTTAGTGAAATCTTCCTAAAAGCGGATGTGATATGGGTAGAGTGAACAGCACATTAATTTTTGCCTTTGAATATGGGTTGTTATGCCCTGACGCTGACTTTTCTTGTCACAGTTTCACCCTCCCTTATGCCAGGAGATGACTTTTTCATCACAAAAATCCCTTTTGTATATCCAATGCTGAGTTATAGCACATTCTTGAGTCGGGTGGTGACTCAAGTCGTCAGTCTACTTGCCAACAGACTTTTGGTAATTGTTTACAAAACAACACAAAATTTCAGAATAGTCCAAATTGAAAGCACTTACAGATGGCAAATTTAGTATGACTCAAATTTTGGAATACTTTTCTGAAAGGTAGAAACATTGTGGGAAAGGAGAAAATACTGGTTTCCAGCATTTTTCTCCTTTTTCCACAAGGGTTTTCCAAAGCTTTTTTCCTCAGGGTCATTTAAACTCAGGATTGTGTGGTAAAGAGTTAAAAGGTTCACTTCACAATGGCATCACTGGGAATGATATATACAAGTGTAGACATTGTTTCACATTGCATAGAAAAACCTTTAACCCTTTACCACACAATCTCAAGATTTAACAGCCTTGAAGAAGAAGGCTTTTGGAAATACTGTGGGAAAAGGAGAAAATGCAAGTGGGAAAAGGGGAAAACGCACCTGACCAGTATTATCTCCTTTTTTCCACATGTTTTCCACCCTATCAAAGACAGAAATATCATCTGATCTCCATTTATTTTGTCGTCTGCAAATGCTATCAATTTGGTCTAGTCCAAAATTTGTCCTTTGGTCAAGAGTTTAACTTTCTCTATCAAACAGTTGATGAATCTATATATAGGAATAGTTGGATAGCTTATTCTTTTTCAGGCCCAGAGATTGCATGATGTTTTCCATGAACCATTTTTGAAAAGTAAGAAAAGGCTGGCGAACACTTCAACAGGTAACATACATGTAAATGTATTATGAAAAGATAATGTCAGCTATTTAATGTCTTCTTGATAATAGTTCTATGTAATCAAGGGTTACACATTTGATTTTTGTTGTTTTTGCCAAGGGAAACATGTTGCCATAAGCTGCTTTAGCCACCATAATGTAAATGCTGAGACACTCTTTGAAACTGTGTTAACTCTGTACCAGACAGCAAAATTTTAGACTTGCCCATACTAAAAGCATTTTCAGATGACAATGCAGACAGCAAATTTGACATGGTCAAAATGAAGAGATAGTCTCTGAAATGGTAGAAAACATTGTGGGAACAGGAGAATGTGCTGATTTTGAGACGTTTGGATTATTAAAACAAGGGATTGTTTGGTAAAGGATTAATCACAAAACAAACAATTATGCAGGCACCTGTCAATGTATCAGCAGATTCTGTGGGATACTTTGCACAACATTGTAGTAATAGAGATCAAGAGATTACGTCAAAATAAGCATTACAGAATTTTTTCACAATGTTTTGCTTCTTATATATCATCACATTTGATTATATTTACAAGCACTTTATAGTCATTTTTTATTTAGTCCATTTGATTTTTTAATATGGACAAATATATAATAAATCTTTGTTAGATGACAAAATTTAGGCTGGTCCAAATTGAAAGCATTAAATTTTGCATACTACAGATAGGAAGCAACATACAATTGTTACTTAAAAGAATAAAATTTGTTTTACAGAGGGTAGAAAATGTTGCAACAACAGGAGAAAAATTCTGTTGCCAGCAATTTCTCCTTTTCTCATAAAGTTTTCAAGAGCCTTCGGGGTTGTTAAGACTCCAGATTATTTTGTAAAGGGCTAAGATAAAGTAGACAAATGCATATGAAAAAACATTGCTGCAATAGGAAAAATTGCTCATACTGCAATTTCTCCTTTTTCCACAATTTTTGTGCTGCAAGACTAAAAAATTAAATTCAATGAAATTGAAAACAACCTTTCGAAATACTGGTAGGTGTTATCAGCGTGATTTGAAGTTTCATAAATGAATCCACATGGAAACATTGTGGCAAAAAACTGCTTGTTTAGGCATTTTTTTTTTTTTTTTTGTCACAGCATATTTTGAATATAATCTGCTGCCAGACTGAAATATTTGTGTGCAGACGGTAGTGTTTTACTCTACATTACAGTATGATGTTTTTTACAGAGAACACCAGTGATGTCAAAAAGAAGCCAAGGTGAAAGAACATGGTCCAAATGATGAAAACAATGTAAGAACTGAAAAGAGGACATATCAATCTGGCTAAATGAGATGAACAGAGATGAATGGGTTTTTTAATCCTTTAACACACAGTGCTGTGTTATTACCACCTTGAAATGCAAACTTCTGAAAACATTGTGTAGAAAAATTGTGATGTTAGGAGAAATTGATGGTGACTGGCTTTTTCTCCTTTTACATTTTCAAAAGCGTCCTATCTTAGGGTCATTGTTTTTTTTGTGCAGGGTATAGTAGGAGTCCACAGGAAATATTCAACTCCATATAAATGAATTTGTTGCTAGGTACAAGGTTTGATGTCAACAGAACTAAGGCTGGGTTTTCTGTTTGTCTGATAGATAGACACCTTGATTATGAATTGTTGTCATTTGACACATAATCTCTCACAGGATACTTTCTGTGTAGATGCAGACAACTATTTCAAAAGTTTCTATAAACACAGAAACTGCCTGTAAAGAGCAATTTCTCCTTTGGTCACTATATTTTTACAAATATTCATGTGTTTAACTCTTTACCACAAATTTTAGGCCAGTCCAAATTTAAAGCATTTGCAGACAACAAATGGGGTACAAAGGACAGTATCTGTCTCTGAGATTGTTGAAAACATTGTTGGAAAATGCTGGTTACCAGCATTTTCTTCTTTTCCTATAATGTTTTCAAAAGCCTTCTTCTTCAGGGTCGTTAAAACTCGGGATTGTGTGGTAAAAAGTTAACTGTGGTCTATGGTGGTTATCTGTATTTTTTACAGGGATTGTTTCAAAGTTGACCACTCCAAATGTTTTCTGGAATAATGACTTATTCCCAATTTGAAATGTTGTAAGGAGGAAACGTGTAAGAGCCGGCAAGAGTAACAATAATTCTACTGGTATTGTATATTTATTGTGGATGAATTATATACAAATACTATCTAATTTATTTTAACAATAAATTATTTTATAACCATTTTGTTTCTATTTAAATCACAGAAATCCATTATAAATGCCGTGCTATGGGAAAAAGGAGCTTAATACATTTCCGGTATGCAAGCAAGTCATCACATATTTATGGATCTGTGATGGATCTAACAATAGACTGAATCATGAGGCACAGTGGTCCTTTGACTTGCAGAAAATTGACCAATAGCAAAAAGTTTTGACTCAGTTCAGCCTGTGCGGACTGAGCAGGCCAACATGGGTCGATACTTTTTGCAGATGCATAAAAGCCCTTTTCCACAGAGCATGGCTCAAATGTTTAACACTTGAACATACAACAAAATTTCAGAGTTGTCCACAGGCATGTACAGATGACGAGTAAGTGTGGATCAAATGTTTTTTCTCTTAACTCTTTACCAAACGACAAAATTTTAGACTGGTCCAAATTGAAAGCATGTGTAGACGACAAAATAAATGTAACTCAAACAATGGAATTTGCTTTGGGAAGAGTAGAAAACATTGTGGGAAAAGAAGAAAATGCTGGTTACCAGCATGTTCTCCTTTTCCCACAATGTTTTCAAAAGGCTTCTTTTTCAGGGTCGTTAAAAGTCGGGATTGTGTGGTAAAGAGTTAAAGGATATATAGTCAAGTGACAAAAGAAACCACAGTATTTGTCTGGTTAGACCAGAGCAAGCATATTATTTCACTTGTCAAACTTGGTTCAATCTAACTTTAGCTGGACTGAGACGATAGATGGTGATTGAAGTCCCTCTCAATTGAGGCACTTATAGTTGGACGGAATGATTTTCAGACTACCACCTCACTACCTCCTGAAACAAATTTGCACCAGGGCCAAGTTTCACGAAAAGACTTAAAGATACATCTGAACTTGTTTTCAGCCAATTATTAACCCATTCCATCTTTATTTTATCGAATTATAATCATTCTTGTATCTTCATGCCAAATGTTGCCCTTAACGGTTGCAAGGTTACATAGATTACGACTGATAGAAAATCTGTTTTATTTTCTGGAGGCTGTCATCAAAGAAAGCACTGCAGTGACATTTCCAGTTTTAAATTAAAGTTTTCCAGTATATGTATTTATCCCTTATACTGTATACATAATTTATGCATGTTTACACAGCTGACTAAATTCTGAACCATTCTACAGTCTGTCAAATTTTACAGCTTTTTTTTTTTTTCCTCTCTGGCTGTAAGCATGTGACTTAAAGTATCTTATTTTACTAAATCCTGTTGACATATTTGTCCACTAACATTGGGTTCGTTATTTTCACTAACATTAACAGACTTTAGTAAAGTTATCAAATCCTAAGTTGACACAATGTTTCAGACTCAACTCAGCAAAGTAATGGACTTAAGTCTGTTAACTGAGTTAAGTCCATTTATTTTGCTGAGTTGAGTCTAAAATGTTGTGTCAACTCAGTAGTTGAGAACATTACATAAGTCTGTAAATGTTAGTGAAATGCACCTCAAATAGCCAATGCAATTTAAGTCAAAAACTGAGTTAGCAGATTTGAGTAAAATAAGAGACTGAAGTTTTTTTTCCTGAAACCAGACCCAGATTGCTTTGAAACCATCCATGTAAAACACAACGAAATTTCAGACTTGTCCAAATTGAAAGCATTTGCAGACAACAAAGTAAATGTTACCAGCATTTTCTCCTTTTCCCACAGTGTTTTTAAAAGGCTTTTTTGTTCAGGGTCGTTAAAACCTGTGATTGTGTGGCAAAGAGTTAACAAAAGTAACTTTTTCCAGACTAAAGTTTTTCACTTGTCCAAATTAAATGGATTTGCAGACGACATATATGTCTTAATTAATATGATTTGTCTTTTGAAAAGTAGAAAAATAGTGGGAAAAGGAGAAAATGCTGATTACCAGCATTTTCTTCTTTTTTCACAATGTTTGCAAAAGGCTTCTTCCTCAGGGTTTTCCACATTAATATGAATACATATATGTTAAAAACACTGTTGCAAAAGGAAATATTACTCATTTACAAACAATGTCACCTTTCCCCTCAACTTCACCAAAAGCAGTCTGCATGAGATGAAAAATGTTGTTTGACAGAGGTAACCCTTTACAACAGAATCCCAAATGTTAAAGGCCCTGAGGAAAAAAGGCTTTTGAAAACATTGTGGGAAAAGGAGAAAATGCTGGTTACCAGCATTTTCTCCTTTTCGCACAATGTTTTCTACTCTTTTAAAGAGAAATACTATCATTTTCATCAAATATGATCAGGTGTCTGCAAATGCTTTGGATATGGACAAGTCTCAACTTTTTTGGTAAGGTAAAGAGTTAACTCTTTCCCACATCCAACTTCAGAACATCTTCAGACAGTTCAAAATTGGTACAAATTTCTTTGACAGGACTGACACCATCCTCTGAAACCAGAGGAGAAAATGCTAGTTACAAGGAGAAAATGCTTGTACTCAGTATCTTCTCCTTTTCCCACATTGTTTCTCAAAATCTTTCTCCTATAGGGCACTAGCAGTTAAAACTCAGGATTGTTTGGTAAAGGGTTTAAGAGCTAAACTACATCAGCAACTTGATTCACTCTTCATCAAGTGATACTAGAATCATCTCTCAAATTATAGTTTCTAATTTTAGGTTTGTGAGAAACATTCTTGGTAACTTTTCCTCCAATCCTATTGGTCAGTTTCTTTTCAAGTTTGCTGGTGTCCTTGGGTTGCCCAGTCTGTTTCCCTGCTAGATACAAGTTGCCTGAATTGCCATCGTGTTTATCAGCACTTTGGCGCCCTGTAATATGTATGATAGATCATGACAAGAATATATGTTTCTTTTTAAATAATATTGCTGCAAAAAATATACCTTTTTGCCACATTGTTTCACATGTACTGATAGTGACAATACATGTACCAACATTTAACTCTTTATGAGACAACAAATGTTAGATTTTACTGAATTGTGATCATTTGCTGATGACAAACACAGCTCTACTTACAGGATTTATCTTTGAGAGGAAAGAAAAAATGCTGGGAAATGGAGAAAATGCTGGTTACCAATATTTTCTTCTTTTCCCACAATATTTTAAAAAGTCATCTGTCTCAGGGTCATTAGGCTTGGGATTGTTTGGTTTTTTATGTTTTCAAAATTTCTGCTTTAAATATGTTTCAATGAATGAGTTTGTTTAGCAATCAATAAGACATGTAGGAGCCAGGCTTTGTGAAAAGGGGGTTTAATGAATTTGCAAAAAGCATCTACACAGGTCAGCCTTCACAGTCCAGGTCGAAACCTAGTATTGGTCAAGTTTCCTCATGTCCAAAACCATTCCATTTCATAATTCAGTTGGTTGTATGACATAATGAATTTTATGAATCCATTGTTACGTGATGACTTGCTTAGTATCATGCATCACAGAGATGCATTAAACCCCCTTTTGCCACAGTGCCCATCATATATAATCATGTATGATAAGAAATTAGTCTAAAAAGAAAAGCAAATGAAAAGAAAAAAAAAATGGAAATTTTTCATTTAGTCACTTGTAAGAAAAAAAAAGCCAAAATAAAGCATAATCAGTGCTAAAGATGAACTCTTAAATTAGTATTTTGGGTCAGACTGGTTACCCTCTTTACCTGGTGGAGCCGAATTTGTGTCCCTTTGAGGATACCCAGGACTGGGTAAGCGTGGGGTAGGGCTTGGTCGACCTTCGTCTAACATCTTCCAGATTTCTTGAAGTGATTCTCCTCCCATAGATGACATGCTCATCATAAGTTGAGAGCGAGCTGATGGTACGCTCTGAGCTGATAGAAAAGTTTCCCCACCCTCTGTGTTCACACTAGCCCTTACATTCACCTCTGAGTCTAGAGCTGTAAACAAATTTTTACATTATGTTCCAATCATAAAGCTGAAAAGAACCTTGCATTTTTACAATGAACTCTTGCAATGTTTACTTTATCACATATGATTATACCATATTCACCTACAGGACTATGTCCAACAATGGTTCTAAGTATTAGTTTAACTCTTTACCACAACAACATTTTGGACTGGACTAAACTGAAAGCTTCTGCAGATGACATATTAAATATAGCTCAAATGATGACTTCTGTCTTTGATACGGTAGAAAACATTGTGGGAAAAAGAGAAAATGCTGGTTACCAGCATTTTTTCTTTTTCCGACAATGTTTTCAAAAGGCTTTTATTCTCTTGGGTCATTAACATACCGGATTGTGTGGTAAAGGGTTAATTCTTCACCCTCTATCACAATCCCTAGTTTTATCCACCCTGAGGAAAGAAGTTTTTGAAAATATTGTAGAAAAAAGAGAAAATGCTGGTAACCAGCATTTTCTTGTTTTCCACCCTTCCCAAAATATTTTGTTGTTTGGTAAAGAATTGATACAAAGACTAGCTATCTAACAGACCAATACTCTCTAAGAAAGACTGCCTTTGAAAACATTGTGGGAAGAGGAGAAAATGCTGATTACCATTTTCTCTTTTTCCCACAATCTTAACAAAAGCTTCTTCAGGGTCAATAAAACTCATGATTGTTTGGTAAATGGTTAATACATAATCACACGCTGACAACTTTCTTGTCCTTCATCAAAGTATTTCGGAAAAATTGTGGCTAAAAGAGAAGTTTCTCAAATCTCCAATATTTTCAAATTTGTGTATTGAAGTGTATTCTACTGTTGATTATTAATTCGATAATTTTATTTTATAATTTTATTAAAATTATTAATTTGATAAAGGTGTTTTTAAAGTCTTCTGGAGGGAACTCATTTTAGGAAGTAATGGTTTACCTCATTACCATACAATCCCAAGTTTTAACAACCTTGACAAAGAGGGCTTTGGAAAACACTGTGGTAAAAGGAGAAAATACTGGTTATATACATGTAGCATTTTCTCCTTTTCCCACAATGTTTTCAAAGCTTTCTTCTTCAGGGTTGTTAAAACTCGAGATTGTGTAGTAAAGATTTTAGACTCATGCTTACAATCTCTCAATTTCTGTCCAGATTTCTTCAGGATAGAAGGTGGTTTGTATTCATCGGTGTCTAACATATTCTCATCCTTTTGTCCCTGTGGTGTTGGGTATTTCTGGGCAAACTCTAATTCCTGTGTGTTACACAGAATAAAAAGTTAACTCGTTACCACATGACAAAATTTTGGACTGGACCAAACTGAAAGCCTTTGCAGGCAACAAACTGAATGTAGCTCAAATGATGGTTTTTGTCTTTGATAGGATTGAAAACATTGTAGGAAAAGGAGAAAACTTGTCACCAACATTTTCTCTTTTTCCAACAATGTTTTCAACAGCCTTCTCTTTCAGTGTCGTTGAAACTGAGGATTGCATGGTAAAGGGTTAAGTATGTCTGAACTTCATAACTTAACATTTACCAAACAACAGAATTCTGGACTCAAAAAAAATGAAAAAACTTGCAGATGGCACTTTGTTTGTTTAAATTTAAATTTAAATAAATAGCTTAAATGCTGATTTCTGTCTTTCATAGAGTAGAAAACATTTTGGCAAAAGAAAATGCTGGTCACCAGCATTTTCTCCTTTTTTCAGAAGCCTTCTTTTTCAGGGTCGTTAAAACTTTGTATTGTGCAGTAAAGGGTTGAAGTCCTAAAGAGAGATAAGCCTACTAGTATTTTTGAAACATATCCATTTCATTTAGCTTCTGTTCCACATAAATCACGAAACAGTTTGTAAAGGCAGTATGAAGCTACAAACATTCTTATTATTTTCATACCAAACAATAAAATTCTGGACTGGCCCATACTGAAAGCATTTGCAGACAACAATTTATGTATAGTTTACATAATGAGATTTGTAGATGAAAGAGTAAAGAAAGACATTGTGGCAAAACAAGAAAATGCTGGTTATCAGCATTTTCTCCTTTTTCCACAATGTGTTCAAAGGGTTGTTTCTTCAGGGTTGTTAAAACATGCCACTGAGCGGGAAACGGTTCAACAACGCTTTGTACTACTCTACAAATACTTATGAAGCAGACATGTACTTCCAGAAGTTACTGGATAACATCTTTTGTCATGTAGACATCACATGAAAAAGAATACTGCTAATAACAGAATTCAAATATTGCAATTTAGTTTTGTCCAAAATACATGAGCCATGCCCTGTGAAGTGGGGGCTTAATGCATCTGTGGAAAGTATTGACCCAGGTCAGCCTGCACAATCCGTGCAGGCTGACCCGGGCCAAAACTTTTCGCTATTGGTCAATTTTTCTGTATGTCCAATGACCAGTCTAGCTCATAATTCAGTCAGTTGTTAAAAAAAGTAGCTATCATGGATCCATAATTATGTGATAGCCTGCATGGTATCATGCATCACGGAGATGCATTAAGCCCCCTTTTGCCAGAGCATAGCTCACATATATCTCCATATCATGGTGCCACAAAGTTAATCAAAGTCACTCTTCTTAATGCTACCAAAGTTCTTCAAATACAAATATAATTATTAATCCAAACTAGGGATTGCATCTCAGCACAAGACAAGGTTTAAGCACCACATTCCATCGAGTTTACTTCAGTATTTTAATCAGACCTCCAGATAAGAAGGAGTGATGGTATTCTAAATCCATTATTTCTCTTCCAAACCCTATTTTGTGGGTACCCATTAGAATCGTCTCGATGAGATAACTGACCTTTCTGCCGATTTTGAATGAAAGGTCATATCAGCCATTCAAAACGCAATACAGCTTGTCATATAAACACAGGGATCAGACAAATTTACAGCCTTTACTATTGATAGACAATGTATTTTTTACTTTTTGTTTAGACCAGAGAAAATTGGATTATAGAATAATTATTTTCAAAATAGATTAAAGTTGCAGATAAGAATAATGTGGTAAGATAATTGTTACATAATGTACCCAGAATGGAAAACTAAATTTATCCATTCCAAAATCCACTATCCTCGTAAATGTCGCCGGTAGATTTAACCTGGATTCCGAAAAACCAGCCTCTCTACCAAACAACAGAACAGCAGTTTTTCTTTAATCTTTTGGAAAAGAAAGAACAATTATACCAAAGTTTATTGTTAAACTACCTATATCAATCTAACTCAATGAACATCTTTCAAACTCCAAGCATTACTCTTAGACAGTCTTAATCGTTGTATGAAACAAGCAACAGGAAGAAGTATATTTTACTGACAGCCGCTCGTCATCCTGTTTCATAAATAAGTAGACTCTGCAAACTTCAGATGTTTAATTTTAATTTTTGATTTTAATTTTAATACTTTAGGGAGCATTCATATCTTATTCCTGTTTCATCAAGACGATTACATTGACTGTTAATTGCAGTTTGGCCTGGTTCGACCGATTGTTAGTTTTCCCCACGATCATCACTTAACTGATAAATGCACGTCCATTCAAAATCAGTATAATCCTTACTATCAACTCAAGTGACAAGAAACACCCCCAATTTAAAAGTTTTTACAACATACATCTGTTAAAATTACGACAAACCACTTTCTTAATGGATTACTTACAATAAAACCTATTGATTTTTACTCAAACAGGTGTTAGAGGTGTTAAGTAAAGCTTTACCTGACAACATTACACTTGATTTGTCTAATTTGAAAAAAAAAAAATGCCGTCGACAAATTAAATCTTGCTCCAGTGGTAAGATTTGAAAACATTTGAAAAAGGGTTGAAAACATCTAGGGAAAAAGAGAAAAGTTTTCACAAGTCTCCTCCTTCAAAGTCGTTAAAGTACCAGATTGTGTGGTAAAGGGTTAAATTGTAAGTCCTTTTCTTATGTTGTTTACTGTCAAACTGACATGTTATATACTGACAAAATGTCTTATAAAGTTATGCCCCTTTCCCTATTACTAATTATAGATGTTGCCGACAGCAATCTACTCACATTTGCGAGACATACCACGTAATTACGAACATATTTGCGCTGTTTTTACTTTTCGATTTCTTATAAATATGACATTATTCAAAGTATTTTTTCTTGTTACATTGCTGAGGTAGTTCGAATTGATAAGAAAGTTGGCGAAAAAACTTTGGGTACTTCAATTAGAGCGAAACATAATCTACAATAAAATGGAAATGAACACTCTTTCTCTTTGTAGTTGGGGCCATTTTCTGCTTTGTTTGTTGGACATAGCGACCAAAATACTGCATTACTAAGGTGGGCGTGCCAAACTCACGTTTGCAGAAAGGTCAATTCTAATGAGTATCCATACCATAGAGATTAGTGAAGAGTGATTATTATTTTCAATTTTGAAATTAAAATCACTCCCTCTGTCTGGAGCTCTGCCTGTTTGCAGGAACCTTGTTTTATGCCACTTTCCGTATTTCAGTAATGCCACGGCAACAGTGCAGATATTTGAGTCCCTCCAGGAGTTTTCCATTATATAAACTAGGTCTCTGAATATGTTAGTTTTTTCCTGTAAAGAAAAATATTTAATATGAGTCTACCTGTCTTGTAAGTTGATATTGAAGCTGCTCTAACTGTGACAATTTATTTACAAATTTCTCAGACATTGGCTGAGATGAGGTCATGTGACTTCCTAGATTTCCTAACTCTTCATTAATAGGAGGTGGCAAAGGTTTCCTCTTAGATGTTCTGCTCATCATGGGAATTTCAATACCTTGGAAGAAAAAAATAAAATGACAAACCTGAGGAAATAAGTATGGTAACCCTAAAAGTGAGTATAACAACTTTAGTTGCTTTCACAGCCAATGTAGACCAAGATTAGCCGGTACAGAACATGCAGTCTCATCTTGGATCTCCACTGACCACCACATTGAAACAATCAGGCCAAAATAACATTAAAGTTGAAACTACTGAAAATGTCCATTTGCTCATTTGGCACTTTTATGGGTTAAAACGGTTTCATGAACGATCATCAACATATCTTAGAGATTGACTGTGATCATATAGATTGAAAAAAACAAAAAATAGTTAAGACATTAAGACATCCTTTTGTTGTCGACTTTTGGATCAGGATATAAACACATCTTAAAAGACCACTATCTTTCAGAAGTTAAGATAAGCCTGGAACCACAAAAATTAAAAAAAAAAAAAAAAAAAGAAACTTTAAATCAAAACATACGGGAATCGTCTCAGCCTGCAGGCAATAATAAATTAACCCTTTTTAAACAAAATTTTTATCCAAATTGAAAGCATTTGCAGACGACAAATGCAACTAAAATGATGAAATATTATCTTTAAAAGGGAAAGAAGCCATTGTGGAAAAAGGAGAAAATGCTGGTAACAATGAACTGAACAGCTTTCTTCCTCGGCATCATATAAACAATGGAATGTTTGGTAAAGGGTTTAAACACAAAAAGAAAAGAAGAGAGGTATTTACCAGCCTTCTTCAGCTCAGCTCTAAGTTTGTTACCAATTTCTATGAGATGTTGTTTTTCCTTTGCCAGTTCTGATATCTTTTTTGCGGCTCCTCTGAGCTTCTGTTGGAGATTCTTTATTTGTACATTAGGCGGCTTTGTGATGTCACTACCAACAGAGAAATCTGCCCCCTCATCCCTTAAATGTTTGATCTCATCTTGTAACTGCTGTATCAGTAACTCCTGCAAAGAGACATTTAATGTTTACTAAGGTCTTATAGACTTATTAACTTTTTAATTACCTCCTAAAGACAGACAGGCAGAAAACTTTAAACCATCATTTCAGAATACCGGTGATCCACATGAATTAAACTTTGATTTTATAGTAGGGACAACCAAAACACAAAAAAAAATGGGACTCTAACTTAAAAAATCCATCAGTTTTTCTATATGTTCCCATGTTTTAAAGACCTTTAAAGGTCTGAACAAGCCGAAATTTTACTCCATAAATTTTAAAGAAATAAGAGCTGCACTTTTGGATAGCAACATAGAAGTCCCCAACTAATTTAAAGCTTGGATCTTACTTGGTCATAATTTTTGGGGTGTGACTTTCTCTTTAACATGCTGCTGTAAAATGATGGTAGGTGCATATTTACATATTAAGATATATCAATATGCTAAGTTTCGTGTACAAAGCAGATAGGTTGTTGAAGTAACTGCAGATCCTATTTTTTTCCATTTAGAATTTATGTAACAGTTACCTTGACCTCAGCCTATATTTGAAGGAACATCCAGATATCTGTAAAATGTTATTCGTCACAACATCACTAACTGGATTCAAATTTGCCCTATCATTAACGCTTTACCACACAATGCTGCCTTTTAATGACCCTGGGAAAGAAGCCTTTTGAAAACATTGTGGGAAAAGGAGAAATTGCTGGTAACCAGCATTTTCTCCTTTTCCAACAAAGTTTTCTACCCTATCAAAGAAAACTTGCACCATTTGAGCCACACTGAAATTGTCATCTGCAAATGCTTTCAATTTGGACAAGGCTAAAATTTTGTCGTGTGGTAAAGGGTTAAAGATAGGGTAACAGTCCATAAAACACCAAGTCCACGATTTCTAAACTTTTTGATCTTAGAGACTTTTTTCTCCTAGTTAACACTGTTACAAATTATTTCAGTCATAACCATAATTGCCACTGCATCTGTCAATAGAGCTCTGGAGGTTCTTTTACTATTACTTTGCACAAGATCCTTTCAACCTATTGGCTGCTTTTCCACATGAACATTGTCATAGCCACTAGAAAGAAATGAGTCGCAACAACTATTGCAATGACTATCATCAATCCGACACACGAGCTTGGCCAAGCTGGGATTGGATCTAATAACCTCTGGATTATAGGCTCTTGTAACTGTACTGACTGAACTATTTGTTTTGCCAGTTTAATGGAAGTAAAGCATCAATATGCAAAAGAATAAACACCTCTTGACCAAACAGTATATTATTACCTGTGCTCCATAATTAATAGTGGGTCTCTTTTGTGCTAACTCTATCTTTAGTCCAGACAACTAAAAAGAAAGAAAAACATGTATCACTTTACCTCATTGAGTGTTTTATGTCACTTTCAGCATTTTTAGTCTTATTACAACAAATGCTGACTTATGTTATATTTCTTTAGGATGGCACCAGCATCATGCTGTGGCTCTGAAGCACCTTGCCAAACAACCCCCCCCCCCCCCCCCCCAACACACACACACCCCTACATCCACACAAACACACAACTAGAGCCATGAGCCAAGACAAAAGCCTGAACCTGAACCTTTGAGTTACTTATCAAACATTCCAACCACTGGACCACAGAGGACTCTCTATTCAGCTCAAATTCATATGATTTATTTTGTCATTTTTGTTGTTTTATTTGTGCTAATAAGTTTCTCTTTTCGCAATAATGTTTCCACATAGGGTTTGGTGCAAGACAAAAGAAGTCATCTGAAGGAAGTAATGAGTCACAAACCAAACCTTAAAGAAGAATATATTACCTCTTGACCCAGAGCTACCACTTCCATATTCCTCTCCAAGTTTCCCTTATAGTATTCATCAGCTTCTTTCCTAGCTTCAACCAAAGCTAGCTCCAACTCAGAGATCCTCTGGCGTAAACTGGCAATTTCTGTTTGGGTGCGACGTGTAACTGCTCCAATCTCATACTGCATCTGATCAAATTCCACCTGCTTCTCTCTTTGCTTGTAGGAGGGGTAAAAAAAAAAAGCCGTGCTATGTGAAAAGGGAGCTTAATGCACATGCCAAAAGTATCAACCCAGGTCAGCCTGCACAGTCCCCACAGGTTGACCTGGGCCAAAACTTTTCACTATTTGTCAATTTTCTGTATGTCAAAGGACTAGTGTACCTCTTGACTTAGACAGTTGTTCGACCAAAAAGTATTTTACGGATCCATAATAACATGACGACTTGCGGGGTATCATCCATCATGGAGAAGCATTAAGCCCTGTTTTGTCAGAGCATGGCTCAAATTATTGTATCATTACAGATTTGATTTCGTATGTTATGACAAGTAAAATTAAATCAAGAGCACCTCATGCGGAGGCCAACCCTTAGCTACATGTGCTTTTTCCCTGAAAGTCAAAAAATGGGGCATGACAGTGTCCAAAATGTGTTGAGAGTTACCTGCCCTGCAATTCTGTTATGGGTTCCCCTTTTGATGGTTAACAACTAGCCCAAGCACGAAGGAAAAATCTGTTGTAATAACAGAGATTCTGGAATTTTTATTGGTAATGGTAGAAAAAAATTGTAAGAAAAGGAGAAAAATGCTGGTAACCAACGAGATGACAAAATCAGTGTGACCCAAAAATTGAACTTTGTTTTGGGATGGACAGAAAACCTTGTGGGAAAACCAGAAAATGCTGGTTAACAGCATTTTCTCCTTTTCCCACAATGTTTTCTACAGCTATCTTTCCCAGAGTTCTTAAAAATCTGATTGTGTGGTAAAGGGTTAAACTTTTTTTTCTGTTGATTATCTGTATTTTAAAGGAATGTTTCTAGAGTTGTCTGTGGCAACATGGGGTGGACTTGATTTGATTTTTTAAGAGTACTTTGACTGCACCAGAGCAGCATGCTAAATCAAGTGAAATCAAGCAACGGCATACTCCCGAGATAAATCAAGTGAAAGGAAAAATTAAAGATGACTGACAATGATCGCAATATTGTTGTTACAGCTCTATTTCAATTAATGACTTGTAAATTACCAGTTTGCAATACACATGTGTAAGACTTCCATATCAAGAAAACATCCTTTGCAATCTTTTCGTTTGAAAATTGTTCTCCTATCCACCATTTTTTTTTAGGGGATTAGGTCACGTGACTGCTCTGCTCTTGACTGCACCACCTCGGACAATGGAGTACTCTGGGGCGCGCTGGTGCAGCTACTCTGTTACACTTGATTATGAATCTGCATGCTGGGAGTAAAAAGAGTGCTCACATCAGCTAAATCGAGTCCAACCCTAGTTTCAGGCTGTAATGAGTTAACCTTTTACAAAACAATCCAACATCCTAACGACCCTGAAGAAAACAGCTTTTGAAAATATTTTTGGAAAAGGAGAAAATGCTGGTACCAAGCATTTTCTCCTTTTCCGGCAGTGTTTTCTACTCTTTCACAGACATTGTCTATAATTTAAGCCACATCTAATTTGTCACCTGTAAATGGTTTCATTTCTGGCAAGTCTAAAATTCCATTCCCTGGTAATGAGTTAACCATGGAAGACTTACCTCCCTCACCATCTTCTCCATCATTTGCTCTTGATACTGTATGTGCACTTGATGTTTTTTGACCTGGGCGGACAGCTCTAACTTGTCTGCTCTCAGGGAACCTATGGTGAAACCTCAATAATTGTCACATGCTATAAATCAACCCTATTGCTAATACTATTGAAATGTACATGCCCTTGGGAAAGACCATAGCAGCATATCAGACTGCTTAAACCATTTACCACAAAATCACATTTTTCTAAACCCTGCAAAAGGAGCTTTCTGAAAACATAGAGGAAAAAGGAGAAAATGCTGCTGGTAACCACCATTCTCTCCTTTTCTAACCATGATTTCTACCCTTCCATTTTCGAATGCCATCATTTGAGCCATTTTTAATTTGTTGTCTTTCAGACTGAATAATCAAACTATTAGCCTTCTGGTAAAGTGTTTATGCCAAACTCTGAAAATTATGTCAGACACATCTGCAGTTTCTGGTAAGTATGACCACAGACGGACAAGAAAAAGGGGGAGGAGAGAGAGAGACAGAGACAGAGACAGAGAGAGAGAGAGACAGAGAGAGTAATCCCAAAAACATTCCTTTTGCAGGAGTATAAAATTTCAAGAGAAAAAAAAAAAAGCAAACACAGAGCAGCTCAGAGTCTCTTACCTATTAAATCATTCAATGACTGAATGTGAGTTTTGACGAGGAAATTGTCCTTCACTTCAGCCATGACTTGATCCTGATTGGTTGGTACCTGTGTTGGTTGACGGCCAAATCTTCTAGCAACGTCAGCATCTTGTTCCATTTCTCTGTTCCTTTGGCGGAGTTCTCGGACCTCCTTCTCTAAACCTTTGACATAGTCTGGAAGGATTCAAGAATTATCATCAAAAACAATACAACCTGTTTATATAACTGCACTACATAGACAGCTGTCTAACCCTTTCCAAAATGACAAATATTAAGACTCTTCATAATTCAAAACATCTGCAGACAACAAATTTGAAATTGATAAAAATGAGTTTGTTCTCTGATAGGGTAGATAACACTGTTGGAAAATAGAAAATGCTGGTTACCAGCTTTTTCTCTTTTTTCCCCAACAATGTTTTCAAAAACCTTCTCTGTCAGAATAAAAACTTGGGATTGTGAGGTAAAGGATTCATTCTAACATGACACGTGAATTTGACTCTATAAACACAGTGCAACTGAAGCATGATAAAATCGAAGTCATTCTATATAAAGTGATAGCATTCTTTGTAAAGTAAGTCACCTGTGTCTCCGCCCTTGGATATTTTATCAATGAAAGTCACTTGATGTAAACAAATCGTCATTTTCCACTCCTCCACCAAGGAGGGAGGAAAATCTTAAGGATTTACCAATATTTACTATTTTTGATAAACAGACAATTATGACAATGGAACTATTTGAAATGTTACCAGTAAACACGTGTAAATCAAGTGTCTTTTCATGTTGAAGATTAACATAAAAATTGGCCGGTGTTGCAATGGAAATGGGATTGGGAGTGAGTGGGGTAATATTCAGAGCATTTGAAGCGACTGCGACTCTAATGCTTGACAATACATACATTCTTCTTTGTTGTTTGAAAGGGGGAAAATGAAATTGTAAAATGGTGCAGTTTCTAGAGGAACAATCTTACCATCCAATCATATGACAGACTGACGGACTGACTGATAGACATTCAGACTGACTAATTTGCAAAGCTAATACCCTATCTTTTAGTTTGAAAGTGAAGGCATAGTATAATAAATAATACAAAGCTTCTCTTTAAGAGTAAGATTATTGTACCTACCCTCTGTAATTTTGTCCCCTCTCTTTGGCTGTAGATTGACATCCGGAATTTGGTGCCCTAACTGCTCCATTTGTGCCCGCATTTCCCTGATCACCGCTCTAAGATTGCTGTTCTGTTCCTGCAGTGCTGACACATCCTCAGAACAGTCTAATGTATCCTGGGTAGTCTCAACCTATTACAATAAATGGTCCACATATGCATTTGACAATGCATATGCTATGTAAAACAGGTTTAACTCTTTACCACACAAGGAAAATTTAGACTGATCTAAATTGAAAGCATTTGCAGACAACAATTCAAATGTGACTCAAATAATGGAATTTGTCTTAGATAGGGTAGAAAACATTGTGGGAAATGGAGAAAATGCTGGTCACCAGCATTTTCTCCTTTTCCCATAATGCTTTCAAAAGGCTTCTTCCTCAGGGTCGTTAAAAGTTGGGATTGTGTGGTAAAGAGTTAATGCATCTGCAAAAATGCCCATGTCATTCTGCAGTGTCTGTGCAGGCTAACATGGGTAGAAACATTTTTTTTTGCTATTTAAAATTTTCCATATGTCCAAGGACCATTCTACCCCACAATTCAGTCAGTTGCTAGACAAAATGGATCTTGTGGATCCATAATTATGTGAGGACTTGCATGGTACAATGCATCATGGAGATGCCTTAAATCCCCTTCTCCCAGAACACCACTCATTTTTTTTTTTTTGCATGTTGTACCCATCATGTTTTTATCCTCTCACTATACAATCATTTCTTTCTGTTCATGACCCTGAGGAAGATATTCTGAAATGCAGAAATTGAGAAACTGCTGGCATTTTCTCCTTTTCCCACAATGTTTTCTACCCTTTCAAAGACAATTTCATCATTAGATCCACATCTAAAGAGTCACACTGCAAATATAAGATGAGTTCTTGTTTTTTATTATATACCTATAAGTTTTCCGGGTTATATACATGCGTCGCACGCGGCTAAAATCACACACGACGGAAAAAAAATCCGTATTCCACTCAGTGGAATACGGTTCCAAATATGGTATGATGACGTAACACTGTATCCACGTGAACACGGCAGCCATTTTGATTGTTTTATATGTTAACACAATGGGCGTGGTGGAAATAATACTAAATAAAATTCATCCACAATTCATGAAAAAAAGATGTTAATGCCTACTAAACCAATTTTTCTTTATAACTATGCTTCGTTTTCGAATAAAATTGTCACTAAATGCATATATTTTGGTTTTTGGTAGTTTAGGTATATAATAAATGGAATATTATGTTGTAGTGTGTTTCCTGGGGCTTGTATTTACTTCTCGCTGCGTGGGAAAATTTTGATATCGCGCGAGACCAAAGGTCGAGCGCGATATCAAATTTTCCCACGCAGCTCAAAGTAAATACAAGCCCCAGGAAACACACTACAACATAATATTCTGTATGTATTAGATGGCAAGTTTCATAAGTTCAATTTAACAGGAACACAAACAATACATCCTGTTTATAGCAAGACCAGACAATGTTCCTGAAAATCATGAAATTCAAATGATCTCACCTGGGGTCCTATAATAGGGCAACTGGGAAAATTTTGTTTTGTGCTTTCTTGTACAGGCATTAGCTGAAAATTAAATTCTTTTCTATATTTTCAATATTGATATTTCATGCTATTGCAATTCCTTGTATCAAAAACAAGAGCACTGAATGTGGGTGCCATTGCTCGGCTACGGTTGCTTTTCAGTGAAAATTCTAAGTCAAAAAGGGATATATCTGTGTCAAGAATACTTGGATGGCTACCTGCCCTTGATGTATAGGTTCCCCATTTGATAATTAACAACTTGTCCAAGTTCCAAATATCTTTAGCAATGACAGAGACATTATAAAATGTCAAAGTTTTCGCACGACAACACGTACAATGACGCAGACACCAGGGCAACGACAACACCTCAATGTTTTCTTCGAAAACAGCTGAGCTAAAAATAAGCTGCAGGATATTTATGACAATCTTACATTAACATTCTTCTCCAACTTTATTCCATGGTTCCTGAGAGTAGCTATAGCTTGTTCCCTGTCTGTTTTCAGGGCTCTGATTAGTGTGTCTCTTTGCTGTAACTCTCTTTCTTTCTCTTTCACTGTGGCAAGGGCCTATCATAAAGTATAAAATACAATTTAACTTCTCACCACACAATCCTGTCTTTTAACGAGCCTGATAAGGAAGCCATTTGAAAACATTATGGGAAAAGCAGAAAATGCTGGTAACCAGCATTTTCTCCTTTTCCCAGAATGTTTTCTACCCTGTCCAAAACAAATTTCAATTTTTCAGTCATATTTGTTTTGTTGACTGCAAATGCTTTCGATTTCAACTCGTCTGAAAATTTGTCATTTGGTACAGAGTCAGTAAGAAAACAAAAATGCTCAAACATTGTAAAATTTAGATACAGTCAAACTTCAATAGCTGAAACAATTTGGAGATATGGTAATTTAATTTATTGGCAGTTGTATCAATCCTAATTTAGATGAAGTGAGAAAGGGTCAGTGAACAAGGTATACTCAACATATCTTTAAAGCTTTTGTAATGGAAATGCCTTGCACAAACACACTATATAACCCTTTACCAGTTAAGAAAATTTTAGCCTTGTTCAAAATGACAGCATTTGCAGACTACAAATTGAATGAGGATCAAATGATAAGATTTGTTTCTTAAAGCATAGAAAACATTGTGGGAAATGAAGATAAAATGCTGTTTACCAGCATTTTATTTTTTTTCCAACATCGTTTTCAAAAGCCCTTTTCATCAAGATTGTTAAAACTTTTACTGTGGTAGAAGGTTAATTAAATTTTCATCTTTATTTCTATATTAACAAAAGTTCTATATTACTGACCAACATTTAATTTGTGATCTGTGATCTGCAATTTATGATCTTTAAACCTAGATAAGTATAAAATTTTGTCATCTGGTAAAGATTTGAAAGAATTCATCAATCAACAACAATGACAGAAGAATAATAACCTCATCTCTTGATCTGGTAATCTTTTTAATAAAATCTTCAGATTTTTCATAGTGCTGTCTTTCGAGGTCTTCATATCTTCTTTGCCAGTCCAATTCCACTTGTGTCTTACTGCGCTCTAATGCAGCCTCTCTCTCTACTGATAAGCTTAACTCTCTCTTGTATCTGCAAAAATTGAATTTATGAAAGAGTAGTATAGGATGGACATTTACATCTTAAAATTATGTCATATCTTAAGTTTCTCATATCTCATTTCACTGCCACACTTAAATTCATCAGATGTGTCTTAACCCTTTACCCGAAGAAGAAATCCAAGACTTGTCAAAATAGAATTAATCATCGGTCAAAGAATAGGATTTTTATGGGGGTAGAAACATTATGAGTACCAGCATTTTCTCCATTTTCCAAGACGTTTTCAAAGGCCTTCTTTCTCAGAGATGATAAACTCAAATTGTGTGGTAAAGGGTTAAATAATTTAATTGATCTTTGGCAATGTGCAAGAAATAGTGGGAAAAGAAAAAAAATACTATTTCTTCTTTTCTGACAATATTAGGTATAAATCCTTCTTCCTCAGGGTCATTAAAACATGGAAGAGTTAAAGTATAATCTACCTCTCTATATCTTCTTTCTTCTGGATTATTTCCATTTTTAATTTCTCCTCTGTTTCTCTGATATTCTGTAGCTCCAGATCTTTATTTACTTGACTCCTGGATACCTCCACAATCTGTTTGTCCCATTTCTCTTTCAGCTGTTGAATTTCAGTCTGCAGTCTATAAATACTGACAACTGTTTATGTCTACATGTTATCAATCTCTGTATCTCGATCTAGTACAGTGCATATTGGTCATTAGTGGGAAGCAAAAATCTACATCCTGGAAGTCATAAACCTTGTATTAACTCTTTACCAAATGACAAAATTTTAGACTGGTCCAAACTGAAAGCAATTGCAGACGACAAATTCAATGTGACCCAAAAATTGAAATTTGTTTTGGGAAAGGCAGAAAACATTGTTGGAAAAGGAGAAAATGCTGGTTATCAGCATTTTCCCCTTTTTCCACAATGTTTTCAAAAGGCTTCTTTCTCAGAGTCGTTAAAAGTCGGGATTGTGTAGTAAAGGGTTAAGCTGTAGACCGACAAATGAGATGCTTTTTTGCAAAACAGGGCCAAGAAATACATGTAATTTGTATGTTTGGAGGGGTTTTATGTTTCTTTTGAGAGTATTTTAGTTTTGTAAAATGCTAATACCAAGTTGGAGCTCTGCCATCAAATTCCAGTAGGGATTTCCAAATTACAATTCCAATGCCTTAACCCTTTACCAAACAATCCAAAGTTTTAATGACCCAGAGGAAGAAAGCTTTCGAAAACATTTTGGGAAAAAGAGAAAATATTGGTAACCAGTTTCAAAGACAAATTGTATCTCATGAGCTGCATGCATTTTTTTTATCTAAAAATGCTTTCAAAGTCAACCTGTACAAATGCATGTGTGGTAAAGAGTTATCCTCCTAGCCCACTAAGCCATTGGGAACTATTTGTAATGTTAAGTACTTGGTGAAAAAGTATCAGATGTTGTAAATCCAAGATCTGACAGAACATTCTGTGCTGTCCTATCTCTAAACTAAAACTCAAAAAAGTATGGTAGTCATAGGCATCAAAACAGTTTTTGACATCATTGCTTTCTTTATTTCATATTTTTGCTTTTCCACCACCACTAGGAGTGTCCTTTTACAAGGCATTGCAGAACCCTAGCCTAGTACTTGTAAAGCCCAGATCTACTGCAGTGAATGAAATACTTTAAATAGCTGAGTTACAACTCCATTCAAATCAAGAAACACCTTCATCTTTGGCTTTACCAGGAACTACTTACTTGTTAATGTAGGAGTTTTTCTCCTTCTCTAAATCCTGACTTGCCCATTGTAGCTGTCTCTTAGTAACCTCTGCATCTTCCAGTTTAGATTGAAAATCTCTAATAGTTTTCTGAAGTTCTGACTCTCGTTCTGTAAAACTTTCTTTAGCTGTTGTCAAAGCGCTTTCCTTCTCTCTGCAATATTTGTCCATCTCTTGGTGCCTGTGTCAAAAAATAGTAACTCATTAGCTTAGTAATTCTAACATTAATCTTAAAGCACAAAAGCACTAAAAGAAATTGAAAATATTGTGAGATAATGATCAACAGCTGGTTAAAAGCACTTTTTTCTCACAATGTTTCAAAAGTTGTCCTTTGCAAGGTTCCTAAAAATTGGTTTCATATGTGTTACTTGTATTTAAGGTTTTGATAAGTAAAGGAATCTGATTTCTTGGGGGGAAAACAAAAAAGCCTCTGTTAAATCTGTGTTGTGGTTGCTCATTTGAACTGTCTCACCAAAACATTTTTATTTTCTTAATTTTTTTCATGTAACATTCTTTATTTAAAAGTAAAAAAATAATTGAATTCTTCCTCTAAGACAATGCTAAAGAGTTGCCACAACACAGGTATTTTTGTGAAGTACTAGGTTTATTTCATATTTAAAATCTTTAAGTATTCTTCTCACTTACACTTTAAAACTGTTCCACACAATCCTGAGTTTTAACAACCTTAAGGAACAAGGCTTTTGAAAACATTATGGGAAAAGGAGAAAATGCTGGTAACCAGTATTTTCTTTTCCCACACTGTTTTCTGGCTTTGTAAAGACAAATCCCATCATCTAATTTGTTGTATGCAAATGCTTCAGATTTGAACCAGTCTAAAATTTTATTGTGTGGTAAAGTATTAAGCAGGGAACCTGTCTGCAAATATACTGTATCATTATGACTTAAACCCATTACCCAACAACAATATTTTAGACAACTGCATGTAGAGAGCATCTGCCTACAACAAACTAATCAGCTCAAAGGATGGTATTTGTCTTTCATAGGTTAGAAAACATTGTGTCAAACAGAGGATATGCTGGTTACCAGCCTTTTTTCCACTATGTTTTGAAAAGCATTATCTGGCAGGATCATTAAAGCATGTAATCAGTAGGTAAAGGCTTAACTTTTCACTAAACGACAAGAATTAAGACTTGCCCATTTTACAGGCATTTGTAGACAACAAACCAGACATGGATCCCATGATGGGATTTGATGACAAGTAAGTAAGAGAGGGTAGAAAATATTGTGGGAAAAGCAGTAAATGCTTATTTCCATCATTTTCATCTTTTTCCACAAGTTTTAAACAGCCTTTCATTGCATGATCGTAAAAACATATCATCTTTTGGTAACAGGTTAACCCTTTCCCAAACAAGCCCTGGTTTTCACGTGTCTGCAGTACAAGTCTTTTGAAAACACTGTGGGAAAAGGAGAAATTGCTCGTAACGAGCAATTTCTCCTTTTCCCACAGTGTTTTCTACCCTTTTGGAGAACTTTCTGCCATTTTCATCAAATTTAAAATTGTCGTCTGCAAACTCTTTCAATTTGGACCAATCCAAAATTTGTTGTTTGGGAAAGGGTTAAGAAGCTTACTTTCTGTCATAATCCTCTTGCTGTCTCTTCATTATGGACTCACTCTGCTGTATCTGGTTCTGTAGGTCTGTTATCCTTTGAATAAAAAAACTTTCAGCCTGTCAGAGCCCATTTAGTGCAGTCTGATCTTAGTTTACACTGTCTGCATGAACAACTATAGTAGTGAAACACATTCTAAGATTTACAGCATGGCTCGGCTGTAGAACAAGAATGTTTAGGTAAATCCTTACATGGTATTACCTTCTGATATGATTGTTGGTTTGCTGTGTAACTGATTCCAAAACAATCCAATGATGTAGCAACCCTGACGATGAAGGCTTCTTAACTCTTTACCAAACGACAAAATTTTAGACCAGTCCAAATTGAAAGCTATTGCAGACGACAAAATATATGTAACTTAAAAATTGAAATTTGTCTTGGGAAGAGTAGAAAACATTGTGGGAAAAGGAGAAAATGCTGGTTACCAACATTTTCTCTTTTTCCCACAATGTTTTCAAAAGGCTTCTTCCTCAGGTTTATTAAAAGTCGGGATCGTGTGGTAAAGGGTTAAAACATGGTGGGAGGAGAAAATAGAGGTAACCGCCATTTAATCCTTTTCCTAAAATTTTCACTTCTCTTCTTATAGTAAAACCCACAAATTAACCCTTTACCGCACAATGCCGACTTTTAATGCCTCTGGGAAAGAGGCCTTTTGAAAACATTGTGGGAAAAGGAGAAAATGCTAGTAACCAGCATTTTCTCCTTTTCCCACAATGTTTTCTACCCTATTGAAAGAAAATTACACCATTTGAGCCACACTGAAATTATCATCTGCAAATGCTTTCAATTTGGACAAGGCTAAAATTTTGCCGTCCGGTAAGCTACATAGAATTTTGCTTCTGCAAAAACTTTCAGTTTGGCTGAGTCTAAGATTTTGTCATCTAGTAAAGAGTTAACACCATAAATTACTTTATTTCTGCAACTGATCTCTTCACTATGCAACCAAAATTTTACACCTGGCAAAATAGAAAGCATTTGCAAACAACAAATAAAATATGGCTTGGGAAATATGACTTTTGAAGGGGTAAAATACATTGAAGGAAAAGGAGAAAATGCTGGGGTTACCACAAAGTTTTCAAATGCCATCTTCCTCAGAGTTTTTTTAATTAATTGGGATCATATTGTAAATGTTTAGCATACACAGGGCACATATTCAACATTCAATGACTATTTTTGAGCCAATATCTTACTGATACAGTACCCTGACGCTGGCCAACCAGTCACTCAGTATTCCAACCTCTAATCAGCAGGAAAGCTGTCACTATACATTGTTCTATCATGGTCAAGGACCTTCTGTTCCCAAGACTTGCTCTCTACCAAAGTTTCAAATGTTTCATAATTATATGGGAACATGCTATGGAAATTTAGCCCTTTGCCAAATGACAAAATTTTGGACTGGACTAAATTGAGAGCATTTGCAGAAGACAAATCAAGAGTTGCAAAAATCATGATTTTTGTCTTTGATAGGGTAAAAAACATTGTGGGAAAAGGAGAAAATGCTGGTTACCAGCATTTTCTCCTTTTCCCACACTTTTTTCAAAAGGCTCCTCAGGGTCGTTAAAGCTCAAAACTGTGTGGTACAGGGTTAATGATCAAAACAGATTTTTTTTCAATTTTCTATGTTCCTTACATTGCATCTTTCATGGCTTTAAGGTCCTGAAGTTCCCAGTCCTTTCCTTTGAGTTTCTTCTCCAAGACTCTATGATTATCTTCAACTTTCTGGAACTCCTGGCTGTTCTTTTCTTGTGCAGAGCGCACCAACTCGAGTTCTTTGCCAAGCAATTTTGCCTAGAAAGAATGTTAATTATTTACCAAATGACATGATTTAAGTCTTGTCCAAACTGAAAGCATCTGCAGAAGAAAAAATGATTGTGACTCAAAAATTGAATCTTGTTCAAGGAAGGGTAGAAAACATCGTGGGAAAAGGAGAAAATACTGGTTACCAGTATTTTCTACATTTCAAACAATGTTTTAAAAAGCTTTCTTTCTTAGGGTCTTTAAAAGTTGTGATTGTGTGATAAAGGAGTAGTGTAGTCACATTTTTCATGAAAAAAACTTGTCAGTAATTGCCTTGTTTATAAAGAATCTAGCAGAGACATCCTCTATGCAATGGTTTTATGCTCCAACCCAGTTATTAAATATGTATCTGTGAATGACTTTAACCCTTTATCAGACAACAAAATTTTAGCCTTGTCCAAATTGAAAGCATTTGCAGACGACAATTTCAAAGTGGCTCAAATGGTGCAGCTTTTCTTTAATAGGGTAGAAAACATTGTGGGAAAAGGAGAAAATGCTGGTTACCAGCATTTTCTCCTTTTCCCACAATGTTTTCAAAAGGCTTCTTTCCCAGGGACGTCAAAAGGTGGCACTGTGCGGTAAAGGGTTAATGTGGTCAGACAATTTCAGTAAGTAGCAGTAGCATTTTATTCATGAACATGAAAATGGATATTTTCATAAGTGACTTTGTCATTGGTGAAATACTTAATTTTGTGATCACCCTGCAAAATGACATTTGATTGAGAACAATAAGATCATACTTAACTCTTTACCACACAATCACGGGTTTTAACGACCCTGAACAAAAAGCCCTTTGAAAACATTGTGGGAAAAGGAGAAAATGCTGGTAACCAGCATTTCCTCCTTTTCCCACAATGTTTTCTACCCTTCCCAACACAAATTTCAGTTTTTGAGTCACATTTATTTGGTCGTCTGCAAACCCTTTCAATTTGGACAAGTCTGAAATTTTGTTGTGTTGTAAAGAGTTAAAAAAAAAGTGATTCAGTTTCAGCTAATTTTTTATTAATTTACATTAATTTGATTGATAACTCCATTTCTGTACAAGCTTGTTTTGAACCAGTCAAACCAGAAAAATGTCGGTAACCAGGATTTTAACTAACATCCATAATGTTCTCTACCATTCCAAACACAGACTTCAACTTTTATTCACAGTTTATTTATTGTTTAATTTTTTGTCACATTTATACATTTATTTATTGTTTGCAAATGCTTTTTAATTTGGACAAGTCCTGAATTTTTTTGTTCGGTATAGAGTTAAAGGAAAGAAAAATGCCTTTTTTCTTACATGGAAATTATCGTCTCATTAACAAAATACAAAGAAGTAAAAGTATATGAACTTACCTTTAATTTATATTCCAGTACTTTAGCACTCATTTCATCGGCCTGGATGCGAAACTCATGCTCCCTTTTTCTCATGGCTTCCTCAAAACCTAATACCGGGTAAAACCAAAGAAGTACAACTTAATGACTTTCAAGAGATCAAATTTCAATTTTCATGCGAGTTAAAATACTAGAAAATATGGTGTACATCTTAGACCCTTAAATGAACAATCACAGAGTTTAATGCCCTGGGGAAGAAAACTTTAGAAAACATTGTGGAAAAAGGAGAACATGCAGTTAACCAGCATTTTCTCCTTTTCCCACAATTTTGTCTACTTGTTTCTGAAACATTACAAGTTTCATCATCTGAGTCACATTTATCTTATCATCTGCAACAGCTTTGATCTTGTACTTGTCTATATTTTCATTCAGAAATGAGTCATCAAAAGAAAATCCACAAAAATATTCAGAAAGTTGTGCTTGTTCCATGCAATTTCAATTTCTTTTCTCTTATGTTCTTAAATATTGCACACTGTTCATGTCCGAAAATGTTCTCAATAACGGGAACTATCAAAATATTTCTCAATAAGTGGAACTATCAGGTAAGTAGCAGGTGCCCTTTTTCTTTCATTTTAAAGCCGACCTGTTTTAGAGATATTGTGCCAAAATAAAAAAAAAAAAAAATGCAACAATGTTTTCAAAAGTGACCTGCTATTATAATGAAAAAAAAAATTCTAATGAAAAAAAAAATATTCATGAACATTTTTTTTTATTCAACTTTACCAAACAACCAAACTTTAAGACTTGTTCAATTTGAAAGCCTTTGTAGACTACAAATTAAATGTGGTTCAAATGATAGGGTTTGTCATTAAAGGACAGAAAACATTATGGAAAGGGAGAAAATGGTGGTTAGTAGCATTTTCTTCTTTTCCCACAATGTTTTCAAAAGCCATTTTCCTCATGGTTGTTGCTGAGCCCTGGTAGAGTACATGACTTGTGAACAGTATCCCTAGCTTGGCAAAATTTCTTTCTGAGAATTGATGATAGTCACTGTGACAGGATTCATTCCTGTCATCGCTGATCCTTATTTAGGAGAAGGTTATGTGGGAAAGCAGCAAGTGGTTTGGGAAGAATATTGTGCGAAATACTGGTGAAAGAAACTCCTGGAAAGCATGGATTGGTGCTCTGACCACCATGATATAATGGAAGGAAACGTTGAAAATGGCGCTAAACATGGTTTGATTCCAAACAATACAATCCTTAGGGTTGTTAAAACTCAGGATTGTGTGGTAGAGTCAATATAAACAAGAGGGCCATGATGGCCCTGGGTCGCTCACCTTAGTAGAGTGCCTGAAAGGTTTTTCTTTAATTTGACCATGTGACCTAGTTTTTGACCGCAGGTGACCCAATTTCAAACTCATATTTCATGAAGACAAACATTCTGACCAATTTTCAAGTCAATTGAGCAAAAAATGTGGCCTCGAGTGCCTTAAAGATATTTCTTTAATTTGACCTAGTGACCTAGATTATGACCCAAGGTGACCCAAATTTGAACTGGTCATTGACTATATCAAAAGAAACATTTTAACCAATTTTCAACTCAAATGAATGATAAATGTGGCCTCTAGAGTGCCCACTAGCTATTTCTTTAATTTGACCAAGTGACCTAGTTTATGACCCCAGTTGACCCAAATTCAGACTCATGTGAGATTTTACAAAGACAAACATTTTGACCAATTTTCAAGGCAATTAAGCAAAGAATGTGGCCTCTAGAGTGCCCACAAGGTATTTCTTTATTTTGACCTAGTGACCTAGTTCATGGTTCCAGGTGACCCAAATCCAAACTCATCTGGTATTTCATCAAGACAAACATTCTGGCCAAATTTCAGGTCATTTGAGCAATAAATGTGGACTTCAGAGTGCAAACAAGGTATTTCTTTAATTTGACCCAGTGAACTAGTTTATGACCCAAGTTGACCCAAATTAATCTTATGTGAGACTTTATAAAGACAAACTTTCTAACTAATTTTCAAGGCAATTGAGCAAATAATGTGGCCTCAAGAGTGCCAACAAGGTATTTCTTTAATTTGACCTTGTGACCTAGTTTATGAGCCAAGATGACCCAATTTTGAACTTAATGAACTTGTTGCGCTTAGATGGGCAAACAAACTTAGAAGAGAATCACTACATACCAAATATCAAAGCTCTACGCCTTCCAGTTTTAAAGAAGAATTTTTAAGTTTTCCTTCATTGTTCCTATGTTCAAACTTGTGACTCCCGGGGCTGGGCCAGTTTTGACCCAGGGGCATCATATGAACAAACTTGGTAGAGGTCCACTAGGAAATGCTACATACCAAATATCAAAGCTCTACACCTTGCCGTTTAAGAGAAAAAGAAATTTAAAGTTTTCCTTCTTTGTTCCTATCTTCGAACTTGTGACCCCCGGGGCGGGGCCAGTTTTGACCCAGGGGCATCATATGAACAAACTTGGTAGAGGTCCATTCTGAGATGCAACATACCAAATATCAAAGCTCCACACCTTTCGGTTTCAGAAAAGAAGAATTTTAAAGTTTTCCTTCTTTGTTCCTATGTTCGAACTTGTGACCCCAGGGGCTGGGCCAGTTTTGACCCAAGCAGCATCCTTGGAAAAAACTTGGTAGAAGTCCACTAGGAGATGCTACATACCAAATATCAAAGCTCTATGCCTTTCCATTTAAGAGAAAAAAAAAATTAAAGTTTTCCTTCTTTGTTCCTATGTTTGAACTTGTGACCCCCAGGGCAGGGCCACTTTTGACCCCAAGGGCATCATATGAACAAACTTAGTAGAGGTCTAGTAGGCGATGCTACATACCAAATATCAAAGCTCTAAGCCTTCCAGTTTCAGAGAAGATGATTCTTAAAATTTTCCTTCTCTATTCCTACGTTCGAACTTGTGACCCCCGGGGCAGGGCCAACTTTTGCCCCAAGGGTATCATATGCACAAACTTGGTAGAGATCCACTAGAAGATGCTACATACCAAATATCAAAGCTCCATGCCTTCCTGTTTCAGAGAAGAAGATTTTTAAAGTTTTCCTTCTTTGTTCCTATGTTGGAAATTGTGACCCCCGGGGTGGGGCCAGTTTTGACCCCAGGGGCATCATATGAACAAACTTGGTAGAGGTCCACTAGGAGATGCTACATGCCAAATATCAAAGCTCTACTCCTTCAAGTTTCAGAGAAGAAGATTTTTAAAGTTTTCCTTCTTTGTTACTATGCTCAAACTTGTGACCCCCGGGATGGGGCCAGTTTTGACACCAGGGGCATCATATGAACAAACTTGGTAGAGATCCACTAGGCAATGCTACATACCAAATATCAAAGCTCTACGCCTTCCAATTTCAGAGAAGATGATTTTTAAAGTTTCCCCTCTTTGTTCCTATGTTCGAACTTGTGACCCCCGGGGCAGGGCCAGTTTTGACCCCAAGGGCATCATATGAACAAACTTGGTAAAGGTCCACTAGGAGATGCTTCATGCCAAATATCAAAGCTCTACGCCCTCTAGTTTTACAGAAGATTTTTAAAGTTTTCCGTCTTTGTTCCTATGTTGGAAATTGTGATCCCCGGGGCGGGGCCAGTTTTGACCCCAGGGGCATCATATGAACAAACTTGGTAGAGGTCCACTAGGAGATGCTACATGCCAAATATCAAAGCTCTACGCCTTCAAGTTTCAGAGAAGAAGATTTTTGAAGTTTTCTTTCTTTGTGACTATGCTCAAACTTGTGACCCCCGGGGTGGGGCCAGTTTTGACACCAGGGGCATCATATGAACAAACTTGGTCGAGGTCCACTAGGAGATGCTACATACCATATATCAAAGCTCTACGCCTTCCAGTTTCAGAGAAGATGATTTTTAAAGTTTCCCCTCTTTGTTCCTATGTTCAAACTTGTGACCCCCGGGGCAGGGCCAGTTTTGACCCCAAGGGTATCATATGAACAAACTTGGTAGAGGTCCACTAGGAGATGCTTCATGCCAAATATCAAAGCTCTATGCCTTCTAGTTTTACAGAAGAAGATTTTTAAAGTTTTCCTTCTTTGTTACTATGTTGGAAATTGTGACCCCTGGGGTGGGGCCAGTTTTGACCCCAGGAACATCATATGAACGAACTTGGTAGAGGTCCACTAGGAGATGCTACATGCCAAATATCAAAGCTCTATGCCTTCAAGTTTCAGAGAAGAAGATTTTTAAAGTTTTCCTTCTTTGTGACTATGCTCAAACTTGTGACCCCAGAGGCGGGGCCAGTTTTGACCCCAGGGGCATCAAATGAACAAACTTGGTAGAGGTCCACTAGGAAATGCTACATACCAAATATCAAAGCTCTGCGCCTTCTAGTTTCAGAGAAGAAGATTTTCAAAGATTTTGCTTTTTTTTTTTTTCCTTTTTGTTGCCATGGCAACAAGAGTTGTGGGTGGAATTCAATTCTTTGAACAATTTTGGTAAAGCTTCACCCAAGGAACATCCCTGCCAAGTTTCATCAAGATTGGCCCAGTGGTTTAGGAGAAGAAGATGTTTAAAGAAATTGTTGACGGACGAAGGACGCCTGACATAGGGCGATCACAATAGCTCACCTTTAGCACGTTGTGCTAAGGTGAGCTAAAAATATTACCAGAACTTAATTCTCTTTTTTGTGCATCCATCTCCTCTTCGACCTCAGTTAGTTTTCTCTGTAACTTGCGTTTGAAGGATTCAAATTCCTTCCTCTCCTCGTTCAACTCACCATCTTTAGTGCTGAAATATTTTATGTGCATGACTTCATTAGGGTTGAATCACCAATCCACTTTTTAAAGTGAATCATTCACTCTTCACATGCTTAATACCAATGAGGGGACAGCAGTGGAAAATTTTGTGGGGGAAAAGAGTACATGGCTGTTACACATAATAATTGCTCCTTTATCTACAGTGTTTACCAGGCTGTTGAAAAAACTGACACATGTCCTTACCTTCAAATATTCAGCTGTTGTATAATTTGTAATAACTTTTGGCGACAATAAAAATAGTCTATATGGTAAAAGTTTAAATCACTAAATGACAGGGTTTTCCTTTGGCAACAAAAATAGGGGGTCATTGTGACCCCTTAGTCATAAATAATGGGGGTCATTCTGGACTTTGAGGGGGTCACAAAAAATGTAATTAGGTTAAACATTAAAGACTACTATGTATGAAACAAAGTGTTTTTTTGTGTTTCTTATTCATCCCAAAGCTTTAATATAACCAATTTATGAATTACTGAATGATGTAAGATACATTGTAACATTAGGGATTCTCTGTATAGAGGGGCTTACAGTCTAGATAACATCTTTTTCATAGAGTATCTTGTGTATGCTTTATCAAGAGCCTGGTCTTAACAGGCAAAAAAATGCTCTAGCTGCAGACAAGCTGTCATTTATTTACGTAATTTGAAGGGCATCAATGTGACCACAGTGTTTTGGGGACGCACGTTAGAGTTGAATTGCACAAGTTGGTGCAGCCACTCTCTGTTGGTAAAAGGGTTATTGTGTTTAATTGATACAAATAGCTTGCTGTCGGCCAGATTTGATAACCTCTATTTTGTGTTTTTTTTTAATAGGGAGTATCCATCCGACAACAAACTACTTTCACCAATTAAACGGCCGATTCCTGAGTTTTGATACGCGGGTCGCATTCATGCCACCGTTTTCGATGAACAATTAAGCATAGATCTAGGTCTTTCGCCAATTTTCACTAGACCCTCGTGGCCTTCAAATATTTTTCTCATTACTCGAACCAGGCGATCATCACCCGATCGTTGTTCAAGGTCTATTTTCCTTGCAGACAGCAGGAATGATGCTAATTTTGCCTGAGCCATATTGTTTTCATTAGAGATTGACTGGTTTTGTTTAGACGAGTTTAAAGACCAACCGTATTCTCGTAAAATCGATACACAGTCTACAGTTTCGTCCCATTTTCTTCTCGTACTTAAGCTTTCTTATGTACTTGCGATGTAACTTTGTCAGTAGCAAAGACGATCGTGAGTAACCTTTATTGAATTTGTGCGTCCACAGTGACGCACTATTGAAAAAAATACGGGTCATTTTCCTTAAAAATGCGTCAAAACGCACAAAATCGTGCGTCAAGGAAAACCCTGAAATGATGTAATGTACATGCTAAGAATGTAATATAAATGCTAACAACACAATCATGAGAGTGAATTTCCTTCAAAGGTTTGTATTTTAAAGAAGTCTAAACCACTTTTATATACTGAACATGTCCCTTAACTATTTACCATATTACATAGTTTTGGACGGGTTCATATTGAAAGCCTTGGCAGACAAAACATAAAATGCTATCAACACAATCATAAGAGTGAATTTCCTTCAAAGGTTTGTATTTTAAAGAAGTCTAAGATGATGAAATATGTCTTTGGAAGAGTAGAAAACCAGCATTTCCTCCTCTTCCCACGTTTTCTACCCTACCAATGACGAATTTCATCATTTGAGCCACACTTAAATTGTCTTCTGCAAATGCTTTGAATTTGGACAAGTCTACATTTTTGTCGTGTGGTAAAGAGTTAAAAGTATTTGTAGACAATATATTAAATGACACTCAAATTATGAGATTCAACTTCAAAAAGGTACAAAATATTGTGATAAAGGGGAAAATACACAAGTTACTGAGTGGCACTCTAAGGATTAACCCCTAAGCTGCTAAGCACGACTTAAGGACCTTTTGCAGACAGTGTAGATTAAGAACAAAATGTGTAGTCTGATCTTGGATCTACACTGTCCAATAAGGAGATATCCCCCCCCTCCAAAAAATCCCCCCCCCCAAAAAAAAACAAACAAACAAACAAAAACAAAACAACTTCGAAATAGCAAAACATGAATTTATCATCGGCTGTAAAGTTTCATTTACTTATTTAGCAGGTTAAGAATCACATATCACACCAGATACATGTACACATGTACTAACTTTTTATAACTGTCTATTTCTGTCTGTTTCTCTCTAATCCTAGCCTGGTAATGAAGCTGTAGTTCTTCTCTAGATGTCTGCTCACACTTTAGCTGTGTTCGTAGTTCATCTATTTGTATTTTGCACTCACTGATTTCTACACTCTTTACATTTAACTGTGCTCTCAGATCTGGTGAAAAAACATGAGCTATGCTCTGTGGAAAGGGGGTTTAATGCATCTGCAAAAATTGTCGATGCAGGTCAGCCCACACAGGCTGACCTGGGCCCAAACCTTTTGCTACTAATCAATTTTCTGTATGTCAAAGGACCAGTCTACCTCTTGATTCAGTCATTTGTACGATAAAATGGACTTTATGGATCCATGATCATGTGATGAAATGCTTGGTATCATGCATCATGGAGATGCATTAAGCCCCCTCTTGCCACAGCATGGCTCATAATTATGAAATACTGTTGGCTGTCTTTGCTTAACCCATTACAACACAATCCAGAATTTTAATGACCCTGAGAAATTAGACTTCTGAAAACATTGTGGGATAGGAAGAATATGCTGGTAACCAGCATTTCTCCTTTTCCAACAATATTTTCTTACCTTTCAGAAACAAATCCAATCATTTGAGCCACTTTTGTCTTCTGCAAATGCTTTCAATTTGGGCCTGTCTAAAATTTTATGATGTGATAAGGAGTTAACTCTTTCAGCACCAAACAGATGAGCCATGCTCTGTCAAAATGGGTTTTAATGCATCTCCATGATGCATTATACCAAGCGACTCATTGCATAATTATGGATCTATAAATCTGTTTTGTCAAACAACTGTTCAAATCTTGAGGTAGACTTGTCCTTTGACATCCAGGAAACTGGTCTATAGCAAAAATGTTTCAAACCAGGTCAGTTTAAGTGGACTGCTCAGGCTGATATGAATCTCAATTGTAATTGCTGATACATTAAACCCCTTTTCACAGAGCATGACACATATGAATTCAACCTGTTTCAATAGCTCAAAATAGAATCCACTGAAACTCACAGATTTTGATCTCATTACATGATCAAACAAGTGGATGGTACAAATCTTACAGAGGATAACCTGGCTGCGATGCTTGTAACATAGGAATTGTAAACATGCAGTTCCCATGAAAACATTTACAAGCCCACATTCTTTTAACCCTTTATGACAAAATCAAGAGTTTTAATGACCTGAACAAAAACCCTTTTAAAAACATTGGGGGTAAAGAAAATGCTGGTAACCAGCTATTTCTCCTTTTCTATGCTTTCTACCCTTCCCAAAATGAATTTCAATTTTTAAGTCATGTTTATTTTGTCGTCTGCAAATGCTTCAAATTTAGACAAGTCTAAAATCTTATTGTTTGGTAAAGAGTTAAATAACAGCAACAAAAAAACTCTGTAAGCAGTTATGTTATCAGTCTCCCTGGTGTGTTTCATATGACAACAGCTTATCATCGGTACATCATGACAGGATACAAGAAATACAGGCCTATACTACAGGAGCCTGTATACACCAACCATTTCAAATTGCGTCCGTACTCCAATACTAAATTAAAGAAGTAACATGATTTCTCACTAGCTTAACCACTTGGTTATGCCAATCAGATTTAGAACACTCTAGAAAATTAGACTAGGAATTTTATTAATCCTCTACCACGCAATCCCAACTTTTAATGACCTTGAGAAAAAGGCTTTAGAAAACATTATAGAAAAAGGAGAAAATTCTGGTAACCAGCATTTTCTCCTTTTCCCACAATGTTTCCTTCCCTTTCTAAAACGATTTCAACCATTTGCGCCAAATCTAAATTGTCATCTATAAATGTTTTAAATTTAGAATGTCCAAAATTTTGTCATCTGGTAAAGAGTTGTGAATGGTTGGTGAATATGTGCCCTGATGGGTACATGTAAATACCTGAGAAAGTAGTATCATATCTGTCTAATTCTTGGTCTCTCTCAGCCAACAGTTTCAAATTGTACTTGAAGTCTTCCTTTAGCTTCTGAAACTTGGCTCTCTCTTCAGATAAAACTTTTTCCTTTTCCTGACAAGCTGTTTCTAATGTCCATATTCTGAAAAATACAGTGGAATTCCAAATGAAAAAAGCTCAGTTTATATACCATTTCTTTACTCGGACTACCTTTTTTCAGACTTTTTTGTAATCTGGAGATTAGAATATATGCAAGTTTAGATGTTCCTACCAACTGCCACCAGCAGACAACTGTAACATGCAACAGCTTGGTCACCCAGCCAAGCACTTGCCACAATGAATGCTGCATTGCCATTAGAGAGAAACAGGCACCAAACTGTATCGCTGTAAAAGCTAGCTCAACTGCAAGGCAGGTTTTAACCGTTTGAGTGCCAAAAAAAGACAAAGAATGCATATATCTGGTCTTTAAATATGAAAATAATTATGATTTGGTGGCTGCTTTTGTCTATAGTGTTTAAGACATGCTGACAGTGTATATCAAAGATCAGAGTGCACGTCTATAACTATTTCATTTGCGGTTGCATCCTTCAATAAAAAAAAAAACCTGGCTGGGACAATGTTCTGTGCTGCACAAAATTGTTTTAATTTACTTTTCTTAATGTCTACAACCTACCTCTTACTTTCAAGTCCTGGGGCTGGGAGGAGAAAATGCTTGTAGCCAGCATTTCCTCTTTTTGCCAAAATGATTTCTATTTCACCACTTGAGCCACAATTTATATGTCATCTGCAACCGCTTTCAATTTCACCAGGTCTAAAGTATTATTGTTTGGTAGAGTTAACCAATCATCATACAGGCTGCAGAATTCTGCCAAAGATTATTCAGACAGGGGATAGTTGTTGTTCCATAAACCGGCAGAAATAAGGGACACTTTCAAAATTAGTGAGATAAATTTGAAAGATATAAAGATCCACAAGTGCACATCATTATGGGAATTTTTTGTTATTCATTTGAACAATTTACCAGGATCTCCCCTTGGCAAAACACCAAGACTATGTCCAGGCATACCCAAGTTGCTAGAAGAAGTGACAGAAAGTAAATAAAATTACTGGAAGAAAAAGAAAATTACATCTCTTTAATGAACCCTTATGGAGCTTAATTCAGATTTAATTGCTAATGAAAACAAAATAGATCAGGATAAGACTGCCAAGAGCTTGCAGTCTGATCTTTGACCTATACGGTTTGCTACATCTTTAGAACTTAGAATTTCCATTTCATTTATGAGCATTGCAAGAAATTTTGGAAAGGCAACAATTTTTCTTCTTCTTTTCATTTCATATTTTACCACTTAAAATCTTTACCTACGTACAAAATCTTCGGCTTTCCAAATTGAAAGCATCTACAGATGCCAAAATCAACATGACTCAAAATTTGAGATATTTCCTTATAAGGGTAGAAAACATTGTGGGAAAAGGAGAAAATGCTGATTACCAGCATTTTCTCCTTTATCACAATGTTGTTGGAGTCCTTTATATTCCAAACGGTAGTTAAAACAGGGAATTGTCTGGTAAAGGAAACGACCCTGAAACAGAAGCCTTTTAAAATATTGTGAAAAATGGAGAAAATGCTGGTAACTAGCATTTTCTCATTTTCCCACATTGTTTTCTACCCCATCAAAAACATAAATTATCATTTGAGCCACATTTAATATGTCTTCTGCAAATTGCTTCAATTTGGTTGAGTCTAAAATTTTGTCGTTTGGTAAAGAGTTAATTTATTACCTCTGATCTGTAACTTCCTTCCATTCTTTCTCTTTCTGTGCAGCAATTTCCCTCCAGTGGTCTAATTCACTTGCCCCACCATCCATCTTAGTAACCTTCTATTTGAAATTTCAGTTTATCTCTTTTTCCACGATATTAAGAATACATCTTCTTGATATTTTCATTTATTTGTATATAAATACCATAAATATTGCCAATTCTCTACAAGATAATACTGCAGGTCTATACAAGAGTATGTGTGTCTGAACAGGAGTCAGGGAGTGTTTATCTATTTCTATAAAAATAATTTCTTCACTTAGAGCTATGTTGTGGTTATTCCTGACATTGTATCTACGTCAAAGTACCTAGAACATGGATATATCTGTATAATCCTGGGACTTTGAAGGACTTTACCATTTTGGGGGAATAATGCAAGAAACATGCAGACTAAATATTGGAAATATGCAAGTCCTGTGGTTTATACCATTTCAATATTCATTCTGCACATTTCTTGCACTATCCCCAAAAGTATCAAGCAAAGATCCATCAAGGGAGTTCCAAAGATTATGCCAATATTCCTGTATTATTGATGACAGAAAGAAATCTAACTCTTTGAACCCCATAAGTTGATTAATTTGTGCTTCTCCCATGGCTAAATTTCAAACTGATATGCCAAAAACAGAAATGGAGAAAAAATACCTGGCTATTTCCATAAATGTTTTTATATCGTATATATCCTGTATGGTACATGAATCAAACAAAATAACAATTCATCTGTTTGAAATTTCAATCCATTAGTGTGGTTAAAATATAAATTCTCAATAAAATTAATGTATGGAGTCCAGTACACAAAAAAGTTCTCTTCAACTTGCTTTTAGGTCGTTCTGTTTTTTACCTTTCAACCTTAGAAGATAGGTACGAAAAGATAATAGGACGAAGCAAAATTCATGTCTCGGCTTGTTTTGATGTACAAATACTACAAAAAAGTTTATATAAATCACATTGCAGATGGGATTACATGCAGTGGATGAAGACTGGGAGGAAAATATAGATGTAATATAATTTAAAAAAAAAATTATTTCTTTAAACCTGCACATAGTTTTTTTCTATCCGGTGAATTAACCATACGACAGAAGATAGATCGCTCCTCCTACTGGTATGCAGTCACTTCGTACCATAACCATTTCGTACCATTTCGTTTATAACCATTTCGTACTATAGATTTACCATTTCGTACCATAAATTTACCATTTCGTACCATAGCCTTACCATTTCGTACCAGGGTAGAACCTTCTCATACTATGACCTAACATGTAATTTAATGTGACAAAAAGTGGTATTTAATATATTTACTTGGTATAGACCAATGCTTTGGACCTTTATTATGTTATTTACGGGATATTATCACGAATCAATTTAAAGAATCAGTATGCGATTGAGAAGATAGGTGTTTGGTGTGTTTGTCCGTAATGTTTGTCGCAAGTTGGATAATCAGAATTAGGAACAAACTGATCATATTAAATTGAACAATTAATCAAAGAATTATAATTGTTTGATTACCTTTCATTGTAAATTGTCTATTTCCTTTTTGTCTTCTTTTTTGTATGTTTGTTTATGGGTATGTTTTGAAATTAGGTGGGCCTTGTATGATGCCACGACAGGGACAGGGTCAAATGTCAAGGTCAATATGACGATTTTTTTTTCTTGTAAATACATCATTTTGCACTATATTCATTTACTTAAATTACACACCTTACAAAAGCAGTTCGTTTTTCAACAACTCTTATAGAAACTGCTATGAAATCATCTTTGGAAAAGGAGATAATCAGAAAATGTTATTGGCATAACTTCTTGAATAAATATCTAACTTGAATAAATAGCGGGGTTTTTTTTTTGGGTCTTCTTCTTCTAATATCTTCATAGTGAAAGTTTTTCTTAGTCGAAACTTTGTCATAGGTCTCAAAAAAGCATGGTACGAAATGGTATGACTATGATACGAAGTGGAAAAATTATGGTACGAAATGGTATAAACTATGGTATGGTGGCATACTTCTGCCATGAGATACGAGATAGCTATCATGATAATTTTAGAAAAGTATCACAATAAATAAAAGTTTCCTGGAAACTTTTTCGAGATAGTGAAAAGTTTCCTGAAAAAAATATCACGATAAACTTAATATTTTATCGCAAAATTTTTCAATTGTGCACGGAGCTGACATTCGAGATAAAATTATCGTGATAGTTCTATCTGTTTCTCGATATCTATAAATAGCAAATTTTATCATTTGGATGAACTCGGTAGTTTTTGACTTCACAAGATTGCAGTAAGTAAAAATTCGAATCATTAACAATTATACCTTATTGGTAAATTTTGACAAGACTGGAAATGAACAGAAGTCTGTAAAATCACAAAGACGACTCGAAATGCCTCCTACGAACAACTTTAAAACCATTTAGGGACAAGCAGAATTCATGAGGTTGAAGACGAAGGTGTTCCGAAACAGTATCTAATTATAGATACTGTGAATGTCAGTTATGGGCATGATAGCAAAAATAATCATGATAACAGTTAGAATTATCGCGATATTTTTATCGTGAAAATTTTTTTTTATCTAGATAATATTTCCAGGAAACTTTGTTTTATCACGATAATTCTTTTAAAGTATAGCAATAGCTATCTCGTATCTCGCGGCAGAAATATGCCACCATACTATGGTACGAAATGGTAAAATAATGGTACGAAGTGACTGGTACGAAATGGTTATGGTACGAAACGCCCGTAATTCCTCCTACTGATGTCACGTGACCCGCGGATCTAAAAACCTAGACAAACATTACCCAGACACGAGGGTTTAGCTAGGAGACATATATGCATGTTACCAGAAGATATTTTAACACGAAATAATTGTTCAAGATAAAATAAGCATGGGAAAAAAATGAGAAAAGGTAGTTACATCTTTTGGATTTAGGTTTTTCGAAGTTTCATAGGTGAAAATTGAAATAGAGGCTGTTTATTTCGAAGTCAGTTGACTTACACCTCTTAAGCCATTTACATTTGATAATGTAGGTATAATACGTGTACATGTAACTCGTGCTTCCAAAATATTTCTTAAGGTCATTTGTCTTCAAATGCAATTCATCTTTTACCTGTACAAAAATAAGCTTTTTCAAAGTTCAGACTTCAATAACAGAGATATATGCTTCAATAATTTCACCACAAATTGCAAGACTATTACATTACCAAATGAAATACATATGTTTTTAACAGGGTGATATGATTACCAGGTGTTTGAATTGAAATTAGAAAAAAAAAAAAAAAAAAAAAAAAAAATAAACGTTAACAAATGATAGTTTTACCAAATTGATTTTTTCAAGTTCGAGGGAAAAACCCGAGGTGAAGAATAAAAAGAATAAAAATATGAATATATTTCTAAGCACTCGCCTATGGAACGCCTTCACTGTCTTACATGATAATTTTTTTATATATAAAGATAATCAATGATTATACACAGATAAAACATGAACATATGGATATATAACTCCATATATGCAGATAAAACATTAATATATAAATATATAGCTCCTTTATATGTAGATAAAATGTCAATATATGAATATAAGACTTCATTATATAAAGATAAAACATTTATGTATAGACATATAACTTCCTTATACAAATATAAAAGAATAAGATATGGATATACAACTCCACTATATGTAGATAAAACATTAACATATAAATATATATTTGCTTTATATATAGATGAAATGTCAATATATGAACATAAAACTTCATTATATAAATATAAAACAATAATATATAAACATAAAATTAATATATATAAAGATAAAAGATTAATATATATAGATATAACTGTCTATGCTTTAGATAAAACTATATTACATAAAGATATAATTTCATTATATGAACATCCGCAGATAAGATATGGATATGTAACTCCACTATATGTAGATAAAACATTAATATATAAATATATAGCTCCTTTATATATAGCTAAAATGTCAATATATGAATATAAAACTTCATTATATAAAGATAAAACATTTATGTATAGACATATAACTTCCTTATACAAATATAAAATAATAAGATATGGTTATACAACTCCACTATATGTAGATAAAACATTAATATATAAATATATATTTGCTTTATATATAGATGAAATGTCAATATATGAACATAAAACTTCATTATATAAATATAAAACAATGATATACAAACATAGAATTAAAATATATAAAGATAAAAGATTGATATATGTAGATATAACTGTCTATGCTTTAGATAAAACTATATTACATAAAGATATAATTTCATTATATAAACATCCGCAGATAAGATATGGAGATATAACTCCACCATGTGTAGGTAAAACTTTAATCCGCCGATACATGGACGTAAAAAATCGATACACGTGGTCAACTTTTCATTATATGCAGATAAAACATCATTATATTATATAAAGTAGATTCTTTTCACCTGAAGATTTTTAGTATGGCACCGTTCAAGTTTTGCGCGAAACCATCGTACCCGCTAAAACATCCTGTATGACAGCTCGGAAACCCGCAAAGAAATGTGTACATCAGTGAGAAATGGCCAACGGAGAAGGGTTAGGAGAAGTTCGCAGTGTTCTTAGATCTGCGGGGCTAGATAGTCTCTCTCAGAATTTCAAGAGGGAGAAGATTGACACACTAACTGTATGCAAATCTTTATCCAATCGAGATTTGGACAATCAAATCTAGTAAACTGTTCAGGAAAAGCAGCCATTTGATGACTTAGTATCGTTTTCTGATCAGCAAAGTCCACATTATTAGTCAAATTTCTTTGAAATTTACTGAGATGGTTTAAAACAAGGCATAATGAAAGTTTGAAACAAAAATTGGCCTGGATTCCAAACATTCAGATTTAAGAAATTTCATTTCAATTTTTTCACTGCTTGTTCAATTCACAATGCCTACATATGCTGTCTTAATGGGTTCAAGCCCAGTTGCAAGAACCCATTTATATGTTTTTTTTTTTAGCTCACTTGAGCACGTTGTGCTCAAGGGGAGCCTTTAGGATCACTCGGTGTCCGTCGTGCGTCGTCAACAATTCTTTAAACATCAACTTCTCCTAAACCACTGGGCCAATTTGGACAAACTTGGCTGGAATGTTCCTTGGGAGGTCCTCTTTAAAAATTGTTCACAGAAATTGATTCCGTCAAAAACTCTGGTTGCCATGGCAACCAAATGGAATTTTATAAGAAATTCTTTAAAAATCTTCTTCTCTGAAATTGTTGGCCAGATTTTAAAATAATTTCACAGAGATGTTCCTTGGGTGACCCTTTTCAACAATTGTATGCGAAATTTTGATCCGTCGAGAAACATGGCTCTGGTGAATGGGGGCTACTTGCACTACAGGGAAATGAAGAAATTCTTAAAAATTATTCTTCTCTGAAACCGCCGATCAGATTTTGAAATAATTTCACAGAGATGTTCTTTGGGTGACCCTTTTCCAAAAGTGTTCGTGAAATTTTGATCCGTCATGAAACACGGCTCTGGTGAGTGGGGGCTACTTGCACTATAGGGAAATGAAGAAATTCTTAAAAATTCTTCTTCTCTCAAACGGCTGGTCATATTTTGAAATAATTTTACAAATATGCTCCTTGAGTGACCCTTTTAAAAAACTGTTCGTGAAATTTTGATTCGTCAAAAAACATGGCTCTGGTGACTGGGATCTACTTGGTCTATATGGAAATGAAGAAATTCTTGAAAATTCTTCTTCTCTGAAACCCGTTGTCAGACTTTAAAGTAATTTCACAGGTCCTTGGGTGACCCTTTTCAAAAATTGTTCTCAAAATTTTGATCCGTCGAGAAACATGGCTCTGGTGAATGGGGGCTACTTGCACTATACGGACATGAAGAAATTCTTGAAAATTCTTCTTCTCTGAAACGGCGGTCAGATTTTAAAATAATTTCACAGAAATGTTCCTTGAATGACCCTTTTCAAAAAGTGTTCAGGAAATTCTGATGGGTTAAGAAACATGGCTCTGGTGAATGGTGGCTACTTGCACTATACTGAAATTAAGAAACTCCTAAAAATTCTCTTTTTCTGAAACTGCTGGTCAGATTTTGAAAGGACTTTTACAGGTGACCTTTTGAAAATTGCTTGGCAAAACAATTATTTTGATTCCGGTGTTTCAATACCTGAAAAAAAATGGCTATGGTCATCTCAAAAATTCAGGTGAGCGATCCAGGGCCATCTTGGCCCTTTTGTTTTCTTTTTGCATCACGAATTCATAATGTATGCTTGCATAAACGCAAAATCTCTGCCAGGAGAGCGAATTCAGGCCCTTTTAGTTATTTTGTAGACAAGCAAGTTCTATTTAATAATGGTTATGTTCAGTCTTGTGTTGATGACAGAAAAAATAAATAATTTACACAAATAGAGAGTATTGTGCGTTGTGTGTATACTTGCAGTTCTCCCTTTTTACTAGCTCAAATTGAACACAAAGTGCTCAAGGTGAAGTTTAGTGATCATGCCATGTCCATAGTCTAGGCATCAACAATTACCCAGGGGCCACATATTTTGTCAGATACATATGAAACGTGGTCAGAATGTTGTGTCTTGACAGTATCTCGAACAAGATCGAGATTGGGTTTCAATGGGTCAAAATGTAGGTTATTTGGTCAACTCGTACAGAAACCTTGTTTGAACTCTAGAGGCCACAGTTGCAGTCAGATATCAACGAAACTTGGTCAGAATTTTTATCTTGATGACATAATACATGAGTTTGAAATTGGATCATGTCTGGTCAAAAAGAGGGGCATGTCCGGTCAAAAAGAGGGGCACTCGGACAAATCTCAGAAAACCTTATGTGCACTCTAAAGGCCACACTTTCAGTCTGATACTCACAAGGCTTGGTGAGAACGTTCCTCCTGATAATTTCTGGTGGAAGTTCAAAATTGGGTTGTGTTGGGTCAAAATATGGGTCACTTGGACAAACCTAGGAAAAATCTAATGTGCATTTTTGAGGCTGTATTTCAGTCTGAGACTCGTGAAAATTTATCAGTGTTTAACTTGATGTTTTTTACAACCATGTGTCCAACTTCAGCAATCCTACATGACTTTGCTCAGTTGAGCTCTTCAGGGCCAAAGACCCCCATGTTCTTGATACACAAGGCCAGCCATAGGCAGTACCTGTGTGCTCATAGGGGTATAGCTTTTGGAAGATGTAGATGGATGATAAGATTGCATGTTTAATGCAGCAAAATTCTGATCCATAACGTCCCTATCAGCAGACTCGAATGACCCGAGCAGTAACAGGTTAAACATAAGTGTTAGTGAAAAAAATATCAGACGTGACATTATTATCCCTCAGGAAGAAATTGTATGGCGATACACCCATGTCTCAACTCCCAATTTGCATGTGACGGTGTCAACTTGTAAAATAACAAGTTATATTCTTGAAAAATTGGTCTGCACTGTGACCTGATTTATTATGATTGTGTGTTCTTTCCCACGGTTCATACCAAATATGTGGACCATATTACTCAGTAACAAAATTTTTTATCAGGACGAAGTATTTCTGTTGAAATATCGGATGCTTTCGGTTGGTGCATTTAATCTACCATCTGGGTACGATTGTCAAAGTCGTTAGCAGGTTTTACTTATCTAAGACTGTTGATCGGTTAGCTGCTAGAAAGAAGATGCAATAGCGCAAAACTTAGGTTCTGAAGATAGCCCATCTCACATCGAGATGACATGGGTTTCTTTTCCTCCAGCCCACGTGAAGATAAATTAATAATTTCAACTGACAATCACCTGTCATGTAAATGATAATGACGACTTACTAGGGTTTTAACCCCTTTGCCCATTGGTAGTTTTGTTTTGGAAAGACTTGCATGTGTTTTGCCAGTACATGCTGTCATATACTTGGGAGTTATCTCTTTACCAAAGGACAGAATTTTATATTTTTTGGGCTTATTTGAAAGCATTTGCAGAAGACAAAATAAATGTGACTGGAAAATTAATATTTTTGATTGGAAGGATTAGAAAACATTGTTTGAAAAGTGGAAAAATACTGGTTGCCAGCATTTTCTCCTTTTCCAGCATTGTTTTCATGTTGTTGTTGTTGTTGTTTTTTTTTTATCACAGGGTCGTTAAAAGCTGAGATTGTGTGGTAAAGGGTTAAGACACTTCCACCCTTGAAGGAGCAGACATAATAAGTCAAGAGATTGAAATATCCAGTTCATCAGTAATTTTAATTGATGTATATTTACCACTTTGGTGTATACGTGTACATGTAATAACTGAATTCATTACATCACCATGTTTATCTCAAAAGTTAACTCTTTACCATACATTACCGACTTTTAACAACTCCTAGGAAGAAGCCTTTTGAAAAAATTGAGAAAAGGACAAAATTCTGGTAACTAGCATTTTCTCCTTTTCCCACAGTGTTTTATCTGCTCCAACAAGGAAAAATTGTGACTTTTCTGCCACTTTGATCGGCCACATTTGCTTTCAATGCTAGGTAGCTTGGTCGTCTCCGTCTAATAACAAAGGGGTTGTGAGCTGCGGCAAATTTTCTTCCCGGCGATTTGAATCGCCTCTTGCGTCCAAGACGTGAAAAAGTATACTACTCAAAATTTGCTAAGGATCACTTTTTTCTAGTTAAATATTTCTGTATCTTGAGGAAATTACACAAGTATTTTTGTGTTTCCTAGAACTTTAGTGTTTTAGGTATTGAGATTTTGTTAAAGATTGAATGTTCCGGTGTTATTTTGAGAGTAAGGCTTACACGAAGGACGTAATGGTAAAAAATCAACATTTTCGGTCCTATCATGAAAATAAAGAAATCGAGTATTTCCAAAAATTTAGAAGTTTTATGCACTTTAATAGCGTGTGTGATGTCCCCGTGCTTCAATTACCGCCTGACAACGCCTCCGCATACTGCTGATAAGCCTCCTGATCTTATATTGTGGAATTTGATCCCATTCTTCAAGAAGAGCCTGTTTGAGCTCCTGTACAGATGCTGGTTGCACGGGGCGTGATGAAACAGCTGTCTGTAACATATCCCAAGCATGCTCTATTGGATTTAGGTCCGGGGATCTAGCTGGCCATTCCATACGGACGATTGTGGCTTGTTCGAGATATTGATCGGTAATGCGGGCTCTATGTGCACGCGCATTGTCATCCATCAGAATGAAATTTTCACCAACAGCACCTGCATATGGGCGAACGTAAACATCCAAGATCTCGTTTACGTACCTGAGAGCCGTCAACGTGCCGTTGTCAATGACGTGGAGGTCCGTTTTCCCCTGAGCACTTATTCCCGCCCAAACCATGACTGAGCCCCCGCCAAACCGATAATGTTCTGCCACACAAACTGGAGCAAAACGCTCATTTGGCATTCTCCATACCCTAGCACGTCTATCGGTAAAGTCCACACAAAACCTGGACTCGTCTGTAAACAGGACTGGGGCCCAGTCATTTTGGGTCCAAGTGACATGATCCCGTGCCCATGCTAAACGCATTTGCACGTGATATCGGGTCAACGGAACCCGGATTGCAGGTCCGTCTTGACCTCAGGCCGACATCATGCAACCGATTTCTGATGGTTTGGATACTTATGCGCACACCGGTAGCGTTCTGGAAGTCCCTACGTAACGTTGTTGCGTCGTCAAATCGGTGACGCCGTGCCTGAACCACTAGAAATCGGTCTTGAACCTCATTGGTTGAGCGTTCTCGCCCCCCAGCATGCAAATGCCTAATATTTCCGGTCGTAATAAACCGGTTCCACATTCTGGAGACAACACTCTGGGACACACCAAGGACATTAGCAACATGTCTTTGGGATAACCCAGAATGAAGCATCTCAATGCCCCTATTCATCTCATCTCGACTGAGATGGCGTCTTAAACGTCTATCTGCCATATTGAAATGGAAATCAATCTAAAATTTGTGATAACTTAGTTGAAAGTTCGCTAAATGTACCAACGCACTTGAAGATACAAGGCAAAATGAAACACGTTTTAGGGGGTATGTCTTTTCCCGAGCTCCTCGTGCGTAGTATACATGCCGAATCGACATGTTTGCTACAGGGTCATCAAGTCCGAATATTAACCTATCTTTATAAAAAAAATCTTTTTTTGAGTCGATTTGTTTTGAGCATTAAATCATTGAACGAAAAAGTGATCCTTAGCAAATTTTGAGTAGTATAATAAGTCGCTTTAATGGAAACTTGTGACATTGCCCATCTGAGAAAGCCAGGAAACACATACTTAGGTACAACAGCCACTGCGATAATGACCTAAGATGTTAAAAACCGAGATTAGACACCCAATATAAAGAAAACTAGAGAAATCAGTAAAGTTAATGAATACCCCCACCAACTCCATGTCCAGTATTGTCTACTTCATTTAACCTGATCTTGATCTTTATGCTGAGTATATAAGTATGTATACAAATAGAACTCTATTATTTAGGAAATTATATATAGGTACAGGTAAGCAATTCAATTCGTGCATACCATACGGGATATTTCTGTGACCATTCGGGACAAAACCAAAGGCAGCCCCGTGTGATGCGGAGGGTAATATTGGAATTTTAATATACATAAATGATGTTGACCTGGGTATGGTTAAATGAAGTAAATAATGATAACTCTGTCGCACAAATGCGCAATGCCAAAGTCCAAAATGTAAGAGAATTTTACACAGCTAATAAATACTTTTTAAGAAAAAAAAATTTTTTTTTGATACTTTGAAAAGCAACCTGAAATGGGCTCTTCCATTCCCCTCATGAAGCGGTGCACTCTGCTGACCAATGTTTCGTTTGATGAATCGTATGGATAAGTGCAAAACTCTTTAAAAAAAATGCTGACTTGATCAGTTCAACAGTTCCCTTTTTAAAATTTAACCGAAATCCTTCTATTTAACCCATTACCACACAATCCCTACTTTTGACGACCCTGAGAAAGAAGTCTTTAGAAAACATTGTTGGAAAAGGAGAAAATGCCGGTAACCAGCATTTTCTCCTTTTCCCACAATGTTTTCTACCCTTCACAAAACAACTTTCAAATTTTCAGTCACTTTTATTTTGTTGTCTGCAAATGCTTTTGATTTGGACAAGCCTAAAATATTGTTGTTTGGTAATGAGTTAAACTTGAGAAATACCATGGAGAAAGACTAGAAATACCATGGAGAAAGACGAATCAATAAAATACACAAGTGGGCCGTAACTCAGTAAGTTGAGTTCAGTATCTGAAAAACTGTCCGAGTATTTCGCCAGGCAAGTTTGTGTCTACGGACAGGCAGACGGCGGAACGGACGGACAGACAGACAGACAGTCATAGTAATTCCAGTATACCCCCTCCACTTCGTTGTGGGGAGTATAAAAAACGATTAACTCTTTACCAAGTGACATTTTTAGACTCGGCCAAATTTGAAGCATTTCCAGATGACAAATGTGACTCAAAAATTGAAATTGGTTTCCAGCAGGGTAGAAAACATTGTGGGAAAAGGAGAAAGTGCTGGTTACTGGCATTTTCTCCTTTTCCCACAATGTTTTTAAAAGGCTTCTATCTCAGGGTTGTAAAAACCAGGGATTGTTTGGTAAAGAGTTAAAGGATCATAACTCTGAATTATCATTCAACCACAAAAAAACATAAAATTTACACATCTTTGCTTGGTATTAAAATATCTCTAATTTTATTTAAAGTTTGATTGAGAAAAAATTACACATCTTTGCTTAGTATTGAAATTTCTTATTGAATTTGATTGAGATATGTCATACAGTACTAAAAAATAGTTCAGGCAAAGAATGCTCTGAAAATAAACAAAGGGGTCAAAACTTATCATAAAATCGTTAAACCATAAAAGGATTTAAATGTGCACACTTTTGCTTTTTATTGAAACTTCCACGAAATCCATTCAGTAGCTATTGAGAAATAGCTGGGACCAAAAGAAAAAACATCTAAAGGCCATAGCTCGTTGGCAAATCGTTCAACCATAACCAATATACAAATGTAGGTATTTGCTTTATAGATGAAAAACTGAAATTTGATGTAGAATCATTCCGTACTTATATAGAAAATACTAGGACAATAAAAAAATCATCACAGGGCTGTACCTCGATGGAAAATATTTATCCATAACAAAAACTTGTTTGGTACTGAAAGTTTCTATGAAAACTGATTTTAATCTGCCCAACAGCAATTGAAAAATATAGCACGCTAAATTTTCATAAGTTCATCAAGGGCCATAACTCGTTTGAAAATAATTAAAAAAGAAACAAATTATGATATGCACATCTTTGCTCCATTTTGAAACTTCCTATCAAGTGTGATTGAAATCAATGAGCCATAACTTATTGGAAAATCATTCAACCATAACCAAAAAAAAGTGTGCACATCTCCAAGTAAAATATATATTTGATCTCCATTTATGTCTGCATGAACTTTTCACTCTGAGTGAACGAGCATGCATATATAGGTGGAAATTGAAAATTGAATTTTAAAACCTCCGATTTGATGTTACTTCCGTAGATCGAACCAAATTTTTCTTTCTTTTCAAAATTTATCATGCCGTTGTTGCATGTATGCTTCTTTGTCATTCAATGGATGAACTGCTATGTAGTTCAAGTTGAAACAATAAAGTTCTGTTCTGTTCTATATCCTATACTTATGAGAAACAGCTTCAACAACAAACTTCATCACAGGGCCATAACTCATGAACTCATTGGAAAAGTCATTTAACCATAACCAATTATAATATGCACATCTTCACTAAGTATTGAAACTTCCTTTGACTTTTGATAGAAATCTGCCGAGAAGTTACTGAGAAATAGAGTACACACAAAAAAAAAAAAGCGCCATAACTCATTTGAAAATTATTCAACCATAACCAAATTAAAATATGCACATTTTTATATATTGGAACTTTCTGTGAAATTTGATTGAATTTTTTTAAATAGATATTGAGAAATAGCAGACAAAAAAATCATGAAAGGGCCATAACTAATTTGGAAATCATTTAGCAAAACCCAAATTATAATATGCACATCTTGAATTCATATTGAAACTTCCTATTCAGTTTGACAGAATTCTGTCCAGTAGTCATTGAGAATTCAAACATGACAAGTGAATTTGGCTCTGTAAACACAGTGCAACGAAATTGTGATAAAATCTACGCCATGCTATAAAGAGTGATGTCATTTTGTATAAAGTTAGTTATTCAATTATATATAATCTGCATCCGTGTTTTTCACTCTTAAAATGAAGTTGTTTTCCTTTCCTTAAGAGTTGGTCATGTTAGAATATTTTTTTTTTCATTGATTATCGTTCAATAAAACCACGCGAGTTATGAAGCTCAATGAATAAACCACTCCGGCTATCGCCAATGTGGATTATTTATTGTGTCTCCCAACTCACAACTGTGGTTTATTGAACGATAAAACTGAGATAGAAAGAAAATAATTTCTAAAATAGAGTGGACAAAAAAGCTACAGAAAAAATTGGTGACTCTTATTAAGCATGGAGGGAGGGTTATAATAGTCTACAATTGACAAAAATTTGACAAAATTGAAAATTTTTATTTCTAGCCTGTCCTACCATTTCCACAATATTTTCTACCAACATCCAGGTTAGGGTTTTTTTAACCTCATCTGAGCATGTAAACTATACAGCTCAACCCTTTACCATTTAATCCCGAATTTTAACGACCCCGAGATTTAGGCCTTTTGAAAACATTGTGGGAAAAGGACACAATCTGGTTACTAGCTTTTCCTCCTTTTCACAAAATGTTTTCTAGACCATCTGATACAAATCCCATCATTTGTTCCTAATATTTTGTTGTCTGGAAGTGCTCTCAAATTGGACCCATCTAAAATATTGTTGTTTGGGAAAAAGATATGGTAAGCTTTTGTCATCCTCTGTCAGTTTATTATTGAGTAGAAGATGTTTTAACTTTAGACAAATCTTCCCGCCAGGAATAAATTAACATACTTTGAAAAATTTCTCAAGAGTAATCCTCTGTGACTCTAGCCAAATAGAAGGTATTAATAATAATAAAAAGAACAAAGTTGCTATACTAAGAAAGGCAAGATGGGGGAAAAAGTAACACTGCCTACAATGTTTCCTTCACCTTAACCATAGAAATAGAAGGTATTGCTAATAATAAAAAGATAACAAAGTTGCTATACTAAGAAAGTCAAGATGGGGAAAAAAGTAACACTGCCTACAATGTTTCCTTCACCATAACCATATGATGCCAAAATTGTTTAAATGCAAAATATAATTGGGGTTATGTTAAAACATTGTGGGAAAAGGAGAATTGATAGTGACCACCATTTTCTCCTTTCCCCACAATCTTTTCTAACCTTTTGTAGGCAACTACAATTGTTTGAGCCATAGTTAGGTCTGTCGTTTCTAAGTGCATCTAAGTTTCACAATTTTAAGTTTGTGTCACCTGGTAAAGAGAGGTGTGCAAGCCATATCCTTCCGATAGACACGTCAGTCAGAGCAGTATGAAATGAGGAGGTGTACAGTCACGTGACAAGCAAAAAGTACCAATGCAAAATTTCGTACTTGATAGGGGTGTGCGTTTACAACAAATATGGCAAGTTTCATGTGCATAGCTTAATGTTTACTTATACAAACGTGGACATAACGAACGGAAGAGGCAAGGTCTTTCCCTTTCCCTCTTTGATCAAATCTGTAGCAGAACACACCGAAAAAAAAAGGGATAAATGTGTGACATTTTTTTTGATAAATAAAAATTATTCCAACATTGTAGTGAAAATATTGTGGGAAAAGAAGAAATTGCTCATAATGAGCAATTTCTTCTTTCCCCGCAATATTTTCAAAAGTAGTCTGCTGCAACGGCGCGAAAAGTCGTCTGCAACAGAGAAAGGGTTAAAGGCTTGAAAATACAGATTTATACAAAACGTCAATATAAAATTTTGTAATAGGCAAAATTTCAACCAAACCTCTTTCTGCTCAATTTATTTTATATAAGTGCTTGACGGGAACCTACGCTCATTTTGTACATCATGGCGTGCTATTAGACGCCTGTGACGTCTAATGATCGCTGCATTATAGGCTTATCTTATACCAGATGGCCGTCTTGGATCCGCCAAATGTGTATAAATACTTGTTGGATTGTATGCATATCATTTCATAGATTTTTAGGTCTTTTCATGTCTGACTTTATCTGCTGACGTCATCCGACATAGCACTAACGTTAAATATCGCCAAGCTACAAATTCAAAACGCAACACTTTACCCTAGGGCAATGAAAGAACTTTGTGTTTGACATGTTTCTTTGTTCTACACTTATCGTGCACCTCTGGCGTAACTTCGGGGAAAGTTGTACACTAATCATGCGGGGGAATTCTCTATTTACACGGTTCATAATCAAGGGAAATGATGGGACTCCTCTAAGTGGTATTGTCTTCCACGGAGGTATTCCCTAGCTTTATGTATGTTTGAGTTTCGTGTGTCGTCTACCTGTTTTACAGTTTACATCTTGCTACATAACCATGTCCTCGTCTCTCTTTCTCTGTCTATTTTTGGCGTTAGTGGATGTCCGTTGTATAAGTTGTAGTTCCTGCATGTACACTAGCCTACTATAATTAATCACACTATGAGTCAAATTACATATCGGGGATAAATTCGAACGACTTTGAAACATTAACTGCTTGTACTATTTCTTTTCATAGTCTGATCAATGGTTAAAATGCAGCTTTTGATTGTCATATCACTCGTTAAAATGCAACTAAATAGCATATTTGGCCGGCGTCACAAGAAATGGCCCTTCGGTATTTTTCGCCAAAAATAGTGCATGTACGTTAAAATGACTTTTGTACTTTTACATTTAATTCAAATTCAAATTCAAATAGTTTTATTAAGCATATATAAGGCCACCGGCCCAAAATACAAAAAAAAATCTGAAATGACATATATTTAGAGTGACTTTTAAATAGTAAATATTTGCGGAAGACATAGACCAAGAAAAGACCGCATATATCGTGCACTCTGATCCCGAATCCATATCGTTTGCTTGAACATACATACAAATAAGCTTTTGTACAAGGCATAGTTCAAGATCAGACTGCACGGAATATGCACTCCAATCCCGAATCCATATCATACTCTTGCACATACTTATGCATTGGCTTTTGTGGAAGGAATAGATAGAGATATATATAGATAGATAGATAAAGATATACTGTTATAAGCTCAAAAGGAAGTACGCTGCGTGATTTTGAGAAACGCGGTGGCTAATCAGGCTCTACACTGTTGAACCGACGGAAACTACCGAAGGGCCATTTTTATGTGACGTTTGCCATATAAGGGGTACAAATTCCATTTCTCTACTTAATATTTTTAAGAAATTATATAAATCAGTTTTTAGCTATAAATATTAAAACGCAACGACAGTTTCTGTGTTTTCATTAAGTTAATATCTGTTTAGCTGTTAGAAAAATGTCTATTCCGTGATTTTCGGACACCCAGTTCTGAGGACATTGTTCACGAAGCCGTCGCATCCGATTTTCATCAACAACAGTTTGAAGAGACGCAATTGCTGGTCTGTTATCTAGAGGCTCCATTTCATCCTCAGAAGAAAAATCTGCATCTATGTTTGGTAGATCATAATAAGCTTGAGCGGACAGATTGTCCATCATACCGGCAGTGTAAAGCCTCATAGGTGTTGAGTTCACTGTTCGTATTCTATGGTGATTCCACGCCCCTTGCCAGGTTTGTAACCTTTCATTTATCTTGGAAATAAATACGTGATGCAGTGCATACAAGTGGTTATCATTTAAAATGTCTAGCTGTCCCTCATCCTCCAAAAAGTAAAATAAGTCATAAAAGTAGGTCAAGACTCCGTCATATACGTCTCTCCATAGTCTTTCGATACGCTGATTGTGCGTACTTTTACCAGTTAACATACTTCCACGGCCTGCCCCGCGTGCATTGATCATGAAGTCGGCGACCTTTATGTTTTCACGACCTTGGTCTGATTTAACGCGGTCTGGAACTCCAAATTCAGAAACGCCATCCTTAAAGCATTGGAAAACCGTATCAGCTTTCTTGTTGTCAGCGCATTTGAGATATGTAACTAAACGGCTAAAGCCATCTACTCCTCCTATTATCACGAAATGCCATCGAATTAATTTATGGTTGCTGTCAATGTGCCATAGATTATTTGGAGCGGAAACATTATATGTTCGGCGCCTTAGTCTTCTTCTTTTACGTGCACGAATTCCATCTTCGTCTAATTGTTTCAGGCACTGCCGAAGTCTGCTTCGCTGTACCTGCATGATGTAACAACAGAAACAACAATAAGTAACAACAGAAACAACATAAAGCTTGATGTTTTATGTAGACACGGGCAGAGCATTAGAGTTATTTCAGCAAATTTATTTTCAAACAAGAGGACCATGATGGTCCTATATCGCTCACCTGAGTATATTTGTAACTTATATGGTTTATCAAGGGCAGGCTTTTCTTTTCAAATAAGGCATACCCTGGGGTTTGTCACTAGAAGATGTTTACAGATTTTCTTCTTTGTCTTTGGCCAGTGGAGCTAAAAACTGCTGCTTATCATCAATTTTTCTCTTCACAGTGACTTGTTCCCTTTTTGACTTGTGGTTTAACCCATTACCAGGTGACAAGTTTTGACTGGTCCAAATTGAAACAAATTGCAGACATTTTAAAGTGTATTTAAAATGAAAAATAAGTGCCATATAGGGTAGAAAAGATTGTGAGAAAGGAGAAATTGCTTCTTATAAGCAATTTCTCTTCTTCTCACAATGTTTTTCAGAGCTATATATCGTTAATTTGTCAAAATGCGGCATTGTGTGGTAATGGGTTAAGTAACATTAAATTTGTCGTATGCAATATCTTTCAATTTTGACCAGTCTAAAATTCTGTGGTTTGTCAATGGATTAATATGGTATTCTTTACCTTATTGTATTTTAATGAATCGTCATGATAATTATGGTTTCTAGACTTAACGTGATACATGCAGTCGATTCCATCTCATCGTTACCCTGATAGGATTCTGTTGTACGTAGCGAAATCCCCAATAACTAGCCTTGTTCCATATAACCAAATTAGAAGCCAAGAAATGAACACATGGAACACGCTGGTAAGATCCCATCTGTACATAGTGTTGTATTTTAGTTTGTTTGTTTGTATGAGGTTTTAAGACCACTTTCAACAGTATTTCAGTTATATCTCTGCGGCTGGTGCACCTTATTATGAATTCCTGTTGTTTCTCACACCAGTACAACCACAACATACTGTGACTTTGACCTAGAAGGTAGGTCACTAAATGTTGCACTCTCGGCCTTATGGTTTGTCACAAGAAAATTTTTAAAGATTTTTTCCATTTTCAGCCATTTTGTTGCCATTGTTGGAATTGATTTTAAAAGATTTCCTTCTATGATTCTATGTAAAATAGTGTGTGACCGGGTAGAGCCCAAATATGACCCCAAGGGGATAATTTTAACAATTCTTATAAAGGGTCACTAGATGATGCTACATGCAAAATATGAATACTCTAGCCCTTATGGTTTGTCCCAAGCAGATTTTAAAAGATTTCCTTCTTTGTTTTTATGTAAAATAGGGTGCGCAAAGCAGAGCCCAAATATGACTGCAGAGGGATAATTTTAACAATTTTGGTAGAGGATCATCAGATAATGCTACATACCAAATATGAATGCTCTAGCCATTACGGGTTGTCAGAAGAAGATTTTTTTAAAGATTTCCTTCTTTGTTTCTATGTAAAATAGGGTGCGCCCGGGCAAAGCCCAAATATGACCCCAGGGGGATGATTTTAATAGTTTTGGTAAAAGGTCACCCAATGATGCTTCAAACAAAATATGAATGCTCTCGGCCTTATGGTTTGTCACAAGAAGATTTTTAAAGATTTTAAAATAGGGTGCGCCCGGGCAGAGCCCAAATATGACTGCAGAGGGATAATTTTAACAATTTTGGTAGAGGATCATCAGATAATGCTACATACCAAATATGAATGCTCTAGCCATTATGGATTGTCAGAAGAATTTTTTTTAAAGATTTTCCTTCTTTGTTTCTATGTAAAATAGGGTGCGCCCGGGCAAAACCCAAATATGACCCCAGGGGAATAATTTTAACAATTTTGGTAAGGGGTCACCCAATGGTGCTACATGCAAAATATGAATGCTCCCGGCCTTATGGTTTGTCACAAGAAGATTTTTAAAGATTTTTTCCATTTTCAGCCATTTTGTAGCCATGGCAACCAGAGTTTTTGATGGTATTAAATTCTTTTAACAATTTTTGTAGAGCTTCACCCAAGGAACATTCCTGCAAAGTTTTATCAAGATTGGCCATCTGCTTTTGGAGGAGAAGATTTTTAAAGAAATTGTTAACGGACGGACGGACAGATGGTCGGACTGACGGACGGACGGACGACGGACGATGACCGATCACAATAGCTCACCCAGAGTACTTCGTGCTCATGTGAGCTAATGAAAAAAGACAAAGACTTTTTCTCTGAAAACATGTTTGAAAATTTTGGCTATTCTCCCTAAGCCTGTCTTTTGACAGATTGAACTATCTTTAATAAACATGACAAAGGGTAACTTGAGGAACAGTAAATTGTTTCCAGATCTTTCGTCAAGACTTTTTCAATTTTGGCGATAGTAAAATTATTTTGGATTAAATAGGGAAACTGAGACAAAGAAACAATGCAAGAAAAGCGGTAACCTCCGGTATGGAGTCAAGTTTGAACCCTGGTACATAATTTTGCCTCTGTTGTATGCCAAAATTGATCAAAATCAAAAATGAAGATAATTATGCTACCCTTGTCATGAACATACAAAGCCTTTTGACATATAGATCTATTTTGAACTGTAAATGTTTAAAAAATGTAAGTGATGTTGCTTAATCATTGCCCCTAAAGACATTACTTTTTATGTTTCCTTATTATAGTACACCTTTTTTCCAGCATTCAATATCTGTAACGTTTCAAATATATGATCCTGATTGTCTCTACATATTGTAATTGGTAAATAGGTTGTAAAAAATCTACTTTCTAGATCTGTTTAGCGTACAAAATTACACATGTATTTGAAATGTAAAAGTCTATGTTTATACTTTAAATTTCTATTAGCTAGATATAGAACTGATTAAAAATTCATACTTTTATTCCTTTCTGAAGTAGTACTTTTCGCAACATTTCCTCTCCACATCTTGGAAATTCGGTGATTGTCTTGGCAACGACATTGTTTAGTTCATCATCATCCATATCTGTGAACACAAGCTTTGACAGACCAAATTGTCTCGTCTTCCGATATATTGTACTTTCCGACACTCCAAGTGCAATACTGGCATCTTTTACTGAATATCCGACTTCGAACAACTTTTCAATCATGATGCTTGAAATTTCAAAACGTAGGTCCATACAGTTAGTTCTATTATGTGCCCACGGATTACTTCTAAAACATACGCATTCAACACGCAATTTCATGATAGTTGTTCTGTCACTAATACCCAAGCAGGTGAAATCATAGACAGACAAAAGTGATATGATATCTGGTGTAATCTTCTCCTGTCTAAAGCGCCGTATCACATCTTCACCCTGGCCAAGTCGCTGAAGTATTGAATCCATATCCATTGTTGAAAATAAAGCACAATTTTTGTCATTTCCACGTTTCTTTACAATTATGTGACCATTTTGACTTCCCGCGTGCAATAAAAGCTTCATATTACAATTTTTTCATTACATAAGATAAAATATATATTTGTATAAAGCAAGTTTATATTTATAGCAGACAGTTTTGTGTTTACTTGCTCTTTTATCTTCATATCAACAAATATTATGTTTATATAATGAAATTATATCTTCATGTAATATAGTTTTATCTATACCATAGACAGTTATATCTCTGTATATTAATGTTTTATCTTCATATATTTCAATTCTATATTTATATATTATTGTTATATATTTATATAGTGAAATTTTATATTCATATATTGACATTTTATCTATATATAAAGCAACTTTATATTTATATATTAATGTTTTATCTACATATAGTGGAGTTATATCTCCATATCTTATCTGCGGATGTTTATATAATGAAACTATATCTTTATGTAATATAGTTTTATCTAAAGCATAGACAGTTATATCTAAATATATTAATCTTTTATCTTTATATATTTTAATTTTATGTTTATATATCATTGTTTTATATTCATATAATGAAGTTTTATATTCATATATTGACATCTCATCTGTATATAAAGCAAATATATATTTATATATTAATGTTTTATCTGCATATAGTGGAGTTGTATATCCATATCTTATTCTTTTATATTTGTATAAGGAAGTTATATGTCTATACATAAATGTTTTATCTTTATATAATGAAGTTTTATATTCATATATTGACATTTTATCTACATATAAAGGAGCTATATATTTATATATTAATGTTTTATATACATATAGTGGAGTTACATATCCATATCTTATCTGCGGATGTTCATATAATGAAATTATATCTTTATGTAATATAGTTTTATCTAAAGCATAGACAGTTATATCTATATATATTAATCTTTTATCTTTATATATATTAATTTTATGTTTATATATTATTGTTTTATATTTATATAATGAAGTTTTATGTTCATATATTGACATTTCATCTATATATAAAGCAAATATATATTTATATATTAATGTTTTATCTACATATAGTGGAGTTGTATATCCATATCTTATTCTTTTATATTTGTATAAGGAAGTTATATGTCTATACATAAATGTTTTATCTTTATATAATGAAGTTTTATATTCATATATTGACATTTTATCTACATATAAAGGAGCTATATATTTATATATTAATGTTTTATCTGCATATATGGAGTTATATATCCATATGTTCATGTTTTATCTGTGTATAATCATTGATTATCTTTATATATAAAAAAATTATCATGTAAGACAGTGAAGGCGTTCCATACTCGCCGCTAAATGCTATGCTGTAAGAGTAATAGAAAAATAAATTGACTTACAACATTGAACATGTATAATCTAAATTTCAAACACTAATAATCGTTGAAAGGGGTTATAGAAGGTCACAAAGAGTCAGACTGATATGACACGTGCGTGTAATTTTACAAGTAGGACAGTACCAGACGCTTTTGGGGTGGTATACCGATATCAAAAGAATACCGCATAAAACCCTTGCTCCACGTTTTGTGCAAAAAGTAGCAACATGTACAACAAATCAAACGAAAACGGCTTGATTGGTTTCTGTTTGATTTTCGATAAATAGATAATAGTTTAAAGGTGATTAAAAGATTGAAAATAAAGGGAGGGGAAAGATGGTAATATATATAGGGTGGCATATCGTCTTGAATTTAACAGGCTTTAAGTTTGCATTCATAGATATGATAAAATACAATGACCAGTGTGAACAACGTCTTTAATGGTTTACTGATGGAGGAAGATGGCATTTGTTTTTAATTTAAGCAAATGTCTAAACTGTGCCTACACTGCATTTTATTTTAAAAGGGGGGGGGGGAGTTCTGTTTAGGTTTGACTTCTATGAAGACTATATGAAAACCATTTTTACGCGAATTTCGTCGATTCAAATTTTATCTAAGGATAATTTGCGAGGAAAAAAAAAAAAAAAAAAACATATAACCAGCATTCAAAATAACAAGTCAACTCGAATTTGGTAAGAAAATGAATTATCGAGTATATATTTAAATGAAAAATAAGGTAAAGGAAATAAATAACTGAACATGATAAAATCCAATCAGTTGTCTAAAATATTATCTATACATTTCTTTTAGTAAAGAAACGGGTAACTGTTGCCAAGATTGAAATTCTTGAAAATTTATGACAATAAAAAAGCATGTTAACAAGAAGTATTAATATGTTTTTCTCCTTTTAAATCTGAATTTGTCTTCTGCAACAATAGTTTTACCTGGTGTAAATCTGCATCTTGAAATTGCAGTCCTAAGGATTAATAATGGATATCAAGTTTTAAGTTATTCATCAGTATTTTTCTCATAAATATACTGTACATTTATATATCGTTATAACTCCTAATGATTCAGAATGTCTAGGTTTTATAACGACAAGACGGCTTCCGCTCTGAATGGAAAAATGCTGATCGCTGATTGGCTTATTGGTTTTTTTGATTGACAGCTGTAGTTTGGTTAATTGAGCTCACCTTTTTAGTCGCCCTAAACTGGCAGCCTGTTATCGATCTTCGCTATCCGACGGCTACGGGAAATACAACGGGTACCAGTTTAAAGTCGCCCTGTAGTCTGGTACCCCTCCGTACTTCAAGAGTACTTCAATAATGTAGTGGTAGGGGCAGGTAATCCAGACTAGTCGCCCTGCCGTTCATAAACTGGCAGCCTGTTACCGATCTTCGTAGTCTATCGGACGGCTACTGGAGATACAACGGGTACCAGTTTATGCCGTTCAGGCTAGGATTTCTCTAAATCACAACTAATGAGAGGAGGTGAGTGTGACGTGGATGGGCTTAAGCAGTGAGAGGTGGGTCATTTAACCAGGGATTGTATATATGATCCCTGATTTAACACCGCCATTGGATGAGACATTCTGCCAGTTAGATAATCATGATTTTAAACCTTTCTGGGCCCCGACCACCCGCCCATAAGCATGTTCGGTTGGACAGGTAAAGTGCGCTGCGCCCTATTTGGAAATATGTATCGCACTAATTGTTAGTCTGGTACCCCGCCGTACTTCAAAAGTACGTAGTGGTAGGGTCAGGTAATCCAGACTAACTAATTGTTCAATATGGCCTGGTAATAAAGAATGAAAGTTAAGTTGACAAAGCAAAAAACAAAACCAGATAACCTTTCAAATAAGCATGAAATATATAAACCCGATCTCTTTTGACGGCTGACAGTACAATCCACTGAACCTTAGACAGATTTTATCCTCTAGGCTTGAACCGCAGGCGTTCGTTTTGTGACGAACTTCACCACCTATACAATGTAATATACAGGTCTAATACATTACATTATATAGATGGTGAAGTTCGTCATAAAACGAACGCCTGTGGCTTGAACAAAGAGACGGACAGTATAGATCTAGATTCTAGATCAAAATGCAAGTTTTGTGCAGTGTGATCTTGATCTATGCCGTAGGCTAAAGCCTCTGTTATCGCCCATGGCGTTGAGAGGATTAAGAAAGATGCAACAGGTGCCAGTTTACGGACTTGTTCGCACCTCGGGACGTTGCACGTACATGTAGCTTAAGAAACAGGACAATAAATAATCAATAAAAGCATTATGTCTAATTAATTAACGATCCTGTACAAGAAGCGAGGGGAGGTCCTTGTAGAATGGCACGGTGATGCTAGTTGGTCGCCCGGCAGAAGCCGGCGACCTTATATTTAATATAGTTTGGAAGAGATGTTCATGGAGAGTGTAGGTACTTCCGGTTGAAATCTATTATCATATTCGCCAGGTTTATTCTGGTAAAATGGGTGTAAATGATTGTGAAATTGTTGTGTGGGGCTTTCATCACCTTTTCGAAGCTGTTGACTTGTTTTGAAACTGATAAACATTGTGTATGGGTTTTTTTTTTTTAACTTTCATGAAAGAATAATAAACGATCTGGTGCGGAATGTTTTGCGAAACTTCTAGTGCAGTATGCATCTATTTTTTACGCGAATGAACTCGTCCAATCACGTGATCTTAGGAACCAATGGAAATGCAAAACTGCGCGTACTCTTTACCACGTGACTATACCTGACCGACCTTTCGAGGTTTCTTTGTTTATGAAGCGAAAGTACTTCCTGTTGAAATCTTTTTTGATATTCGCCAGGTTTATTTTGGTAAAATGGGTGTATATGATTGTGAAATTGTTGTGTGGGGCTTTCATCACCTTTTCGAAGCTGTTGACTTGTTTTGAAACCGATAAACATTGTGTATGGGTGTTTTTTTTTTAACTTTCATGAAAGAATAATAAACGCTCTGATGCGGAATGTTTTGCGAAACTTCTAGTGCAGAATGCATCTATTTTTTACGCGAATGAACTCGTCCAATCACGTGATCTTAGGAACCAATGGAAATGCAAAACTGCATAAAAAACACCTTAGGGTAAGAGGAATTGCTTATTGCTGGCAGTATGTCCTTATTCTACAGTATTTTCGCAAATAATAAATATCAGAATTGTAAAAGTAAGGGATAGTGTTTGAATGAGATCAAATATATAGGGTCTAAATGAATGATGGTGGTAAGTCAACACGTAACATAAAATGTAAATCGGACATTTTCAAGAACGTTTTGCAGTCCGAAAACCCATACTTTATTTTCACAGTTGGTCATATGGGAAATTCATAATATTGTAGATATTGATTTCATGTTAATTTCATTTGAAAACAAAATCTAATTTTTCACTAATCAAAAACAACTGAAAAAAAAGGAGTCCCGGTAAATTCTCTTGTCTACGTATTTCTGTGCTTAATAATAAAAAAAGCAATTCATTTTCGGGCGACCTTGACGCCCGTGCGTCTTCTTTTTTTCTTGTATATAGCATAGTGTACTTTTTTACAATCAGTGAGGGAAAGTTCTCGTACAATGACATAATGATGATACAATAAAGTGTATGTACGCAGTTGTCAGGTATTGATTTTATACGAGAAAAAGCTATGCTGTAAGGAAGGAGTGACCTCCCGTAACAACGGGATGCAGTAGCCTAGATTTTTCAGTCTACGCAGGGATCACTGGTCTACGGACATCAATGGCAAAATTTAACAGAAAAATACTACTACTAAGTTTTAGGGGCTATAATTTGATGTCATGTGATGCAAAATAATAGCATCAGTGAAAATAGCACCTGTAACCTAGCCTTCCAATGCATTTAAGTCAACGGGAATTCGGAATTGAATGAAATATTTATGGCCACTGACTGTAAGTGAAAAGCATACCATTATACCTGTAGAATTTAGAATAAATGTTTGAAAGTAATATTCTCACGGTACAACATTTCGTTCAAAGGGGTGTTCAGAGGGCAGATGTTGTACAAGAAGACATTTTACTTAGGCTATTTACCATCTGTAGTGCAATGTACATTTAAGAAAAGAGAAAGGCATTCGTAGGGCATATTCATAAGACAGATACCAGGGCCAATTGATGTTGTGAGCATTATAATTCACCGAAAGTGTGGACAGTATCGTAAATAGCCTTTTTCAATTTTGGAAATATATGAAAATCTGATGGAGCGAGAACAGGCGAATAAGGTGGATGCTCAACCAATTCAAAGCCATAATCGTTAGTGCCACCCATGGCAATGAGACTTGTGAACAGGGGCATAACCCTGGTGAACAATACACCTTCACTGAATTTTTCACACGGTTTGGGTTTTAAATTTTCTCTTCACTGCATAAGAAGTGGTGCCTACTGTGCCCCTTTTGCAGACTATCTACCATCAGAATACCATCAGCATCCCAGAAAACCAAGGCCATAATCTGTCCGGCTAATAGAACAGTCTTTGCCTTCTTTGGGGGCTTGAACCGGGTTGGTTCCATTGTATCTATACACTGCTGTTTGGCCACTGAGGTAAAATGACGAACCCACGTTTCATCTATAGTCAAAAACCTCTGCAAAAAGCTGACAGGATTTGCCTTTAAAAGGTTCAGATTAGCACACGGCAAAGTTCGCCTGCTGTGCTTCTGAACTGCCAGATTTCTTGACCCAGTGGGCTAAGACCTTTTCATAGCAAGATCTTCCGTAAGAATGGAATGTAGGCCTACTCTTTCCTGTGAAATCCCAACTGTACTGGCTATATACTCTGTATGTATACAGTATCTCTCTTTATTTAATGCATTTCGGTAGTTTATCAAGAATGATGGTGGACTATGGTTTGATATTTCATGGTTACGACCAGTGAAAAATGCCGATTTCATTGGAGAGGTCATCAGACCTCTCCAACAGTGGTGAGTTTAAAAGGCAGACTGCCATAGAAATCGCTGTCTAAATCCATTTGTTTTTGCGAAATTGTTCTGATACACAGTCTATTTCGTCATGGTTTTATAAATAAACCGAAATCAAAAAACTGAAATAGGAAATAAACGTGCTTTGTTATATGACGGATTTCCGAAAAGATTTATTGTTCTGTATTGATTATAAATGACCTCTCCAATAACTGTAATTTTTCATTAAACAAATAAATCTAATCAAAAAGAAAAATTTCGTTAAAAAAAGACAAAATACACCACGGGAAAAGTTCACGTGACTTGATACTATCTGGAGAACTCGTACCCTGGAGAACTCGTACCCTAATCTCGAGAGCACGAGGTCTCTGGAGAACTCCTACCCCACAAATAGATATAAATAGGTTGATCGGTATGTTTTCAAGTTTTATTTTTCAAAACTGACTAGACTCTAGCATTTTTCTCAGTTTTATACAAAAATTCTATGGATTTATAATGATATAGATTTGATGAAATAACACACAGATTGCTTCTATGATGCAGGATAGCGAGAATCCTGCGAAAATTAACTTATGAGCCCAAAAAAGTCGTGCCTCTTCGCCCTAAGTACCGCAAACCTCAAAAGAGTCCGTGGTCCTTTGGTTTTGGGCGGATTGCGCAGGCTGACATGGGTCGATACTTTTTGCAGATGCATTAAGCGCCCTTTTCTCAGAGCAAGGCTCATTTATCTGCTTTCTCAAATTTTTAACGTTTAGACAAACAACCTCTTCATTTTACATGTCTGCTGCAGACAACTTTTCAAAATACTGTGGGAAGCGGAGAAGCTGCCAGTTACTGCATTTTCTCCTTTTGTCACAATGGTTTCCATCACATCAAGGCACCATCTTCCACATTAACTATCAAAGTTTGAATTGCCGTCTACATGCTTTTTCTGTTTGGGACAGTCCAAAAAATGCTGTTTCTTAAAAGACTTAAAAATGTTACATTCATTTTTAACATGCCTGGTACTAGTATTTTGTATAGGCCACCTTTATTTAATGTCATCAGGTAAGATTCTTGCCTATTCAGTGGAATTAGCAAAGTACATGCTCTTGAATTTAAAAACAACAACAACAACAACATTTTTTAGCTTGTTAACAGCTTACAGCCTTCATTTTACTTTCAATCTTCACAAAACCAACACAGCTAGTTTATAGATATTCACGAGAGCTGGATTCTTTTGCAACCTGTCGGATTACTGGGTCAGAAATTCCTTGCCCTTAAATCTAAAAAATGCATTTTGAGCTTGTCAAGAGCTTACCGCATGTATTTTTGGAAACTAACATGAAAAAGAATACCTTTGGTCATATCAGCTCTCAATTTCATTATACCTCCACAACTCTTTGTAAAAACCCAAGCCTGTATTTAAATGCCAGTAGAGCTGTTTTTAGCCCTTATAGACCTCTTGCTCCTAGAATGTTATAACAATGTGGAACATGTACTGTTTTGTGCCTTTACACCTGGAAAATTGAAAAAAAAAAACATGTTTTTTCTCATTCATTTAATGCCTAACTTGTTTGTTTACATATATCAAAATATATTGAAATCAAAAGCCAGTAAACTATTTGAAAACATTGATGCCGACCTCTCCTGGCTTCTTTTTAAAAGAAACCAACTTGTTCTTTCTTACTATCAATTGAAGGCGGAAGCAGTAGTTCCCGCCCACAAGTTACTTCGGTAAACAGCGCGTGCCATTCAAATATTTACGTTTACGTGCATTTACCCTGTATTACTCGTGCCTTACGTAATATTGTAACGAGTTATGTGAGAGGGGTACGCCACGGGGAATTACCGAAAACAGCTGTGATGCATTTTGATGGAAGTCCCAATAGAAAAGGGGTTACAAGCATGAAATATAATATTTGGGGGGGGGGGGGGCGGGGGGGGGGGGGGGGGGAAGGGGGATTGCGGTGAAAGATCGAAATTTATTTCATCCCATATGTACATCATCGGTAAATCGGTAATATCATCATCCATTTTCAGGATCTTTCTCGATTCAAACTTAATTTCCAACTATTTCAAAACGCTATGGACTGTGTGGTGCTGTACCATCTTGCTGAAATCATATTTTCTCATCTACTAGATACATACTGGAAGCATCCCATACAATGTGCATAAAGTCCACCCTCAGACAACAGATGAGCTTGACGTACCAATAGACATGAGCCTGATCACAACCCAGATCGATGACAGCAAATTTCATGAACAGACCCAATGCCCTGCGACTTCAACATGGATATCATTTTGTACATTTGATGTAAATCAGTGTATTTTTTGAAAAGCATCGGCCGCCTTTTTTTGTTTAATGTTTCCTCACAGACTGTGTATGTCATAAAACTGTATTCTTAAAGTTATTAAATGGTGTAAATTTTATCTTATTACCTTTTAAAGCAATATACCACGTATATTTGAAATTGTAACACATTATGAAACACCCTGTATCATCAAAACAAATATCCTGACCAAGTTTCGTGAGTATCAGACTGAAAAGTGGGCTCTAGAGTGCACACAAGGTTTTCCTAAGATTTGTCCCAGTGCCCAATTATTCGACTCGACCTGACCCAATTTTGAACTTGTTAAACAAAATGGATTTTATGGACCTCTCATTAAACGATGACTTGCTTCAGTAAGATGCATTAAACCCCCTTTTCACAGAGCATACCTCATGTCATATGTATCGCACATGTAAAATTTTCTCAAAAACTTCCCGGGATAGGGGAATCGTTAATTCTTTACCACACAATCCTGAGTTTTAACAACCCTGAAGGAGAAGATATTTGAAAACATTGTGGGAGAAGGAGAAATGCTGGTAACCAACATTTTTTCCTACTTTGTCATAGAGAAATTCCACCAATTGAGCCACATTTGTTGTCTGCAAATGCTTTGGATTAGAACAAGTGTCAAAATTACAGGTTCGGCCATATTTACCCCTTTACCAAACAACAAAATTTAAGCCCTGTCCACACGGAAAGCATAATGCAGGCGACAAACTTAATGTTACATAAACATAAAAAAATTGTCATTGAAAGGGTAATAAACATTGTGGAAAAAAAAGAGTAAATGCTGGTTTAAAGCATGTTCTCTTTTTCCCACAATGTTTTCAAAAGGCATCTTCCTCAGGGTCGTTAAAAGTCCGGAATGTGTGGTAAAGAGTTAAAGCACTTGCATATGAGAAACAAGAGGTGGCTAAATGCAGTAAGTTTAACTTTTAACAAACAACAAAATTTTAGACAGGTCCAAGCTGAAAGCTTTTGTAGACGACAGCTTAAATTTAGCTAAAATGATGGTAATTATCATTGAAAGTGTAAAAAAAAAAACAAACAAATTCTGGAAAAAGGAGAAAATGCTGTTTTTTTTTCCCACAAGGTTTTCAAAAGGCTGTATCCTCAGGGTCGTTAAAACTCGTGGACTGTGTGGTAAAGAAATAAAAAGGTAAAAAACAATGTGGGGAAAGGAGAAATGCTGGTTACCACAGTGTTTTTAAAAGCCTTTTGTCCAGAGTACATAAAACTCAGACTGTCTGATAATGGGTTGAAATGCGTTTGTATGGCGTTTAGAGCTGTTTTCAACATTATTTCAGTTATATTACCGCAGCCAGAGCAGCTATCCATGCTTTCCAGGAGTTTCTTTTACCATTGTACTCCACACAATATTCTTTCCGAGCCACTGGCTGCTTTCCCACATAACCCCCGCTGAAACAATGATCAGCAGCGAGAGAGGAATGAATCCTGTCGCAATGACTATCATCAATCCACGGAAAGAAATTGGCCAAGCCGGGAATCGAACCAGAGACCCTCTGTTCTCAAGTCCTGTACGCTACCGACTGAGCTACCAGGGCTCGGCAGAAAGCTTTTGAAAACTTTGTGAGAAAATGCTGGTAACCAGCATTTCTTGACAACGTATTCTATCCTATCATTTGAAGACAGAAGTCATCTTTTGAGGTAAATGTAATTTGTTGTCTGCAAATGCTTTCAATTTGATCTAGTCCAAACTTTTGTGGTCACCACATAATAAAATTTTAAACTGGTTTAAGTTGAAAGCATTGGCAGACGACATAATAACAGTGATAAACATAATCGGATTTGCATGTGAAAGGTTGGAAAGCATTGTAGGAAAAGGAGATAACACTGGTTACCGGCATTTTCTTCTTTTCCCACAATGTTTTCAATAGATAAAGTTGGGTAAAACAGCGCCATCTGCAGATGATTCCTTTGGCTCTATAGCATGACCAACAAAACATGGTGGGAATCCCATAAAAGGAGAAAATTCTCCCAACCTAGTAGTGTCGCCGTAATGTTTACTCTTGGTAACATGCCTGATTATTGTTATCCATTTTTAATCAAAACGAGAAAGTTTTCAACGTTATTAGTTGCAAGTAATGAACCTGGTTGTGTGGTGTCAGTGGTTATGAGGTAGGGTATCCGCCTCGTAATTAAGTTTCTGAGTTCAATACCTGTGCGTGGGCGTCACCTTTAGGATTGTTCAATGGCCAACGCATTCTGCTGGGAACTGGTGTAGTTTCCAGGAAGCAGAATTTTAATGCTGGTCACCAGCATTTTGTCCTTTTCTCACCATGTTTTCTACCCTATTAAGACAGAAATCATCATTTGAGCTACAGGGTCGTTTAAACTAGCGATTGTGTGGTAAAGAGTTTTAATTACGAATCAAATTATGGGATTTCTGTGAAAGCGTAGGAAACATTTTTAGAAAAGCAGAAAATGCTGCTTTCCAGCATTTTCTCTTTATCCCTTTATGTATTCAAAGCCCTACTATATTAAGGTCTTTAAAACTCTGGGTGTGCGGAAAAGAGTTAACACTTAACCCAATTACAAAGTTACAGACTGGTCCAACTTGAAGACGACCAATGTGGCACAAACGATAACATCTGTAAAAGAAAAGGTGGAAAATATTGCTGGACAGGAGAAAATATTGGTTACCAGAATTTTCTACCTTTTCACAAAATGTTTTCAAGAGCTTTTTGCTTCAGGGCCGTTAAACTTGTTTGTATTTTGTTTAATCATTTACCACACAAGCCCAAATTTTTAAGACCCTAATGAAGAAGGCTTTTGAAAACATTGTTGGAAAAGGAGAAAATGCTGGTAACTAGTATTTTCTCCTTTTCCAATGTTCAAGGTTTTCTGTCCTTCCAAAGAGGAATCCTATTGTTCGGATCACAATGTGTCATCTGCAAATCCTTTAATTTGGACAAGTCAATAATTTTGTCATGTCATAAAGGATTGTTGAAAGTTGGGATTGTGTGGTAAAGGGTCATTGCGACAGGATTTGATAATTCTCCGCGGTACATCGTATAGCGGAGAATTGTTGTCTCAAATGTACGTGAACAAAACCGGTTATGCTGGTTTTGGGGCGGTGTCGGTTATAACTAGGCACTGTGTGGTCAGTTCTTGCGAGAACGCCTAACGAGTAACATCGTCTTTACATTGGAGCGACCTCAAAATTGAATGCAAGGGTGCGGTCAAGAAGTTGGTGGTTCTGACAGCATAACGAATGTTTTATGAGCCACGACAATGAATTGTGGAAGAAACTTGGAAGTGTATTTTAAAAGATAAGTTCCAGAGATATTTAATTTGTAAAATATTTTTGTTCGAAATTTGCAATATGAGTTTGAGAAGACGAGCAACGAATAGCAGTTGCGTTGCAATGCCGAGGCGTATTTTCAGCTTAATAAGGCAAGGATTGAAGTTGAAATAAATTCCTTTGATTGTATGTACATGTATAAGATTTAAAAAATATTGAAATAAGCAGCTAAACTGGCCACTGTTGTTTTAAAACAACTTAAGCGTGTTTTATGTTTTTATAGTCTTTAGGGTTTGTAGACCCATTGACAAACACGTTCTTGAAATCATATGTGTTACCGGTAGGCTCATTCATTGCATCCAATTATTGTTCAATTAGGGTTTTGAGAACCGAAAGTTAATACTGCATGCAGTCAAAGCTCAAATGTCAATTAGTTACAGTTATGCTTTATTACAGACGTAGCTGATGCATTTATCTGATTCGACTGAGTGGGGATGGAAAATGAAGAATGCTTTGGACGTTATCAGTTACCTGTGGACTCAAACACATTTCACGGAGCTGCCAAGTCGTAAAGAGGCTATGTTCGCATGTTGAGGTCTGGGCCCATTCAACGTACTAGGTAAATCTGGCAAAACCATGTGGGTCTCTCTGCGCTGGACACCTGGCTCTGTGAGAGCAAGTATCGCAGCAAATCTAGAGATAAGTATTTCTTTCGCGAAATTTAATCACAAAGATCAATTGAATACTACACATAGACAAGACGAACGAGTACTGGTTAAGGGGAGAAACCTTCATGAAAATTCTTTATGGTCATTGGAAGTTTATTTAGGAAGTACAGTTGTATGTAGTGGTTACTGGTTAGCGATCATAGTAATGTTAAATGTTACACAAATCGGCAGTGGTAAGGCTTGTGGCCAATGTTGATACTAAAGGAGTAAGAACTGTTCTTTTATTTTGACTGTTAAAAATTAATTGACATTCATTTGAAACTTTAAGCCTTGAATTTGACTGAGTATTTCATAAAGAAAGGTAAATCTGCTAGAAATATGCAAAATGTTGTCCAAAGAGAATCGAAAGATTTAGGCGCAGAGTCGCTGAGTTCCTTGATTAAACAGTTTGTAAAGCATCAAAGGCGTTTAGTTTACTAGAAGTCGTCTTTGTCATACATGAAAAATAAAGTTCAGTGCTGGATTTTTGGCCTTTACTGTTTTCAAGACGTTTTGGGGAAGAGAAATAAAATTATTTGAAACCGGTTTTAAATGCAGGATATGTGTTAAAAAAAAATCTTTATTCTGGTCTTGACGAAAACGCAGTCATTTAGGCTGTATGCTGATTAATTCAGATAGCGGAACTATCTATAGTTATTATTTGTAGTTGAAAAGTTAAGCAGATACAGACAGGAAGTTATGTTAATAAATGGTAAAGTAGTAGTACATCCCTAACTACTGGGAATCTGCAAGAGTAATTCATTTCTAGAGATCAACGCAATTAAAAAAAAAAAATGTTTCCTGGCCAATGCTATGAAATACTATGACTTGGACGAGTCATCTGATACGTGTAAAAGACTTGGCTCCATAATGGTGCGAAGCGTAGCAAAGTATGATACAAAGGAAATGTATATACCAATGAGTTCTCTGTATTGATGTATTTTCTAAAACGGGTTGCTTCGAACCAGCGATTGGCATATGTTGAGCTGTGGAGTAAGACGATTTAGATTGGTTTGAGAATGAATGAATAAAATGAGATCGTATGTTTCTTAAGTTATGAAGTAACGCTGTGTTGTTTTGTAAAATTGATATGTTCCCGGAAGAGGAAAAATAGCCACTTGTAGTGGGCAGTCCGACAGATGGTCTGTCGTAAAATCTGAGCTCTCAGAAGTGAGGGTCTCGATTGGCGAGACAGTGAAAGGTCATGTATAAGTACATGGAATGGTTTTTGAACAGGACAGTCCGAAATAAGGTCTGTAATAAGATTTAAGCTCCCGGAAGTGAGCGTCTCGATTGGCAAGACAGTGAAAGGTCATGTATAAATACATGGAATGGTTTGTTTTGAATAGGACAGTCCGAAAGAGGGTCTGTCATAAGGTTTAAGCTCCCGGAAGTGAGCGTCTCGATTGACAAGAGAGCCAAAGTTTATGTATAAGCAGATGCAAAGGTTAATTTTTTAACAAGACAGTTCGACAGATGGTCTGTCATGAGATGTAAGCTCTCGGAAGTGAGCGTCTGGATAGACGAGAAAGCGAAAGGCTATGTATACATGGACATTTCTTTAAACAAGAAAGTCCGACAGGTGTTGGGTGTGAGATATTAGCTCCCGGAAGTAAGCGTCTTGATCGATGTTACAGTGTCAGGTCTTCTATTAGTACATGGAAAGTTTTTGAACAGGGCAGTCCGAAATTCGGATTGCCAAAGAAGTTAAAAACTCCCGAAATTGAGCGTCTTGGTTGACGGTAGCGTCAAAAGCTATGCTAATAACCTGTGAAAAAAAAAAAAAAAAAAGCTTTGTGGAAAATGGCAAGTCATGGAAGTAAAACCTCCGAATGTGAATTTTTCTTTGAATGGTACACTGAAAGTTATTGCATGAGGCTTAGCCAAGTTCTTGGAAAAAGCTTTAAGGTGTACAGTATGATATAAGCTGAAAGCTCCACCACTTAAAAGATTCGGTCGACGAGGTAGCGTCATGTAAATGTGCCTGTAAATTGCCTATAAAGGTCCGAAATTAGTATCTGGAAAATTTCGGTATATATATTCAACTCCGTCTCCGTTATGTTTCATTTGGAAGACCGGCGATATAGGTATAGCTGAGCCGATAGCGCATAACGTTGCCAATCCACGGTTCTTTGAGATTCAGTCTGTTAGGGGAACGTCACTGAGTACAAGTCCACGTAGTTCTTTATTCTGAAATAACGAGCCGGGTCAATATCCTTCAGCCGTATATGAGGCAGACAGGAAAAAAGCTACGTGTTAGACAAAAAAAAAAAACTACATAAAGATAGCTTAGATACTGGAGCGATGCAGTTAATTCTGTTGAACTGATTTTGGAAAGAAAATGTTTGAGGTCAGGAAAAGATAAATGCCATTGATCTGAATAGAGATGAAGAAGATATTTCGCTGTCAAATGCAGCTGAAATATATAGATATATAGGAATTAAGCAATTGTTGTCAAGTTCACCGCCATTTACACTTTTTCTATGTAGTCCAGTATACATTTTGAATAGTTGTGAATATAGATTACAGGGATGGATCCGTAGATCTATGTGCCAGATGAGGAAACCCATGTATTGCAACATTCAAGGCTTCGTAACAAAAGGTTTTAGAATAGTCTGTTTAAAAAAAAAAGGTGTGTTAGAATTGCAACATATGCACATATTAATATGACTACTGCCTAGCCTATATTTTGACAGGTTTCACAGTAATGGACCAATTCCTGACACTGATTGATCCTTAGATACAACGATGATGAGGATGCATCATCACAGTGAGGGGTGACGCAATTTACAGTTACGAGCAGGCATGTACATGTAGCTTAAGGATTCAACAGTTCTCGTGAACGGTAACAATCAGTTTGAGATTAAAGTTGTCTTCAGTCCAGCTTTAGTGTGAAGAGACATCCAACGACAATCATGTAAAGATCAAGTGGATGTATGTTGCAAACGCTTACAGTATCTTAAGATGCAGTAGTTGATGTTTTTTATCATTGGCATCGAATAACACCGATTAAGGTCAAATAGAATGCGTTATATGTGTGCTTTAACAGACAGTGTTGTTTTTGTCATTATCGAAACAATTCCAAAACAATTTATATGCTTAAATGCCCGACTTGCAATTCGTTGTGCATATTCGTTTACGGTGTAATGCTTGATCAAATGAGACGAGATAATAATAATAATAACATTGTTTTTTGCTATTACACGTATATCCAGACTGAAAATAGACAAGGTAACTCATACACGAAGCAGATACAGTTGTTTGTTTGTATATCATATTACATAGGTACATGGTTGCAGCAGATTTCATGACTGAATCCATTTACATTTAGTTCAAATCTAATGTTAAGCAGTAGTAAGTTAATGTCGATACCAGTTAAAACTGTGTTTGGTATGAAATGTAAAATAGCACTGAGTACACAATGGTGTTACAAGTGCTATATATGGGCAAGATCAATGCCTGGAAAGCATGTGCGTCGAAGGTTCGATAACGTGTTCTATGGAGCAATGATCTTTGCTTTCAAAGTCACCTGGCTTTTGGAATTCTGCTTGTGGCTTCATGTTGTTTTTTAATACCAAGAAAATTTTGGTTTAAATCCTTAAATCCTTTTGGCAATGTTGGTTGATAAAGGGAATTGAATTTGAACGTTCATCCTCTAAGCTTTGCAGTGTTCTATACGGGTCTCGCCCATGCAAAACAGAGTGATTTGTTGTTCTTGTAGTAGTAGTAGTTTTGTGAGACATACAGATGAGACTCATTCCTCTCTTGCTGCTGATCATTGTTTCAGCGGTGGTTATGTGGGAAAGCAGCCGGTGGCTCGGAAAGAATATTGTGTGGAGTACAATGGTAAAAGAAACTCCTGGAAAGCATGGATAGCTGCTCTGGCTGCGGCAATATAACTGAAATAATGTTGAAAACAGCTCTAAACGCCATACAAACGCATTTCAACCCATTATCAGACAGTCTGAGTTTTGTGTACTCTGGACAAAAGGCTTTTAAAAACACTGTGGTAACCAGCATTTCTCCTTTCCCCACATTGTTTTTTACCTTTTTATTTCTTTACCACACAGTCCACGAGTTTTAACGACCCTGAGAATACAGCCTTTTGAAAACCTTGTGGGAAAAAAACAGCATTTTCTCCTTTTTCCAGAATTTTTTTTTTTTTACACTTTCAGTGATAATTACCATCATTTTAGCTAAATTCAAGGTGTCGCCTGCAAAAGCTTTCAACTTGGACCTGTCTAAAATTTTGTTGTTTGTTAAAAGTTAAACTTACTGCATTTAGCCACCTCTTGTTTCTCATATGCAAGTGCTTTAACTCTTTACCACACATTCCGGACTTTGGACGACCCTGAGGAAGATGCCTTTTGAAAACATTGTGGGAAAAAGAGAACATGCTGGACACCAGCATGTTCTCTTTTTTCCACAATGTTTATTACGCTTTTAATGACAAATTTTTATGTATATGTAACATTAAATTTGTCGTCTGCATTATGCTTTCCGTGTGTACAAGGTTTAAATTTTTGTTGTTTGGTAAAGGGGTAAATATGGCCGAACCTGTAATTTTGACACTTGTTCTAATCCAAAGCATTTGCAGACAACAAATGTGGCTTAATTGGTGGAATTTGTCTCAGACAAAGTAGGAAAAAAATTTGGTTACCAGCATTTCTCCTTCTCCCACAATGTTTTCAAATATCTTCTCTTTCAGGGTTGTTAAAACTCAGGATTGTGTGGTAAAGAATTAACGATTCCCTATTCCGGGAAGTTTTTGAGAAAATTTTTGCAGGAGCGATACATATGACATGAGGTATGCTCTGTGAAAAGGGGGTTTAATGCATCTTACTGAAGCAAGTCATCATTTAATGAGAGGTCCATAAAATCCATTTTGTTTAACAAGTTTAAAATTGGGTCAGGTCGAGTCGAATAGTTGGGCACTGGGACAAATCTTGGGAAAACCTTGTGTGCACTCTAGAGCCCACTTTTCAGTCTGATACTCACGAAACTTGGTCAGGATATTTGTTTTGATGATACAGGGTGTTTCATAATGTGTTACACTTTCAAAAATACGTGGTATATTGCTTTAAAAGGTAATAAGATAAAATTTACACCATTTAATAACTTTAAGAATAGTTTTATGACATACACAACACAGTCTGTGAGGTAACATAAAACAGAAAGAGGCGGCCGATCCTTTTCAAAAAATACACCGATTTACATCAAATGTTCAAAATGATATCCATGTTGAAGTCGCAGGGCATTGGGTCTGTTCATGAAATTTGCTGTCATCGATCTGGGTTGTGATCAGGCTCATGTCTATTGGTACGTCAAGCTCATCTGTTGTGTGAGGGTGGACTTTATGCACATTGTATGGGATGCTTCCGGTATGTATCTAGTAGATGAGAAAATATGATTTCAGCAAGATGGTACAGCACCACACAGTCCATAGCGTTTTGAAATAGTTGGAAATTAAGTTTGTACCGAGAGAGATCCTGAAAATGGATGATGATATTACCGATTTACCAATGATGTACATATGGGATGAAATAAATTTCGATCTTTCACCGCATTCCCCCCCTGTTTTATTGGGACTTCCATCAAATTCCAGCACAGTTGTTTTCAGTAAATCCCCAGTTGCGTACCCCTCTCACATAACGCGTTACAATATTACGTACGGCACGAGTAATACAGGGTAAATTCACGTAAACTTAAGTCATATTTCCCTCATATTTGAATGGCACGCTCTGTTTACCTAAGTAACTTATGGGCGGGAACTACTGTTTCCGCTTTTAATTGATAGTTAGAAAGAATGAAACCGGCATTTTTCACTGGTCGTAACCATGAAATATCAAACCATAGTCCACCATCATTCTTGATAAACTACCGAAATGCATTAAATAAAGAGAGATACTGTATACATACAGAGTATATAGCCAGTACAGTTGGGATTTCACAGGAAAGAGTAGGCCTACATTCCATTCTTACGGAAGATCTTGCTATGAAAAGGTCTTAGCCCACTGGGTCAAGAAATCTGGCAGTTCAGAAGCACAGCAGGCGGACTTCGCCGTGTGCTAATCTGAACCTTTTAAAGGCAAATCCTGTCAGCTTTTTGCAGAGGTTTTTGACTATAGATGAAACGTGGCTTCATCATTTTAGCTCAGCGGCCAAACAGCAGTATATAGATACAATGGAGCCAACCCGGTTCAAGCCCCCAAAGAAGGCAAAGACTGTTCTATTAGCCGGACAGATTATGGCCTTGGTTTTCTGGGATGCTGATGGTTTTCTGATGGTAGACAGTCTGCAAAAGGGGCACAGTAGGTACCTTTTCTTAGGCAGTGAAAAGAGAATTTTAAACTCAAGCCATGTGAAAAATTCAGTGAAGGTGTATTGTTCACCAGGGTTAAGCCCCTGTTCACAAGTCTCATTGCCATGGGTGGCATTAACGATTATGGCTTTGAATTGGTTGAGCATCCATCTTATTCGCCTGTTCTCGCTCCATCAGACTTTCATATATTTCCACCATTGAAAAAGGCCATTTACGGTACTGTACACACTTTCGGTGATATTATAATGCTCACAACTTATCAATCGGCCCTGAATATGCCCTACGAATGCCTTTCTCTGTTCTTAAATGTACATTGCACTACAAATGGTAAATAGCCTCAGTAAAACGTCTTCTTGTACATCATCTGCCCACTTTGCGACACTGAATGACTACAGTGGTTCGAAGTCACAAGTCAAATGGTAGATGTTTGAACTATGTATGGGACAAAAAATCCTACACCGTTACAAATAAACCACGTAGGATCCCACTTTTTGAAACTGTCTTTTACAAATTAGTAGTTAAACGATTGGTTAAAATATAGGCTATTTTGCTAGCCGACAGCAATAGAACGTAAAAAATATGTGACAATTCTGATCAGCAATACCCATTATCAAGTTTTAGATATCGCTCATCATGAACAGCAGTACCTACCAACCCTTTAAAAAGAGTGAAAAAATAGGCCTACATATATTCTTTTCTGTAACTTTGGCAACTTTGGTAACTGTATTGTAACATATAAAAGCCGTGTAAAATATGCCTGCATTATAACTTTGGAATTGTTTACTTTTGGCTGCTTGTGGGGCTTTCATTTTTCCATTTTTAACAAGACATCGTTTTCATCATGACAAACTGTCCTACCTATTTTTTAGCGGGCCAAATCGTCCAGTCCAAACGTCTGCTGGCAGATTTCTCCTACATTATACTTTCAAAGAATGTAGATACCCAATAGCTGCCTAACCGTCAACTCTTTACCAACTGATAAAATTTTAGATTTGTCCAAATCAAAATCATCTGCACAGGACGAATTAAATGTAGACCAAATGATGATTTGAATCATTGAAAGGGTAAAAAAAAAAAAAAAAAAAACATGGGAAAAGGAGAAAATGGTAATCTGCATTTTCCCCTTTTCTCACAATGTTTTCAACTTCTGTCTCATGGACATTAAAAAAGGATAGTTTGCTTAAGAATTAAAACACTCAGTTAATCGAATAGCCTTTTACAGTCAGGAAAACATATCAAACATTAAGCTACAATTTCATGGTCGGTGTTTTTTCCATATACATCCCAAATTAAGAGACAGTTAGGTATAAGATACGAACGTCTGTGATATTGAACTGCATTGCGTTCAAAGGACAGTCTGATCTTTATCTTTTATTGTCTTCAAAAGCGACTTTACTTGTCCTTAGCCAACAAAGGTAATTGTATTTGAGTCATTCTAATCAGCAAGAGCATAACTGCGGTAGCCTTGATCTCTTTATCTGAAATGTGGAAAGGACGAGAATCGACCAAAATGGAATAGCTGATGAGACAAAGATGTTGCTGACATTTGCACGCTTAGAGCGCTAAATTGTTAAAAAAGACATGTTAAGCTTGGAAAAGCAGCCTAAATATTGTAGGACCATTGCTGTCTTGAGTAGAATAACTCAGAAAACTGGCATGACAGATCCAAGATCTGACTGCATGTTCTGAGCGGTCTGGTCTGAATCTGCACTCTCTGCAAAGACTTTTTCCCTGGTCCGTTGATTCAGATATGGCGAATATAACAGTAAGTGAGCTTATTTGTGTTAGTTTCAGTGTTTTTTTTTTTAACCTCGATGAAAATCTTCTATTTGACAAAATTTTGAAAATCTTTCAAATGGGTGAAAAACGCTGTGGAAAAAAGAGAACATGTTAAATACATGCAGTTTCTCCAACTATATTTTCAAAGCCCCACAGGATTGTTTGGTCAAGGGTTAACAGACTGATTTCAGTCTGTAGAAACTCACCAAGAAGAAACATGTAAGTGACTGTGTAAAATGGTAGTGCCATGGCTGGAAAGAGAGGAAGAGGGGCTGTGAAAACAATTTAACCCTTATCCCTCTAAAACATTGAAATGAAATTTCAAATCGGTAGTAAAACCCAAATAATTCTGTCAAACTTATTCTTTTTTTTGGAAAAAGAAATATCTCCTTATCGGACAGTATAGATCCAAGATCAGACTGCACGTTCTGTGCAGTCTGATCTTGATCTATACTATCCACAAAAAGGTCAGTGAATCGCACTTAGCAGCCTAAGGGTTAATGCATCATACGCTGAAAGATGCGTAATCAGTCGGTATTGTGAATGGACAGTCTGGGTACTAAGGTTGCCAGCAGTGAATCGCCAGTCCATTCTGAAAATGTTTACGTAATGGCCTCTCCGCGAGGGCCGTAGCCTTTACACAACTCTATACCCTTTGTTCCCACAGCTTCACACGCTTCGCCTCACATATACGATCCATGCATTAACGACCAAAGGCCGGTTACTATTTTAAACTTACTGCTGTTACGAGTTGCATTTACATCAATTTTCTCTTAGGCAGAGCAATCTAAATTTTCAAATTCTTTTAAAGCGTTGTTTCCTTACAAACTCCTTTCTGTTGCGATTTTATGTCCCTCAAGACAAAAATGACCTATCATCTTTTCAATACCTGCTACATATACGGAGAGCACTCGTCACAACTCGGCCGATCCCGTAACTACGTATAACTATCAACTATCAACGGATCACTCGAAATTGTGCCGAATGATATGGACAGCAGACGACTACAAGATGTGTTCACATCACCCGATACACTGAAGTCGCACTCGTTTCATTCATAAAGTTGCTGCTAATCACTGACCCTATTTCTTATAATCGTGTTGAAAGTAAACTGCTCCAGTTTTTGCTGGCCAGAGATTTTGATAATAATGTAATTATGACATACTTCAACACTAAACAAATTGTAACCGCCGTTTATTACATAATTTAAAAGTTATTATGGGATTACTTGATATTACTTAACGCCTGTTTACCGCTAATTGCTATTCCTGCGCTAATCTGGGTCAAAAACTTGTGCGCTTATCTAGGTCAAAAGTAGTTTTTGTAATTAGGTCATCACAGCACGTATAAGCGTTAAAACGCTGTAAGTAAAAGCTGTTACGAGTTGCAGTTACATCAGTTTGCCCTCAGCAGACGGGTTTCCGAAGTCTCTCTTATCGGTCTACCGACCGATTAAAAATCTAGGCTACTGCATCCCGTTATGGGAGATCACTCCTTCCTTACAGCAAAGCTTTTTCCCGTATAAATTCAGTACCTGACAACTGCGTACATCCACTCTATTGTATCATCATTATATCATTGTACGAGAACTTTCCCCCACTGATTGTAATGCTATTTACAGTTAACTGTAAATAGCCTCTCCGTATTATTTAACCCGATTTACACACAAAAAAAAGGGGGGGGGGATTATTGAGAAAATTCATATTTTGGAGAAAAAATGCGTCCCGTGTGACTCGAACTCATGACCTTTAAATCCTTAGTAGGCGACTCTACCATCTAAGCAATAGAACCAATCAAGTGTTAGAGCGTTAAAAAAGTAACGAGATACATGCATCGCTTGTTATGCAACAACAACCATACCGTTACCAACGGAATAGGAAAATTCACACTTAAAATTTAAGAGAAGGAAGTCGGTAATTCCTCGTGTTTTCTACAACTGTGCCTGTTTGTTTTAATTCTTAAGCTTTCTTTTCACGCGAATGAAAATCAGAAATTTTTCCACAGAAGAAATTAAAAAAAAAAAAACCTTGAAACCAAATCGGTTTAATGCCCCTTTAAACTTGATTAGCATTTCCTTCACCAAATGGCACCGAGGAAAAAAAAAAATATGACCACAAGGATAAATATGCATATCACAGAGAGGAAAGAAAGCTTTTGAAAACATAGTTGGAAAAGAAGAAAATGGTGGTAATTAGTATTTTTGCGGTCCGACGAATCACCGAAATGCCACCGAAACACCGAAATACCCCTATTTTTTTTTTCAATATTAAGTTCAGATAACTGATATTAGTTTGCAGTATTTTTCTTTCTTTCTTTTTTCTTTAACTGAAAATGTGCTCAATGAAAGTATCGATCATAATGAGAAGAATGATGTTGTTAATATATTCATCATTAATTTACGTGGAGGTCAATCACCGAAACACTCGCGTGTCTGGTCTGTTACACACCGAAATACGCCAATGTAGACCCGAAGAATTATCAGTATCATCTGATCACACGAATTTATTATTTCTTTGAATGATAAACACACATACCAAATCATTTGCGGACGAAGTAGACCAAATCAGAATGTAGGTCTCTGATCCATCGAAACGTACAAATAGCTCGGTTCTGTTCTATTAAAGTGATTCAATCGTAATTGAAGGCGTTCGGCTGATATGATCAAACTTATTTTGTGTAAATTTGTCAATGTGATTTTTAAAATGGCATGGTTATTATTAATAATCTTATCGGTGGAATTATAATTGTCTTATCAATTTACGCCTGGTAACGTGTTAACCACAGATTAAAATGGCTGCCGGTTTTCCGATTTGGTGATTTTTACTTTCATCTATATCCAACATAAAAGTGAAAACTATTTTTGCCAACATAGTTATGGATAAAAATCAGACACACCAACCTTGTGCACAAGCACAGCTACTGTAGTTAGATTGCGGATGTAGAATCCCTGGATCGACCAATTTTACTACGCCGGGCGGGTATTTCGGTGAACATTTACAGTACCGGTGGGATATTCCGGTGCACATTCTTCACGTCGGGCTTCAATGCATGTTGTTATTTTGTCATTAGGTTTTAAACTAACCCTCCGTCATCAGTATGATTACAATTTGTGTCAAACACCACAACTTCAGTTGTTTGAAATCAAAAATAAAAAAATAATGGGGTATTTTGGTGTTTCGGTAGCATTTCGGTATTTCGGTGATTCGTCGGACCCCTTTTCGCAGATGCATTAAACCCCCTTTTCACAAAGCGTGGTTCATATGCATTAAACTCCCCTTTGCAGGTGCATGGCTAACATGCTTTCGATTTAGAAAAGTCTAAAGGTTTGTCGTTTGTGTATAAAAACGAAAGGTTTCTACAAAAGGGCGTAAAATGTATGACACTATGTACAGTATAGAACAGAAGAGATTTCATTAGGCCCATGAGCATAAATTAAAACTTCAAAAGTCAGAATAGTTAATTACGAAGTATGCAGTAGAATGTCAAACCGGAATTTAAATGAGCCATGCTCTGGCAAAAAGAGGTTTAATGTATCTCGGTGATGTCACATACCAAGAAAGTCACCATACTGTATTATGATTATGGATCCATAAAAATCCATGGTCTAAGAATCGACTGGTCCTGTAGGTATAATATCATATATCTTTATTAAAGTCTCATTCACATACAAAGCAAAGTTAAAACACATTTAGGAACAATTCCAGTAAAAAGTATATGACCATTCTACAAAAGAATTATAAGAGACTAGTATTTAAATGTTACATAAAAGGAATAGAAAAGAGACAATGTTTACGAACAAAGTTACCTATTTAAAAAAGAAAACGCCAAGTTGTTTATAATAATAACGATGATAATAATAATAATAATAATAATCAAAGTACTCAAATTACTGACGGACTAACGAATTTGATTGATTGATTGTTTGTATGGTGTTTGACCCTGTTTTCAACATTATTTCAGTTATGTAGCGGTGGACAGTGCACATATCCATGCCTTCCTTGAGTTTCTTCTACCAGTACTCCACACAATATTTTTTCCAAGCCACTGGCTTCTTCCCACATAACCATCGTCGAAATGTGAGAGAGAAATGAATCCTGTCACAATGACTATCATCAATCCTCAGAGAGAAATTTGCAGATTCGGGGATCGAACCAGCAGCCTCCTGTTCTCAAGTCCTGTACGCTACCGACTGAGCTATTGTTTAACTATAATCCAGTTTAAGTTTAACCCTTAACATGCTAAAAATGTTAAGGTCTTAGCCCACTGGGTCAAGAAATCTGGCAGTTCAGAAGCACAGCAGGCGGACTTCGCCGTGTGCTAATCTGAACCTTTTAAAGGCAAATCCTGTCAGCTTTTTGCAGAGGTTTTTGACTATAGATGAAACGTGGCTTCATCATTTTAGCTCAGCGGCCAAACAGCAGTATATAGATACAATGGTATATTTTGGAAAAAAAAAATCCTCTTATCAGATCTTACAGTGTAGATCCAAATTCAGACTGCACGTTCTAAGCCGTCTGATCTTAATCCACACTGTCCGCAAAAGGTCATTGAGTTGCGGTAGTGGTGGTAAAAGAAACTCCAGGAAAGCATGGATAGGTGCTCTGGCCGCCGCAATATCACTGAAATAATGTTGAAACGGCGTTTAACACCATACAATCAATTGGTCAATATCCAATCGCACAAGATGTAGTTAACTATTAAACTCCCTTTACAAAAACAAAATTTTTACACTCGTCCAAATTTAAAGCTGTTGCAGACCATAAACATTAAATGTGGCTGAACTGATTAAAACATGATTACAAAAGGGCAGAAAACAATGTGAGAAAAGGAGAAAATGATGTTTATCAGCATTTTATCCTTTTCCTGCAATATTTTCAAAGGGATTCTTCCCCAGTGTCATTAAAAATTGGAATTGTTTGGTAAAGGGTTAATATTCAAGAGTTAGAATAACAGTTTAACTGTGCACAATGATCTAAATGATGGATGACAAGGGTTCTCTGTCCAGTGAGGGTTGATACTGCCGGCATTTGCTACAAGTTAATACCTAGGTGTATCTATTAATGGATTCATTCATAATGTTACAGTGGTGTAGGAATAGGTGATTCTCTGCTTTGCATAGGTCACTTAATTTACATATAAGCAAAGATCTGGTACCTTATAAACAATATCTTGTTCACGTTATTACTTTGTGAGACATGTTCACCTTGGAGTGGTAGAGATTTAGTGGTTTTTGTCAAAATTGTCATATATAACAGAATTAAGATTTCTAACAGAAAGAAGTATTTTCTGTGAGGCAGTATTTGGCAACTGTGGGGTTTTTTGTTTACTTTGAATCTAGGTCAGTCTTGATGCCTATAGACTAGCTTCGCTAGTCAAAAAGTGAAGATCACTTGTACAGATAAAAAGTCCGTCGTTTTAAAATATCATGACAAATTTCGGCACATGCCCGAATCAAAATAACATCTGTGAAAAGGAAAACTAGCTTGTCGTTGGCTGACATATTTAAAAAATCGGCATTAGCTTTGGCGGCAGCCTCATATGATATATGCCTTAAATCATCGTACATGTAACATTCCAGGAGGGCATGTCGCTCGTCTCCTATCGTACCACAAAAGGGGCATTTACGACTTTCAAGCAGTATACCTTCATATCGTCCCGTTTCTAACCGTAGAGGAGCCACGCCGCATCTAAATTTACCAAACGCGCCTCTATGTCTTGGCGGGAGAATTAACTTACATCCCATTTCTTCACTGACGGCCGTGTTGGATGTGAATTTACCAACGCCCACGGAGAACCGCATCGCGCGATTTTGTATAGCGTTAATTGGTGAAAAGCGTTTGGGTCGGGAATTATAGATTATATTTTCGAGTGGGGCCGGGGAATATACAATACCCAGGAAAAACCCTTGTTACTAAAATTAGTTGTGGAAATTCCAAAAATTCCCAGAGAAGCGAGGTAACATAATTATCTCAATTGTTTTCTAAAGTATTTGTCATTATTAGATAGACCTAATAACCTGTGATTAAGAAATATTTATTTTAGTTTTTTGGAAGGAACAACTTATTATAGTCACTGAGACTTGATTCATTCCTTTCTCACCGCTGTTCAATGTTCCAACTACATAAGTGTAGTTATGCTGGGTACCATCTACCTGGGGCTAGATAACAAAGAAGCAGTAGTGGCTTGGAGAGAATATTGTGTAAGGTACTGGTAAAAAGAAACTCCAGGAAATCATGCACTGGCAGCTCAGATATAACTGAAAAAATGTTTTCAAACTTGGAACTGGTATTCTAGTTGAGAATGTGGTGGGAGGGGTAAGTTGATAACAGAACTTTCCTTATTTGTGGTTAAACTTAAACGCACCAATAAAGTAGACCAATAATTCTGGCAATTGTTTTGATTATATTTCAGAGTAGCTGAAATATGTTATTCGAAATGAAAATCTCAAAAATATATTGTATGAATATGCATAATCTGAGACATAGCAAGTATACATGCAGATTCACAGCTTGTAACAAAACATGAAAAACAAACCTTCATATCCTCTGATTCTGTCCTACTGGTTGTATATTACTAAGGAAAGGTTAACCTCCACAGAAATTGTGACAAAAGCATCTGTGTTGCAATTTGTCTTAAGTCAAGCGCAAAATATCATAAATTTGACTGATCTGACACAGTGGCAAGTATTAATGTGCAACGTCATGGCTTGTGACAAAACATGCAGAGAAATAAAGAAACTTCAAATCCTGCAATTCTGTCCTACTTTTTGTATATAATTCTGGGATGGTTATCCTTCACGAAAATCATGAAAACATTTTTGTTGCAATACACTTTGGATCAAGCCCCAAATATCATTAATTTGACCCCAGACTTTGTAGGTTGAAACTGGTGCATGACATTTCGTTGAAAATGTGGTTCGCTGAAATCCATGTATGTTTTAAAATACTGATTGCTAGATTTATGTCATGGAAAGCTCTGTCTGGGAGGCAGATTTGGACCACAATTTGTCTGGGTTAGGGTAAGGGTCAGGGCCAGGGATTGTTTTCGACGAACATGGTTTTCAGCGAAATGTTGTACACCTGGTTGAAACTAGTATCTCTGCAGACAGTAAAGATTAACTCTTTCCCAAACGACAAAATTTTAGACTAGTCCAAATTGAAAGCATTTGCAGACGACAAAAAAATGTGGATGAAAAACTGAAATTTGTTTTGGAAAGGGTAGAAAACATTGTGGGAAAAGGAGAAAATGCTGGTTACCAGCATTTTCTCCTTTTCCCACAATATTTTCAAAAGGCATCCTTTTTAGGGTCGTTAAAAATTGGGATTGTGTGGTAAAGGGTTAAAGAACATGCAGTGTGATTTTGATCTATATTGTCTGCTTGTGCTAAGTCAAGCCACTAAAATAAAAACCTTTTCAGGTTTCAGTGGATCTTGTGGTCAGCTGTTGATAGATGTCAAGTTTATATACCTGGCATGACAAGTTTGAGGTCCTTTATTTACAGGCTATTTACCATTTACAGCCAAATGAAAATTTATCTTACCTGTGTTGTTTGCTACCTGTTTTCATGTATCTTACACCAAATCTAAGCAGGGATCGTATAATGTATAATATACAATCCATGAATGATGATCTAGGTTTACATGCAGAATGTTTTTTTTTTACATTTCATTGAAGCAGGAAAAAAGATTAGATCTATGTTTATGCTCGGAACAATGCATGCTAGAGATAAGATGCATTATTTGTGCAATAAGCACATGATGCACCAAGCTTCAGGTTGTAAATTTTATCCTCTACAATGACCCCCCAGAATTCATCTGTCCTATCTACTTACACAATAGCAGTTTGAAAATTATTACTGGTTTGTCTGTCAAGATGATACTGGTAGATACAGATCTTTCTATGTTAGTATTAAGTGCAACTGGGGAAGAAAACAGTTGGCAGACCATGACTTGAACCCTCGACCCCTCAACATGCAAGTGCTCTACACATTGGCTTGGTGAGCAATATATTTTAACCTCTAAGCTGCTGGGCGTGACTCACTGACCTTTTGTAGACAGTTTAGATCAAGATCAGACTGCAGAGAACATACAGTCTGATCTTTAATCTAGACTGTTCGATAAGGAGATTTTTTTTTTTTTCTCCAAAAAATAAGTTTGAAATAAAATTGTTTGGGATTTTACTATCAGCTTGAAAGTCTTATTTAACTTATTTTGCAGGATAAGGGTTAATCTATTTATCATGGAACAGATGACTACACTGAATGGGCACAGAGGGAGCTGCTATTTATAAGTAAACTTTGTCAATACTTTCCCAGTTGAGAAATAACTTATTAATGCGAAGAAGAAAAATGTACGGAGTAAAGGGTCTACTCGTATGTCAGAGTTAATCATCTCGACCTTTTCACTAATTTGGTCGTCCTTTCCTTTTATGCACATACCTCTTCGTTATTAGATCTACTCCTTTCATGCATTTTACAGAACAAAGGTTGCGTGCTCTGACTGGTTATGCAACCGACACAACCCGGCAATTACATAACTACATCAGACCTGTTCAATGGATCGACCGAGGCGTTGCCGAATGCTTTTAATGGTCTATGGGAGAAACCTCTTACAAACTTTCATCTTAATTTTTAAACTAGAGTGGCGTCCCTTAAAGGTGTCCAGCATCAAACAAACATGAATAAACACGATCATGTTTGTGAGGACGATCGGTAGAAAACATTTTTTTTTCCTGTCGAGATGTTTTGAATTATTATTATTTTCAAATTAATCATTTGGTAGGACCATAAAGTTCCAGATATCACATCACAACTAAAGGAAAAAATGCATTAAAACTAACAACTTTGTTGACAAGCAGTAGTCTCCCCTGTATTCCATCGCATTTGTAAACAACGACCGCCAAAATTTGAATTGGGAAATACTGGTTCCCTCTTCTTGGTGAGATTTCGCCCAGAATATGAGTAAAATTTAGGTATTAGAACAATTACAAATTATGAATGCGATTAAGTAGGGTTACTAAACGCACACTTACAAATAAACTGGTCACGTGTGTTTTCGTTCACTGAGCCGCAGGCTTGATAATCGTCAGATATCGCAAAAGGTGCTTAGTTATCGTATTTACAATTATTGAAAATATTTGTGGACATTTTTGAATGGTAGGAAAATAAACAGAACTCCAATGTGTTGAAAGCTCCCGCCTTTTTATCTAAACTTTGACCGGAGTTAGCCACTCGTCACAACTCGGCCGATTCCGTACCTACATCTAACCTCGTCTGTATAAGGGAGGTTGCCATTTTGAACTACCAATCACATGATCTTAAACATGGCGGCGCCCCTGTAGATCGCTTAGCAACGACATGATCAACCACACTCGTCACAACTCGGCCGATTCCGTACCTACATCTAACCTCGTCTGTATAAGGGAGGCTTCCATTTTGAACTACCAATCACATGATCTTAAACATGGCGGCGCCCCTGTAGATGGCTTAGCAACGACATGAACAACCACTGTGAAGTTATTCACTTCTATCGATCTGTCGATGAAAGCTCCTAACGGAATTGATAAACCACGCTAAAAATTGAAGGTACAAACTGTTTGCCGACTGAAATACTCTTAGAAAGATAACGATAGAAAATTTACTCATGCGTTCTTTCTAAAGAGGAGCCTTACAATTCCAATAACGGTAAAGCGGTGTGCTTCCGGAGATGTGCGAAATGTACCGTGTAGGTGCATATCAAGCTACGTGATACAGCCGAGGGATTTGATCACCGGATCACCCGAGGTATGCCGAATGGATCAACCACTGTGAAGTTATTCACTTCTATCGATCTGTCGATGAAAGCTCCTAACGGAATAGATAAACCACGCTAAAAATTGAACGTACAAACTGTTTGCCGACTGAAAAACTCGTAGAAAGATAACGATAGAAAATTTACTCATGCGTTCTTTCTGAAGAGGAGCCTTACAATTTCAATGACGGTAAAGCGGTGTGCTCCCGGAGATGTGCGAAATGTACCGTGTAGGTGCATATCAAGCTACGTGATACAGCCGAGGGATTTGATCACCGGATCACCCGAGGTATGACGAATGCGGAGTTAGCCTACATGTATCCGATATTCGCCCGGAAGTCGAGTTCATTCCATATATCCCAAACAAAAACGACGTAAGGCCAAAATCCTTGTTAAATTATTGTCAAAATTGATTAAATCTTTCCAGGAGTAGGAAAAATAACTACAATACACCCCCCCCCCCCCTCCATGCAAGTATTGATTATTCATTACAGATTTTGATTCCTTCAACGGTTTGTCAATGGAAGGGACCAGTGTGTGTGTGTGTGTGTGTGTTAATAAGGGAGGTCACTCTATAAATGAGATTAGGACTCCCTTAGACCGTAAATTAAAGACCCCCCCCCCCCCCCCCCCCCCCTCTGTATGAGCTTTATTTGCACAAATTAAATCTTCGAGTTTTATTTGCTCAAATTGACTGTATTCATTTTATAAAAGATCGTGAACAGCTTAGCAATAAATACAGCGCATAAAGGTGAGAAATGAGACTAGATTCCATGATTTCCACATATTTTGAGGTTTAATACCAGCATCAACAATTCTTGAAAGCTGAATGTTGTGTTTACCAAAGATTTTTAACAATGAGAATGCAGTCAAGAGATTAAAATAAGAAAGATTACTCTTGAAATAATTAAATTTTATGCTCTCAGTGGCCTAGCCGAAAACTGAGATCAAGATCAGACTGCACAAAACATGCAGTGTAATAATGAAACTACATATACTGTCCACTTGTTTCAAGCGCATGAGATAAAAATATAATAAGCCATACTGTGTGAAAAGGGGGCTAAATGCATCTGCGAAAAGCATCACCTCAGATCAGCTTGCGCAGTCTGAAAATGTTACTCAAAACATGGAATTTTCTTTTGAAGGGTACAAAACAAGGAAACTACTCCAAATAATATCCAAATGGAGAAAAAAGAAACAAAAGCAAGTCCAAAACCAGCTACACAGACAGTCAAGGACAAAACAGTTACAAATACCCAGGAAAGGCACAAAGTAGGCACAGGAAAGAGCTATACCTTAAATCCAAGTATGATAAACATTGAGCAGTGTTCAGATATGTTTAACAAAGATAGCACCACAAAAAAGCACTGTGATGATGCCAGTCCATTTTTTAGCAACATGCCTTCTAAAGCAGACTCTGATAGCAGTTCTAAACAAGATGACAATTCAGCAAAGTCATTGGCATCACGCTTCATGCAACATTTCACATCAAACTTTACACTGCCAGGTGCAAGACCAAAGTCTGCCACAAATTCATTGAACACTTATCCCAAAGAGGTTGCTCCAGTTGCAACTACAAGTAAAACTGCTTCAGAGAGAAATGTCAAGAAAGAAATAGATTTTGCAGATCCAGCAAGTGGGGCTATGATACTTCCATCTGGAAATGCTCATGAAGCTCAGTCGCCATCAAATGTAGAAGAAAATCCCATGGCTCTCACAATTCCTACAAAGGAAGAGTTACGGAATGCATTTGGTAGTACTACTGGCTCTTTCAAAACTAATTCTTCCGAAAAAGGCAGTGATGATGCCTATTGTATAGGAAATATTTTCATTATGAAAAACAAGGTACTTGGTCAGGGCCCAAGCTCAATTGTTTTTGAAGGTAGACTGGAATCTTTCCATGGTTTGCCAGTTGCTGTAAAACGCATTACATGCAAAAATCAATACATGGCAGCTAAAACAAGAAAAGACATGGATGAAATCTGGAAAAAGCTATATAGGGAAGTGGAAGTTCTTAGAGGAATTGAACCATGGCGTCATCCAAACATTGTTGGATATTATCAGTCACAAACTGCTTTAAATGAACTTTACATTGCTTTTCAACTCTGTCAAGGTGATCTTGAAGATTATGTAAATGAGGAGTTCCAGTTCTGGAGAGAAAACATAAGTTCCTTGGAAATCAACCAAAATATGGCTGAAGGGGTTAGGTTTCTTCACGCCAATTCCATTGTCCATCGAGACTTAAAACCCAAAAATGTTTTTCTGGTGTGGCAACAAGGGAGATGTAGAGCTGTAATTGGAGATTTTGGAATGTCAAAGGTGACAGATAAAGGAATATATTCACTGTCACTTTCTGTTGGGTCCATTGGCTACTTGGCTCCTGAAGTCTGGGAAGAAGCAAGCAAAGCTGTACGGCGCAACAACAGAGAGAGACCAAAGATCCAAGATAAAAGTGACATCTTTTCATTAGGACTATTATTCTTCTTTACCAACACAAATGGTAACCATCCATTTGGGGATGAATTACTGGGAAGCCAGTTGCAAATTGCAGCAGGACGTCTACCACACTTTGGCCACACAAGACCTGAAGATTTTACCCTTGAAGCTCTTCTCAGAAAAATGTTCACACGTAGTCCTGGATCACGACCAACGGCAGACGAGGTTTGTGAACACCCAGCACTGTGGGATAATGATGCCATTTTGAAATTTTTCAGTGACTGCAGTGAAAAAGTTGAAGTCATGGTCGAGGAAGGAAAATCTGTTGACAAGATTGTTCCAAATAATATTTTGCCACATGGGAATTGGATGAGAGATTTACCTGATAATCTAAGGCAGTACCTTAAGCAGCACAGAGTTCATGGGAAACTACTTTACCAAGGAAGGGAATCATCAACGCGATACCTTCTTCGTGCCATCAGAAATACTGCAGCTCATCCTTTGAAGCTTCCTAAAGAAGTCATTGATGACTTTGGAGCACATCCAGCTGTGTTTTGGAACAAGATATGCCCCCGTCTCTTGACACATTTGTTCAACAACATTGATTGTGAGTGGAATATTTCTCTATGTATTCATATTTCATAACTTTCAAACTTGACAAGTGACAAACTGTAGTTTGCAGAAAGTACTTACGATTAACCATTGTAACTCACTCCTAACAATCCTTTAACCCTTGAGCTGCTAGGCATGACTCACTGACCTTTTGTGGACAGTGTAGATCAAGATCAGACTACACAGAATGTGCAGTCTGATCTTTGATCTACACTGTCCAATAAGGAGATATTTCCCCCCAAAAAATAACTTTGAAAAAGCAATATTTGAGTTTTTACTATCAACTTGGAAGTTTCATTTTAGTCATATAGGTCAGGAGGACAAGGGCTAAAAGAAAGTTCCTGAAAACATTGTTGGAAAAGGAGGAAATGCAGGTATCCTGCAAAAGACTACCGTAATCATATCATTTGAACCACCTTTAATTTGTTGTCTGCAGATGCTTTCAGTTTGCACCAGTCTGTATTTTATCGTCTGGTAATGGTTTAACCCTTTACCACACAATCCTGAGTTTTAATGACCCTGAGGAAGAAGACTTCTGAAAACATTGTGGGAAAAGAAGAAAATGCTGGTAACAGCATTTTCTTCTTTTCCCACAATGTTTTCTAACCTTTCACAGACACATCCAATTACTTTTGCCACATTTATTATATCATCTGCTAATGCTTTCAATTTGGACCAGTATAAAATTTTGTTGTGTGGTAAAGAGTTAAATGTAGATTCACTGATTGCAATTAGATCAGAAAGCTTAGAGCCAAAATAAACTTTTGCTTTTAAACCTTTAAGTGCCTGTCACTACTTTGGTCGCTTGTGCAACCAATGTAGATCAAGATTAGACTGCACAAGTAGTGCAGTCTGGTCTTTGATCTACACTGTCTGCTTTGTTGAGACAGTCTTGACAATAGCATCTTTGAAATTGTTTTTGTAAGAGGCTTATTCTTAGACTGAAAATGTCTGTTGGGAGTATACGGCACTCTAAGGATTGATTAGTACTTAATCTTTACCAAACAACAAAATTTTTAACTTGTCCAAATTGAAAGCATTTGCAGACAACAAATAAATGTAACTCAAGAAATGAAACTTGTTGTTGGAAGGGTAGAAATATATTGAGGGAAAATGAAAAAAATCTGGTTTCCAGTATTTTGTCCTTTTCCCACAATGTTTTCAAATGTCTTCTCTCTCAGGGTTGTTAAAAGTCGAGATTGTGTGTTAAGAGTTAATTATTATTTTTTTTTTTCAAGTTTGTCCCCTAAAATGTTGAAGAGAGATCATTGAAATTTTTACCACATGTAAATGACTTGTATTCAGTTTTTAGCAGACCACTTTTTGAAGTATTGTGGTAAAATAAGTAAAAAGAACAAATGACTATCTGTTAAAACATTGTTGTAAAAGGAGAAATTGTAAGATGCAATCAATTTCTCCTTTTTCACTAATGTTTTCAACAGATGTAAAAACATATAGATCCGTCAGATGTAATTGATTTATAGAAATACAAAATTTTTGTCTGTCTTAAAGATTCAGATTTCCACCAAACCAAAATTAAGAAAGCAGGTGGAGCATTTTCTGGACAGAAAAAAAATTTGCTGAAAAAGACAGCCTCAAATGCTCTCGTGAAGATGGGTGGTGGCCAATCAGTAGGAAACCAAAAGCATGCACCACAAAGAACACCAGCGGCACAAACAAGACCCTCATCAGTGCAAAGAGGTACTAAATTTTTCTTTTGCATCCACTGCCAATACAGCTTGGTTATAGAATATTAACCCTTTCCCAAGCGACAAATTTTGGACTGGTCCAAATTGAAAGAGTTTGCAGACGACAATTTTGAATTTGATGAAAATGGCAGAAAGGGTTGAAAACACTGTGGAAAAAGGAGAAATTGCTCGTTACGAGCAATTTCTCCTTTTCCCACAGTGTTTTCAAAAGACTTGTACTGCAGACATGTGAAAATCAGGGCTTGTTTGGGAATGGGTTAATAAAAATCAAAGACAAAATTAAAAATGCAAAGAGCTACATAGTATATAAATCTTTACCACACAATCCCGACTTTTAACGACCCTGAGGAAGAAGCTTTTTAAAACATTGTGGGAAAAGGACAAAATGCTGGTAACCTGCATTTTCTCCTTTTCCCACAATGTTTTCTACCCTTCCTAAACAAATTTCAATTTTTCAGTCACATTTATTATGTCGTCTGCAAATGCTTTCAATTTGGACCAGTCTAAAATTTTGTTGTTTGGTAAAGAGTTAACAGTTTGAAGTATAGAAGTTTTTTCTATTATTGGTCAGGAAATTACTTGTACTGGTAATTATGGAAAAAGAGCTAATTCTTGTTACAAGTCATTGCTACTTTTCTCTCAATGTTTTTGAAAGTTTTCTTCAGATGGAATGCAAAAAGTTTTATTTGTGCCATTGCTAGTAATTGGTTTTAAGAATTTTATCTTAAATACATGTACTTTCATTCAAAGTCAGTTAAAAGAGCATTATCATTTTTTCAGTGTTGCAGTTGTTTTTCTTGGTCTTCTTTGTAAAACACCATGAATTTATTCATTACCAAACAGCCTTATATCATGGCGAACCTGATTCGACCAATATCTAAATGGAAGATGGACTTTGATGGTCACAAAATACCAATGATATCCTAAAAATGGTGAAAACTTGCCTGTCGCAGAGTGGTTTGGAAAAAATTGGCCATTTCGCGCAAGATAAATTCAGCACATAACTTTACAATTTATTTGATATTTGATTTTAGAAAATTACTTACCCACATGTTAATTTCCAAATCAAAGCAAGGACAACTTTTTAATCATTGTCGCAAATATTCAAGTCAAGAATGTCAACACATTTTCGGCAAACACGAACATACCAGAAAGTACATAAAAACAAACACTATTACAGTGAAATGAATTGTAATATAATGTGGATTTGAAAAACTGCAAGCAAAACATGCTTTGGCATAAGCATGAAATGATGATTGCGCAATATTCACAATTTTTAAAAGTGGGATGTTCTGAAATGTCAAGTATGTGAAATATTCTGCTTAGGAAAACATGCACATTCAGAAATGTCAAGTATGTGAAACATTCTGTCTAGGAAAACATGCACAACTGATTTTGAATGTCAAGACACAAGTTTCCTTGCCATCTCTCTAAACCCTGTTTGTATCTAAAATTATGCCAGTGTTTCACAGACTTCATATGTTTGCTGTAGAAACTGAATAATGATAAATGCAGTCAAGAACGTGGAAGTCAGATAAGTGCACTGAATTGTGGTTCTGAGGGTTTTCTTGTCCGAGTCTACATTTGGATGTGTCCATATTGATGCCCAATGAATACTGGCCCCAGTATAGGTTCCACGTTTACTGGTACACCTTTCCTAGTAAGCAGAAACTTCAGGAGGAGATGTAATGTCAAGTTTGTTAACTTCATCTTAAAATCAAGCTGAAATAAGTTGTATGAGGGTCAGTCAAAAGTAAATGAGCCCTACTTCATAACTGTTTCATTGTTTGACACAGGGTAATTATACTTGGCACAATCGTTGGCCAATATCTCATGCGTCCTTACGGGAAAATGTAACTTTACGTGATGTCTTATACATGTGACATCATTTATTGTAACATCATGGTGGAAGGTGCGTTCACACTGACGCGCGAAGAACAGATTGCGTACATTAAGATTGTAGCAAGACGGGGGGAAAAGCGTATCTGAAATTCTAAAAGCTCTTGAGGAAGTTGATTCAGAGTCTGTACTCGGATACAGTTCTATCAAGCAATGGGTGCGGGAATTTAATAATGGACGAACTGTCGTTAGCACCAACCATCTATGCGGCAGTACTTTGTCAGTGACAAATGATGAAAATGTTGAAAATGTAGCTAAACTACTTGAGGCTGATAGAAGATATACATGTGATGAGATGGACATAAGTCACAGGGTTGGTATATCACATTCTGATAAATGTCTGCAAAAGAGGAAGATTGCCACCAGGTGGGTACCCCACATGCTTTCAGAAACGGAAAAACACCAACATGTGAATATTGCCTGATCACTCCTACAAAGGTACGATGCAAAAGGCGATGAAATGCTGCAAAGAATCGTTGCTGTTGATGAAACTTGGATGTGTTCATTTGAACCTGAATTGAAGTGACAGAGTAGTGAATGGCACACCAAAAACTGGCCGAGACTGGTAAAATTCCGCCGAAGTCGGAATTGTCCCAAGATGGTGACCGACAGGTGAAACAGTAAATAAAGAGTACTACAAGATGTGTATCCTAGGACAATACTTCGTCCAGCATTACGCCGAAAGCACCCAGACCTCATCGACTGCTTGCCGCTCATTTTGCAAGGCAACGCGTCATCCCACAAAAGTAACATCGTCAAGGAGCTGTTGGAGGGATATGGCTGGGAAGTGCTTGATCCTTATTCTCCAGATCTTTCTCCCCCTGACTTTGATTTGTTCCCAAAGTTGAAAGAACTCCTTTGTAGAATCTGTTTTGATAGCTTAGATGAGTTAGAGTGTGCCATGAACAGGGAGGTCCGACGAATTAACTTCAGTTGCTTAACAACCGGTATCCAGGCATTGCAGAGGAGTTGGAATTCGGTCATTTGGTCCAAGGTAGGTTATTATGAGGGATAATAAACAAGTTAGTCCTCTGTTAAACTTCTTTAGAAAGTTATGAGTTAGGGCTCTGTTATTTTTGACTGACCCTTGTATATGTGTTGAAGATGCTTTCTTGCATAAACATACGTAGACCTTGCTAAATATTTAGTAGTTTTAGTATTCACATACATTTTTTCAAGTTCTGCATGTTCCTGTTTCTGTATTTGATCATCAGGTACGTGAAGAATAATTGTACTGTGAAAACGGTGAGTTGTAAAATGATCCAATTTGCGTTTTCCATTGGAGTTGAGGTTAGTGAATGTTAAAATAAAGTTAAAAATGTAGCGACATGACTTTCATTTTTGATAATTTTTTAGCGTGAAAATGCTCTTTTAACCCTTTGCCACACAATCCCGACTTTTAACGACCCTGAGGAAGAAGCCTTTTGAAAACATTGTGGGAAAAGGAGAAAATGCTGGTAACCAGCATTTTCTCCTTTTCCCACAATGTTTTCTACTCTTCCCAAGACAAATTTTAATTTTTGAGTTACATTTATTTTGTCGTCTGCAAAAGCTTTCAATTTGGACTGGTCTAAAATTTTGTCATTTGGTAAAGAGTTAACTGACTTTGAATGTTTAACTTGACAAGATAAATCTCTACAATAGAGCCTTTGAAAAAATACCCTTGCTGCAACTTGTCAGCTGGACAATGATTTCCTTGTCATTCAGAAAAAATGATTTTTATGAAGATCTTTTGAACCATTTTACCAGTCAAAAGGACAAAATGCTTGTATCCAGCATTTTCTCCTTTTCAAGCAATGTTTCAGCTTTTTCTGAAAAAGATTCAAACAATTCAGCAGCATATAATCTGGTATTGCTTTCAAAATGGACAAGTCCAGTATTTTGTCATCAAGTAAAAGCTTAACCCTTTACCAAACGACAAAAGTTTGGAGTTGTTCAATTTGAAAACATTTGCAGACAAAAATATTTTTGTAGCTCAGATGATGAGATTTGTCTTCGAAAGGATACAAAACATTGTGGTAACCAGCATTTTCTCCTTTTCCAACAATGTTTTCTACCTTTTCAGAGACAGATGCCATCCTTTGAGCTACATTTATTGTCAGCATCTGTATTCAGTTTGGTTGAGTCAAAAATTTTGTCATGTGGTGAAGGGTTAAAGTTACAGGCTGACCTTTTCTTAATTCCATCTGCAGGCGCTTCTACTCTTGACAGAATACCACTTCCACCCAACTGGATAGCTATGAGTGTAGATGAGCAGTTAAGAGTTGTAGTTTTAAGAAACACAAGTGATGAATACAAGCGAATTGCCAGCCGATTTCTCAGTGAGGCCAAATCTGGACTGTATGCACATAAAATGGAGTATGATCTGACAAAGTTGAAAGTCTCACAGGTATGTTTCGTAAAATTTGAAGAATTTGGTATGTCTTGGGTCTTTTTTGTTTTTTTTTGGACAGTAACGTGTAATGGAAATTGTCTGACAATGGTTTTAATATGTTTTAGGTAGGGTGCAGTGGTTTAATTCTTTACCAGATGACAAAGTTTTGGACTGGTCCAAATTGGAATCAGTTGCAGACGATACATCAAATATGTCTCGAATGACAAAATCAGAATTTAACTCGGAAAGGGAAGTAAACATTGTGGGAAAATGAAAAGTCCCTCAACCCTTTACAAAAAATGCTGGAAAATGGGAAAATGGTAACTAGCATTCTCTTCTCTTCCCACATTGCTATCTACCCCTTCATAGACAGTTTCAATAATTTGGTCCAATTTTAGTTTATCTTCAGTAATTGCTTTCTGTACAGATGAGTAAAAAATTTGTTGTTTGGTAAAATGTCAAGTGGGATGGGCATTGTGGGTAAATTGTAACTACTTACACTATACCAGGCAACACTATTTTAGACTTGTCCTTGACTCTATAGTGCAAGCCTTGGCAGATGACGAATTAACCATTAAACTGCTAAATAGAATAGAATAAAGATTTCCAGCAAACACAGTATACAGAAACATTGTGATTACAAAGTGCTTGCTGCTGGAAAAAACTCAAATTATCCGAAAATGTAGATCCAAGATCAGACTGCACGTTCTGTGCAGTCTGTTCTTGATCTGCACTGTCTGCAAAAGGTCAATGAGTCATCCTTAGCAGCCTAAAATAATGAGACTTGTCCTTGAATGGTTAGAAAATATTGTATGAATAAGAAAGAAAATACTTATCATAAGCACTTTCTTCTTTCCTCACAATATTTTTGTAAGCTTTGTGTTAAATTGTCGTAGAAAATTAGGTTTGCTCAGTGTGAAGTACACCTGGGAATATGATAGCAATAACTCTTACAGGTGATTACTTGTTTTTGTTAGAGAATTTGGGCTTGTACTGTACATTAGACTGTGAAAAAGAGTAGGAAATTACAGATTAAGTAGCATTTAGCATTATTAAGTGAACATCTCTGTGGTTTAATTAACCCTTTACCAAACAGTCCAGTGTTTTAAGGACCCTGAAGAAGATGGCTTTTGGAAAAAACCGTGATAAAAGGAGAAAATGCTGGTTGCCAGCATTTTCTCCTTGTCCTGAAATGTTTTATATCCTTTCAAAGACAGAAATTATCTTGTAAGTGTGGTTGAATATGTCATTTGCAAATGCTTAGAATTTGGTCTTGTCTAAAATTTTGTCTTTGGTAAAGGGTTAAATAATGACTTCAGAGTTTAATATATCAACTGGTTATCTCCTGATGACATTCTAATTTTGCAGCAAAGCAGTTTAGAAAACACTATGGCAACAGGAGAAATTGTTATGGCTTAATAGTGTTGTAAAGAAATCTTCTGTAATTACCCTATCATTTTCTGCAGATTGAGAAAATACAGAATGTTAGTTTGCACCAGCACTTCTTTGTTAGAAAAAAGCTAGTAGATGATGAAAAGAGAGAGGTCTTGGGAAATGTTCCTCTTACAAGACAGCTCTGGCATGGTACAACACCTGACTCGATTAGAAATATAATCAAACATGGCTTTAACAGAGGATACAGTGGAAAAAATGGTAAATTTAGCTGCTGTCTATGCTTTTGTTATCTAAATAATGCAGTGTTGGATTTAAAGGTACATCCTTACAGCCAGGGAGAAAAAAACGCTGTTGAACTCGAAAGTGTGTAGAATGGCCAAGAAATTGGTCAGCTGTGTTAACATGGATAAATTACCAATATATATGGTGTAAGGGATAGAGAAAATTGATGAATTTGTCCTCATTTAAAGCCTTAAGGCACAACAGTGATTTCTTTGAAGGCTGCAAAAAAATGAAGTGCCTTTTCTATACGTCATTATGAATCTGTGCAACCTTGTGCAAAGCCATCAAGGCAACATTTGACATGAAGATACAAGAATGATTATAGTTTCATAAAATGAAGATGAAATAGGTGAAAAACTGGCTGAAAATAAAGATGAAATGGGTTAAAAACTGGCTGAAAATGAGCAAAGATGTATCTATAAATATATTGAAAACATTTGTGGACAAAAAAACTAGATTTAGCATAAATATTGGGAAATTTCAAGGAAAGGTGAGAGAATATTGTTCGTAAAGGGGAAAATGCTGATGGAGAAAATAGAGGCTATATGGGCATTTTCTCCACTTTCACAAAGTTTATAAAGCCATCTTCCTCAGGGATGTTAAAAGTGGATTATTTGCTAAACCTTTAACCCTTTGCCAAAGAACAATTTTAGACTCTCACAAATTCAAAACATCTGCAGACAACAAATTCAAGATTTGTACAAACGGGCTTAAGTTCTCTGACAGGGTAGAAAACAGTGTGTGAAATGGTGAAAATGCTGGTTATTAACATTTTCTCCTTTTCACACAAATGTTTTCTTAAGCTTTCACCCTCACAGTTGTTAATATTTGGTAAAGAGTTAAATTTTTATGTCATGACACAACAGCTCTTGCATGGTCCTACACCTGATAGGATCAAAAATGCAATTCAACTTTGGTTGCAATGGAAGACATTGAGAAAAAAAGCATTTTATAAATATTTGCCTTGACTACACAGCATGTTTGTATACTTTTCCAAAATGTGTTGCCCTTTTTCAGTTCATTTTCTTCCTTTTTTTATAAATTTTCTTTCCCCATATATTGAGTTTTGAAAACAAAACTTGTGTTGCAGTTGGCCAAGTCACTCAATGATTATTACGTCCATTTTAAGTCTGTACCAGGTGACGAAAGTTTATATTGAAAGCATTTGAAGACAGCAAATTAAATGTACCAATCTTAAATTATGACATTTTTCTTTTTCATTGTGGTAAAAGGAGAAAAAAAGACAGACAAATAAGTACACTGTTGCTGTAAATTTTGAAAGTGGAGTAAAATGCCATTCAGTTAACCCTTTACCACGAGGAAAATTTAAACTCTCCTAAGCTAAAAGCATTTGTAGAAGAGAAATAAAATACCATGCAAATAATGGGATTTGTCCTGAAAAGGATGGAAAACATTGTGGGAAAAGGAGAAAATGCAGGATACCAGCATTTTCTCTTTTTCCCTCAATATTTTCAAAAGCTGTCTGTCTCAGGGTTGTTAAACATCAAGGTTGTGTGGTAAAGGAAAAAATGTTTGTTAATTGGATTTTCTTCTTTGCTAACCATGTTTCCAAAAGCCCCAGGATCTGCACAATACAGGATTGTTTGATTAAGAGTTCAATATATGTTTCCTATTGTAGGTACCTGGTATGGAGAGGGCGTATATTTTGCTGTTGATGCCTCGTATGCTGCAAGAGCATGGATAACACAGTGCATGCCGGAAGAAAATGGGGAGGGTCATGTTTTTCTTGCAGATGTTATCACAGGTAGATAGAATATTGTTCTCTATAAATGTGTTAAATGTCTATTGGGTGTATCATTAGCCAGTGGCATTTAATTCTGAAATAAGAATATTATGCTATGCTGACTTAAACAGCACAAGTATACCTTTTTACCTTCTGAAATGTACAACTTCTATCTAAACTGGCAGCCTGTTATCGATTTTCGTATCAACAACAGGTAACACCCAATGCTTGCAAGTCGAGTTTCTGCCCGGTTCGCGATTTCATGAGACAACGCGAGACTTGGAAATTTAAATTGTGATCTTATTTATGCACAGTAATAGACATTATCAAAAAAGATTAAATTCTTTACCGATTTTGATAAATTGGTAACGGTCAGAAAAATCTTTGTCTATCATGAAAATCTTAGACAAAGATAGAATATTGCTCGGTTATTTTAAAACAAATTAAGGCATTCTGCTATGAGCTGTCTGATTGGTGGATTTGGTACATATGAAAACCAATAGCTGCCGTCGATAAATCGGGTGTTGCCTGTTGTCTATCGGACAGCTACGGGAGATACAATAGGTACCAGTTTAAACTTCTATCAGGACTAGAATTGTAGGAAAAGGAAAATTTAATCTATTGATTCTTTTCAATGATGTTGTTATGTAGTCGTAAAATTAGGGTGTCCATTTCAGCTTTTCATGATGGTTTATTTAAGAAATAATCCTCTTTCTGTTGTGATTTATCGTTCAATATAGCCCGGTTGTGAGTTATTAGGCACAATAAATAAACCATGAGGGTGATAGCAGGAGTGGATTATTCAATGCACCTCATAACTCACAACTGTGGTTTATTGACCAATACACCACAGTAAAAAGAAGATTATTTTGATTCCAACATGACCAACTCTGGATCAATGGAAAAGAAGTTCATACTTAGTATACAGAAGCGGATGTGGATTAATTCCCTTGAATAAGCCATGGCTGTTCTAGTTACTGGCCAGTCAAAACCCTTCTGCCCAGTCGGTAAATATGAAAAAAAAAAAAAAGCAAAATTTCTTTAAAACCTTAGGCATCAAACACAACAACAACAACAAAAAAAAAAACCCATACTGGTTTACTATTTCATTTTCTCCCTTTCAAACGACAAAGAAGAATGAATGTATCATCTAGCATTAGAGTCGCAGTCGCTGCAAATGCTCTGAATAGTACCCCACCTGCTCCCAATCCTATTTCTATTCCAAAACCGGCCAAGTGAAAAGACACATGATTTACACATGTTTACTGGTAACACTCAAATAGCTTATCATCGTTAATTTTTATCAAAAACAGTAAATATCAGTAAATCCTTGAGTTTTTTCTTCCTCCTTGGTCTAGTAGAGGAAAATGATGATTTGTTTACATCAGGTGACTTTCATTGATAAAATATGAGGGCAGAGACATGGAACTGCCACGAGTGACTTACTTTACATAGAATGACGTCACTTTATGTAGAATGACATTGATTTATTTAACCATCCTTTTGTTGCACTAAGTTTATAGAGCCGAATTCATGTGTTATGTTAGAATGTGAAAGAAGACGGTTTTCAGGGTGTTTATTCACCTTTATTGTAAACTCATATAATTATGTTTTTCAGTTGAGTGTTCTAGTGATAAAGTTTCATTTCAAGCCAGGGTTTTATTTTTTCAAAGGTTATCCAATAGATTTTCATTAACTTCTAATGTTGAAAACAGCGCGTTGCCTACAATGTACAGTTTGTATAAATCCTTTGATTTTGTAGGCCAAAAATTTAGTAAGGCAAGAACTGAATGATTGATCGAATTGTGTTGTAAGTGGATTTCAACATCATTTCAGTCATATGACAGAGACCGCTAACATATTCATGTTTGTCCTATGTTTCACCAGTACTAGGCTAGGGTTTTGAAGTGTCATGCTCAAGGACACTCCTACGATAAACTGAGTGCTTCCAGTGAGGCTTAAACCTGGGGCCTTCAGGTAATGAGTCCTACACATTACGACTGAGCAATGCAAGATCCCTAATAAGGCAAGAAAAACCATGGCCAGGTTTGTCTGTATTTCTGAGAATTTTTTTTTTTTCTACGATGACAGGACAGTACTGCAGAGGCCATTATGGTATGCGATACCTCCCGCCTGTAGACCCAGATGAACCCACGGTGATGTATGATTCTGCAGCAGACAATCCAGATGACCCAATGGAGTTTGTGATATTTCATGATACACAAGCATATCCATCTTACCATATTACTTTTACCTCTTTATGATGATCAGGGGAATATAAGATGTTTAAAAAAAATCACATGTAAGCTGCACTTTGCTAAAAGCAAGTTAAATGCATCTCCATGATGCATTATACAAGCAAGACATTGTATAATTATGGATACATAAAATCCTTTGACATGGAGAAATTTGACCAATAGCAAAAAGCAGAAACTTTCAACCCAGGTAAACCTGTGCAGACTGCATAGGTTGACCTGGGTCAATACTTTTCATGTATTAAACCCTCTTTTCACAGAGAATTGTCCACATATTGGGCCATGCTGTGTAAAAAGGGGGCTTAATGTATCTGCAAACCATACCAACCCAGGTCAGCCTGTGCAGTCTACTGGTCAATTTTCTGCGTGCCCAAAGACCAGTCTGCATCATGATTGAGTGGGTTGTTAAAAAAGTGGCTATTATGTATCCATAATGATGTGATGGCTTGACTGGTACAATGTATCACAGAGATGTGTGAAGCCCTTTTTTGCCTGAGCATGGCTCATTTTGTTGTCTCTTTACCAAGCGACAAAATTGTAAAGTTTTGCAAATTGAAAGCACTCACAGACAACATATTAAATGTGTCCCAAATGATGGGATTCATCTTTGAAATAGCTGAAAAAAATTGCAGGAAAAGGAGTAAAATGCTTTTTACCAGCATTTTCTCTGTTTCCAACAGTGTTTTCCAAAGCTGATTTCCTAAAGGTTCTTATAAACCTGGTATTGTTTGGTAACGGTAAAAAACTAAAAGTTTTCAGAATTTATCATTATGAGGCTTTGTAAATTTGTGATTTTTCATGATTCACAAGCAAATAACCACCTAACCATATCAACTTGAATTCTTTATGATGATTCTGTATTTTTATTGCAGACGAGGATCTCAGTGTGTCTCAAATGGTTAAAGTTTCCTTTGATAGGGTAGAAAACATTGTGGGAAAAGGAGAAAATGCTGGCTTGGATAAAAAAAAAAAGAATTGAAATACACTAAAAATTTGCTACGATAACGTCTTTTTGTGGCTGAATTTTGCTGGGACCCAAAATTATTCATTCGACAGGAGCATCACTCTTGAACAAAGATTGGGGGTAGAGGGTCCTGATCTTCACAGGAAAAAAGAAAAGGCAGGGCATTACCTTAGACCCCATATTTCCATGTATAACATTTAACTATTTATCAATGAAATTTTGGACTTTTCCAACCTGAAAGCATTTTTAGTTGACAAATTACATGGGATCAAATGATGGAATTTGTCATTGAAAGGGAAGAAAACATTTTAGGAAAAGGGATGCCATTTTCTCCCAGATAACAAAAATAAATTAATTCCTATTTGGTTTTTGGTTTTTCATATGGAAATGATATTGCAAGATTTTTTTAAATTTTCTGCATGGCATTGATTTATAATATGATCTTTGGGTTTGTGCAAATGTATTTTTTGACATCTTTTAATGTATTTTTTTCTTTAACGATTATAATTAATCATTTAATTAAGTTTATTTGTTGTTGCATTCCAATAAATTTATCATTTCACAGTGGATTTTTAGCTTGGATGTTTTCGAAGTATTGTCATAGCCCTGGCTGCATGGTTTTTGTAAACGCTTTGACATTTTTGGATATCTCTGTCATTATCGAAGAGATATTTAATCCGTTGCTTTAGACTTTGGGCCAGTTGTCCCAAACTGTCCCAAAAGCTTCAAAGATAATTTTGACATGGTTATGCCCCTTATTTTATTATTCAAGTAGCAGTGTTGCTTGAAATCAGTCATAGCCTTTCTATTTTTAAAAGCAACTGCATCTGAATGTTGGTACCTGCATGCTATGCTTTCCATGTTATTAGTTACATTAACTCTTTACCAGATGACAAAATTTTAGACAAGTCAAAATGGAAAGCAAAGCATTTACATACAACAAATTGGATGTGTCTCAAATGGTGTACAATGCAATTTGTCTTTTAAAAGAGAAGAAAATATTGTGGGAAAAGGAGAAAATGCTGGTTACCACAATGTCTTCAAAAAGCCTTTTCCTCAAGGTTGTTTGAATTAGGGATTTTGTAGTAAAACCTTACAGGTAAAAAAACATGACTGTAGTTGACCCTCAGAGTGCCTGTCACAACCATGGTTGTTTTTGCAGCTAGTGCAGATAAAGATTAGATTTCATAAATCATGCAGTCTGACCTTGGATCTACACTGTCTGTAATACTTGAACATTTTAGTCAAAAGCAGCCTTTAAAAAGCAAATACATGTACATATAGTTGAGTAGATCTTATCAGATTAAAAATATTCATTCTGTTTCTTTGGCACTCTATGGCCTTATTTCAATGAATTTTTATTTTTGTCATTGGCTACAATGTTTTTGAAAGCAGTTTGGTGCATGATAAAAAATGTTGAAATGAGTGAACCCTCTACCATGTTATAACTCTTTACCAGACAACACAGTTTAAGACTTGTCCAAGTTGAAAGCGCTTACAGGCAATAAGCCACTTTATGCATATGAAACAGAAGAAAACATAGTGGGGAAAAAAAGAAAATTCTGGTATCCAGGTTTTACCCCTTTACAGTGTTTTCAAAAGCTGTTTTCCTCAGGGTCATTAAAAAATGGGATTGTGCGGTAAGGGTTATTAATGATCTTCTTCCCTATCAAGGACAAATCATTATACGGGTCACGTTTAATATATTGTCTGTAAATCCTATCTATTTGGACCAGTCTAGAATATTGTCCTTTGGTAAAGAGTTAAGCCTTAGTCCATGTTTATTATAAATGAGCCATGCTCTGTGAACAGGGGGCTTAATGCATCTGCGAAAAGTATCGATCCAGGTCAGCCTGCGCAGTCCATGCTTCTTTATAATTAAGTCGGTTTTTAGAAAAAGTGGGTATTATAGGATGGCTTGACTGGTATGATGCATCATCATGGAGCTGCATTAAGCCCCCTTTTATCAGAGCATGGCTCATGTATTTTACAAGGCTGTTTTTAAAATTTGCTGAAGGAAAGATTTTCAAGAAGTAATCTCATTTGGTTGGGAAAAACACAACAGTTGCAATTTAAGTAATATAGCCTATATGGGATATATTGCATGACACCATATTGTGGAGATTCAAGATTAGACAACATGATTTCCTCAGGCTGATCTTCATCTTCCATGTTCACACAAGCAACTTAACCCTTTACCACACAATCCTGAGTTTTAGCGACCCTGAGGAAGAAGCCTTTTGAAGACATTGTATAAAAAGGAGAAAATGCTGGTAACCATCATTTTCTCCTTTGACCCAAAGTGTTTCCTAATCAAAGACAAAATCCACCATTTGAGTCACATTTTAAATGTTGTCTGCAAATGCTCTCAATTTGGGCTAGTCTACAGTTTTCTTGTGTGGTAAAGGGATAAAAGCAGCTTGTAGGACTGAAATCTTATGTACAAGCTTGGATATTTTACTACTTATACAACATAATTATGTTTTATAAAAGTTGTTGCATTGATTATTATGAAAATATACATCTTCTATGAAATTGTTTCTGGCTTTCTCATTCTTTTTGGTTGTTTGTTGGTATTTAGCTTCAAGTTCAACAGTACGTCAATTGTATTGTGGTAACTTTTACACCTATTTAACTCTCTACCATAGGAAAATTTTTAAGACTTGTCCAAAGTAAAAGTATTTGCAGACAACAAATTAAATGTGACCTAAATGATGATTTCATTATTTAAAATGGTAAAGGAGAAAATGCTGGTTACCAGCATTTTCTTTTTTTCCACATTATGTTTTCAAAAGCTTTCTTCTTCAGGGCCGTTAAAACCAGGGATTGTGTGGTAAAGGGTCAAACAAAGCTGCTTTTCCTGCACTGATTGTCAGATTTTTTTCAAAATCAATAGGGTTCAAGCTATTGATGAGATAAACAAGCTGTGTAAGTTTCACGAAAATCAGACCACAACTGCAGACTTTATCGCATAAACAAGAAATTGAAATTTTGAACTTTAAATGGCTACTTTTCCCACACTCATTGTAACATTTTTTTTTTTAAATCAATAGGGTTCAAGCTATTGATGAGATAAAGAATCTCTGCAAGTTTCATGAAAATCGGACCACACCTGCAAACTTTATTGCATAAACAAGAAATTGAAATTTTGAACATGAAATGGCTGCTTTTCCAACACTGATTGTCAGATTTTTTGTCAAAATCAATAGGGTTCAAGCTATTGATGAGATAAACAAACTCTGCAAGTTTCACGAAAATCAGACCACAACTGCAGACTTTATAGTGTAAACAAGAAATTGAAATTTTGAACTTTAAATGGCTGCTTTTCCTACACTGATTGTCAGATTTTTTTTCAAAATCAATAGGGTTCAAGCTATTGATGAGATAAACAAACTGTGCAAGTTTCACAAAAATCCGACTAGAACTGTGGACTTTATCGCGTAAACAAGAAAAAGACTAACGGACGGATGGATATACAGACAGATGGACAGACGATGGAAACCACGCCATGACATAAGCTCTGCTGGCTTACAGCCAGTAGAGCTAAAAACCCAAATGCTACTGCTTCAAAGTTCTTTGTTTTCAGAAGTTCTTTTGTCAGAAAAAAAATCTTGATGTATTGGCTATTGTAGAGTCAAGGGCTACATTTCTATGCACTCTGATCTCTACGTTTCTTGGTCTGATCCACCCCTTTACCACACAATCTCAAGTCTTTACATTCCCTGAGGAAAGAGGCTTTTGAAAACATTATGGGGAACCAAAGAAAATCTGGTAACTAGCATTTTCTCCTTTTTCCCACCATGTTTTCTACACCTCCAAACGTGAGTTGCAATTTTGTGACTCACATTTATCTTTTCAACTGCAAATGATTTCATTTTGGACCTGTCTAACATTGTGTCGTTTGGTAAAGTTAAAACGATTTGATTCGAACTCACTAGCTGAAGGGCTGATACCAACCATGTATAGATTATTTTCATAGAACCATGCAAGTCTAGCTATTTTTTTTCAAAAACTCATCACTACTTCTCCAATGCTATTGGTAATCAACAAAACTGTCTCACCTAATTCTAATGTGTGCCCACAAGATAGGCTTTGGTGGAGAATTTAAGACATCAGAAAAACACAACTCTTATAATTATGCAGCTCTGTATTTGATATCTCTTCACACAAGCACAAACCTTATAATGATACAGCTGTGTCTTTGAAATCTCTGGTCTTCAGTTATCCTATCCCTTGATTAAATATGAGCCATGCTCTATGAAAAGGGGGCTTAATGCATCTGCGAAATCTGCAAGTATCCACCCTTGTCAGCCTAGCGCAGTCAATGCAGGCTGACACAGGTTAAACCTTTTAGCTATTTGTCAATTCTATGCATGTCCGAGGACCATTTTATCTCCATATTCAGTCGATTGTCAGACTAAATGGATTTTTATGGATTCCTAATTACATGTATGTGATGTTTTGCTTAGTATGATACAATTTAGACATGTATTTAACCCCCTTTTTCCAGCACATAGCTTATATGTATTCCAACATGGTCATTATTGGTCATTTGCAGATAGAAACACAAATCCAAATGATTCTGCAAAATGTTGGAGTTTGATAGTGTAGAATAGTTCAAAATCTGATCTGTGTGATCTTTATTGCCGATGTTAAGTCAACACCCTTCATAACATAATGACAACCTTCACCACCCTCTTGTCACTGTTGTTTGAAAAAAAAAATACCGATCCCATTCATAACAGTATAACCCTCTAGACTAACACTAAACAATATCTTGACAGGAGAATTTCATTTGTTTGTATGGTGTTTAATGCTATTTTCTACATCATTTCAGAGATATCGCAATGGCCAGTGCACCTATCCTTAATTCCTTGGAAATTTTTTTACCAATACTTTGCACATTACTCTTTTAGAGACACTGGCTGTTCACCCACATAACCATCATTGAAACAATGATCAGTGGAAAGAGGAATGAACCATGTTGCAATGACTACCATGAACTCTAGGAAAAAAGTTGGTTTAGCCAGGCATTTGAACCAGTGACACCCTGATCCCAAGCCCTGCATGTAATTGACTGGAGTCAGCTGAACTGAGGGAAGAATTGGGCCTATTTGTTTGTTCATTCACTTCTATTTCAAACATCTCTGGAAGTAATGAACCAGCTCTGATAAAACTTTACAGCAATGGCCCTGCCATAAACAAGTTTAGCACTCTTCCAAAGGATGTGGGTGTCATGGCATGAATGGGTCATTCGTAGACCAAGGCCTCTTTCATATCCCTCAACACCTAGGCTGGTAAGCATAACTCTATGTACTTTTGTGAACAGTGTAGATCAAAATTAGACTGCAGAGAATATGCATCTTGACCTTGAATCAATATTGTCTAACATGGTGAAAAAAACTTTGAAATCAAATATTTGGATTTTAAACAACTGGCAGAAACTATTTATTTATTTTGCTGTTAAGGTTAATATCATTTCAGCAGTTTTAAATAATGCCTGACCAGTGTTGCCTTGACTGAGTCTTTCTATTACTTTACCATAATGTTCAGACTTTTGACAAGTGAATATTGCTCTATGCAAGTTTTGGATCACTGCCTGTAGACGGTGGAGCGATACCAGGTCATGACAGCTTTCTTGCATGAAGGAGTTAGTCATTTGTTCAACCTTCAAAAACAATCTGTGGTTGTAGGCTACAATAAAAAAAAAACTGTTTGATAGTGAGATCTAACAGGGATGGTGTGTAAGTTTATGACTGACACTATAAACTCTTTACCAAACAACCAATTTTAGACTTGTCCAAATTGAAAGCATTTGCTGACAACAAATTTAAAGAGACTCAAATGATGGGATTTGACTTTGAACGGTTAGAAAACACTGTGAGAAAAGAAGAAAATGCTAGTTACCAGCATTTTGTCCTTTTCCCATGCTGTTTTCGAAAGGCGTCTTCCTTGGGGTTGATAACTCTGGATTGTGTGGTAAAGGGTTAAGCTAATGACCATCTAAGTCGACAGAGAAAGGCTAATTATTGTTCTTCTTTGGTTTCAGTGCCTTTGATCAATCAGATAAAATGACAGTGAAAGTCTATTGTATACTTGTATTTATGCCTTTATCTCTACATATTTTCCACACGGTTTAGATAATTTGAGCGGAAAAACAGTTCTATACGCGGGTTTGTCAGTCTTTGTATATGATGAAATTCCTAGAGGATAGGTTTATCAAGAGATTGTGACTGCATTTTATTGAGGTATAACAAACTAAAAAAAGAAAAAAAAAAAATCATTCTTTTCCCTTATCTCCCCCCCCCCCCCCCCCCTTTAACACAAACAATGGTGTCTTTGGAGGAATGAGTTCTACTGCAATCACTTTCACAAATCCTAAACTAAGTTTGGCCGAGCGATGATTGGAACGCAGGTTCCCCGATTTGCTGGACCTTTATTGTTACTAACCCAAATAGACTTTGAGCACCTCATTTTTGTGAATACCTCACAAATATAGGAGAAATTCCAGTCTGCTTGTACACGGTATTCAAATAGATCTACAATTCATCTTATCTGCAAACGCATCTAAAACTTGCCTTTGGCACCAAAAGAGTCAATATAGGACTCATTCAGTCCTGTAATGAAAATTAAAATGCTGTATGGTGGTCTTACCTATTTTCGTGGGCCTAAATTGACAATTTTAGCTTAAGCATATCTAAATGAAGAACTGATCACAAAAAACATTTTATTAACAAAAAAAAAAAAAAAAAAAATCAAACGTAAATGCATATAAAAACATAAATTCTGCCTGAATCATGCATATTCAACGGCAAGAACATATTTCACCCTTCAATATTTTGCTGGAAGCGCTGAATTGGCGCATGGGAAAACATGACCTCATTTCGTGGCTTTCAATATTTATAGAACAGCTCATAAATAAAAAACTAAAGTTCACTATGTACACCAAAAATCATTAAAAACCTTAACTATCACAAGGAGGGACTGTTTGGAACAATGGAAATGAGCAGCTCTGAGTCAATTATCCTAAGTTTTTGAAGCGCGATGAAAAGGATGGATTAGTGTCGTGGCGGCCATTTGCTCTCTCGTGACGGCAGCATCAGAATACTAAAATAACATAAATTAAGGCATTCTGGTCCCTTCTATCAATTTATAAGCACCTATGAGGACAGATTAGGAATTATTTTAAACACTATTTTATCGTAAAACATCTGAAAAATATTGAATATCTTAATAAAAGGGCTGGAAACATTTTCTCTCTGTAGTAGCGAATGTTCTGGAAAAATTGTTCATTCATAAGCGACCGAACAAAATAGGTCACGAATTTCTCTGATCTAATTATAGACCGGACTCTTGTCACATTATTCCAGTATGGTCACATGACTTTTTGGCATCGAGACTGACTATGTCACATGTGGGGAATTTTTCAGGATTAAAATAAAGTATCAGACAGAGAATTTAAATTCGGCACGTATAGGGTTGAAAAAAGTAATAAGAAATTTGACACTAAAATCGGTCTTTCCTTTAGTAACATGCGTACTTTCTTGTTTTTGTTGCATTTTATAAATTAGCTGCAGTGACACTGTTGTTTACATTCAAATGAGCGGTTCACACAAAACAGTGACGTCATTCACTCTTTAGTTCACGAGAAAACTTGGATATCATTTCGGGTTCGAAAACTATGGAGGGGAATATCCGCCAAAATTCTATGGGTCTAGATGACATTCTTATTTGTGAACATTAGATGTCTATTCGTCTTCTTTCTTACATCTTACATGCATATTGCATCTCATGTGTCATTATTACTAGTGCATACTGTTTGGTGCTAATTGCCTGCATCATTATTATAACTTGATCATATTTACTATTGTGTTTTTGTTGATTATGAATGATTAATTCTTCCTGATTACTTCCTACTGCGTCATTGCATTTGTCTTTTTTCCAAGCGCTTGCTGCATGTTTCTAGTAGCATTTTACTTCCTTCTAAATACATTTTATATTTGTTATACTACCTTCTCCAGTATTGAAATTTTCCTAATTGCAGACGAGAAGTATAATGGGTGGTAAATATTTCGGTAACAGACAAGTTCTGTAAATTGGACTTATAATAGTACATCTATCAAATGTTTCGGTAAAAAGGTAATTATATAGTGTTTAATGCACCGTGATGTTTTTCACATCAAGTAAAGTCTTGGCTCTCATTTGTTCAAGGGTTCTTTTTTCCACACGCTTTCAGACATAATAATTTCGTTATGTTGCTCCTGCCATGCTGTATGTAAAATAATATACCTGAAATCACTATCACATCTTACTTTCCATATTCCAACCATATAGTTGAGGTGATGAATAACACCCAATCCTAACCTAGTACCCGATGTATCTTCCTTTAAAATGTTTTTTATGAATATTTCATTGCGAAAATATTTTTTTCCAAACTCCCAAACCAGCCATTAACCCTAAGAGCGCCTGTCACTACTTCAGTTGCCTTTGCGGCCAGTGCAGATCAAGATCACAATACGCCAAACACCGAGTCTGAACTTTGATCTTCACATGCTGCTTTTCCAAAAATTCTGAACGGAAAAAACCTTGAAATCGCTAAAATTAAGGTTTTATTTCTATATTGAAAATGGCAGGTTTATTCGAAGCTCTTATGGATAATTCAATTCTTTCCAGAAAGATGGCTAATACAAAAAAAAAAAATATATATATATATATATATATTGTGGCAAATGAAGAGAGGGGGTGAGAGAGATAGATAGATAGTGACATATACTCTTTTGACAAATACTTTTTTCAAACAACATGAGCAGTGTGTAATCTGAACATGCCCAATCCCCTTAACTTTTATGTGTGCAGTCTGATCTGCGAATTTCTCCTCGTCTATTAATGTTTCAGGGACATAAAAATGAGTTTTAGGGTTTTTGTTTTTAATTTTTCATACAAATTCTAAATAGCCACCTTAAAACCCAGGTTAATCTCTAAGATCTATGGGAATCTTCTTTATCTTGTTGGTAATGGGATGTATGAAAACAGGCCGTTAAAGAATTCGCGTTTATTTATCGGCGCCACCGGTTTCCCATATGGGCGACGGCTCCTGTAGGCCATTAGTTATGTTACAGGGATGGTGCAAGATACAGGACGAAACCTATCACAAGTTACGCCTGGTTCTTTAACGTGCTCGGTGTATAGCACCGTCACACGAGACCTCGGTTTAACGTCTCATCTGGAGAACTGTTGGTAATTTTAGATGGTTAGCCGAGGGAATCGAACCCACACCCTCAAGTGTCCCGACACATGGCGTTTACTAGCCCTACGCTCTACCACATGAGCTACACAGGCTGGTATAGGCTGTTAAAGACACATGTCCATACATGTATATAGTATACAGTACTCCTTTCGCTCTCGAAAAGTTCGTACAGGGACCTTATATGATTTTTTTATGCCGTGATGTCCGTGTTGTATTGATGAACACACTTTAAAACCTGCGGACGACGACTTGTGTGCACCAGACCAGATTCATTTAAAAACATTGTGGAGGCAGGAGAGGAACAAAACAGAACATTTTTTCTAGACAAGCACATAGTCAAAATTACAAGAAGTATGCAAGAAAGCATTGTCAAGGCCTCTCTTTCTCTCTCTCTCTGCCCTCTCTTCATTTGCTACAATGTTTCACCTGTAATATCTTTATTAATTCGCACTGATTAACCATAATTTCAACCCTTAGAGCATCGAATAAACCAAACGGCCATTTTCATTTTACAAAAAGAACATCTACTATTAATGATTTCAAGGTTGTCCTTATTCATAATGTATTAGAAAAACAGACAGAGTAAATCTACGATCAGTCTCCATGTTTTGTGTAGTCTGATCTTGATCTGAATTGGCTGCAAGCGTGAAAGGTGCTCTAAGGGTAAATGGCTGGTTTGCAAGCCGGCCATTTTGTTCCCAAAAGAAAATATTTTCACAAATGAAATGTTAACAAAGACAGTGCCTTTTTGATAAAACATATTTATAAAACTTGAGAATTGGCTTAAGCTGGGAGTCTGTTATCTGTAGGACGATTACAATGGGTACAGGTTTAGGATTGTGTATTATTGATTAAATCAACTAAGGGTGAAAGGGTGAAAACCGAAAATAAGATATGGTGATCAGAATTTATCAATTTCAGGCATTTATAAACAGCATGGAAGGTACAACATAACAAATTTTATTATGTCAGAAAACGAGCGGCAATTGCAAATTAAAAAAAAAGGGTTTGCACAGAAAGCTATGTATTGGGTGTCAGAAACATCAAGGCACTGCGTTGTTACAGAACATCCAACTGATTTATTTATAAGTCCAATTTACCGAACTTGTCTGTTACCGAATAATGTATATGAAAGCGCCATCTGGTATCATAATATGACTTGTCGTATTCCATTCGGCATATCTCGGGTGATCCGGTGATCAAATCCCTCGGCTGTATCACGTAGCTTGATATGCACCTACACGGTACATTTCGCACATCTCCGGAAGCACACCGCTTTACCGTTATTGGAATTGTAAGGCTCCGCTTTAGAAAGAACGCATGAGTAAATTTTCTATCGTTATCTTTCTAAGAGTATTTTAGTCGGCAAACAGTTTGTACATTCAAGTTTTAGCGTGGTTTATCAATTCCGTTAGGAGCTTTCATCGACAGATCAATAGAAGTGAATAACTTCACCGTGGTTGTTCATGCCGTTGCTAAGCGATCTACAGGGGCGCCGCCATGTTTAAGATCATGTGATTGGTAGTTCAAAATGGAAGCCTCCCTAATACAGACGAGGTTAAATGTAGGTACGGAATCGGCCGAGTTGTGACGAGTGGTCGTATTCGTGTAAATGCCATTCTTGTTAGTGCATACTTCGTTCGTCTTAATTCAGCTACTTATCATAGCGTCAATTTAACTCTTTACCAAACGAAAACAATTTAGACTGGTCCAAATTGAAAGCATTTGCAGACGACAATTTAAATGTTGCTCAAATTGTGGAAGTTGTCTTTGATAGGGTAGAAAACATTGTAGGAAAAGGAGAAAATGCTGGTGACCAGCATTTTCTCCTTTCCCAAAATGTTTTCAAAAGGCTTCTTTCTCAGGGTCGTTGAAAGTCGGGATTGTGTGATAAAGGGTTAATATAACAAAAGCCCATAGTTTTTGCCAGAATATGCATAAACAAGAATGTAGCACTTTAATGATAAGCTATACAGACATGGGAAATAGGGGGAAAAATCAGGATAAGGAAGTAAGATGGATGAAATCACAATGTCAAAAGAGGCATAAAGAACAGAAGCACACGCTACTGAATAACAATTTTATGGCATACAAGTGGAAGAAGAAAAATGGAATTAGCATCAAGCAACATGCACTAGTAATAATGAAACATGAAATGTTATATGCATGTAAGATGTAAGAAAGAGGACAAATAGACATCTAATGTTCATAAATAAGAATGTCATCGAGACACATAGAGTTTTGGCGGATATTCCCCTCCATAGTAAACAGGTACCCCACGAAAATAGGTACGTCGACCATACTTGAAGCACTTTGACCTCCGCCTCAATTTCGCCCAGTTGTTTTTTACAAGACGATGTTTCGTGCATCGGCGAATCGGTACAGATACCAAATTTACCACTTGTTTGATTTTTGTCTACAAGTAAGGCGAATAAAATGTCTTTACGGTTTGGCAATTTTCAGATTGAATGATCCTCAATGAAACGAAAATACTTTCGTTATTTACGTTAAATTCGGGCGGAATTCGTTTTCGTAGTTTTGCGAGGTTCTCTTTTATAGAGAGTATTTACAGGTTTCCGGCTTGTATTTGCGCGCGAATGTAAATGGGGCCAGTAAGTGGAAAAGTCTCTTCTTCGGATTTGTAAGAAAAACATGCGGTTAACACAATTAATCTGCAGCAACTTTGCGCGATTGTATCCTTACTGTGCTTCTCCTGTACAAGAAACAAGAATAACAAATACATGCACGCCATTAATGAGGATACATGTAGGGTTTGATGGGATTACATACACTATTGAACAAAATAGATCTACATGGATATCATCAAGTAAAAATAACTAACTGCTGTATAACTGTAAACTGAACATTGCATTTGACAAAATCGCCTATGCTACATGGCTATTTCCATAATTATACATGTAAATCATTTTCTAAAGGAGTAAAGGTTGTTATGTCCTTATTTAAAGAAAAAATTCTGTTTTACTTCTTCTGTTCATTTAACCCGAGACTGCTAAGCGCCACTGGAGGCGCTTTTGCGGATGGTATAGATCAAGATCAGACTGCACAAAATGTGCAGTCTGATCTTGAATCTACAGTGTCTGATACGGTATTTCTTTTACAAGGAAACCAACTTTGAAATCGCAGTACACGTATTTGGGTTTTTCTATTGAGTGGAAATTTTCGTTTTCATTCATTCAGCAGCTAAAGGGTTAAGTGAAATCACTAAAGCTCCGCAGAAGCGAACAAGCGAGTCTTCAGTTTCTGTTCGAAAATGTGAAAAGTTTTCGCGGAGATTTTGCGTGAAAAAGGAAACCCCCCTTCTGGCTAAAACCTTTATTGTATAACGAGAACACCCCCCCCCCCCCCCCCCAACTTTATATTGACTGGAATGTTCATTACATGGAGGTTGTTTTGGACAACATATTTATAACAAGTAATTGACAGTGTTACCGATCAAGTAAATTTTATTCAAATTGTATGTCCTGTGAAGTCCCATTCCGATTTTAAATGTCTATAAAAATACCCGGCCAAAAATCCTGCCAAAGCACACAAAAAGTTGGAAGAAAGATTATTTTTTCCTGTATGAAGGAAATCTAACCATAAAGCAGGAGGTTGTATCACTATGATTGGTATGCTGAGCAAAGGCAATGTTGCTACCCTGTGCCATAGCCCTACATGCCTGCCCTTTCCGATAATGGTTGATGTTGCTCGGCGAAATAAGAGAGATTCGTTGGAAGCAATTAACCCTTAGGCTCTTAAGCGCGACTCACTGACCTTTTGCGGACAGTGTAGATCAAGATCAGACTGCGCAGAACGTGCAGTCTGATCTTGGATCTGCACTGTCCGACGAAGAGATAATGTTCTCCAAAAAATAAGTTTTAAACAATATTATGCGGGTTTTTACCATATTTTACAGGATAAGGTGTAACTCGTTACATCCTACCAACAGAATCTTGCATTTTTCATAAGAACACATTTGAAACTGCGTGGCATTTTGGCAAAAGTAGAAATTGCTAGGAACGAGCGATATCTCCTTGAACAGGCTTAATTCTTGTATTATTCAAAGTGTAACCCCTGTCAACTAAATAAAACAGAGGTGCTTTAAAAGCCGTTTGCTACACTTTCATGTCAAGAGGTACTGAGTTAAAAAAAAAAACAACTGCTTTTGGTTTGCAAATACATCTATGGCATATATTAGGCAAGTTTCTTTGCAAACTAACATACGTAAGCTAATAAACAGTAGACAGGGAAAACAACCCTAACATTTTTTACTACCAAAGAACCGTTGAAATAACCTAGAAAAATTGTTCTCTGTTGTCTTCTATAAACGTCTACAGTTCCTACGGTAACGAATTGATGACGCTTGACACCGTATAAATACTGGCAGGTGAGGTTATATTACGCATTCCTTGCTCTGACAGGAGGACCTGTCTTCCCCGAACGCGTTGTCATTGGAAATAGCGACAACATGCAAAGGTACAACATTTTCTTTATAGCATTATTGGAACATTTTAGTTCAACATAATCATTACCTCATGCAGATGATTTTTTTCTTGCGTCACGCAACTTATCACAATTGGAAACATTATAATAAAACGAGAAATTACCCGTAATGCGCAATTAATGCTTTAAAACCACAATGTTTTAAAACGTATTCCATGTGTTAAGTTTAAAATCATGTTGATTATCCATATTTCAAATGGACGTCTTCTGCAACAGCTACCGTTTATCTTGTTCTAATTTTTATCATGTGGTCAAAGATGACCGGCTCACGATGGTTCCGCCAAAAAAAAAAAAGGCCCCACCTTGGAAAAGTGGTGAGGGCAGGCGCAAGCAGCAGCTTTTAAATTTTATGTTTAGTACTAGCTGTGGGTCCCTAATTATATTTGTTCATACTTTGAAAACTTGACTATTTTCATTTGTTCGCGAATCATCTCAGTTAACCCTTTATCAGTGGAAATAACGCTATTGAAACATTAACGAAATACGAGGAAATGCTGGTAAACAGCATTTTCTTCTCATCCGATTGTTTTCTACCCTTTCAAAGACATTTGAACTGCATTGATTTTTGTTTTTTGTCCACAAATGCTTTAAGCTAAAATGTTGTCATCTATTAAGGAGTACAGTGATAATTACAAGATTATTACTTATTGTTACCTTTATTCACAGGCTTGTTCACACAGCCATATTCCAAATAACTATTAGGTGTTGTATATAATGGAGTAGCACTCTAAGAAAGGAGGTTTAAAGCATTTTGGTGATGCATTACATCGACCAAGTCATCACACAATTATGGATCCATTATTTGCTAACAAACGACTGGATCTTGTGGTAGAATGGTCCTTGGACTTGCAGAAAATTGACAAATTGACAAATAGCAAAAAGTATCGACTCATGTCAGTCTGCGCGGACTGCGCAGGCTACAATGATTCGATACTCTTTGCAGTGCATTAAATCCTTTTCACAAAGCATGGCTCATATGTTTCACTCTTTCAGCTCACTATCAGTTTAAAATTTTTAAGTTTATTAATTTGATTCTGATTTGATTTAATATGGTTGACAGAGTTGAACTAATAAACTTTTATGCTTTCGTTCCAGTCCTTTTCACATTGCTATATTGTACTTTATATAATACATGTACATATATCGAATAAAATATGTTAAAACTACTCTTTCAGGGATTAGACCCACCAACAGATTGAGGCGGTAGACATCTTGACCATAAACATGTTCCGATCCATAATGCATGTGCTATCATTCCAAATTGATTTGAGTGACTAAAACTCTGTTACCATAACAGTTTTGCAATGAGTTTCCATTCGGATTTTAATATGAGCTTTTCCAATGGTAGCAACCTGAGCCAAATCAATCTGCCGGTGTATATTCATATGCCAGACTGGGCAAGGTACATACGAATCACGTATATGGTGTGCATCGTCATTCTTGGGGTACCAGGTAATGTCCTCATACTCTTCCTACAGTTCAAGAATGCGACTAAGTCTAGTACAGATTGGTTTGTCACAGCCTTGGCGAGCATTGACCTCGGCGGTGCCAGTTTAAGCGCCCTCTTGTACATAATTACAGCAGTCCTTGGTCTGAAGGGGATCAGAAATACTTCACATCTATGTCAGGTCCATTATTACGCCATATATGCGACAAGTGTTTCCTCGGCCGTGCTTCTGTGTATAGTTGCGATAGACCGATACATCAAAGCTTGTCGACCACATTCAAAATTGATGACAGTAGTAAAAGCCAAGTGGCTATCCATTGTTACAGTGATTACTGTCTTAGTTCTATATTCTCCATCATTTTGGGTATATCGATATGATGAAAAGACCGCCGTCTGCAAAGAGCGACCCGAGCTGAGCCGATTCGAACTTTGGCTGAAAGTCGGCATAGGATTGAGCTTTGTGTTATTGTTTACAATCCCAATAATTTCCTACAGCAAAATAGCAATCGTGCTACGTGGGTTGAAACTGAACGGTATGAATAAGCTTACCTATCCACATACAAAACCACTTGGCCACAAAGCTGTGAAAGTAAAGAGAAGTAAGGTAACACCGGTGCCATATGCAAGTAAGCTAGTGCTGGACAAAGATCGCTATCAGAGGAAGCATTCCCAAAACCATCGGGGTATCTTGCCTATAAGTCGGAGAGCAGGCTCCTATCACATCAATCGAAACCACAAAGACATAGATATATTGAGTGATGGCGAAATTCAGAACGAAAGCCCAAAAGGTAAACCCGATAGAGAGATCATGAACATTTCTTACATTAGACGAGAAGACCACGCAGCTCAGAGACCACAATCAGTAAAACAGGCTGCACATGACTCAGATATGAATTTACAGATACAAAATAGCGTTGAAGTTACGAAACGAAAAGCTCATGTCACAACAAAAATTATGTTTGTTTTAACGATGTTCTTTCTACTTACATGGTTTATCAGTATACTGTCAGGTACTTTCGCACATGTGTCTCCTAAAAACAGAAACTTTCGAATAGCCAGGTATCTCTTACACCCAATCTACATGATCAATTTTGTGTGCAATCCAGTTCTATATTTTTCGTTGAGCACTAAACTCAGATCTAAACTTTTGAACATTTTCAAGGGCACGTAAGCTGTCCTCTACAATTTGGTTCGAAAACGACGTATCTTATTTTCGTTCATTTTTTTTTTTCTTGAGATTGAACGTGGGTTACAATGAATATTGACCATCTCTGTAATTAGAAAGAAAGATACCGTTGCCCGAAACTTTTATATGGGATAAAACACATCTATATATGAGCCATACTCTGTGAAAAGGGGGCTTAACGCATCTGCGAAAAGTTTCGACCCAGGTCAGCCTGCACAGTCCGCGCAGACTGACCTGGACCGAAACTTTCGTTATTGGTCAATTTTCTGTCTTTAAAAAAAGGTGGATTTAATGGATCAATAAGTACGAGATGTTTTGTTTAGTATGATGTATTACGCAGATGTATTAAGACCCCTTTTGCCAGAGCATGGTTTATACCCGGTATATTTATGACATCTTAGGACCGAATTGCTGCTAACCCTTACACTGCTAAGTGCGACCCACTGACCTCTTGCGGACAGTAAAGATCAAGATCAGACTTCACAGAACGTGCAGTCTGATCTTAGATCTACACTTTCCCATGAGGAAGCATTTTCCTCCAAAAGAAAAGTTTGAAATAGCATTATCCTTTTTTTATCGACTTGAAAGCTTCATTTAACTTATCTAGCAGGATAAAGGTTAATTATGCAGCATTATCTACTTCAAACATTGTCGCATGCTTTGAAGGACTCATGTTACTTTTCCACCGAGTGCTGATATATACATAGTAAAATTAGTGTTGCACCCCCTGTGTTTTTTACCGGGTTTGATTTTCTGACGTGAATGAGATAAAACTGGGTCGAAATTAGAATTCGGCTGCTGCATACACCAACAGACTCGTCTTTTGCCCATAAAATGAACTGAACTGAGGTATCCCTTGACCACATGGTAAGTGTGAATCTTTAGCCTAGATGTTGCTTTCAAATTTAAGAAAAACGAGAAGCGTTTAAGTTTGGTTAAAACAGGGAATTTAATGTCGAAACAAAACTTACGACAGGTTGAAAATGACCTGCAGAGAATGGACACACAAAATCAGGCAATATTGCGTACTTCCGCCCGGGGCATGCAAAACAGCTTGCAGTCTTTGTCTCACACCTCTCACGAGAGGTTGAAACAGCTCGATCAGTAGCTGCTGCCATGAGGTTAAGGGATACCTCAGTTCATTCCATTTCAGAGACAACAGACTTGTTTGTTCTTGTATACAGCAGCCAGATTCTAATTTTCCAACCCATTTCATATCATTCACGCCAGAAAATTAAACACGTTAAAAACACAGGGGGTGCAACACTAATTTTACTATGTATAGATCAGACTCCGAGGAACGTGTAATCTGTTCATGGACATGTGTTTACCTAGTCTTGCAAAATCAACCAATGAATTTGAATACCTGGATCTATTTTTAAAGACTTGGCATGTTTATTTCGTTTACTGCGCAGGCAAAGGATAAATTTAAGTTTCTCAACCCAGCTTATTTGGTCCTATGTGGGAGGACTTGAAGCTACTTTCCTTGGATTGTTAGCTTGTCTAATTCTTCACATCATGATGCTAATCAATTTTATTGCAGTAACCTTTAACAAAAACGTGCATACAAAATAAAGACAATCAATCGCCCTTTTGCCATAATGTTTTCAAAAGGTCTCTGATGCAAGACGTTAAAGGTCGCGTTCCTAGGTTTTTTTTTGTAAAACGGCTTAAAAAGTAAGCTTGCATACTCTGTACAAGCACAGTGAAAAAAGGGAGAATGGAAATATTATCATGTTGCCCATATGTGTTTTTTTTTTGTATATAATTTTATAACAAAGAGCAGTTAGGTATAAAACAAAATTTATCACATGCCCCAAGCAATATATTAAACCCATGACTTATTTTGTATGTGATAAATGGAATATCACTTTAGTGTCCAGTGTGTTACTAGTTTTATTAAACTTGTTGGTTAGACTTGCATCATATGACTTTGGTCAACTCGTTTGATAATCAAAGTGTTGAAAACACTCGTGTGGCTTTTGTCAAGGGAGCCATTGTGTGGAATTAATGATTAAAAAAAATAGTTTCAAAATATTCGCTTGAAAGTCAACCTACTATATTGTTATGAAAATTCCGATAGAGAAGGGTGCAATCTTGTGGGACGAACAAGACAGAGCAAACAAGCCATGGGACGAATAAGCCCAGGAACGAACAGGTTTTGGTACAAACAAGCACGGTATGTGTGTATCATTACGCCACTATAGAAGTAAACTGGCAGCCTCTTATCGATCTTCGTCTATCGGACGGTTACGGGAGATACAACGGGTACCAGTTTACTACAGAAGGCCATAGCGGATCAAGCTATTTTCGATAAAAAGGAAGTATTTCCACGATCGATGGCCTAATCCAGTTTATTATAATATGCCATTTTCAATTTTATATCTGAGTGCAATCGAAACAATCATTTGTCTCAGAAAAATCGATTTGAATTGGGTTTACTTCCTTCGGTTTTGCTCAAACTACGATACATGATTTTCAAAATGCCGTATTATACTCATAGTGGCATTATCTTCGACAAATGCCACAATTCCTGAGTACTTATGCAAGATCATCCGTTTAAAACCCGTCTTGCCAAACGCTTATAGCTTTTGTAGCGATGCGGTTTGGTGCATTTCTCTCTGTGTCAGTTAAAGCCACATAACCCTTTCATTTTTTCGGCGTAGCTGGCTTTTGATCTACTTCTCTGATAAAGAATGAATAAAGGGTAATTTACGATTGATAAAAAATATGCACGTGTTTATTCGGCGGGCCCCCGCTGGCATATTTGCTCACACATTTATTAATGTTAATTATTAACTAGCGTTGCTACTGCTAACCGATACCCCGTGGCCTTGATTCATACTAAATCAAAATAATGGAGTACAGAATGGTTATTTTCTTGTGCTATTTGGAAATTTGATATTTTCTTAAGCGTTATTCAATAACCCAATACTTCTTTCCAACAATGTGAAAAACAGTGAAGAAAAGGGGGCAGTTGTTCATGAGGTTAATTTTTCATTACTTTACTTCATATTGAGCCACAGAAGAGTTTCAGTATTTATATTTTTCTTGGACTCTCTTGATTTTGGTGTATTTGTTGTATTGTATTTGTTGTATACTTGTATGTGTAAATCTTCATTTACTGGAGGAAATTGAAAGGTATGAAATGAAATGAAACACCATCTATCTTTGTTTAAATGTTATTTCTTGTTAAACTTTCCCTGACTCTTTACTGAATGACAAAACTTTACGCTCATCAATATTGAAAGCATCTGCACACGACATATTCAGTGGTGCTCTGTTGATGTGATTTATTCTTTAAAGATAAACATAAAACATAATGGGAAAAGTAGAAAATGCTGGTTACCTGCTTTTTCTCCTTTTCCCATAATTTTTCAAAAGCCTTTCTTCTTTGGGGCCGTAAAAACACGGGGTTGTTTGGTAAAAGGTTAAAGAATGTAAAATGTTACTGAGATATTGTGAAATAAATCGAACTAATCGATGATAGATTACTGATGAGTAGCTTTTGCCTTTGAAGAGATTCTGTCGTTAATATAGCACAAGTAGATTGTCAGTGTGAAGACAAGCCAGGAGGCGAGGTTTCTTGCGATTTATAGGTGGTTTTGTTTTTGCAACTAACTACAGTTACTTTTGGTCTGGGCCCAGCACGAGTAAGTAATAACTGTAAGTTTGGGCTGAGCGATAATTGCGAGATTTTGGCCACTTGCTGGCGATAGAGCATCAATGCTGCATCATAGAGAAGAGAGTGTTTTAAAATTTGCAGTTTTGCATATACCTTGGCCCGGTTTCACGAAAAAACTAAAGTCTCTTATTTTGCCCAAAGCTGCTGATGGACCCCAGTTCCGATTTTAGTTGAGTTTGTTACTTGAGATCCATTTTACTTATATTAGCAGACTTAAAAACTTTCTCAATTCCTAGGTTGAGACAATATTTCACACTCAACTCAGCAAAATAATGGACTCAAGTCTGTTAAAATGACTTAAGTCCATTAATTTGCTGAGCTGAGTCTGAAACGTTTTGCCAACTTGGGATTTGAAAATGTTTCAAAGGTCTGTTGATGTTAGTGAAATGCATCTGAAATAACGAAGTCAGCTTAGGTCGGAAAATGAGTCTGTTAGCGGACTTGAGCAAAATAAGACTTAAATCTTTTTGTGAAACCGGGCCTTTATCTAGCGACGCTGTTATTTACCCTTCTATGGGGTTATGCAATTTTTCAGGCCCAGTGAATGGATTTGAATTGGTGTCAGGCTGTAAAGTTTCTTATACACTTCATTCAACTATGAAAGAATGGAACTCCGTCAGAAAAGTTTGTGGACGGTAGTCTTCATCATGCGGACGAGGTTTCTCGCACTATACAACGGATGACATAAGGTCGAATTCGTTTGTTTTTGATATATATCTAATATATTATAGACCAACTCTGATTCTGCCATTTACCAGATGACCATAGAATTAGGTATCATTACGCCTACAAAATAACCTTATAATGTCTAATTAGAGGCAAACAGCTATTAGTATTGTTTTGCTAATATCTTTGATATAAGGAATACCATACGAAGAGTGAGTTACTTATCTGTATAACGAGAATGATTAACAAGCAGACCGCCGTGCATTGAGGGAGTTATGTAGCCTTGTTCAATTTCAGCCATACTATTCCTACAATGTATATAGCTCTATGGCAAAAAAAATTCTCGTTCATTGGACACTTATTTTCAGAGTGGTAATACTTTCGAGCAAACTTGGTGACAATTGAGTTTGGAAATCGAAACAACTTCTAAATGGGCTGTGATATCGTTTGAATTAGAGAGGTCTAAAACACAGGCAGTTGTTTAACGAAAAACTTTGCCTAATATACAACCAGTAACCTAATATATCATTTGAATTAGAGAGGTCTAAAACAACAGGCAGTTGTTTAACGAAAAACTTTGCCTAATATATAACCAGTAACCCAATATATAAAACTATACCAACCAGATTTCTTAATGAACACGTCCCTCTCTCATTGTCAGTATTTTTCACAGATGTAAACACTGCAGTGTAAAAAACGTACTTACTTTTTCTGCGATAATTCATCTTCGATCTGATACATGGAACGGACTCAGAGTATAAAAATCAAGAGCTTTAGTAATGGCCCGGTCCCACTGCACTTACGGATGCAAAGAGGATGTAAAATGTAAAAAAATATTGCCATCCGTTGGAAAACGCTGTGCATCCGTTGTGTACTAATTGCATACGTGTTTCATACGCTGTTTCTACCGAGCATCCGTCCACTGTGGTTTCATCCGCGCAAAAAGTTTTGAGCTGCACAAAACTTTTAGAATGGATGAACTTTCCGCCGTGTACGATGTAAATCCGCGACATATACGAGTTACAAACGTTCTATGTCCGTTATCATCCGTTAAACGTCTGCTGTATCCTCTCTGCATCCTCTGGGCATCCTCGCAACTCACATCCGCTGCAGCTGAAAACGGAAAGAGGGGGGAAAGATAAGGTACATGGAACGTCTATACATCTTAAGTAACACGGAAATAGAAAGGATGTAAGCGTATGCATCACTATATAAAATATTCAAAATGGACAAAGCCCGTGTATCTGGGACGTATCTCGTATATTTAGGATGTCTGTAGTATGTCTAGAGTATGTAGATGGACACCTAGCGGACAACCGATATTTTGTATAAAAAGGAAGAGAAAATCATCTGGATCTCAGTATGAGTCGAGCAGCCGTGGTGTACAGACTTCATCACCCTTGGTCTTGTTCTTCAACATCATCAATTGTTCTCCACTATGGATGATCAAAGAGTCCATATTATAGCTGCACTCATTCAACAGCAGAACCACAACCTGTTCAGACTGTATCAAGTTTTAGACAGGAGGAGAGGTCCAAGAGCTGTGTGGGTCCGAGGATGGATCGTGAGAAGATGTGGCAGAGATGTATCGATGTAGCCGCCAGCACGTCTTTACGCTTTATGCTGACTGCGTGCGTGCTGCATCCTTTTCTATCCGCGGAGCGGACGCAATAGTAGTATATAACAATAAGTTTCGGAATATGCCTGCAGCCCTGCAGCCCCTGCAGCGTCACACATAACTGCCCAAAAACAATGGAATTATTCACGCGTGACTGCCCACGAACAATGGGGTATTATTCTGGGAACAATGGGGTATTATTCCGGAGAACAAGGACCGGAAATGCCAATGCCAATCCCTGATGACGTCATATAACGGAACAATAGGTTGGGGAATTTGGGTGGCACCAATGTAGGATGACGTCATACCACGGTGTCTGTGAGGCTGCGATGCCCAAAAACAATGGAATCGTGCACGCGTGACAGCCCAAGAACAATGGGGTAGTATTCTAAGAACAATAGGATTATTATTTCGAGAACAATAGGGTAGGTTCGATTATATCTACCACTCCCGAATGACGTCACGGGATATTTCTCATACCAAAGAACAATGGGGTAAGTGTCGTATGTCTGTCCGGAAACTGTGCCGTCATACCACAAGACTGCCTGCTGCAGTCCCGTGACTCATACCAGAAAACAATAGGATTATTATTATTTCGAGAACAATGGGATAAGTAACGTGCATTGGGATCAACCAATGACTCATACCAGAAAACAATAGGATTATTATTTCGAGAACACTGGGGTAAGTATCGGTTGTCTGCTGCCAGCCTGGAGCCCCCTCATGACTCATACCACGGAACGATAGCACCGTTTACCAGCCACTCCTTAATGACGTCATACCACAAGACTCCCTGCTGCAGTCCCGTGACTCATACCACGTAACAATGGGATAGATATCGTTGACCAACAACTCCTTAATGATGTCATACCACCGAAAAAATGTGGATCGTATGTTCGCTACCGTAACGTCCGTGATACGAATTCAATCATGTTGAAAGCGGCGTTAAACACCATTCAGAAATTTTCTCCTCGTGCCATATCGTTTTACAATTGAAAACACACCTGAATGACTTAATCCCAAACGCATGGACAATGGGTTTTCGAACAAACCCTGTAGCCTTGAGGTTGGTGGCACGGAGATGGGTATTACACAATAGTCTCGGAGAATAAAGTAAATCGGGTAGCAGCACTCTTTTACGGAATGAGACATACATCTTTCGAAACTGGAAAGAAACCTGGTTCACGAAAAGTGGACTGGTCTCGCGTATTGTTGAACGGATGTCGAACAAGAATATGCGACATATCAAGGCGCCCTTTCCGTTTCCGGTTTCATTTAAGTACCTCCGCTTTCGGTTTAGTCATCACGTCAGTTCCGTTTCCGGTTAAATCATTATGTCACTTCCGTTTCCGGTTTAATCATTACGTCACTACCGTTTCCGGTTTCATTTAACAGCTTTCGGATTCATTTAAATTACTTCCTCCTCTGGTTTCATTTTTGCGTCAATTCCGTTTCCGGTTTTATTTAAAACTTCCTTTTCCGCTCAGACTTGCTCCCTGATTCCTCATAAGACTCATTTTGACTCCTGCTTTTCGCAAGACAAACTTCTTGATGCCTCACGAATCTATTTGTGTATCCTAGCTAACGATTTTCTGTGTTTAATCATATTGCGTAAATGATTTGATGTTTTGATGCACTAAAACAGTACTAGATGCCTATTGAGAGTAACTTTTTTCCGGAATTAAAGATAACTTTGCAGCCGTTTAAATTCTTGGAGATAGAGTGTTGTTGAATACAGTAAAAGAAGTAGGGCTACATCTACACATTTTGTGGGAAATTCAGCGGGTAAGTTTTAAGTAGCTGCTTTAAAATATCTTAATTATACTTCGGTTTGGTCTAAAGATGTGTAGTTTTGCGTAGAAATGTAGTTGTTCAAGGTTTAAGGCGTTTACATGATGAAATAAAAAATTGCTGTAGGTAGTTATTTACAGGTCCAGCGATGAATGACCTCGGGGCAAATATTATGTATTCAGTTTGCATTACTGTATGCTAACCCTTTCGGGCCAGATAAGTCTATGGTCATGGATGAACAGTCATACGAAGAAACGAATGAAACTGACGCTGAAGACGATGCGACTGACTATGACCCGTTGGATAGTCTCATACAAAACATATCTGAGACATGTGATGTGTAATTGGAAGAAGCAGTTTGATAGGCCAAATTAGATGAAACAAAGGTGGAAAGTGTTGGTTCGTAACTTAACTGGTCGGGTGATGTGGTTTAACGCCATTCAAAAGGATCAAGTATATAGAAGTGTGCGCAAAACGGCGAAAGATTTAATGGACATTGATTATTTTGAAATATGCCTTCAACAAACGCAAGTATCTCTTGGATTCCATCCTCGAAGACTATAACCCACCGACACTTTAAAGAAAAGCGGTGAAATGTAAAAACAAAGTGGGGCTGACTGCTAACACAGTAACTAAATAATAATGAGTTAACGAAGAAATGGCGATGAACACGTTTAACATGACCCAAAGACAGTTAGAAGTTTATGAGTATCGACTACGTTGGAATTCGAAAAGAGTAATTTATAATTGATGCTTTCATCACTTAGTTCTGGTTTTGACTGCTGTTGAGATCAGTATCGTTCGAAGTTCGCAAAATAGTTTTTGATGTTTTATTAGATATGAGCTTTGAGCAACATCTATGGGAATCGTCATTCACTATGGCAGACCTCGAAGAAATTGATAGAATTGAAAAAGAATATATACAAAAGAGAGAAAGCAATAGTCTAGGTAACACTTTTCTCGCACTTTTTTCCTGAACATTGTAATGCAGAGCAACGCGTAATGTGCCGATCTTCTCCAAGATTAATCATATTCTTTTAGGGTTGATTGGTTGATTGATTGATGTTTAACGTCACTTTCTACATTATTTCAGACATATCACGGCGACAGCTCACATATTCATGTACATTTTGGGTTTCACCGGTACTAGGCTAGGGCTCTGAAGTGCCTTGCCCAAGGACACTCCCACGACATTGTTTTTAGGAAACATGAGCCAGTTTTCAATGTCTGCTTGAAACGTTTCCTTTTTTTTTTATGCAGATGAATCTTCTTTTCGAATCAACAAAGACACTTTAATCTCCATAACGAGCCCGGGATTACACTCCACACCCGTAAACGAGACGATTAAAATGGGTTTGGAAATCGGCATACATTTTGATCAAAGCTTAGAAGTTTTTTTTTTTTTTTTCTTTTACCGAGTCTATATTTCAGAATTTGACTTAAAAATACAGAGCATCTTCGGCTCTACGTTTTAAGTATGTATTAAAAGTGTTAACTTTAAAGCTTTCACAAAATAACAAATTTTTCGAAATTTTGAATCGTGTAAAATGTACCACTGTCGTCTTGTTCTCGTCGAGAACGTTCAGAATACATATACGAGTATGGGTCTGCGAGTCGTACTTTTTGAGTTTTGGCGACTTTATAAGAAAAGTAGACTTTAAAGCGACCTATTTTATTAAAAAACTAAATCATCTTGAAAGTATCATTATCATCTAGTTCTCGTCAAGAAAGTTCGGAAAATATATTCGAGTATGGGTCTACGAGCTGTTCTTTCTGAGTTTGGCGATGGTTCAGGAAGAAATACACTTTAAAACGACCCGTGACTAAATTTCTAGAAGATTTGAATGAGTTGGTAAGTTCCAGCATAGGTTAGATCTTGTCCAAGGGGTTCAGCATATCTATAACGGCATGGGTCTACGGCAATATTTTTCTTTAACTACTCGATTTCGATTTTTAGAATGGCAACCAAGATGGCTGCGTAAAAAAAAAAAAGTCAAAAAATTATTTCATCTTGCTTACTCGGGGTCAGACTGAGACGAGGTCTTTTTCTTTCGATTCTGGACAACATTCCGCATCTTTCTGAGTTAGTCACGCATAGGTAACTTTATGTTCGAAAATTCGTCCTTTTTTCGGTTTAGGAAAGCCTTGTTTCTTGAGAGATGATCACTGTAATCAACTGGGTGCGCTACAGTGTCCCAACTGTAATCCGACTGACTGGAAAAATTGGTAATAATGGAAGGAGTTATTCACGCAATGGTCGAAGAAGGGGTGACGGCAGATCATTTCATAAGTTTTATTTCTGTCTGTGGCATTCTCTGTGTGAAACTTTGGATAGGTAAAATATACAAGGGATTTGTACAACAGAGAATCATCATGTAAGATGTATGGTATGCAGAACTTTATTGGTATGACGGTAGACAACTCTGATTTGGATTACATTCTAAAAGCTTATTTAGCAGCTTGCTTGTGAAAGGGCGGTGGAATTAGTAATCAAATTCTATCTTCATGTCGGTGGTGTTTCATTATTCTTGGGAGAACAGAACAAATTTTACTTGGCTTACTAAAAATGAAATCGGTTTTATTCAACTTTCACATACGTCAGAAAACAGAATATATTCAAGACATTAAGGAAACAATAGGAACCCTGGAAAGTTATAATTTATTTGATAGAGATGGTACAGAAGAAATTGCACTCTCATCTCTTTCAACAAAACACGTTGCAAACCATGTTTTTCCATTCAGAGTATTACGCGAATTCAGTGATATGGACTGTGTATACTTAATGTATTTTGAGAATGACAAGTTGCACCAAGACATTTCTGAACATGAAGAAAAAGTGGAACACTCCTGGTATTTGTGAATTTGCATTGAGAAACATAAAAATGTTTACGTTATAATGTTTAAACAGTAAAATTATTACACAAAAAATAAATATATATATATTGTTTTTTAATTAACGTTGCATTGTAAGAAATTTATTGTGAATAGGTTATTGTCAATGATTTATTATGAATAAAGTCAGTTGTAAAAATAATTTTAGTTGTAATTTTTTTTTCTCTACTGGACATGTTTAAAAAAAAAAAAAAAAAGCTTTACTTTCAATCGTGTTTTCATTTTATCATTAACCCTTCAAGAGAAAAGATTATTGAAAACTTTTTGGTGGGAAAATTTCTTGAAGAGAAAAAAACTTCTTAAAGAGAGAAAAACTTTTTGTGTGGGGGAAAAAAATAAAGCAAAAACTATTTACTGGAGAATCACTTTTTTTGTAAAAAAAAAAAAAAAAAATGAAGCGATTTTTTTTTTTTTTTTTTTTTTTTTTTTTTTTTTTTTTTAGAAAAGATTATTAAAAACTTTTTTCTGGAAAAACTTATTGAAGAGAGCAAACTTGTTTCCTTTTTTTTTTTTTTAATGGGGAAAAACTTTTTTTTTTTTTTATTATGGAGAAAAACTTTTTTCAGAGGAAAAAAAATAAAGCAAAAACTTTTTTACTGGAGAAAAACATTTTTGTTTTCATAGAGAAGAAAATCTAAAGCGAAAACTTTGTTCTTGTTGTTGTTGTTGAGAAAAGATTATTAAAGCTTTTTTCTGGAGAAACTTATTGTAGAGAGAAAACTTTTTTCTCTCTTTTTTTTTTTTTATGGAGAAAAACTTTTTTTGTAGAGGAAAAAAAGATTAAAGCACAAACTTTTTACTGGAGAAAAACATTTTTGTTTTTGTGGAGAAAAACATTTAAAGCAATTTTTTTTTTTTTTTTTTTTTTTTAGAAAAAATTATTGAAGAGAGACAAACTTTATGTGGGAAAAAACTTTATGTGGGAAAAAAACTTTTGTGATAAAAGAAGCGGAAACTTCTGTGATGAAAAGATTATTGAAAAGAGAAAAAAGATTTTCGTGAGGAAAAACTTTTCGTTTGGCTGGAAAGAGTTTCCCGTCCGTTACGGAGCAATGTCTGAATGTAGGCTCTGTAAGGATTGTAGTTACAGGTCATACTAGCTTTGTTCTGTAAGGTTACTTCCGAGGAGCTAAAGAGTGTTTGTAGAAATAAATTCGCCGGTCCTACGTTCTCTGACGTTAGGCTCGTTCCGTCCGCTTTGACCACTTTCAGTTTCACGTAGATTTGAGAATTTTTCAGATCCAGGTAGTCCATGGAATTTTGGCCGCTTATTCTAAATTCGAACGGACCCTCGGCAGTTACTTGTGATAAAGGTCGAATCTCTTCGTAATACACGTCAGAAACGCTGGTTTGGGTCGCTGGTAAATCGAACAAGATCAACTCTGAGACGAGTCCCTCCTTAAATTCCTGCTCATTAAAGACAGACATTATTTTAAATGGAAAATGTCGCGATACCCCTTGATAAACTGTGTAGACGATGTTTTGGAAATTCTTTTTCCCTTTTTAATCGTGTTTGACTTTTTCTTTCCCTTTTCAGACGTCTTGGAGTTTTTCTTTCTTTTATTTTCACTCGCTGCCTTGCGCTTTCTTCCCCGATTTGTGGAAGACTGAACAGCATCGACAACGTCTTTCGGATTTATACCCTCTCTCTCCAATTCGGCTTTGGCTTGTGCCGCGGTTTGTTCCGCCGGCAAGACGGCTTTTACAGGGCACGGATTGGATCGATCCACTGAAATAATACACGGCCGTCTCCCTCTCCCTTCCTGCGTTAACTGCGTTTGTCCGCTATGAACGCGTTCGAAGAAATCCAACCAATTTTGCTGATTTGGAACGTAAAGTTTCATCGTTCTTAAAAGAAAGGAAACGGTCTAAAATGAAGCGTTAGGTAGACCGGATTAATCAACTGTGTCGCATTCACGTCGTTTTCCCGCTTTATATAGATTTCGAATTCGCGCAGTTCCTGTTTCTTGACGGGAACGTAAAATGGCGCCTCAAACGTATAATCCCATTTTCCTCTACTGTTTTTTTCCACTCGTCTAAGAAGGGGTCGTTCTTCTCCGTATACGATACTTTCCTTGCACAAATCAGTGTAAATATAAAGCCCTTCATCCGCTTTCGTGGCCGACTTCCCTTTTTCCATGGCGTGAAATTGAGCTAGTCCGACTTTCCATTTGCCGTACAAGTACAACGGCAGTTTTAAGAGAACTTTGAACTTATAAGTACTGTTATCGGCGAAGTAATCGTTACTGTCGTCGCTTTTGACGTAGATAAATCTGTCAGTTGACATGCTTTATATGTTTGATCACCGGTTTCAAAATTATAGGAAGTATATGTCGGCGCTTTTTTAACAGTCTTAGCCTCTGTTCGGGTTTTAGGTCGTCGGATACTCAGATTAAATAGTTCAATAGGTTGAAAACGTGTACACTGTTAGAACAAAGAGTTTACACAACGATTTTTAATGTTCCTGCATAGCCATTTTCTCCTAAAGAGAACATACAATCCGGAACCCAACAAAACACGTTTAAAGTTGATATATGACCAGCCCGTGACTGTTTTCAACATTATTTTACATTTACATAATCGAGTATTTCCAGGTCATAGAAGAACCCTCTAATAGATGCTTCACTGTAACAAGGTTTGCTTGATATCGAGTTACATCACCTAAGTATTAATTTGATCACACATAAACCTCGCGTAAGTAGGGCGCAGTCTGCAAGTCCAATCTTGTCTTGTCTCGCCGAAAATCCTGATGACTTAATCCGTTGATGATTCATTTCTGCATTGAATGTTGGACTTTACTTGATTTTCAGATGTTTTCAACAATTCTCGACCTTCTCGAATCTCGGGTTGTTTCACGCAACCATTTTTTTTTTTTTTTTTTATTCCGAATGGAATAGTATCAATGTAGATCAAGATCAGACTCTGTCGGCTTAAGTTAAACCAATTTCTTTTTCTTTTTCAACATACTTTTTTTTATTCATTATATATTGAAACAGTAAAGGACAAGACAAAACGATACTGTTAAAAACAGCCCAGTTCAAGATCAGATACGTATGGTCTTAAGAGTGACTCAGGACTATGAGTTAGCGAGGAGGTAAAAAGGGGGTGTGGGTCAGATTGACGAAAAGGGCCTGGTGTGTAAAAGAACAAAATATACGGTGTTGACCATTTTAAAGTGTTATTTTGAATGACCTGGATAATTACACCATAAAAGCTATGCATTGTTTATTCCCGTAATTAAAGAATTATACAGAAGTATATTCTTTTTTCCAGTCTCCTGCAAGTTTAGATCGCCATTTCTTCGTTAACTCATTATTATTTAGTTACTGTGTTAGCAGTCAGCCCCACTTTGTTTTTACATTTCATCGCTTTTCTTTAAAGTGTCGGTGGGTTATAGTCTTCGAGGATGGAATCCAAGAGATACTTGCGTTTGTTGAAGGCATATTTCCAAGTTTCATCTATTTCAAAATAATCAATGTCCATTAAATCTTTCGCCGTTTTGCGCACACTTCTATATACTTGATCCTTTTGAATGGCGTTAAACCACATCACCCGACCAGTTAAGTTACGAACCAACACTTTCCACCTTTGTTTCATCTAATTTGGCCTATCAAACTGCTTCTTCCAATTACACATCACATGTCTCAGATATGTTTTGTAGGAGACTATCCAACGGGTCATAGTCAGTCGCATCGTCTTCAGCGTCAGTTTCATTCGTTTCTTCGTATGACTGTTCATCCATGACCATAGACTTATCTGGCCCGAAAGGGTTAGCATACAGTAATGCAAACTGAATACATAATATTTGCCCCGAGGTCATTCATCGCTGGACCTGTAAATAACTACCTACAGCAAATTTTTATTTCATCATGTAAACGCCTTAAACCTTGAACAACTACATTTCTACGCAAAACTACACATCTTTAGACCAAACCGAAGTATAATTAAGATATTTTAAAGCAGCTACTTAAAACTTACCCGCTGAATTTCCCACAAAATGTGTAGATGTAGCCTTACTTCTTTTACTGTATTCAACAACACTCTATCTCCAAGAATTTAAACGGCTGCAAAGTATCTTTAATTCCGGAAAAAAGTTACTCTCAATAGGCATCTAGTACTGTTTTAGTGCATCAAAACATCAAATCATTTACGCAATATGATTAAACACAGAAAATCGTTAGCTAGGATACACAAATAGATTCGTGAGGCATCAAGAAGTTTGTCTTGCGAAAAGCAGGAGTCAAAATGAGTCTTATGAGGAATCAGGGAGCAAGTCTGAGCGGAAAAGGAAGTTGTTAAATAAAACCGGAAACGGAATTGACGCAATAATGAAACCAGAGGAGGAAGTAATTTAAATGAATCCGAAAGCTGTTAAATGAAACCGGAAACGGTAGTGACGTAATGATTAAACCGGAAACGGAAGTGACATAATGATTTAACCGGAAACGGAACTGACGTGATGACTAAACCGAAAGCGGAGGTACTAAAATAAAACCGGAAAAGGGAAAGGTCGCCTCCCAAATGGGGTCGTTCTTCTCCGTATACGATACTTTCCTTGCACAAATCAGTGTAAATATAAAGCCCTTCATCCGCTTTCGTGGCCGACTTCCCTTTTTCCGTGGCGTGAAATTGAGCTAGTCCGACTTTTCATTTGCCGTACAAGTACAACGGCAGTTTTAAGAGAACTTTGAACTTATAAGTACTGTTATCGGCGAAGTAATCGTTACTGTCGTCGCTTTTGACGTAGATAAATCTGTCAGTTGACATGCTTTATATGTTTGATCGCCGGTTTCAAAATTATAGGAAGTATATGTCGGTGCTTTTTTAACAGTCTTAGCCTCTGTTCGGGTTTTAGGTCGTCGGATACCAATCGTCGAATGACGTCTTTATAGTCAAACAGACGTTTTTTATCTCTGTTTTGAATCGGGCAAGTTCCTTTCAATACGTTGTACACCGCTTCTATCACGGCTTTCAACTGTTGTTCGGTTAAAGTTCTCAGTATTGCCGTCCGTTGTTGATCGTCAGACTCGGCGAGTAATTCGAACAAAGGTAAATATTTTTGAACCATCGTGCTCGAGGGCTGGTCAGCTTACGATAAAGTTTTAACAGTACTTAAACTTTTAAAATCGTCTTCGCTGATCCACGTGTCGTATTTCGGGGGCCAACCTTTCCAGCGTGCTAAATACTGCTTTTGCCCACCTCGTTTTCTCGATTTAAGCACTTTTTCCACCAAGCACGCGTTTTGTTCGTAAGCTTTCTTGAGTTGATTTTGATAAAATGTGCCGGAAATTTCTTCGCCCGCGTAATCTTTTAACTGATACTGCGGAATGTATTCCGTCATGAACCTCTTGTTAACGACAAACAATTCTCTGGGCCAACGTTCGCCGTATTCTCGCTGAAAGATTCTTCGCAGGCGTGACACACGCACCAGGTCTCCGACTTTGAAGTTATAGCGACTAACGGGAGGTACAGCGTTTTTCCTTTGTGGTTTTGCTAGTTTTTCGTATTGAATTTGCCACAAAATCCCAGAGTCCGAGGGTTTTACGCTTTCTGGAGTTCTCTTGATAGAACGATGATAGCTTTTGTTGTAATTTTCGGTAATATCGGCGAGAACATCGATCCATTTTTGCGTCTATTGACGCGTCATATACCTCACGAGACGACCCTTGACGGATTTGATAGCTCTCTCCGCGTAGGAAGCTTTCACTAAATTGCGGGTAACGAAATAGTTGACCCCTTCTCGCTTTAGAAATGCTCTCACGTCTTTGTTGGCAAATTCCGTACCTGGATCGCTTCTCAATTTCGTAGGTTTTCTCCCTTGGGCAAAAACCTTGCGCAAAGCTTCAACCATTTCTTTCCCCGTCCTCCCTCGAAGCGCCACGGTCCAAACGTACTTGGATAAAATATCGATGGCTAACAGAAAGTAGGCGAAACCATCATTCTGTTTCTTGTAATATTCCATATTAGCCGTGTCGACGTCCCATTGGTAATCCACCTCAGGGGCGATTACTCTTCTCCGTTTAAATTTTTGTCTTTTTTCTCGATGCACGGCGTAATCTTCTTGTTTTAGAAGCCAGTCCCGAATTTTCTTTCGACTGAGCACGAATTTTCCGTCTTTTCTCACGGCCCGAAATAACTTGTCAACCCCTCCGTAAGCGCCCGCGTGCTTCGGATTATAGTAGATGCTTTTAAGATAGTCTTCGTACTTTACAGTCGGAGCCATTTCACTTTTTTATTTTTTGGTCTTTTCACCGGACTGGATGTTTTTGGTCTTTTTACCGGACTGCCTGGAGGAGGTGGAATCTGTTCTTTTCGGGAGCTTGTTCCTTGACCCGTCTGGTCTCGTCTAGAACTCGATAATAAGCTAAGAGGAACGTTGATGTCTCTTAATATACGCGAAAACTTTTCTAGTCCAACTGGATCGAGGTCTTGGTAGTCTTTTAACTGTACCTTAACGAGATCGACGATATTAGAATTCGGTATTGTTTCTCCTTCTATAACCGCTTCTCCGCGTTGGTTCCAAGTTACACGAGGGGAAATGAAGGTCAATAATGCCCTCGCCCTAAAGACTTCGGAAAAAAGGTAAGTAAATTATCTACGGATTTTTTCGTTTCTTCCGGTTCCTCCAAGAATTTTTTAGGGGTTTCTGGCGCTAATACGGGCTCTTCCGTTTGAGCGCTAACCTGAACTGACAAAAGACGTTGATATCTGTCGTACGGCAATAAGATCATTTTCTGCATGTTGCCACAACCGCTGCCAACAAAGTTATGACTTGTCATTTATTGTTTCTGCTTATTTAGGGCGATAAATGACGGTGTCTTCGTCCGGAAACACGTTGGTTCTTACACGATATTCTTCTTCACCAGTCGGAGAGAAATCCAAAACGAGATAACCGTATGCTTTTGAAGTAGCGTCTTTATAAGCGTCTAACAGAAACGCTCCTTTCCCTAAGAAAGCTTGACGTCCCAAACAATGGAGTTGAGACACGTCCCTAGGATTTTTCATGAGGACCAGCACGTGGGTATTCAAGTTGATGGTTCGACTGTGTTTGCCCTTACAATATAAGTTCTGATTCAAGTATATAATGCTCAAATGACGATGGTGCATACCTTTCACGAATAAATTTTCCATGTCAGACGATGACGTCACGCTTTCCATCATATCGTCTAAAACAACCAGATTACAAATGCTTTCCTCCGACAGATTGCGTAAATCTTCGTCAGAGGGTAAACCTTCGTGAAAAGTGATGAACGGTAAATCTCGCTCCATAATTTCGAACAAAGCTTGGTAAATACCGTAGCAATACAAAACTTTTTGGGGAGGGTTCTCATTTTTTTTTCACTTAACATGTCACCAAAGACGACTAAATGAGGAAGGGATACATCAATGGCAATTTACTTTTCATCCTCAAGAATGCCATTCACAAATTTTATCAATTCAAACAGGGAATTGTTTTTTCCTACATATGGTTATGAGCTTGTTGTCATTCTTTGTAACACCAAGCAACTTTTTCGGGAACAATATTGAACAAGTCTTCTCGATACTTAACCAATTTATGAAAAATCCACTCTGTTTTTCCACAGCTACATGGTCGTGTGATGAAATATTAAAAAAAAAAAAAAAAAAAAAAATAGACAAGCTACATTTTTTTTTTCCTCAAAGAAAAGTTTTTCGCTCCACAAGAAAGTTTTTCCCCACAAAAATCTTTTTTCTCTTTTCAACAATCTTTTCATCACAGAAGTATCCGCTTCTTTTATCACAAAAGTTTTTTTCCCCACAAAAAAAAGTTTGTCTCTCTTCATTAATTTTTTCTAAAAAAAAAAAAATCGCTTTAAATGTTTTTCTCCACAAAAACAAAAATGTTTTTCTCCAGTAAAAAAGTTTTTGCTTTTTTTTTTTTTTTTTTTCCCTCTGAAAAAAGTTTTTCTCCATAATAAAAAGAAAAAAAAAAAAAAAAAAAAAGTTTTTCCCCATAAATATTTTTTTCCAGAAAAAGTTTTCAATAATCTTTTCTTAAAAAAAAAAAAAAAAAAAAAAAAAAAAAAAAAATTCTCTACAAAAAAATGTGATTCTCCACTAAATAGTTTTTGCTTTATTTTTTCCCCCTACACAAAAAGTTTTTCTCTCTTTAAGAAGTTTTTTCCTCTTCAAGAAATTTTCCCGCCAAAAAGTTTTCAAAAATCTTTTCTCTTGAAGGGTTAATGATAAAATGAAAACACGATTGAAAGTAAAACTTTTCTTTTTTTTAAACATGTCCAGCAGAGAAAAAAAAAAAAAAAAAAAAAAAAAAATTACAACTGAAGTTATTTTTATAACTGACTTTATTCACAATAAATCACTGACAATAAACTATTCACAATAAATTATTAACGATGCAATGTTAATCTGAAAGAATTAAAAAAAATGTGTAATAATTTTACTGTTTAAACATTTTAACGTAAACATTTTTATATTTCACAATGCAAATTCACAAATACCAGGAGTTTTCCACTTTTTCTCCATGTTCAGAAATGTCTTGGTACAACTTGTCATTCTCAAAATACATTAAGTATACACAGTCCATTTCGCTGAATTCGCGTAATACTCTGAATGGAAAAACATGGTTTGCAACGTGTTCTGTTGAAAGAGATGAGAGTGCAATGTCTTCTGTCAAATAAAATATATCTTTCCGGGATTCCTATTGTTTCCTTTGAGTCTTGAATATATTCTGTTTTCTAACGTATGTAAAAGTTGAATAAAACCGATTTCTTTTTTAGTAAGCCCAGAAAAATTTGTTCTGTTCTCCCAAGAATAATGAAACACCACCGACATGAAGATCAAATTTGATTACTAATTCCACTGCCCTTTCACAAGCAAGCTGCTAAATAAACTTTTAGAATGTAATCCAAATCAGAGTTGTCTACCGTCATACCAATGAAGTTCTGCATCTTACATGATGATTCTCACTTGTACATTTTACCTATCCAAAGTTTCACACAGAGAATGCCAGAGACTGAAATAAAACTTATGAAATGATCTGCCGTCACCCCTTCTTCGACCATTACGTGAATAACTCCTTCCATTATTACCAATTTTTCCAGTCAGTCGGATTACAGTTGGGACACTGTAGCGCACCTAGTTGATTACAGTGATCATCTCTCAAGAAACAAGGCTTTCCTAAACCGAAAAAAGGACGAATTTTCAAACATAAAGGTACCTATGCGTGACAAACTCAGAGAGATGCGGAATGACATTGTCCGGAATCGAAAGAAACAGACCCCGTCTCAATCTGACCCCGAATAAGTGAAATAAAATAATTTTTGACTTTTTTTTTTACGCAGTCATATCGGTTGCTTTTCTAAAATTCGAAATCGTGCCGTTAAAGGAAAGTATTGCAGTAGACCCATACTCGTTTCAATATTCTGAACCCTTTGGACAAGATCTAACCTATGGTGGAACTTATGAACTCATTCAAATCTTCTAGAAATTTAGTCACGGGTCGTTTTAAAGTACATTTCTTCCTAAAACATCGCCAAACTTAGAAAGTACAGCTCGTAGACCCATACTCGAATATATTTTCCGAACTTTCTTGACGAGAACTAGACGACAGTGATACTTTCAAGATGATTCAATTTTTGAATAAAATTGGTCGCTTTAATTCTAATTTTCTAATAAAGTCGCCAAAACTCAAAAAGTACAACTCGTAGACCCATACTCGTATATGTATTCTGAACGTTCTCGACGAGAACAAGACGACAGTGGTACATTTTACCCCATTCAAAATTTCGAAAAATTTGTTATTTTGTGAAAGCTTTAAAGTTAAAACTTTTAACACATTCTCAAAACGTAGAGCCGAATATGCTCTGTAATTTTAAGACAAATTCTGAAATATAGACTCGGTTAAAAAAAAAAGATACCTTCTAAGCTTTGTTCAAAATGTACGCTGATTTCTAAACCCTTTTCAATCGTCTCGTTTACGGGTGTGGAGTGTAATACCGGGCTCGTTATGGAGATTAATGTGTCTTTGTTGATTCGAAAAGAAGATTCATCTGCATAAAAAGAAACGTTTCAAGCAGACATTGAAAACTGTCTCATGTTTCCTAAAAACAATGTCGTTCTCCAGTATGGTCACATGACTTTTTGGCATCGAGACAGACTATGTCACATGTCGGGAATTTTTCAGGATTAAAATAAAGTATCAGAAAGAGAATTTAAATTAGGCACCTATCAGGTTGGAAAAAGTAATAAGAAATTTGTCACTAAAACTGATCTTTCAGTAACATGCGTACTGTCTTGTTTTTGTTGCATTTTATAAATTAGCGGCACTGACACTGTTGTTTACATTCAAATTAGCGGTTCACTCAAAACAGTGACGTCATTCACTTCATAGTTCGCACGAAAATTTGGATATCATTTCGGGTTTGAAAACAGGTACCCCACGAAAATAGGTACGTCAACCATAGATTGGCTAGATTTTAATGACCCTGGCCTGCAGAACAAGGCTTTTTAAAACTTTGTTCGAAATGAAGAAAAATACTGAACCAGCATTTTCTCCTTGTCCAGTAATGTTTTCTACCCTTTCACATATTCCAATATTTGAGCTACATCTGCAAATTTGCAGTGCATGGAAAAACTGAATTTCACCTATGACCGAATTTCACCTCAAACAGACCATATTTTACCTCAAAATGACAAATTATAATGCAGTAGTGATTTCTTTCGACCCGAGATTTTTGTGCCTAGACAACAAATCTTCCTCTACGGTCTCAATTGTCTCGCACATCATACTCATAGACGCATCATTTTGATCGCGAGGATCCTGCATTTTCCCAGTCATATTCGAGATGTAACTAGGTCTGTTCAGGTTTTCCAACTGACGAAAATCTTCATAAAACGAATGCTTTTATAGATTTATAAAAATTTTAAAACCTAATTTGTTGAATTGCTGTTGTAGTATCCTGCCCCGGTTTCAGTGTTGTCACGTCTTGTAGGAAATTTCTAGTCCCCAATATCCTAAATGCAGTCCTGTTATCTCGAATATGACTGAAAGCCGCGGCAAGAAGCCTTTTCGGATTCTCCTTAGGAAACTGCAAAACAACATCGTGCCATTTGTATATCAAAACAAAGAGCAACGTTTCGATCTGTCTTGGATACATGTCTTTCAAAAGTTTGATTTGATCAAACGTGTATCCTAAACGGAATGCAAAAATCTCCCAATTAGACCCCAGTTCGCGGGAGTATTCTAACAGTTCATATTCCGTTAATTCTTCGATGCCCACACAAATATCCATGCTACTGTTTTGAGTGCTAAAGTCGGAATAAAAAAAAATGGAAGGAGTGGCTGGTAAACGGTGCTATCGTTCCGTGGTATGAGTCATGGGAGGCTCCAGGCTTGCAGCAGACAACCGATACTTACCCCATTGTTCTCGAAATAATAATCGTATTATTACCTGGTATGAGTCACGGGACTGCAGCAGGGAGTCTTGTAGTATGACGGCACTGTTTCAAGGCAGACATACGACACTTACCCCATTGTTCTTTGGTATGAGAAATATCCCATGACGTCATTCGGGAGTGGTAGATATAATCGAACCTACCCTATTGTTCTCGAAATAATAATCCTATTGCTCTTAGAATACTACCCCATTGTTCGTGGGCTGTCACGCGTGCACGATTCCATTGTTTTTGGGCATCGCAGGCATCGCAGCCTCGCAGATACCGTGGTATGACGTCATCCTACATTGGCATTTCCGGTCCTTGTTCTCCGGAATAATACCCCATTGTTCCCAGAATAATACCCCATTGTTCGTGGGCAGTCACGCGTGAATGATTCCATTGTTTTTTGGGGAGTTATGTGTGACGCTGGAGGGGCTGCAGGGCTGCAGGCATATTCTGAAAATGTGCAATATATACTACTCGCAATTCATACCCCACGCGTGCGCAGTGAACGGTTTGCATCCGATATACATCAGCGCGGCATCCCCTTTGTTTCCGTTAGGAGTACGTGGTGCATCCGCTTCATCCGCTAGGCTTCCGATGAACATCCGTTTAATATCCCCGCTACATACTACCAACGTCCGTTCTTTTCCGTTCTGTTTTCGCAAATTTTCGCCATTTTTGTCCATTTCTGGAGCGGATGAAAACGGATGGAGCCACCCCCGAAATTTTGCTCGTCCGCTGTGTCCTTTTTGCATACGTTTTGTGTCCATCGGCCTGTGGGACCGGGCCTTAAGATCGAACATTAGGGGCGGACAAATTATTCTCATCCCACCTTGAAATGAAAAGTTTAATTCCATAGAGAATATGTTGAATAAACCTGTAAATCTATTAAGCAGCCCGTAGTCATCTGATAATTAAAGAGAAGAACTTCATTTAAAGTAGCAGTCTGACGGCCCTCAATATGGCTTGAAAAGAGAATTAATGGAGAGGTCATCAGACCTTTCCAACAGTGGTGAGCTAAAGAGGCAGGCTGCTTCAGAAATTGCTGTCCAAATCCATTTTTTCGTGCGAAATTGTTCTGAAATTGTCTGTTTCGTCGTGGTTTTATAAATAAACTGAAATAGATTAGGAAATAGACGTGGTTTGTTTTTATATGACGGATTTCAAAAAAAAGATTTGTGATATTGATTTGATTGCAAATGACCTCCCCAGTAATTTTTTTTTTTATTAAAACATCGTTAAAAAAGAGAGAGAAAGGACATGCTTAAGAGATTTCTACGCAGCGGTAATTATTTAATGCCTTACTTGTTTTGTTACATGTACCAAAATATATTGAAATTAAAAGCCAGTAAAATATTTGAAAACATTGATGCTAAACTCTCCTGGCTTCTTTTTTTAAAGAAGCCAACTTGGTTATATGTATATAACAACAACAACAACAGCAGCAACAACGAAAACAACAAGCACAGAAAAAACAACAACGACAATCCAATGTGTCCTCAAATCGTCAGGCTCACAACCCATTAGTCTTCTCTGAAATTCTAACATCGCCGTCTAATTATAAGATTATGATTACCAGTGAAATTCTATAATCCAAAAATTGGCATCTCTGAAAAGCTTTTCTTATTTGAAATTCGTTGGATCTCTACAAATTTAAGCGGATATGTCTTGAGAAAATGGCGGTATTAGCAGTTCTGATTGTTCAAGCTGGTAATCAGACTTGCTGCTGCGCTGTTGAGGAGCATTAAGTCATAATATAAATGAGCCATGCTCTGTGAAAAAGGGGCTTAATGCATTGGCGAAAAAGTATCGACCCAGGTCAGCCTGCGCAGTTCGCGCAGGCTGACCTGGGCCGAAACTTTTCGCTGTTGGTCAATTTTCTGTATGTCCAATGACCATTCTACCTCATGACTATATCTGTTGTCAAAAAACAGTAGCTATTATTGATCCATAATCATGTGATGGCTTGATTGGTACAATGCATCATAGAGATGCATTATGCATCTCTTTTGCCAGAGCATGGCTCAAATTCATTCATGTCCCCTTTAGCCCTTTATCGTATTTTAACGACCCTCAAGAAGAAGCCTTTGAAAACATTGTGGACAAAGGGAAATTTGAAAATAAGAATTAATCTTAGAATAGTTGGTGAAAAGGACATTTCCTCCCATTACAGACGTGTTTACGGTAATCCCGTACATGGGTCATATCAAGTGACTTTTCTAAGGGCAGGCCAATCACGTGATGGGATTATGTACGAGTTCAACTATATTTAGACACTGAAGTGATAAGAACCACACGATAGAACTAGTTTACGAAAGGTCGCCCGAATACTTCCTATATCTGCTGAAGAATTTGATACACATACATTTACATAACATTTCTCGATCATTTTCTTATTTATTTCATACTTACAATTAACAAAGCCAAATTGCATAGCCTGCCTACACCTTTAAACTTTGATAACAGATTATTAGTATTAATCAACTTAAATTCAGTCCTGCTCTGGCAAAAGGGGGCTTAATAAATATCCGTGATCCATGATACCAAGCAAGTCAACATATTATTATCTATGGATCCATAAGATCAAATTTGTCTGAATTATGAGGTAGATTGGTCCTTGTACATGCAAAGTTGACTAATAGTGAAAAGTTTTGGCCCAGGTCAGCCTGCGCGGACTCTTCAGGCTGAACTTGGCCGATACTTTTCATAGATGCATTAAGCCCCCTTTTCACAGAGTATGGCTCAATAATAAATTTCCAGTATCCTTCACTTTTTTCTTATGTAATATGGATTATTTCTTTATGTCTCACTTTTGGCGTAGCTCAATGCGCTGGCTTTTGACCTACTTTTTGGTTTTGATATACTCGGATGAAGAAATAATAAATTGCGATTGGTCAACAATTTTGAGATGTTTATTCTGCGTGCCTCCACAGCTCTATATGCTGGCACATTTATGACAGCAGCTTCCAAGCGTTGCTACGGCTAATACATATCCCGGAGCGCTTATTCACACCATAGCAAATGGATACGATATAGGATGATCCTTGTTTTGTACTGACTGGTAATTCAATTTGCAATTTCTTTCGATGTTACTTTTTTATTATTTCTTGTAATATTGAAACACAAAAGAGTTTCAATATCTTTTTTCCATTAACTCTTGCGCCACTTGTCTTTTTTAAAAAGATATTTCTTGTTAAGAATTCTAAGGTCACATAATTATCTTTCCTACAGAGACTTATTTAAACCTACCCCTGGGCCATTTCATATAATTGGCGCTAAAATGAACAGTGTAAGCATCTTGACAACGAGACGAGCCCGACAGCGCAGTCGGTTACGTCAAGGACTTGAAACCAGGGGGTCACTGGTTGGAGTCCCAGACTCGGCAAATTTCTTTCCGAGGATTGATGATAATCAATGCAACAGGATTCATTCCTCCTTCACTGATGATCATTATTGCGACGATGTTTATATGGGAAAGCAGCATCTGGGTCCGTATTCACCAACCATTCTTAAGAACCTTCTTAGTCTTATTCTCTAAGATTTTCCAAATTTGAAAGCAACACAACTTCTGATTGGCTAAACCAAATGGTTTAGCCAATCAGAAGGTGTGTTACTTTCAAATTTGGAAAAATCTGGAGAATTAGACTAAGAATCTTCTTGAGAATGGTTGGTGAATACGGACCCTGGCTTACGAAGACAAGAGGGCCATGATGGCCCTGTATCGCTCCACTGGCTTATAAACCATAAATACTGAACATTTCAATTCTGAGCCAAATGGTTTCAAAATGAAGACTTACAAAGTTTTCTCTGTAAAAGCCCATGTGAATGTTGAGACCCGCAGGGCAAAGCCATTTTTGATCCCAGAGCTATAATTACTTGAACCCTGGTATAGGTCCACAAGATAAAGCCACATGCCAAAATAATACAAGTCTATGCTCTATGGTTATAAATAAGCTGATTTTCAAGTTTAGTCCATATGAAGCCTCTGTAAGACATAAGACCCCTGATGCAAGGCTAATTTCAAAAAAAAAAAAAAAAAAAAATCAAAACAGGAAGATTTCTTAAGTTGTCACTGTGTAAGCCCATGTAAAACTTGTGACCCCTGCGGTGGGGCCAATTTTGACCCAAGGGCTAAAATTTTGGCCCGCTTGGTAGAGGCCCACTAGATATAGCTACATGCAAAATTTGGTAGCTCTAGGCCTTATGGCTAGGTAGAGGAAGATTTTTAAATTTTTCTCTATATAAGCCTATGTAAAACTTGTGACCCCTGGGGCAGAGCCAATTTTGACCCCAGGGCTATAATTTGAAGAAACTTGATAGAGGTCTACTACATAAAGCTACATGCCAAATTTGGTAGCCCTATGCCTTATGGTTTCAGACAAGAAGATTTTTAAAGATTTCCAATATTTTTCAGTTTTGTTGCCATGGCAACCAGAGTTTTTGAAGGAATCAAATTCTTTCAAGAAATTCTGAAGAGGACCATGGCAGGATCATTTCTGTGAAGTTTCATGAAAATTGGATGGGTAGTTTCAGAGAAGAAGATGTTTGAAATAAAAGTTAACGCACGGACGGACGGACGCACGGACGGACGGACGCACGGACGCACGACGGACACCGGGCCATGACATAAGCCCGCTGGCCTTCAGCCAGTGGAGCTAAAAATCAAACAAACATGCAATGGTCAGATAAATATCAATCTGCTTGCACGCACATAAAAAAAAAAAGAAAAAGAGTGAAACATCATAGAAATGGAATATGAACTAATTACAATTCCAAAGCACGTTGTATGTTTTTTGTCATCAGTGATCCAAGGTTGTATGATAGAGACATGATTTTGTGCGTCCTATCGATCTAGTTCTATGCAAGGCTTCCCGGAGCGGATCTGTATAATAATTACATCTAGAGCTAGGTGGGGAGCTTTAAACCCTTAATCCTTAAGCTGCAAGGCACGACTCACTGACCATTTGCGGACAGTGTAGATCAAGATCAGACAGCACAGAACGTGTAGTATGATCCTAATCTACACTGTCCGATAAGGAGATATGTTTCTTCAAAATGTAAGTTTCAAATAACATGATTCAGGTTTTTACCATCGGCTTAAAAGTTTTATTTTGAAGCTTATTTAGCAGGAAAAGGGTTAAACTGCTATATAAGTCAAATAAAACTTTCACGCCGATAGTAGAATCCAAATGTTGGTATTTCAAAATTATTTGGGGTAGGGGTAATATCGCCTTATCGGACAGTGTAGATCCGAGACCAGACTGCACGCTCTGTGCAGTCTGATCTTGATTCACACAGTCCGCAAAAGGTAATTCAGTCGCACTTAGCAGCCTAAGGATTAAATGGAACTTTGTTTCATTGTGGAAGATTTTTTTTCTTGTCTTTTTACTTTACCTGTGTCTACACGCAAGTGCGGTAATCTCTCACGAATTGACGAATCCTTGACTAAATGATACCGAGTTTCAACGATCCTGGAAAAGGAGGGGGTTTGAAAACATTGTGAAAAAAAAACGCTGGTGACCCGGCATTTTCTCCTTTTTCCCCAAAACGTTTTCGACCCCTTTTTTAGATAGATCCAATCCTTTACGCCATATTGCATAGTCGTCTTTTTTTTCCAGTATTGACAAATCTAAAAGCTTCGTGCCGAGCCAGGTAGCGCAGTCGGAGCCCAAGATTGGTGAATTTCTTTCAGAGGATTTTTAATGGTTATAGCGACAGAATTCGTTCCACTCTCACCCCTGTTCATTGTTTCGACGATGTCGGCAAGCAGTCACTGGCTTGTGAAGAATATTGTGCGAAGTAATGGTAAAAGAAACTGCAAGAAAGCTAGTCTGTACCCCGCCGTACCTCAAAAGTACGTCCCTATAACGTAATGGTAGGGGCAGGTAATCCAGACTACAAGAAAGCATGTATAGGTGCACCAAATCACATGCCAATCTTTTGAAATATGCATGAAATCAACAGAAACAGATTTACTTGTAACAGACGGATAGTTCCTTATTTGAAAAATCTTCAAGTTGAGGCGTAATAAACCATTTTTCCACTCAGCGAGCCGTCGGCAGCCAATTTCCGGGTCGTCCATTTTAATAACAGAATGTAAAGCTCACGACGAATCACGGTTTCGGACAAATCTTTAATTTCATGTCGACATGAAGATTTTTCGACTGAGGAACTAGCTATTTGTGACAAGTAAGTCTGTTTCTATTGATTGAATGCACATTTCAAAAGATTGGCACGTGATTTGATGCATTTTCAATGCAATGTGTTGGTGAATTTTGTACATGTATGTCGGTCAGATCCCGGCGACCTGACCGTTCTTAAAGTTTTCAGATTTATTAAGTCAGCATAGCGTAATTGTGCGCATGCGTGTATGCGGGTTTTAACTCTTTCGGCGCCAAATAAATAAACTCGACTTCTTTCGGTGGCTGTAAATGCAATCCACAGATACCCAGAAAGATTTTTATCGTAGGGGCTTGACAAATTAAGCGGACGGTACAGATCAAAGATCAGACTGCACGTTCTATGCAGTCTGATCTTGATCTGTGTCGTCCGCAAAAGTCCCTGTTTTCGCCTGTGGCGCTGAAAGGGTTAAAGAAAAATATATGCATCACTGATAAAAGGCATAATTAAAGGATTTTATATGTTTTGTGGTAGTTATGTCATGTAAAAGACTTTGGTTTCGAGAATGAAGCGGTCTTTCCAATACATGACCTATTTAATAGGGTCAGAGGTCAAGAGAATGTGTGATACCAACAGGTGTTCGTTTATCTTTGTACGGCTTTGACTTTTACTACAAAGATTAAAGGCCCAATAGCGACCAAAAGTGAAGATGGGGGTGTAAAAATGCGTTTGAATTCTAACAGTACCTTTTAAAAGTTTAGAAGTTACTGTGAAGATAACAATCTGTTATTGTACAATCTGTCCAAGAGTTAGTCGATGGCAGAAAAATAAATTTCAGAACCAGGTGAAACTTTGAGTGAAAAAGATAGAGTGACGTCGCTGACAGAAAAATAAATTTCAAAAGCAGGTAAAAAGTAAACAAAAGATAGAGTGACCCGGCAACTTTTGACCTATTTCTGAAATTCATTTTTCTGCCAGCATCTAACACTTGCACCGCCATTACAATGACAGATTGACATCTTCACAGTAATTCTACTACTCTGAAATGGTATGATTTAAATATGAATGAACCATGCTCTGGCAAAAAGGGGCTTAATGTCTCTCCGTGATCCATGATACCACGCAAGTCATAGCTATGGATCTATAAAATCTGTTTTGTATAACAACCCAATGAATCATGCGGTAGGTACACTGGTCCTTTAACATACAGAAAATTGACCGATAGCGAAAAGTTTCGGCCCAGGTCAGCCTGCGCGGACTGCGCAGGCTGACCTGGGTCGATACTTTTCGCAGATGCATTAAGCCCCCTTTTTCACAGTGCATGGTTCAAATGCATTTTTACACCTGCATTATTTACTTCAGGCCGCCATTGGGACTTTAATGTATCTTACCGCTTTGCAGATACCAACCCTAAAAGAAAGTGAATAGTTTTTTTAAGTAGACATATTGGTTGAAAACGATTCAACTGTGACTTCTGTGAACTGTGACATTTTCTGTGAACCTATTTCGGTAAAGCTTGTCTTCCGAACTGACTAGTTTGCTATAAATAAGCCATACTCTGTGAAAAGGGGGTTTAATGCATCTGCCAAAAAAAGTTTCGACTCAGGTCAGCCTGTGCGGTCTGTGCAGGCTGACCTGGTTGGAAACTATTTGCTTTTGGTAAATAGTTTGCATATTCAAGGACCATTCTATCTTAGGATTCAGCTGGTTGTTAGACAAAAATGGATTTTATGGATCAATAATTTGTGTGATGACCTGCTCGGATTAATACATCACAGAGATGCATTAATCCCTCTTTTGTCAGAGTATATCTCAAAATATTGTTACAATATCCTATCTGGCCCCGGTAAAACCATATAAACTGCCTCTTGACGGACACGGCCGAAGAGTGTACCGAAGTATAAATTTTCTCAGTTCAATGATACCACTCTATATAACATCTTTATTATTGGTTTGACTTATACGAGAGCCGCTCTGGCAAATGGGGGTTTAATGCACTGTTGTAATGCATTGAACCAAGCAAGATATGTCGTTGTGGATCCATAAAATGTAGTTTGTTTTAACAACCGACTGAACCCTGGGGTAGAATGGTCCTTTGACAGGCAGAAAATTTGCAAAATGCAAAAAGTTTCGACCCAGATCAGCCTGTGCAGGCTACAGGCTGACACCGGTCAATTCTTTTTGCAAATACACTGAACTCCTTTTCAAAGAGCACGGCTTATATACATGTACACCTTGCTGTTGTGGCGGTTGTTACAGAATGAATTGCCGAGAGGTTTTACGTTCGACACAATCATCTTTGCAAAAACACTTCACAATTTAACCACAAAAACACATAACTAAAGCTTTCACCCTCAATTCTTCTTCATGGCATTGTGGCCAAGAAATAGTGAAGCTGAGAAGCACCTGGAGCGCATAGATAGACACACAGGCTGCTGTAACGCGATTGAAAACTCTGTTGATGCGGCTTTAAAAACTAATCAAAATTCTATGTCATTTTATTTTTTTAAATCCATCGTTCATCCCCAATAGTATTTGCAATATCTTTTTTTATTTTACCTAAAAATCCCCAAAATATGGGAATCCGCATGTACTTCGCATGCCCTGTAATACGCAAAGTTCTATGGATGCATTTTGCAAGTAATGTAGAACAAGATCAACCTCCACAAATGTGCTGCCTGATCTTGACCAGACAACAATCAAACACGACTTATTTCTCTCAGTCATGTAGGTAACCACAAAATAACTGTATTTTTTCTTTTAGAGAAACACAATGAAGAGAAGTGGCATAATTTGGTCTTATAGGTCTGAAAAAGGAACATCAACCGGATAATTTCTTGCAAAACCGCAAAATGAACCTTTTTAAATACTGGGGCCCTTTTGCTTCTCGCACAAATACAAGCCGGACAACCATGATACTCTCTACAAATAAGAAAGTCCTTAAACTACAAATGAGATTTTTACTAGAATTTTGGCCTGAATAGAGGCCGTTTTCTTGTTTTCTTGTGAATTATCTTAACTGAACATAGCAGAACCGCAAAAACAGGGCATTCGCCCCACTTTTAGATTAAACACAAACAGGCGGTACCTGAGATAACCTCTGGCAATAAGCCAAAGCTCGAAATATTCTCTGGTTAAATACAACGGGGTAAAAACAGGACAATCGCTACATTTTTAAACAAGAATTATTATATGAAGCAGAGGTTTGGGGAATATATAATTTTAAAGACATTGATAAATAACATGTCAAATTCCTTAAGTACCTTCTGGGTGTAACAACAAACACCAACTATGCAGTTTTAGGTGAATACGGTAGACTTCCTCTTTATGTTCTAGGTAAGCAAAGAGCACTTAAATTCTGGTCTAAGATTATGTCAAACGATTTGTCACTCTTACATGAAATAGATACAGACCAATTCAGTAACGTTTCTGGAAACAGCTGGTCAAAAAGAATTCATTCAGTTATCGATCACTTAGGACGTACAAATATTAGGATAAATTTTAATCGAGAACTAAATAATTTTTCTGCTTTGAAATTACAATTAAATGATCGGCGTAACTTTGACCGAAAATTGGCCTGCAGGGGCCCGCAGAATAAACATGTCCACAGTTTTTCACTAGTCGCAAATTTCTGTTTATTAATTTAAATGTATCAATACCAAGAAGTAGGTCAAAAGCCAGTGCATTCAGCTACGCCAAAATAGTAGCAACCCCATAATTAAAAATAAATCAAAGTGCTGTAAGCGTTTTGGTGTTCAGAAGGACCCGTGGCTATATATCTTCCTCCTAGTAGATACTTTTCACAAAGAAATGCAGTTCTTGTTTGTCGAGTATATGTGTGTAGAATAACTGTTAGTCATTTTAACTATTCAACCCTTTACGCAACAATCCCGTAGTTTTACGACACTGAGGGAGATAGATTAAGAGTAACCATTGTAGGAAAAGGAGAAGGCGCTGGCTCCATGCTTACTACTTTTTCAAATACAAATCCAAGTACTTGAGCCACTTATAATACTTCATCTGCTAGTGCTTTTAATTTTGACAAGGATAAAATTTCATCGTCAGGTGAAGAGATAATTATAGAGCCACGGAAGATCCATGAACATATGTAGAAGTAAACAATGTCTGAGAGGCCACTATCTACTTGTTTGTTACATCATCATACATAATGAGCTTTATAAAGGAGACCAAACTTTTCGGTCGCCCTTCTGAATCAATTCCACGTTTGGACTATGAGGATTTTATATATCCTATTATTAACTGGAATTACAACAGCCTTGCCTGTTGAAGACGAGGCAAATATTTTGATATATCTTTTATAATAAACATTTGTTTTTCCCACCAGAATTGAATACACATTTCGTTCTGATGTACATTTGTATTTGTTAAAGGGCCTACGGCGGCCAAAGGTAAACAATATAGGTATAATTTGCATTTGAATTTAAATCATACAATTTAAAAGTATGGAAATTATTGTGAAGATGACAATCTTTTATCTTACGGTCGGTTCAAGTGCTAGAAGCTGGCAGAAAAAATGAAGTTTAAAACTAGGTTATAAGTTGCCAGGACGCTCTATCTTTTTGTTTACTTTTTACCTGGTTTTTAAAATTCTTTTTTTTTTTCTGCCAGCGACTGACGAACAGACCGCACAATAACAGATTGTCATCTTCACAATTATTTTCATACTTTTAAACGGTATGATTTAAATCTAAATGCATATTAACACCCACATTGTTTACTTTTAGCCGCTACTGTGACTTTTTGATTACTATAGGCGACCAGAGGAGCTTTTGCGAACTACGTAGAGTAAAATTAAAAAAAAAAACACGCAATACACAGTTAGCCGGTTCGTTTGGGCCAACGGTAGAGCTGCCAGAATTGGAGGAGATATTCCGGTGCGTTCGATTGGGCGTCTTCCGCTTTTAGAAGCTCTGCCGTCTCTTCCACTCGATATTTGGAAGAGCCGGCAGAGATTCGAAACAAAATGGCGGAAGCGGCCAACGAAACGCGAGTTGAAGAATGGTTTCTTTTCAGTTGACATTTGTTTTTTTGTTGTCATGTGCAAATATTCGTGTTTTTCTTTGCTGAAAAGATTGCTCTTGCTCAGTATCCAGTTTCCGGTGGTAAATATACGGTAAATACTGATTAATTCCTCCGCATGTCTTGAATCACCCTCAGAATTTTTAGGGGCGAAATGGCTTGGGTTCGAAACGTTCTAATATTTCTCGAATTGGTATAAAAAAGTATATATATTTTTATCACTTATTCGACTTACACTGATGAATACAAAGCTGCTATTTTCGGGATTGTTCAAGGCCTGTTTAGACAGAAGCTAGCTTCATTCTCATCAAGTAGCCATTCTTCTACAAACAACAGCAGTTTGTTGTAAAAAGCCGCCATGTTGAATGATTCTAAATTCGTTCGATTGGCTTTCTATTCTAATCGCTTCTGTGGATAGCATTCTCTTCTTAGCAGAGCCCAAACGAACCGGCTAAGTTTGATATTGGATCAGCATAGTCCGGTGCTAATTTCTATACTTTTTGCCTCCCGAGAATACATAGTGCTTCATTTGCAAAAGAAATCCGAAATCTTTTCAATTGAAATGTTGATCAACTCTTTCAGCGCCAAGTGTATCAACTGGACATCTGTGGATGGCTGAACCCTTAGGCAGCTGAGTTCGACTCAAAGACCTTTTGCAGACGGTGTGGATCAAGATCAGACTGCACAGAACGTGCACTCTGATCTTGGATATGCACTGTCCGATAAGGCGATATTTTTCCCCCCAGTATGACTGAATAGCAATATTTGGGTTTTTACTATCGACTTGAAGTTTCATTTTGGTTATATAGCAGGTTAGATATAACTGAAATAATGTTGAAAATGGCGTTAAAACCATACAATCAATCAATCAATCAATCAATATATAGCAGGTTAAGGGTTAGAATAAAATTTACTGAAAGTAAGATCATTTTTCATCTTGGCTTGACTAACAGTGCGGGCGGTATAGATAAAAAATCAGACTGCACGTTCTGTGCAGTCTGATTTTCATTTATGCCGTCCGCAAAAGTTCCTGTTTTCGCCTATGGCGCCGAAATGGTTATATATTTTCTCTCAAGTCGGTGACTTCAATTTTCAAGGCTGACCTTATGTCATACTTGTTTTTATTTTATTGGCAAGGTTTGACAAACAATGTCTCAGGCCATTTAAAACTTAGCAAAATATGGCTGAAACAAAATGATATGGCCCGCAACATGCGAAATGAGACCTTCGGCCATTTGCGTAAAGTGTCGTCCCGGATTAGCCTGCGCAGTCTGCGCAGGCTAATCCGAGACGGCACTTTACGACTACATAAGATTTTTTCATACAGTAGACTTTCGTGAAACAGAAAATCGCACAAAAACGGGAAGTGTCGTCTCGGATTAGTCACAGACTGCACAGGCTGATCTGGGACGACGCACTTTTACGCATATGTCCGAAGGCCCCTTTTCGTGCGTTGCACGCCATATAGCATACAATGTATACAGCAAAAATGTTAAAGACACTAATCATTTGTGTGGTGTCTGTGGTTGTGAGCTAGAGCGTCGGCCTCGTAATCATGGGGTCCAGTGTTCGATTTCCGGGAGCGGGTATCAACTTTGGGACTGTTCATTGACCTACACATTGGGCCTGAGTACTGGTGTAGTTACCAGGAAACAGATTCGAAAGAGATTAGTCTAAGTTGTTCCTCTGAAATAAATATGTTTAAACTAAACAGCAAAAATATTAAAGATACTATCTCACGAAATATCAAACCGGGGAGAACCAAGATCAAACTGCAAGTTTTGATTTGTGCTGACTGCAAATGAAAGAAAAGTTTTGTTTAGAGCTTTTCAGTTTAAATCCATTAACCATATAATCCCTGGTTTTCTTGACCCAGAGAAAGAAATATTTGGAAAACATACTTGGAAAAGGAGAAAATGCCTATAACCAGCATTTTCTCCTTTTCCTTCAACGTTATCTACCCTTTCAAAGACAAGTGACACCATTTAAATGAAATTAAATTTGTTGTCTGCAAATGCCTTCAATTCGGATAAGTCGAAAATTTTGACGTCTGTTAAAGAATTAACACTTTTCCAATGTCACAATTTTCGAATCGTTTATATTGAAACAATTTTCAGACATATGAAATGTGGTTCAAATGATGTAAGTTGTCTTTGAAAGGGTAGAAACATGATGGGAAATGGTAAGATGGTTTTCAAAAAATCTCCTTCCTCAGAGTCAGAAAACAAGAAATTGTTCAGTTCAGGGTTATTAACTGGCTCCGTTTTTCTAGACAATAGAAAATGCTATCCGCGGACATAGGTACATGTACATGTATACAAGTTCATATTTCATTTTTTTTTTCACTCTGCTCCATCACCAATCATCAGTTCTTCCATCATATTTTTGTATTTGCAGTCAATATCTAATGTTTTTCGCTATCAGCTTAAAATTTTGAAGTTTATTTATTTGATTTTGATTTAATGTATTTGATATATAACGTGACTGTTTTAGGGAGAGGAACTATATAACGTTTGTTTGCTTTTAAAATATCGTAACTACAGCTTGTTTCAAGCTGTTGTTGCCTGTTTGGAAGTAAACCGACGATAAACTTTTATACTCGTTCCAGTCCTTTTCACACTGCTATGTTCTTTATAGGCCAAAATACGTATAAATATGTCGAATAAAATATGTTTAAATTATCCAGCATCATTTTTTCTAGACCATAGAAAATTCTATTCAGCATCTGAACGTAATGTTTATGCTTTGTTTTAGAAGCTAGGTACAAGCATACTGTGTTGTTCGAGCAAACGATTCTTGTATCTTATCCTTAGTTCCAGCTAACGCGAAAAATGACAATTATGAAAATATCCAAAGACACCTACAAATTCGCTCGGCTTTGTGGCTGACAATAAGTAACTGTCTCAGTTTATTACCCATAATATCTAAGTATATGACTTTTTTTTCAGTCACACATTAGTGTTGGTAAGTTAATTTTCAATTTTACCTTACGGTTGTTCTTTTCTCTTAATTCTTAACCAAACCAAATTATAGATTTGTCCGTTTTGGAAGCGTCTTTAGACGCCAGGTTAATCCTTATCCTGCTAAATACATGTAACTTTAAATGAAACTTTCAAGCCGTCGTTAAAATCCTTAATATGGCTATTTCAAAGTTATTTTTTTCGGCAAAAATGTCTCCTTATCGGAGATAGACTGCACGTTCTGTGCAGTCTGATCTTGGATCTACACTGTCAGTGAATAGCGCTAAAGAATAATGTGATTCAGCCAATGAGATTTGTTCTCGAATCAGTAGAAAACGTTGTGGGAAAAGAAGAAAATGCTGGTTACCAGAACTTTCTCTTTTTCCCGCAATGTTTTCAAAAACCTTCTTTATTTGGGTTGTTAAAACTCGAGGTTGTGTGGTATAGGGTTAAATTTTGTCTGCTAAAGCCGTCACATACACGTCACCGTTTCGTATTCCTTTGCCTGTTTATGTACTGTTTCGACAAAACGATCTAGGGTCTAATTCATTATATTCTAATGTACATTCATTATTTACATTTTAAGACTAGACCATAGTCTAGCAATCAGGTTGGCTTAGAGAGAATGGCTTATTGAAGTCCTTAATATGTATTATAGAATTTAAAAAAAAATCATGTAAGTTTTCATGAATAAATGAAACCTAATGTAAAAAAAAAATTGTAACACGTGTAACCTCGACATGATTTCTGCTCTATGATTTTCGGCGTCATAATGTCGGGACTTCAGTAACGCGCCACAGACTATCACATACATTTTTACTTTGAAAAGTATACATACAGACGCCTTTCGAAACTACAAAACTTCCATAATCCAAAAATAACTATTTTCTAGAACCTAAAATAAAGTTAATGTCTGGAAAAGGAAAAAAATAACCAAACACACGAGAGAATTTTTCTAAGAAAAGCCATTATATTTTATCCAGTCACGCAATCATCTCTGAAGTTTAAAGAACCACACAGGGCGACGTTTCCGGTATATCGAGTGTGCATCGTGACCACTGGTACTTTGAGAAAGACAAAAATAAGATCGTAATGCACATCCTTGTGGTCTGATCTTGATCTGCACATGATCCTATAAGCTTTCCCATATATCCATGTAAAATTAATAAGTTTTAAGCATTGATTCAACTGATAAAGTAATACAAGAGGGTCAAAGGTAACCCTCTGTGTGTCAATGGCGAAGACAGGGGCTTTAGCAGACGGCATAGACCAAGATCAGACTGCGCAGAACATGCAGCCTGATCTTGGTTCTACATCGCCCGTTTGTTAAGTCAAGCCCGCAAGATAAAAATCTATCTGAGGTTAGTGGATTGTATTTTCGGCCGTCCAAAGAGACCGAGTTTATATATGGGTAATTCTCTGGCAAAAAGGGTTTAATGCATCTCCGTGATTCATCGTACCAATCAAGCCGTCATATAATTGTGGATCCATAAAAGCCACTTGTTGTAACAATCGACTTAATCATGAGGTAGACTGGTCCTTGGACATACAGAAAATTGACCAATAGCGAAAAGTTTCGGCCCAGGTCAGCCTGCGCGGACTGCGCAGGCTGACCTGGGTCGATACTTTTCGCAGATGCATTAAGCCCCCGTTTCACAGAGTATGTCGAAATCCCAAAGAATGACAGCACCTTGTAAATCCCGTTTCGTCTTGCAACAGACAATTTTCCACTTGAAGTCAGGTACACTGTATTTAGCCCTAACATAGAGGCGTTCCGGAAGAAGGTTCAATGCATCTCCGTGATACATAATACCAAGCAAATCATTACATAGATCTAATTTTGAATCCATAAAATCCAGTTTGCCTAACAACCGACTGAATGATGTGGTAGAATGGTCCTAAGACATGCAGAAATTCATATGGTACCAATAGCAAAAAGTTTCGACCTACGCATGCTGCCATGGGTCGATACTTTTGCAGATGCATATAACCCCCTTTTCACAGAGCTTGAATTTATTAAGTTTATCACTCAGACTTTGAGAAAGATGTGTTAAAAGTCGTCTACTGCAAATTTGCTTCTGTTCTGGTAATGAGTTAACCCTTTACTAAACAAGTCCGCGTTTCAACGACACTGAGGTTAGAAGGCTATTGAAAACATGGTGGAAAAAAGAGAAACTGCCGGCAACCAGCATTTCCTTATTTTCCCACATTGTTTTCTGCCGTTTTAAAGGCAATATCCATTATTTGAGACACGCATAATTTGTCGTCTGCATATTTACTTTCAGTCTAAAATTTTAACGCATGGTAAAAAGTCAAAAGACCAATGAAACAGACTTAATAAGTTCCGACCGTGGTTTACGTGTACAGTCCACTGTAAAAAGAGGGCCGCGTAAATAATTTCCATAATTGCTTTATTTCCATTTAGACCTAGACTTTGAGGACAATGTAGTAGAGGAGGGCGGTCTCTTTGAAGGTGACATCGTGCTTCAACCTGGGGAAAACCCGTTGGTAAGTACACTTGGTAGTGTAATACTATCGTACTTGAGTCTTCCTTTAGTCGTAATGGAAACATTTACTCTGTGCCGTGCACCAAAACTTTAGACTAGTTCAATTTAAAGCAATTCCAGATGACAAATAAACTGAGGCTCCAATTTTTAGATTTGTTTCTATACGGGTAGTAGAGACATTATGGGAAATTGGGAAAATGCTCTTAACTCTTTACCAAACGACAAAATTTTAGACCAGTCCAAATTCAAAGCATTTGCAGACGACAAAATAACTGTGACCCAAAAATTGATATTTTGTCTTGGATCGGATAGAAAACATTGTGGGAAAAGGAGAAAATGCTGGTTACCAGCATTTTCTCCTTCTCCCACAATGTTTTTAAAAGGTTTCTTTCTCAGGGTCGTTCAAAGTCGGGATTGTGTGGTAAAGGGTTAACCAGCACTTTTTTTTTTCCTGTAATTTTTTTTTTTTGTTAAAGGCGTCTTACACAAGGTTAAAAGCTGCCGCTTCTTTTCAACACTTTTTTAACCGTTTACCTCACAACCCCAAGTTTTAAAGACCTTCACCTAGAAGGCTTTTGAAAACATAGTGGAAAAAGGAGAAAATGCTGGTAACCAGCATTTTCTCCTTTTCCAATATGTTTTCTACCCTTCCCAAGACAAAATTCAGTTTTTGAGTCACATTTATTTTGTTGTCTGCTTTAAATATGGACTAGTCTAAAATTTTGTCGTTTAGTAAAGAGTTAAACAGATTGTGACAAAAAGTACTTTTGTCCAAGTTTTTTTTAATACCATCTATCAATTCTAAGGTCAGGGCAAAAAGCTTTGACAATGATAAGCTCGAATTGAGACGCAGCTGTACTGTTATGCATGTAACTGTCATTTCAATGGTGTTCTTTTTTCCCCGTCTCTTTTAGCACAGAAATGCCGTTGCAGACAAAAGACGCACGTGGGCGAATGGTGTAGTACCATACGAAATTCAGCCCACATATCGTGAGTACTGGTTCAGTCAATTTTATTACGTTCTTATATCCTAACAATAATGCTGATAATCCAAGTCCTAAAAAGCAGATTTGTGCTAGACTATGAATAGGACAGGCTATAGCACTGCTATGGAGAAATTGAATACATTTAATATAAAATTCACATTATAACTCAATATACTCAGTGTAGTCAAAACAAAATAATTATGTTTGAATGTCAAAACTGGTGATGGGGTACACTCCATGGACAAAGGCAAATAATTATGGTATGCTACCAATGTCACCTTTCTTTGGCGCTCAGCCATACAAACATTAAAGACATTTTCTGTAGTTTTAATTCTTCCATAGAATTTGTTTGTTTTCACATATATTGTGTAAAATCTTTTGCTGGATAAAAAAAGAAAATGTTGACGTTTTATGTTAAACGCCTGTTTTCACAGTAAAAGTATACCCCAAAATTCTAAAAATTGTGACTTTTGCTTGAACATGATAGGACAATGTCAGACATCTTTGGTTTTATAATTTATCAGGTATATATGGAGAACTTGTAAGAGTCCCTTTAATTATTATTCGAAAGTGTAACATGATCCGCTATTGGTTAAAAATAATAAAGTCACCTGAAAATAGCATAATTAGAATGATTTACAACATGCTGAGAAACGAAGCTGAAATGAATACCGGTATAACATATGTTGGGCTGAACTGGGCACATCAGGTAAAAATTCTTCTCCAGTCTCTTGGCTTTAACAATCTTTTTCATAAATCAGTCACACAATTTTACTGAATATGAAACTATAAAAATGCACTTAAGAGCAGTTAGTATATCAAATTGACACTGTAAATTCTTTTTTCACCATGCGTTTTGTTTAATTTGCTTGTCATCTTGCTTTTGTACTTATGTGTACATTTATGGTAAATAAAGTATTGTATTGTATTGTATCATAATTTATAGAGAATCAGAACTAAATATTTGTATATCTTTATCTAACATTCAGAAAATTTGATTTTTATCGCAATTCACACAAAAGGTCGAAAATATTAATAGTTCTGCAACTAAAACTGAGTTATCAAAAATATCCTTCCGTAGATTTTTTTTTCCATTTTTTTCCCTTTAGAGAATCCTTGAATAATTTTCTATTCAAATTTAACAAAAAAGAATAGGTTGACGTTTTCAGATTACAGTTTCCAGTAACCATAATGTATTTTTACTAAAAGAAATCCTAGTTTTACCGAAAACTCACCACGCAAAATTATTTTGAAAAACATACAAGCATAATCATGTATTAGTTAACATTCAGATTCAAGTGACAGGTCAGCTGTTATCAAATACTACCCAAAAGTGAATATCGGTCCGGGTAAACATGGTAATTTTTCAAATCTCTTTTAAATAGGGCTCCTTAAATGTTTGGAGAATGTAAGCTGGTTATAATATACATTATTTAATATTAGGTAAGTATAACCTTGGATAGGAAACATCACTTTACCCTTTCAGCGCCATAGGTGAAAACACGGGCTTTAGTGGATGGCATAGATCAAGATAAAATAAACACAGAATGTGCAGTCTGATCTTGGATCTGTACCAACCGCTTTTTTAGTCAAGTCTGTAAGCTAATAATTCGACGTAGACAGCTAATTCAAAGACCACTTTTCCATGGCTCGTTCGATGATGTTCATTTCATATCTTGAGAGTACGTTTCTGCACACTTTGCAGTAGAAGGGGTGGGTGGGTAACTGACCTATACCTTCGTTTCCTGTGCCTCGTTAGTTGTAGACAGTCGGTATTTTTGTAGTATCATTTCTTGGAAATGCTAACTGAACCCTTGAAATAAGTTCTACTTAGATTTTCTCGTAAAATTTCCTTTAAAGAGAAATATATTTACGCTGTTTATGATTTCGCACCGTACGGTGAAAATATCCGAGTACTACTCAACTATTTCCTTCGTGAAGAATCAGATATCGTCCTTAATACTATTTTGCCTTCTCGGTACTCCAGATTTGAGTTGAAAAGAAATGAGATCATTCAAAATGACGACAACGTCCGGACGAACGAGCCCGGACGAACAACTACGGGCGAACAAGCCTAGGGCCAAAAAAGCTCATTCACATGCGCACAAGGTTACGCAAAGAAAACTCCCTAAAACGTCCTTAACGAATTTTTCCAACGCAGTCTATTGGACTGTTATAAATACTGTACATACTAATGTCCCGGATATGCGTCCTCCTTAACAATTCATCCGTCTTTTACTACAATAAAGCTAAATACAACCGTATGAATTTTGATAGGATCTGGGAAAAAATAATTTTTCTACCCAAGAATATTATAACACGAAAACTTGGACGAAATTCCTGTAACGAAGAGGTAAACCCCCCCCCCCCCCCCCCAAAAAAAAAAAAAAAATCAGCCGCCGATTTTTTTTTCCCTGGCATTACTTTGACGTCATCACCAGTGTAGCTAGACGCATGTAATCAATTACAAATCAAATAATCAAATTAATCTTCGTACCGAAAAGTCTAAACCCCAATAAACTCCATCCGTTTATCATATCGATGGTGAAATAAAAGTAAACCCTAAATATTCTAATTCTGACCCCCAAAAATTAAGGCATAAATTCGTGTGTTCGTATGTCAATCTCAATAGTTTTCAGAACTATAGATGCCTTTGCGGTCAGTGTAGCCCAAGATCAGACTGCAAAAGACATGCAATGTGATCTTTGATCTACTCTGTCTGCTTTTCCGAGACATTCTAGACAAAAGCCACATTGAAATTGCAATTTTTGAGATCGTATTTCTACTACACTGAAAGTGTCCGTTCGGGGTTATTCGGCGCTTCAAGGGTTAAAATATCTTTTGCGATTCATTTTCCCCTCCTCAATTTGAAATAAGATTTTTGAAAACACATGGATCCGCACACGCCATAGCAAGCGTATGGACAAGCGGATGCAATTAAATGACGGCAAACCTGTAGAGTAAACAACGGTATAGCCCAGACACATTGACCCACAACTACTGTATTCAAATTTTCAAGGTTTGAAATTCCCAAAATAAGCACTGAAACTCTTTGACTTTTCAGCTACCGCCGTCAAAAACCTGTTTCAAGAAGCCATGAGAACGATAGAAGACAAGACGAAGGTAAACGGTAAAGCATGTATTACTTTCAAACCACGCTCAGGGGAAACTGCTTATGTCCGATTCGAAAATGGCAACGGGTAGGTCATATTTTACCAATGATTTTTCTGACATTTATATATACACATTGATGAATATGTTGGCTTTTAATTTCAGCATTCCGTGAAACGAACAATAAAAGTTTCACATTTTATGTATGTTTTTGAAATGTATTTCTTTCATTTACAATGAATTGCCTTCGATACCATTTTGTCCTATCCAATCGATTCGCAACTCAGACCAACAAGGTTAAACAGTACCAAGTTTTTTTTCTGTCGACAAGAGAAATTTTCCTAGTAAATGAAATAGTGAAAATGAACAAATGACAAAGGTGTAGGAGCTCATACTTCAGCCTGATTTTGTTGCGCTAGCAACCGGAAGTGGGTCGCATTACCGTCGATAGAATGTATTGTGGCGATAAAAATTAGATCCCTAACGCATCTCTTTCTCAATTCAGTCAACTCTTTACCCGAAGAAAAAGTAGTTGAAAAAAATTGCAGATGAAAATTTCAATGTGACTCAAACGATAAAATAAATCTTTGAATGGTAGAAAGCATATTAGAAAAAAGGAGAAAATGCTGGTCAGCAGCATTTTCTCCATTTCCCACTATTCTTTTAAAATTGTCCTTCACCAGGGTTATTAAAACACAGGATTGTTTGGTATTGCAAGGGTTAATAACTAAATTTTTTTAGTAACCAGAGGAAACCTGCATTTATCTTAAGGTCTGTTTTGCTGTAGCATAGTTAGAAAAGCTGGCTCTCATGTTTTTTTTTTTTCTGTTTTAATTGGTTTTATTCCTTGATGCAAGTCACTTAATAATGAAAAAACTAAGATGGACACTTATCATTAGGTACTAATTGTGCTTATTTGTGTAACTCCTAACGGCAGCATTTTTCGGTCTCATCCTACTTGGTAGAAACCACCTTCGATTGCTCGCTTCTGTTTTTACTGGGCTGAATGTTTCATATTTCCCCACATAATTGTTTCAGGTGCCACACCCCTGTTGGTTATATTGGAAGAAAATCGTCCGTAACGATCGGTCATGGATGTGAGAGGAAGGGTACCATTATGCACGAATTATTGCACGCACTTGGGTTCTGGCACGAGCAGAGTAGAACCGATAGAGACCAATATGTTACTATTCATTTGGAAAACGTACAAAGCGGTATACATACGAATAAAATGACGCTAATTGATTAAAATAACCATCGGAAGAATAACCTTATAAGAAGCAATTCAAAAGGTGTCAGGTGGCAGAACGTGCAGTATGATCTATAATCTGTACCATCCGCTTGACAGGTCATATTTTTCAGAGTTGCAAAAAGTTATATCTTTAGCCGTCGAAAGAGGTCGAGTTTATACATTTGGCACTACCAGGTGTCAACAGAACAGTTTAACAATTACAATACAAATGAGTCATGCTCTGGGAAAAGGGGGCTTAATGCATTTCCGTGATGCATGATACCAAGCAAGTCATCACATAATTAGGAACCCATAAAATCCATTTTATCTAACAACCGAGTGTATCATGAAGTAGACGGGTCCTTTGACATACGGCAAATTGACCACTAGCGAAAAGTTTCTACCAAGGCCAGCCTGCGCAGGCTGGCCTGGGTCGAAACTTTTCGCAGATACATTAAGCCCCCTTTTCACAGAGCATGGCTCAAATACAAATCTCTGTGCCTCTACCATAAGCGTCTTTGAAAACATTGTTGGAAATCATGCAGTTGCTTGCTGAACGCTAAAGTTTTCAATTCTTGTAGTTCGATAACTTTAAGAACTGAAATATAAAACTAATAGGAATAGAGCCATATTATATACCAATTAGTCGTAAAATCTATTGTATGTCATTAGTCCCTACTAAAAGCCATATAAATGCTCTTTTTTCTCTCTATAAATCAAATTATAGGGTATTAGACGGAAGGTACATCTAGAACATCCGTGAGGCGTCACTCTAATTCACATCATTAGCAGACATCAAGTAAACTGTTAGGATTTGTCATAGGTTTTATTAATTAGATTTTGTCCATAGATCTTTACTGTACGACAAAAGTTTTAGACTTGTCCTAATTGAAGGCATTTCTATTATTATGTGTTGCTCAGATGATAGCAATTGACTTTGTAAGGATAGAAACGCTAGTAACCAGCGTTTCATTTCCCACAATGTTTTCAAAAGCCATTTTTCTCAGGGTCGTTAAAGCACCGGGTCGTTTCGTAAAGGTTATCCAGAATGATATCACCAAAGAGGATCTAATGGTATTTAACCCTTTCCCGAAAGACAAATTTTGGACCGGTCCAAATTGAAAGAGTTTGCAGACGACAATTTTAAATTTGATGAAAATGGTAGAAAGTTATCAAAAAGGGTAGAAAACACTGTGGGAAAAGGAGAAATTGCTCGTTACGAGCAATTTCTCCTTTTCCCACAGTGTTTTCAAAAGACTTGTGCTGCAGACACGCGAAAGCCAAGCCTTGTTTGGGAAAGGGTTAAATAAAAGGTAAAATGTAAGCTCCATCCATTATCCAGTGTATAAAAACTTAGACGATTTGAAACCATCCGTGTAATGTATAGATTAACATTGAGTAAGGCTTGACGCAAGAATACTCGTAATAAACGAAGAAATTGTTCGTTACTAGTAACTCTTCTTTCTGGCTTACTTTTTTCTAAAGCAACATGCTTCAAGGCGAAACAATCGTCCACAGTTGGTAACGTGGCCCGTTTGTACTCTTTATTCATTCATCCAAGTCACTAAACCGAGAAAGTACATATCCAATTTTGCATGAATTAATGTTATATATATAATACCTGTATTTCCTTGTATTGCAAAGACCAAAATTCCTGTGAATAGAATAGCATTACACACTACGCAGATATCATGAATTTCCAGTTTCCTTGCAAACCCCGAGGCTTTGTTTATATATGAGCCATGCTCTGGCAAAACGGGGCTTAACGCATTTGCGAAGAGTATCGATTCAGGTCAGCTCGCGGAGTCCGCGCAGGCTGACCCGGGCCGAAACTTTTCGCTGTTGGTCAATTTTCTGTTTTTCAAAGGACCAACAGTTGGTTGTTTGACAAAATGGGTTTTATGGTCCCCTAATCGAGTGATGACACTCCGGGTATAATGTATTACGGAGATGCATCAAGTCTCCTTTTGCCAGAGCATGGCTCATATCGTTTTGTTACGTTACACCGTAGTTACTGGAACTGTGACTCAGTTGAATATTTTATAGAAATACGTTCTTACTCGCACAGGATGGTAACATGCATTTTCTCCTCTTCTTGTTATGTTTTCTCCCCTTTCATAGCCAAAAACCGTCTGCAAAATTCTTGTAAAAAGTATAGACATGTCTAATCTTTTTTTCTTCTGGTAAGGAGTATTTAATATTTCTATAAGATTTACTTTCCAGGTCACGAAGGTAACTTTAATAAGTATCCAGTCGGTTACATCGACATGCTAGGACAACCCTATGACTACGACAGTGTAATGCACTACAGCGCCTATGCTTTTGCCATCGACCGTTCAAAGCCAACCATTGTTCCAAAGCAAGCAGGGGCACAAATTGGACAGAGAACGCATTTGAGTACGATTGATATACGTGAAATTCAACTTTTATATGGGTGCACTACAGATCCGAATGCCACGAACCCACCGATTAACAGTGTCACAACAAAAGCACCAATTAGCACTTTTACCAATGCCCCAGTTGCCGGAAGTAAGTAAACTTTTGCCAACTATACCCATTTTCCTTGTAACCGTTTACCAAACAATCCTGCGATATTACGACCTCGAGGAAGAAGGCTTTTGAAAATATTGTCGGACAAGGGAAAAGGAATGTACGTGTATGTTTTCTACTTTTTCAAAGGCAGATTTCATCATTTCTTACATGTTATATATGTCGTCTGTAAATGCTTTCAATTATTTTGTTGTTTGGGAAAGATTTAACTCTTTCGCTACTATCATATAAAATCGAGGTCTCAAAGTACTGCTGCTCTGCGAAGATAATTGTGCTAATAGTTTTTCATCAGCGTCCGATTTCACCAACCATTCTTAAGAACGTTCTTAGACTTGTTCTTGAAGATTTTCCAAGTTTGAAAGTAACACAACTTCTGATTGGCTAAACCAAATGGTTTGGCCAATCAGAAGGTGTGTTATTTTCAAATTCGGAAAATTTTGGAGAACAAGACCAAGAATGTTCTTAAGAATGGTTGGTGAATACGGACACAGGGCTGCGTTTCAATAGTCTGCGTAGATGTACGCAAATTATTTGGGGTTACGCATACGATCCCTGTTTTACCCAAAAGTATGAGCTGGCATAAATTTATGCAAATAGTTACTCAAATTAGAGCTATTTTGTCGGCGTATCTTGTATTTTCAGCGGATTACTGCTCCTTTCAGTCCAATCTCTGCCACTGGACACAGTCTAGATCAGACAACACAAACTGGAAAAGAAGACACGGAGCAACACCTAGCTCTCAAACTGGACCTAGCCGAGACCATTTGGGCTCAACCACAAGTGAGTATAAAATAAAAGAACAGAATTCTTTACTTTTTGATGTTCAAATAATACATCTAGACGCCTGAAACATGAATATAAAAAAAAAATGCAGCGGTCTATGTATAGGAAATCAATATTAATGACCAACAAAAAAATCTTTTTAAGCACACTCGTACCGCTAGCACATTTTTTTTTTGTCCATCTTGCATCGAGCCACTTTTAGAAATCGACTATGGCAAAAGGAGACATTATTTGAAACATAACGCTTTACTATGAATTCACATTATTAAACCTCAACCCTTTACCAAACGACAAAATTTTAGACTTGTCCAAATTGGAAGCAGTTGCAGACGACAAATTAAATGCCGTCGGAATGATGGGATTTGCCCTTGATAAGGTAAAAAACATTGTGGGAAAAGGAGAAAATGCTTGTTGCCGAAATGTTTTCAAAAGGCAGTTTCCTCAGGGTCGTTAAAACATTGTTGTGTGGTAAAGGATTAATCGATACTATTATCAATGCTTTACGGGGATGTTTTTAAAGTCATCAGGTGGGCAAACTGATTCACAGGGTATTTCTTAAACTTGGAAAACTAAACGAATCATTATTTCAGACAACTATCTCTACGTGGAGGCAAGCGGCCATAGTAACCAGTATGCCAGACTGGACTCAAAATCATTTCCGGGCGGGGACTACTGTGTGGACTTTTATTACCATATGTACGGTGCTGATATGGGCACATTGACGCTGAACGTAAAAGCAGGGTCCCAGACTTTGAAAGTACACACGTGGTCTGGAAACCATGGTGATCGCTGGACTCATCAAAGAGCTAGCGTCAATATTCATACAAGCGGGACATTCAAGGTTTGTGATATAATTTAAATTAACCAGAATTATTGCCTTTGATCAATTCATTATATCTAGAAAAGAATTTAAAATGTTTTGCCTGCTTTTCAAATAAACTTAGTCCCTCACGATTGTGCTGAGTGCAGGAAAACTCTTTGAATGGTTTGATTGATTGTATGGTTTTCAACATTATTTCAGTTATAGCGCATCAGCCAGTGCACCTGTGGATGTTTTCTTGGAGTTTCTTTTACCAGCACTTCGCACAATATTCTTCCCAAGCCAGTGGCTGTTTTCCTACATAAACATCTTTGAAACAATGATCAGCGGTGAGAGAGGAATGAATCCTGTCGCAATAACCATATCAATTGTCAGAAAGAAATTGGCCGAGCTGGAGATGCGAACCAGCGACACCCTAATCTCAAGTCCTGTATGCTCCCGAGGCTCAGCGAAAGATTCTTTGAGAGACCTTTTACTGTTTCGCTATTGACTTAACGAATTCAGATCTGTTTTAAGGTCTTAAGGTAGGCTAGATTTCAACTGCAGTTGACGATGATTTTTTGGTCAAAGTTAAGCAAAAGAAATGGACGATGTAGATTCAAGGTCAGACTGCACGTTCTGTGCAGTCTGATCTTTATCTACGGTGTCCAAAAAGCCATATAAATCATAATTTGCGATATAACTTTTTTATTTGCCACAAACGAACACATTAGTGCAAAAGTAAAATAACCTGTAAATTTAACAAAACGAACCATGGTAAAAAGAAAATTTGCAGTGTCAAGAGGCACTGTAATTATAATATGGTAAATTAACTGGTTTTAATTAATTGCATTTGTTTTTCTTTTTAAACTAACATCATAAAGGTAGATCTACTTAGATATATTTAAAATAGTTATATATAATTTTCTGTTGTCTGTAAACTTTCAAATTTGTGTTTAATTATACCAGAGCTGAACGCAGATTCCTTTTTCAGTTTGAGTTTGAAGGTCACGTGGGCAAAAGCTACCACAGCGACATGGCTATAGATGATATAACTATTCATCCGGGACACTGCTAATGATAGTGACGTCATTACAAAAATCCCCGAATATTTATCGCTCCTGATTGGTTGTCGTTATAAACTTTAGTAAATATCTATATCATTTAATTTTGGCGTTTTCTTTTGAAACACATTTGCACACTTAGAGGCATAGTTGACAACCCCTCGATCCAACAAAACTCCGATATCGCAATTGTTCATAAATTTACTTTTTTTTTTAATTCTGCACAGCTAAGCTTTTTAGCAATTTACCAAACGACAAAATACATATCAGGCTGCTCCAAAGTCAAGGCAGTTGCAGACGACAAGTCAAGTGTGGCTCAAATTATGAAATTACTCATCTGAATGGTAGAAAACACTGTGAAAGGATGAGAAAATGCTGGCAACGAGCATTTACTCTTTTTCCACATTGTTTTCGAATGCTTTCTTTCATAGAAAAGTTGTATCCTGGAATTATGTGGTAAAGGATTAAATACCGGATTATCATTTTTCTAGAACATTTCCCCATTTTGTAATATCTGTACATACAGAATAAAGAATAAAGTAAAGTAAAAGAAATGCCCCGTACCTTGACTACATACAAGCAGTCGGCTTTTGAAGACATAAAGCTAATCTTACTTTGCTGTTATAATGTACACTTTTGTAAATTTTCGAAGTCAGTCCTAAACGAGACCTTTCTTGTCAAAATGGTAAAACAGTTCGGAGCTGGAAAAAAGCCTGAAGCATCCGGGAATCGCTTTTTTTCCTACGATATGTTCAAATACTGTCAAGAATCCCATGTGCATTTCGAGTTGTATTTGCATTGTGGCTGGGCAGCTTATCTTTAGTGAGGACAATCCCAAAATGTGCCAATTAATTTTATACAATTCTCACAGAACCAAGTAAATTGGGAAACAAAGGGGATGTATTAGTACATATGCTTGTTGTAACTGAAGTGCCCAGTCCTTCACGTTTCAATCTGTGTGAGTTCAAAAAAAGTCCATCTGTCCTTTCGAGCATCCATTACAAACATGATCAAGACAACCGACTTTAGACTATAATATCTGTCCGTGCTTTTTAAACCATATCAAGACAAGTTTTAGCCCTTATCCTGCAAAAAAAAACAAAAAAAAAACTTGAATGAAACTTTCAAACCGATGGTAAAAACCAAAATGTTTAGTATTTTAAAGTAACGGGGAGTTGGGAAATATTTCCTTATCGGACAGTGAAGATCCAAGATCACGCTGCACGATCTGTGGAGTCTGATCTTGATCTACATTGCCCTCTGATCTTGATCTACACAGTCCGCAAAAGGTCCGTGAGTCGCAGCCTAAGGTTAAACGGAAAATATACATAGTAAAATTAGTGTTGCACCCCCTGTGTTTTTAACATGTTTAATTTTCTGGCGTGAATGATATGAAATGGGTTGGAAATTAGAATCTGGCTGCTGTATACAAGAACAAACAAGTCTGTTGTCTCTGAAATGGAATGAACTGAGGTATCCCTTGACCTCATGGCAGCAGCTACTGATCGAGCTGTTTCAACCTCTCGTGAGAGGTGTGAGACAAAGACTGCAAGCTGTTTTGCATGCCCCGGGCGGAAGTACGCAATATTGCCCGATTTTGTGTGTCCATTCTCTGCAGGTCACTTTCAACCTGTCGTAAGTTTTGTTTCGACATTAAATTCCCTGTTTTAACCAAACTTAAACGCTTCTCGTTTTTCTTAAATTTGAAAGCAACATCTAGGCAAAAGATTAATCCCACTTACCATGAGGTCAAGGGATACCTCAGTTCAGTTCATTTTATGGGCAAAAGACGAGTCTGTTGGTGTATGCAGCAACCGAATTCTAATTTCGATCCAATTTTATCTCATTCACGTCAGAAAATCAAACCCGGTAAAAAACACAGGGGGTGCAACACTAATTTTACTATGTATATGTCAAGCTGATTGCTGTTGACCTCCTATTTAAAAAGGGCTATTGTCTAAGTAGATCTGATATCTCTGTAGATAGTGTTAGACAATTCGCACCATCGGAACAATGAGGAGTTTTATCGTTTGCCTAGTCCTAGGATTCGCAAGGGCTTTGCCGCTAGCAGACGAGACTTTGCCAGTCGCAGACGAGGTATAAGTTATTAAGCTATCTTCTGTGCTATGTTGGAGGCAATGTCTTTTTATTCCTTTACAATACAAGCCCGAGTTTCCACGATCTTGACAGAGAAAGCTTTTGAAAACATTGTGGGAAAAGAAGATAATGCTGGTTACAAGCATTTTCTCCTTTTCCCACTATGTTTTCTAACCTTGTAGATACAAATCTTGTCTTTTGATCCTAATATAGTTTGTCGTATGCAACAGCTTTCAAATTGAATAAGTCTAAAGTTTTGTCGTTTGTTAAAGCGTTAAGAAATTACCTCAGGCAACAAATTCATAGCCGATTTATTTGAAAACAGCCTTTTTAAACATGGATTAGTAAATAGATGTAAAAAATGGCAAAGGAGAAATTGCTTTTTACGAGCAATATTTCCCTTTACCACATTGTTTTCAAAAGGGTATACTGTAAGATGGAAACGGACTTCTTCAGAAAGCAAAGTGCTCATGAAATCGTCCTATCATTTGGTTAACATTAAATATTCCCGTGTTTATTCAGAATTAGGGATTCTTTCGTCTTTTTTTGCACAGGAGTACACGATTTAATCGTAGTTTTTCAGGGCAATATGTAGACAACGTAGATAAAGATTAAACAGCGGGCTTGATCTTAAATGTACAATGCCTAGTATGTTTGAGCCATGCTCTGGAAAAGGGAGATTTAATGTATCGTCGTGATGCATTATCCCTTTACCACACGACAAAATTTTAGACCTGCCAAGATTGAAAGCATTTCCAGACGACAGTTTTAATGCGGCTCAAATGATGTGGTTTTTCTTTGATAGGGTAGAAAACATTGTGGGAAAAGGAGAAAATGCTGGTTACCAGCATTTTCTCCTTTTCCCACAATGTTTTCAAAAGGCTTCTTTCTCAGGGGCGTCAAAAGGCGGCATTGTGCGGTAAAGGGTTATACCAAGCAAGTCATCACATAATTATGGATCCATAAAATCCATTCAGGCTAACATCCAACTTGATCACGAGGTAGTATGGTCCTTTGACATGCAGAACATTCACAAATAGCGAAAAGTTCCGACCCATGTCAGCCTGCGCGGACTGCGCAGGCTGACATGAGTCGGTACTTTTTGCAAATGCCTTCTTCTCACAGGTCGTTTACAAAACGCGACCTCAGATTTGCGTTTTTTGTCCAACTGACTTTTTCATGTTAAGCACTGTTACTTTAAGGCTGAGTACTGGTTAGTTATTATTAATTAGTAATTATCATTAACCCTTAGGCTGCTTAGGGCGACTTTTTGTGGACAGTGTGGATAAAGATCAGATTGCACGATACGTGCAGTCTTATCTTAGATCTACACTGTCCGATAAGGAGATATTGTTTTACAAACACAAAAACAAACAAACAAACAAAAAGTAATAATAAAAACAAAAATAGAATAAGTCTGTAATACCTTTATTCGGGCTTTTAATATCGGCTTGAAAGTTTTATTTAATTTATTTGGCAGGAAAAAAGTTAAATCGATTAGCGCGTTACAGAAAAGCTTTATTTAAAGCCAGAGACAAAAAACGCTGTTAAAGTTTGATAGACTGTAGAATGTTTCCTAATCAAGTCACCTGTGGAAACATAGATTTTCCGATATATATGGTGCAAAGGATAAGTGCATTTATCTACAATCTTCGATTTAAAATCGGAAACATCACAACAGTGATTATTTTGATGTCCTCCAGAAAATGCAATGCATTTTCTATCCGTCGTAATCTATGCAACCTTGCAACCGTCAGGGGCAACATTTGGCATGAAGATACAAGAAAGATCAAACTTTTATAAAATAAAGACGAAATAGGTTAAAAACTGGCTGAAAACGAGTATAGATGTATCTTTAAGTCATGCTGAGTTTATGCGCAGGAAAGAGCTAACAATCGAAAGACACGAAAACACCTATTTGAGTCCAAGTAAACGTTTATGGTAATAGGTGAAATGTGAAATTTGAAAACAAGATTGTGCACCGCGTCAGAGGTGGAAGCATTCTAAAAGTAGAATATGTTCGCCATCAGTGTATTGCAATTGTGCAATTTTAAAATAGCTACATGAATGAATGAATGAATGAATGAAATGAAACAGTTAATCTAATAAAAAGAAAGAAAAGTTCTTAAAGATAAGATACAGATAGGTTTCACTGAAATTTTTATTTTGTTCCCTCAAAGTATTCATCTCCAACAAATATAATGTTTTGTTCCCGTTAAGTCGTTCCCCCAAGTTATTCAAGCTAAAATTCTATTCTAGAAATAAAAGAATTTTTGGATATTTTTTCATGAAGATAAAAATTAGTATGTAGTCTTATGACTGACATTAGAATTCTGCTACTAAGAATTCAAAAAATACTTCGATGGATCAACTTTTTGGGTCAACCAGAAGCCATCTTTAGAAATGACATATTCTCATTAGGTCGTGCCCTCTGATTCGCTAGTTTTATATAGCTATCCGGATTTTCCAATATTTGCCATAATTTACAGCAATTTATATAAATAATCATGTCACATGACTATCACGTGACCAAAAAGTCCTATTGAGAAGGAGGCCATTTTGAAAGTGTTATTTTTCAGCTAAAACCACGCAAACACGAAAATTTCTAAAATGACTGATCTCATTACTATTTAAGGCCTAAATCTTTAGATAAATCATGTTTTTGACCTGGTGAATGATAAAATCGGCAGTAAAATAACCATTTTACCACTTTCAGACGCATTTTATTTAGCTGAATATATAGATATACTAAGTTTCAGTCTCTGGATCCAATCTTTGAAGGCATTTTCACAGTCTTTTTTAGGTATACCATGAAGACACTGGAATATTGCAGAACCGAGGTGTTGGCGCTGAACAAATTTTCGACCTGAAAAGTATTTTCTTAGCTTTGGAAACAAAAAGAAATCACAAGGGGCAAGGAACATGAATACGAAGGGTGGGGGAGCACACCGACCTTTTCCTACTTCAGAAAACCTTGCATCTCGTACAAAAGACAATGACTGAAACTGATGGTTTGCACACTTTGAAATAGAGTTGAGAAAATGAATTTCAGTGTTTTCATAGTATACCTAAACAAGACTATGAAAATGTCTTCATAGATTGGATCCGGAGACTGAAACTTTGGATAAGTATCTGTTGGAGATGAATACTTTGAGGGAACAAAATAAAAATTTCATTGAAACCTATGAAGAATCAAATTTTAGGTGCTTAGATGCATTCATATTTGAAAACTCCTCGTAATCATACCTATTTGAATGTGGTCCCGCATAATCGACGCATATTATTGATTATGTGATATTCTGACAAGCCTTTGCAAAATTCTGCCACAAAGTTGTGAGTACATTAAAAAGCTACGCATCTCTCTAAGGAAATACCACAAAAAATAGCTCTCTCACTATACTTCTCCTTCTTATTTATTAACCCTCAAGCAGCTAAGCGCGACTCACTGACCCTTTGCTGTTGCGTAGATCAAGATCAGACTGCACAAAACCTGCAGTCTGAGCTTGGATCTACATTGTCCGATAAGGAAATGTCTATACATACCAAAATAGCTTTGAAATAGAAATAGAAATGGACCAAAAAGAAGAACTTGACAGGATTCAAAACGAGACAGCCAGGATTGTAACAGGGTGTACTAAGCTCGTGTCTATTGTAGACCTTAGTAAAGAATCAGGTTGGGAAACACTGAGAGAGCGGAGGAAGAAACACAAACTTATTCTTTTTTTTTCAAAATGGTACATGGTCTTGTTCCAAACTACTTATGATCTCTTGTACCGAAAACCATTGGCAGTAGCACGAATTACAATCTACGCAATTCGAACGATTTGGCAAATATCGTCTGCAAAAGTAACTTTTATATGAAATCGTTTCTACCTTCAGCAGTAGATGCGTGGAACTGTTTGCCACAATCTACAAGAGAGACAGACTCTCTCTCATCTTTTAAAAGCTTGTTGGATAAAGATAAACCAGTTCTCTACCAACTGTTTTTTTATGAGGAAAGAAGACTGCAGGTTATACATAAACGTCTTAGAAATAAATGTAGTGAATTAAAATAGCACCTCTTCTGGAAAAAATATTGTAGAAACCCCTCTTTGTAGTTGCGGGGAAATAGAATATAATAAACACTACTTTTTCGATTGCAGATTATATCGTAATATCAGGGTAGCATTCAGACAATGTATCAGTGAAATATCTGATTATAATATTGATACCGTCCTATTTGGTGACAACAATCTCTCCCTTGCAGAAAATGAAAAAAAATATTTAATGCAGTCCATATTTTCATCGAGAGCAGCGATTTATATTGAATATACCAACGGTGCCTCTTTTTTCACATTGTACTGCCGCGGACATAGATACACATAGATGCACATACACAATTTGATTTTTAAAATTTTTCCCTTCCCTCTGCTCAGTCTCCTAAGATCATTCCTTTCTTTATACCCCTATCCTTACAATCACTCTCTGAAATCTTCACTATCAGTTTAAATTTTTGGTGTTTACTCATTTTATTTGACTTACTGTAATTGTTATATCACATGACTGGTCTTAAGGAAAGGAACAATATAAGCTTTTATGCTTCCGTTCTAATCCTTTCCGCAATTCTTTGTTGTACTCGATGTAACATATGGAAAAATACCGAATAAAATATGTTTAAACTAACTGGACTGTATTTTTTCACTGAAGACTAATATCGACGATCACCTGAAATATTGATCTTGCCTTCCATATATGACCTAGTATATAATTATATATATGACCATGCTCTGTGAATAGGGGTCTTAATGCATCTGCGAAGAATATCGAACCAGGTCAGCCTGCGCAGTCCGCACATGCTGACCTGGGCCGAAACTTTTCTCTACTGGTCAAATTTCTGTATTTCCCAGGGCCAGTCTACCTTATGATTATGTCGGTTGTTCAAAAACGTAGCTATTATGGATCCATAAGTATGTGATAGCTTTCTTGGTACCATGGATCACGGCGATGACCCTTTTGCCAGAGCATGACTCATATATTGTCTTTTGTTTTGAAACACTGAACTTGTGGTTTGTTTTCGCTCGTTTTTTTTCTTGTGGTAAATACCGGTATATCACTGACTCGACATTTCAACGGTCGAAAATACAATCCAATGAAACTCAGAATGATTTTTGTCTTATAGGTTTTACTAAACTGGCGGACAGAATAGATTTAAGTTCAGACTGCATGTTCTATACTGTTGGATCTCGATCTATGACGTCTGCAAAAGCCTCGTCTTTTCGTCCCTACCGATAAAAGGACTAAATTATGGATCTGACAGTGTCAAAAATCTAAATGTATGTCTGACGGAAATAGGTCAAGGATAGTTCTTATCTGATCAAACAGTTTTGTCTTGTTTTGCACCAAGTTTAAAGTCTGTTAAATTTGTGTGTATGTCGTGTCTGACCCGCAGGTGAACGGCGACGACAATGTAAATCCTATATTATACACTAATATACTGAAAGGTAAACAACTCGTAATGCATTTTCAATACCCCAGTCACGAATTCCATGCTGTTTACAAGTTATTTTACTACCAATATTAACATCCATAGTACCAATGGATAGCGAAAACATTATTCTACAAGAATATCATGTCACAATTTGAGCCATTTCAAGTTGCTAAGAAATATCTATCTCGAAACTGTCAAACAACCCAACTCAGAAGAGATCTGATTGCATTGATTAGCGAAAATTTTCAAGAGATAAAACCCATTTTCAACGCAATGCAATCAGATCTCTTCCGAGTTGTCTTGTTTGACAGTTTCGAACTAGATTTTTCTTAGAAACTTGAAATGGCTCAAATTGTGACATGATTTTCTTGTAGAATAATGTTTCCGCTATCCATTGGTACTATGGATGTTAACATTGGTAGTGAAATGACTTGTAAACAGCATGGAATTTGTGACTGGCGTATTGAAAATACATCACAAGTTGTTTACCTTTTAGTATATTAGTGTGCAATACAGGATTTACACTGTCGCTCGCCGTTCACCTGTGGTCTGACCTAACTTTTGAACTGTATTGTTGACCAATCAAATTGTTTTATGAATGTCGTATAAAACTCGAGCTCAGTATATATGGAGTTACATGTATAGTACTCTTCTCAAAGTGGAACTATCAAGAAATACCAGGAGGAAGAAGTATGGCTTGGAAAGAATGTCATTTTCACCAAGGGTAAAGATAACCTTTGGAAACGCAAGGATAGAAGCACTGACGACTATAAGATACACTGTAAAAACTAAACACATTAAAAAAACATCGAGAAAATCGAACCTGCTAATATGCTGCGGACAATCCAAGATGCAACGGGGATTGCAGAGAGTGTGCATAAAATATCGGATGGGGAAAGAAGTGCTCCATCACGTTTAGATAATCCTCTTACGATAAATTCCAAGGAAATTTGAATTCAGAATGGTTGGTGAATACGAGCCTTGCTGAAGACAGAACGCGCACCATGATTTTTGACATTCAGCAAACGTCAAGATCCTCTATGGCGGTTACATACAGCAAAACGATGGGGATCAAATAAATTGTTAGTCTCTTTGCAATCCCTTATTTATGGTGGCATATTTCTGCCACGAGATACGAGATAGCTATTGCGATAATTAAAAAAAAAAAAAACTATCGCCATAAAACGAACTTTCCTGGAAATATTATCTAGATAATAAAAAAGTTTCACGATAAAAGCATCGCGATAATTCTCACATCTATCACGATTTTTTGTGTGTGTGTGTTCGAACCCAAAACTGACATTTACGTTATCTATAAAGAGATACGGTCTAGAAACATCTTCGTCTCCAACCATATAATTCTCCTTTTCTCCGAATGTTTTACAGTCGTAGGTAAGAGGCATTTCGAGTCGTCTTTGTGTGAAACGGACTTCAGTTCATTTTATGTGTAGCCAAAATCTACCAGTTAAGCTACAATTGTAACTAACTCGAATTTTAACTTACCGCCATCTGAAAAAAATAAAGTAGAATAAAAAACTACCGAGTTCATCCAAATTGTGAATTTTCTATTCATAGATATCTAGAAACGGCTAGAACTATTGCGATATTTTTATCTCGAACGTCAGCTTCGTGCACGAATGAGAAATTTTGCGTTAAAATATGTAATGATCAACGTAAACTTTTCTGCAAAAGTTTATTGTGATGATTCTTTATAGAAATTTTCATAATCTAGATAAAATTTCCAAGAAACTTTGATTTATCGCGATCGTTTACTAAAATTATCCCCATGGTTATCTCGTATCTCGTGGCAGAAATATGCCACAATACTAACTCCGTACTATTTTCATCATACAAAATATGACGTTATCGTATTTACATTTATCCTGTCACCTCCTATAAATCCGGTCGTATAACACGGGGTCATATAAACTTGGTGATATACGGTCACTTGACCACGTAACAAGCTTTATTATGTCAGTTGGTCACGTGATCAAGGTTTATTAGGCTAGTTGGTCCTGTGACGAGCCGGAACTACTTTTTTTAGGTGACGGTAGACGAAATCAATATTTAAAAGTAAAATTATCGCTTTAAATTCGATGCCCATTTTAATTTTTCTTATTGTATAAGATAAAACAAAATTCTTCGCCATGGCATTATTCTGAGGGTCAACGTCACGTTTATGACGTAGTCAATATCATTCATGAAGTCATTATTGCAGCTGCATATTCAAAGCGCTTTACACAGTTCGCCATAAATTTGTGTGTTGTTGTTTTTTCGTAGCGAGAAAGATGTTAATACGTGCACGAATTTAGAGCGAAATATTCTATCTAGTCGGTTTCAGCATTGTAAATGAGTAACAGGATGAATAGTGTCTTGGCTTGGAGAAGTTGAAGAATAGATGGTTAGTGTCTTGGACTTGGAAAGTCTGTCAGGCTCGGCTCTGGGATTTCACGATAGGATCAGTATCATAAAATATTGAATGAAAGGTACGTTCTTTATACCAATGTTTATTCTTTTTTTTTTTTGTTTTGTTCCTTTCCATTTCGTGACAGGATAAATAGAATAGATGGTTGGTGTCTTGGATGGGTTAAGTTTATCGGGCTCGGCTCCGGAATTTATCCGTTTCGCCTTCGGCTCACCAGATAAATTCCTCCGCCTTTCCCGATAAACTTAACCCATCCAAGACACCAATCATCTATTCTCTATGTATTTGAATACGAACCAAATAAGAGACGCACGTTGTCCTCGCATGTCATATTCTGCGAAGATTGACCTGCCTGCTATGACACTTCATTATCCTGGACAGTATAAATATTATACGCTGTGAGAATAATTGAAAACTCTGCCGCTAAAAAGTAGCCAGCGGAAAATGGCTATAAATAATACGTCTGTGGATAAATCAGGCCTGTTTTTCGCTCCAAATTTCTAAAATATGTAATAAATTCAAACGGGGAAAATAATTCTAAAAAAATACCATTGTTTACTGAATATCGTTGTATACTGGTTTTAAATATTGATTTAAGGAAAACCGGGATTTGTGCAGGGTTTTTCCACAGACTTTAATGAACAACATCAACAACAACACAGAAATGTTTCCACCATGCTGGACTTATACAGTGGCTATTTTCAGGGCCTACAGGGGCTGTGTTTACATGCAAATGACAGGTGCATAGGTTATATGCTAACTAACCATAGCTGGATGAATCGTACCCCTCAACGTTGTTTTAAATTAGCGAAGATTTTATTTTGACATTCGCTGCATCGATTGCCAGTTTTGCTACGTAGCCCGTTTGGGAAATAGCATTGAAACCATACATCTGTCTTGTTCTTTATTCATGGTTTGCCAGCAATCACTTTACTAAGTTCAGTACTGAATCGTTTTTTCTTTTCTTTGTCTTGAAGTTTGGTGAGATTCTAAAAATGAAAAAGGTTCCCTTTAACATTCTGGTCCAAAAAAAAATTGACCTGTGGCACTACAATAGTGTTTTTTTCTTGTTGCGTTGAAAACTCACATTTAGTTTTCATTACATACATGCACTTTATCATGGTAAGTATTTATTTTCCCTTTAATTTTTCATTTCATGATAAGTATTTATTTTCCCTTTAATTTTTCATTTCAGTCTCATGTTGAAGTCGGTAAGTAATTCATATTATATTAAATCGATCGACAAAAAATAATAGAGTCATGCTCTTTGAAAGGGGGGCTTGATGTATCTGCGAAAAAATCGACCTACGTCAGCCTGCACAATCCGAGCAGGCTGACACGGGTCGAAACTTTTTGATATTAGTAAATTTTCGGCATGTCCAAGGACCATTTTACCTCAAAATGCAGTCGATTGTTACATAAAATGGATTATATGGATCCATAATTATGTGATGACTTACTTGGTATACTGCATCACGAAGATATATCAAAACCACTTTTTCCAGAGCGCGACTCAATTTTATGTCCATGCGAATTCATGCAGTTTCCTGTCAACACTTAATGTTAGAATAATTTCCCTGTGGTAGTGCCCTGTCAATTTTCCAGCGATTCTTCATTGATATTCTCTATAAATACCCTGTTTTGGACACCCAAAGGCTCATGAATGGCTATTGGGCAGTAGATACCACTACGTTTTATTATTGTCCTTTTTTAAAATTTTTCCAACGTAGTATGTGGCTTCCACCTTACTTTTTAATTCTAGCTTTAGACTTCGAAGAAGTGTTACCAGAAGAGGGAAACCTTTTTGAGGGAGATATTGTTCTACTGCCCGGAGAAAACCCACTTGTAAGTCTGAATACATATTATATTTAGCATGTAGTGTACCGATAAGATTTTACGTCCCAGCAATCGACAGCTATTTGAAAGTGTTGCGTTAAAAGAAGCGACTAGAACTACGTGCTAAAAGCAATTAGATCTTTGCAAACAATATTTTTGTTCCCCGCTGACTTTTTTTTTCTTTTTGCCATGTATGAGTCATGTTCTGTGAAAAGGTGGTTCAATGCATCTGCAAAAAGTATAGATCAGGGTCCGTATTCACAAACCATTCTTGAGAATATTCTAAGTCTTATTCTCCAAGATTTTCTACATTTGAAAGTAACACAACTCCTGATTGGCTAAATCAAATGTTACTTTCAAATGTAGAAAATTCTGGAGAACAAGACTAAGAACGTTCTTAAGAATGGTTGGTGAATACGGACCCAGGTCAGTCTGTGCAGTCCTCGCAGGCTGACCTAGGTCGAAGCTTTTTGCTATTGGTCAATTTTAGTACATGTCATAAGACCAGTCTACTGCAGGTTGTGGATAAGCATACTTTTAAAATGAGAGAGAGAGACAGAGAGACAGACAGACAGACAGACAGACAGACCAGGAATTATAATGGAAGATTGACCCATGAAATCATTTGCATGTTACCTTTTGAATTTACACTTCCAGCACAGAAATGCAGTGCGTGACCGCAGAAGAACGTGGAGTAACGGCATTGTTCCATACGAAATTCAAAGCTCCTACCGTCAGTATCAAAGGCTTTTCTTGTTCTTTTGGTTGTTTGTTCGGTGAATGACACCGTTTTAAGATTATGTCATTCGTTTTACAGCAACAGTTGGTTAATACTACTTTTTTTCTCTGTGCATATCTGTACTAAATCGGTAACTGTGCTTTTTCAATTGCATTCCACCCATACCTTTTAAAGGCTGGATTCAAACCATCGTCACTCTGATTCACATCAAGGACAAGCCCTTTAACTTCATCTAAATCAAGAAATGAGCCACGCTCTGGCAAAAGGGGCTTGATGCATCTCCGTGATGCATTAAACCAATCAAGCCATCACATAATCATGGATCCATAATAGCCACTTTTTTTAACATCCGACTTAATAATAAGGTAAACTGATCCTTGGACTCCGCAGGCTGACCTGAATCGATACTTTTCGCAGATGCATTAAGCCCCCTTCTCGCAGAGCATGGCTCAAATTCATTACACTACACTTTGATAAGGATAAACATGTTAATTTTAAAGTGGCTTACTGTAACGCTTTGGCAAATGACTCCGTGCAGACGAGAGTACACCTTTGGAGTGTAATGAAACACATTTTAATTTTAAACAATATCAATTACAACAACAAAATTCTTAGGAACGTTTGTGCTAGAATACCCCGATGAGTATAGGGTAATAAAGATTCTAGGTCAGATAGCATACTCTGTACAGTACGATCGGAGTCTACGACGTTAGCTGTTTGCTTGTTACTCACCGCTTGCTCACAACGCATTGTTGTATAACTTCTTCTTTTCTTACTTATAGTTACAACTTTCCAAAACATGTTTATACATTTTTATTCACAAATGTGTTTCTCTCGTACGTTGATGTGTGATCGTCGGAGTGCAACCCCCATTTTTAACGTGATACATATGAGCCATGCACTGTGAAAAAAGGGGGTTTAATGCATCTGCAAAATTTTTCGACTCAGGTCAGTCTGCTCAGTCGGCGCAGGCTGTTACTACTGGAAGATTTTCCACATGCCCAGGGACCATTCTACCTAAATATTCAGTCGGTTAACCCTTTCCCAAACAAGCCCTGGTTTTCATGTGTCTGCAGTACAAGTCTTTTGAAAACACTGTGGGAAAAGGAGAAATTGCTCGTAACGAGCAATTTCTCCTTTTCCCACAGTGTTTTCTACCCTTTTTGAGAACTTTCTGCCATTTTCATCAAATTTAAAATTGTCGTCTGCAAGCTCTTCAATTTGGACCAGTCTAAAATTTATCGTTTGGGAAAGGGTTAATAGACGACATGAACTTTATGGATCAACAATGATGTGAGATCTGCTTGCTACAATGCATGCATTACGGAGATGCATTAATGCACTTTTGCCAGAGCATGGCTAATTTATATTTCAATTGTAATATAGTTCTATATGCAACTAATGGATGACAACATGTATTCATTAAAATCAAACTATGGAAAAGGATCAACATTAAGTTAAAAAAAAAGAAGACAGTGTTGGTTGATTGATTGATTGATTGTATGATGTTTCACGCCGATTTCAGTTATATCGCGGCGGCAGTTGCACCTATCCATGCTTTCCTGGAGTTTCTTTTACCAGCACTCCGCATAATATTCTTTCCAGGCCACTGCTTGCTTTCCCACATAACCATCGTAGAGGCAATGTTCAGCGGTAAAAAGCGCTTGTTTCTTTTCCAAAAAATGTTTCCCAACGACACTTTCCTTTCCCTGAAATAACGGTCCAGCGTGTTATATCCTGATAGTTTTGGGTAGGTGCATTACTATAGGTACTATTTGCCCATTATCTGTAATAAAGCACGATATAATAATAGAATAACATGTACTTGTTACTAGGGTTGAATGCGTAAAAACATGCGAAAACAACTCAGGACAAACAGAGAAACTGTTCCTCACAAGCAACTTTTCTTTTTTGCCGCAATGTTTTTTTTTTTACAAGTGGTTTGTGAGAGGAAAACAGTCGTCAGCTGGTGGCTATGTGGATAGCTTTGACCAATAGCGAAAAGTTTCGAATCAGGTCGGCCTGCGCGGACTGCGCAGGCTGGCCTGCACCGATACTTTTTGCAGATGCATTAAGTCCTCTTTTCACAGAGCACGGCTTATATGGATTTTTGACTGATTTGGAAACACTGCCAACATATTAAATTAGGTTATAAAAGGTGAAGCTTTTCAAAAACCAAGCGTCTGAGGTTCAAAGTTGTCCTCGGCAAGTTCTATTGCATTATGATATACTAACGATCATGTATTTATTTTATGTATAGCTCAGGCCGTGAAAAACATTTTCCAGGACGCGATGAACACTATAACACAAAAGACCATGGTCAATGGTAAAAAATGCATCACGTTTAAGCCTCGATCTGGGGAAGCTGCTTACATTCGATTTGAGACTGGTTCAGGGTATTAATAAAAAATCTTATAGATAACTATCCCAATAGCTCTTCATTTCATCCTCTTTTTTTTTTGTCAATAACGAATGTGAAAATGGGGTTAAATGCATCTCAGTAAGCATGATACCAAGTAAGTCATCACATAATTATAGGTCCATGAAATCTATTTTGTCTAACATCTGCTTGAATCATGAGATAGGATAGTCCTTTGACACGCAGCAGTTACCAATAGCAAAAAGTTTCGACTCATGTCAGCATGCGCAGTCTGCGCAGGATGGCAGAGGTCGAAACTTTTTGCAGATGCTCTTTCCACATAGCATGACACAAATATTTGAGCCATGCTCTGAAAAAAGGGGGGCTTAATGAATCTGCGAAAAGTATCGATCCAGGTCAGCTGCGCAGACTGCTCAGGCTGACCTGGGCCGAATTTTCTCGCTGTTGGTCAATTTTCTGTATGTCCAAGGACCATTCTACCTCATGATTAAGTTAATTGTTTAAAAAAGTAGTTATCATAGATCCATGATCATGTGTGATAACTTGGTTGGTATCATGCATCACGGCCATGCATTAAGCCCCCTTTTGCCAGAGCATGGCTCATTTACAAAGACAATTTGTCATTATCAAAATCATTTATTTATACGCATGCGTGAAGTTTTATCAGATTAAAATGCACTCGCTGATCCGTTGAAATTAAACTTGATGCAGGGTCTGAGGAAATTAAAATATCCAATATGAAACAGTAAGTGACAACGGTCAAATATATTATGCGTGCATGTTTATATCATCAAAGTGTCTCGAATTAAGTTAGAAAACATTGGGTAGTATGATGATAACGAGAATATCGTTTTGAAGTGTAAACGTATTTACTTTTAATGTGTTTCACTCACTGTAAAAATACGTACATGTATCACTTTAACTCGATAAACCTTTCATTAACAGTTTATGTTACTGTTTGCTTTTGGGAATACGTGTTTAAAACCACGAGCCATGACGAGATAATATAAACGTTATCAAGTTGGGTTTATAAATTATCTCTACACGGTACGTGATTTTAAACCTGTTATCCCAAACATAAACACTAATATAAACTGATAATGAAAGGTTTATCGAGCGACAGCTATAGTTCGAAGAGAGCCCCAAAAATTTAAACGTAATTATCTACATATACATGGTATTTTGGAAGAATGGGAAGGTTGTATTTTGTTACGTACAAAGAAAGCCAGATAAGCCAGATAAATACATTCCTTCTACATCTAGAGCTAATTAAAAAAAAACCAAACTAGTTTATCTTAAATGATACTATTCTCAACCGATCTCATTTCTTTTTTAGGTGTCACACGCCTGTTGGGTATATTGGACGAAAATCGTCGGTTACAATTGGTCACGGATGTGAGAGAAAAGGCACAGTGATGCACGAAATATTGCACGCCCTGGGATTCTGGCACGAGCAGAGTAGAACTGACAGGGACCAATATGTCACCATTCATTTGGACAATGTGCAGAAAGGTCAGGAGTTATATTATATTTCAAATACTTGCTGTTTAATTCATGTCAACAGTTTTCATGATGCCCGCTGTACCATTATTTAAACATCTAAAGAAATTAACTCTTTACCAAACAACAAAATTTTAGACTGGCCCAAATTGAAAGCATTTGCAGACGACAAAATAGATGTGACTCAAAAACTGAAATTTGTGTTGGGAAGGGTAGAAAACATTGTGGGAAAAGGAGAAAATGCTGGTTGCTAGCATTTTCTCCTTTTCCCACAATGTTTTCAAAAGGCTTCTTTTTCAGGGTCGTTAAAAGTCGGGTGTGTGTGGTAAAGGGTTAAATGAAAATTTCCGACCACTCGTGAAACCCAGCGAGCCGGGCTCAGTGAAAAGTGGGTGTAATGCATCTGCAAAAAGTATCGACCCATGTCAGCCTGTGCATTCCGCACAGGCTGACACGGGTTGAAACTTTTTGCTCTCTGTAAGCTTTATAGCATGTTTAAAGACTATTTTACCTCCAGGTGCAGTTAAATGGTAGACTAAATGGATTTAATAGATCCCTAAAATGTGATGACTTGCTTGGTATATATTGCAATTTCGAGGTTGTTTCTGTTGGCAGTGTAGTTTCACGTTCTGTGCCGCCTGTTCTTGATCAACGGGTCCCTATAAACTTACAAAAACGGAACCGAAACGAAAGGCAACGAAACGAATCGAAAGGCAACAAAATGGAACGAAAGGCAACGAAACGAAACTGGACCAAACCCAACGAAACGAAACAAAACAAAATGAAGGAACCTACATTAGTTTTTTTTTTTTTTCCTTTTAAATAATCTTCCACATGATTTCAATTTATGCAAATAGGTAAATATTAAAATTTGATACAGTTGTACGCATGAGGATCGGGCTATTGCAGTGAATCTGGATTATTGTTCACTTTGTTATGGAAACAAATCACCATTAAAATGTTATTCAATTATAGGGCAGCTGTCAGTGACGCACTTATGTCGCTGCTCAGTCGAAGCAGAGGGACAATATGAGGGCCTAGTTTATTTTCCCTATTTTTTTTTTTTGGGGGGGGGGGGCATTTAAATTTCCCCCAATAACGACGATAGGGGTACAATACCCGTAAACAATACCGCCCGCACCATAACTGATCCCACCAGCCCCCAAAACGATCGCGTTGCAGTAAAACGTTTATTCCTGCATCGGAACAATCATACACGGCTGTTAGCTCGAGACAATACAAACCCCGACTCATTAGAAAAAAAAAGTGTCCGCTAACGCTGTCGTGTCCAGTTTATGTGTCCCAAGGCCAATTCCTCGCTATAATTGCGATGGAGGCGCGTCAGAACTGAGCGATCGTACAGGCGACGTCTGTGCAAACCGTTATCAGCTAAACGATTTCGGGGAAAACAGCTGTAACTGTTGCTCGTAGGTACTGATTCACGATACATTAGTCTTAGGCTCTAGTCGTGACGCGCGGTCTGCCGCTACGTGTAAGTCTTTTGCACTCCAGGTTTGCGCAAATCGCCCAGAAGTCTACTGACCGATTGTGCGAATGCACAAACATGAACTGCAACCTCTGTAGTAGGAAGCCCAGCCTCCAGCATACCTACGACTCTTTCTGGAAATTTTTCTTTAAGTCTTGGCATTGATATTTCAGATCAATACGTGGACTAGACGTGTCCATCCCTTAAATGCACCGAAACTCGAATCTGCCTTAAATAGCCACCAGGTCTTTTAGCTATGAATTATCCACCCAGTTTTGCAAACTATAACGGCTTTAAAAATTACCACACGTGTATGCATGATGTATGTATGTACGTCTCAAAGGTAACCTTGAAAATTTTGCACATACTTTAAGAAAGTTTCTTTTTTGGTTCGGTATATACAAATATCTTTGGACCCTAGGCAGCTGGAACATTCGCGGTCGTCATTTGATAACGGTGTTTATCTTTGATTATAACATGTGTACTTTTTGCCCGATTCTAAAATTCATTTTTCTGCCAGCAACTAACAACACAATAACAGATCGCCATCTTCACAATATTTTCCATACTTTTGGTATGATTTAAATTTAAATGTATTTCAATACAAGCATTGCGTTTTGGCCGTTTTTGAGCCTTTAACTCAGATAATTTTCCCATAGACAGCAATTAAGCAGAAGAAGAGCGAATATTTTCCTCGATAATTTCAAAATAATCAATACAGTTTCATATACTTTTTTCATAGAAAATAACCTGCTGTCGTGCGAATAATTATCCTTATCCGCTGTATATCGTACAGGTAAGGATTCTTATTCGCTAGACAGCGGTGTTGCAACCTACTTCACCATTAGGCTGCTAGGCGCGACTCACGGACCTTTTGCAGACACTGTAGATCAAGATCAGACTGCACAGAATGTGCAGTCTGATCTTGAATCTACACTGTCCGATAAGGAGATACTTTTCCCCATAAACAATGCCTCTGAAATAGCAAAATTTGGGTTTCTACTATTGGCTTGAAAGTGTCATTTCACGTATTTAGCAGGATAAGGGTTAACATTTTCAGATGACTTTAAGATATGATACTGCTTACCGCCAGACCCTGTGCGAATGTTCGGGTTCACTTATGTACATGCTGTACATTTATTTGTAACAAAGTAATGCCTTTGAAGCTGAAGATGATTTCTTCTAGACTGAATTTATCTCCCTCTACCGATGTAGCCATTCACCTTAAATCGGTTCTAACGAACAGCCCTACCCATTTTCTCTTTTTAGACCTGAAGCCATCTCTTTATCTTACAGGTTCTGCCGAGACGTTCATTGCATTGACTTTCTAATATGGGGAAAATGTACAAATAAAAAAAAAACATCTGCAGAGACTCTATACTTGCAAGGGTCGACTGAAGCATCTTGAAGGGCATCGACTCAACACCTCAAAGATATTCACGGCATAATATGGTTTTCACGCGAAATATAACGGCGCCCTGAGAGAGTTATATAAAATCAAAAATAAAATTGATTAATTTGATGATGTGTAAGGCCGTTTCCAACAATATATGGCGGCGGCCTGTGCACCTATCCATACTTCCCTGGAGTTTCTTTTGACAGGAATACGCACAATATTCTTTCCAAGCCACTGGCTGCTTACTCATATACCTATGGTCAGCAGAGAGAGCGGAATGAATCCTGTCGGAATGACAATCGTCAGTACTCAGAAAGAAATTGGCCGAGTCGGGCATCGAACCAGCGACCTCCTGTTCTCAAGTCCTGTACGCTACCAACTGAGCTACAGGGGCTCGGTACCAAAATGAAAGAAGAACAGAATAGAAAAAAAGTAAAATTCCATTTCCGTCCAAAATCTTGCATCAAATATGTTGGAGTTTATGCAACTTTCCAAAACACAAGACCTGCTAAGGGATTGTCGTCTAGATCAACTAATTCTGATTCTGATTAGATTTTCAAACCTGCAAACCATCCATAAGATGACGAAAATTTTCAGCAATTGTTTCTGTGTGCTCTCCATATAAAGCGTGGGATAATCCCTGAAGAATGGCAAAAAAGAAATATGATAAACTGAGAAAAAAATAACGGAAAAAAATCTCTATGCTAGATTTCGTTCTATTTCGTTTCGTTCTATTTCGTTGGGTTTTGTTGCGTTTCATTCCGTTTCGTAGCGTTTCATTCTGTTTCGTTGCATTTCGTTTCGGTCCCGTTTCTAAGTTTATAGGGACCCCTTGATCAACATCGACTGGCAGCTTAGAGGTCGTAAGTTTTTAAATTAAGGAAGATCTTATGCTTTAAAAACAATGGTAAGTTTGTTATTATTCATCGATGATGTTTTCTCTGCCTTTTTAGTCCTTATACTAGTTTCGTGTTCGTATTTAATAACTTGCTGGGTAAATCTGAAGAAATACTAGTTAGATCAAAGCGCTGAGGTACAGAGCAGCCGGATGCTTTGTAACATTCTTAAAAACTTCAAGTACTTCTGCATCCTCCTTGACCCAGTTCCGATGTATTCCGTAAACTACCTTCATCGCCCATGGGTTATCTCGCGTATGTTTTCTCGTTCTAATGAATTATTTATGAGGCATTTTGATTGGTAATCTCAGTTTTTCAGTGAGAAAATTTAATCTATTTTTATCAACAAAATGCCATCATTTCTATTTTTATCTCGTTTACAATCAATAAAATCGTTTGTTTCAAATCAAGCTTGGCGATACTTTAAACATGGCTGAGGCCGTCAACATCATTGACAAAAGTTTACAAAAAAAAAACATTCGGTGTCACCCCGAAAGAGTTCCAGCTTAAAGCCCTAGCTGCTTTGGTTAGAGAACAGAATGTCGTTAGGCAAATGCCACAGAAGGAGGGCGCACCGGCGGCCGCCATATTCGTTGATAATGATGTGGGTCTTACCCGGTTTAATCATAGTAACGGAAGAAATGTGATTATCCTTCACTACAAGAGTGTATCGTTATGTTATCGACAATTCGATTGGCTATTGGGTGTAATTCGCAATCTTATGAATATTCATAGAAACAACGGTTTCGCTATTGAATGTCCCAGGGGTGATGAAAGGTAATGCTTCACACCTGGGTTAACGAGGGTGGTACTTCTGCTATTTCATTTGATCAGAAATGTGAAAGGACAGGTAAATATGTTTCTGGAGTTGCGAGTCTTGAGAAAGTGAGTCTGAGTTCGGTATTTCTTTGGAAACCATTCTATGTCTTTGACCATGCCAAAGTCTTATAACTTAAATCATTAAATATTTCAAACAAATATTTCTAGTTAATAACACAAAGTAAAGGTAGAAACACAACTACTATGATTAATCCCTGGGCGGTTCCTACATTGCATTTTACTAGTCCTTTTTTCGACCCTTGCGATGGAGAAAGCAACAGAAAACAATTTCATCTATTTGTCACACCGAGGTTTAACTTTTTACCTGACGAAAATTTTTTAGACAAGTCCAAATTCAAAGCAGTTGCAGGCGAAAAGTTAAATGTGGTAATTTTTCTGTGAAAGGGTAGGAAATTTTATGGGAAAAGGAGAAAATGCCACCATTTTCTTCCATTTTTTTCCGCAGAGTTTTCAAAAGCCTTCTTTCTCAGGGTCCTTAAACTCCCGATTGTTTGGTAAACTCTTATACAATCTGGTAAATAAAGCATTATTTTCAGTTATTCATGTTCTAAACAAAATTTACTCGTAATTTCAAGGCTGTGTTGAATATCTCTCACAAACTCGGGCAATGCAGTCTGATCTTGATCTATACGGTCCACAAAAATCATCTGTCGCGAAGAGTCTAATCCTTTTATGATGACTTGTCAGGTCACGGAGGTAACTTCAACAAATACCCAACATCATACATCGACATGCTAGGACAACCCTACGACTACGACAGTGTGATGCACTACAACGCCTATGCTTTTGCCATTGACCGTTCAAAGCCAACCATTGAACCAACGCAAGCAGGAGCACAAATTGGTCAGAGAACGCATTTGAGCACAATCGATATTGAAAAAATACAGTTATTGTACGGATGCAAATCATCAGCATTCAAAGATGCAACAAATGCACCAATCAACAGTGTTACTACTCGAGCCCCTACCAACACCCAAACCAATGCCCCAGTGGCAGGAAGTAAGTAAACTTACTTACTGGTACAATTATTTTGAAATAATCGTCTGGAACAAATTGCACTTTAATATTTGGAACAACTTTATTTCTAGCATTAAGAACGTTAAAGTATCAAAGTTACGTCAAATAATTCAAATGATATTACTCTTGCACTTAAATCGAAAACCAGTCGCGGGTAGACGAACTGAAAAACAAGTCAATCTAGGGGTAAAATTGTTTCTTCGAAAAAACGCACACACCTGTTTTTTTTTTCCAGAGCAGCACGAAATTAAACGACAGCAAAAAAGAAATGTACTTTTATTGTATTCTGAACCAATATCAGTGATGCTGACTATGATGCCGATGATGATCTAATCTATTTCAGCGGATTACTGTTCATTCCAGTCTAACTTGTGTCAGTGGACTCAGTCTCACTCTGACAACACTGACTGGAGAAGACGACATGGCTCAACACCATCCACAAAAACCGGACCAAGTCGTGATCATCTCGGATCTACTTCAAGTAAGCTTCTTGTGTGTACTCGTGCTTGTAGCGTGAAAAAAAAAAAAAAGATAAATTAGCCGCACTCTGGCAAAAGGGGGCTTAATATATCTGCGTGATGCATCATGCCAAGCAAGTCTTCACATAGTTAGGGATCCATAAAATCCATTTTGTCTAACAACTGACTCTACCATAAGGTGGACTGGTCCTTTGACATACAGGAAATTGACCAATAGCGAAAAGTTGCGGCCCAGGTCAGCCTGCGTCGACTGTGCAAGCTGACCTGGGTCGATACTTTTATACTTTTTGCATATGCATTTAGTCCCTTTTCACATAGCATGGCTTATATTAACCCTTTACCACAAAACAAAATATCAGGCTTGTCAAAATTCGAAGCATTTGCACACGACAAATTAAATGTGGCTTAAAAGATGAAATTGCCTTTGACTTGGTAGAAAGCATTGTGGGAAAAAGAGAAAATCCTGGTTACCAGCATTTTCTCCTTTTCTTACAATGTTTTCAAAAAGCTTCCTCCTGGAAATAAGAGCTCGGGATTGTGTTGTAAAGGCCTAAGGAAAAGAAGTTATGACGGTAACTTTTTGAAGTCTTGATGAATACAGACCACTATTGGATATGCCCGATAGTCCGTTGTAATAAGCCATGCTCTGGCAAAAGGGGGTTTAATGCATCTCCGTGATGAATGCTACCAAGCAAGTCACACATAATTATAGATCCATAAAGTCCATTTTTTCTCACAACCGACTGAATCATGAGGTCCTTGGACATGCAGAAAATTGACCAACAGCAAAACGTTTCGACCCAGGTCAGCCTGCGCGGACTGCGCAGGCTGACCTGGTTCGAAAATTTTTGCAGATGCACTAAGCATGTCTCAAATAGATATGTCAAGCTCGAGCCCCGTCCGAGCCAGTCATGATGGAAGATTCCTTTAATATGGGTTTTACCTCCTCCCCTTAAACGTTCTCGTACATAGACTGCAATATGCCTAAAACACTATTGAGAAAACGTTGAATGGAGTAACAAATAAATTTGAAAATATCAAATACATTGTATTTCCTCTTGTTTTCAGATTATTATTTGTACCTGGAAGCCTCTGGACACACCAATCAAATCGGCCGACTGGACTCAAAATCATTTCCTGGCGGGGACTACTGTTTGGATTTTTATTACCATATGTATGGTTCTGAAATGGGAACTTTGACGCTAAACGTGAAAGCCGGGTCCCAGACTTTGAAAGCACACACGTGGTCTGGTAACCATGGTGATCTCTGGACTCACCAGAGGGCCAGTATCAATATTCATACCAGCGGAACATTCAAAGTAAGTGCTGCTTTGAAGATTGTGAATCTCCAGACCATACATGTAAGTTAGGTCACAGCTCAAAACAATCAAATACCCTTTGCGATATTTTAAAGGAAACTATGCAAAATTAGGGAAGCAACCAGTAAATCCCTTTTTCAGAGTCAGGGCCCAAACTTACCCATCATTCAAAATACCACTCAACAGACCATGGTCAATAGACCATTTCTTAATAACCTTCTAAATTTCAAAGTAACAAAATTGCAGATTGGCTTAAATAATGGTTTAAATGGCCATGTTACTATCTTAGATATCAAAGTAAAGCAGCAATTATTCAACAGCTGTGTCATACATCTATTTATAGCAATCAAGACGCATTTAATTTTTATATATAGATAGACAATCTTTACGGCGTCAGTGCAGCCTTAGAGGTAGACTGCCGTTGTTAATAACGCCTTGCTTTGCTCCAACGAAGTTTTGAATATTCGAAACATATAGTTTTATCGGCCTAAAAGACAACATATTGACTACAGTCTATTTGACAGATCTGAATAGCATTTGAATAAATTCATACGGAAACGAATGACATTTTCATGTTCTCATGCAAACGCATAGCAACCGTGCGGGCGACATACGGTCTCCATGGTTTCACTAACTTTACGGAATGTCATTGGCGTGTCTTAATCTACAGAGACCTTAGAAATGAAAAACAAAAAATGTATTACTCCGTGCCATAATTCTATATTGAAACCCTTAGCCCATAAAAATACAGGGATACGCCAGTTTACGACAGTAAACCTGCAGGCTATGGCGAATTTCTGAGACCGCCATATTTATCTCCCGATTTCATGAAATTGTGCTTACAACGGCTGCATTTTAGTCGTATAGCAATTGTGACTGAAGCATGAATGGCATCATGCTAGCTAATCTTACTATGCTCAAGTGCTATATCAAATGAAATAAAGCAGATATGTACATAGTAAACAAGACTCGGTTATTGAATTTCAAAATCGTTTTTGCCAGAATACCTAAAAAAGTACTGGACAATAAAAAATACTGTTACATAAAATTTCAATTCGAAAGGAAAACCAGAAAAGTGACAATTTCAGAGTCCTTTTTACCCAGAAAATTCTCCCCGTATCAGACAGTGCAGTCTGATCTTGATCTACACGGTCTGCAAAAAAGCAACTTGGTATGGCTGGGCGTCCTGTGGGGTTAATCATCTTATCAGACAGAATAGCAAACGCTAGTCTATTGCCATCGATAGTGACCAAGATTCAAATGTAAACAAATACATTCAATATGCCAATACCGCTCCACAGAAAATACTCGTAATTCTATCTGTAAGAAATCCTAATTCTGTCAAATATGACAATGTCAACATGAACTAAAAAATTTTGAACGATGCTTACTTACAGAGTCATGGACTGAACAAGATGTCATCGAAAGGATACAAGATGTTTGCTTATATGTAAATTAAGTCAATAACCTATCCAAATCATGCTCATCTTTACTTATCTCAACACAACCTTTTTCATCCTCATGTTTTCGTGAGTGTTATAGATCTCGTCTAGCTACGAGTTCGTCCAACCGATAAGAAAGTAAAAAAGCATGGTTCATCTAAAGTGAATTCTAGCGAGTACATGTATTCATATTCCAAACCATCAAAGTGATATGTTCTTCAATCTCTTTTTTTTTTCCAATCAAAAACCAACAAAGATAATTTTGTCATGCAATTCCCTAGTATATGGCTATGAGCTGGTTGGTAAATTCATCGCAGCGGACCGGATCGAACTTATGATAACCGGATTAGACAGGCCGAATCGGATCATGCTTAATATCTGGATTGGACCATTTTTCAAAAATCTTGTATGGACCAAACAAGTTTTATCTTTACCAAGACCTCTTATTCCAAATTCGATAGTCTGTCAGTACTTTTAGCACTTTGATTTGACACAGCTAGCTCTTATTGTGGCGCCGCATGAGCGGCGGCACTATATTTTTATTCGGTTTTGTAAAGTGCCTATGGAGGCAGCCATATTGAACTGGTTCCATGCTTTGTTTTAACATCCACCTATATCTACTGTACTTTGATTACCAGATCGGGGTCCATAATAACTTTTTTATTTATTTGTGGGGATTTTTTTTTGTTTTTGTTTTTGTATATTGCACTTTCATTGTTAGATGGATAAAAACACGGATCGTAGACAAATCAACATTTTCCTTTCGAAAAATAAAAAGTGCATTTCGAATAATAACTCACGTGATCAAAAATTATCTGTCACAAATTTTCGAAGCCACCATTTTAAATATCTTACGCTGGAAAAGGTTAAGAGGCATTTTCAAGCTCTTTGACCCTAGAGCACCCTATGTGGTACTTGTGACCCCACTTATATTTTTGTTCTAGTATTGTATGGATTGTAGAAATATTGTTTTCCTTTCGCGATCGTCTTTTTAAGACCAGCTAACTGTAACTATGTCAATGTTGGGGGTGACAGATGTTTCGGTAACAGACGAGTTCGGTAAATTGGACTTATAGAGTAAATCGATTGGATGTTTCGGTAACGAGGTAATTATATAGTGGTAATGCACCGTGACGTTTTTCACACCAAATAAAGTCTTGGTTCTGATTCGTTCAATGTTTCTCTTTTTTCTTCCACACACTTTAAGACATAATATTTTTGTTATGTTTCTACTGTCATGCTGTACGTAAAATGATACCCGAATCAAAGTTGAGATAACGAATAACAACACCCAATCCTATACTTGAAACACGTTGTATCTCCTTTTAAATCAATGCTTTATGATCCTTTCAGTGTGAAAATATTTTCTTACTGAAAGACTTCCAAACCAGCCATTAACCCTCTGAGCGTCTGTCATTACTGCTGTTGCCATTGCGGCCGGTGCAGATCGAGATCAGAGTACACCAAACACGGAGTTTGATCTTTGATCTTCATTTGTCAATTTTGCAAGACATTCTGAACAAGAAAACCTTGACACTGCTAAAAATAGGTTTTATATCTCGAATGAAAATGACCGTTGGGTTTATTCGACGCTCTTAGATTTAAAATTATGGATAGTTAAATTTAGTTCAGAAACACAGGTAATACAGGTGAAAATATTGTGGCAAAAGAAGAGAGTGAGCGCGAGAGATAGATAGTAGCAAATACTTTTTTTGACGAATACTTTTTTCAAACTGCACGAGCAGTGTGTGATCTAAACATGCCCAATCCCCATAACTTTTACATGCAGTCTGATCTGCGAGTTTCCTCTTGTCCATTGGTGTTTCAGGTTTTCATAAACCGGGGTTAATCTTTAAGATCTACGGGAAACTTCTTTATCTTGTTGGCAATGGGAGGTGTGAAGACAGGCTGTAAACGCGTCTATATACAATATACAGTACTCCCTTCGCTCTCAAATAGTACGCATATGATTTTTTTATGCAGTGTTGTATTGATGAACGCACTTTAAAACCAGCAGACGCCGCTTTTTTTTGTGCACCAGACCAGATTTGAAAACTGGGTGGAAAATGGAGAGGAACAATATAGAACAGATATCTTTTAGATGGGCACAAATGTTCATGGTCAAAATCACAAGAAGTATGCACGAAAGCATTGTCAAGGCCTCTCTCTCTCTATCTCTCACTCCCTCTCTTCATTTGCAACAATGTTTCAAATGTATTACCTTTATTTCTGAATTCACGTTAATTATCCATAATTTTAACCTTTAGAGCATCGAAAAAAGTAAAGGCTATTTTCATTTTAGAAACAGAACAATATATATATTACAATATACGAGCCCTGGTCTAATATTAGCTATTTCAAAGCAAAGTTGTCCTTCCTCATAATGTCTTAGAAAAGCTGGCAGCGTAAACCAACGATCAGACACTGTTTTTTTTTTTGCTTTGCAGTTTGATCTTTGTCTGAAGGGCAACAAGAGTGAAAGGTGTTCTGAGGGTAAATGGCTGGTTTGGAAGTTGACCAATTTGTTTACGGAAGAAATTATTTTTCACACAGAAAACGTTGACAAGAATAGCGTCATTTTTAATAAAACATTTTTGAAAAACTTGAGGATTGGCTTAAAGTTGGAGTCTGTTATCTGTAGGACGATTAAGTAATACGGGTACAAGCTTAGGGCTGGGTTTTATCAGGGATCGTATATTATTCATTACATGAATCAGCTATGGGTGAAAAACGAAAATAAGATATGGTGATCAAAATTTACTAATTTCAGGTATTTATTTATACAGCATGGAAAGAACAACAAATATATTTACGTCAGAAAACGAGTGAGAATTGAAAATTAAAAGAAAAAACGTTTGCACAAACAGAAGCCATGGGTGTGAAAAACGTCACGGCACTATATTACTGCCTTGTTACCGAAACATCCAATCAATTTACTCTATAAGTCCAATTTACCGAACTCGTCTGTTACCGAAACATCCGTAAATCAATGTTGGAGCGCCTAACATGACTGGTATCATACAACCCTTCTAGTCTATATAGATATAAGGACTTCATTCAAGTCTTTATTATATCTATAATAAAGAGGGGTTGTATGATACCAGACATATGTGTTGGAATGTCAGATTTACCACAATCCGATAACAGACTTTTCTTTCGTTAATGTAAAATCTTCCTGTTCAAAATCAGACGGTCGAGAGTTTTGATATTTCATGTGTAGTATCGCTACAATGACCTCTACCAAGTACTAGTATGTTCAAATGGTGGCCTTCGGGTCAAAAGTTGCCATATGCTCCCCTCCACCCAGATGTCACAAATTTGCGCATAGCCATATTTGTTGCACACTTTTCAAAATCTTCTATCAAATATCAGAAAGGCAACAGCTCTAACATTTCTATCTACCAATTGTGTCCAAATGATGTCCTGTGGATAAAGAAATGGCCCAGTCCATGGATAAGAAGTTTGCAAATAGCCTTCAATGATATGAAATTTAAAAGTCTTGTCAAAAACCAGATGGCCCAGAGTTTAAATACAGTATCACCACTTGGACCTCTACGAAGATTGTGCAAGAGACGCGTATTAGGAAATAACCCAATGCATTGTGCCCTGTTACAGAAACAACTAGTTTGCAGCGCCATTGATGTTCAGCATCAATATTTTCTTGTCGCTTCTTTCAGTTCGAGTTCGAAGGTCACATTGGAACAGGTTACCACAGCGATATGGCTATTGATGATATCAACATACATCCGGGACACTGCTGATTAAAGAAAATTGGATTAAAGGTTGGATTAAGGCTGAAGGCCGATATTTCCATTAATAAACAGTTTTCCACCTGGCCATATTGTTTGTTAGGTCTTTACTCTTTCCAACATTCTTTACTTGTCCAAATTGAGATCATTTGCAGACAACCAGTTAGATGTCGTTATTGTGGTGAGGAATATAATAAAAGGAATATTACAACCGACTGCATTTCGGCGTGGTCGGATCATGTCTCGTTGCGTGTGTAAAGAGATGTGCATTGGATTCTACCTATAGTCTCATCCGATATGCATCTCTTTACACATTCAGACTGTTGTAATAGTCCATTTTTACAATAAATACCAATGTTTATTTTTCTTTATAAGATGAGCCCTGCTCCAAGAAAAGGACATAATTATTGACCCGTAAAATCCATTTTGTCTAACCACCGACAAATTCATGAGCTAGTATGGTCCTTGGTCATGCAGAATATTTACAAACTGAAGGAACAAAAAGTTTTGACCCATGTCAGCCTGCAGGGACTGCACAGGCGACATGGGTCGAAACCTCTTTCAAATGCATTAAACCCACTTTTCACAGAGCATGGCTTAACATGTAAATGCCTACCTTATATGCTGTCAGTCATTATAGGGAGATCATTTTAATTACTGAAGCAAATGTAGGGTTTTAAGATCTTCCTTCGGTTAAATGGTAGTTACCTTTAACTGTGCCTGATCATTTATGAAAGGGGTTGCCCATAACATTCACTTCTATACTGGGGATGTAGCAGTTGATGTCCATTCGGCATACCTCGGGTGATTCGGTGAACAAATCCCTCGGCTGTATCACATAGCTTGATATGCACCTACACAGAACATTTCATCGCCGGAGGTATACCGTTTTACCGTTATTAAAATTGTACGCTCCTCTTAAAAAAAGAAAACATGAGTCAATATCGATATCTTTCTAAGAATATTTCCGTCGGCAAACAGGTGAAACATTTAATTTTCAGCGTGGTTCATCATTTCCATAGGGAGTTTTCATCGTTTCATCGACAGATCGATAGATGTGAATAACTTCACCGTTGATGTTCATGTCGTTGCTAAGCGACTTACAGGGGCGCCGCCATTTTTAAGATCATGTGATTAGTAGTTAGTAGTACGGATGAGGTTAGATGTAGGTAGGGAATCAGCCCATTTGTGACAAGTGAGTTGATGTCCTCTGACTGAAAAAGTAATATAAATTTATTACTCTTTAGCAGGGGACAAAGTTAAAGACCTGACCAAATCTAGAGCATTTGCAGACAACAAGATTAATCAGGCTTAAACAATGAAATTTTCCTTAGGAAGGGTAGAAAACTGTTGAAAAAGAAGACATGCTTGTTACCAGCATTCTCTCCTTTTGCAGTAATTTTCTTTCTCAGGGTCAGTATAACTTGGGATTGCAATTGAGTACATCTTGACATCTGGAATAGAGTTAGAATAGCTGTGGAATAATATATGATGTGGAATTCATGGTACCAGGCAATTTCACAAAAGTTTTGCGGAACTTCAGTTTGTGATAAATGTTTCCACAAAGTTCAATAGAATGGCAACGAAATTGTATTTTACAGCAAAAAGAATACTTTTTTTTGTTTTTTTTGTACATAGACATTTAACAGACAGTCATGGACAGACAGGCTGATCAAGTATACCATAGAAAACAATTATTTTGCTAGGGGTATATTTGTCTTTATGATGAAAATAGGCATTGGGTCAGAAAGAAGAATAAGAAACAAATATGACCCTTCACTCTAACTGGTGCCATCAGGGATCTGTGAAGCACATCGACCAAGGTCAGTTTACAACCTTTTGCTATCTTGCCGATGTTGAAGGCCTTTCAACCATACTGTGCAGTACTTCTAAATTTATTCTCATACCGGCTTACAATAGCATGAACATTAATTTTACAGGTTACATACTTTACAGTGTTCCCACATGTTACCATCTAGCATGACAGGTAGTAAATATATCAGACTATACGTATATACAGGAAATTTACATACTTAAATTAGAAGTTTCAAGGTCTGAAACCACATATGCTGGAGCCACAAACTGGCCTGCTCTGGATTCCATTCTTTGGAGATTTGCCTCTAGAATGGGCTTGACATTCAGGGGAATTATTCGTCTTTCCAAATCTCCAATGCTGTCTCTCATCACTAAAATTAATAAAAAATAAAAACATGCAAAATTTACCCCAGACCTAATTGTTTCATAATCAAGGGTTTTCACTATACAGCCCATGAAAGTCAATACATTTAACAAGTAGAAATTCCATCTATTCTGCTTATACCTTAAAAAAATATGTTTTAAGTGTCCACATCATCTTTATATTTGGAAACATTGTGGGAAAAGGAGAAATTGCCGGTAACAAGAAATTTCTCATTTTCCCACATTTTTTTTTCTGTACATCTGAAGAATTGTCGTCTGCAAATGATCTTAAGTTTTGACAGTCTAAACATTGTCTAAGGGGCATTTAATATAAAAATTATGAAAAGTAAATGAAATCATCAGTAAAATAGCATGTAATTTATGTGACAGTAAACATGTTTTCCAGTTATTCACTCAGATCAGAGTTGTTAACTCATTACCAAGGCCACATCCTACACATGCGAAAATATTTGGACTCGAATTCAAAGCATTCCCATATGACAAATTAAATGTGGCTTAATAAATATGATTTCCGCCTTATATATGCTTAAATGATAACTTCTGTCTTTGATATGGTAGAAAACATTGTGGAAAAAGAAGAAAGTGCTGATTGACAACATTTTCTCCTATTCCTACAATGTTTGCAAAGGCATAGGGTCGTTACAACACAGGACTGTTTGGTAAAGGGTTAATCAAGCCTCATGGAGGCTAGCTGTATAGCATACGTACCCTCAGTTTAGTGTTGGCAGCAAAATATTTCGGTCTTTTTCAATCTCTGAAATTTTCCTGTAAGCATATCCAATACAGTATCAAGAAATATCGTCATGGTTGTGATCTACACGTATGCTCTTGGCAAAAACTATTTTTTCTTCTGTCTTTCCAAACAACACGGCTGGGACTGTCACGGGACGCCATTCTGGAATGCTGGTTCTGCGTTTTACCAATACGTTGAAGAGTAAAGCGAGGAACCAGATCCTTGTTTCCGTTATACTACTGATACTGCCGAAATACTAAAGAATTGTCACGGAAAATGTCGAGATTGGACGGAAAGTAACGAGATCGCTAAGAGCGAGTAAGGATGGCCATACCTTAGGCCCCACTTTTGCCAGAGCATGGTCAGACATATATAAATATGCTCGGTGAAAAGGGGGCTTAATGCATCTGCGAAAAGTATCGACCCAGGTCAGTCTGCGCAGTCCGCGCAGGTTGACCTGGACCAAAGCTTTTCGCTATTGGTCAATCTTCTGTATGCTCAAGGACCAATCTGCCTTATGATGCTGTCGGTTGAAAAACAAATTGGATTTTATGGATTCCTAATTATGTGATGACTTGCTTGGTAAAATGCATCACGGAGATGCACTAAACCCAGTTTTCCAGAGCATGTCTCATATTTTATGTGTGCAGTATCAGAAAGTAAAGTCAAGCTGCCGTCATAATGACAAGACAATATGTTGCTCATTTACACTTTGTGTACCAAATAAAATCTGTTGTAAATTTTAAGACAATAAAGAGAACCATTTTGCAGCTTCGTGTCAATTTTGTACATAATCTGTCACAAGATATCGGACAGTGTAGATTTGAGCTCAGACTGTGTACATCGACATGTCTCATCTTGACCCACAGTGTGTGCAACTTAAGCTGTGATGGCCCTAGGAAAAAAAAAAGGCCTGAATCGATTTTCATAACGATAAGATCGGCAGAATTAACTTTAAAACAACAGCTGAAACTTGTTTTATCGGAGTAGATATTACATGTATTTCAGTGGTTGTTTTACCGCAGTAGACATTACATGTACTTCAGTGGTTATCTCAACCCGTCTCAGTCTACAAGAGGGAAATTTTCGGTAATTGTGTCGTTTCTGCTATATCTGAACGATGTCTTTTCTTCGTGAGTTTTTTTTTTCTGGATGCTAGCTCATTTTCTCGGAACCATAGCTAAGTGACGTAATGGATTAGACACCTTGGCTCGCATTCACGAAAAAGCTCAAGTCTCTTATTTAGCTCAAATCCGCTAATAGACCCATTTTCTCATTGAAGTTGAGGTCGTTATTTGAGACGCATTTCACTAAAAATAACAGACTTTAGAAACGATCTCAAATCCTGAGTTGACACAATGTTTCAGACTTTCCTCAACAAAGTAATTGACTTAAGTCTGTTAAATAGGTTAGCTCATTCCCACACAATGCCTACTTTTAACGACCCTATGAAAGAAGCCTTTTGAAAACATTGTGGGGAAAGGAGAAAATGCTGGTAACCAGCATTTTCTCCTTTTCCCACAATGTTTTCTACCCTAGTAAAGACATTATTCATCATTTGAGTTACATTTAATTTGTTGTCTGCAAATGCTTTCAATTTAGACATGTCGATTTTTTTGTTTGGAAAAGAGTTGATTAAGGCGACCCCGAAGGAGACGCTTACCAACTACAGTTATGTAATAATAGTAACACGATACACAAATATAAGCAATGAGGAGATCGATACTGAAAGCATCTGCAGACAAAAATTTGGAAGGACTCAAATATGCCAAAGGTTAGAAAACAATGTAGGAAAAGTGGAAAAATGCTGGTGACCAGCATCCAGTGAAAGGTTCAATAACATGGCTGATATATATATGAGTCATGCCCTCTGAAAAGGGGATTAAATGCACCTGCAAAAAGTCTCAACTCATGTCAGCCTGCGCAGTCCGCGTCGAAACTTTTTGCTTTATGTTAAATTATGAGCGTTCAAGGACCATTGTTCCCCTTGATTCAGCTGGGTGTTAGAAAAAATGGATTTCATGGATCCATAATTTTGTGATGTCTTGCTCGGTATAAGGCATCACGGAGATGCATTAAACCCGTTTTTGCCAGAGCGCTGCTCATAAATGGTGTGCAACACACGAAAAGGGGCCTTCGGACATATTGCGTAAAAGTGTGTCGTCTCAGATCAGCCTCTGCAGTCAGCACTCACTAATCCGAGGCGACATTTTCCGTACTTATATGATTTTCTGTTTCACGAAAGTCTACTGTATGACAGAATCTTATGTAGTCTTAAAGTGTCGTCTCGGATTAGCCTGCGCAGACTTGGCGACACTTTACGCAAATGACCGAAGGTCTCACTTCGCATGTTGCAGGCCACAGAAGTTGTATTTTATATTCTTTGCATGCTTGTTATTCTCAAGACAAAATTTTGTATATTAAAGCAGTGAGCCAGTACCGAAGATGGTTTTACGCACTGCCTGGTTGTATTTTGCCTTTAAGAGAAGGTGGCTTTTTACGATAGCGATACTTGGTGGTGGCCTTACCTTGTTATATGGATATCGCTCACAACGTCACACGAGTTTTGGTAAAACCAATAGAACGCGCGTGACATTCCAGTTTGAATCTTTGTATGGTGGTTCCGAAAACCACTCGGCAAGGAACGACAGCCTAAAGAAACGTTTCCCGCAGTGTATTATTATCGGAACAATGAAAAGTGGAACGTCTGCCTTGAGACGGATACTTTCTTTACATCCAAGAATTTGTGTTGCAAGTAAGGAAACTCATTTCTTTGATTCAATCAATTTCGGAAAAAAAGGACTGCAGGCTTACCTCCAGAAAATGCCTCTTTCTCACGAGAATGACATCACACTTGAAAAAACACCCAGTTATTTTCAATCTGAAAAGGCTAGGAAAAGAATATCGAAATTTAATCGCGCCATGAAAATAATTGTAATAATGAAACACCCAGTAATAAGGGCCATCGCGGATTACCGTCACTACAAGGACAGACACGAAAATTTAAGAGAGACGTTTCAACAGTATGTTACGAAACGATCTGGTGCACTAGACTTAACCTGCAGACCTTTGAACACGAGCCTTTATGTAGAACACATGAAACGATGGTATTTGTATTTCCCGAAAGAACAGATACACGTTGTCGATGGAGAAAAGCTGATAATAAATCCGTTGGAGGAAATTCGTCTTATTGAAGACTTTCTGGGACTGCAGCATGCCATTTCGAGCGATAATCTGTACTTTGATGAAAATAAAGGTTTCTACTGTTTTAAAAGTGCATATGAGAAGGATTATACATGTCTGAACGAAGGCAAAGGTGGAAGGCCCAAACCTTATGTAGATCCTGAATTTGAACAAAATCTAAAAGCCTTTTATCGACCATACAACAAGAAACTTTTCGGGTTGATGAACCGAACATTTGATTGGGACTAAATCGGTGTATTTTATAGTTATAATTTGTAAGTATTTCCGTTTATGTGTGTGTGTGTGTGTGTGTGTGTGGATAGATCGACGGACGGATGTACGGACGTCTGGAGATGTGTGTGCGTGTCTGTGTGCGTGTGCATGCGTGTTTCAACTAATGCACAGGTGTATTGCTTATCATAGGCATGATAATCGTAAATGGGAATTTCATATTATTTTATTTAGTTTAGTAGTGTCAAATATATCTTTATAATGTTTTATGTATTAGGTATAAAACTTTTATTTGCATAAGGCTTAATTAAGCCACACCCCTACACACTTGCACGCACTTATGATTGCACGCATGCGGCACACCCACAACGTGGAATTGGGCAATTACAACAGTATCCACTCCCCCACCCCACCCCACCCCCACATCCGCTTTGAGCCTTTAAATACCAGGAGGAAAAAGAAGAAATGCCGGTGACAAGCATTTTCTTTCCCTAAATGTTCTATCCTTTCAAAGATAAATCATTTAATCTTCACCTCACTTGTCGTCTGAAAATGCTTTTAATTTGGACTAATATATTAATTTGCCGTTTGGTAAAGGTTTAAAATTTAGAAGCCAGGAATGGATAAAGTTAAAAAAAATGCATATACTATAACAAGGAAATCTAACTATTCTCTTTATTCATTTTGTACCTTTTGAGTTGGACACCGTTTCCAACATTGTTCTACTCAAATCTAGGAGGCAGTACATCTGTCCAGTGGTTCGAGGTTCTTTTAGTTGTTCTTTGAACAACAGTCTGTCCAAGACATTGATTACATTCCAATACTTATACGTACTATCGTCAGTCCGATACAGGTGGCTTTCTGTTAGCACTCTTGAATATAAGAAATGATCCATACTCTGGAAAAAGGGGACTCAGTGCATCGCCTTAGTGCATTGTACCAATCAAGTAATCACATTAATATAGGTCCACAATAGCCCCCTTTTTAACAACCGATTGAATCTTGAGGTAGACTGGTCCTTGGACATACAGATAATGACCAAGAGCGCAAAGTTTCGATCCAGGTCAGCCTGCGCGGACTGTGCAGGCTGGCCTGGTCTTTACTTTCCGCAGATGCATTAAGCCCTTTTTCACAGAGCATGGCTCAAATATTATTTGGTGAAAGAATGAACAAGTCTCGTAAGACAGCATTACTTTCCGCTAGGTGGCATTTTTTAAATACCTAACTGTCTGCTTTGGGCATTCTGTGTACAAAACCGGACTACTTCTAAGACGGCAATCGATGCAGCGAATTTCAATATAAATTATACGCTTGTTCAAAACAACGCTAAATGTTATAAACCGAAAGCGATAAATCTGCCATCCATCTATCTGGTCAATCGATCAAACTTGGATCGCTTCATCGGCTTTCCTACGACCTGACCATTGTACCACGGTAGCAGAGACAATGCTGGCAATGTAAAATAACAGCTATAGTCACAACTTATTGCCACTCATCACAACTCGGCCGATTCCGCACCTACATCTAACTTGATCACCCCATTATCCGAGGTTTGCCGAATGAACTTATGGCATGTGCATATGATTTCAATGAGCCAGTATACTGGTAAACAAATGAACACAAATATCACGTTCGCATTATTCGATTCATCCAACCATTGTTAGCTAACATATAATCTATGCACCAGTAATTTATAAACACCGACCCTATAGACATGGAAAATAGCCCCGGTATAAGCCCAGCACGGTGTGGACATTTTCTTTTTTTGCTGTAAAAGTCTATAAAAAAAATCAGCACAAATCCCAGTTTTCCCTTAATCTATATTTAGAAATTGTACACAAAGATTTGCATGAAAGAGTATTTCTTTTTAAAGCAATTTGCGAAAAACAGGCCTGAGTCTTCCACACACGTATTATTAATAGCCATTTTCTGCTTGCTATTTTTTAGCGGCAGAGTTTTTGGATTATGCGCTCTGGCAACGCAGACGGTCAGTCTTCGAAGAATATGGCATGCGCAGACAACACGGGAGACAGCACGACATTATCAGGACGTACATAGTGCCCGTAACGTCGTTAAAAGATTAGCTAACCCATAACGAGAATAACAAATGAGAATTTAAAGCCTAATAATTTATTAGACACTGAATAGCTAAAAATGTACCTCCGTGAATACAGATGATTGCGTTTGTTTGTACTTGATAAATGATACCGCTGATTTTTAGCTCCACCGGCCGCAAGACAGGAATCTAATGTCATGGCTCTGCGTCCGTCCTTCTGTTAACTTTTATTTAAAAAATCTTCTTCTGTTGATAAAACTTTACAAAAATGATCCTACTGAGGTTTTCTTTAGAATACATTTCAAAGAATTTTATTCCAGTAAAATCTCTGGTTGCCATGGCAACAACCCTGAAAAACATTGGCATCTTTAAAAACATCTTGTTACTTGTCTGAAACCATCAGGCCAAGGGCTACTAAATGTTTTTTGTAGTTTCATCTAATAGACTTCTACCAAGATTGTTCAAACTGAAGCTCCGGGATGGAAATTGGCCCCATAGGGGTGTGGGGGGGAGTAGGTAAAATATTTTACATTGGCATATATATATATATATATATATATATATATATATATATATATATATATATATATATATATATAGTAAAAAAATTTAGATATCGCTTTGTTCCAAACCATACGGTCTAGATCTACCAAACTTTACATGTAGCTTTATCAAGTAGATCTCTACAAAGATTATCCATTTTATAGCCCTTGGATCGAAACTGATCCCACCTCAGGGGCCACAGGTTTTACAAGGGCTTATATACATGTAGTATAAACTTTAAAAATCCTCCTGTTCCTAATCATAAGGCATAGGGCTACTAAATTTTGCATGTAGCTTCATCTGATGGATATCTAGAGTGTTCAAATTATGGCCCTTGTGTCCAAACCTGCCCCGACCTTGGGTTCACGGTTTTTCCATGGATTTATAATGTGAAAACTTTAAAATTCTTTTTATTGCTAACCATGAGAGTTTAGTATTTTGTAAGTGTTATGAGCTTCCTCTATCAAGATTGAACAAATTGTACGGCTGGGATTAAATTGGCTCCCTGGGGGAGTCATAAGTTTTATATGTGCTTAGAAGGTGAAAACTTAAGAAATCAATTTTTTTTCTAATATAAATCCCAGGGCTACCAAATTTAGTGCTTAGCTTCATCTAGGTGATCACTGCCAACTTAAATCAAAATTCAGCCTTGTCCTAGCCACATGGCCACACATCTTACAACAGCTTTATATTATGGAATCTTTAAATATCTTCTTTTTTATACCACAGTCGGCCTGTATTATTTAGAATGTAGCTTCATCTAGTGGACTTTCACCAGGATTCAACTAAATATAGCCGCTGGATAAGAATGTAAAAAAAAAAAAAAAACGGCCAAGCACCAGGGTCACAGCTTATTTTCATATGGGCTTTTACAGACAATACTGTGAAAATCTTCCTCTTTCAAACCATTTGGCTTATAATTGCCATGTTTGATATATAGCATGATATCGGTACCTCTACAAGGTTGTTCATATAATTGTAGCCCTAAGCTCAGAACTGGTCCCATCTAGGAGGTGAGTGTGTCTCAAATTTTTCTTTGGTGAGTGATTTTGGGCCATTCTGGTCCTGTTGCTGGAAATATTGCTGTCAAAGTACTCTTTATGATAGTTGATTGATATTTGGTAAGTCTATTAGACCTGCTCATATTCATTAACATCATCTTTGCATGTGAAAAAGATATGCCATTTTTGGGGGGATGGCTTATTTTCTTTATGAAAATTTATTGCAATACAGATTGCTTATAGTTTAATGACTGTCGGTATCAATTACATGTATGGCGCATTTGATTTATCAGGCAATTGAGCGATACAGGGCCATCATGGCCCTCTTGACGTTTACGCGAGGTCCCAGTACTAAGTGTAAACATGTCTTTAAAGGGAGCTATTCAGCCTTTAATGTCTCACAAACCTATAAAATGATTGATCACTGAAGTAATTAACTCTTATCCTACTATAAATTTAAATGAAACTTTCAAGTCGACAGTAAAAACCAAAATGTTGGTATTTCAAAATTATGGGGGTTGGGGATATATCTCCTTATCGGACAGAGTACGTTATTTGCAGTGTGATCTTGATCCACACTGTCCGCAAAAGGTCAGTGGGCCGTGCTTAGCAGCTAAAAGGTTAAAAGGCGATAGCTGGCAAACCATCGGTAAAGTAGGAAGTCAAAAGCGAGCAAATATTATTTTTCGGAGGTATTTACTTAGGAGGTAACAAAGCATCTTTAAGTATTTTTTTTAGATTTCTGATCGGAGCTTCGCAAAGACTTGTGGGAATGTCTCATGACCAATAACATGCGTCGGTTACGAGGACTCGTATTCAAATCAGTGTGATGACATAAAATTTGATGTATTTAATAAAAATAGACGGAGTAACCGTTTGCAAAACGAGCATCCAGATAACTAGAACTCAGAAGTTCCACATGTAGTCTTAAAGAAACATCTGTACCCGTTTTCAGCCAGTTTTTAACCCATTTCACCTTTTTTTTTTAAAAAATGAAACTATGATCATTCTTGTATCTTCACACTAAATATTTCCCCTGACGGCTGCAAGGTTGCACGGATTGCGACGGATAGAAAATGCATTTCGTTTTTTGGCGGCCCTCAAAGAAATCACTATTGTCATTTCCGGTTTGAAATGAGTACAAATACTTTGAGTTTCTCTATCCTTTACTCCATATATATTAGTAATTTATCTATGTTTACATAGCTGACCACATTCTACACACTTTCAAGTTTTAACAGCGTTTTTGGCTGTAAGGATGTATCCTTAAAAAAATAAAAAGATGGATTTTTTTTTTTCAGAATTTGACATCCTCCACTTACCATGACTCTCACCGGGTCAATATTAATTGGCGCTGACCCATCTAAACGTAAAAATGTCATCTCGATAATAGTAAGCGAATTTGAACCTATTTTACATATCAGTAGTCAAATTTTGCTTTTGGGCACAAATAAACCGAATTTCTTATTAGACACGGTTCTATTAGAAATTAAAGATACATCAATTACTGTAGAAAAAAAATCACACAAACTTTCATATAATTATGGTTTAAAAAACGTTTTTAACGTTGAATAACAGTTTGAACATTTATATAATGGCAATACTAAAATGTATAAATTAGAAAAATATATGGAACTTGTCTTACAAATCCTTCCATGATTAACCGATGGGGGTTTTTAACCCTACCAAACGACAAATTTTATACTTTTTCCAACTTGATTGAAAGGATCTGCGGGCGACGAATTTGAAAGAGGTTCAAACGAACTGAAGCAATTTGACAGAGTAGAAAACATCGTGGGAAAAGTAGAAAATGCTGGTCTGCCGACCAGCATTTTCTACTTTTCCCACAATGTTTTCATAAGGTCTCTGCTACAGGGTCGTTAAAACTTGGAACTGTATGCTATAGGGTTAAACACAGCACAGCAATTAAAAAAGAAAACAGTCACTCACTTTAACCGTCAACCAGCTAAATAAGTGAAATGCTACTTTCAAGCCAATAGTAAAACACCAAATTTGGTATTTCAAAGGTACTTTGGGGGGATAGATATCCCCCTTATGAGACAGTGTAGATCCAAGATCAGACTGGACGTTTTGTGCATTCTGATCTTGATATGCACTGGACGCAGAAGGTTCCTGAGGCGCGCTTAGATGCATAAAGGTGAATGTACCTTTCTCGCTTGTCCATATTTTTCTGTTTTAACTCCTCAACCCCCCCCCCCCCACCCACACACACACACAAGCACCAAGCTGTATAGCCGTGTAACAGAGTAAAAGTTACGTAATTTGTTGTTTTTTAACCCTTTACGAACAGATCCTAGTTTTGACGACCCTGAAGAAGGCTTTTGAGAGCATTGTGGTGGGAAAGAGAAATTGCTCGTAACAACTAATCTCTCTTTTTCCGCCGTTTTTTTCGGACCTTAAATTGAACTTGGGCTAATTTTTACCAGTTTTAGAAAACTTACATGACGACGACAGGGCTCTGACAATACTTTGACGTTTTTTTCGAAAACAGTCGAACTATAAATACGGAATATTATGTCGTAGTGACTTTCCCGGTGCTTGTATTTAGTTCGAACCGCGTGAGAAAATTTAACATCGCGCGAGACCGAAGGTCGAGCGAGATGTCAAAATTTTTTTACGTTGCGAGAAGTAACTACAAGCACCAGGAAAGTAACTACAACATAATATTCTATTTCAGGTACTTGTATATTATAAAACCACTTAGATCTAACTCTCTATAACAACTCCTACTTAATCCAGCGTATTACGTCGATTTTTTCCCACAGAGCGTAGACAAAGATAAGCCTGTACATCAGTGCAGTCTGATCCTGGTCTACTTTTTTCAACGGCACAAAGTTGTTTAACTTTTACAACCATACAACCATTCAACTCTAAAACAGGCGACAATTTTATTTTTTTACGTTTCTATAATATTGAAAGCATTTGCGGGCGACAAACCAATTATGGTTCTAATAATAGATGTTGCCTTTAAAATGATAGAAAACCTAGTGGGCAAAAAGGGGGAAAGTTCTGGTCACTAGCATATTTTTTCACTCTTTCCACAATATTTTGAAAAGCTTTGTGCGTCAGGATCGTAAAATCACCAGATCTTTTTGTAAACGTTTGATTCGTTGAAATTTCAGCTCGGCGGGGCGGGGTGAAGGGTTCACTAATACAGGAAGGTGTTGTTCGATATTGAAGGATGTCTCGAATCAAACACTTAAATCTCGACCAAACGACAAACTTTTAGACTCGATTAGATTGAAAACATTTGCAGACGACAAATTAAATCTAGCTCAAAAAATGATTTCTACCTTTGAAAGAGTAAGGGGAAAATCATTGTGGGCAAAGGAGAAAATGCTGGTGACCAGCATTTTCTCCTTTGCCCACAATGTTTTCAGAAGACCTCTTTCTCAGGGTCGTTAAAACACGGTAAAGGGTTAACTTTTTCAGCACCAAATATTTAAACTCGAGTGCTTCCGACGGTTGAGAAAAATGCGACTGAAACTCAGAAAAAAAAATCTTACAGGCTTGACGAGCGGACAGATTAGATAAAAAATCAGATTGTACGTTCTGTGCAGAGTGATCTTGATCTATGCCGACCGTATAAAGGCTCTGCTTTCGCCCATGGGTACTGAAAGGTTAAACACGGCATGCACAATTTTATATGTTCTCTCTTATAGTGGAGCGCCTGACCAGACCGCGCTGGACGTTCAATCTGATCTTGCGTTTCACTGTTCAATACCTTTGGACTAACATTCTTATTTAACCCTTTCCCAAACAAGCCCTGGTTTTCACGTGTCTGTAGTACAAGTCTTTTGAAAACACTGTGGGAAAAGAAGAAATTGCTCGTAACGAGCAATTTCTCCTTTTCCCACAGTGTTTTCTACCCTTTTTGAGAACTTTTTACCATTTTCATCAAATTTAAAATTGTCGTCTGCAAACTCTTTCAAATTTTGTCATTTGGGAAAGGGTTAAATAGCCGTAAAAAGTCAAATATTTAAATAGTTTAACTGAATCTTCTACACAAACCGTAAATTTCAAACCCCTTACCAGATAAGCCCCTGTTTGAACAATAAAACTTTGAAAATATTGTGAGAAAAGGGGGTAATGCTGGTAATTTTTCCCCTTTTCCAAATTTTGTGTATCTTGTATTAACTCTTAACTACACAAAAAAATGTACAGAAATCATTGTGGGAAAAGGAGAAAAAATGTTGGTAACCAGCTTCTTTTCCTTTTCCCACAATGTTTTCAAAAACCTCCTTTCTGACGGTCGTTAAAACCGTGATTGTTTGGTACAGCTTTAGAGATCCCGATACACATGTACAATGGATTGAAAATCAATGAAACGTTTATGCGAATAAAATTATTTTGAGCTTCCGGGTCTACTCTTTATATATACCGTATTAGACATAATTTATCACGTTCACCATCTATGTGTGAAGAAATTGGATACTGTAGCATGTCCGCGAACCCAAACCAATGAGGGTGGGTACATTTCGTCTGCTTTGACTCTTTACCAAACCACAAAATTTTAGACTTGTCCAAATCAGAAACATTTGCAGACGGCAATTTTTAAAAGTTGGCTTTTAAAAATGATGGAATTTGTCACCGAAGGGATGGAAAACGTGAGAATAGGAGAAAATGCTGGATACCAGCATTTTCACCTTTTCCCAAACTGTTTCCAAAGATTTCTTTCACATCGTGGTTAAAACTCGGAATTGAGTTGTGAAGGGTTAAGTCTTTTTTTTTTTGTTACAAATCATAGTCTCTATTTATATGTGAGGTTATCATGAACTGAGAGCAGCACGTAACAAAACCAGAATCAATGAGGGGAAGTAGATTTCTTTGGTTCAATGGTGTTACGCGTATTTTTTTTCAAAAAGTGTTCCCTCTGTTTACATGCGAGTTTTTCGGATTTACTTCATTGTTCCGTGCCTTTCATTACGCCCTATATCATTATATGCGAGGTAAGCGTATATTCTAACATGTCCACAAACCCAAACTAAGTACAACAGGTACCTTTCCTTGGATGTGGTATTGTTTTACGCGTTTTTCGGCATAGCTGTGTAAGCTCGCGTTTCACCTACGTCTTGATGTAAGTCTCGAAGAAATAAATACGAATTTGCGATTGGTAAAAGTTGTGGACATGTTTATTCTATTGGCCACTCGTATCTGCGGTCCCCATTTATAAAACCAATATACAAGAGATGCTACCGTTAAATGCTTTCTGATCTTGACTACACCAGCAGTTCTCTTGAAATGATTCAAGTTATATGATTTCCTTTCATTACCAAGAAAATCATTTCAGATCTAACTACACGATCAAATATTCGTCTATTTTAAGATAAAGAATTGGTGGATACTTGTAAACACATTGCTCGTTGTCAATTCATCCAGCGGTAAGTACCTCCTTGCCACTAGTGACCGTGACTGACTGACTCACTGACTGACTGACAGACTCACCGAGCGACTGACAGACTCACCGACCGACTGACTGACTTATCGACCAACTGTCTGACTAACTCATCGACTGACTGACCGACTAACCGTCTGCTGGCTGACTGATTGACCAACCGACCCATCCCGACCAATCTATCAACAGACTGACTGATCCATCGATCGAGTAACTGCCCTTCCGACCGACTGATTGACCCACCGACCGACTGACTGACCTACCGATCCACCATTTGAAGGAATTAAACAACTGTCTGCCTCTCTGTCTCTGTCTCGCTCTCTGTCTCCCTATGTCTCTCTTTTTCTGTCTTTCTCTTCTTCCTCCACCTCTCTCTCTCTCTCTTTTTTGTCTTGTACTCAGTGAGCTTTACTGGGAAAACTGGGTCCGTATTCACCAGCCATTCCTAAGAATATTCTAATTCTTATTCGCCAAAATTTTCTACATTTGAAAGTAACACAATTCCTGATTGGCTAAACCAAATGGTTTAGCCAATCAGGAGTTGTATTACTTTCAAATGTTGAAATTTCTGGAGAACAAGACAAAGAACGTACTTAAGAATGGTTGGTGAATAAGGACCCTGAACTCCTACATAGCTAAGTACATGTATCTTATAAAATACTTGAGTAGTACTATTTCTAATCTTTCTGTTGAATTCGAAATTCTCCATACACGTCTCTTTGTTATAAGTAACTACTCCCTTTCCTCCAACATTTTTTTCGGTCAATATCATTAAAAATCAAAGCGCTGAAGGCCTGGGCATCAGAACGGGAGAAGAGGTAGGAAGATAAGGCCCAGAAGCTTAAAGTTGCTATCACATTTGTACAGGCTTAAAAACTGCTATCACATTTGTATAGACTAATAAAGAATATCTACATGTGCACATTGACAGTCTGTGGAGTTGACAACAGAATGGAAAAAAACCCCATAAACTTGTAAAGGCCAATATAATCAGTATTTTTTTTACAGTCTTGGCCTCATGGGTTTTTATGGATTGAAAGGAGATAATTTTCAAAGGATTTTCTGTTTCCTATTTTCTTCCTTTACGTTGCTTTGGCAACAAATCAAAATGGTAACAAACCAAAATGAGCAGCGTGCAAAAAAATGCTGATAGAGGACAAGTTCAGGGAACATTTCTGGAAGGTGCAAAAAATCCACAGTGGCCAAGCAATGAATCATATTTTTCTTACATTTTACCATACACAGTCTTTAAGTTGAAATAGTAACAATGTCCTTTGAGCAATGACAAGGAAAACTACAGTCTCTAAAGGCTAATATCACAGAGCTTGATTTGTTTCTGAGAAGACAATTTTTTCAGGTATTTCTTTTTATTTTTGCAATTTGGTTGCTATTGCAACAGATAAAAAGGGTGCCAATGCTCGGCAACAGTTGTGTTTGGTAACAAGAGCACCATATGCGGGTGCCAACGCTCGGCTGCAGTTGCTTGATTTTTCAGTGAAAACACAAAGTTGAAAAAGGGGCATAACTAGATAGATATTTACCCTTGTTGTTTATGTTTCCCTTTTGATGTTAAGAAATCGTTCAAGTTTGAAGAAAACATCTCTAGTAATAACAAAGATATTGTAAAATGTCAAAGATTTTGCATGACGACGACAGAAACGACGAAGATGATGGCACTCGGGCTATGAAAATACTATGCCTCTAAAAACAGCAGAGCTAAAAGTTCTTAGTCGAAAAAGGGGCATAACTAATTACTTTGCCAAAAAATATTTTGGTGGTTACCTGTTTCTGTTGTACTGATAAAAATTCCCCTTTTACTCGTAATAGTTAACAAAACGTCCAAGTTTAAAGTAAGTATCTTCATTATGGACAGATATGATAAAATGTCAAAGGTTCTGAAAATTCAAAGTGGTAAAAAAGGGCGTAACTGTATAAAAATATTTTGATGGTTACCTGCCCCTGTTATATGGGTACCCCTTTTGACAGTAAATAACTTGTCCAAGTTTGAGGTAAATATCTCCAGGAAGAACAGAGATATTATAATATGTCAAAGTTTTGGCACGACGACAATATGCATAGGCTTTGACAATAGCTTGACGTTTTCTTGACGTAAGCAGATGAGCTAAAGACTGCCAGTTGCATAAAATCATATGGATGATACAAGACTGCTCAAGGAACATTTCTATAAAGGTTTTATCAAAATATCTACTGTAAATGCCACTTTTCAATTTTTCCTATTGAAAGTCTAGGGAATCCCTAAGTTGCAATGATCAACCAATTTGCAAGCCGATTTTCATAAATAAGAGGGCCGTTGGACCTAAAGCCCTCATCTGAGTAAAGTCATGTAAGGTTGATAAATTTGAAGAGCTGGTTGTGATTGTGGAAAACACAAATGAGCTATGCTCTGGCAAAAGGAGGTTTAATGCATCTACGTGATCTATCATTCCAAACGAGCCTTCATATATTTATGGATCCATAAAAATCAATTTTGTTGAACAACCGACTGAATCATGAGGTACACTGGTCCTTTGACATGCAGAAAATTTGCCAAAAACAAAAAGTTTCGACCCAGGTCAGCCTAAATACCTTATAGAGATCAAGATCAAATTGCACTGAATGTCCAGTCTGATCTTCAATATAAAACACCCACCAGTTATTAACTCTTTACTCCTAAAAGCTTTTCTGCACTTTCACAGCCAATAACCAACATTTCAGCTAAATCTAACTTGCCGTCCACAAATGCTTTCAATTTAGACTAGTTTAAAATTTCATAGTTTTATAAAGATTAACCGGTTTTCAATGGCTCATGTTACAAACTTTAATACATATTTGATATTGTGTGCGCCGAGTTTGCTATGTGTCGAGATGTTTATGGGCCGAGATGTCATATCTGGACCACTGTGACAGGAAGAAATAAGGCATATATACACCAATCAAATACATAGTTATAACTTCATACACGAGGTGCACAGTAATTTTAAGAAAATAAAATCTTACCGAGGTTCTGAGACACCTTTTTCAGAGAAAGAGCACACCGTCTGCGTAAAATACGCTATCATTATTTGTCATTCACATGGTGTCTAGAAAAAGGACAAACGAACGATCCCGATTAGTGCTCGGCAACAGCACTCGTCACAACTCGGTCGATTACGCACCTACATCTAAACATTTGATCAACGATCACCCGAGGTTTGCCAATTGCTTCTTTGACTGTTAAGCGCACGAATCTGCAGTTATGAATAAGCTCACCAGGGCCAAAAATACTCAGCCAACACTTTAGTACGATTAAAATCGCACATCTATCCAAGTTCAATGTGAAGTTAAACCTTACTATGATGAAATCGAAATATTTTTATTTTAAGTGGTCGTTTCTTTCAGCGTAGTGAGATGGATTGCAGGCGGTACTTTTCACTTTTACTCGGGTTTTTCCGTAAATGCTTGAATGGGGTTGAAATTTTGGTATACGATTCCTATGACTTTGGGCTTGGCAAGCCAAGCCCAGGCCAAAAACCCCCTCTGTTAAATTTCCTTTCATTGAACACATTTCATTTGTATTTATCAGTGTTATGTTCAATAGAAATTTAATCGTGTCAAAGTCGTCAGCAATATTTATCTATAACCTTACAGGCATTATAGCTGCCAAAAGTAAACAATACGGATGTTAAAATGCATTTGAATTTGAAATATGCCAAATAAAAGTATAAACATTATTTTTACTATCGGCTTAAAAGTTTTATTTAACTTATTTAGCAGGATAAGGGTTAAATGCATTTTAGATACCACCCCGTTGTTAACTTTTGGCAGCTATAGTGCATCTAATTTCTAGTATGCTCGTATAGAGCAAGCAGCTAAGGATACTTGAAATGTGATTGCGGAATTCAACGACAGACAACAAAATTTTAGTCTGATCAAATCCAAAGCATTTGCGGACGACAAATAAAATGTGATTCAAGTTGTGGAATTTGTCCTTAAAAGGGTAGAAAACATTATGGGAAAAGGAGAAAATGCTGGTTACCAGCATTTTCTCTTTTTCCTACAATGTTTTCAAAAGCTTTGATGCCCAAGGTGATATCATGAAAGCCTGGAACGTGTGGTAAAGGGTTACCTCTTCTGAGTTGGAAACATCTGCAGACGAGAAAGTCACAAGTCGTAAAATTGAACTGAAGTTCTCTAAAAAGATAGAAAAACAAATGGGGGAAAAGGAGAAAATGCTGGTTACCAGCATTTTCTCCTTTGACCGCAATATTTTCAAAAGGCCTTTCCTTTAGGTTCGTTAAAGCTCGGGATTGTGTGGTAAAAGGTTTAGGCAGATGATTGCTTGATACATTTAAGGTTTAAATATCACATTCAGGAACTAAAATGTTGGACTAATATCACGTGCTGGTCGCTAAACAGAGGCGGCCATTTACACAAGTTTGACTGCATGTTACAGGAGGAGCTCTACAGTTTGCCATCATGATTCGATCCATCACAAAGTTACAGGCCCGACATCTGATGGGGTACGGAAATTTTTGTGGCGCTGGTGGCAGAGGGGAACCACTGGATAATTTAGACAGGTGAAATAGACTAGGTCGCGTTAAAGCGACACTCACTTCTACGGAAAATTCAGTTACCGGCGGTAATTTATCTGAAACTATATGATCTTAACGTATTCAACTCTTTACCACACAGTCCAGCGTTTTAACGACCTTGACGAAGAAGACTTTCGAAAACATTGCGGGAAAAAGAAGAAAATGCTGGTAACCAGCATTTTCTTTTTTCCCACAATGTTATCTACCCTTCCAAAGGCAAAATTCGGTTTTTGAGCAACGTTTTGTATATTGACCGAGTCATATTAGCCGAGTTTTTTCTCGTATTGGTCGAGCTTGTTTCGTATTGGCCGAGTTTACTGATAATGTCCAGGTTTGTCATTTGGTATTGACCAGTATTCTTTCCAAGCCACTTTCCCATATGACCATCGTCGAAACAATGGTCAGCGGCGAGAGAGGAATGAATCCTGTCGCGATGACTATCATCAATTCTCGGAAAGAAATTGGCCATGTAGGGGATCGAACCAGCGACCTCCTGTTCTCAAGTCCTGTGCTCTACCGACTGAGCTACGGGGGCTTGGTTTCATTTATTTAGAATCATAGGTCTGAAATACTTTTTTATACTAAAATGTTTTAATCAGCTTATTAAAGTTCTAACTATGATGATGATTTTTAAATCATCGCCATGTTATTACCTTGGTTGTAGCCTTTTGTAATGGTGCCCAACCGGAAGTGGTTGACGGATTACTGTCACCAAAATGATGGTGCTGCCGAGATGAAAAGTAGACCTGTTTCGTTATGTATGGAATCAATTTTCGATTTCTGTTTGGAAAATCCAAATTTCGAGAATTTTTCGCAATAGCTTATATTTCTTTGTTTTTTTTCACGGGAGAAAGAGCCTAGGTACCATGTACACTCCATTCATAGAAGTACGTTACCGGAGTAAGCGTGAAACCTATGGTGTGAACAAATACTTCCAATACTGTATACAGTAGTTATACTCTAACACTACAATTGAGCCATCATCTTGCAAAATGGGGCTTAAGGCATCTCCGTACGAATATATTGTACCAAGCAAGACATCACATAATTAGGGATCCATAAAATCCACTTTGTCTAACAAGCGACTGAAACATGAGGTAGAGTGGTCCTTTGACATGCAGCATTTTGTTTTCAAGTTTGTTTTATTTGCAGATGTTGTCAAGCCCATGACCGATGTTTGAGAAGGGCAAATGGATATTCCTGTTTTCCCCTATTCAAAATCGCATTCTACATCATTCCATACATCTACGCGATAAACGACGGGACTATCCGGTGCGGTAAGCATTAATTCTTTCAGCGAAAAAATATATAAACTCAACCTTCTTCGACAGTTGAAAATATAATCTACCGAAATAAAAAAAGATTTTAGGTCTTATAAGCTTGACCAAAAAAGCAGACGGTATCGTTCCAGTATCAGACTGTACGTTCTGTGCTGCCTGGGTCCGTATTCACCAACTATTCTTAAGAACATTCTTCGTCTTATTCTTTCAAAATTTTCAAAATTTTCAAAATGTGAAAGTAACACAACTTCTGATCGGCTAAACCAAATGGTTTAGCCAATCAGAAGTTGTGTTACTTTCAAATTTTTGAAAATTCTGGAGAATAAGAATGAGAATCTTCTGAAGAATGGTTGGTGAATACGGGCGTGCGCAAAATGCCCTGCTTTCGACTATGGCAGTGAAAAGGTTAGATTAACTTTCACTGCACCAGTCACACATGTAGTTAATATCATTGTTTCGAAGATGGTAATGTTGGAAAGTAGCCAGTGGCTTGGGAAGAGTATTGCGAAAAGTACTGGGCCCATATTCACCAACAGTTCGTAAGATTATTCTTTGTCTTATACTACGAGGGTTGATCAATAAATTCGTGGACACTGTTGATATCTCTGTTACAAATAATTGCACTGCTATTGAATTTTACTATTTTGTAGAACCATAAAATGACAATGTGTGCAAATTCTAACAGAACTTTATTTGGTATATGGACGCTAAGAATCACCATGGCAACCCAGTGCAGTAAGACCACCGCAGCTCATAATTATATATTCTTGAGAATGGCACATCATTATAATTAAGACTAATTTTGGCGCGCATTCGCACAAAACGGAAATGACGTCAACATCATTGCATAACGTCTTCAGAACCGGAAAAACAGGCTTTCAATATTGTTATCTTGTTTTGTTAACGATGTCAATGGAGACAGGGGTGTGTGCGTCAGAGCGACATGTGACGTCATTACAGCAAAGAGCTGTAATAAAATTTTGTGTGAAATTAGGAATGACGCCACAACAGACGAAACAGAATATTGAGAAGGTTTCTGGAAAGGAAATGTATGTCGATCACTGATTTACAAGTGGCACAAGAGATTCCGTGAGGGCAGAGAGGACAATGAAGACGATCAAAGGTGCGGTCGACCAACGGAAAAACGGAGTAACGGTAATGTTCTTTTGGTAAAAGAGGTGACGGACAGGGATAGGCGGACAACAATTAGGCAACTATGCGAAGAAACAAGCTTGAGTTATGGCTCTGTTCAGAAGATACTGACTGTAGACCCGGGTCCGTATTCACCAACCATTCTTAAGAATATTCTTAGTCTTATTCTCCAAAATTTTCTGGATTTGAAAGTAACACAACTTCTGATTGGCTAAACCATTTGGTTTAGCCAATCAGAAGTTGTGTTACTTTCAAGTTTGGACAATCTTAGAGAACAAGACTAAGAATATTCTTAAGAATGGTTGGTGAATACAGACCCTGAATATGAGACGATTAAGTGGGAGATAGGTATCTAGGATACTGTCAGAACAGGAGATGGAAACAAGAGTGGGGCATAGTCAGCGGTTTCCGAGACGATACAAACGGGAAGGCCAGCGATTTCTCGACAGGATTATCACTTCCGATGAAACCTGACTTTATTATTATGATCCAGAGACGAAGCGACAGAGTAGCCAGTGGAATAAGTCTGATTCACCGCCGCCGAAGAAAGCTCGGGCCAGTAGATCGATGGGAAAACACGTTTATCATGTTTTTCGATAGCCGAGGACAGCTGCTGTGCCACGCCGTGTCATGTGGTGTGTGACGGTGAATGCCGAGTACTACTCGAAGGTAGGAATATTTTCAATAACTGTTTCCAACATCAAGTATACTACTGTTAGTAATAGTTGTCTTAGTAAAACGGTAATTTTACAATTTCAAGACGGATCATTGCAATTTCAGGTCATCCGCCGTAACCTACTTACAGCGATACGACAGAAGCGGCCAGATGTTTACGCTGACTTGGAAAACATTATTCTGCACCAAGACAGTGCTCCGAGTCACCGAGGAGTGGAAACCCAGACAACCATCACCATGCAGCTAGGGGCCGAGATCTTGGAACACCCACCATACTCACCTGACCTTGTGACCTGCGATTTTGCCTTGTTTCCCAAGTTAAAGGCCGAGTTAAAGGGTCACAGGTTTACAGGCTTCGACGACGTACAGAGCAAGGCACTCGGGGTGTTGAGATCTTTCGACAAGTCGTTTTATGCAAACATTTTCACTAAATGGGTGCATAGACATGAATGCTGTGTAGACGCTAAAAGTTGTTATTTTGTGAAAATGTAACGGTGACGTCGTTTTTGACGTTATTTTACGCTTGATCTGCGGTGATCTCGTTGGTATGGGTGTAGTAAATTCTTGTTTTTGTGTAAACTTACTGTAATTTTTATGTGAAATTTATACACCATATTCATAACAGATCAGAGATATTTTCTACAATTTTCGCTTTGCTTTTAAATAAAAAACAAAGCCTTTGTGGGCGGTGTCCATGAATTTATTGATCAACCCTCGTAGATTTAGAATGTAACACAAGTTCTGACTGGCCAAACCATTTCGTATAACCAATCAGAACTTGTGTTACTTTCAAATTTAGAACATTCTTGAGATTAAGACTAAGAATGTTCTTAATAATGGTTAGTGAATGCAGACCCCGGTTACAAAACTCCTGGAAAGCATAGATGAGACCAAGTAATGGTGAAAAGAAATGAATATATTTCTCATAATCATTGACCGGAATCATGTCATACGCCACTGTACACGCATTTTGCTGTGATTAAGGTCGGTCTGTGCATTTGTGGACTTAAGTCTAAACCCTACCTTTACTGTATGAATTGTTTAAGTCATCTACTGCCTTAAAATGCCAATAAACTGGACGAAGTTTTTATCTGTGATTGTCGACTATTGACGACGATATGAATATTTAGGCAGGATATGTGTTACCACTAACTAAGACATAAGACCAACCAAGTAAGCCGAGTATGCGACAGAAGCTTGACGAATCAAGTTAATTGGTGACATGAGGTTGCGAAACCAGTATCTTGGTAATATGTTCGTCGGTCGTCTATATTCAGATTAGTAATACTGCTTCCACGCTGCTATCTGAGAACTCACATATACAAGCCATGCTCTGTGAAAATGGGGCTTAGTGCATCTACCGGTATGTGATGCCATCACATCATTATGAATCCATAATAGCCAATTTTCTTAACAACCAACAGAATCATGAGGTAGAATGTCCTTTGACATGTAGGAAATTGACCAACAGCAAAAAGTTTCGGCCCAGGGTTGATACTTTTTGCAGATGCATTAAGCCCCCTTTTCACAGAGCATGGCTCATATACGTGTACATTATAAAAAACAATGGACACTAGTAACTGACCTGTTTCAATGACACCAATCAATGATTATGATATGAACTATGGGCTGGCAAAAGGGGGTTTAATACATATTGTTAATGAATGATACAAAACAAGTAATCACATCATTATGGATCCATAAAATCCATTTTATATAAAAACCAACTGAATCATGAGGTAAACTGGTCCTTTGACATGCAGAAAATTGACCAAGAGCAAAAAGTTTCGACACAGCTCGACCTGGGTCGATACTTTTTGCAGATGCAATAAGCCCCCTTTTCACAGAACATGGCTCATATGTATTTTGCTTAATGTACATTGTTTACATTAAAGACAATAAAACTGATTGTATTGTATAGGTTTGAAAAGCTTTTTGTAACAGAGCGAGGACTCGACCTCGTAAACCCCGGGATTACTAGCCGTATGCGTTACCGAAAAGATCTTTACTAAGCACAAAATGCTCTGCAATATTTCTTAGTTAAAAACAGTTTTCAGCTAAAAGTTCAATATATTATTCAAGATCTTTCAAACACGTGTGGGCGATACCACCAATTGTCACAACTCGACCGATTTCGTAAGAACACCTATCCTCGTCCGTATCAAGGTTCTATCCGAATTGAAGTACTGTCGGTAACATGGCGGCTCCATCGTAAATCGATTAGCATCGACATCAACAACCACGGGAGAATGATTCACATATATCAATCTGTCGGTTAATTCTGTCAGCACAATTGGTAGAAGACGTTAAAAATTGAAAGTACAAACTGTTGACCAACGGAAATGTGACTCACGCTTTCTTTTTTAAGTGAAGCCTTACAATTTTAAGAACGTTAAAGCGTTGTATTTCCGTCTAAGAAATGTACCATGTAGGTGCGTATCACCCATCGTAATACAGCAGAGAAGTCATGTCAACGGATCACCTAAGGTTTGCCGATGACGATACTATAAAGCACGGCTAAACCTTTGTTACCTCCTTAACTAAACAATCCCTAGTTTTAACGACATTGAGAAGCAAAAGACTTCATGGCAATTGGCAATAATATCGGCAAAGAGGGTTCTTGATCTGATCTATTTTTGTCTTTATATTTTAGGTGCCTTTAATTCAATATGCCAGAGAGCACTCTGTGAATGTGACCGCATAGCTGCCGAGTGTTTCCGCGACTTCGACGATGAATACGACATCAGCCTAAAGCGAGGCTAGTCAATGACGTCATACAGTGTACCAAATGTCATACAATCTTTACTTTAACCCATAAACTTCCAAAAGACACTGGTTGCTTTTCTATATAAGTTAGATCTAGGTCACAATATTGTGAGAATTTTTTTGAAAACAAGGCTATCATACCACATGCACTTGCTTTTTTTGCGAATATTTTTGCCGTTATAACCTAATATGTATAAGGTTATACAGGGAGCAGTCTGTCAAAAACCAAGTGCCTATGCTTGATTGCCTCGTCCATATAGGCAACTTAACGAGTTCAAAGTTTTAACCTAATAGTAGTGGGTTTCATTGGATAAAAGATGTATTCTAAATTACCTATTCTCCGGTAGTCATTAATTGTTACAGAGACATTTCATCTAAACTGAAAAAAATTGTCCTTTGTCGCATGTAAAACGAAGTCTTAACCCTCTCCTAATCGACAGTCAGTTGGAAGCATCTGCAGACGACAAATTCGAACTGAGTACATGCACATATATATAACATATTTCTTTTTCAGATATGATAGAAAACTTCCTACCAGTAATTTTCTTTTCCGCTGTGCTTTCGAGTCATGTTCCCCATGTATACATGATAAAATACTGGACCATGATAAAGCGTTGCGATCCGCTTCTCAACCCATCCCACGCAAATGCATGACGATGTCTTTGTTTGAAAACTGTTGCGAAATCAGCTATCCAACACGGATAACTTACCAGAGGACAAAACTCAAGACGTCCGACATTTGCAGAGGACAAGTTAAATGCGGTCTAAAAGATTCAAATTTTCTTTGAACTGGAAGACGACATTGTGGGAAAGGAAGTTAAAACTGATTACCATTATTTTCTTCTATTCCCACAATAGTTTCAAAGGCTCTTTCCCTCAGGTCGTTAAAACACGCTATTGTGCGGTAAAGGGCTAAAATCTTGAACTTGAAATCATGATGCTCCTACTTAACTCCTTTGCGAAATTCGAATGTGTTCTAAAGTCGTGCGGTGCAGTAGACGAACTATGAATTGTTGGTAATTTGCACTCGCTCGAACCTTATTTCATATCTTAACCCTTTCTAAAAAGGGTTCCGTGTTTTCTTAACCCAGGGGAAACCTTTGAAAACATTTTGTGAATAGGAGAAAATGTTAGAAACCTACTTTTTGACCCCCATGTGACTAAATTTCATACTTGTCCGAGATTTTATCAAGGTAAACTTTCTGGCGAAGTCTCAAGAGTAATGGACTGAAAATGTGGCCTATAGAGTGCATACATGGTAATTGTAGACACCTTGATGATGGACGACACATGACGGACACATCAAGATCATAATGGCTAACCTTGAGCACTTTATGCTGAACACTTGCAAAGAGAGTGGAGGGGGGGGCACACTCAGCAGACCTTTGAAGCAACTGTGACCAAATGCTGACCCCCCCCCCCCCAAAAAAAAAAAAAAAACCAGTACATTCAAAATAATTTATTGCGATGCTAACGTGTCTGAACATGGAATTTAGTACAAGAAGAAAACAATAAAATTTCAAAAGCTAGGAAACTACATATACATGTATGCATATTTCATGCTTCATTTCATCAAGAATGAAGCTTCCACAGTTATATGCTAAAATCACAGGGTTTTTACATTAACTTGTTTACAGTCAACATTTTCAATTAAACTCTACCAAATGACAACATTTTGGGCTGGTCCAAAGTGAAAGCTGTTGAAGACGACTACGGTAATTAAATATGGCTTAATTGATGCAATTTGTCCATGAAAGGATTGAACCACATTGTGGAAAAAAGAAAATGCTGGTTTACAGCATTTTCTCATTTTCCCACAGTGTTTTCACAAGCCTTTTTTCTCACTGGCATTAAACCCTGGGGTTGTTTGGTAAAGGGCTAAGCCAACACAGTATAAAAAAAGTTTCAACTCCATGTAATCAGCAACTAACGAAACCATCGAGGGAAAAGATGACTGCCTCTAGAAAGAACTTACTAACACTCCCTTTTCATTCGTACTGTATAACATTTCATATCATTCTGAATAGGTTTTAGCATTGCCCTCGAACGCATATCTTGTGTATTTTGGACTCGCTTACTGAAGGAGTGACACAAGCTTTGCGTAGCTCTTTGCCACACAATTCTGACTTTAATGACCCATAGGAAGAAGGCTTTTGGCATCGTTTGAAAACGCCAAAAATGCTGGTAATCAGCATTTTGTCTTTTCCTCTTGTTCTACCATTCCAAAGACAATTTACAATATTTTAGCCATATTTCATTTGTTGTCTACAAATGCTTTCAAAATAAGACAAGTCCAACATTGTGCTGTTTGGTAAAGGGTAAATCTTTAATACCGACTTAAACATTGCTTTGAATATACAAGCCCTTGGATTTGAAATACATGAAATATAATCTTCTTCTAAAGCATCCAACATCTAGTTTTGATAAAATATTGCAAAGTTTGTGTCATTTATTTACAGGAATATATAAGTATATAAAAGGATCACTCCACAAAGCAAATGCTACATATAACATACACAATAAGATGGCCAGTGGCCCTAAAGTGCTCACCTGAGTATAGTCATTTAGGGTTCACAAAGCTGAAGCAATCCTGGTTGTAATGGTGTAAAACATGGGAGCTAGTGACCTACTTTTAAACACACTTGATCTATTTTTAGAGATATCATCAAGACATTCTGACGGAGTTTTATGAGTATTGGACTGAAAATATGGCCTCTAAAGAGCAAACAAGGTTTTACTAAGATTTGGCACAGTGACCTACTTTTTGACCCCGCGTGACCCAATTTCATACTTGTCAGAAATATCATGAAGACAAAACATTCTGACAAAGTTTCTTGAGTATCAGGCTTGAAAAGTGGCTCCAAGAGTGCATACAAGGTTTTTCTAAGATTTGGCACACTGACCAGATGTGACCCAAATTCGAACTTGGCTGAGATTTTATCAAGACAAACACTCTGATAAAGTTTCATGAGTATCAAACTGAAATTGTGGTCTCTAGAGTGCAAACAAGTTAAATGTTGACGCCCAGACGATGGACGACATACGACGAACACAGCATGACAACAAAAGCTTTGTGCTCAGGTGAGCTAAAAATGCAGCACACTAATGGCAAATGTAGGAAATGCATAGCATCTTATCCGTTCAATGACTAGGCATATCTTTAGTTTGTTTTGCAGACAAGTAAGACCTAAGATCAGACCAAATTATTCATACAGTCTGATCTTGGATCTACAGTCAGTTAATTGGTCCCCTACTAAAAATATCATCTCTATTTATTAACCTTTTCTCGGCCAGCATATTTACTGACTCTTTCAAAATAAAAAGCAACGGCAGTCTACAAATTAGAAATACAAATGACCTGCAGTACACCGATAGGGTGGAAAAACATTGTGGGGAAAAGGATAAAATGCTGGTTACTAGCATTTTCTCCCTTTCCGCACAATGTTTTTAAAAGCCTTCTTCCTTTGGGTGCTTAAAACTGAGGACTGCATGGTAAAGGGGTTAAGCACTTCACAAAATGGACATACTGATAAAACGTTGGTCTGTTTTCACAAACTATTCTAAACACAGCCTATTGATTAAGTGATTCCAAAACTAGCCCTCTCATTTGATGAGTCCTTCCATCTAAGCTTATTCGATGGCTAGATTTTGAATTTAAAATTAGACTTGAATTTAGGGTGATTGGTGAAAATGGTCTGAAGCTAAAAGAAATTGTGGAAGATCAATTTATCTTTCGCACCTTAGTGACCTTTAACTCTTTAGAAAACAATAAAGTTCTAGACTTGTCTAAATTTGAAAGCATTCACAACAATGAAAAAAATGTGGCTCAAATGATAGGATTTTTTCCTTAAAAGAATAGAAAACATTAAGGGAAAGGAAGGAAGAAGCTGGTAACCAGCATTTTCTTTGTTTCCAACAATGTATTCAATAGCATTCTTCCTTGGGGGACACAGGATTTCCTTAAAATTAGACATTTGGAAATCATAATCTTATTCAAGCTATTGCTTTACATATTGTCTGGATCATAATGTCTCATAAAGATTTCACTCATTCCTCATTACAAACAATCTTGACACCTCCTAACCACAATCTTGAATTTAAAGGACCCTTAGGTAAAAGGCTTTTGAAAACACTGTGAGCAAAGAAAATGCTGTAACCAGCATTTTCTCCTTTTCCCACAATCTTTATTACCATTTCAAAGACAGAAATTATCTTGTAATCTTGATTTGAATTTGCAGTCTGCAAGTGCCTTGAATTTGGCCTCGTCAAAAATTTCTATACAGTGGCAAACATGGCAAAATTTCAAGACAATAAAAAATCTCAATTTTTCACAATGTTTGCTTGTCCCTGTAAAAGTTTCATTCCTGTCTTCGTATCTGTATATGAGGAAACAGATTAACCCTTTCAATACCACAGAGTTAATGTATGAATCCTTAACATCTTACTACTTCACAAGACACTGGATTATAGACTCATCTAAAACCCTTGCAGACTTCAGTTGCCTTTCAGTTGCTTTTCCAGACAGAAAGGGTGAAGATTAGAAGAGATTAGAAGGCAAAGAATGTGCTGTGAAATCTTGGGTCTACATTGGCCATTCTGTAGTTCTTTCAAATTAAATTTGGCTCAAAATATGCTTTGTCTGTGAAAGAGAAGAAAACATTATGGCAAAAGAAGAAAATGCTGGTAACCAGATTAAATACCAGAAAATATAATGAACATGTTCAATGTAGGAAATATTGCAAATTAAACATACTGATATTCTGAGGCTGCTGATTTTGTCAGAACATCTGAAGAACCAAAAGAACTGCAGAATGGTCATTGCAGATTCAAGATCACACTGCACATTGTTACGGGAGACCACTCTTTCCTTACAGCATAGCTTCTTCCCGTATAAAATCAATACCTGACAACTGCGTTAGGGAGAATTCTCTTTAGCTCAGTGGTTAATGTATTGGTCTTTTAAACCTAGGAAAACGAGGAAATTTGCCGTACAGGTTCGAATCCTAGCTGGGGCGGTTTGTATTTGAGCTATGCATTAGTTGCGAACTTTCATGTCCGTAATATGGGGGCTCACCTGGGATTGGCCTTTGAGCTGTTTGTTGTGTATGAAATTGCTGTTATTGGCCATTGAGCCATTTGTTGTCTAAATAATAGACTTCCTGCCTAATAAGGCTTTTGGTCATCAAAAAATGATGACTTTTCTTAAGAGGCGGTGTGTAATGGAGATCACTCCTTCCTTACAGCATAGCTTCTTCCCATATAAAATCAATACCTGACAACTGCGTTAGGGAGAATTCTCTTTAGCTCAGTGGTTAGCGTATTGGTCTTTCAAACCTCGATTAACTCTTTATCACACAAATGGTCCAAATTCAAATCATTTGCAGACAACAAAATAAATGTGCCTGAAAAATTCAAATTTATTTTCAAAAGAGTAGAAAACATTGTGGGAAAAGGAAGAAGATGCTGGTTACCAGCATTTTCTCCTTTTCCTACAATGTTTTCAAAAGGTTTCTTTCACAGGGTCGTTAAAATTCGGGATTGTGTGGTAAAGGGTTAATGAGGAAATTCGCCGCACCGGTTCGAATCCCAGCTGGGACAGTTTGTATTTGAGCTATGCATTTGTTGCTAATTTTCATGTTCGAAAGAACATTTTTTGCCTTCTGATCATCATTCACACTGGCGAGAAAAGCAATTGAAGTTATACAGAGTGCCATAATAACTGATTGCCATAGTCCAGTTCTGTGTAGGAATGAAAGGAAATACATAGCTATACAATGGAATGCAAAGAACAAATATATGTGGCAGATGCTCTGTGAAAAGAGGGTTCAATGCACCTGCAGAAAGTATCAGCCCAGGTCAGCCTGAAGTCACTGCCTGACCTGAGTCTATACTTTTTGCTACTTGTCTATTTTCTGCATGTCAAGGATCATTCTAGCACAGGATTTAGCCTGTTGTTAGACAAAATGGATCCATAATTATGTGATGATTTGCTTGGTATAATGCATCACAGAGATGCATCAATCCCCTTTTGCCAGAGTATGGCTCGTATTAACATCCTAAATTATACGATCATAGACTATTTTAAGATACACCATTAGATCACACAATGTGAGACATATTGAAGGAAAAGTAAACAATTTTTAAATGAATATGGAAAACATTTTGGGAAAGGAAGCAGTTTCTCCTCATTCCACTATACTTTCAAAAACCATAAACCCTTTAAGAAACAAAAAATTTTTTAGACTTGTCCAAATTGAAAGCATTTGCAGACAACAAATTAGAAGTGGCTGAAATGATGAGATTTTTCTTTGAAAGAGGGGGAGACATTTTGGGAAGAGAAGAAAATGCTGGTTACCAGCATTTTCTCCATTTCCTACAATGCTTTTAAAAGCCCCCTTTCTCCAGGGTTGTTAAGACAAGTTTGGTATAGAGTTAACTGGAGAGATGTATAGAGTGATATTTGTATACCGGTAATACTTGATTAATCCATTACAACTACAACAACAATTGCTCCTTTCCCAAACTGTTTAGCCGCAAAACAAAATTTTTCCTTTCTTAACCTTTCACTCCCAACTTGAAAATTTTGCTTTATTTTAGAAGTCTAAAAGTATGTTCTTCACTGCTACAGAAGATGAATTTGGTCAAAGTTCAGTTTCAGAAAGGGAAGGGTATAGGTCAAAAATCAGACTTGGGGTTCTGTGTAGTCTGATTGTGGTCTATGCCATCCCCAACAGCTACTTGGATCATCATCAGCAATAAAAGATTTTAAAATACATGTATTAAGTCTTTTCCTTTCATTTCCATAATAATAATTTGCAATACTTTACGGTAGATCTTAAAATATCCTGACAACAACTGGTTAGGAGAACATTTTTCAATTGGAAATTATAAGAAAGTCCTTGGTGCAAATGTATATACATGTAAGAGCAAAGCACAAAGGTATTTAATACAATTATTACTAAATCATGATAATATTTGACTAGCTTGGCATTTGTCGTCTACATACTGTCAAGCGTTTTTCTTCATCTGCTTGGCAAAATACATGATCAAGGGTAATTCATCATTTTCACAATTTAAAGCCCTTTGTCAGATGAACATGCTTTTACAAACCTGAGGGAAAAACACTTTTGAAAACCTTGTGGGAAATGGAGAAAATGCTGCTAACCAGCATTTTATCCCTTTCCAACAATTTTTCTACCCTTTCGAAATAGAACTGTAACATTAGAGACACAAATAATTTGTTATCTCCAGATGCATTCCTTACGGACAAATCTCAATTTCACATTGTTCATACTTGACAACTGATATCAATGGTGCTATGAGGCCTTTACTTTTATCATCCCATCACGATACAAATACAACTTCATACATGCTGGCAGAGGCCCACCTTTGAAAACATTTTTGGCAAAAGTTACATCCTGCGACGCGCAATATCTTGCTTTTCAAAAAGCATTTTTCATACAATTCGAAAGGTACCTTGGTCTTTTTAAGAATACAATATACTTCTCCAATGGGTCATTAATGAACACCTGAACAGCTATAAAATGCTTGGTACCAGACTGAGGCCTGCACTTCAACAATTTCAAATATTGTCCATATCACAAAGCTGTATATGTATTACTATAGGTTAAATGCTATTTCTAAAAATTGCATCTTCTAAATAACGTTTTACTGTTAAATAAATTATCAATGGATGGATTTCTACTGGGAAGAAAAAAAATACGTATATACACAGAGAGATGTTCAAATTGAAAACAGTTTTATTGCAGTCAATGACACTTTACCAGACAGTTCAGACTTTAACGACTCTGAGAAAGAGGCCATTTGAAAACATTGTGGGAAAAAGAGAAAATGCCGGTAGCCAGCATTTTCTTCTTTTTCCACAATGTCTTTACCTAATCATAGACAAATTCTACTTTTTGAGCAATATTTCATTTGTTGTCTGCTAATGCTTTCAGCTTATTTGTTGTCTGGTAAAGACTTAACTCGAAGGTATTCAGAGCTGAAATTATTTGATAATTACTTCAAATTTACAAAAGAAAACTTCAATGTCATCAAAAAATATATTTCAACAATAGTTGAATATCAATTCTTATTGACACCATTCAAAATGCAGCTTGACAATCTAACATTCATCAAGCAATCTACAAACCATACCAATATATCACATACATACCAGCCATGCTCTGGCAAAAGGGGATTTAATGCATCACCATGATTCATTATACCACACAAGTCATGTAATTTTAGATCCATTAAATCCATTTTGTTTAAAAACCAGCTGAATCATGAGGTAGAATGGTCCTTTGACATTCAGACAATTTACCAAAAGCAAAAGGTTTCTACCCAGGTCAGCCTGCAGGGAATGCAGTCTGACCTAGGTTGATACTTTTTGCAGATTCATTAAACCCCCCTTTTCACAGAGCATATCTGATATAGTAATTGATTCAAAGGCAGTGCTCTCATTAAGGGCCGATTTCAGGAATTTTATAATTCCAGGTCAGAATTTCAGGAATTTTTGGTGAAAATTCAGGAAGTTTTGTTGTCGCGGTAACGCAACAAAATCAACATCAGTATTACATGTGCATTTGCATAGTACAAATATCAAAGGTCAACTCATTACCAGACAACAAATATTTGGACTCGTCCCAATGGAAAGTTCATCAAGACGACAAAAAATATATATATATTTACAAGTATGACTCAAAGGATGTAATTTATATTTCAAAGGTTTGTAAACATTGTAAGAAAAAGGAAAATAATTGCCATAAGCATTTTCTCTTTTTCCCTCAGTGTTTCCGATGGCCTTTTTCTCCCAGTCGTAAAACAAGGGCTTGTCTGGGAAAGGGTTAATACCTGTCATTGATACTTTGATAGTACTCAATCTGACAAGAATGTTCTAGGTCCCAGTTTGTACGATTCGATATTAAAATCTAGTTGAATTACTTATTTTAAGGCTTTCTTGATACTTTTTTAAAATCCTGCTAATGACGACTTGAAGTTCACATGACGACCTAAGGAGCAACTATATGCCGACTTTAAGAGTCATTCAACCTAATGTCGTCAGGCCACACCTCCCTCTGTTTTTATGCTGCATTTATAATTTAACGCGATTTCTGCTTGTAGGGAAAGGGTAGCTTTAAATATTTAACGCATACAGGGAACCGCAAGCTCCGCATTATTAACTGACGTGTAAATAAATGATGACTTTAAGTTATCGTACGTTATTACTCATCAAAGTATTTTTCTTTATCATAAAGAAAATCGTTAATCTTAATTTTTCTAATTTGGAAAAATTAGTTAGAAAAGCATTAATTAAATAAATCACCGACCTTTCCGGCATTCTGATTAAGGATAAGTAATTTACTGACCGTTGCCTTTGTAGGACAAACTTCGAAACAATTAGTGTAATCCGTTTATATCGACGTCCTTAATTATCAATAGCTGGAGTCGGTTGTCAAGGTAACATCCGGCTTTAAATCAATTCAGAACACATGTATGCGATGATGAAATTACCGAAGCGTGAAAAGTTTGTGGTGTGTACGTAACGGGTGCTCAATTAGATTTATATATCCACACGTCCTGCCAGATGTATGTTTTAACCCTTAGTTTTATTAATACAGGTAAACGCCGAGGTCTGAATTTGCAGACGTTTTTGGAAATTTCTTGACTTACGAAAAACGTCCAGTTCCATTTTTTCAGACGTTTTGGGGAATTTACCGGACGTATATTATGTCTACGTCCGCTTAATGAAAGCACTGCAAAGGGTTAATGCAATTATCATTAACTAAGTGGACCTCAAGGAAAATTGGCCAAAACATTGCCTTTTTTTTTTTTATAAAGAGCGTTTTAGCAGAATACTTCGCAAACGAGCAGACTGTACATCCAAGATCAGACTGTACATTCTGTGCATTCTGATACTGATAAGCTCTGTTCACAAAAGGCAGTCCGATCTTTTGACTACATGGTCTACACAAACAGCTCACCTTATTCTTAGCACTCTTAGGGTTAATATATAGACAGCACTGTGAAATATGGAACAGCTCTGATTACTACTCTGTCCATGGTTAATATCTTGCTCTGGCAAAAAGGGGGCTCAATGCTTCTCTGTGATGCATGATACCACGCAAATTATTACATTGTTATGGATCTATAAGGACCATTTTGTCTAACAACTGGCTATATCATGAGGTAAACTGGTCCTTTGACATACAGAAAACTGACCAGTAGCAAAAGGTTTCAGCCCATGTCAGCCTGCGCATGCTGACATTGGACGATACTTCTTGCAGATGCATTAAGCCCCCTTTCCACAGAGCATGGCTCATACTGTAAGCCTCTTTGATTCGGGATCTATATTCACCAACCATTCTTACCAACATTCTTAGTCTTATTTTCAAGAATTTTCTAATTTGAAGTAACACAACTCCTGGTTTAGTCAATCAGATTTGGTTTTGCCAAACAGAAGATGCATAACTTCTAAATCTGGAGTTAGACTGAGAATGAAATTAAGAATGGTTGGTGAATACATACCCAGATAAAGGACAGCTGATAAAAAGACCTTAGCTCACACTCCCTGAAACAAATTTGCAGCCAACTTTGGAGGAACACTTTGGATAATTATGATGAAATCAGATTTTAAATATAAATACATAATTATAAAAGTCACTGTAGGAAGAGGGATGATTCACTAATCCCTTACAATTTTGTTACCATGTTTTCAGAAGTAGGTTTGCTGCAAGGCAAAAACATGGTCTGCATGAGAAAGGAGCTATCATACATATGAGCCATGCTTTGTGAAAAGGGGGTTTAAAGCATCTGCAAAAGGTATTTACCCACATTCCATGCAGGGTACTTTTGGGGTATTTTCTCCATGTCCAAGGACCTTTTAGATATACCTCAGAAATCAGTCGGTTATTAGACAAAATGGGTTTTTTGGATCCATAAGTGCATGATGACTAGCTTGGTATAATGCATCACGAATATGCCCCCTTTTTCCAGGGCATGGCTCATACATATCATTATAATCTAAGTATGAAGATTGTCAAGAAAACAATTAGGGCAAATAAAAATATTACTTGTTTCAAGCAATTTCTAAACAGTCTATTTGCCTTGAGGTTTTAAAGGGTACTTTGTGGTACATGAATCAAATGTCAACAACAACAAAATAAATGCTTTACAGCAAACCAAAAATCACTTTTTGAAAGTAGGCAAACTTTATCACTCTTCAATGCAAGATATTTATACCAGTCTTTAGTAAAACACAGTCTCTATCATTACTTTTGATCTAGTAAGCATTTTTCTCATGTTTAAAATGATTTGGTGTGCGAAAAAGTGATACAATAAATAGCTGTAGTTGTAATCAATATCATGCTTTGCACGCAAAGTTACTGCACTTCAGGATATAGCTAAATCCAAATGATTCATGCATTGTGAAAAGGGGGCTTAATGCATCTGCAAAAAGTATTGAGCTGGCTGACCTTGGTAGATAAACTTCTTGCTTTTGGTAAATTTTCTGCATGGACCATTCTACCTCAGGATTCAGGTGTTTGTTAGACAAAATGGATTTTATGGATCTGTAACTATGTGACATCTTGGTTGGTACAATGCATTACTGAGGTTCATTAAACCCCCTTTTGTGAGAGCATGGCTCAGATATAAACAACTAAGTCTGTCTTATTACTTTCACTGAATCATCGATCCTTGCTGGTAAGTTTATCTATAAGTTCTTGTAAAGGGGCAAGCTCCCTTCTTTCTATGAGATTAAACTCCTGCACAAAATAGATGAAATGTTTGAAGGATGTGTTCAGGTGGGCCTCCTCACTGAGTTCCATCACTTCTTTGAAGTGTTGATGATAAATGTGGGCATATACACGGAAGAGTCTTTTTAATATGGTCTTGGCAATGGACAGGAAGTTTCTTGGAAAGGGTACACCTATTGAAAGAAACAATGAACAATGTTTATTGTTCAAATATATCATGAGAACAGGCCATAATTATTCAACTAGCACTCTTAATATTCTACTAATTCTAAATTCAGAAACATAAGAATTGAATTCAGAATGTTTTTTTCAAGATTTTATGCTCAACAGTTTAAAAATGTATGTGCATATACTCAATATAGAATTATCTAAAAAAAATACATAAAAAAACTCCAACTTTTTTTTGCCAACCATAACTTTGAAGTGTTCATACCCTTCTTTCGTATAACTTAGACTTTCAAATAACATGGACTTTCCCCTGAAACAAGAGGGCCATTGGCCCTAAAGTGCTCACCTTAGTAAGGTCATCTAGGGTTGATAAGGCTGAAAAGATCCTGGTTATGATGATGTAAAACGCATGAGCGTAAGTGATCTACTCTTTGACTGCATTAGCCTATTTTTGAATTTCTAATCTGGCTCAAAATGTGGCCTCTAGAGTCACACAAGGTTTTTCTAACATTTGGCCCCTTGACCAACTTTTTGACCTGATGTAACTTGATATCATTCTTTTCCATGATTTCATCCAGACAAACATTCTGACCAAGTTTCATGAGTATCAGGCTGAAAATGTAGCCTTTAGAGTTCACACAAAGTTTTTCTAAGATTTGGCCCAGTGACCTACTTTTTGACCCGATTTTATCCAGACAAACATTTTGGCCAAGTTTCATGACTATCAAGCTGAAAATGTGTCCTCTAGAGTGCACACAAGGTTCTTCTATGATTTGGCCCATTGACCTAGTTTTTGACTCAACATAACCTAATTTTTTGTGTCCAAGGTTTTATCAAATCAATCATTCTAACCAAGTTTTATGCGTATCAGGCAGAAAATGTGGTCTCTAGAGTATCTACAAGGTTTTTATAATATTTAGCCCAGTGACATACTTTTTGACCTGACATGGCCAAATTTTGAACTAGTCCGAGATTTTATCCAGCCAAACATTCTGACCAATTTTCATGAGTATCAGACTGGAAATGGCCTCTAGAGTGCACACAAGCTTTTTCCAAGATTTGACCTTGTGACCTACTTTTTGACCAAGCATAAACTGATTTCAATCCTGTCCAAGATTTTATCCAGATAAAGCTTCTAAGCAAGTTCCATGAGTATCAGGCTGAAAATATGACCTTTCTAAGATGAGGTCCCATGACCTACTTTTTGACCAGACAGGACCCAATTTCAAACCTGTCCGAGATTTTATCCAGACAAATATTCTAAGCAAGTTTCATGCGTATCAGGCTGAAAAAGTGGCCTCTAGAGTGCACACAAGCTTTTTCTAAGATTTGAGTCTGTGACCTACTTTTTTACCCCATGTGACCCAATTTCGAACCTGTTCGAGATTTTATCCAGACAAACATTCTAAGCAAGTTTCATGCGCATCAGGCTGAAAATGTGGCTTCTAGAGTGCACAGAAGCTTTTTCTAAGATTTGGTCCTGTGACCTACTTTTTGATCCCATGCGATCCAATTTCGAACTTGTCTGAGATTTTATCCAGCCAAACATTCTGACAAAGTTTCATGAGTATCAGGCTGAAAATGAAGGTAAATGTTGATGAAAGCACGACAGACAATGCACACCAGACACAGCACAATCACAAAAGCTCACCTTGTGCTCAGGTGAGCTAGAAATTGCAACTTCAAGGCTCTTGGCCAGACAATATCCCAAAATAATCTGACATGCTATATTTAAGATCAGTCTGCATATTCTCTGCAGTCTGATCTTGATCTTCAGTGGCTACAAAAATAGAAATTGTCTCCCACATTTCATGGATCTTTTTTTGAAAGGACACATTTTATGCATGCACTGTATACATGTAGGCTCAAAAAGTGTGTCAACTCTTTAAACACCATTATATTTTAAACTTGTCCAAATTAAAAGCATTGCAGACAACCAAGTGGGTGTGGGTCAAATGATGAGGTTTGTCCTTGATAGGCTAGAAACATTGTGGAAAAAGGAGAAAATTTAAAGCATTGCCGACAACCAGTTGAATGTGGGTCAAATGATGAGGTTTGTCCTTGATAGGCTAGAAACATCATGGAAAAAGGAGAAAATGCTGGTTTGAAGTATTTTCTGATTTTCCCACAATACATGTATTTTCAAAAGCGTTCTCTTTCAGTGTCATCAAAATACTGTATTGTTTGTAAAAAGTTATTAAAAAAAAAAAACAAGATTAAAAGAAAATCTATCTATCATACCAATTTTGGACGGAAACAGTGTTTCATCATCAAGTTGATCTTGCACCCATGACATCAAATAGTCTATGTATTTGGGAGCCGAACACTTTATGGGCTTTTTTACAGTTTGACCGTCTGCCCAGTGGTATTCATATTTAGGTCCTGCTGACATAACAGGACAAGTTTCCTCTGTGCAGAATTCTGTTATTGTTCCATACAACATGTTTATTTGGTTGAAGAAGTCCACAGCTGGAATAAAACAAGAGGGCCATGATGGCCCTGGGTCGCTCACCTTAGTAGAGTGCCTTAAAGGTTTTTCTTTAATTTGACCATGTGACCTAGTTTTTGACTGCAGGTGACCCAATTTCAAACTCATATTTTATGAAGACAAACATTCTGACCAATTTTCAAGTCAATTGAGCAAAAAATGTGGCCTCGAGTGCCCTAAAGATATTTCTTTAATTTGACCTAGTGACCTAGATTATGACCCCAGGTGACCCAAATTTGAACTGGTCATTGACTATATCAAAAGAAACATTTTAACCAATTTTCAAATCAAATGAATAATAAATGTGGCCTCTAGAGTGCCCACTAGCTATTTCTTTAATTTGACCAAGTGACCTAGTTTATGACCCCAGTTGACCCAAATTCAGACTCATGTGAGATTTTACAAAGACAAACATTCTGACCAATTTTCAAGGCAATTAAGCAAAGAATGTGGCCTCTAGAGTGCCCATAAGGTATTTCTTTATTTTGACCTAGTGACCTAGTTTATGGTTCCAGGTGACCCAAATCTAAACTCATCTGGTATTTCATCAAGACAAACATTCTGGCCAAATTTCAGGTCATTTGAGCAATAAATGTGGCCTCCAGAGTGCAAACAAGGTATTTCTTTAATTTGACCCAGTGAACTAGTTTATGACCCAAGTTGACCCAAATTAATCTTATGTGAGACTTTATAAAGACAAACTTTCTAACTAATTTTCAAGGCAATTGAGCAAATAATGTGGCCTCGAGAGTGCCAACAAGGTATTTCTTTAATTTGACCTAGTGACCTAGTTTATGAGCCAAGATGACCCAATTTTGAACTCAATGAACTTGTTGCGCTTAGATGGGCAAACAAACTTAAAAGAGAATCACTACATACCAAATATCAAAGCTCTACACCTTCCAGTTTTAAAGAAGAATTTTAAAGTTTTCCTTCTTTGTTCCTATGTTCGAACTTGTGACCCCTGGGGCTGGGCCAGTTTTGACCCAGGGGCATCATATGAACAAACTTGGTAGAGGTCCACAAGGAAATGCTACATACCAAATATCAAAGCTCTACACCTTCCCGTTTAAGAGAAAAAGAAATTTAAAGTTTTCCTTCTTTGTTCCTATCTTCGAACTTGTGACCCCTGGGGCGGGGCCAGTTTTGACCCAAGGGCATTATATGAACAAACTTGGTAGAGGTCCACTCTGAGATGCAACATACCAAATATCAAAGCTCCACACCTTTCGGTTTCAGGAAAGAAGAATTTTAAAGTTTTCCTTCTTTGTTCCTATGTTCGAACTTGTGACCCCAGGGGCTGGGCCAGTTTTGACCAAAGCAGCATACTTGGAACAAACTTGGAAGAAGTCCACTAGGAGATGCTACATATCAAATATCAAAGCTCTATGCCTTTCCATTTAAGAGAAAAAAAAAATTAAAGTTTTCCTTCTTTGTTCCTATGTTTGAACTTGTGACCCCCTGGGCAGGGCCAGTTTTGACCCCAAGGGCATCATATGAACAAACTTAGTAGAGGTCTACTAGGCGATGCTACATACCAAATATCAAAGCTCTAAGCCTTCCAGTTTCAGAGAAGATGATTCTTAAAGTTTTCCTTCTCTGTTCCTATGTTCGAACTTGTGACCCCCGGGGCAGGGCCAACTTTTGCCCCAAGGACATCATATGCACAAACTTGGTAGAGATCCACTAGAAGATGCTACATACCAAATATCAAAGCTCCATGCCTTCCTGTTTCAGAGAAGAAGATTTTTAAAGTTTTCCTTCTTTGTTCCTATGTTGGAAATTGTGACCCCCGGGGCGGGGCCAGTTTTGACCCCAGGGGCATCATATGAACAAACTTGGTAGAGATCCACTAGGCGATGCTGCATACCAAATATCAAAGCTCTACGCCTTCAAGTTTCAGAGAAGATTTTTAAAGTTTTCCTTATTTGTTACTATGCTCAAACTTGTGACCCCCGGGGCGGGGCCAGTTTTGACCCCAGGGGCATCATATGAACAAACTTGGTAGAGGTCCACTAGGCAATGCTACATACCAAATATCAAAGCTCTACGCCTTCCAGTTTCAGAGAAGATGATTTTTAAAGTTTCCCCTCTTTGTTCCTATGTTCGAACTTGTGACCCCCGGGGCAGGGCCAGTTTTGACCCAAGGGCATCATATGAACAAACTTGGTACAGGTCCACTAGGAGATACTTCATGCCAAATATCAAAGCTCTATGCCTTCTAGTTTTACAGACGAAGATTCTTAAAGTTTTCCTTCTTTGTTCCTATGTTGGAAATTGTGACCCCCGGGGCGGAGCCAGTTTTGATCCCAGGGACATCATATGAACAAACTTGGTAGAGGTCCACTAGGAGATACTACATGCCAAATATCAAAGCTATACGCCTTCAAGTTTTAGAGAAGAAGATTTTTAAAGTTTTCCTTCTTTGTGACTATGCTCAAACTTGTGACCCCTGGGGCAGGGCCAGTTTTGACCCCAGGGGCATTAAATGAACAAACTTGGTAGAGGTCCACTAGGAGATGCTACATAACAAATATCAAAGCTCTGCGCCTTCCAGTTTCAGAGAAGAAGATTTTCAAAGATTTTGCTTTTTTTTTCCATTTTGTTGCCATGGCAACCAGAGTTGATGGTGGAATTCAATTCTTTGAACAATTTTGGTAGAGCTTCACCCAAGGAACATCCCTGCCAAGTTTCATCAAGATTGGCCCAGTGGTTTAGGAGAAGAAGATGTTTAAAGAAATTGTTGACGGACGCCGGACATAGGGCGATCACAATAGCTTACCTTTAGCACGTTGTGCTAAGGTGAGCTAAAAACAAATTTCTTCATGGATTTTAATATTTCCGTGGATGCAGTTTTTTCTCCAAAGCGCGCTTTTTGCATTTTCGATCAGTTTTTACTCACTTGTCCAGCAGAAATTTTATAGTCACATCATTTTTGACGTGCTTGTATCAAAATCCACTTTCCGAATATATGAATGAAAAATATCAATGACAAATTTAAATGACAAATTTCACCAGTTTCCGAATGCAATCTTCACTACGCTCCACTTCAAAAGTTAGGACCAGTTGTATTGGTATCTGATTCAGAACGCAAATCCTGTACCAGAGGCGACACAATGAGAAATGGTTTGGTTTATTTCAATATTGAAGAAACCTCAACTATTCCTCAGTGTAAAATGTCAGCAAGAAAGAAAAAGTGACATAATATTTGGATAAATAATATCTTTACCACACAATCCCGGGTTTTAACAACCCTGAGGGAGAAAGCTTTTGAAAACACAATAGGAAAAGGAAGAAAATGCTGGGGGAAAAGGAAGAAAATGCTGGTAACCAGCATTTTCTTCTTTTGCCAAAATATTTTCTTACTATTCAATGACAAATTTCAACATATCATAACCCAAATTTGTTTTGTTGTCTGCAAATGCTTCAAATTTGGACAACGCTAAAATTTTGTCATTTGGTAAAGAATTAAGGATGATTTTGGATCCATCAAAACCCCAGCACAATTTAGTTTCACACAGGTGGAACATTTCACTCTTTACCAGATTTCAAATTTTAGACTTGTCCAATCTGAAAGAAATTTTGCACAAAGAAGCAAATGTGGTTCAAATGATAGGATTTGTCTTTGAAAGGACAGAAAACATTGTGGTAAAAGGAGAAAATTCTGGTTGCCAGCATTTTCTCCTTCTCCCACAATGTTTTCTAAAACCCTCTAACCCAGTTACTGAAACATGGGATTGTATGGTAAAGGGTCAACAAACAGACAAAACTTGTTTGTCCGAAAATGTATAAAACATCATTAAAGGGAAAACCAGCAGAGTTCTGCCTGTAACAAGAAATCGCTGCTTTTCAATGCCTGCTTTCAAAAGCTGTCCACTGCAGGAATGTTAATACTGAACAGTAAATATGAATGCTTTGGGTTATGTAAAATTGGTTCAAGACTGATGACGAGGTGGATCACACTACTAAAGAGAATGCAAATCTTTGATGCAGCTGGATGCAACTTTGAACAACGTCAGAAGTAAAAAATGATGCATTTTTAGTTACAAAAAAAAAGAGAGACCATCCAAAAAAACTCTCCAAAAATTTCTAATACTAGTATCTTTGGACAGTTATTTGTAAAGATGATCCAACAGCCATCATTAGTGTCCTACACTCTCAAATACAATAAAATTTTAGAATGGACACCAGAAATTCAGCTTTGTAAAAAGCAGGGTGGTCTGAATCAGCTAAAAGCATTGTTGCAAGTACGCGGTATGTGTTTTTGAGTATGTTCTGTATCAGATGACTGCTGTCTGTGCTGGCTGAAAAGAAGCCGACAAAAATAACTAGATCCATCCTCAGTTATTTTGGCCAATCTGAGTCAAAAAAAGCCAGAACAGATACCCAGGTCTCCATAACCAACCGACTGGCTGAATACAGACTTGGATCATGCAGTTTTGGAACACCTAGAAACCTCAACAAGAAAGTTCCCCCCACCCCAGCAATATCTTTGTGGTATGAAAAAAAGTTTTCAAAATAAATAAAAATAGCTCTCAGAATGACTGACATGGTCCCATGAAGCATTAAGATGGCCCCACTTTTTAAGCTTGGGTGGGCCAGTGGTCCCTCGGTCCTTGCTCAAAACCTTTGCAGAACACTGGGTAAAAAGTGCATTCAGCAAAAGGAAACCAAGTTTGGTAACTATGACATCAAGTAAAAAAAAAATGCATTCATACTGTTGACTGCCACCCATTCATTGAGATCCTCTCCCTCTGGTAGCATGACTGCAACACGGAGGTTTCCACTTCCTAGAGTGACAGCAGCATGCTTCATGAGATCATACTGGTGGGTTCCTTCTGGAATATTCTTCTTTGGCTTGAAGGTTTTGTTGTTCCTACCACCACTGGAAAGTAAATAAGTATAACTCATAACCTTTGGATTACCTTTTTTGTCATTGCAGCAGACAACTTTAAATTGTATATCAAAGGAATAAACTGCTCATAAGAATGAGCAGTTTCTGTTTTTGGTCTCATTTTTTCCACCTAGCCAGTGTTTTTCAGCATAAATCATCATTCTTGGAATAAGTATGGTGAAATCATTCATACATTTTCTTCACATGACTCTTGAGTTTTAAAAGTACTGGCTAATATTAATAACAGCATCACTTGGATAAAAATAGACAGAAAGCTACTAAATGCATAATGCTGCACAAAGATAGAAAAGGGGAAGAAAAAACATTATGGCAAAAGCAGAAAATGTTATTTACCAGCATTTTCTCCTTTTCCTACATTGTTTTTAAAAAGCCTTTTTCATCACCCGTAATTTGGAGGTAGCTCTGCTTTTAATTTTGTGACTGCTTCCCTGCTATCCCACAACGCAAACAGGGTTCTCCCTAGGTCCAGAATCCCAAGAATCAGTGACTCATGGGCCCAAATTTTCAAGAGTCAAAATGGAATTTCCATGAGTCATCCAGAAATATCCAAGGGTCAAAATTACTTCGTTATTATGGAGAGATATGGGTTAAATAAAGACAACTTTTCATTTCTTTCATTTCTTATTTATGGACAGAAATTAGCCAACAAAATACCTCATCTTATGTACAGACTTGTTGGAATGAAGTGGATAGATGAATTTTAACTTGCAGTCCTGGCATGCATTTCATCTTTATGAATAAACGGACACAAACAACCTTTTAACTGTTTACCAAACAACAGAATTTTAGACTTGATCATGTTTTAGACATTTGCAGACTAAAATTCAAATATGGCTGGAACAACTTGATTTGTCTTTCATAGCTTTGAACATTGTGGAAAAGGGGAAAATAAAGGTCACATCCATTAAAGTGTTATTTCTTTACATTTTAGTCTTTGTTTTGTCAAATAGTTTCTTCTTTCACACTTGTTGCAGTTCCAGTGCTAATACTGTAAGACAAGAAGACCTAACCTCTGTCTCCTCTCCTCCGTCTAATCTACAGTTGTTGTATATTTTCTTTTAAAAAAAAACCAAGTTTTTCATCATTATCATACACATATTTAAGCATTATGACAAAAACATGTTTGGAACTGTCTCTGCAATCAAAGGATATCAATGAAGGATTTTTACAGTCAAGAAAATGGCCAACCTCTAAATTCTACAACCCTCTTAATTCTGCAATTTTGTCCCTACATTTCATTTTAATGTGTTGATTTCAGCCGGTAGGCCGATTTAGTGAAATCACCGAAATCACTGGAATCACCATATAAATTAGTGAAATCACCATTTCTTTGATATTTAACAAACTGAATTACATTAATTATGATAAATACAATGTGATTTAAAGGTTTTAGAACAACTTTAAGCAGAAAAAGGCTGAAAATTCAATCAAATCGTAAGTTTTTACTTAAATTTGAAAGCACCTGTCACCTCAGAAAAGAAAATCACCCAACACAATTGTGAAATCACCACTTACTTGAGCTCAAATCAGTTAGTTTCTTGTTCTTTTCTCTTTGTTTGACAGAAAAAGTCATGTAGGGGTCAAGTGATTACTTTTGTATGAAATTTAAGAGGTAAAATCCAGAAATTATCTCCGTTTCGTGCGTAATTGTTATCAGCGAAATCACCCGTCATTTGACGAAATGACTCATCAAAATCATCGCATAAATCAGTGAAATCACCTTTTTATTTACAGAAACACACTTTTATATTCAAAGCATATAATAATATGATGCAAAGGTATAGTTACTTTGACTATTTTCTTTTATGATTAGATAATAAAAGGTACATGTATATAGAAAAAATGCCCGATTTATGACTTTTTGAATCGGTGAAATCACCTTCACGAGAAATTACAGGAATCACCCTCGGATAAGTGAAATTAGTGAAATCACCAATTGATTGACGTCTAACAAATTGAAGTACGTAGATTATGGTTGTTGTGATGTGTTAAGTAAGTTTAGTAATCACTCTAAACAGAAAATTCAATCGAATTGTAAGTTTTTTAACTTAAATTTGAAATCACCCGTCACCTCAGAAAAACGAAATCACCCCACACAGTGGTGAAATCAACACTTAATTGTGCTCAAATCAGTTTTTTTTTTCACCAAAAAAAATAATTTAGGAATCAAGTGTTTTACTTTTGTATGAAATTTAAGAGGTAAAATCAAGAAATTATCGCCGTTTTGTGCATAATTGATAGCAGCGAATCACCCGTCATCGGGGCTCAAATTTGACGAGATGACTCGTCAAAACCTGTGAAATCACCTCTTTTTAATTACAGAAACACACTTTTATATTTAAAACATATCAAAATGTGATGCAAAGGAATAGTTACTTTTTTCTTTAATGATAAGATAATAAAAGGTATACAGAAATTGCCCGGTTTATGACTTTTTGATTCAGTGAAATCACCGTCATGAGAAATTACAGAAATCACCCTCGGATAAGTGAAATTAGTGAAATCACCAATTAACCCTTTACCACATGTCCGGCTTTTAACGACACTGAGAAAGAAAGCTTTTGAAAACAATGTGGGAAAAGGAGAAAATGCTGGTTACCACATTTTCTCCTTTTCCCACAATGTTTTTTACCCTTCCCAAATCCAATTTCAATTTGTTAGTCACATATATTTTGTCGTCTAAAATTGCTTTCAATTTGGACTTATCTAAATTTTTGTCATTTGGTAAAGAGTTAATTGATGTATGAGAACTGATGCACGGTAATTGATGCACGAGAAATTACAGGAATCACCCTCGGACAAAAGAAATTAGTTAAATCACCAATTGATTGATGTCTAACAAATTGAAGTACATAGATTATGGTTGTAATGATGCGTTTAATAAGTTTTTGGAATCACTTTAAACAGAAAAAGACCGAAAATTCAATCAAATCATTAGTTTTTTGACTTAAATTTGAAATCACCTGTCACCTCAGAAAAACGACATCACCCCACACAGTAGTGAAATCACCACTTAATTGTGTTCAAATCAGTTTTTCTTTTTTTCTTTTTGCTGTTGTTGTTGTTGTTGTTGTTTGATTGAAAATTCATGTATGAATCAAATGATTTTCATTTGTATGAAATCTAAGAGAAAAAACCCATAAACTATCTCTGATTCGTGCATAATAGAAAGCAGAGAATCACCCGTCATCGAGGCTCGAATTCGACGAAATGACTCGTCAAAATCATTCCATAAATCAGTGAAATCACCTCTTTATTTACTGAAACACATTTTTTTATTCAAAGCATATCAAAATGTGATGCAAAGGAATAGTTACTTTGACCAGTTTCTTTTATGATTAGATAATAAAAGGTATAGAAAAATTGCCCATTTTATGACTTTTTGAATCGGTGAAATCACTTTGACGAGAAATTACAGGAATCACCTTCGGATAAGTGAAATTAGTGAAATCACCAATTAATTGATGTCTAACAAATTTAAGTATGTAGATTATGGTTGTTATGATGTGTTTAAGAAGTTTTGTAATGACTTTAAATAGAAAAAAGACCGAAAAATCTAGCGAATCGCAACGTTTTTTACTTAAATTTGAAATCACCTGTCACCTCAGAAAACGAAATCACCCCACACAGTGGTGAAATCACCTGTCACTTAATTCTGCTCAAATCAGTTTGTTGATTGTGTGTTCTTTTTGTTTGACAAAAAAAAAAAATCATGTAGGGGTCAAGTGCTTTACTTTTGCCAATTCCCAAAGAACGACCCGGCTTTCGAACCTTGAAATTGCACACCTATATTCTCAAAGTACAGACTGTGATCAAAAAGTCGCTTCACTCTTTCACTGAAAATAAGAAAATAAAAAGTTGTATTCCGCAGTGCTTTCCATCAATTTAATCAGGGATCGTATATGTAATATACTGAAAAAACGGAAATCAGTTCATGTGATCATACTGAAAGCACTGTGTACTTAAATTTGTTAGGTCTACATCAATTAATTGGTGATTTCACTAATTTCACTTATCCGAGGGTGATTCCTGTAATTTCTTGAAGGTGATTTCACTGATTCAAAAGCTCATATACCCGGCAATTTTTCTATACCTTTTATTATCTAATCATAAAAGAAAATGGTCAAAGTAACTATTCATCACATTTTGATATGGCTTTGAATATAAAAGTGTGTTTCTGTAAATAAAGAGGTCATTTCACTGATTTTGACGAGTCATCTCGTCAAATTTGAGCCCCAATGACGGGTGATTCGCTGCTATCTATTATGCACGAAACGGCCGCCGGATAATCTATGGATTTTTACCTCTTAAATTTCATACAAAAGTAAACCACTAGATCCCTACATGATTTTTTATTAAAAAAAAAAAAAAAAAAAACTGATTTGAGCACAATTAAGTGTTGATTTCACCACTGTGTGGGGTGATTTCGTTTTTCTGAGGTAACAGGTGATTTCAAACTTAAGTTAAAAAACTTACAATTCGATTGAATTTTCTGACCTTTTCTGTTTAAAGTGATAACTAAACTTATTAAACACATCACAACAACCACAATCTACGTACTTCAATTTGTTAGACGTCAATCAATTGGTGATTTCACTAATTTCACTTATCCGAGGGTGATTCCTTTATTTTCTCGTGAAGGTGATTTCACGATTCAAAAAGTCATAAATCGGGCAATTTTTCTATACCTTTTATTATCTAATCATAAAAGAAAATGGTCCAAGTAACTATACCTTTGCATCATATTTTGATATGCTTTGAATATAAAAGTGTTTCTGTAAATAAAGAGATGACTTCACTGATTTATGGGTTGATTCTGACAAGTCATTTCGTCAAATTTGAGCCTCTATGACGGGTGATTTCACTGATAACAATTACGCACGAAACGGAGATAATTTCTGGATTTTACCTCTTAAATTTCATACAAAAGTAAATCACTTGACCCCTAAATGATTTTTTTCTGTCAAACAAAAAGAAAGGACAAGAAACTAACTGATTTGAGCTCAATTAAGTGATGATTTCACTAGTGTGTTGGGTGATTTCGTTTTCTGAGGTGACAGGTGCTTTCAAATTTAAGTAAAAACTTACGATTCGATTGAATTTTCGGTCTTTTTCTGTGTAAAGTTGTTCTAAAACCTTTAAATCACATCATATTTATCATATTTAATGTAATTCAATTTGTTAAATATCAAAGAAATGGTGATTTCACTAATTTACATGGTGATTCCAGTGATTTTGGTGATTTCACTAAATCGCCCTACCCGATTTCAACCACCGGAATACTGAAAGTTGTCACATGAAAAAACAGTTCCTTCAAGAAATGGAATCAGTTGCCTAATGAAGGTCTCAAACACGACCACCAATCAAATGGAAAAATCTGCCTTAAGTTTGATTATTTGTCAGTTGTTTGTGTCATGAACAATAATTTTAGAAAAAACATTGAAAATGATTGTCAATGTTTGAAGTCATTGAAGCACATCCTCAACTGATTTGTAAACATGCACAAATCGGGGATAAAACAAAATTCATAGAATACATATTCACATCAACAATAATCAGCTGTGACATCAATTGGTGAATGTAAATTTTGACAACATCCATCTAAATCTGCCAAAATGATACAGGGTTCACTCTGGGTCTAAAAAAGTTGTCGCCAGCTCTTTCGCCAAATGAAAAAAGTTGGGGCCAATCTGGGGACAGTTGGGGCCAAATTTTCAGGAGTTGGGGCCAGATGAATATCACAATGTAGCTTGTAAAAATCCATTTTTATACAGAAAGAAAGAGCTAAAAAGTTACCTATTTATACAAAATCGGGAAATAATTGACTCATGATTGTTTTATGGACTTACTGAGTAGCGTCCTTTAATTAAAAGCTGGCATCTAATTACCACATTAATCTGTCGTATTAACCCTTTCCCAGACGACAAATTTTGGACTGGTCCCAATTCAAAGAGTTTGCAGACGACAATTTTAAATTTGATGAAAATTGCATAAAGTTATCAAAAAGGGTAGAAGACACTGTGGGAAAAGGAGAAATTGCTCGTTACGAGCAATTTCTCCTTTTCCCACAGTGTTTTCAAAAGACTTGTACTGCAGACACGTGAAAACCAGGGCTTGTTTGAGAAAGGGTTAAACAACGATTACTTACCTTTCAGACTTTCATGCCATGCGGTGTTCAGTTAACAATTATACAATCTACGGTCATTAATCGATGTGATAATAGACCAATTTGTCAAAGTGTTGAAATTGTCCTTATCACTAAGAAACACCGCTATTGATGCAAAATGTGTCATAAACTTACAACAATCAATATTGCAGCAAGCGTGTAAACACCATCGACAGTTAGTCAAACCTATCAACCAATCAGCGTATGTCAAATCTCCTTTGATTCTTATCGGAGGCGTTGTCATGACGCGTGACATTCACATGATGTGCTGGCGACTCGAATAAACAATGTCATTGAACTCGCTTAGCTCGCAAACGCTTACGACAATGAATTTCAAAAGAATTTCTTTTGGGGGTCAGCTTGAAAAAAAGTTGTCGCCACGCATTTTCGCCAAATGAAAAATTCTTGCGCCAAATTTTTATTTTTGTCGCAATTGGCGACAATGGCGATCGGCAGCGCGAACCCTGATGATACTGTTTATCAGTTCCCAATTTATTCATATTCAAATCTGCTGTGAATAATACTATTTAGACCAAAAGATAAGTCTAAAAAGAGCTGAAAGCGATCATGTTGAATATTCTGAAACTGAAACCAGAGTGACTCATGCTTTGTTGTATTTCGTATGTCATTCAAGTGCATGACATCTAACGCAAGTTCATAGTGATAAAAGCAATTACTATCTCAAACAGCAAATCATGTGTCTATTCTAGGCAATTAATTGCAATGTCAACGTAACAGAAACGAACTGAAATTAGATTTAAAGGAAGTAAATAACGAACAACAGTTATCTGCGACTATCATCACAGAAATACTTACAATAGGAAGCTCATCCTCGAAAAAACTAAGTGTTTCCCTAATCAAAATGACAAGTTTTCTTTTTTTAATGTTTTAATTCAGTTAAATCACCAAGAGGAGCCCTTGCTTCTGCGATGATCGGTGATAAAAATATGTTTTCACTGTTTGTTTACGTTAATATGGCGGAATGTCAAATTACCGGAAATGACTAATTGAGGAAGAAATCTAAGGACCTCAAGTACTTTTAAAAAAAAACAAAACATGTATGTGATTTATTGGGTTCTTTCGTGAACAGCAACATACAAATGGGAATTCTAATTATTAAATATAAAATAGATTTTGAAAATACAAGAGTGTTCAAGTGTTGATTGGCTTGCAAGTTCTTCAAATACTCATGATTCAGTTATGATACATTTTTTAAGTTCGGTTTGATTATAAACAAGAAACATCTAAAAAAAGAAAAAGACGGTGTTAAGAGGTGATGGAATAACATTAATATCAAACAGCACTTGCATGTTTATAGCTAACAATATGAAAAACTATTTCATGTCCACATGCGCAGAAAACAAAGACCTACATAGATCTAGATTGAGAGGTATGAAATAAACCTGAAAAGAATCATAAAAAGAAATTAGCATCAATACCAAGAGCGCAATTTTTAAGGTCAGAGCAGAATAACTGTTGTGAGCAGTCTGATCATAATCCATTTATCTGCTGAAGCAAAGCTGAATTTACCGTCAATGAAAAGACTGATATATTCGTACGTTGTACTTTTTCGCTCTAGATTCCCCACGATACATCAGAATGTGTTTGACCGAGATCACGCCACCTTTCAACCTCAGACTGATTCCGATCAAAACTTTCTGCTTGAAAAAAAAAACTGTTTTTGTCGCTTTAGGATTAAATCGTTAATGAATACATAATTTGCTATTAGAAAATATTTTTAATGTTTAACAAGTAATTCAAGCGTTTTTCTTTTTCTTTTTTTTTTTAATTGGAAGTTAGAATCTGTATTTTGTCTGGTTGTAAGTCGTTTTTAGTTCAGTGCAGGGATCGTAAATTACGATCTTTGTTCAGTATGAAGAGAAACAAGGAAAACTAATCCAACCAGCAACTGCTTCTTTTTCCTCTTTTGGTAGAGCATGGCTCATTTGTCTTTCGCGGCAATAGAGAGCTGAAAGTTTCAACAAAATATCCATGTGTTGACCTATTTTGATCAATACAAATTTGTTCTTGTAAATCGGTCAGTTTTTATGACCACTATCTATGATCCATGCTCTGAGAAAAGGGGGCTTGATACATTTGAGAAAAGTATTGACCGAGGTCAGCCTGCGCAGTCCGCGCAGGCTGACTTGGGCCGAAACTTTTCGCTATTGGTCAATTTTCTCTACGTCCTAGGACCAATCTACCCCAGTCGGTTGTTTAAAAAAAAAAAAAAAAAAGGAGCTATTGTGGGTCCATAATTATGTGATGGCCTGACTGATACAATGCGACACGCAGATGCATTAAGCCCCCTTTTGCCAGCGCATAGCTCATACATTGTTTAAATTTTATGGTCTTAAAGCAAGGTATGTCATTTAAAGGTGGTAATTATCTAGCCCACTTGATTATCTCAGCTTCAGAAATTTACTCAAATCAAACAGGAGTTCCGGCAAAATCCTCAAGTTCGACCAAAAATAATCGATAGATAGGGCTTTAACTTTTCCACTGCCAATGTCGCCTTGGATATCTCAAGTTTACGGACGGCAAAGATCAATATCAGGATGCACAAAACATGCAGTCTGATCTTGAATTTACACCGTCCTTTACCTGGTGTAAAGCTTTGACACAAAAATTAGCGTCAACTGCAATGACAATATACTTTAAGGTTTCGAAAACGGTCGAATCCATTTAGTCGGCGAAAGCGTTTATGAACGATTGACTTTTTAAAACAATTTACTATTTCTTCTATTTGTTTAAATTTATTGCGAACCAATTCTAAACACACATACATGTAGGCCTACTTACATATTAACCTTTATCACACAACAAAATTTTAGACCTGTCCAAATCTAAAACATTATGCAGATGCCATATTAAATGTTGCTAAAATTGTGGTTTGGTTTGTATTGGAGTTTAACACCGTTGTAATGGCTCAGGTCATATCATGGCGGTCAGTGACGCACCCGTTTGTTTCCTGGCTTTCTCGCACTAGTACTGACACAACTTTCTTTCTAAAGCCTCTGACTACATTTCTCACATGCATCAGAGGTGAGAGGCGAAAAATCGCCGGAAAGAAAGTTTGCCTAAACCGGATATCGAATTCGCAACCACCAGGTCACAAGTCAGAAACGCTGACCACTGAGCTACACGGGCGGGCGCTAAAATTGTGGAGGTTGTCTTCGATAGGGCGGAAAACATTGTGGGAAAAGGAGAAAATGCTGGTAACCAGCATTTTCTCCTTTTCCCACAATTTTTTTTCAAAAGTCTTCTCTCGCAAGGTCGTTAAAAGTCTGCATTATATCGTAAAGGGTTCAGACTGCATTAAGGGGTCGTACTTCATCGCAAAAAAAAAAAAAAAGTAAAAAGTATACCCACTGTAGCTAGCAGATTCAACAGACTATTTTCTTCAGACTACCTTTCATTCATGCGATGAGATGAATCACTATTTCGCAGATATTTCGCACCTAAATATAACCGAGTAATATACGATCCCTGAACTGTACTAACACCATAATTACACACACATGTTGTTAGAATGTGATGATGAAGATCGGTAAAGATCAAATCCATCCATCAATCCACCCAACCACCCACCCATTTATCCATCCGCCCGCCCGCCCGACCATCCATCCATCCATCCACCCAACCACCCACCCACCAATCCATCCATCCATCCATCCATCCAAATTCTTCAGAATTTTCTACATTTGAAAGTAACACAACTCCTGATTGGCTAAACCATTTGACAGTAACACAACTCCTGATTGGCTAAACCATTTGCTTTAGCCAATCAGGAGTTGTGTTACTGTCAAAAGTAGAAAATTCTGAAGAACAAGACAAAGAACATTCTTAAGAATGGTTGGTGAATACAGACCCTGGTCTGACTGGTTTGGACAAACCGGGTTCGAGGAGGTCAACATGGTTGTTAAATAACGGCCGTAAAGATCCTGTATCGCTACACTGCATCTATACGAGCGTAGATATGGACAATTGTATAAATGTGCAAGAAGTCTATAACGTACAGTGATATTTTATTATACAGAAAATAAGCTAGGCCAAACATATATGAACTCTGAAAAACAGGTCTGTTTCAAAAAGATTCCCAAATACTCTTTGGCTGCACGGCGTATGTTGTGAAGAAGTTTGAAACAAGCTCTATAATGATACAAACGTGGCTTTATTTTAATATTAAACACATCTAAGCATACCCTTAAACATCAAATTACATCATTATGACTGAGACTTTAACATTTTCTACACAACCAACTTGAAACTAGACATAACCAATCATGTCGTGCAGGAAAGTGTGTGTGTGTGTGGGGGGGGGGGGTATTTATCTAAAATCAAGGGATATAAATAGTTAAAAATGTCACATGACAGACATAATTCATTTCCCTTTGATCACAAAACGGTTCAAAAAAGCTTGCCACTAAGCAAAAACAAGCAAAGTACACGGAAGCCAATATTTTGAAAATAGAATTTCTAGGCAGTTTCAGAGGAGACGATTAACAATATCTGTCAGTTATGTTCACAGGACAACAAGTGCTTAGTCATAAAATGAGCCATGCTCTGGGTAAAGGGGGTTCAATGCATTTGCCGCGAGTAAACGTATCGACTTAAATCAGCCTACGTAGTCCGCGCAGGCTTACCCGGGTCGAAACATTTTTACCTATTGATTTATTCTCTGCTTGTCAAAGGACAAGTTAACCTCATGATTCAGTCTGTTGTTTGACATAGTTTATGTAATGAATCCATAGTTACGTGATGGTTTGCTAATTACGATGCAACCTGGAAATGCATTATTCATGTACTCCTTCCTCAAATGTATGCAAACTATGCTAACAATGCTCTGTGAAAAGGGGGGTTAATGCATCTGCGAAAAGTATCGACCTAGGTCAGCCTGCGCAGTCCGCGCAGGCTGACCTGGCCGAAACCTTTCGCTATTGGTCAATTTTCTGTTTGTCCAAGGACCAGTTTGCCTCATGATTCAGTCGGTTATTGGACAAATTGGATTTTATAGATCCATAATTATGTAATGACTTGCTTGGTATCATGGATCACGGAGATACATTAAAACCCCTTTTGCCAGAGCGTGGGCCATTTACTTTGTAACATTCTGAAAGACATATGCTGCAGACGACTTTGAAAACAGCCTTATCAAATATGGATAACCGAAATGGGGAAATAAGCCTTATGCAGGAAATAAGGGAAAACGGGAGAAATACTGGTAACCAGTCAGTATTTTCTCCTTTTCCAACAACGTTTTCTATCCTTTTTAGCAGAAAAGTCCAATCATGACAGCCACTATTCATTTGAAGTCTGCAAATGCTTTCAACTTGGACCAGTCTAAATATTTGTCGTTTGGTAAGGGGAAAGTAACATTAACATCTGTCTGTCTGTCTGTCTTGTCTTCAGTTCCACATTTAGGATGCAGCCAGGAACGCTTAACTCTCTACCTATAGGTAAAATTTGGGGAGAGTCAAAATTGGAAGCGTTTGCAGACGACAAATCAAATGTAGCTCAAGTGATGATTTCTGTCTTTGATAGGTTAGAAAATATTGTGGAAAAAAGGAGAAAATGCTAGTTACCAGCATTTTCTCCTTTTCCCACAATTCTTTCAGAAGTCTTCTTCCTCAGGGTCGTGTTGTGATAAAGGGTTTTTTTTTTATAACGTCATAATCATAATAGCCCTTCCAAGTGGCTTAGTCGGTAACGAATCAGCTTGAAACGGGGGGGGGGGGGGGGGGGGGGGGGGGTCTAAGGTTCAAATCCATAGGTCGACCTAATTATTTCCGAGGACTGATCATGCGGAAGGTCATTATGACAGGATTTATTTCGTCCTCACCACTGATCATTCTTTCAACAGTTTTATTATGGGAAAGCGCCCGGTGGCATGGAAAGAATGTTGCGCGAAGTATTGGTAAGAGGCAATCCAGGAAAGCCTGGATAGATGCCCTGGCCGCCGCAATATAACTGACATAATCTTAAACGGTGTTAAACGCCAGCCGACCGACCGAACGAACGAATAAACAAACATACAAACAAAACATCAACAACAACAACAACAACAAAAAACACAAACACGAGATCATGTTATTTTTAATTTTCGTTCTTTCTTCTTTCACTGATCCTAATTTCTATGCATTTTAACCCTTTCCTAAACGGCAAATTTTGGTTCCTTCAAACTTCAGGGCATTTGCAAACGACATTTACTTAAGATCTGATAGAATAGAAAACATTGTGCAAAAAGGGAGAAAAAATGAGGATTATCAGCCGATGATTTTCTCCTTTGCCCGCTATGTTCTCAAAAGTCTGCTAGCATTAGAGTCATTAAAACATTGGATTGCTTGGTGAAAGGTGAAATGAATCGTGCAACATAAAAACATTTCAAAGACAGTCAAATGATTGGGATGTTGCCGGTTATTGAACGTCAGAAAATATCTGGGTCATGCTTTAAGCACAATTTTACCTTATAAACTGACAAAACAACATAGAATACATGATTTCACGTGAAAAAATGCAGCAAAAGGAAGAACGTGTTCGTTATAAGCAATTTCTCATTGAACCATATTATCACATGGAAGATCAAGATTTGCATAATGCAAAGTCGTTGAATTCAAATACAAATCTCTCGATCGCCAGCCAATCAGAATGCAAGTACAGAATTCAAATATGAAGGATATCTCTGACTGATAGTGAATAGAGGCCAAGAACCATGGTCGAGTTGACCTGATATACACAAAACAACCATTTACCAAACAATCTTGAGTCGTAACCATCCGGAAGAGGAAGGCCTTTGAAAACATTGTAGGAAAAGTAGAAAATGCTGGTAACCATCGTTTTCTCCTTTTTCCACAATGCTTTCTACCCTAAAAAAGGCAAATGATACCATTTGAGCGACCTTTCTCTTGTCGTCTGCAAACGATTTCAAATTGGACAAGTCCAAAATTTGGTCGTTTGGTAAAGAGTTAACTACATGTGCTTGACCGTTGACCCTTTACCAAACGACATATTATTCTACTACCCAAAGGATTAAAGATTTTGAAAGGATAGTAGGTAAATGAGAATTTGCTGGTAATCAGCACTTTCTCCTTTTCCAATAACGTTTCTACAATATTTTTTACCCTTTTCAAAGACAAATTGCATAATTACAGCCAAAAGCTAAACTGTCTGAAATTTTGTCGTCTAGTAACTTTTAGGGTTAAAAGTTCAAGGCCATAGAAAAACAAATAGATCAATAACTCAAGTGTCCCTGAGACTTAGGTCCACTTAGATGAACCGGAATTGCACCACGCTTTACTTTGTATTTTTGTCCTTTTATTCCCTTGAAGCAGGGATCATAAATTGTTACATACGATCCCTGCTTGAACGTAACATGAATGGACCAAGACATCCTGGCAAAAGGAACAGTAGTATGTCCAAAGCATTTGTTCCTTTTATCACAATGTTTTCAATGCCATTACAACAACAAATATGACGACAACAACACAACAACTAATCCTTTCTGATATGTTTTTTATCAATCGTATCCTTTGTGTATGAGACATAATAAGTCTGATGATATCGCACATTAGTTCGATATCGAGCCAATCTTTGTCTAGTTCTGTCTTCAATTTTGGTATGTCACAAAGCTCCTAACAAAGAATATAGATGTAACTATCAGGCACATGATGGTAGGGTAGATTGGTAAACACGTAGCAGGTGTGCCGCTAGTAACATCTCTCAGTTCGACTTCGATTGGATAATGATCACTGACTGCCTTTGCCTCTGATTCAGTCAGCTCATAATGATTGTCGAACAAATACACTCGGGAACTTTCCGGTACAATACTGTCTATTAACTGTTTTCCCGTAATGATAAACCTGTCGTAGGCACAATCTGAGCCGGATACAGTGGTATCTATATCATCCGTTATCAGCCAAACGTAATCTGGGGAATTCTTTATCGGAATATCCTTCCACTTGTACTTAGGAACGTAGGAGCAGTCAGCGTTTAGATCCCCCATTACCATGACGTCATCAACATTAAATTTAGCTTTAATATCGTCAAACACATGTTCCAAGTGTTGAAGTTCTTGTACTGCCTCTCCCGGATCGACATGAATTCCAGCCACGGCGAACCTTTTCATCTCTGTAAGCTTGGATTCTACCAGTACCACATACGGTTCTCTCTGAAATTTATCCAAAGTAGTCTCCTTGGTATTCAAGCTCTCATCCCCGTCCTCATACGTGTACTGGTCAATGATGCTAAAGGCCGACGGTCGGTATAAAAAGGCATACTGTTCCTTACTATTTGTCCTTCCAAGTCGATCACTTAGACTCATCTGAAACGGGTTTGCAGCATTTATTTTGTTTGCATTGTCCAACAAAGTAGTTATAGCATCTCCACTGGAGTCTCGAATTTCCTGAACGAGAACAAAGTCATAACGTGATATAATACCGACAAGGATTTCCATTACCTCCGGTTTCGAAGCTTTGGACCGTCCAAACACTTGAATATTGAAGGCCCCTATCCGTAAACCACTTACACCCGATAGCAATACTGATACCACGAACAACTGTAAAGCAGTCTTATTCAAAATAACCATATTTTTTTTTTCAAATACACAAATACTTAAACATATCAAAAGCTATACATAGTGATCTGTCGATGAAGATCTACTATCCTTCTGTCGCACAAATTTGTGTTCATCACCGTCCAATAGTTTTACTCACACTGAAAGTCGATTGTGTACATCCTCCAACATGCACTAGTTATATAGCCTAGTCATCTTTACCTGAATGCTCTTTCATGACTGAATCCTTGCCGCACTGTTAACCCTTAAACTGCTAGATAACTTAACTGAAACTTTCAAGTTGATGGTAAAAACGAAAATGTTGGTATTTCAAAGTTACGGGGGGGGGGGGGGATATCTCCGTATCGGACAATGTAGATCCAGGATCAGACTGTACGTTCTGTGCAGTCTAATTTTGAATCTACACTGTCCGAAAAAGGCCAGTGAGTCACGCTTAGCAGTTTAAGGATAAACCCTTCAATTGCTAAATAAATGAAACGAAAATTTCAACGCAATAGTAAAGAGACAAATACTGTGAGTTCAAAGATGATTTCACCGTGAAGAAAATACCGTATCGGACAGTGTAGATCGAAGATCAGACTGCACGTTCTGTACAGTCTGATCTTGATCTACATTGTCTGCAAAAGGTCAGTGAGTCGCGTTTAGCAGCTTAAGGGTTATACCATGTGTGTTCGTTTTGTGACAAACTTTGCCATCGTTCTATGCAAAGTAGGAATTGGTTCAATTCTGGAACTGTCCAGCGCACCTTTGTTGCGCAATGTAGGAATTTCTTCTTTGAGCTGCAGAACAATTCTAGATAGATGATCTTCAAGATGTGTCATGTTAACCCTTGACCCACAAACAATCACGAATTTAACGACTCCGAGAAAGATGAAAATTGGAGACATTGTGGAAAAATAAATTTTCCCCTGTCCCAACAATGTTTTCTACCGTTCCGGGGACAAATCGCGTCATTTTGGCCACTTTTGAAAAAAAAAAAAAATGTCGTCTGCACATGGATGCTTTCAACTTAGACAAGTCTACAATGTTTTCGTCTGCTAAATGGTTAAACCACATTCTTCCTTACAGAATCCTATATCGGCCTAAAGTTCTGAACACTTTAAGATCGGACTACCATCTCTCGTAGGCCTAACTAGGGATCGTGTGTAGGCTAATTCACGATCCCAAGTCTAACCGAGAGATATAGCCTAAGTTAGCAAACGCCTTTAGAATTAAGTTAGCAAACAGAGCCTTGATTTTAAGTTCAATAGTTGAGTATTTTCATAAGACAAGAAAGGACGATCACACTCCTTTTGCACGTCTATGGTTTAGTCTACTTTATTCTCAGGATCTAATTTTTAGCCCAATCTTCCCTGCCCAGCCCGATGGCTCCGTCATTTTTTAGTCATGTGTGCACCGATTCATGAGTAAATAACAATCCGAGCTTGTCAAGCTAACTTTACCGATAAAGGTCACTTATTCCTCTCTCACTGCTAAATTGTAGGCCGTCATTTATTTATTTATTTTTTTTTGTGAGGAAAAATAGTCGGTGGCTTGGAAAAAGCGCTGTACAACTCATTTTTGAGAAAGTATCCAAGATTAGATCCTTGATTATTGTTTTGCCGATCAGTACGATTCTTCTACAAGGAAACGGGTTTTAGTCCTTTTCATGAACCATATATTATATCGGATAATGTATTAATTCGGATACCAAGGTAACTATGGCAGCTAGATTCAACATAAATTATTGTTTTATGATAGAAAGATATCTTAAAAAAGTTGATCAATATTTTTTTACGATGTTACCTCTTATTTATGCATTTATTTCAGGACAACCTCACATCATGTAAGTTACTCGTCCGAACAACCTTGGTTTCATCAAATGGTTGGGTACAAGCCGGGGGATGATGTTCAGCTGACAAACACCGATCATGCTGCAGCAGGGGCTGTCAGCAGTGCATTATCTCGAGCCATAGGACAACCATTGGACGTACTGAAAATCCGATTTCAAGTAAGCCATTTCAGGGCAATTTTAATGGGAATTCGCGTCAACTCGCCCTTGAGTCATTTCGGGCCTATTCAGCTCGACCCAGCAGCAGATTGAAATTAAGAACGATGAGATAAAACTGTTTAAGACAAAGGTTTATTTTTTTTTTTCACACACAATAATGTCATATGTATATAAAAATAAAAATAAAAACAAAAACATAAACGCAGATTCAAATTACAGACTGGTGAATTTACCTTTTTTGTGCGGGCCTTGTTGTTTTTGTTTAGAACTTTTGTTGTCGCTAATGATAATGAATATAATAATAATGACTATTAATGGATATGAAAATAAAAAGCAGATTCTTAGTGCCATAATGTTTTCATAGGCAGTTGCAGATGAATAGGGTTGTTAGCAGGTAGTATTAATGTGCTAAACTCGCTCTATTGTCAGTTATTCGTATGCTTTTCTGCAATTGACCTTTCAGCCGATTATGACTGACAGGTCATATCAGTCAATCAAAATGCATTATAGCGCGTCATATAAACAAAAGGGTCAGACAAAGTTACAGCCTTTTCTATCAACAGGCAATATATATATATTTTTTCCTTTCGTTTAAACCAAAGAAGATTGGATTATAGATAAATTATTTCAAAAAGGATTAAAGTTCAAGGTTAGAATCATATGGTAAGGTAATTGTTGCCTGATAAACCTTGAACAGAAAACTAAATTTATCCAATGCAAAAACCTATATCCACATAAATGTTGACGGTAGATTTAACCAGGATTCCGAAAAACCAGCCTCTCTACCAAACAACAGAAAAGCAGTTTTTTTTTGTTTTTTTTTAATCTTTCGTGAAAGAAAAAATGATTATGCCAAAATTTATTGAAAAATCTATTGAAATCGACTCAATGAGCATCTTTCAAATTCCAAGCATTACTCACAGACAGTCATAAGCATTGTACGAAAAGAGTAACAGGAAGAAGTATGTTTTATTGATAGCCACACGTCATCCTGTTTCATAAATAAGTTGACATTGCGAATATCAGATATTCATTGATCCTTGTTGTAATACTTTAGGGAGCATTCATATTTTATTTCTGTTTCATTCAGACGATTACTGCGACTGTTAATTGCGCTTTGGCCTGGTTTGACCGATTGTTTGTTTTCCACATGATTGTGGCGTAACTGATAAATGCACAACCATTCAAAATCAGTATAATCCTTATAATCACCTCAAGTGACCCAGCAATCCCCCAATTTAAAAGGTTTTACAACATACATCTGTTAGAATTACGACAAACCACTGTCTGAATTAATTACTTACAATGAAACTTATTGATTTCAACTCAAATAGGTATTACATGTGTTAAATAAAGCTTTACCAGACAACAAAACATTTGATTCATCTATTTTGAAAACATTTGCTGTCAACAAATGAAATGTTGCTCCAATGATGGGATTTTTCTAAAAGGGTAGAAAACATATTGGGAAAAGAGAAAAGTTTTCAAAAGTCTCCTCCTTCAAGGTTGTTATTTAAAGCACCGGATTGTGTGGTAAAGGCTTAAATTCTAAGTCCTTTTCTTATATTGTTTAATGTCAAACTGACATGTTATATACTCACAAAATGTCTTAAAAACTTATGCCCCTTTCCTCTATTGCTAATTATAGATGTTGCTTACAGCAATCTTCTCAGATTTGTGAGACTGAACACGGAATTACAAACATATTTGCGCTATTTTTACTTCTCAGTTTCTTATAAATATGACATCATTCAAAGTATTTTTTCTTGTTACATTGCTGATTTAGTTTGAATTGGTAAGAAAGTTGGGAAAAAAACTTTGGGTACTTAAATTAGAGTGAAACATAAGCTAGAATAAAACTGAGATAAATGCTCTTTCTCTATGTAGTCGAAGCCATTTTCTGGTTTGTTTGTTGGGCATAGCAACCAAAATACCGTGTTACTTAGGTGGGTTTGCCAAACTCGCGTTTGCAGAAAGGTCATTTGTTTTAATTAGATCCTCCTGCAGTGACATAAAACTTATTATTTACATGATGGTTTAAATCACAACCACACAATCCAGAGTTTTGATGACCCTGAAAGAGAAGGCTTTTGAAAACATAGATGGAATAGGAGGACATGCTGGTTACCACCATTTTATCCTTTTCCCACAATGTTGAACAGTTTTCTATCCTATCATTGACAGATATCATCATTTTAGCTTCACTTGATTTGTCATCTGCAAGTGCATTCAATTTGGTCCAGTCCAGAATTTTGTCATTTGGTAAAGAGTAAATGTCAAACATGGTGTGCTGCAATATGCAAAAAGTTGTCCAGTGGATGTAATTTGTGGAGATAATGTAAATACATGTATCAGTCAACTCACAATGATCCCTTTTCTAAAAATGATACAGCGCTTTATCAACTCTGGGGAAAAGACTTTTATTATAATTGTCTCCTTTTTCAATTTTTTCTATATGTTTAAAGACACTGTTTCAGCCACATTAATGTGGCATCTACAAAAGTCATGCTTTCATTATAGACAGTCTTAAATTTTGTCGTTTGGAAAATAGCTGTAACCCATTTGTTGTAGTTACAAGTAGAACCAATAGCTCGGCACAGTGGCAGATCAAAGTACAGGAGTTTAACACAGGCACTGAGGAGTATCATCACAGAGGAAGGATACAAAGCCTTATGGAAAGGTCACATGCCAGCACAGGCCCTGTCTATAACCTATGGAATTGTTCAGGTAGCACTTTGGTATACATGTATGTAGCACTCAAGGCTAGTTTGATGTTAACTCAAGACTTATCAAAGAAAATGTTGAGGTATTGTATTGTCATAGTCCTGGCATTGTCTGTCATCATCGTGCAAAAACTGACATCATTCTATATCTCTGTTATTACTGAAGATATCAGCCACAGACTTAGACAAGTTGTTAATTATCTGAACTATACAGCAAGGGCAAGTAATCATCAAAGTATTTTGACAGAGTTATGCCCCTTTTTTGACTTAACATTTTCACTGAAAATCAAGCATCTGCAGCCAAGCATTGGCATTGGCATGCCATGCTCTTGTTATCCAGGGGTATGGTTATTGAATTTTGGGCTATGCCCAATTTTTTGTGATTCAATGAAAATCATTGCTACAGAATTAATCCTTTCTTACTTAGGAAAATATTTTTGCTTTGTTAATGTGCGAAAGCAGCCATTGGCTTCAAAAGAGTGATGTACATTTCCTTATCAGATTAAAAAAATCTTAGAATGGTCCAAATTGAAAGTACATGTACATGTATATTCAGGTGACAAATTAAATTTGGTTCAAATGATGGGATTTGGCATTGACAGGATGGTAAACCTGGTGAGAAAAGGAGAAAATGCTGGTCACCAGCATTTTCTCCTTTTCCCACAATGATTTCAAAAGTACTCTGTTTCGGGGTCACTCGAACTCATGATTGTGTAATAAAGAGTTAAAGAAACTCTAAGAACATATCGGAAGGTGCTCCTGGTATTCACAAAATAGCTGAAATACTGTTAAAAAATGAGGTTTGACATCAAACAAACAAACCAAGTTCAACGCTTGTCAGATCCAATTCTCTCATATGCAGCATTTAGAGTTGATAAATTTTAAACTTGTAGCTGCCAGTTAAAGAAATGTTTTACACTGGTCTCAAAATTATTCCAGTTATATTGTGGTGACCAGTACACCTATCCATGCTTTACTTTAGTTTCTTTTACCAGTACTACACACAATTTTCTTTCCAAGCCACTGACTGCTTTCCCACATAATCATTGCCGAAACAATGATCAGCGGTGGGAGAGAAATGAATCCTGTTGCAAAGGTTATCAATTCTTGGAAGGAAATTGGCAAAGCCATGGATTTGAACCAGTGCCCCTTTGGTTTCAATCCCTGTTTGTAACTGACTGAGCTACCAAGCATGGCGTGCAAGGAAATACATGTACTTGAGTAAATTTGTAGCCATTTCTCCACCGACTAGAGGTCCAAGAAAGTGGAAGTTTTTGAAATCCAACATTGTTCCTATCTCACTGAAACCTTTGATGGATAAACTCATTAGAGTTGTCCGAAGGATTTACCATCATTCATGTTGATTATCTATGTTTTGTTTCAAATTAGTTTCAAATTAGTCCACTGCAACTTGGTTTCAGGGTGTAATGAGTCATTACACTGTAACAAATTTTGTGTTGATGTATAGTTGCACCTTTATCTCTTTACGATACAATCCAAAGTTTTAACGACCCTGAAGAAATATCCTTTTGAAAACCTTGTGGAAAAAGGAGAAAATGCTGGTATCCAGCATTTTCTCCTTTTCCCGCAGGGTTTTCTGCACATTCTTAGAAAATTCAAATCATTTCAGCTACATTTGATTTGTTGTCTGCAAATGCTTTCAGTTTGGACAAGTCTAAAATTGCATCGTTTGGTAAAGAATTATCTGTCTTAGTGACATTGTTCTGGCTTACCCCTGTGTCATACAGCAAAATGTTTGACTTGTCCAAATTGTATGCATTTGCAGACAACAATTTAGATGTGTTTCAAACAATAAGGTTTGTCTTTGGAAGGGTAGAAAACATGGTTAGAAAAAAAGAAAAATGTCTGTAACCCGCATTTTTTCCTTCTTCAACAATTTATTTTTTTAAAAGTCATCTTCCTCAGGTTGTTTAAAACTCAGGATTGTTTGGAAAAGGGTTAATGGTTTTGGTGTTTGACTTGCAATAAGGCAACCCTGGTTAGGTTTATGTGGGCTGCACTGGCTGTGAAGGTTTGTCCATGGGCAAGTGCTGCAGAGCCTCAGCCTAGCACTGATGAAGCTCAGGAAAGATTTATCATAGTGAGCAGTACTTTGATATTGCCAAAATACCTTGGAAAGTAGCCAGAAACCTCATTCAATCCTTTGCCACACAAAGACATTTTTTGACTTGTTCAAACTAAAACCTTCTTCAGATGACAAACTGGATGTGTCTTAAATGATGGTATATATCTTTGAAAGAATAGAAAACATTGTAGAAAGAGGAAGAAATGCTGGCTACCAACATTTTCTCCTTTTACCCCATTGTTTTCAAAATCCTTCTTCGTCAGGGTTGTTAAAATTCGGGATTGTTTGTTAAAGGATTAAACAAATGAAAAATACAATGTTTGTACTGCAAAAAACAATATCTATGTTGTATTACAATTCCTAATGCAAAGCTTACCAAACAATCCCGGGTTTTCAGGACCCTGAGAAAGAAGCCTTTTGAAAACATTGTTGGAAAAGGAGAAAATGCTGGTAACCAGCATTTTCTTCTTTTCCCACAATGTTTTCTACCCTTCCCAAAACAAATTTCATTGTTTGAGTTACATTTATTTTGTCGTCTGCAAATGCTTTCAAATTAGACTAATCATAAATTTTGTCGTTTGGTAAAGGGTTAAAGCATCTGCAAAGTCTCAAAACTTTTTGCCATTGGTCAATTTTCTGTGTGACAAAGAACAATTTTACCTCACGATTCAGTTGATTGTCAGGTAAAATGGATTTTGTGGATCCATAATTATGTAATGACTTGCTTGGTATAATGCATCATGGAAATGCATTAAGCCCCCTTTGACAAAAAACATGGCTCTTATACATGTGAATGAAAACAGTAACCTGAAATTTTAAAAAAAGAATGCTGTGATGTGATGTACAAAATTCAGTTTTCACCAACAAGGATGCTTATGTTGGCTACGTTTTTCACTGCAGTACACAGTATTTGAGTATTTTACCAAAGTAGCATGGAATATTTTACCAGAAGAATTTTCCAAGAAATATGAGCCTGTTACTCATACAGTATGCGGAAGCATGTCAGCCTGTGTGTCATCCATTGCTGTACAGCCTATTGATGTTCTTAGAACAAGGCTAGTGGCTCAAGGGGAACCCAAGGTACGACATACAAATGAGCCATGCTCTGTGAATGAGAGGCTTAATGCATCTGCAAAAAGGTATTGACCCAGGTCAGTCCATGCTGTTGGTCAACTTACTGCATCTTAAAAGACCAGTGTACCTCGTGATTCAGTCGGTCGTAAGACAAAATGGATCCATGATCATGTGATGACTTGCTTGGTATAATGCATCAGGGAGATGAATTAAGCCCCCTTCAACCAGAGCATGGCTCAAATTATTGTGGTTTAGCAAAGAGAAATAGCTATCTAGTCATCTAGTCTAAGTATTGATCTATTTCCTGTAAGGAACTTTCTTTAACTCCTGAAATCAATTTGTTTCAGAGTACATATAATGATAAAATAAGTATAGCATGAACTAAATATACACAAATAGTAAGTAAAATCTTGTGTTAAGCCTTTAACACACAATACCGAGTTTTAATGACCCTTAGGATGAAGTCTTTTAAAACATCATTAGAAAAGGAGAAAATGCTAGTAACCAGCATTTTCTCCTTTTCTCACAATCTTTTCAACCCTTCAACAACAGAAATTGTCATTTTAGCAACATTTCATTTTTTGTCTGAAAATGCTTTCAACTTGGTTCCATCCAAACTTTTGTTGTCTAGTAAAGAGTTAAAAGGAGAAATTGCTTGTCTCAAGCAGGTTTGCTAAAGTGATGCGATTTGTCTTTGAAAGCATGGTAAGAAAACATTGTAGAAAATGAAGAAAATGCTGGTTCTTAGCATTTTCCCCATTTCCCTCTATAATTTTCAAAGATTTCCTCTTGAGGGTTGTTAAAACATGAGATTGTTTGATGAAAGGTTACACAGTTAACTGGTCTATTTCTAATTATATACTCAAATGAACTGTATTTTTGGGTCTTTAAGATAACATTATAAGACCTTAAAAGTCAACATATTTCTTAACCCTTCAAGCTCGGCCGTTTGGTTCAAAGGTTAGGTATCTGATTCGTGACCTGGTGGTTGTGGGTTCAATACCTGGTTTAGGCAAGCTTTCTTTCTGATAGTGTTTTGCCTCTCACCTCTGATGCATGTGAGAAAAATAGTCAGTGGATTTGAAAGAAAGTTGCGTCAGTACTGGTGTGAGAAAGCCAGGAAACACATGCGTAGGTGCATGTACCTTCGTGATTTGACCTAACGTAATTAAACTCCAATGCAAACAAACTTAACTATACAAGCCCCTTTTGCAACAAAAGGTGCAGTCATTGTTTTAGTCTTATTCCTAGATTGAAAGTGTCCATTGGGTTTAATCGGCGCTCTAAGGTCCAAATGATAGTGTCTTTCTCTCTGTGTCTCTCACAAATATGTTTACAATGAAATGTAGAAAAATGTAACTTTAGCCTTTTACCAAGCAATCTTAAGTTTTAACAACCCTGAGAATGAAGTCACATGAAAACATTGTGAGAAAAGGAGAAAATGCTAGTAACCCATGTTTTTCATTCTTTTTGATATGAATAATAAAATTTGTACCCCAATGAATTTGTTGTCTGGAAATGTTTTCAACTTGGAAAAATCTAAAAAAAATATTGTGTGGTAAAGTGTTAACACTTTACCACTCAATCCTCAGTTTTAACTGCCCAGAGGAAGGAGGCTTTTGAAAACATTGTTGGAAAAATAGAAAATGCTGGTAACCAGCATTTTCTCCTTTTCCCACAATGTTTTCTACCTTTCCCAAAACAAATGTTCAATTTTTCAGTCACATTTATTTTGTCATCTGCAAATGCTTTCTGTTTGGATAAGTCTGAAACTTTGTTATTTGCTGAAAAGTTAAACATGAGTTTCCATTTTTTTTCCAGGTCAACAGGTCTGTCTTTTATTACTGCCTTTGTATTTGTTTAACTATTTACCACACAAGCAAAATACAGACTTGTCCAAATGATGGAATTTGTCCTAGATAGATAGAAAACACTGTGGGAAAAAGGAGAAAATGCTGGTTACCAGCATTTTCTTCTTTTCCCACAATGTTTTCATAAGGCTTCATTCTTGGGGTCATTAAAAGTTGGGATTGTGTGGTAAAGGGTTAAACATGTTTGATTTGATAACTGAATGGGGTTGTGCCACAAGTTCTTCCAACTTAGATTTGGCCCTTTCCCTACAATCAAATGAACAATACAAATAGATAATGGCAACAAAAAATATAAAAGACAAGGTGTGAATAACAAAACGAAAAAAAAAAAAACTACACACACGCAGCCCCCCCCCCCCCCCACACACACACGAAAAAAAGAGATGGAGATAGAAAATAAATGGTAAAGAGAGGTAAAGAAACTGAACAAGGTCAGGTGGAAACAGAATGAGAGAGAATAGAAAAAAGGGGAATGAGGAATCGTGTGCTTAAGAAAGACGGATTTCCTGGCTTGTACAAAGGCTTATTTTGTACCCTTTGTGTTGTTTCACTGCAAATGGGTCTGCAGTTTGGGTCAACATGTAGCCTTGTGAAAACATCATGGGAAAAGGAGAATTTCCAACAATGTTTTCTACTCTTTCTGGTACCAATCATGGACTTTGTACCCGACTTAATTTGATGTCTGCAAATGCGTTTAATATGGACATGTCTAAAATTTTGTCGTTCGGTAAAGAGTTAACCCTGTACCACACAATTCTGAGTTTTAACAACTCTGAGGAAATAGCATTTTTTAAACCTTGTGGGAAAAGGAGAAAATGCTGGTAACAAGGATTTTCTTCTTTTCTCAATAGGATTTTTACCTTTTCAAAGACAGTAAGTTGAATATTTTATTGTTTGGTAAAGTGTTGAACAATTTTTTTTTTTCATTTTTTCCAGGTCTACAGATCTATCATTCATGCCTGCCATTGTGTGCTTAAGAAAGAGGGAATTCCTGGTTTCTACAAAGGCTTAGTTCCTACCCTGTGGGGTGTTGCACCTCAAATGGGTCTGCAGTTTGGGCTGTACTCATTTCTACAGAAAACATGGAATACAATGTTTATGTTACCACAGCAGCACCATCCAGGTATGTGTATTAACTCTTTTTCAAATGGCAAAATTTTAGACTTGTCCAAATTGAAAGCATTTGCAGATGACAAGTTCAATGTGACAAAAAAAAAAAACAAACTCAAATTTTTCTTTTGAAAGGGAGAAAATTCTGGTTGACTCTTCAGCAAATTGCCAGATTTTAGACTTGTCCAAATTGAAAGCATTTGCAGACAACAAGTTAAATGTGACTTAAACTTAAAAACTGAACTTTTCTTTGGAAGGATGGAAAATATTGTGGGAAAAGAAGAAAATGCTGGTTTCTACTTTTCCCAAAATGTTTTTAAAAGAGGTCTCTTCCCTCAGGGTCATTGAAACATAGGATGAATATTTATCAAAATGATCTTGCACACGTACTGCACAGAGGAAGGTATCTTTTCAGAAAATTTTTGGAAATGGAAAAATTACTGGTAACCAACATTTTCTCCATTTCCCACAAAGTTTGCTAACCTTTTAACTCTTTACCACACAATCCCGACTTTTACAACCCTGAGAAAGAAGCCTTTTGAAAACATTGTTGGAAAAGGAGAAAATGCTGGTTCCCAGCATTTTCTCCTTTTCCCACAATGTTTTTTGCTCTTCCCAAAACAAACTTCCACATTTCGGTAATATTTATTGTGTTGTCTGCAAATGCTTTCAATTTGGACTTGTCAAAAATTTTGTCATTTGGTAAAGAGTTAAGTGCACAACACAGAATGGAAAAAATGAATTGAACAGGAACTATATCAGATGTGCTTGTTTCAAGTCCACAATTTCAAATCTCTTTTTAGCAGCTAATACCCAATGTTATGCAAACTTCTGTTTATGGGGAAAATTCTGGGTCCATATTCACCAACCATTCTTAAGAACATTCTTTGTCTTATTCACCAAATGGTTTAGCCAATCAGAAGTTGTGTTTCTGTCAAATTTAGAAAATTCTGGAGAATAATACTTAGACTGTTCTTAAGAATGGCTGGTGAATACGGACCATGTTCAGAAATTCTGAGTGCACCTAAGTTCACTAGCGTTCATATACAATGAACATTAGAACTGAAATTAATGATTCAAACAACTTGCCAATCATGAGCTTTGGAAAAACTGTAACTTATCAAATCACAAGGTTTATGTCTTGTCAAAAATGAAAGCATTTGCAGTACACAGATGTGGATCAATCAGTGGGATTTGTCTTTGAAAGGGTAAATCATTGGGAGGAAATGGAGGAAATTCTAGTATCAAGCATTTTCCCCTTTTCCCACAATGTTTTCAGTATCCTTTTTACTCAAGGTTGTTACAATGTGGGATTATGTGGTAAAGAGTTAATTATGAAAAAAAAAAAAAAAATAAGAATTAGAGATGTAAGCAAAAACCTATGCTAACTTATTCAGGGGCTCTGTTTACCAAGTATGTTGTATAAAATTCTGAGTAAATTCTTAAAAAAATCTTCTGTATTTCAAAGTACTTTGTAAGACAATTTTCTGTTCAGCTAATAAAAACTGAGCCACATGCTGGCAAAAAGGGGGCATAATGCATCTCTGTGATGCATTATACCGAGACATCACATGATTAGGGAACCATAAAATCCACTTTGCCTAACAACTGACTAAATCAAGAGGTAGAATGATCCTTTGACATGCAGAAAATTCACCAATAGCAAAAAGTTTTAGCCCAGGTCAGCCTGCGCAGACTGTGCAGGCTAACCTGGGTTGATATTTATTTTTGCAGATGCATTAAGCCCCATTTTCACAGAGCATCACTCAAATGTATTGCTTTCTAAATTTAGAATTACACTTTGAAACAATGTAGAAACGATTGTGAATGTTGACAGGTCCAGTAGAAAGCTTGGTGTGTGGTACAGGTGCAGGACTACTAGCCAAACTGATCATTTACCCCATGGATGTTATCAAGAAAAGACTACAAGTGCAAGGATTTGAGGAAGCACGCATAAAATTTGGTGCCATTCGTAAATACACAGGACTTATCCATTGTGTGAATTGCCTGGTGAAGGAAGAAGGTTTCAAGGGACTCTATAAAGGGCTGTTCCCTGGTCTATTGAAAGCAGCTGTTATTTCTGGGACAATATTATGTTTTTATGATCAGATCTGTTTCATGATAGCAACTTTTCGAAATTCTTGACAACACATGAGATTAGGAATAATTTTACTCAAGACTTCAGGATCATAATTATGTAGTATTAAAAGCTCCATTGAGCAAAACTTTGCTTAGATGAGCATCTGTGATTATAGAATTAACCTTTTCCTCTGTCTGTGAATTAGTCTATCTTATTTAGTCCTGCTGTCATTATGAACTGTCCAAGTCATGACCAGAAACTATTGATTTGGAAGATGCAAGTTATTTGTGGTAAGGCCTTTGTGTGTGTTGCTCATGTGGTTTGTCTTATCTGTCAAATCACTTAGCAGACGTGTTAACCCTTTCCCAAACAAGCCCTGGTTTTCACGTGTCTGCAGTACAAGTCGTTTAAAAACACTGTGGGAAAAGGAGAAATTGCTCGTAACGAGCAATTTCTCCTTTTCCCACAGTGTTTTCTACCCTTTTTGATAACTGTCTGCCATTTTCATCAAATTTAAAATTGTCGTCTGCAAACTGTTTCAATTTGGACCAGTCCAAAATTTGTCGTTTGGGAAACGGTTAAGTCACTTTTCATGACAGATGTACTTGGTTGTACTAAATAGGGTAAACTTACTGTACTACTGAAGTAAATGCATACACTATCACATTTTCCTGTACAACTAATATAGTTTTGAGAGACATGGACAGTCAGTTTCATGACTGAACATGATAAGAAAGAGAAAGTATAATTATACTAATTTTTATATACTAATTTTTCGGGAAATTATAATTATATGATTTTAGCGCTAAAAACTTTTTGTAATTCTGCATTTTCTGTTTAACCTGTTATCATATATACTAATTTTTCTGATTAACCTCTTTCCGTACATACTGATTTTCAGTCTACCACAAGGCAGTTCAAATGACATGTTTTAACTCTTTACCAAATAGCATAATTTGAGACTAGTCCACACAGAAAGCATTTGCAGAGGATAAAATAAATGTGACTCAAAACTGAAATTTGTTTTGGAAAGGGTAGAAAACATTGTGGGAAAAGGAGAAAATGCTGGCTACAAGCATTTTCTCCTTTTCCCACAATGTTTTCAAAAGGCTTCTTTCTAGGGTTGTTAAAAGTCGGGATTGTGTGGTAAAGAGTAAAAACATAAGGGATCTACATCCTCCATATGTTCTGAGATATTCTGGTAAGACAGCCTAGAAATTGCTGTATTTTCAAATAGCATTGAAATGGCTGTAAGTTTTTTGGCTCAAAAGATTTGTGTCATTTTTTCTGTGTTCTTATGGCCAATTAGTCAGCCGTACAGAGGTTGCCTTACAGAGGGACCAGTCATTCTGTCTGGCTTAGAAATGTCAGTGTTTGACGAGTAAGGAAAGAAAGAATAACATGGTACTAATTTCAACTTGTGTCATCATCCAAAGGTTCATGTAGATTGAAATTAAATGATCCATGCTCTGGCAAAAGCAGGGACAAGTCTACCTCATGATTCAATTGGTTGTTGGACAAATTACATTTTATGGATCCATAATAATCTTACATGATGAATTGCCTGGTATAATGCGTCACTAAGATGCACTAAACCCCCTTTCACCACAGCATGGTTACTCTTTACCAAATGGCAAAATCTTAGACTTGTCCAATTTGAAAGTAATTGCAGACGACAAAATTAATGTAACTCAACAGTTGAAAATTGTTTTGGGATGAGTAGAAAACATTGTGGGAAAAGGAGAAAATGCTGGTTACCAGCATTTTCTTCTTTTCCCACAATGTTTTCAAAAGCCCTTTTGATCAGGGTCATTAATAGTCGGGATTGTGTGGTAAAGGTTTAAATGGTTTAGCCAATCAGAAATGTGTTACTTTCTTATTTAGAATTAGAATTCCATTTTGACTGGATAGTGAATATGGCACCAGATATGTAGAGCATACAGTGTAATTTAGAGTTCCAGATAGGTAGGATATGAATAATATATACTAAATTTATCATTCTTGAAGAAAACCGGTGATCTGAAGACCAATTTTGTGAGTATCAATAACGTAAGTTGTTGCTGAGAGTGTTTCTTTTTTAAGATACTTTACTTTTTGACCAAATGACAAAGTTTAAGCTTGGTCAGAATTGAAAGAGATAGCAGACACAAAGTAAATATGGCTCAAATGGTGGGAACTACCTTTGAAGGGTGCTGGTTACTTTTTGACCAAATGACAAAGTTTAAGCTTGGTCAGAATTGAAAGAGATAGCAGACACAAAGTAAATATGGCTCAAATGGTGGGAACTATCTTTGAAAGGTACTGGTTACCAGCATTTTCCCTTTGTCCCACAATGTTTTCAAAAGCCTTCTTCATTAGGGTTGTTGAAACATGAAATTATTCAGTAAAGGGTTAATTCTCCATCTGTCATCAACCCTTTAGCTGCTAAGCACAACTCAAGGACCTTTTGCGGACAGTGTAGATCAAGATCAGAGTGCACTGAAGATTCAGCCTGATCTACACTGTCTGATAAGGAGTTATTTTTTATCCCAAATTATTTTGAAATGGCAAAATTTAGATTTTTACTATAGGCCTGAAATTTGCATTTCACTTATTCTATAATTTGTCAGGTTAACCCTTTACCAAATGACAAAATTTTACACTAGCCCAAATTGAAAGCATTTGCAGACGACAAAATAAATGTTAACTGAAAATTTAAAAGTTGTTATGGGAAGATTAGAAAACATTGTGGGAAAAGGAGAAAATGCTGGTTACCAGCATTTTCTCCTTTTCCCACAATGTTTTCAAAAGGCTTCTTTCACAGGATCGTTAAAAGTCGGGATTGTGTGGTTAAGGGTTAACTATTTATGCTTTTAGCTCCACTGGCCAAAGGCCACTAAACTTGCATCATGGCACTGTGTCTGTTGTGTGTTTCAGGGGGCATTTGTTTATCCCTTTTCAAAGATCTTATCTGAAACCAATGTACAAATTAAGACTAAAAGTCACAAAAATGATTCTGCTGTGTTCTTCATCAGAATCGTAGAATTTGATTATCTGTAGAACTCTTGTTGCCATGGCAACAAATTGAAAAATATTGCAATGTTCAAAAATCCCCTTTTCCAGAACCAGTGATCAGATTACTCTGCAGTTGGCATGACTGATCCTTCCATGTATCTCATCTGATTTCTTACAATTTTGATTTGTTAAAAAAAGGGATGGCTGCATTCAGCTGTGTTATTTCTCTTATACATATTATAACAAGCTGTAAGTTTACAAGAGAGCCTACTATGGTTAAATGAAAATACATGTATGGTAAATTGTGCTCATGACATGTTTGAATTATTTATTTATATCCCGTGATTATTATTTCTCCACTACAATATTGGCAGGTACTGTTGTTTGCTTTTATGTTGTTATTTTGGTAGGAAATGTTCAGTTTAAAGTCATTTTTATGATTTAGGTCATACATAGACGTATGTTTTAGATGTTAAACATAAACCATGAATTGTGTGAGAATTAGCTTACTTTCAGTATGAAAAAATTGAAGATACATCCTTACGGTCAGAGAGAAAAAACGCTGTTAAAACTTGAAAGTGTAGAATGGTTGAGAAATTGACCGGCTGTGTAAACATAGATAAATTACCAATGTAGGAGTATATGGGGTAAGGGGTAGTGAAACTCAATGGATTTGTCCTCATTTAAAACCGGAAACGACAACAGTGATTTCTTTTAAGGCTGCCCAAAAAATGAAATTCATTTTCTATCTGTTTTTACCTGTGCAACCTTGCAGCCGGCATGGGCGACATTTGGCATGAAGCTACAAGAATGATTATAGTTTCATAAAATAAGATGAAATGGGTTAAAAACAGGCTGAAAACGAATATAGATGTATCTTCAATGCACTATAGACTTCTAACAGATTAACTTTCATTTCAATTTATGGCTCACTCACGTATATGACAGTAGAGCAATACAAGTCCATCATGGCCACCTTGTTTGTTTTATTTTGTCATTTACTTTTAGGGTTTGTTATTAATGTTAAATGTTTGAAATAAATCTTTATGAGAATTTTGGGTTTTCTGTTCATTGCTAATTCATGTATACGTAGCCCCAAAAATAAGGGAATACTGTTACTTATTTCTTCTGACATGATTTGACAGGGTAACTTTACATCTCAATATTTCATTAGATTCCAAGAGTAACGAAACACCGAATTATCTCCAGTATGCCCGCCAGGTGTCGTGCAGGTGTTACTGCACATAGGGGTCACACCCGATATTGACCTGGATTCTATAACAGTATATGTTTTAGGTAAAATAAAGAATTACCTCAAGATGAAATACAAGGGTTTTCTTATTTTTGATTATACGTATACCTATTTATAAACAATCATTTTCAGTGGCGACTCCAAAAATCCTGGGCAACTTGCTTGCCTTGTGTGACCGAAGTGGTTGAAAAAGGAAAAGTTTTTCATTTTTATATGTCGAAAAGATTTGAACGAGCACGGCTTATTGTTCTTTGAGTCGTTTTTTAATGCCAAGCGGATCACGTCATTTTACGATGGCCAGTTCATGTATATACACTGTATCAATGTAAAAATGGAATAAAAAGTCAACCTGTGAAATGGGAAAGAAAGGCAGAAAGTTTCTTCATTTTTTCAACATGTTCAAAGTAATGTACATGAACTATGACTGTGTATCAGTACATCACAAAAACGCCACAAATGGATTTTGTCAGCACTGAAGGGTAACAATTCTGTCAAACTTATCCTCGTATTTATGTGTTATGTCCCTTCATTATAGTTTAGACCTCACGAAACATGAGATTTCGGGATGAATGTAGAATGATGCAGACAACGTAGGATAAATTTTGCGGACAAGTTTGGATCATGATCACTCTGTGAAAACTGTCGTCTGATTTATTTCCTTCTCTCCCCCACAACTCTTAAAGGGGAGGGGAATGAAATTAAAAAAGTAAGGGTTGTTCACATTTTTCAGAGGAGAAAGAGCTCATTTTGCTAATTTTTCTCTGTGAATGATTTGTCAGCCTCAGATTTGGTGATAAATAAGGTACTTTTGAGGTAAGCAAAAAGTGCAATGTCAAAAAAAAAAACAAAAAAAACATCGTGATGCATAGAAATAGAAATGTCCATTTCATTTATCTAGCCTTCTAACTCTTTACCAAACGACAAAATTTAGGTATTGTCCAAATTGGAAGAATTTGCAGACAACAAAATTAATGCGACTTAAAACTTAAAATTTCCTTTGGGCAAGGTAGAAAATATTGTGAGAAAAGGAGAAAATGCTGGTTACCAGCATTTTCTCCTTTTCCCACAATGTTTTCAAAAGGCTTCTTTCTCAGGGTCGTTAAAAGTCGGGATTTGTGTGGTAAAGAGTTAAGCGTTAAATTTTACAGATGAATAGGAAGTTTGTCTTTATCGTTTCTGACCTTGCCTTCATCTTTAGCTCCTATTTACAACCAGAGAGAAATATTATCTCCTCTTGTCTCAGGTGACTTATATTTTACATTAGAATTTGTTTTTTGAACCAAAAGAGATCTTTTCCAGTGTTTCGTGCTCAACTCTGCTCAACATAAAATTTCATTTCTTTTTTCAATGTACTGTAACTCTCTTCGATATCATTCGATGTTCAAAATTCTCTCCTTTCTCCAATTAAATTCGAGTCTTAATTTCAATTGGTGCAACAATAGTATTTTAAGTTTGAGCAAGAACACAGCTGAAGATTAACCCAAGTTTTATAAATGCGAACTCTAGCTCCGTGTACTTACAATACTTGAATTTATCACGGTTGTAAGATGCATTTAGGGCTCGAACCCGTCAGACAGAGCAAGTTTTAACAGTTGCCTGGTGAGAGTATGCACTCATCTTCTATGGTATATCACTTATCTTAACACTATAGCCTCGATCTAAAAGACCCAAAATTTGAATATATGAATGTATTAGGTGATGTAACAAAAATACGAGTGTCACTTAAATTCTTGCATTATTTAAATATTTGACGGCAGACGATCTCTATCTGTCTGCACCTTTTCAATGCACTGATCACTTAATGATGTCATTAACTTACGGATGTCTGCACTATAAAAGAAGTGAGCCATGCTCTGGGAAATGGGGGCTTAATGCATCTTCGTGATGCACGATACCAATCAAGCCATCACATAGTTATGGATCCATAATAGCCACTTTTTTAACAACCAACTTAGTCATGAGGTTGACTGGCCCTTGGACATACAGAAAATTGACTAATGGCGAAAAGTTTCGGCCCAGGTCAGCCTGCGCGGACTGCGCAGGCTGACCTGGGTCGATACTTTTCGCAGATGCATTAAGGCCCCTTTTCACAGAGCATGGCTCAAATGTTCTTTAACGTATTATGTTTTGTATAATGTTTAAAACCATTCCCAATTTTAAAACGGCATGGCCCGTATTTACTATCCTTTCTAAATTGCATTCTTGGTCTAATTTTTTATTTAGAAAGTAACACAATTTCTGATTGGCTGAACCATTTGAGGAATGCTATTTGTAAAAGGGACTTAATGCATCTGCGAAAAATTATCAACCCAGTAAGTCTTCGCAGTCCGTTCAGGCTGACCTGGGTCGAAACTTTTTGACGTTAGTCAATTTTTTGCATGTCCAAGGCCGCTTCTTCCTCAGGATTCAGCCGGTTGTTGGACAAAATCGATTTTATAGATACATCTTTATGTGATGTCTTGCTTCGTAGGATGCATCACGAAGATGCGTTAAACCCTAATTTGCCAGAGCACGACTCATTTAGTCTAGCCAATCAGAAATAACGTTACTTTCAAATTTAGAAAAGTCTCGAGAATTTGTCAAAATGTTTTTTAAGAATAGTTTTTGAATAGGGGTCCCAGATCCATATTCACCAACCATTCTTGATTTGTTCTAGGTATAATACAATTTTGGAAGTGATAATGCTCATAGGTTTTTAACCGACGCATGCTTTGATCTGTGTTGTACAGGAATACGTCTTGGAATAGTTGTCCCCCACGGAGAACTGCCCCCCCTGGAAATCTGCCCCCCCCCCCCCAGGAAAACTGCCCTTGGAAAATTTTTTAACATTGTGATGCTGATGCTGATGTTATTGATTTTTATTTTAATGTTTTTCATTTTCATTGATTGCATTTATTCCACATGAATGCACATTTCTCGAGACATTAAGATTCCCTTTAAAAGGTTCAACCCTGTTTAGGAGAAGTGATTCGTTTGAAAGGTTTAATCTTATTAAAGCTAATTGGTTACTTTTAAGTATTTACTGTAAAGAATTTTGCGCTTTAAAATGTACTTTGAACTTTTTGAACTTTTTAACTTTGAACATTTAAAAATGCAAAGTAAATACAATGTTTAATAAAGACGATAGTACTAAGAAAAATGTGTACAAAAAAAAAAGCGCTGAATTAGAAATGAATAAAAAAAAAAAGTTAAAAAAAGTGCACCTTGAAAAGTGCTTATATTTCTTTGTGTATGTATGTTCAGTTTTGTTTAATGTTTCTATTACAGTATCAGAACGAAAACAATAAAATAATATAATTAAAAAAAAAGAAAACTGGATAAATTAGAAATTTCTATCTTTTTGATAGAACTTGTCATCACCGCCTGATGAGGCTTGTAGATAAAACAAAAACTACACATAAAAGTGTGGGCGGGGCAGTTTTCCGGGGGGGCAGTTTTCCTAAGGAGGGGGCAGATTTCCTGGGAACACTTTTCAGGGGGCACTTTTCCGGAGGGGGGGGGGGAGCAGTTTTCCTAAAGCCATAATTTTCAAACCTTTTTCTGTGTTAATACGAGACAAAATAGCTTTTATTGAACGGCATAAATCGAAATCAGACAACACTAAACATACGTTCTGGGTCCGTATTCACCAACCGTTCTTAAGAACGTTCTCAGCCTTATTCTCCAGAATTTTCTGGCCAAGATTCGGTTTAGCCAATTAGAAGTTGTCTTACCTTCAAATTTAGCAAATCTTGAAGAATAAGACTAAGAATGTTCCCAAGAATGGATGGTGAATACTGATCTTTGATCTACACCGTCAGTTTTTCGTTTCCAAGGAAAGAAAAAAGTCTCATTATTGGAAGGGCATTTGTAAGTTTAGATGTCAAAGATAACCAGCATTTTATTTTGCGCTACTGATTTCCCAACCTTCCATTCATTTAAAACCAAATATAAGTTGAGCATCGTAATTCAGTAAGATGCTTGTAACCTTTTACCACACAATCCCAGTCTTTTAGAACATCGCGGGAAAAGAAAATGTAGAAAATGCCGGTTACCAGCATTTTTTCCTTTTCCCACAATGTTTTCTACCCTTTCAAAGACAGATTCCATTACTGAGCCACATTTAAATTGCCGTCTGCAAAGGCTTTCAAATTGGAATAGTCTAAACGTTTGTCGTTTGGTTAAAAGTTAAAGTGGTCTGCTGAAACTTGCAGTGGCCAAGCCTGGTGCCTTAATCGGTAAGGTATGCGACTTGAAACTCATTGGTCGTTTTTTTTTTTAATTTCCATCTCAGCCTTTATTATTTTTTTCTCGAAGATTGGTGATAGACACCAAGACGGTATTGTTTTGACGATGTTTATGTGGGATAGCAGCCATTGGCTTGGAAAGAATGCGAAGAACTAGTAAAAATCTCAAGGAAAACGGCGTGGTTGCGGGCAGTATGGCCGCCGCGGTACAGCTGAATTAATGTAGAAAACGTGGTTAACCCTTTACCACACAATCCCAACTTCGAACGACCCTGGAGAAGAAATAGTTCTGTCACAACCAACATTTTCTCCTTTTCCTACAATATATTTTATCCTTCCTAACATAAATTTTCAGTTTTATGTTGTCTGCAAATGCCTTCAGTTTGGACCGTTCTACAATTTTGTCATTTTGGTAACGAGTTAAATAGTTCTGTCACATGAATGAAATTACTAAACAGTGACACAAGTTTCGCTATGTTTGAATAAACCTCCTTAGTGTTTGTTAATGTCAACCATCAAGAAATAACTTAGATACCTCTACATCTTTGATATTACGCACGGGATGTTAATCCGGGAAACTACAAAATCATTTTACACATTACCTCCTGAAGACAAGTGTTAGCGTACTGTACCAGACCGGCTTTTTGTCGAGGGAAAAAGACGAAAGAAAAACTGCACGCAAAATCAATGAACTTTTTACTGTATTATATTAATGTTTCTTCAATATTTTTTTCAAATAGAATTTCTCACAAAACAGGGTAGATCTTAGTGACAGGTGAGTTAAGGAAAACGCAAACACAGGCTACCAGTATATAATCTTTTTGATCCCAATTATGACCCGAACTGAAAATCCTGGATCCGCACCTGATCTAAGTTCAGACTGCACACTCTCGGTTCGAAATGTACCAGGCTAGGGCTCTAAAGTGTCTTGCTCTAGAGCGCTTCAAGCACGAGAACCAAGCGCCCCGAGTGAGGATCAAACCCAGGGCCTGGAGCGACCGGATAACGAAACCTTTCCTTGTACCACTAAGCTGCACTAGACCTGCATACAGTCAGAAAGTCGATCTTTATGAATATGGAAGTAATATGGAGTGCAACACACGAAAAGGGGCCTTCGGATATATGCGTAAAAGTGCGTCTCCCAGATGAGCCTGTGCAGACTAATCCCAGACGGCACTTCCCGTTTTTGTGCGATTTTCTGTTTCACGAAAGTCTACTGTATGAAAAAATCTTATGTAGTCGTAAAGTGCCGTCTCGGATTAGCCTGCGCGGACTGCGCAGGCTAATCAGGAACGACACTTTACGCAAATGTCCGAAGGTCTCATTTCGCATGCTGGGGGCCATATATGAGTGGACTGATATTTTCCCCATAAGATTAATGTTTAATGATGTATTGTAGTTGTTAAAAGGGCCTTTGCATTTTTTTGCTGTGAATTTTATTTTTTTTGTTAAACACTGATAAATACTACAAAATACATGTATACATTTTTCCTGCAAACGTAGCAAAAGCAGGATGGGCTAAATGATGCAAATTATTAGTTCAAATAGCCTAACGGGTTGGTCTCTGCAATCGGTAACTCCTGTTTTTATGAGATTAGATTTAAAAAAAAATCTGAATAGCTCCCGCGAATGTTGTTATTTTATTTACCTACTCATTTAAACCAGAACTGTAGAATTACAACTTTCAAAGACCCCTCTCCCGTGTGCGACATCTCTCGAAAACATTGTGTGAAGGGTAGCACTTGCCTTGCTCTCATTCCTGCAATGCATTCCATACATTTGAGCCATGTTCTGGCACAAGGGGGCTTAATGCATCTCCGTGATGCATGATACTAAGCAAGTCATCACATAATGATGGATCCATAAAAAGCATTTTGTCAAACAACCGATTGTATCATGAGGTAGACTGGTCCTTTGACATACAGAAAATTGATCAATAGCGAAAAGTTTCGGCCCAGGTCAGCCTGCGCAGGCTGACATGGGTCGAAACTTTTCGCAGATGCATTAAGTCCCCTTTTCAAAGAGCATGGCTCATGTATAAAATGGTGTTTTTTTTTTCAAATTCCTTTTAAACTGTCCATGCTAAAGGTCAGAAGATAAAGTTACCTTAGTTGATTAAAAAAAGTGAAAACTCGAAGACAGGTTAAAAAAATTCACACACGATAAGAAGTTCTTTCTATTTACCGTAAATCACTAATGATAGCATATCAGTGCATTCATGATCAAATCGGAGATGATTTTTTTTTTTTCTCAAAGTAACCTGACATTTAACAAGGAATATCTTGTCTATAAAAATTTTATACACTCGAAAAATTTACTCTCAATTACGCAAAGTGAGACATGCATTTATGTAAAAGTTTGTTAAATTTTAAAATGCAAATGAAAGCAGTCCTTTGTCGTTCCCCACGTAAAGCAAAGTGTTTATTTTACCGTTTAACCCTTTACCAAACAATCTCATGTTTTAATAACCTATACGAAAGAAGCTTTTGAAAACGTTGTTAGATAAGGAGAAAATGCTGGTAATCAGTATTTTCTCCTTTTCCCACAATGTTTTCTACCCTTTCAGAGAAAACGCCATCACTTAAGCCATTTTTGACTTTCGTCTGTAACTGTTTTCAAATCGGACAAGTTTAAGATTTTGTCGTCAAGTAAAGGGTTAAGGCAGTTATTTAAGACAGCGTTGTGCAAGTGGGGTTCAGTCGGCCAGTAAACTACACTTCGCACGCGACTCTAGCCCCCCAATATGGACTGAGGTTTATATCTGGGATTGAAATTGTCACCATCTATTCAAAATTTATCGAACTTCAAGTGGTTTATAATATCCCAGGGAGTTAAACGGATGGCTTAGGTACATGATAGTTTGTAAATTAAATTTCGGAATAAAGCAATATAGAACATTATTTGTTTTCTGTCACGAAAAAGCGGTAGAGTTATTTAGTGTTCATTGACTCGCTAACTGTAAACGGTAACTTAATTTTCATACGTAATTGAGCGGGGAAAATGAAAATATGAGTTTTTGTTTAAAACATATGTGAAACGCAATTCGAGGGACGGTTGAAAAGGAGCGGAAAAATAAGAAGGACGACAGAGGGGAAAAAAGATACGAAAATGGCTTTCGAACATCTGATTAAACTTTCTATAGTTTTAGTATTAATTAACGTAACAGTGCAAAGACAACATAACGTAGAAAGGTACAGTAAGGATGAGATAAAGGAAATAGTGAAAATGCACAACGAGTTACGGAGGTCTATCCACAATGCAGCGAACATGCGCGAACTGGTAAGCCCTGTACACTTATCTCTTAACCCATAAAGAATTAACCCTAAGGCTGCTAAGCGCGACACAAGGACCTTTTGCGGACAGTGTAGATCAAGATCAGACTGCACAGAACGTGCAGTCTGATCTTGGATCTACACTGTCCGATAAGGAGATATTTTTCTCCAAACATAAGTTTCAGTAGGAACAACAGGGTTTTTACAATCGGCTTGAAAGTTTCATTTCACTTATTTAGCAGGTTAAGGGTTAAAATTAGACTTTTTCAAAATAAAAAAAAAAAAAATCTGCTAATGACAAATTAGAAACTGGTACAAGTGAACCCGAGTTCTCTGATAGTGTAAGAAAACATTGTGGAAAGAGGAGAAAATGCTGGTTAACAGCATTTTTTCCTTTTCTCACAGAGTTTTCAAGTGTTATCGTCCTCTGGGTCGTTAAAACGTGGATTTGTTTGGTAAAAGATTAATATGGCAAGCACACCTGTCTATCGTTTGGACAGTATATATGACGATTAGACGATACAGAACGTGCAAACTGATCCTAGATCCAGTCCATCCGACGTGTTGACAGTAAAAATGTAAAATAAATTAGAGAATGTACTGTATATGCAACTAAAGGGAACAAGCCTTAACATTTAACATACATGTCCTATGCCAAACACAAACTTTAAACCCTTTAACTAAACAATCAGGCTTTTCAACGCTTCCCGGGAAGAAGGCTTTTGTACATATTTTTTGAAAAAGAGAAAATACTGGTAACAAACACTAATACCTTTTCCCACTATATTTTCTTCCCTTCAAAAGACGTATTTCAGTTTTTGAGCCGCGTTTACTTTGTCGTCTGCAAATGCTTTGGATTTGGACAAGTAAAATAATTTGTCGTTTGGTAGAGAGTAGAACAATCTGTTGAATTTCGAAGAATACCTATTACGATCAGACCGCAAAAAGGATTAAAAAGTCAGAAAATTGGATGACATAAACGATATAATTCTATTTTCCTAGATCGTTTGATAAGTCGAATTAGAGCAGAACCTGTGAACTTGTTTGTACTATCCATGTATAGCTAGGGTCGAAAAACCACCGAACATTTAGCCCATCTGGGGTGAGAAGGATATTAGCATATTATTCTAGAGTAATTCGTCTTTATATAAATGTTAATTGTTACAGTTATCATTTTAACTTTCTACATCTTGCTGCAGACGATTTTTTTCTCCCAAGGAGCATGTGACTTTTGCAATAATTGTGGCAAAAGGAAAAGTTGCTAGTAGGCCTACTGAACAACCTCTCCTTTTGCCACAATGTTTTTCCAAGTACATATGAGCCATGCCCCGTGAAAAGGGGGCTTAAAGCATCTGCAACAAGAAAAGTATTGACCCATGTCAGCCTGCGCAGTCCGCACAGGCTGACACGGGTCGAAACTTTTTGCGTTATGTAAATGTTCCGCATGCCCAAGGACCATTCTACCTCTGGATTAACCCTGATGTAAGACAAAATGACTTGCTTGATATATGCACCCCGGAGATGTATTAACCCCTTACCAAACGACAAAATTCTATACGCTCCAAAGTGAAAGCATTTGCAGACGACAAAATAAACATGACTCAAAAATTGAAATTTGTTTTGGGATGGGTAGAAAACATTGTGGGAAAAGGAGAAAATGCTGGTTACCAGCATTTTCTCCTTTTCCCACAGCGTTTTCAAAAGGTTTCTTCCTCAGGGTCGTTATAAGTCGGGATTGTGTGGTAAAGGGTTAAGCCTCTTTTTGCCAGAGCTTGGCTCCTGTATAATTAAAGTTGAATGCAAATTTGTTTCGGGAGATAACTGGTTAAATGGAAAACAGCGCGCAGCTCTTCTGAGTCCGTATTTACCAACCATTCTGAAGAACGTTCTTAGTCTTATTCTCCAGAATTTTTTAAAATTTGAAAGTAACACAACTTTTGATTTGCTAAACCTATATCGTTTAGCCAGTAAGAAGTTATGTTACTTTTAAATTTAGAAAATCTTGGACCATAAGACAGAAAACGTTCTTAAGAGTGGTTGGTAAATACGGACTTTGATTTCCGCAAAATAAAAAGTAAAGCAGAATTGCTGAGCTACACCTTTTTTCACAAGATAAATCCGTATACTCGCCAGTGACTTTGATGAATTTACTTACATGTACTCGTGTTTGATTTATGACTAGGTTTAGAAACCAGTTTACTTATTTCAATCCTTAAACTGCTTAATAAATCAAATGGAACATTTGCAGCCGAGTAAAACCCCTATTGTTGTCATTCCAGGGTTCCTTTGGTCAGGAAATAAATGGACCATGTTCTGTGAAAAAGGGTGTTAACACTTAAACTGCTGAATAAATCAAACGCAAATTTCTACTCAATACTAAAAGCCCAAACATTGCAGTTCCAAAGTTGATTTCACCGGAAAGAAAATACCGTATCGGACAGAGTAGATCAAAGATCAGACTGCACGTTCTGTGCAGTCTGATCTTGATCTACACTGTCCACAAAAGGTCAGTGGGTCGCGATTGTCAGCTTAAGGGTTAAATGCATCTGCAAAAAGTATCGACAGTCCGCGCAGGCGGTCTTGGGTCGAAACTTTTTGTCAAATTTTCTGCATGTTGAAGAATAATTCCTCCTCACGATTCAGTCAGCTGTTAGACAAAATGAATTTTATGAGTTGAGAATTATGCAACGACTTGGTTGGTATAATGTATGGTGGAAATGCACTGAACCCCCTTTTACCAGAACGCCGCTCAAATATCATCGCATCGGACAGTGTAGATCCAAGATCAGACTGTACATTACGTGTGCAGTCTAATCTTTATCCACGGTGTTCGCCAAAGCGCACTAAGTCGGACTTGTTAGCCTTAAGATGAAAATATAGCGAGTACGAAATTTCGACGAAAAATGAAATTGAATAAATTATACAAATGGATTTTCTCTTGTAAAATTATCACATCTCCGTATCAGCAAACACTTTAATTTCTTTTAATACTAAGAGTGCCTACAACAACTTCAGCTGCTTTGAAGGCCGTACAGATCAAAATAGACGTTTGAAACGTTCAGTCTGATCTCTGATGTTGACCGTCTGCTTTGTTTGGACATTCTGGTGAAAATAAAGTCTTTAGTTACTAATATGTGAATCTGTTTACTTGACTTCAAATGTTCACTTTTTGACCCTTTATCAAACAATCCCGACTTTTAACGACTCTAAGAAAGAAGCCTTTTTAAAAAATTGTGGGAAAAGGAGAAAATGCTGGTAACCAGCATTTTCTCCTTTTCCCGCAATATTTCCTACCCGTTTACAGACAAATTTCTTAATTTGCGCAGCATTTAATTTGTCGTCTGCAAATGCTTTCAGTTTGGACCAGTCTAAAATTTTATCGTTTGGTAAACAGTTAAGTAGTTCAAAGCAAAGGGTTGATTGTATACCGACTGACAAAAAACGTATCTCATATGTTGAAAGCATTTGCAATTGGCAAAAAATAAATGTGCTTCAAAAATAATAAATGGTATTTTGAGAGAATAGAAAACATTGTGGAAAAAAAGGAGAAAATGCAGGCTACAAGCATTTTGTCGAATTACCCACAGTGTTTTCGAAAGCTTTCTTTCTCAGGGCCGTAAAAAAAAATGGGAGTGTTTGGTAAAGGGATTTCTATTTACGAGCCGACAGAATTTAACCCTTAAGCTGCTAAGCGCGACTCACTGACCTTTTGCGGACAGTGTAGATCAAGATCAGACTGCACAGAACGTGCAGTCTGATCTTAGATCTACATTGTCCGATAAGGAGATATCTTTTCCCCAAACGTACCTTTGAAATAGCCAAATTTGGGTTTTTACTGTCGGCCTGAAAGTTTCATTTCACTTATTCAGCAGGATAAGGGTTAAGACTTGTCCAGACTCAAAGCATGTTTTTTTTTTTAATGACAAGAGTGGCTCAGGTGATATGATTTATCTCTAATCCAGCTGAAAACATTGTGGGAAGCGAAGAAACTGCTTAATACCAGTATTTTCTCTTTCCCCCAAAGCGTTTCAAAAGCCTTATTCATTAGGGTCATAAAAACGCGGGATTGTTTAGGTAAAGAGTAAAGACGATCTGCAGTCAGCGTAACGACCTTAGATGTTATTTTACCATACCTTTTTTACTCTATCAGCGCCAAATATATAGACTTGACTTCTTTCGACGGCTCAAAATACAATCCACTGAAACTGGGTGGAAAGGTTTTGCTACTGGTCAATGGTTTTGCTTGTCGAAGGACCAGTGTACCGAATGATTCAGTCGGTTGTTAGACAAAATGGATTTTACGGAGCTATAACTATGCGATGACTTGCTTGGTATCACGCATAACGGGGATGCAATAGATACCCTTTTGCCAGAGCTTGACTCCAGATATTGTGCCATATAACTTCTGGGTATTATCAGAACACTCTTATTCTCTGACGAGGACAGTAGGCTGCCATGGGTCACTGCCTTTAAAAGAGTGTGTGTGTGTGTGTGTGTGTGTGTGTGTGTGTGTGTGTGTGGAGGGGGGGGGGGTTTATCGGAGTACATAGAGTAGAAGAAAATGAAAAAGACCAAATAATTAGTGGCAAAAATAGTCTTTGACACATATCCAAGAAAATTACTTAGTGGGGCGGTTGAAAATTTGGGGGGGGGGGGGGAAATCTTGAGTTAGAATGGTCCTTTGCCATGTAGAAGACACCAATAGCAAAATGATTCGACCCATGTCAGTCTGTGCGGAATGTAAAGGCTGACATGAATCGATACATTTTACAGATGCATGAAGCCTCCTTTTTAAAAGAGTTTGGCTCGTTTATTCTTAATTGCAAGCCCTAGATAAGCAACTGATTAAGTCTAGGCCCCGGTCTGTTCTTCCCTCTGGTTTTCAAATTACATGTATACCTGCCGTTCCAATCCACAGCCAAATATAGGTTTGGTTTTCCCTCCCAGTGTCGCATTGTAATGACTGTGGTTTCCCTTAAGTTTACCATTATCTTCCACCAGGTGGCATTTTTCAAATACAAACCTATTTGGATTTGTCATTCTGGGTACAAAATCGGACTACATTTCGAGATGGCAATCGATGCAGCAAATTTCAGAATAAAATGAACATTTACTCAATAAAATGCTACCTGGTACGATTCATCTAGCTATGGGTAACTAGCATTTAACAAATGCACCTTTCATTTATTAACACAGTCCCTATAAGTATGAAAAATATCAGTGGTATATGCCCAGCATGGTGGAGGTCATTATTTTGTTGTCAAAGTCTGTTGCACAAATTCCGGTTTTACCCATGTCTATAATTAGAAACTGAATACAAAGATTTTCACTAGGCAATTGTATTTTTTAAAAAGAAATGTTCCCATTTAAAATTTTCATATTGTTAAGAAATTTTCAAGCGAAAATAGACTTGATTTTTCCACTGACGTATTTATAGCCATTTTCCGCTTGCTACTTTTTAGTGAGAAAGTTTTAGTTTACGCACCACGTATATATATATATCTATCCTGTACACTATAGTGATGTGTCATAGCAGACAAGTCAATCTTCGAAAAGTATGACATGCGTAGGTCTACGCAAAAAGTACAGCCTTTTAGGAAGTCACATTGTTGGAGTATTTCATTTACCAATCGATGTTAAACAAATTTAACATTAATCCTTTACCAAACGATAAAATATTAGACTAGTCCAACTTGAAAGCATTAGCAGTCGACAAAATAAATTTGACTGAAAAATTGAAATTTGTTTTGTGAAGGGTAGAAAACATTGTGAAGGAAAAGGAGAAAATGGCGGTTACCAGCATTTTCTCCTTTCCTCACAATGTTTTCAAAAGGCCTCTTTCTCAGGGTCGTTAAAAGTCGGGATTGTGTGGGAAAGGGTTAAATGAAAATGGCTTTCAATGGATGTTTGCTTCCTTGCGCTTGCAGAGATGTCGATATTCATTGTTTGAGGTTTACATTGCCTATCACCTTTCGAATTTCCTTTTGAGTCAGCCCCTATAGAGCATGTTTCAAACGATACGACCATAATCTACTTAGTTGAAATTGTGAGAGGAGCCTATTTGCAATGTATGGTGCTTTTTGGGTTGCTTTTTTGTGCAAAATGAGTGATTTAATAAAGACAAAAGCAAAACACATAAACTGATCCATTGATCTACATGTGCGTGTGTGTTTATTTAAGCAATATTAGGTAAAAATCGCTTCAGGTATTGTATAACAAACCTGGCATTTTTTTGTCGTTAACGCTATGAAACGCCGAGTAAAACCAAACTGTCTTTTTTCAGTCTAGAAATAAGACCCAAATAGTTGCAATTTCAAGGTTGCTTTTGTCTGAGTATCTCAGCAAAGCGGACAGTGTAGATCAAAGATCAGACTGCACGATTTGTGCAGCCTGATCTTGATCTACATTGGCCGCAAAGGAAACTGTATTTGTGAAAGGCGTTTTAAGGGTAAAAACTTTCAAGTGCTAGACAACTTTCTCATTGACAACTGATTGTCAACAATTGCACAGTTAGTCTAGATCTGTGTAATGTATAGCGTTCCCAAGTTTGAAGCGTCTTTCCCTGTGACAACTAAGGCTGCCTGAGCAGCTATTACAAATCAAGATCAGACTGGTCTTTGATATATAATGTCCACTTTTCTTGGATATTATCGAGAAAAGTGACTTTGAAATGTATTTCTTTGGGTCATAATTCTTAACGGTAAATATTGAGCGTTCTAAGGGTGGACGTTTAACTAAACAGAGTTTTCTGACGGGCATTCCTACAGTTAACCTTTAGGCTGCTAAGAGCAAACCAAGGACCTTGTGCGGAGAGCATAGACAAGATCAGACTGCACAGAACGTGCAGTCTGATCTTGGATCTATACTGTCTGATAAGGATATATTCTTTTCCTCCCTCCCCCAACATCTTTGAAATAGTTAAATTTTGGTTTTTACTATCGGCTTAAGTTTTATTTCACTTATTAAGCAGAACGTCCAATTAGAAAGATACTTCCCCAGGAGGATGTGTGTGTATGTTGGGGGAGGGGGATTTACAGGGACAGAGCCTTCTGCGGAAGGAAATTCGATCGATTATGTCTTGTCACCATTTTTTGTCCCGCGCTCTCCGTCTGTCTTTGTAAATATCCCTCTTCAGAAAATATATGTGAGCCATGCTCTGTGAAAAAAGGAGGTTTAATGCATTTGCAAAAAGTGTCGACGTAGGACCATATCATACCTCATGAATCAGCCGGTTGTTACACAACATTGATTCTGTAGATCCATAATTATAAGATGACTTACTTGGTACAATGCATCCCTAAGATGCATTAAATCCCTTTTCCCAAAGCATAGGCCATATTTTTAAAGGTACATCCACGCGGATAGACGTATATTCAGGTACTCCTGCTTTTAGACGAAATGAAAAAACCTATCAAAGCCAAGTTCTAGCATTTGAGCCACACTTGAATTGTCGTCTTTTAATCTCTTTTTTAAACAGTCTAAAATTTTGTCGTCTAGAAAAGTGTGAACCATCCAGACAGAGAAGATCTCTGCTAGAGAAACGGTTGACATCACATCAAACTATGATCATAAATAGATCTGTAACATGCACTTTAGCGACCAATTCTTGCTCAGAAACTGCTTTTCGTGAAAAAGAACGAGCCATGTTCTGGAAAAAAAGGGGCTTAAATGCATCTCCATGATGCATTATACGAGCGTACCAAACAAGTCGTCAGATCCATGAAAATCATTTTGTCAGACAACCGTCTGGTTCATGAGTTAGTTTGTCCTTCGACATGCAGAAAAATTACAAATAACATTATGTTTCAGTACCTGTCAGCCTGCACGCACTGCGCAGGCTAACATGACTCGATACTTTTCTTCAAATTAATAAAACCGCCTTTTCACAGTGCATAGCCCAAATACAAATTACACTTATGATCGTTAAATGGGGGCTTTTTTTTTCTAAACACATAACAGCATCATGGACAAAAGTGACTGGTCAAAACAGCATCATGCCGCCATTTTAAAGCCGACGTTCAAAGTTCATTGACCAATCAGATTCGTTTTATACATTCACCGCATTCTTAAAATTTCCATATCATAGTTGGAAGAAAAAAAAAAATCGACCCCATTTAGTCGCTTAACATTTATCTGTTAGTTTCATTCCATGTATTAGATCGAAGATAAACACGATGAAATTACCCCTTCCATCCCCGTTTAGACATGTGTGAAAGTACTGACAAATGATAGGAGGTCGTGTAGGGCAGGAAATACAGTTGGACACTTTGTCTCATGTTAGGTTGTAGGGGGCGAAGTTTGTCAAAGTCCAAGTGCCTGTGATTGCAAGTCATGCTTAGCAGTTTAAAAGTTAAGTAAATCTAGATCAGTGGATGTATTGAATACATGCCGAATGTTTTATAACCTGTCAAACGGAAACTCGTAAATCATTTACATGCGTTTCAAACTGTCAGTCTCTACAAGAACAAGGTCGTGGTAAAACTATAGATGGCAATACGATTAAGCTTGTGACTACACATGAACATACGAGTAAGCTTGTACCGGTAACTAAACATGGCAATACGAATAGGCTTGTAACTATACTTGAACATACGAGTTAATTTTTGTTACAGCGGATATGAGCTGAGCCCGGTAGCTCAGTCTTTAGCGGACAGAAGTAGAAACGAGGAAGTTGCTAGTTCGAAGTCCCAGTTTGGCCAATTTTTTTCCCGAGAACTGATGATAGTAATCACGTCAGGATTCAATACTGTCTAACCTCTGATTGTTTGTTTTGACGATGTGGAAAAGCAGCCAGTGCCTTGGAAAGAAAGTTTTGCGAAGTACTCGTAAAAAATCCTCCAGGACAGCATGGATAGGTACTCTACCCGCAGCGATATATAACGAATTCGAAGTCCTTTGCGCCAGAAAAATATTACCATAAATGACAATATTGATAAAAGATCAGAATGCACAGAATACGCAGTTTGATCCGATGCTACACTGTCCACAGTAGCGTACATACATCCTAAAAGAAAAGAACAACATATATCTGCCATGCTCTGGCAAAAGGGGGCTTAATGCAATGCATCTCCGTAATCAATCAAGCCATCACATAATTATGGATCCATGATAGCCACTTTTTTTATCAACCGACTGAATCATGAGGTAGATTTGTTCTTTGACATACAGAAAATTGACTTAAGCGAAAAGTTTCTGCCAGGTCAGCCTGCGCAGATTGCGCAGGCTGGCCTTGGTCGATACTTTTCGCAAATGCATTAAGCCTCCTTTTCATAGAGCACGACTCATATATATCTTTTTTGCGGACAATGCAGATCTAGATTGAACGGCAGATCTAAATGGTCGACATTTTGTGAAATACAGCCATCAACTTGTATTACACGAGTGGCGTTATCTTTTTTAAACTCGTATACTTTTAAAAGACCAAAACTTTCTTTCTTTTTTTCAACTGCACGAATAAGTGTACAATTTGTCATTTTTCTACAGGGGTTTTCTTTCAGTATAGAAAGTCTTTTTATATATTTTACTTATTTTTTGGGGGGGTTTAGTTCTTCTTACTATCTATCAGTCTGAACTGATTGTTCACTCAGTATTGTCTATTCCTTTAGTTGTTCGGTGATTGATTGATTGATTGATTGATTGATTGATTCATTCATTCATTCATTCATTCACAACATCGTGATGCATCCCATTATAAAGGACATAGTGACCCCACCTTTTCGAATTCCATCTTCGATCTCAGACAAACCTCCGGCGTCATCTGTCCGAATTCTGTTCTTATGTCTGATTTCCAAGACGGGTCATCTAATGGTAAAAGAAAATAAAGCTTTAGCTAATCGAGATGACCAGTCGTTCATTCTTAGTCTAATTACATTTCGGACCCTGGGTGATAAGGCTCCAAAGTAATATACTCCGGCTTTTCTGATCAGAGAAGATAAAATAGTTGAATTTGAATGAACAGAGGTACACCACTGTGTTAACCCTTTCCCAGACGACAAATTTTGGACTGGTCCAAATTGAAAGAGTTTGCAGACGACAATTTTAGATTTGATGAAAATGGCAGAAAGGTCTCAAAAAGGATAGAAAACACTGTGGGAAAAGGAGAAATTGCTCGTTACGAGCAATTTCTCCTTTTCCCACAGTGTTTTCAAAAAACTTGTACTGCAGACACGTGAAAACCAGGGCTTGTCTGGGAAAGGGTTAAATTAACAGTAATTCGGTAAAGGTGGCGTTAGATGCAGGTTTAGTTGAAGGTTAAAACTTTTTAAAGGATAGAAAAATAAGTGACTTGTTGACGTTTTATGACGCTGCACTGTCGAGAAAGAGAAAGAGAAAGCTAGCTGTCTTCTCTAACCCTTTAGCAAAACTTTTGTAGTAAAACGATCCCTAAGAGGAAGGCATTTGAAAAGATTGTGGGAAAAGAACCAGAATTTTCTTCTTTTCCCTCAATTCTTTCTACACTTTCATAGGTCGGCTATCATGATGTGACCTACAATTGATTTCTCGTCGTCCATTGCTTGGAAAATGGGGCGAGTCTAAAATTTTGTCGTCTGGTAAAGTTTTATGTTCATTAAGCCCATCAAATGTGAATAAAATTCTGCATTTTCATAAAGACCCGTCATTCAGTGTACGCTTTCCCTCTCGGCGCATAGAAATTACATAATTATTAGGAAAATTGTGAAGAAGGATATGTTTGTTTGTCTATAGTATTTCAGTTATATGGCAGTGGCCATTGCACCTATCCATGTGTTGATGGACTTTCTGTTAGCTCACCATCCTCTCAAAGTCACTGGCTGCTTTCCCTTTTAGACAAGAGCTAGATAATGTTCAGCTGTTAGAAAAGAATGAATCCTGTTGCAGTGAAGTTCATCAATCCTCGCAAAGTTTTTGCAGGTTCGTGGTTCGAACTTTTAATCCCATGATCACTATCCTTGTGCTTTACATCTGAGCCATAGAGGATTTGCGATGAAAATATTTCAGTAAATTAAAATATTTCACGCTTTCTTGAGTTATACATGGAAAAAAAAATTGCATTAATTAAGAATGTCGCACTCTTTCTAATTTCATTATTTGTTAGTTTTTCCCTACGATTTTTATTTAATGTTCCTGCTTTTAGACAACTTTGTAGCTATTTTATACTCTTTATTCGGTCATATGCGAGTTTCTGCTGTAAAACATTGCGAAGCGCTGTGCTTTTGTATTAATCTGCTTGGGCACATTAAGAAGCGCATTTAATGTCAGGAGATGAAACAACAACAACCAAGTCTGCTTCTGATTCGATTGATACAAAAAACAAGTGTATGTGAGCCATGCTCTGTAAAAAGGGTACTTAATGTATCTGCAAACAGTATCAACACAGGTCAGCCTGCGCAGTTCCAGGCTGACCTGGGTCGAAACTTTTCGTTATTGGTCAATTTTCTGTATGTCAAATGACAGTCCACCACATGATTTGATCGGTTGTTAGACACGGCCTTTATATGGATCCATGATCATGTGATCACTTGCTTGGTATCATATGCATTACGGAGATGCATTAAGCCCTTTTGCCAGAACATGGCTCATGTAAATTATACTGTATAGATGTATATATATTTTCATTATAGTTATTCCGAAAACTAATGGCAAAATGCTCTGTCCGAGAGAGATATGATGAAATTTGTCCTGCAATATAGCAGGTTCTGTTTCAAAATCGTGAAATAATAAATGCCATTACAATTTTAAGGAATACTCCTACTGGTGGTAAAATGGAAATCATTGTTCATTTTATTGCAGTTTTATTTCTTTATGATAATTTCCAGCTGTGTAATACAATAAATACATTTGTTTATATGAATGCATTTGCATGTGCGTGCTTGTATCAGGTCTAAGGCTTGATTACGTGACATACTAAAACAAACTGATACTCGTCTTCGACTTTATTTTAGATGATACACACGTAATCTCTTGACGAAACGACGTAACTGTAGAGCAAAAACAGGCGACATTTTACATGTGGCTCAGCTGTTGGAATTTGCTTTAGAAAGGGCGGCAAAAATTTGAGAAAAGGAGAAAATGTTGGATACCGACATTTCTCCTGTTCTCATAAAAAAAAATGTTTTCTGTAGCCTTCTCCAGCGATGATCAATAAAACACGGGATTGTGTGTTAACGGTTAAAGGCCCAATAGTGGCCAAAAAGTGTTAAAAGCATTCAAATTTAAATCATACCATTTAAAAGTTTGAAAAATATTGTGAAGATGAAAATCTGTTATTGATGGTTGGTCCAAGTGTTAGTCGCTGGCAGAAAAACGAATTTCAAAATCAGGCAAAAAGTAAACAAAACATAGAGTGATCTGGAAAGTTTTAACCTAGTTTTGAAATTAATTTTGCTGCCAGCAACTAAGACTGGGACTGACTGTACAATAACAGATTGTCACCTTCACAATAATTTCCATACTTTAAAATGATATGATTTAAATAGTTACTTAAACGCATGTGTACGAATTTGTGGCCCTCTTGCACCTTTCTTTAAATGCCCGATCCTTTTGTAAGTTAATCCAAAAAACGCCTAGAGAATAGACTTAAATCGGCTGCACTGCTCTCTGCATATTTTCATAACTCTTAACTCTTTACCACACAATCCCGAGTTTTAACGACCCTGTAAAAGAATGCCTTTTGAAAACATTATGGGAAAAGGAGGAAATGCTGGTAACCAGCATTTTATCCTTTTCCCACAATGTTTTCTACTCATCCCAAAACAAATTCAGTTTTTGTGTCACCTTTATTTTGTCATCTGCAAATGCTGTCAGTTTGGACTGGTCCAAAATTTTTGTCGTGTGGTAAAGAGTTAATGTCCGATTGTTTTGATTTTGAAGGATAGAAGAATCAACCAATTCACAACCATAGGTGACATACAATGTTTATTATGTACAGTGAACTTTAAGATCAAGATCAGACACCACAGCTGGTGCTGTCTGATCTTGTCGGATAAATTACGCCGTCTGCCTATTTAAATTTATTTATGGCCAAAACGTCTCTTCATTTTCAGTTGAATGGTAGTTTTAGCTCTCGTAAAAAAATGGTATAATAGTGTCATTCAACCCTACATCGAAGTAACCATGGAAATGTACAAAACAAATGAATCATGCTCTGGCAAAAGGGGGTTTAATGCATCTCCGTGGTGCATTATCAAGCAAGTCGTTATATAATTGTTGATTCATAAAATCAATTCTGTCTAACAACCGACTGAATCCTTGAGTGAACTGTTGCTTTGTCATGCAGAAAATTGGCTGATCTAAAAAGATTTTACCCAGATCAATCTGCGCAGACTACGCAGGCTAACCCGGGTGGATACTGTTTGCAGATGTATTAAACCCCCTTGTCACAGGGCATGGTTCAAATTTACCCTGCAAGTAGACACGCATGCTGTGACAATCTGAAATTACGAATTCTGATATAATACCCTTGGTATCTTATTATAAACCATTTCACAGCTTTTTGATAAACATGAAAAATGTATAATGTAATATAACTGGGTCATGCTCTGTAAAACGGGAGTTTAATGCATCTGCAAAAGTCGTCGACTCAGGTCAGCCTGCGCAGTCCCCGCAGGCTGACCTGAGTCGACATCTTTTGCTTTTTGTATTTTTTTCTGCAGCTCAAAGGACTGTTCTAGATCTACCTCGAGATCCAATTGATTTTTAGACTAAATGGATTTCATGGATCCATAATTATGTGATGACTTGTTTGGAATGATGCATCACGGAGATGCATTAAACCATCTTTTGCCAGAGCATGACTCACGTGTGAAATTACGGTTTCTCTGGCTAGTATATTCTATAAATATTGAAAAACTTAATTGCGAAAGTTGCTCCATGTCTACACTGTGCACTAAAGCAGCCTACTTTGCTTTAGCTTTCTTGGGGTTTATCGACATTCATTCAACCACAAGAAAAGTACCCATTTGAATGTTGTTTTACGCCGCATTCATCAGTGTTCTAGTTGTAGTGCTGGGAGACCACATTTGTTCATATAATTCATGGCTATCAGTAGTCTTCAAGTAGCCTTGTCCAAAATGACTCTCACGTGATCAGAGCTCACCAATTCTCAAACTAGATTTCCAAACATGCTGGTTGATCTATCAGCGGCTTCGGCAAACACAAATTTTGAGGACGGCATAGACCAAGATTAGACTGCACAAAACGTGTGGTCTGATCTTTGATCCATACCGTCTGCTTGTTTACCCAAACCTAGAAGATTTGACTGTATTTTCAGCCGTCGAAGGAAGTGGAGTTTATATACTTGCTGCTGAGAGTGTCGAAGGTGATCACATGTTGTTAATTGCTAGTTGGATAAAAATCAAACTGCTCCTGGTCTAAAAAAGAAGTCTAGGAAAAAAAGAAATAAGCCATGCTCTCGCAAAAGAGGGCTTAATGCATCTCATTATGCATTATACCAAGCAAGTCATCATATAATTATGGAGCCATAAAAACCATTTTGTCTAACAACCGACTGTATCATATGGTAGACTGGTCCGTCCTTTGACATACAGAAAATTGACCGATAGCGAAAAGTTTCGGCCCAGGGCAGCCTGCGCGGACTGCGCAGGCTGGCCTGGGTCGATACTTTTCGCGGATGCATCAAACCCCCTTTTTACAGGGCAGGGCTCAAATGCAAGGATGCGGGGGCAGAACTGTCGAATAAATCAGAAAGTTCTATGTTTTGTCATGGTCATATTTTGTCAAATAGAGAGCAATAAATTCTACGGCATGTCGTACTTAGGTAATGTATAGACTAGCTCGAAATAAATTAATTCACTGCGAAATTATGTCTATATCCTATTGGATCTTTGATTGTCTTCAGTGATGAGGCTTTCTCTGTCCCTCTATCTCCCCCCTGCCTCCCTCCACTTATTTTTTCTTTTCGTGTCCTTTCTTTCGGTCATATTTTGGTAAAAAAGATAGCGAAAAATTCTACGTAACATCGCTCTAGGTAATGTGGTATCGACCAGCACGAAAAATAATTTACTTCGAAATTTTGTGTATTTCCTGTTGGATTCTGTCTTCTATGATGAAACCAATTTTTCTTTACCCCGCCCCAGCTCTGCTGATTTTTTTTTCATGTCTTTTTCTTGCTCCCATTTTATCAAAAAATAGAATTTAATCTGCGTGACATCGTTTTAGATGGGCATGGATCAGCAGGGGAAAACTATATTTATTGCAAAATTGTTTTGTTTTCCTTACTGCATTCTATCTCTTTTGATGAATGTTCTTTCTTTCTTTCTGTCTATCTATCTATCTATCTATCTATCTATCTATCTATCCGTCTATCTATCCATCTATCTATCTTTCTTTCATTCTTTCTTTCTTTCTTTCTTTCTTTCTTTCCTTCCTTCTTTCTTTCTTTCTTTCTTTCTCTCTCCTTCAACTTACTTCTTTTATTAGCTTCCAAATAATATCGCCTCTTGATCTGCCCCATTAATAAAAGCACATCTATATGAGCCATGCTCTGTGAAAAGGGGTTCAATAAATTTTCAAAAAGTATCAACCCACGTCAGCCAGCATTTTCTCCTTTTCTCACAATGTTTTCTAGCCTTCCCAAAACAAATTTAATTTTTGAGTCACATTTATTTTGACGTCTGCATGACGGAGATGCATTAAACTCGTTTTCCAGAAAATGGCTCAAATATAAGATCATCGGGAAGAGCAATTCCCCTCTTTGCCACAATACTTTCAACATCACTCCACTGCTAGACGCAACTGCGAGGTAATGGGTTAATCTTAAATTATGCAATATATAAAGAACTATAATGACTTCATGGTATCTGTTAGTAAAACAATTTGTCGTTCCGCTCTGAAACATTTGACATTCCGGACTAGCTGTCTCCGAAGCATTGATACTTTCTTTTGATCACCGGGACAAAGGTGGCGGTCTTTTGGCTTCCGTACCTGTATTGACTTTAGAATTAGTTAATGCGGATTTGACAATTGTATTGATTTTCCTCCTTAGCATTCTTTTAAATTCTTCGATAATAACTGATAATGTTCGAGTTAACTATTAAAGTTTCTGGGCCCCTGACTGTCAGTTTATTCGTCCTGTACATGTTTGTCTGTAAATGCAAATGTGTGTGCCCTTCTCTTTCTGTGTGCATCTTTCCCAAATCTGCTTCTTTCTCTGTCTTAGTGCCTCTGTAAGAACCATACTCTGGCAAAAGGGGTTTAATGCATTTCCGTGATGTATTATAACAAGCAAGCCATCACATAATCATAGATTAAAAAAAATCCATTTTGTGTAACAGCCGACTGAATCATGAGGTAGACTGGCCCTTTGACATGCAGACAATTGACAAATAGCTAAAAGATTTCGACCAAGGTCAGCCTGCGCGGACTGCGCAGGCTGACCCAGGTGGATACCCTTTGCAGATGCAAATTAAATTCCCTTTTCACAGACCATGGTTCATATGTATGTGCATCTGTCTCTCTGTCTTTCTGTTTTTCTATGTGTTTGTTCGTCTCTGTCTGTCATTGTCTCTCCCTCTGCATCTCTGAATTTCTCAGCGTTTTCCACATTCCTGTACTATACAATGATGCAGTCACTATATAAAGTGACATAAGAAATCGTAGACGTTTGTACAGATAAAAATCTTATAAATAATTCATATTTCAAATAGATGTTTATATCTTTGACCCGTGACCTTTTTGAAAACTTTTTGTATCTTGTCACCCGTAGAGAAAGATTCGGTAATAGATAACAATCCGGCCATTTATATCTATATACTGTTGGCGTCTCGAAATATTGGTAATTCGAAATGCTTTAATTGGAAAATATTGGTTTATTCGACACATCGACGAGGCGGAACCAAAGTGTAGATGCAGATCTTACTACCAGCGCGAGCAGTCATTATTTTCATTATTTTCATTGGACAAAAATGACATACATGTATATTGTACAGGATGTTTCATAATATATGTCACACTTTCAAATATGACTAAGACATATTGTTTGTAATGGTAAAACAATAAAACTTATACCATTTAATAGGTTTAAGAGTATAGTTTTATGACTTGCACGGTACGTAAGGTAACATCAACAATACAGGTAGCTAGCGTCTTTCAAAACATACATTGATTTTAATCCAGTGTTTGAAATGGCGTCCATTTTGACATTGCAGAGAACCTGCTCTTTTCATGAAATTTGCTTTTACCTATCTGGATTGTGCTAAGTCTCATCTCTGGATCTGTTGATGCCTTATGCTCATCTGTTGTTGGAGGCTGAACTTTATGCAAATTGTGTTGCTGCTTTGGGTTTAAGTGGTGTAATTGGGCCTTTCATCTTGAAGACAGTGATGAAGACACTGTACAATTACAGTTACAGTTAGAATTACATTTTCAGAACTTTATTCTCTTGAGGCAAAAATTTATGTCAGCATTTCGTGGTAAGGTTTAAAGTCATAGAGAAAATGTGATTTCAGCAAGATGGTACAATACCATACGCTGTCCAGAGCTTATTTGACTGGTTTGAAAGTAAGTTCGATTCAAGTGTGGTCTTAAAAACAGAGCCACCAAGACCTCCTCACTCGGTGCACGTAGGCCCATTGGACGTTTTCTGTGAGGTTTTCTGAAGGACAATGTGCATAAAGTCCAGCCTTACAAAAGAGATGAGCTTAAGGCAACAATATTTACAGAGATGAGAATTATCACAACCCAGACGTACAGATTGATTAAAGCAATAATCATGAAGAGACTGAATGCCCTGCGATGTCAAAATGGGTGTCATTTTGAATATTTTATGTAAATCAGTGTATGGTTTGAAATGTGCAAGCTGCCTTTAATATTAATGTTACCTTACATACGATGCATGTCATAAGACTGCATTCTTAAACTTATCAAACTGTATAAAGTTTTATTGTATTATCTTTATAAAGAATATATAACTTAGGCATATTTGGTGAAAGTGCAACATAGAGTATGAAATACCCTGTATAAGAAACAGTAGGACCTTTTAGATATATGCAAATTATCTTTTTGATCCTCTGACATATACAAATAGAACGTCTTTTTGTGTCCTTCAAAGGCCAGCTTTTGAAACACTGGCGGAAAAAGAAGCATTTACTAATAAGGGGCAATTGCTACTTTCCGCATATTCACCACGGAATGACAGAAAGATACCTTCCTTTCATTTAAACCTTTTCGGAACGACAAATTTTCGACTCTTTCAAATTGAAAGCAAAATTATGCAGACAACAAATTGAAAACGGGTATAGATGAGCTGAAGTTTCAAATAGAGTAGAAAACATTGTGGGAAAAGGAGAAATTGCTTGTTACAAGCAATTTCTCCTTTTCCCACAATGTTTTCAAAAACTTTCTTCCTCAGGGTCGTTAAAACACGCGATTTTTTGGTATAAAGGTATAACATGTCTACATCTTTACGTCGGTTTCAGCAGTTTTTACCATGTATAGAATTAGTCGATGAGTGTGCACGATTGCTGCTGCGCATTAAGGTTTACAGCTTTGTTCAGAAAACGAATAGTGAGGAAAATAATTTCTTGGTACTTTTTCTGTTGGATTTTAATGTACCCTTAAATTTATAAAATTGTTCATTTCACCGTATTACTCTTCAGTCTGAATGATTTTTCTTTTTTTTTTTAAATTACTCCCACTTTCAAGTCTTTTTTTTTTATCAGTTAATCAATTTGTTGACTTTTTTCTTTTTAACTCTTTACCAAATGGCAAAATAATAGACTAGTGCAAACTGAAAGATTTGCAGACGATAAAATAAACGTAACTGAAAAATGAAGATTTGTTTTGGAAAGGGTAGAAAACATGGTGGGAAAAGGAGAAAATGCTGGTTACCAGCATTTTCTCCTTTTCCACAATGTTTTCAAAAGGTTTCTTTCTCAGGGTCATTAAAAGTAGGGATTTTGTGGTAAAGAGTTAAAAGAGGCACAAGAACCTTCACAGTTTACAAAAGAAAGAATACTGCATCTTCTTTCGATAAAGATCATACATATCAGTCACCATATCTACACAGTTCGATCATAATCTATGCAAATTGCAGCTAATGACAGTAATATTACATCCATTATGCTTGGCAATGCATCCTCATAACTCCGTAAAAAGTTGTCAAATTTTGTTAAAAAAATAACTAACTTATACCAACACCTGTCAGCTTGCAGCTTCATCGATGAACAAGTATGACTTTTTATACCCCTGAAGTTGACAGTTTGGATAATTTTTCAGTAAAAAGGAGCAGTTGCTCGTAACAACGTCATTTTATTTCTCATATTTCACCCCTCTGTACAACTCGTAATGCATTAGGTGTTTTTTTTTTTTCAAATAGCTTGTACAGTAAAGGCCTTAAAGATACACCCTTACAGCCAGAAAAAAAAAACGTTATTAAAATTTGATAAACTGTAAAATGCTATAGAATTTAGTCTGCTGTATAAACATAGATATATCGGAAACGTTACTACAGTGATTTCTTTGATGGCTTTCAGAAAATGAAATGCATTTTCTGTCGGTCGTCATCTATGCAACCTTGCACGCGATTACAAGAATGATTATAGTTTGATAAAACAAACGATGAAATACGTTAAAAACTGGCTGAAAACTGGTATAGATGTACCTTAAATATTACCCTGAACAGGTATCTTCGATGATCTCTTTACCAGACGACCAAATTTTAGTTTGTCGATATCCCAAGTTTTTGCAGACAAAAAGTCAAAAGTGTTTGAAAAAGACGGTACTTACCCTTGAACGAATTGATAGACTTGTTTTTGAAAGAGAAAACATTGTGAGAAAAGGAGAAATGTATCGCTACTTTCGCCTTTTTCCACGATGTTTTTAAAAGTCTTTTTTTCTCAAGGTGGCCAAAACTCTAGATGCTGGGTAAGGGACCAGGGTCTGCATTCACCAACAATTCTTAGGAACATTCTTAATCTTTTTCTCCATGATTTGCTAAGTTTTGAGGTATCACAACTTCTGATTGTCTAAACCAACTCGTTTATCCAATCAGAAGTTGTGTAATTTTCTAAATCTAGCGCAAGTCATATAATATTCTTAAGAATGGTTGGTGAATAGGGGCCCAGGAATTTGACTTAAACGCTTCACACAGTATCTGAACTATGACACCACCGTATAGCGAAGAACCAAAATAATAACACTTCTAAATGGTACAATAATACGTCGCCAGATATCGGTATTGTACTTGTTTAAATGAAAAAAAGACACTTTAAAAAGCGAGAAATATTATGAGAATATGCAGTGATTCAAAAGTATTACCATTGAACATAACAATTATCATTCAAGAAGATTTCATAAACGGTGAAAACTTTGGAAAGGCAGATCCTGATCAGACTACTGCGAGAACTTCGCTGTCGAAAAAAGAAAGAGGCAAATTAGTGAAAATACTCATAATAAGTGACTCTATTTGCATGCGAACGCAAAGTAATTAAACAGGTGTGTGTTTACACCATGTAACAAAATACTTAAAGAGTAAATTCGATGCATCTGAATGGGGCCACCTTTCTCCCAAAGTGGGCGTATTTAAATGATAGAAAACAACTCGGTATGAGACATTTCTTCATTGTTACAATATTTTTTGAAAATCTTTCCATGCCCCTATCTAATATGAACATAATTTTGAGGAAAAAACTCCATATGTAAAGTAAAAGGTAATAAGTTAGTCCGATTTTTCCTTATCAGGACAATCTAGTCGACTGACATTATCATTTAGACTAATTGATTTTAAAGGTCCAGTTTTGAATACGCCATTTACAAAGAAAGATTTTTTGATAAGCTTGAGGCCCGTTCTATCATTGTCAGTGATGAATAGATAAACACTATTTACGTGTAAAAAATTGTATCTAAATCTTTATTATTATGCTAATTAAAAAGAAAAAAAGATTGATGGGCGCACGCCGTTTATCTGGTAACGTGATTTACTTACATCTGTACATCTTGGTTTTTACACTGGAAGTGAGGATTTTTACCTTTACCGTAAAGGACAGTTTTAATTTTACATAGAAAAGTAATTTCCATATTTATAGCGGAGGGAAGTTTCAATTTTTTCATTCAACGTTACTGTCCATAAATTTATCTCCCTTTAAAACACGTATCATATGTAAATAAATTCAGCCGGCACAGAGTGTTAGGAGTATTTGGATATATATAAGAAATGAGACTAAATTAAGTTTATTGAAATGTATAGCCTTACTAAAATGTTGATATGTTGCCTTTGCATGGATGCGTTCATTGCTCAAACGAGGCGATGTCGTCGTAATTTGGAGGATGAGCTCTCGAACAATGTATTTGTTACGATCTTTGGTTACAATGGCTTTTTTTTTTTACTCAGCTAATGCTACGTTAGTCAACCAGGCTTATTGGATGCATTATAAGGTAAAAATGTATGGGTAGAAATCAGAATCTGGCTGCTGCATACACCAACAGACCTATCGTTTGCCTATGAAATGAAATGATTCGAGGTATCTCTTGACCTCATGGTAAGTAGGAGTTTTTTGCTTAGATGTTGCTCTCAAATTGAAGAAAAATGATAAGATTTTAAGTTTAGTTAAAACTGGGAATCGAATGTCGAAATAAAACTTACGACAGGTTGAAAGTGACCTGCAGAGAATGGCCACACACAATCAGTCAATATTGGGTACTTCCGCCTAGGGCTTGCAGCACAGCTTGCGGTCCTCGTCTAATACCTCTCACAAGAAACACCTCGATCAGTAACCGCTGCCATGAGGTCAAGGGATATCTCAGTTCATTTCATTTCAGAGGCAACAGACTGGTTTTTTGGTGTATGCAGCCAGATTCTAATTTCCAACCCATTTCCTATCATTCACGCCAGAAAATCAAACGCGGTAAAAAGACAGGGGTTGCAACACTATTTTTACTATGTATATTACTGTATTATTTAATGAATTTATCTTCTGTAGCTGTATTTGCTGCAGGCCAGTATGAAAACATAATTGAGCCATGCTCTGGCAAAGGGATGCTTAATGCATCTCCGTGGTCCATTTCACCTGGCAATTCACCAGAATTATGGATAAATAAAATCCATTCCGTGTAACATCCCTCGAAATCATGGGGTAGACTGGTCCTCGGACATGCAAAAAAATAACAAATGACAAAAAGTATAGATCCATATGAGCCTGGGCGGGATGCGCAGGTGACATGGTCGATACGTTCTGCCTGTGCATTAAACTCCTTTTCACAGAGCATGGCTCATTTTAATGCATTATCAACACGAATTAAATATGGCCTGCTGCAAGACGCAACGGTCGTCTGTCGGCGAAATATAACACGTAAAAAAAACCCATTCCAAACATGATTGATGAATACAGAACTCATTGACATTTCTATATCCAGTCCAAGTTTAGGCCCTTAACCCTTAGGCTGCTGAGCGCGACTCAATATATTTTTTGCGCACAGTGTAGATCAAGATCAGACTGCACAGAACGTGCAGTCTGATCTTGGATCTAGACTGTCCAACGAGATGAGATTTTCTAACAAAAAATAACTTTGAACACGTCATATTTTGTTTTTTCTTGCAGTTGGCTTAAAAGTTGCATTCAATATGTTTAGCAGTTAAAGGATTACGAAAAGGTTTTGTACAGCATTTTATTTTTCCAATTTTGGTTGAAGGTTTAGACCCTCTAATGCTTTCAAAACCGTTTGAAATAACTGAACCACTGTAAAAGGTGGCACAAAGTTCAAACAAAAACAAACAAAAGAAACATTTTCCCAACAATGTTATTCAAATAGTCTTTTTAGCCACGGTGTAAAAAGTTGTATTTCTGATGGGATAAAATGAACAAGAAAAAAAAAAAGGCTAGGAAAAAAAATCTAAACCTGTTATAGTATCTTACTACGTCGCGATACAGTTCTGCCTTGAAGCTATGGACAACATATCACATAAAAGCAACAGTAGATATCAAGTCGTCATCTAGGTTGGGTGTGGCATATCAAGGACCATAATTCACTTACACGTTGCTTCATGCAAACGATTTTTTTTCCTTCGTCTGGCAGCAGGTCACTTTTTGAAAACATTGTGACAAAAGGAGAAATTGTTCGAAACGAACAATTTCTCCTTTTGCCACAATATTTTCACAGTTATACGCGTCGAAATCAATATTTCACAAGGACATGTATACATATTATCAATGTGCAATACGGTCTGAGACGGTTTAACTCTTTACTAAACAAAATTTTAGACTGGCCCAGATTGAAACCGTTTGCAGACGACTAATTAAACATTACCAGAATGACGAAATTTCTCCTCAACAGGATAGAAAACATAGTGGGAAAAGGAGAAAATGCCGGTTACCAGCATTTTCTCCTTTTCCCGCAATGTTTTCAAAAGTAGGCCTACCCTTCCTTGAGGTCGTTAAAAGTCGGGATTGTGAAGGGTTAAAGGATGCTATTTAATTCTTATGCCGTAGGCCTTAAATCAAAAGTTCTTGTAAAATACCGATAAATGCAGCTAAATATTTTTTCTTTGTAATCGTATAAATTGTTATAAATTTTGGGCGTTTAAATTACGGGAAGGTCATTCAGCAATCGTCACCCCTAGTCTGGATTACCTGCCCCTACCACTACGTTATACTTTTGAAGTACGACGGGGTACCAGACTATCGTAACTCCGTCTATTTTCATTACATCAGATATGACGTCATCATACTGATTTGTACACGAATCGTCGTAATCCACGAGTGTTATTGATCATATTACATTCTCGCAGGTCTTTGCGAAACGCTGCCGCGAAATCTAGAGATACTTTCAGAGACTACGTAGTCCATTAATCCTTCATTACACGACAAAATTTTAGACCCGTCCGAATTGAAGGCATTTGCAGACGACAACTTCAGTATGGCTCAAATGATGCTATTTTTCTCTGATAGGGTATAAAACATTGTGGAAAAAAGAGAAAATGCTGGTTACCAGCATTTTCTCCTTTTTTCCACAATGTTTTCAAAAGGCTTCTTCCTCGGGGTTGTTAAAAGTCGGCATTGTGTGGTAAATTGATAAGGAAAAGCAACTGAAAAAATGTCACTTTTGTATTTCTTCTTGAGTAAGTAATTGCCAATTATCGCCTTGATTACTTCAGTAATAAATTACTTTTTAAGTTTGGTGAGATTTTAAAAATCTGAAAAGCTGTCTTTAAAGTAAAATAAGGTAGAAAATATTGAAAAATACCTTGATTGCATCCGCATAACTTTGTGATTATCTACACAAATCAGAGTGTGCATTTATAACAGTATAAACCAAGGGGAATATTTCTCTTAATCCAACATTTGTGAGAAGTGCTTTCTCTGGTTTTCTTGCGGGGAGAGTAGATCGTGATCAGACTATTGCCCTATAGTGTGCATCAGTAACCTTCAGGCTGCCGAGCGCGACTCAAGGACCGTTAGCGGACAGGGTATGTCAAGATCAGACTGCACAAAACGTGCAGTCTGATCTTTTATCTATTCTGTCCGATACCATATTTTCTTTCCGGTGAAATCAACATTGAAACCGCAAATTTTAGGTTTTTACTATTGAGTTTAAGGTTTAAATTGTAGAGGATCAAATACGCATCACGTACTTTAACCCTTATCTTGCCGAATAAGTTATTTAATACCTTCAAGACGATAACAAAACCCTAAATGCTGCTATTTCAAAATTATTTGTGGGGAGTAATATCTCCTTATCCCAGAGAGTGGGTCCAAGATTACACTGCACATTCTTTGCAGTTTGATCTTGATCTCTGCCTTCGGCAAATGGTCCTTGAGTCGCTTTTCGCAGCCTAAAGGTTAATTTTACAGAGCCTTTTCCCCTGAACATCTGTGATCAATGTCAGAATGACGACTGAGATAACGGGTCTCACTGCTTGTGCTAAATACGCCCATATTTCCTTGATAATTAGAATCATTGGGGCATACTTCTGGCTGAAATAGTATTGAAATAGCCAAAGAATATCGAGTCTGATCAATTGTTGCCAACTGTCAAGGATCAACAGAAACAGTGTGATATTTTTTCCTGTAGGTCTGTGTGAGGACAGGGCTGTAAGCCTTGAGATTGTGGCCGTAAATAACCAATTTTAACCCTGCAAAGCGCAACTAACTGACCTTTTCCGGACAGTGTAGATCGAGATCAGACTGCACAGAACGCGCAGTCTGATCTTGGATCTACGCTGTCCGATAAAAAGATATTTCCCCAACCCCCATGACTTTGACATACAACCATTTTGGATTTTACCATCGGCTTTTTTGAGTTATTTAGCAGGATAAGCATTACTAGTTACATGTGCCTGGACCCGCACAAGTAAACGAAATTGTCTCTCTTCTCATCCAATGAAAGACTTTTTTTTTTACAAATTTTTGGTGCATCTTTCAGTTCCTGACCTTAAAGTTTAATCTTATATTACATCTTATATTACATGGAATTCAAAATAGGAGCGACAGGGGCGAATTTCGTCCTATTAAAATAACATAGACAACAGACTAACAAAAAAGCTTGTCTTCTGTTGTTACTTATTGTCGAATACACAATTGTTATCTTCGACCTTGTGGTTGGAAAGCCCAAAGCAAGTATCGGACTACATAGGTCAAGATTTGACTGCATGTCTACATCTTGTACCGATTCTTTTAAAAAACTCTCCTTTGGCACCAATTTAGGGTAAAATACAGAGGTTTCTGAAGGTCTATCTGAATAATAGAACACCCACAGCACTTTGATTAATTTGATCATGGTATTGTTACTATTTTAAGCATGTCTCCACGTTCGCCCGTTTTCGCCCTATTGTTTTAACAAGAGACTGTTTCGAGCCTGGCCTAATTTTCGAAGTAAATCATATGTACCTGCACTTTATTTGTAGTCTTCAAGTAGGGCGAATGAAATGTTTTTGTGGTTCTGTTAAGTTCAATCAGAATGATTGGCAAGAGATAGAGAAATCGTTCGTTATTTACGTCAAACTTAGAATTCCAAATTTTGCGATGTTCTCCTTTGTAGAGAGTACTCATAGTTTTCCGGCTTGTACTTGCGTTAGAACAAAGTCGGGCCCAGTATTAGTTCATTTTGCGAGTTTGGAAGAAAATATGCCACTGACTTTTATTTTGCAGCCCTATTAAAGGCCATACCCGATTAGAGCTCTTCTCTTCGCCAAGCTTCTCCTTTATCAGAAATAGTGTGAATAACAAATAAGTGTTCAAACTGCCTTGCCATATCAATCAGTCGAATTCTATGGCTTCCTTACTAAAATTGTATCGTGGAACTCGTGAACAGAATACAGGGATATTGTCATCAAACCATAACATCGACAACAGAAATCTGCACATAATAAATGTTCCCGTTATATTTTTCGTAATGGCTATGCAATAATCGTTTAAGAATCAAATATTTGACTAAAAACAGTGCAGGAAGAAACGCTTGACAACCACTTATTTGATATCGAAGAGTACAGATCGAGATCAAACTGCACGATAAGCTAATCTGAATCTTCTTGTTTGAAGAGATCGTCATGGGTCACAATTACCCAAGAAATTTCTATGAAGTGAAGAATAAATCATTTATTTTCAGCTGGGAAAACCTCTAATTATGTATTTATAAAGATCCTCGCATGAAATAGCACTCATAATATCTGGCAGTGAAGATCCAAGTTTATATTGAACATAGTCTGATTTTCATCTGCATTGAAAGCATAGCATAGCAGGAAGTGCAGTTCAAACTATTACGCCATTACGGCTCATGTCTACTTTTAGAAGTCCATATCTTTTACATATAACAAAAAAGGGCAGATATTTAAAAGAAAGGATAATGACATTTTTCAGCGGTTAACTGAAAACATTACGGAAAAAGCACAATCTCTTGCGACAAACAACTGCTCCTTTTCCTACAAAATTCTCGCAAAACTTTTCAGCTACAGCAGCGTTTACAGGTGTTTTTTCTTTGTCCAGCAACGGATTAAATAAAGGAATGTCATCAGAACATAATCCAACGTACCTTGCGACCCTTTTACAAGAGAGTGGCGCTGTTTATTTCCTGAATAACTCCATTAACAAGGCCGTCAAAAATTCGTAGACACTGACAGAAAAGAATGATATTTTTTTAATTAATTAGATCCTTTTCTCTAGAAGCAAAATTTGTAGCAGATGACTTAAAGAAAATTATTGTTGACGTAAAAAGATTGTCGTGAATTAAAGTTTATTACATGTATACATGTGAAAACATTGTGACAAAAAGGAGAAATCGCTCGTTACGAGCGATTTCTTCTTTTTGCAACAATGTTTTCAGAACCGTCTGCTACAAGACGAAAAAATGTTGTCTGCAGTTGGTAACAAATTAAATCATTATGTCAGGATAACATGTTAGGCGGGAGTTGGTACGAATTTTTGTTAAAGATTTGTGGCTTTCGTAGTTAATGTGACGGGCATTTGTAAGGAGAATCGACTATGAAATTGAGGCTACAAAATGTCTGGGAATATTGTCAAAGTTTTGAGCCATTTGTTACACAAGTTATGCATTATTAATGAGTCTTATCGCCTTCAAATGCACCATAGCACCGTGTCACACCTCTTATCTGACTTTTTCGCATAACTGGAAAAAAAAAAAGAATGGAAACCAATAGCTTAATACTTATCTCCTGATCTTTCCCAAAAGACGCGGGGGGGGGGGGGCTTTGCATTTGTTAATATGGAATGGAATGGAATGGAATGGAATAGAATAGAATAGACAGGACAGGATAGGATAGGACAGGACAGGACAAAACTTTTTGCACAGCTACACCCTTTACGGTATAACGGCAAGTATAGTATATTGCCCAGTTGCCTTCATAAAATTTTGTCGAAAATAACATCTCCGCCGATTACGATTACAGCTAGTCTTCAGTGATAAAATAGAGTTACTGGCCATGGACTTTGTTACTTAAAGTGGTGACCAGCATCAAAAATAATCCCTAGAAATAAAGCGCCCACTTTCCAAAGACATCATAAAAAAAGCAACACTGGACACAAGTTTTTGACATGTCTTTTCATTCCACCCCTCCCCTCACTCGATAAAATAGTGTAGTAGAAATGATTAATATTAACTTCTCAAGTAGTACTATGTAAGAATACTATGACTTTGGAGCAGATTATTGTTTTACTCCTATTGGGGAAAGCTGATTAGCTTACATCCTAACCTCTAACTGATCGTCTGATCGTCCTTCGAGACTGATCGAGTCCTCAGACTGATACTTCGTTACAGGATGGAAAACGCTGGGGTAGACGGATAGCTGTGGTACTCTTGTCGTGGATGACAAGTTGCGGTTTTAACCCTTATCCTGCTAAATAAGTTAATTAAACAAGAGGACCATGATGGTCCCATATCGCTCACCTGAGTACTAAGCAGTACAGTTTAACAGTGAAGATAAATACCAAATACTGAAGTTCAAGGCCAAATGATTATGAAAGAGAGACAACTCACAACTTTAACAGAGGTCTAGGCCTTTGGTTACCCAGAAAATTTTCTTATAATTGCACGAAAGATACCTAAGTACAAACGTCTAAGCCCCGCGGCTGGACCTGTAATGATCCCAGGGGCATCTTGTGTGTAAAATTTCTTGAGGTCCACAAGGTGATGCTTCATGCAAAGTATCATAGCTCTAGGCATTTTGGGTTTAAACATAAAGATTTTTCAGTTTGCATTATATATACATGTAGATGCTACAGAGTAAACCAAGTCAAATACAGCAACTCTAATTGAAAGGCAAATAACTCATGTTGTTTGGGTCTAATAAGACCCATAGTCAAAACCCATCCAAGATTTTATGGTCATATAAATTTTTACCAAGTTTGGTACTGATTGGTATATATTTGTAGATGCTAGAGTGTAAACAAAGTCAAATATGGAAATTTTGTCCAATTCAAGGGCAAATAACTCTGGATGTTCTGGTTCAATTTGATCCATAACTGAACTCTTCCGAGACCTTATGGGAATATATATTTTGACCAAGTTTGGTACTGATTGGTCAATATTTGCAGATGCTAGAGTGTAAACAAAGTCAAATATGGCAAATTTTCTAATTCAAGGGCAGATAACTCAGACAGTTCTGGTCCGACTAGATCCATAATTGAACTAATCTGAGATCTTATGATCACACACACTTTGACCATGTTTGGTGCTGATTGAGTAATATTTGTAGATGCTAGAGTGTAAACAAAGTCAGATTCAGTAATTTTTGCAAATTCAAGGGCAAATAACTCCTGATGTTCTGATTGGATTTGATCCCAAATCGAACTCGTCCGAGACCTTATGGGCATATACATTGTGGCCAAGTTTGGTACTGATTGGTCAATATTTGTAGATGCTAGAGTGTAAACAAGAAGATTTTTAAAGATTTCCCTCTTTATCTCTATGTGAAATCTGAGAACCCACAACATAGGGGCAATTTCAACAACAGCACCATAATTTGAAGTATTTTGGTAGAGGGCTATTAGATGATGCTACATGCCAAATATGAAAGCTCTAGCCCTTACGGTTTGGGACAAGAAGATTTTTAAAGTTTTTTCTCTCGATTGCCATGGCAACCAGAGTTCTTCATGGAATTCAAATCTTTGAAGTATTCTCAAAGTGCATCACCTAAGGATCATTTTTGTGAAGTTGCATTGAAATCTGTTGGGCGGTTTCAGAGGAGAAGATTTTTTAAGTAATTGTTCACGGACGGACGGACGGACACACGGACGGACGGACGGACGCCGGACAACGATCGATCACAATAGCTCACCCTGAGCACTATGTGCTCAGGTGAGCTAAAAATTCAAGTCGATAGTAAAAACCCGATTTATGTTATTTCAAACTTATACTTTGGATAAAAAATATCTCCTTTTCGGACAACGTAGATTCAAGATCAGACTGCACGTTCTGTGCAGTCTGTTCTTGATCTATGTTGTCCGCAAAAGGTCAGTGAGTCTCGTTTAGCAGCTTAAGGGTTAATCCCCGTCAGCTCTTATAAAAGACCGCGAAGAATGATAGCAATAGCTTCCGTGAGAATCAAAGTCTTCAATGACACAATAACGTTCGTAATTTTAAATCCAAATACGACATCCTACCCATTTGCTGTAGATATGCCTTGAAGACCGTCTTTCTCCCATTTCCATATGCATGTCTGTGCAGTCGAATCGTGGTCCTCACTCTGCATGGTTGATGAATTAGCGTTAACCCATATCCTGCTAAAGAAATTAAATGAACCTTTCAAACCGATAGTAAAACCTCAAATAATGCTATTTCAAACTTCTGTTTTGGAGAAAAAATGTCTCCTTATCGGACAGTGTATATTCAAGTTCAGACTTCACGTTCTGTGCAGTCTGATCATGATCTACATTGTCCTCAATAGGTCAGTGAGTCGCTTAACAGCCTGAGAGTTAACTGATGATAGACTTATCTCGTATACTGTCTGCTTGTCCTTTTGAAGCTTCGGCCCTAGCACAGTTTGAACATTGCAATTCATTTGAATCTTTTACGCTTGTTTCTACAGCATTTCAGCGATATCACTGCGACAAGTCGATATCACTACGACAAGAACTAGACCGGTGCTCTACAGAGCCGTGCCCGAGGAGTGGACACTCCTACGGAAATCCACGATACCGCTTAATTATCAGCCTGAAAATTATATGAGCCGTGCTCTGGCAAAAGGAGGCTTAATGCATCTCCGTGATTTATTATAAAAAAGCAAGGTATCACATAATTGTGGATCCATAATAGCCCATTTCTTTTAAACATCTGACTTAATCAAGCGATAGACTGATCCTTAGACATACAGAAAATTGACCAGTAGCGAAAAGATTCGGCCCAGGTCAGCCTAACCTGGGTCGATACTTTTCGCAGACGCACGGCTCATATACATGTATAGATGGTGGATAGAGAAATCGTGATGGCCAACATCTTGTTTGAAGCAATTTGTCAGAATTTAACAACATTTCCTCTGTCTTAGGTGAATTTCTTGATCACTTATCAAATAATCTCGAGTTCCGAAGGCATGGAGAAAAGTGTCTGTTAGAAACATAATGCTGGTAAGCAGATTTTTCCGCTTTTCCCATAATGTTTTCTACCTTTTCACAAAAACTCACGTCATTCGTACGAGATTTGATTTGTCGTCTGCAAACGCTTTCAGTTTGGACTGGTTTAAGGGTTGAAACATTCGAGCCATGCTGTGACAAAAGAGGGCTTAATGCATCTGCGTGATGCATTATCCCAAGCAAGTCATTACATGATCGTGGATCCGTAAAGTCCACTTTACCTAACAACCGGCTAAAACATGAGGTAAACTGGTCCTTGGACTTGCTGAAAATTGACCAATAGCAAAAAGTTTCGGCCCAGGTCAGCCTGCGCGGATAGCGCAGGCTGACCTGGGTCGATCCTTTTTGCAGGTACATCAAGTCCCCTTTTCACAGAGCATGGCTCACTTCTACATGACTGAAAGAGATTGATAAACAAATCCGACCTTGTTAAATATGGCGTAAAAACGATTTAAAGAATATTTTGATAACTCTTTTTGTAAATTTTCGACACTGTCCTATGCAGATTTTAAAATCAGTTTAACACTCATAACGTTGAAGGTTATAAAACAAGCCATTTAACCCTTTACCGCAATATGCCGGCTTTAAACGACCCCGGGGTAGAAGCCTTTTGAAAACATTGTGGGAAAAGGAGAAAATGCTGGTAACCAGCTTTTTCTCCTTTTCCCACAATGTTTTCGGCTCTATCAAAGATTAAAATGCACCATTTGAGCCACATTGAAATTGTAGTCTGCAAATGTTCTTTCAATTTGGACAACTCTAAAATTCTGTCGTCTGGTAAAGGGTTAAGGCGGTAAAATGGACGCAAACCCTGCATTTTCATGTCCTTTTCGGCAAAACATCTCACAAAAAATGTTGATACCGTAAATCCAAGATCAGACTATCCCGTGAAGTCTGATCTTGATCCACACTGTCTGCAAATAAGATATTTAATGTTCAGCAGGTACAAGATTAAATCTGACTTTTGATACAATGTGCGACCAAAGTTTTTCTTTATTGTATCATGTTTTAATCCATCTGCGGCTGTTGATGTTTGTGCACAGCGTGACAAGTGGCGAGGCGATGAACACGCTTGTCACAAAGATTATAAAGAGAAGCAAATCTACATGCATGTCATTTTACCCTCATCATCTTTTTTTTTTCCTCAAACTTTCTTAACAATATTAAAATATCGTGACAGATAACCTTTAAGATGCTATTCGCGACTCAAGGTTCTTTTGAGGACAGTATAGATCATGATCAGACTTTACAGAACGTGCGGTCTGATCTTGGATCTATACTGTCCTATACAATGAGATTTTTCTGGGGAAAAGAACTTTGAAATCGCAGGATCTATGTTTATACTTTCCGCTTGAAATCTTTGTTCAATTTATCGAGCAGTGTCAGGATTAATGCATTATGCTGTTAGTGGTTACAGTCATTTTTTAGCCCGTATTTATTTGTTTGTTTGTTTAATTGTTTGTTTAATTATTTGTTTGTTTCAATGCTGTTTTACGCCGTTTTCATAATTATTTCATTCATATCATGAATACAGCTCACATTTTCATGTTCTGGGTTTCACCATTTATAGGCTGTGGTTCTAATATTACTTGCCCAAAGACTCTCGAAGTACCCAGTGCCTCCAGTGAAACTTGAACCTGGGCTTTCAGGGTACGATTCCTACATTTTACCACTGAGCCAAGCAGAACACTGTTAACCCATATATATATACAGGGCACTCTTAGACCTAACTGAAAACTACTATAAACTACACATAGAAAAAAAAAAAAAGCGGGGAAAAATGATAACTTATTTTTCATAAATACGGAAAAGATTAAGAGAAAGAGGGCAATTTTTCTCTTGCAAACTTCAATGAATTACTCCTTTGTCTATAATGTTTTCGGAATCACAAAATGCAGAGTTATAGAAAATAGCGTGTCAAGTTATGTTGTATGAGGCTAATGTATTACAGTCAATTTAATTGGTACAATGCATACGACACTGTACAGTGTGCTTTCCTTGTAATTAAGAACACTTCAAAGTGATTTTGAACCCTTAAAATTCCCCCAAAAATGGACTGATTAATTTTCACCGGTAGAAACGGCCGAATTTGCGATTTCACGAAGGTTTTTGTCAAAGTATTTTACAGTACATTATCAACTCTGAAGATCAAAGATCAGGCTGCAGGTCGTGTGATGTCTGATCTTGATCCATACCGTCTGCAGAAGCAGCTTGATGCCGTGCACGGTATAGTAAGGGTTAAGTCTTTACCAAATGATAAATTCTAGACTCTTCCAAATTGGAAGCATCGGCAGACGACAAATTCTTAGTTGGTTCAAATGAAATTAAGTTCTTTGATAGGATAGAAAACATTGTTGGAAAAGAAGAAATTGCGGCTTACTAGCATTTTCTCCTTTACCCACAATGTTTTAAATATCCTTTTTCTTTAGGATCGTTAAAACCCAGGATTGTTTGGTAAAGGGTTGAATGAAAAGATGTCATCGGATGAGTTCTCCACGTTATCTGATACAACAGATCCTTATAATCAGGTTTTTTTAATAGGCTTTACAGTGGCGTAAGTAGCTTTGGGCATGGCAAAAGGGGGGGGGGGGGGCTAAATGCACCTCTGTGATGCTTGACACCGAGCAAGTCATCACATAAGTATGGATCAATAACAAACCGATTACATCACGGGGATAGACTGACCCAGTCCTTTGACATGCAGATAATTAAGCAAAAAGTTTCGATTCAGGTCAGCCTGCGCGAACTGCGCAGGCTGACTTGAATCGATACTTTTTGCAAATGCATTAAACCCCTTTTCACAGAGCATGGCTCAATTATTTTTATAATCGTTCTCTTTAATTTTGTGCTTTAGTCTGTCAGTCAATCAGTCTTTTATTCGGTCGGCAGGTTTTTTTAATTGGTCTGTCAGTTAGCTTGTCAGTCAATACTCTTATTTATTTAAGTCTCATCAAAGTACATTTCATATAAAAAAAAAATCTAAACAAGTACATGGTAATTTTTACAATTAATACATGTAAAATGTCATTCTTCAAGTAGAGTTATAAGAGACTGTATTTATGTTTTGGAGAAAAAAGCTGTGGTAAAGTGCGTCAGATGGTCCGATTAACCATTCAGTCAGTCAGTCAGTCAGTCAGTCGGTCGATCATTGTAACAGTCGATCAGACGGTGAGTCAGTTAGTCGGTCGTTCGGTCGATCGATCAGTTCATCCATCGATTAGTCTCTCAGTCAGATATTAGATCAGTTAGTAGACTGTCAGTCAGAAGACTATCAGTGAGTCTCCAGTCTATCAGTAAGTCAGTGAATCAATCAGTCATTCGATCAATAAACCTATCAGTTAAGCGATAAATCAATCATTACCAGGGGGTTCACCCTTTCTTGAACTCTTTCACTGCCAACTCAATAATATGGACCTTTGTCCGAGGTCTCAAGGTAGATTTTCACTGAAATTGAAGATGATTTTGGTAATAGTTTTGTATCATAAAGAGGACGGCGTAGGTTGAGATCAGACAGCACTTTTGTGCAGTCTCATCTTTCATCTACATCGTCCGCAAAATAACTTAAGTCGCCAGAAGCAGTCACAGAGTTTACCGCGGTTGAAAACTGAGAAGCCTGAGAATTTTATATAGCGTCGTGTAGTGTTGTGTACTGAAACCCGCATTGAAATGTGAACTGGTGTATCAGAGTCATGTTTAGCTATTTACAAGACAATTCCGAGTTTTTACGACCCTGAGGTCGAGGCCTTTTGAAACCATTGCAGAAAAAGTAGAAAATGCTGGTAACCAGCATTTTCTATTTTTCCCACAATGTTTTTTTTTTTCTTACACTGTCAAAGAGCTCAGTTCACCAGTGCCGCTTTCAGATTTGTCGTCTGCGGATGCTTTCAATTTTCAAATTTAAAATTTGTCGTTTGGTAGAAATTTAACCATTAACCAAACAATACCGACCTTGAGGAAAATGCCTCTTGAAAACACAGTGGGAAAAGCAGAAAACGATGAAAGTTTTCAACCCGATCTGAGACGAATTCAATTTTTAAATCCATATTTGATTTTAAGTCTGCAAGTGCTTTAAGTATGGACGAGTCTAAATCAAACAGACTTCAGCTTTAAACATGGGGCGGTGTTTGGAAAGTTGTGGGGCTATGGAACTATCGGCAAAAGTTATTACATCTACTCTGCTTCGGTGCTATTTTTTTTATTTGTTTTTTTTTTCATAAAGTCAGGACATATTCGTGACTGTCAACTGAAATTTGTAATAAGAGTAATCTGTTTACAGTCCCATTTCCCTGAGCATATTTACACTGTATGCAAACAAGCTAGGCAAATTGTGAATTGCAAACGTTTGCAATGCATTGAATACATACTGTACAAATAAAGTCACATAATAATAAATTGTCACTTAACTCAAATGAAATTATTTCGTTTGGTATTCTGCAAATAAGACTTTGTCGTTGATAATTTTTAAGCCTAACATTTCGCCAAGTAAGTTCGCTGAAAACGAATGGAAATTTTAAGCTTAGCGGAACTAAGATTGTATAGATATATTTACCGAACATGGGTGGCGACCCGTGCCATCAACACAGAAACAGCTGTTAATTTTTTTTAATTTTTTCATTTATTTACTTATAATTTATAGAATCTAGCGAACTGATTACGTCATATACGTATAAAGCAGGAGCGTGGCACATTAACTGTTTCAACTTTGACTCTTTTACATAATGATATTAACCCTTAATCTGCTAAATGAGTTGAATGAGACTTTCAAGGCAATCGTAAAACCCCGAATAATGCTATTTTAAAATTATTATTATTATTATTATTATTATTATTGAAAAAAAATCTTCTTATCGGACAGCGTAGATCCAAGATCAGACTGCACGTTATGTGCAGTCTGATCTTGATCTACGCTGTCCGCAAAAAGGTCAGTGAGTCTACCGGTGGATTGATTTTAAAAAAGAAAAAGATAGGTAAAATAACAACTCCGCTTAAAACGAAGAAAAATTCCTTTTTATCAAACAATACATAACAGAATGGCGAATGGCGTTGATCTAAGTTCAGATTGCATGCTCTGTGCAGTCTGGTCTGAGATCTTTATCATTTTCTGAAGCTTCATTTCTTACCTAAGCATTAGAAAAGGGTTGACAGTGGCTGCAAAATGTCAACCTAGTTAAACATTTTCTCGGTAGAAAGTATAACATCTATATTTGCCATAATTCTCAACTAGTTCTAAAAGTACATATCCCAGATTCAGTCTTTGTCTATGCTCGTTTTACCCATACGTTGAAAATCTGTAACCCTTAGGATGCTAAACGTCACTTTTTTGACGGTGTTAGATCAAGGTCAGGCTGCATTGAACGTGACGTCCCCAATCTATACTGTCGATTCGTTCATTTAGCGGTTTTACAACCCTGAAGATGTGCCTTTTAAAACAGAGTATTGTAGATAACCCCCATTATTTAAAGCCACATTTTAAGTGTCTTCTTAAATTTGGACGGTTTGAAACGTTGTTATCTGTTAAAAAGTAGAAAGTTATGTAAAACACTCAAAGATGGACTAGGCTTGAAAATAAACTTCTCAAAGTTTCAATGTTTTTCTTGCTTTGCTTGAAAGTGTACGTATACGTATTTATGCCAAATTTGGACTTCAGGAAAACTGAACTGCCAGTTAAACGATTGACAAACGAAACTAAATAAATAGGCTTTGAATTATTCTAATGGAAGTTAAACAAGATAGCCGTTAGCCCTTAAGCGCTCACCTGAGTAAAGCCATCTACGATTGATAAAGCTGAAGAGATCCTGGTCAGTTTAATGACGTAAAAGACATGAGCGTAAGTGATTTATTTTTAGGCCTGACATTCGAACTTGTCCAAGATATCATCAAGACAAACATTCTGACCAAGTTTCAAGAGTATCAGGCTGAAAATGTAGCCTCTACCGTGCACACAAGGTTTATCTAAAATTTTGCTCAGTGGCCGACTTTATGACCCAATGTAACCCAATTTGGAATTTGAATTTGTCCAAGATATCACAAAGACAAACATTCTGACCACGTTTCACGAGTATCAGGCTGAAAATGTGACCTTTACGGTACACATAAGGTTTTTCTAAGATTTGGCCCAGTGACCTACTTTTTGACCCAATGTAACCCAATTTCATACAGGTCCAAGATATCATCAAGACAAACATCCGGACCAAGTTTCAAGAGTATCAGGCAGAATTTGTGGCCCCTAGAACGTACGCAAGGTTTTTCTTAGATTTGGATCAGTGACCTACTTTTTGACCCGACATGACCTAATTTCAAACAGGTCCAAGATCTCCTCAAGACAAACATTTTGATTAAGGTTCATAAGTAACCGGTTGAAAAATGTGGCCTCTAGAATGCAGACAAGGCTTTTCTATAAGATTTAGCCCAGTGACTTAGTTTTTGACCCGACATGACCCAATTTCAAAGTTGTCTGAGATATCATCGAGACAAATATTCTGGCCTACTTTCATGAATACCGGGCTAAAATTGCGGCCTCTAGAGTGCGCACAAGGTTTTTATAAGATTATTCCCAGTGACCTACTTTTTGACTTGACATGACCAAATTTCAAACTTGTCCGAGATATCATCAAGACAAATAATATGACATAGTTGCATGAGAACCAGGCTGAAAAGGTGGCCTATAGAGTACACTCAAGCTTTTTCTACGATATGGCCCCGTGACCTTCTCTTTGACCCAACATGACCCAATTTCGAACTTGTCCGAGATATTATTTAGACAAACATTCTGACCAAGAGAATCAGGCTTAAAATGTGGCCTCTAGAGTGCACACAAGGTTTTCTTAGATTTAGCCCGTTGACCTACTTTTTGACCCAACATGACCCAATTTCGAACTTGTTCAAGATTTTATCTAGAGAAACGTTCTGACCAAGTTTCATGACTATCTGACTGAAAATGTGGCCTCTAGAGCGCTCACAAGGTAAATGTGGACGACGGACTACGCACGACGAACTACCCGCGACGCATGACGAACAACGGACGATGCACGACGGACGCAGCACGATCGCAAAGCTCACCCTGGGCACTTCGTGCTCAGGTGAGCTAAAAATGCACTGCCTCAGCCGAATTGAAATGAGATTCTATAGAGACCGAATATGCGAACGGCTGTGAAAAATTTATGCTTTGCTTAAGCCGAATGAGGTCTTGTAAGGATCAAATATGCAATACTATTTTATTTGGAGAAAATTTTGATAAAGGCTGTCGAAACAGAGATTGAACCCATATCCTCCGCCGAATTCGAGTTCAAACGATTTCATTTGACCAAGTTAGAAAGCAAGTCTTTGAATGTGTCGGAACCGGAAAAGGAAATAGTGTGACTATATATTTACCCTTATTTGACCTTTGGTATACACTTCACAAGACAACACAATTTGAGACAAAGTGAAAGAAGTAGCACAAAAAAGAGAGAGAGAGAAAAAAAAGCTGGAACAATTGGTGATTTCTGTCTTTGAAATGGTAGTAAACATTGAGGGGAAAAGGAGAAAATGCTGGTTACCAGCATTTTCTCCTTTTCTCCACAATCCCCACAACGTTTTCAAAAGCCTTGTTACTCAGGGTTGGCGGTTTGGCAAAGGATTAAAAACAACATTTCCGAAAAGTTGAACCGTCTGTAATCTAAACTGGAATGCGAACGTGACCCTATAGTTCACCTAGTCTTGACGTTTGCCCTGTTCTAGTTGACAATTGATAGGCTTTTATATACCATAACAGCAGAAAAATTCCTCGACGTAACACATCATTATACAACACGATAATTGACCCTATCATTACTCCGAGTACGTATGTTCAGATGGACGAAGCGTTCATTAGGATGGTAGAAAATAAACATGACATTCTAATTACTAACCAAGTTTAACACCTGTACCATAATCTATTAGTGAGGGTTGGGGCATCTCTAAACAGTCAACGGGTTTAGTCAACCAAAGTTCGCGGATATCGTTTCTGTCGTTTCTAGTTTTAGACCAAATGTCGCCAGATATCTGAAGATACAAAACACAAGGGATCCAAGTCAAGTTAATTTTTGAGACTGCTATACATGTACGGCATGTGTTTTAATATCAAATACAAGTCAGCGTATGCTCCATATATGGTCCCGGTGAGGGTTGAACCCTCGTATACTTCGTGTATATCCAAAGTTTCCTCAACTCTGACGCAGGGCAACCCTCAGGTTAAAATCTAGAGAAAACAAACATAACAATTTTGTGGCGTCTTACATTTGTTCAGCCGTTGATAAAAATAGAAAATTTACTTCTCAATGACGGTTGCATGCCAAAAAAATTGTTAAAAAACCAATCTGACCTACGTTTATTTGTGTCCAAGGTATTAAATCTACCAGACGACGAAATTTTAGACATGCCAATATGAAAAGCATTTACAAACGAAAAATCAAATGTGGCCCAAATGGAATTTCTTTTAGAAAAAGTAGAAAACATTGTGGGAAAGGGAGAAAATGCTGGTTACCAGCATTTTCTCCTTTTCCCACAATGTTTTCAAGAGCGATCTTCCTCAAGGTTGTGAAGACTCGGGACCTTTTAGCAAAGGGTTGAAATATGTTCTCGGTACCTGTGCTATGTAATTCGTTAATGACGACCACACAGAGGTCAGATTCCCACCTCGGCCCGAGGATATCCAAATCTGCGCCAGACATGAAAGTCGTCTGTCAAAACGGAAATATGTGAGATGTTTGTAAGTAAACAGAAAGCTGCGCGCTGGCCACACAAAATTAATGGACTTGGCCCTGATAGAGAGAGAGCATCAGAGAGATGTTTACTGGGCTGTGGCGTAACGTTTGGCAATCTACCACGATAAACGCCCTCTATAAATACCATTGGTACAGACCTTATTACCTTTTTGCAGCCGTCAGCAGATTTTGACCTAGTTCAACCTTATTTTTCCCCAAAATATGCCAACATATTTTTTTCAATTGGCCTTATTTAAGGACCAGGCAATGATATTCTCTTCGCTTATGTTCTATCCCGTTTTCATTTTTTCCCCCCAAAACCCAACCATAGTTCAAGCATTATCCCGCAAAAATAATGTTCTTGGGACTTGACCAGAATTGGGGCTGGGGCATGCACATAGCCTATAATTGAGCCATGCTATGGCAAAAGGGGTTTATTGCATCTCTTGGTACATTATACCAAGCAAGTCTTTACATGAATATGGATTCAGAAACAAAATCCATTTTTCCTAACAACTAATTGAATCATAAGGAAGAATGGTCCTTTGACGTGTAGGAAGGTAACCAATAGCAAAAAGTTTAGAATCAGGTCAGCCTGCGCAGTATGCGCAGGCTGACCTGGTTCGATACTTTTTGCAGATGCATTAAACCCCTTTTTCACAGCGCATGGATCAACTATTTGTGTCACACAGTCCTTCTTTTGCTCTCAGTGTGTTAAATCTTTGCATAGTCTAAAAATCATAGACTGTTTCAATCTGTCAGCGCCTACCACTTCGGACAGCTGAAAGCATAATCCGCTGGGACTCGGGAAAAATTTATCTCACCGGCTTGCCTAAGCGAGCAGATAGTATAGATCCTAGATCAGGCTGCAGATTCAGCTCTAATTACAATCTAATTTCAGTTATTCGAGCATGTAACGATTCAAATATGTCAACTTGTTTGAAAAATTCTTTGAAACAGCTTTACCTTCTATATTGCAAAACTCCGAAGGAAAATAGGTCGCGCCTAGGCTAATCTTATTAGCCCGATATGCCTCTGTATTTGCGATACATATTAATGTAATTGGTAGAAGAGTTTTGAAGTATCATCGAGTATGTTGTTCGTAGGATCTTGTTAGCGGTGGCTAGTTTATGTATGACCCCTCTTATGTATTAATCCGCGCCCTTATAGGGCGTCTATAATAATTGGATTTCACGCACTGGTATAAAGCGGGTAACCTTACACTATGCGAACATGAGGGCTTTTGCGGACGACACAGATCAAGACTAGACTGCACATAACGTGCAGCCTGATCGTGGTCTTTATCGTCCGCTTTCTTAGTCAAGCCTATAGAAGGCAAAAATCTTGGTGGGTTTCAGCCGTCGAAAGAAGTTGAGTTGATATGAGCCATGCTCTGTGAAAAGGGGGCTTAATGCATCTGCGATAAGTATCGACCCAGGTCAGCCTGAGCAGTCCGCCCAGGCTGACCTGGGCCGAAACTTTTCGCTGGTGGTCAATTTTCTGTTTGTCCACGGACCAGTCTACCTCATGAGTAAGTCGGTTGTTAAAAGAAGTGGCTTTTATGGATCCATAATTATGTGATGGCTTGATTGATATAATGGATCAGAGATTGCATTAAGCCCCCTTTTGCCAGAGCGTGGCTTATATATTTGGCGCTGAAAGACATAATGAACCCGGTATAGCATGGGGGATTGAAAGACACGAAAAATAATTTCATATCTATGTAGTTCGTACACAGGCTCTAGCTATACCATGCAGATGTCTTCTTTTTTGCGCCACTTTTATCGAAATAATCACACATATAAAATTATGTATTTAAGCTTAATTCATGTTGATTGTCCATTTTTTTTTTTTTTTTTTTCAAGACTAATTCGAGGTCATCTGCAGCAAATTTGCTTCAGAAGGTAAAGGATTAACACTGTACCAGACGACAAAATTTTAGCCGTTGCCAAATTGAAAGTATTTGCAGACGACAAATCCATTGTAGCAGAAAAAGGGATATTTGTCATCAAAAGGGTAAAAACATTGTGGAAAAAGGAGAAAATGCTGGTAACCAACATTTTCTCCTTTTTTCCCACAATGTTTTTCAAAAGCTTTCCTTCTCAAGGTCGTTTAAACCCCGGATTGTTTGATAAAGGGTTAATCATATCACTGAACGTATTTACTGATCAATTGGCTTTCTTATAAGGCATCCTTGATTTTCTAAATACATACATGATCTGAACACGAGATTATTTTCAGTGTCGAGTCCTGTTGTATTTTTGCTGAGTCGACGGAAATTTCCTTGGCTCTGGTTATAGCTGCTATTTTGTTATGAAGTGAACAAATATCGCTCCCAAACTTTTTGTTCATCTCACATATATTTGAGACATGCTCCGTGAAAAAGGGGCTTAATGCATCTGCTAAAAGTATCGACCCAGGTCAGCCTACGCAGTCCGCACAGGCTGGCCTGAGTCGAAACTTTTTACTATTGGTTATTCTCCTGCATATCAAAGGACTAGTTTCATTCTGCCCCGGTTTTTCGACAAAATGAAATTTATGAATCCATAATGACATGATGACTTGCTTGCCATAATGCATCACAAAGGATGCATTAAACCCCTTTTGCCAGAGCGCTGCTCATTTGTAAGTATCAGCTGACATCAAGTAGTTCATGCTGAACGGTTAACCCTTTCCCAAACAAGCCCTGGTTTTCACGTGGCTGCAGTACAAGTCTTTTGAAAACACTGTGGGAAAAGGAGAAATTGCTCGTAACGAGCAATTTCTCCTTTTTCCCACTGTGTTTTCTACCCTTTTGGGGAGAACTTTCTGTCATTTTCATCAAATTTAAAGTTGTCGTCTGCAAACTCTTTCGATTTGGACCAGTCTAAAATTCATCATTTGGGAAAGGGCTAATTGTTGTAGCATCAGACCCCACTTTTTTCCTCATTTTGATCCCCTCCTTATTTACAATACCGATCGTCCCTACAGATCATATAATACACTGGTATTTATTGCTTCGCTCCATATCGCTCAGTTAATATTTAGCGTTGATATGTTTTCTTTCCTTGTCAGAATGCTATTGTTACAGCTATTCATTCATACAAAATATAGGACAGCGTTGAGCACTGATCATACTGAACAGTGCAGTAATTGTTCGAATCCCCAGCTCGGCCAATTCCTTTCCGAGGATTGATGATAGTCATTGCGACAGGATTCATTCCTTTCTCATCGCTGATCATTGTTTCGACTACGGCTATACGGGAATGCAGCCAATGGCTTGGGAAGAATATTGTGCCAAGTACTGGTAAAACAACCTGCAGGAAAGCATTGATAGATGCACTGGCCGCCGCGATTTAGTAATAACTGAAATAAGGTTGAAAACGGCGTTAAACACAATGAAAAAAAGGAAGACTAACTGTTATACATCTGATAATAGAATTTACAGGGCAAATGATTTACAACTACACAACCCACGCGTCCGAAGGGACAGATGAAGAAACAGAATGACGGTTGCCAAACAAACGAATGAATGAAAATATTTGTGCTGATTTGTGATATATTTAGATCTTCGCTATTTAGACGCAGATAGCACGATGACTCTGATACACATCACTCATTATAAATTACATATTTCAATGCCAGTGGGCACACCGCTACAGACGTTAATTAGACAGTTGAATGGTCTAACGACTTCTTCTGCTTTAACCCTTATAGTACAGGACTTGAGAAAAGGAGGTCGGTGGTTCGATCCCCAGCTCGGTCAATTTCTTTCCGAGGAATGATGCTTGCAATTGCAACAGGATTCATTCCTCTCTCACCGCTGACCATTGTTTCGACAGTGGTTTTAAGTGAAAGCAGCCAGAGATTTGGAAAGAATATTGTGCGGAATACTGGTAAGAGAAACTCCAGGAAAGTATGGATAGGTGCACTGGTCGCCGTGATATAACTGAAATCATGTTGAAAACTGCGTTAAACACTGTACAATCAATCATTCAACCCTTATCCTGTCCGGATTCAAATTGTTGACGATAACAAAAAAGTAGCCCTTAAAGTTATTTGACATTGAATGGGTATTAATATGACGAAACTAATGATATAGTAGCGAAGAGTATATAGCAAGATCAGCCTGTACATATGTGCAGGCTGATCTTGCTGTATACTCTCCACGAAAAAAAAAAAAAAAAAAACATCTATGGTCGCGAACGGCTGGATATTATTATATAGATGTAGAGAAGAAGATAGTTTTCCTAAAGTAATTTCATAGTTAACGAGATACTTTTGTAAAACCGTTTTGGTACAAAGGGCAATTCTACGTATTTTGCGGACAGCATAAACCAGGGCTATACTGCAAAGAATCTTGTTTGTACGCTGCCTGATACTCAGTGAAGTGTTCTATACAAAGAAAACCTTACCGTTGATTGTTTGTCGTCTCCTGTATTTTACGTATCAAACTCTCAAGGGTATTAAACATACGTAACACAGGTACAGTTAGTGGCCATACAGTAATTCCAAATTCCCATTGACTTACATGCATTGTTTAGTGTAGAAAATTAATTACGCAACTTCTGATTTTGCTATAATAATGAAAAGTATACAGGAAGGAAGCAAAGAGCTATTAATACTCAAGTGCTATCAGTGTTCGTCGCCTGACATCAAGGTTGTAGCTCTCTAAAACCTATTGGTGTTATTATTCCGTCAAATTTTGCCGACGTGGCCAGTGACGTTAATAAAAAAAAATTCTTTCTCTTTTGAAAATACAGATCACTTTCACACAGCTATTATTTTTAATCACAATATATTGTGTCAAGTCTAAATCTATACTATTTGAATGTCAAATTTAATTTGCTTTGTTTTCGTACGAGTTTCACAGCGATAGCTTTATCATTTAACCCACAATAAACTTAAAGGGTTAACTTGAAAGCGCATATGAATTAATAGGGATGCGGGATTCGATGAAATATTTATGGCCATTAACGATGAACTACAACCTACAGCATGCTGAAGGCATTTAAAAATAACATTCTGATTGGCTGTTAAAGAAATAGTCCATAGATTTAAGGCTGTCAAGACGACTTCTTTGCCTAAAGTTTACGAAACAGAATGACTGATTGATTATGGCATGCTCTTACCCACTTAATTTAATTCAAAGCGTATGCTCTGCCATGACAAGGAAAACAAATGAGCCATGCTTTGTGACCAGGGGGCTAAATGCATCTGCAAAAAGTATCGACCCAGGTTAGCCACCACAGTCTGCGCAGGCTGACCTGGGTCGAAACATTTTTGGTTTTGGTATATTTTCTGCATGTCCAAGGACCATTCTATCTCAGGATTTAGCCGGTTGTTATACAAAATATATTTTATGGATCCATAAGCATGGGATGAGTTGCTTGGTATAAAGCACCAACCCACCTTTTGCCAGAGCATGGCTCAGATGTAAAAATAAGCGGTTGCGAGGATATATTTTTGCTACGCTTTGACATGCTACTGTAACTGTGTACAGCCGGAACTGCAGGGTGCTTTACCGTCAATATTATATACTGCCGCAATAAAAGATAAATCTTTTTATTCATTCTGTCGAATTCACTACTTGTTAACTTTCTTTTGTAACAAGAGAGTTTAAGGCGTTGCCAAAAATTCAGTAATGTAATATGTCGTAATTTACAGGGATTCATTATTTACAGCATAATCAAAAACCCTACTTCCAAGAGGTTTTCTTTAACGCCTAGCACCGGAAGCATAGTGGTAACGCGTACGATAGTGCTTTAGAAACTGTAAGTTCGGGCATCTCCCGCGCCAAACTTCTCTCCGAGGATTGATGAAAGTCATGGTAACAACATTTGTGCCCTTCACAACGCTAAACCTCGTTTCCGCTTTGTGGGAAAGCAGTCACTGTGGCATTCAATTAGCATTGAATGTAAAACTGGTGACGGATGTCCAGGAACGTACGGAAAGGTGCACTAGTTGCCGCTATGTTATTACTCGACTACCGTTGAAATATCGTTAACATAAAAAAAAAACCAGTTAAGGAAACTTATCTTGAGACTAGACAGCGATAGATGAATTTCAATTTAAGGTGTAACATAGCAATTTAAAGTTATGTATATTTAGAAAGTTTATGATATGTATATCATTATATTCAAAATATTATACAAAGGGCGATGACATTCGTTGCACTGTCAGATTAATTAATTCTTTCACGGTAAAAGGTAACTGAAAGATATCTTTTGCGAATAGTGTAGACCAAGATCAGGCTGCACGGAACGTGCAGTCTGGTCTTGCATCCACAACGTCAGCTTTCTAATGCTAAACTATGATAATATCGTCTTCCATCAAGGTGGAAATTCCCCTTTAGATCTTGACGGAAGATCGAGTTTATGTCGTTGAGTTGACAGCAAAAAGGTTAAATCATCAAGTCCTTTTTTTACAGGCACCCATCTTTTATCTTGTCCTTGCAGGTATCTTTTGTCATTTTGTAACGTAATACTACTATTGCTTGATGCGGAAATTAACTTTATATCGTTTATGTGAAAAAAAAAATTTTTTTTTCTTGGGTCGGCCCTTGAGGGCGGGCAAGTGTCAGACATTTACATGTGAATTATATGAATTCTTTCGTAACATATTTATTTCGTAAAGTATCTTACTAGTTTACCCTTTACCAAACGGCGAAAAATCCATACTCATTCAAACTGAAAGCATTTGCGGATGTCAGATTAAATTGGATCCATTTGATTGGATTTGCTTTCGAAAGGTCAGAAAACATCGTGGGAAAAGAAGAAAATGCTGGTTACCAACATTTTCTCCTTTTCTCACAATGTTTTCAAAATCCCTTTTCGTCAGTGTCGCCAAAACACGGGACTGCGCAGTCCGCGCAGGCTGACCTGTGTCGAAACCTTTTGCTTTCGATCAAATTTCTGCATTTCAAAGGACCAGTCTACCTCATGATTCAGCCGGTTGTTAGATCAACCCTTTACCACACAATCACGGGTTTTAACGACCCTGAAGAAAAAGCCTTTTGAAAACATTGTGGGAAACGGAGAAAATGCTGGTAACCAGCATTTTCTCCTTTTCCCACAATGTTTTCTAACCTTCCCGAACAAATTTCAATTTTTGAGTCAAGTTTATTTTGTCGTCTGTAAATGCTTTCAATTTGGACAAGTCTAAAATTTTGTCGTTTGGTAAAGAGTTAATTGAGTTTTATGGATCCATAGCTATGTGATGGCCTGCTTGGTATAATGCATCACAGAGATGCATTACGCCCCCTTTTGCCAGATAACGCCTCAATTATGTACATTACATCCGGGTTCTATTGGATGTAACTATTGAACCCATTCACTGCCACAAGCAAAGACAACATCTTTTGTAGATACCGTCGATCAAAATCAGATAGACAAAACACGCAGTCTGATCTTGGATGTATACTGCCCGCTTGTTTAATCAATTCTAACAGATAAAATTTTAATGTTATGTGTAATTTTAACGTCGACATAGGTTGAATCTATTTATTTGGCGCCGAAATAATTCATAAATAATTAATTATAATGAAAATTCTAAAAGTACTAAAAGTTTATTTGGTGTTTAACACCATTTTGATAATTTCTTCATTCTCTTGTTGCAAACAAAACTTATCAATAAATGACTTTAAGAGAATGGCGTAGTCTAACAGATATATCATTTTATTTTTCGTGGCAGCACATTAATGGCGACCGGGCTTAGTTTGTGGCAAAGACAGTCCATGGTTTGTCGAAAACAAGACTGTAGGACAAAGATTTAACTGTTTATCAAAATGGTTCGTATTCGCCAACCATTCTTATGAACATTCTTAGTCTTATTCTCCAAAATTTTCCAAAATTGAAAGTAACACACCTTCTGATTGGAATAGCCAATCAGAAGTTGTGTTACTTTCAAAGTTGGAAAATCCTGGAGAATAAGACTAAGAATGTTCTTAAGAATGGTTGGTGAATATGGACCCCGAGTTTTAACGACCCTGAAAAAGAAGGCTTTTGAAAAAATGTGGGAAAAGGAGAAATTGCTGGTAACCAGGATTTTCTCCTTTTTCCCAGTTTTCTACCATGTCAAATACAATTTCCATCATTTCAGACACGTGTAGTTTTTCATCTGCGAATGCTTTCAATTCAGGACCAGTCTAAAACTGTTTTTTGGTTAAGAGTTAACTCTTTCCCCATTGATAACATTTTTGGCTTGTCCATATTGAAAGCATTTAAAGTAGATAAGATGAACGTGATTCAAATGAAAAAGTATGTCTTTGAAAGGCCAGAAAACATTGTAGGAAAACGAGAAAATGCTGGTTACCAGCATTTTCTCCTTTTCCGACAATGTTTTCAACAGCTATTTTCCTACAGTGTCTTTCAAACACGCGATTGTTTGAGAAAAGGCTTCAGGATTCCTGAAAGAGGCGTGAGAATGTTGAAATATGAATTTCTGACTCAGACAATATGTGCATCTTTTATTAGTTATCTATTTTACCTTATCTTTTAACCCTCAACCTGCTGAATAAGTGAAATAAAACTATCAAACATATAGTAAAACCCGTAATTTTGCTATGTCAAAGTTATTGTTTCGGGGTAAAGACCTCCTTATCGGACAGCGTAGATTCAAGATCAGACTGCACATTCTGTGCAGTCTGATCTTGAACTACACTGTCCCTAAAAAGCCATTGAGTCGTGCTTAGCAGCGAAAGGGTTTAAGTTAACCCTTTCCCAAACGACAAATTTTGGACTGGTCCAAATTCAAAGAGTTTGCAGACGACAATTTTAAATTTGATGAAAATAGCAGAAAGGTCTCAAAAAGGGTAGAAAACACTGTGGGAAAAGGAGAAATTGCTCGTTACGAGCAATTTCTCCTTTTCCCACAGTGTTTTCAAAAGACTTGTACTGCAGACACGGGGAAACCAGGGCTTGTTTGGGAAAGGGTTAAATTATTTTGTCCTTTTATTGGTTCGTGTGACATCATTTTGGTTGCACTGACTACTACTAATACCCTGCTCAGAAAATATGGGTTAGCCTGGACTGCTGAAACTGTTGTCGCATCTCAACATTTTCTTGGATAACGCCCTCTTTTGTAATAGTGTTTTGGAAAAATCTGCCTCTGTGAGACGTGTTTAGGTGAGTCTAAAAGATAGTAAAGGGAAAAAATAAAGAATGCGAAAAGTCACCGAAACGAACACGATGCATGCATATCATTAATTATTTTCGCACTTTCTTGAATTTATTCTTACTCTTCAAAATAACTCAAAACCCTTTCGTGGGCCTGATAGGTGTTATTTCTGTTTACTTTTTGCGGGCAGTGTAGATCAAGATCAGAACAGATCAGAACGTCAGACAACACAGACGTTAAGTCTTATCTTTAAACTACATTTTTCAACATTTTGTGAGACACTGTGGTTAAAAAAAAAACCCTTAAATTTGGACCATCAGGGCTAAATTGACTGTCTGTATACCCATTTAACCTGTAAGGCACTTTAAGCCTTTACCAGACGACCTTTAAATGAATAGGGTCTATGGAAATATTGTCAAAAAATGAGAAAATGCTAGCATTTTCTCATTTTTCGACAATGTTCATTTCCTTGTGAACACGAACTCTATCATCTGAGCAGCGTACTGCAAATGATTTCAATCTGCACGAGTATAAAATTTTGTTGTCTGATAGAGAGTTGACCCCTTATCCCGCTAAATAAGTGAAATGAAACTTTCAAGCCGATAGTAAAAACCTAAATATTGCTATTTCAAAGGTACGTTTGGGGGAAAGATATCTCCTTGTCGGACAGTGTAGATGCAAGATAGGACTGCACGTTGTGTGCAGTCTGATCTTGATCTACGCTGTCCGCAAAAGGTCAGTGAGTCGTGCTTAGCAGCTCAAGGGTTAAGTCATAAGGAATACGCGGTGCGTTATTACGAGATATGATAACATACTTAATTTTGCATTTAGCTGACAGATGTTTCGCAACAGTTATATATTGCAGTCACTGCTTTACTTATTGAGACAAACATACTTAAAGAAATATCTAACTCATCATACCCTACGGACGAATACCCATATGAACGGTTTAGAACATCATGACCAAAGGAAAAATGCATGTAACAAGCATTATCTACTTTCACCACATTGTTTTCGCATGTCCTTGTGTATGAAAGCTTAATTCACGTTGATTTTCTTTATATATGTGACTTAAGTACAAGTTTACGAACTTTGTTACATGTACATGTTATGTAGTCAGAGAGGAGACGTGTGGACAGAGAGACAAAGGGACGGACACACAGACTGAGGTAAATTGTGATCTTGACTACTGAGTTATGCAGTTTACAAGAATTCAAATACAATTCAGCAGAGTTAAAAAAAAAAACAGGAATGCAGAGACTTCACCTTGAGTAAGCACAAGTAGTAGAAATTACGGTTTTCAGATATCCCGGAACTAGACATGTTGAATCGTTTGGGCCATCCTGAATAACTGTTACTATTTTTTAAAAAACGACAAAGAAAATTCCATACATTTCTACCGGACGCAAAGATGCCTACAAAGATGCTGACTAGTACGCAGATTAATTCACTTGACTCTGAACAACGAAACCCTGTCAAGTAAACAGTTTATTAGTTGTTTTATCCTAGTAAGCTGTTGATACTCAGCGCTAAATAAAGCACACCCGAACGCCCTGGATGCACCGAATTGCAGCCCTGTTTCAGTTTTCGAGGATAGTGCAACGAGATAACCTCCCTCCCCCACCCCCTCTCCGTTACCACTCTAGTGCAAGTCTCCATCCATGTGAAGAGAGTGCTAGCTACGCCTCTGTCTACTAGATTGTTCTTTTTTAACTCTGCACCAAACAATCCAGAGTTTTTACGACCCTGAGGAAAACCCTTTTGGAGAAAATGCTGGTGACCAGCATTTTCTCCTTTTCCCACAATGTTTTCTACCCTATTAAAGACAATTTCCATCATTTGAGTCACATTTAAATTGTCATCTGCAAATGCTTTCAGTGTGGACTAGCCTACATTTTTGTCGTTTGGGAAAGAGTGAAAGAGCCAGGTGTTTTCGAATTATGATAAAACATAAATCATACATGTTCTCGTGTTAATGTTTAGCAAAAAAACACAACCAAAAACTTGATATAAAACATAGATCATTCTGTCGCTTGCGATATTATGTAAGATATATCTTGCAGCTCACACGGGCAGAAATTTGTCAATGAAATCTGTTATGAAATGTCGTCTTTACGAGCTAAAGGGATATGTGACTTAGACAAGGTCATTCATAAGGATAAGTGAAACCTTTATCGGTATTAACCCTTAGGCTGCTAAGCGCGACTCGCTGACCAATGCGGACAGTGTAGATCAAGATCAGACTGCACAAAATGTGCAGTCTTATCTTTGATCTACACTGTCCTATAAGGAGATATCTTTCTCCAAGAAATAAGCTTGAACTAGCATTACTTGGGTTTTTACTATCGGCTTGAAAATTTTATATTAGTTATTTAGCAGGATAAGGGTTAATTCTGCGCAGACTGTCATTTTCTATACATATTCATCCTTAAACTGCGAAAATAGCCCCAGCGAAAATTCTCAGCCAATTAGTATTTGGGAATTAAACCAGGTTTTGACCCATTTTTTAAGGGAAAGAAAGTTGATATTTTGCAAGAAAAAAAAAAATCATACGGACATAATAAAAAAAAAAACAAGGAAAAAACTGGGAAAAAATGCTTCAGGTAGGACACGACCCCCATGACCCTCAAAACCACAGACAGTGACTCTACCAGCTGAGATATAGAGCAACTGGCAGACTAGTGCGTTAAAATGTTTTTCTTGCTCGTTATGCAATTTCATTACTAACGGAACAGAAACTTTCACAGTAAAAATACAACAAACTCGGTTATTACTCGTGTTTTGTACAAATATGTTTCAATATCGGAGCCTTCTTTGGAAGCGAATGAAAATTAGCAATCTTTGTCAATATTGTCTAAAAAAGAAAAAAATGGCAAACGAAATGGTTCGTATTCACCAACCATTCTTGAGAACATTCTTACTCTTATTCTCCAGAATTTTCTAAATCTGAAAGTAACACAAATTCTGATTGGCTAAATCCTTTGGTTCAGCCAATCAGAAGTTGTGCTACTTTCGGATTTAGAAAATTTCAGACATAAAGAATACAAATCTATTTAAAAAAGGTTGGCGAGTACGAAACAGCTGGTTTTATGCCCATTTAAAATCGAAGTGGCGAGTTTAAGGTTCTTTTCACTGAAAAATCCTTCTGTGCCGGGCAGACTATATATCCAAGATCAGACTGCACGTTCTTTGTTGTCAAGATTACGAGTTTCACGGTCTGCATTGAAAATCCACTCGAGGACACAGGTTTTACAATTCAAAACTTAGAATTGTTGGTGAAACCACAAAACAAGGCATCCAATTACATGGATATACTAATACTTACGTCCTGTTTTCTTTTCTATTTTCAGACATGGAACGAGGCGGTTGCTATGGCAGCATCAGACTGGGGCACAGAGTGCGAGTACGTTCCCCGCTCCGACAACCAATGGGGCCAAAACATAAATTATTTCTACGGCAGGGATTATCATATGGCAGCTTTAGATATGTTTAGGAACAGCTTTACCTCGTGGTCAAATAACACAGTGAATGACCAGTACAGACAATATCGGTTCTGTGGGCCCAGTAATGCTTGTTCCTATATTCAGGTAAGATCCGTGTAACAACCATTATCCTGCTACATATGTAAGGATATTTTATTCAAACAAGTACAAGTACTTAGTCTTAATACACACACAAAAACATTGTAATGAAAATAATTCAAGAATCTACAACAAAAATAAGTAAAGTGAAACTTTTAAACCTATAGTAAAAACCCAAATTTTGCTATTTGAAAGTTTGTTTTTTTTAAATGATACCTCCTTATCGGACAGTGTAGATCCAAAATTAGACTGGATGTTCTGTGCAGTGTGATCTTGATCTACAATATCCGCAAATGTTCCTTGAGTCGCGCTTGGCAGACTAAGAGTTAACTTCTCACGACACAATCCCAAGTTTTAACACTCCTGAGAAAGCTTTTGAAAACGTTGTAGGAAAAGGAGAAAATTCTGGTAACCAGCATTTACTCCTTTTCCCCACAATATTTTCTACCATTTCCCCCCCAAAAAAGCCTAATTTTTGGGTCACTTTATTTTGTCGTCTGCAAAAACTTTCAATTTGGACTGGCCTAAATATTTTTTGTTTAGTTAAGAGTTAAAAAAAAGAACGCTCTCATTCTTGTTATTTCAACAAAAAAGAAGACCGTAGAATGTTGTCTGTACATGTCGAGGTTACGTCTGTTTGCTATGCATTTTAATCCTTAGGCTAATGAGCGCGACTCAAGGACCTTTTTGCGGACAATGTAGATCAAGATCAGACTGCATAGAACGTGCAGTCTGATCTTAGATCTACACTGACCGATAAGGAGGTTTATGTAAAAAAAATACCTTTGAAATAGCAACATTTGGGGTTTACTACCGACTTGAATGTTTTATTTAACTTGTTTAACAGGCTGAGGGTAAACGTATACCTCCTTTAACAAATTTGATTTGCAGCCTCCGACTCTGAAAACATTCTTGTAAATTAGGGTTACTGAACCTGAATTATATATTGAAGCATCGATACATGTGAATGCATTGTGGTTAGAAGAGATATTGCTCATAAAGATGAATTTGTCCCTTTGTCACAATGCTTTCAAAAACTGTCTGCTGTAAGACAAAAACGATTGGTAATGAATTAGCCAAAACTCATTGACCAGGGTCCATATTCACCAACCATTCTTGAGAACAATTTTAGTCTTATTCTCCAAAATTTTCTGAGTTTGAAAGTAACACAATTTCTGATTGGCTAAACCATTTGGTTTAGCCAATCAGAAGTTGTGTTACTTTCAAATTAAAAAAAAAAAAATCTGGAGAATAAGACTAAAAATGTTCTTAAGAATGGTTGGTGAATATGGACCCTGTTAACACGTATTAAGATAATTTTTCTATCACATGAAATTCCTTCAGAGTACTTGTATGTTTAGCAGTCGCGCAAATTAATGTACGAAAACACACACACACACTCACACACACACACACACACACAAAAAAAAAACCTTGGAGGAAACTGCTTTAATTCGTCATTTTCATGCATGCCTTGGAATGTGAATGACAAAACCGGGCAAAACAAAACAAAACTGAATTTATTTTAAAAGAATGAAATAAGGAATGTCAGAAAACCTTTTCTCGCTTGGCAAAAGTCATTTATATCCTCGCTTTTAATTTATGCAAACTACTATAATATGCAGATTTTTGCCCCTCCTTAACACCGATTTTACATCCTAGTGAACAGACAAACTTTATATTCTATCATATTGGAAGCATATGCAGACCTAATATTGATTATATCTCGAATGACAGGCTGCTTTTGAAAGGACAAAGTATTGTGTGAAAAGGAGAAAAATGCTGGTTACCAGCATTTTCTTCTGTTGTCACAATGTGTTCCTAAGTTTTTCCCCGTAGGGATATTTGAAAAACGGAATCGTTTGGTACAGCCTCAAAAATACACTGAATGGGTAGATAGAATAGAATATTCTATTGACTTAAACTGATTTTTTATGCCATCATGTTTTCGAGGTCTGTTACTTTTAATACATATTCCAAGTACAAATATCTTGCGTTTTAATATGATGCTATTTTCGGAGAGAGTTCACCAGTATCAGGTTGCACTGTCGTGCTGTCTGATCCTGTCTTCTCTCATAAATACACAATTAGTTGTTCGAAAAGTGTTATACCCATTTAACTCTTTACCAAACGACGAAATGTTGGACACGTCTAAATTGAAAGCATTTGCAGACGACAAGTCAAATGTGGCTCAAATGATGAAATTTGTCTCTGAAATGATAGACTGAAAACATTGTGGGAAAAGGAGAAAAAAATGGTTTTCCAGAATTTCTCCCTTTTCCCACACTGTTTTCAGTAGCTTTATTCCCCAGGGTCGTTAAAACTCGGAAATGTGTGTAATAGGGGTTAATACTGGTAAGTGGACCGTCAAATTGGTATGATATTTTGACTATTTTAATTCAAAAAGACAAAGGGTTAAATACATATGTCACATACACATCCTTTCAACTTATCTCAGAGTATCATTGTGACAAACACAAAATAAACAGCAAGATCATCATTTTGTGTGGAACAGAAAATCAGCCTTTAGCTTATTTTTGATTAAAGACTGAAAAGAAATTATGAAAAAACTACTTTCAACGGTAACGCCACTGCCTACAACGTCTCTTACTAAATAGAGGTCCTGCGTGGCTCAGTGGTAAAGTGTGAGACTCGTAAGCTGGGCACCCGGGTTCGAGCCCCTCTGGACGCACTGGGTTTTCGTAGGAGTGTCCTTGGGCAAGACACTTCAGAGCCCTAGCCTAGTATTGGTGAAACCCAAGACATGCATGAATTTGTGAGCAGTGATATGACTAAAATAATGTTGAAAGCGGCGTTAAACCCCATTCAACACATAAGTAAATAAACTCTCACTAAATACTGCAACTGTAAGATTTTTGTTGACTGCAGTTTCTCCACGTAGCCAGTACCTTGTATAATATCGGACCATCTAGATCCAAGATTAAACCATATGTTCTTTGCACTGTGATCTTGTTCTTGCACGTAGCTGCGAATCTCCTTTTTGGAGCCTCTGAGGATTTTTATGTAGGGGTTACTGCATATCTCTGTACAGGTGTCTGTCATAAACTTATACCTGATAGAGCCATTTAATACAATCTGGTGCTTATTGTATAGAAGGACAGGGACAGTTAGGGAGATACATACCAGAAACATTGACAGACACAAACTGTTAAGTATACGAGTTTTCCTATAGAAAAAGTTTCTCCTGATTGAGCTGCTTGTGCCGAGCTAGCCATTAGTCTAAGCTTGAAGCTGTTTTTTGGAGAGTCTACAAAAACAATATTTTGCTTCATTTGTGTTATTCTTTTTTCCACAACACCATCACCACATAGGCTGTTTTGTACACACTGCTACTTGTGCAAATGAAGCGAACGAGAAGGAAAAGAAAATGAAGAAATGGCAACGATTCTTTGGCCCTTGGGATGTTAATTCAGAAAAAACAATGCCCGTTTTCTACTAATGTTTTAAAAAACCTCAGTTTTTCTTTTACGATAACGAATTAATGTTAACCCTAAAGCTGCTAAGCGAGACTCACTGACCTTTTGCGGACAGTGTAGATCAAGATCAGACTGCACAGAACGTGCAGTCTGATCTTGGATCTACATTTTCCGATAAGGAGATATTTTGTCCAAAAATAAGTTTGAAATACTATGTAACATTATTTGTGTTTTTACTATTGCCTTGAAAAGTTTCATTTTATTTATTTATTATACAGTATAAGGATTAAGCTTAAAAATTAGAATGCATATATCTGTAATGTTATTAGTTTTTATTGAGCCATGCTCTGTGAAAAGGGGGCTTAATGCATCTGCGAAAAGTATCGACCCAGGTCAGCCTGCGCAGTCCGCGCAGGCTGACCTGGACCGAAACTTTTCGCCATTGGTCAATATTCAGTATGTCCGAGGACCAGTATATCTCATGATTCTGTCGGTTGTTATACAAAATGGGCTTTATGTACCCATGATCATGTGATGACTTGCTTGGCATCATGCATCACGGAGATGCATTAAGCCCCCTTTAAACCAGTGCATGGCTTAATTCTAATGAGCCCACCGTGAACGTAATGTGGTTTAATATTATTTCAATTACGCCGGAAATAGGACCCATCGCTTATTAAGATGGATAGCTTAGCTACTTACTTTATCCAAAATACGACCGTTATTTAACCTTAGGGTTCCAAATGGAATGTTTGTGGTAAATGAAAAAATTAACAAGAAGAAAATCTTCGCACCTTGGTACACATTAACTAACTGTTCTAAAGTGCATTCTTAGTCTTATTTTAGATTTAAAAAAATAACGCATTTTTTGTTTGGCTTAGACTAGTTTGATTTTGTTTAACCAATCAGATATTGTGTTACTTTCAATTCAGGAAAATCCTTGAAAATTGGACCAAAAAACGATATCAAAAACAGTTTTTGAATACGGACCCTGGTGTAGGATAAAATATTCTTCGATTTCCAATTACATGTTGTTCTAGTTGTCACTAAAAATGACTTTTCCTAGTTTACATACATTGTGTCTTATTGAAAACAACATAAAAAGTTCGGATGTTTTATATGTCAAATCAATTGTTGCTTGACAAGTGCATTGTTGTTTTGGGTCCATACAGACCTGTGTTTTCTGAAACGCACAGGCTTGCAATGTATACGTCTTTCCGACTGACTGAAAATGTCCACTTCATTTCTATCGGTCGAAAAATAAGATAACTATCGTACTTCGTCATTCGTTGCTTTCATTTTCATTAAAATAGAGAAACATTACAACGTAAAAACGGTAAAACGTAAGAGGTAATCAGTTGTACTGCACAACGAAATAAACATGGAAATTACGTAAACTGCTTTGGCCGACGCTTTTACTGACAGGTTACAAATTAAAGTCATGTAAAGCTGGACAGTTCGTATGTCAACATTTGTTACTGTTAGCGACCCTTTGCTCACACCTATAAGTGATACTTTCAATAAGTATTCAAGATTAGTATCACTACATTATGTTCATAAAGCCTTATGCCTTCGTTTCTTTTACACAGTTCGATACAACGTTGAAATTGTTGTATTTATAATGAACCTGAGCACAAGGTGCTCATTGGATGATTTTAGATCATTTTGGGTTATGGTTGGGCGTCTGACCTGCTTCGTGAAAAGTTTCATTAAACATCTTGTCCTATATCACAGTACCAATTTCAATGTAAATTCACATACATAATTCTCTTGTGACGCTCTTTCGAAGTTGTTGATTTGTTAACCTTTTATCACAAAATCCCGAGACCATAACAAAGAAGGCCTTTGTAAACAGCATTTTCTCATTTTCCCACAATTTTTTTTTTTTTACCCTATCGAAGACAGAATCATCACTGGAGCTATAATTCTTTTGTCGTCTGCAAATGCTTTCAATTTGGTCGAGACCAAGATTTTGTCGTTGGGTGAAGAATTAATTAATTGAACAAATGTACAAATAGCCTTGTTCCGGTGACAGTTGAACAGATAGGTCACATCAGCAAAAGAACAGTTACAGAATTGAAAACTGCAAGGATTCTTTCCACTGAAACTGTTCCGCCAACATTATCCGAATTTCGATTTCAAATAGAAAGATCACTCTAAAAATGCTAAAATAGCTATTTTACAAACTTAATTAATTCGAGATGTAAATATACAGTATTTATACTGTATTTAACAATACTAATATTTTTCTTAAGGTTTGGAAAACTTGTATTTATCTTATTTATTCAATCTCGGTGTACGTATCAAAATAATGAAAATTGGACATTCAATATTTGAGTACCGTTAACAAAACATGGTGCCTTAATACATTCCAACCTATATAGTGGTTCAAACTCTTAACTACATTAGAATAGTCCTTATCAAACTAATTTAATGATAACAAAATTACATGTTGCTCAAATTATTGGAATTGTGCTTTGAAGTAGGTGAAAACGGGAAATACTAATTTCCAGCCTATTGTTATCTTCCCCTATCACGTATAAAATTATATTTTGTAGCAATTGCAAAACTACCTGATTCGCCATTCTGTGCATCAACATTGAGGTCTTGTTGAAGCCGAGAGACCATTCACAGGCAAAAGTATTTGGCCAAAGAAAGCTCGCCGCGAGAGACTTTGTTATACAACCATAGTAATTGAGAACACAATCGCTTGTGAGATCAACTGCTTTACTCCAATGCTTCACCACAAATGCTCAGCTTGTGTAAAGCGCAGGGTTTTTATTTTTCAGCCAGATTTATATTTATTTTCCTCGTCTTTTTTATACTCCAAGTCGTATCCAGCACTAGCGTCTTCTCTTTCATCTGTACGTTAAGTTTCCTAGTTCGTAGTCCCTTTCTATAATTACGTGTATTTGAGCATGCCCCATCGTGGTTAAAACGTGTTGAACAAATTAACAGATGCCGACGACTTTTTCTTGTTGCAGAAGACCCTATCGAAAACATGTGGCAAAAGAAAAGAAATTGCTCATAACTTGCAAATTGTCATTTTGCAACGATGTTTTCACGCAAATCTATCTATCGCATGTACATATTTATCCTCACCCTTTACAACATAATCCAGAGTTTCAACAACTCTGTGGAAAAATACCTTTAAAACATTGTGGGAAAAGGAGGAAATTCTGATGACCATCATTTTCTCCATTTCGCACTATGTTTTCAAAGACAAATCCAACAATTGCAGCCACATTTAATTTGTCGTCTGCAAATGTTTAGTCGATAAGTATTTCACTTGCACGTTTTCAAAGTCGTCTGCTGCAAATATGTTCAGGCAGAATGAATTAATTCTGTACCAGACATTTAAACTCTTCTGTATCGAAGTATTTGCAGGCAACAAATTAAATTTGGCTCATGTCAGGACATTTTTCTGTGAAAGGGTACAAAACATTGTACAAAACATTGTACATGACACTGGGTACCAGCATTTTCTCCTTTTCCCACAATTTTTCCAAAAGCTTTCTGTGTCAGAGTCTTTAAACTTTTGGAATGTCTGGTAAAGGATTAAAAGAACGATTACTATAAACCAAACACTTTGACACCTGTTTTTATTTAAGTTAAAACGTCAATATTTTCGATAGTGTATGTGAAAACTTAGCGTTACAAATTCTGAAAAGGATTGCCAGGGAAAATTGGCTTACCACTGGTCAAATATTTGTAGTTGGTGTACCATGTTTACCTTTTTCATATAAACGGAAGTTACCAAATAGATGACCTCTCCAGAACTTATTCCATCGTGCATAACGTTTGTGTTGCCTGATGGGTAATTTGTTGTTTTTGAACAAATAAGAAACACTCCTCACTTTGAAATGAGAGTCTATACTTACATTCACGTTTGTACCCTAAAATACTGCCAAAGTTTGTACGTTCTTTTTCACTAGAATAGCTTGGCCCGGTTTCACGAAAAAGGCTAAGTCTCTTACTTTGCTTAAATCCGCTAAGCGACTCATTTTCCGACTAAAGATGAGATACATTTCACTAACATTAACAAACTTTAGTAATGTTCTCAACGTTGACACAACGTTCAGCGCCAACCCAGCAAATAAAGTCTGTTAACTAGACTTAGGTCCGTTTATTTTTCTCAATTGAGTCTGAAACATTGTGTCAACTCAGAATTTGAAAACGTTACTTAAGTCTGTCAATGTTAGTAAAATGCATCTCAAATAACCAACTCAACTTAAGTCAGAAACTCAGACCGTCAGGAGATTTGAGCAAAATAAGGTACTTAAGTTTGTGTGTGTGTGTGTGTGTGTGTGTGTGTGTGAAACTGTGCCCTGGGCTAAAGCAGGTATTCTTGCTCGATAGACGACTGAAAGTACATTCTATGTAGTTGTCTCTTGTCATCAAAGATCTCTGGTTTGTCGTTGGAATTATTAAACATGCAGTTCATTGTTACTCTTCAGTATTCCCTTTAATGGTCTCTGGATGTACAGTGATAAAACGATGCCAAAATGTGTCATGCTGGTACTCATTTAACTCTTGTTAAAACTGTCTCGTTTATTTCTGACCCTGAGGAAGAATGCTTCGGAAAGCATCGTGGGAAAAAGGAGAAAATGCTTGCAGCATGTTCTAAATTTTCAACATTTTCTCTTTTTTCCCAGCATGTTCTTTACTTTTCAAAGACAAATATCACCATTAAAGCCACGTCACTGCATATAATATTTGCTGTCTGCAAATAGTTTCAAAGTGCATTAGTAAAAATTTTTGTAATTTGGTAAAGAGTTAAGTCGCCTGTTTAAGCCTGATTAATCTCAGTATAACAAATTTTGTTGTCTGCGCATATCATATTCTTCGAAGATTGACCTGTCTGCTTTAACGCATCACTATCCTTAACCCTTTCCCAAACAAGCCCTGGTTTTCACGTGTCTGCAGTACAAGTCTTTTGAAAACACTGTGGGAAAAGAAGAAATTGCTCGTAACGAGCAATTTCTCCTTTTCCCACAGTGTTTTCTACCCTTTTTGAGACCTTTCTGTCATATTCATCAAATTTAAAATTGTTGTCTGCAAACTCTTTCAATTTGGACCAGTCTAAAATTCATCGTTTGGGAAAGGGTTAACAGGATAAATAGTAGTACGCCATGCGTAAAATCAAAACTCGGCCGCTAAAAAGTAGCAAGCGAAAACTGTCTCTTCAAAATACGTCTTTGGAGAAACCGGGCATGTGTTTAATTCCAAAAGTCTTAAAAATAGTATAATAGTAAGCAGAAAAAAATATTTTTTACAAAATACCATTGTTGGCTGCAAATCTTTGTTCTCGGTTTCTAAGTATACAGACACGGGGAAAACCGCGATTTGTGCACGGTTTTTCACAGACTTAAACAACAAAATAAAGAATGTTTGACTTATACCGGGGCTATTTCCAGAGCCTATTGGGACTGTGCTTATAAATGACTGCTACATTGAATGAATCTTAACAGTTGGGGTTGCTAGGAATTAACGTATATATTATTTTGAAGTTCACGGTACCGACTGCCATCTTGAAAAGTAGTCTAACTCAAGTAGGTATGTTATATGAAAATGCCGCCTTTCGCAGGACGGTGTAGCGAATTTTCAAATTGTCTCACACAGCCTGCCAAAAGTCAGTTACTCACACAGCCTGCCAAAAGGCTTCCCAGAGTGCCGCTCAGTTTTATTCAAATAGTATACAACTCTAAGTTGTTTAAATTAGCTCAAACAGTGATAAAATAAGGTTTCAGGATCGGCCACGTCACCTCTGACTCTATCAATGCCAAATATAATAATACTCGGCCCAATTAAGCAGCTGAAAATACAACCCACTGAAAATCAGAAAAAATTATCTGTTAGGCTCGACTGCACAAGCGAATGGTATAGACAAAAATCAGACAGCAAGATCTGTGCTATTTGACCTTGATCTATGCCGTCTGCAAGAAGCCCCTGTTTTCAACTATGGCGCTGAGAGGGTACCGTACGTAATTGGTCGTATATGCTTTGTGTTTTTTGACAATGACCATGAATGCTTCATTTCTGAAATAAAATCATTTGAGCCGTGCTCTGGCAAAAGGAAGCTTAATGCATCTCCGCAATGCATTATAACAAGTAAGATATTACCTAATTATGGATCCATCAAATACATTTTGTCCATCAGTCGACTGAATCATGAGGTAGAAGTATCCCTTGACATGTAGAAAATTAAAAGATAGCGAAAAGTTTCGGCCCATGTCAGCCTGCGCGTACTGCGCAGGCTGACATGGGTCGATACTTTTCGCAGACGCATTAAGCCCCCTTCTCACAGAGCATGGCTAATTTGTTACTTTTGTTAACTCACATATCTCTTTTGATCTTTTTAACAGCTTATAGCAGCCGATGTTGAACAAGTCGGCTGTTCTGTTGTCAGATGTCCACGATTACAACTGAAAGAGCCGTATGGAATCCAAACACACGCCAAACTACTTGTGTGTTTCTACACACCCTGGTATGTATGTGTGAAGCCCTTCCCGTGAAATTAGGTATATGTGCCATTTAACTCGTTAACGTCGAAAGAAGTTGGCCGTAAACGACTTCAACAAGTTCTTGTAACATATCGCTGATCAACTTGCACGAATACATGTACTCGTACGTATGAAAATATTGTAGAAAACGTCTTGTCATGTTGTAATAGCGTGGAAAAGGAAAGGTTTTGACAACTTTGAGGAAAAGAGAGCATTCCTGGTATCAAGTAACAGCTCCTTCTCTCCCTGAATATATTCTAGAGAGGAAGTCTAAAAATGAGCCATGATCTGGCAAAAGGGAGTTTAATGCGTCACCGTAATTCGTTATACCAACCAAGTCGTTATATAATTAGCGATCTATAAACTCCAATTCGTTTGACAACCGACTGAATGTTGACATGCAAAAAATTGACGAATAGCGTATGGTTTCGACCCAGGTCAGCCTGTGTGGACTGCGCAGTATGACCTGAATTGATTCTTTTTGCAGATGCATTAAACCCCCTTTTCACAGAGCACGGCTCAAGTGTACTTTCGATTTTCTCCAAATTCTCCCCAGCGTTACAAGCCATGTAGTAGTAGTTTTCAATATAATTATGGTATCTAAAATTAGCCATACAAAATTAATGTACATTATTTAACTACATACAAGTCGACAAAGTTAAAACTTGTCAAAAACGTTTGCAGACGGCAAATTCAAATAAGTGACTGAAATAAGGGAATTTGTCTTTGCAAGGGTGGCAAACAAAGTTCTTTAGAAAAGTTAAAAAAAAAAAAAAATGGTAGTCAGCAGTATTTTCTCCTTTTCCCACAATACTTCCAAAAAGCACTCTAAAACACGATATATTTTGGTAAAGGGTTCAATAGTGTATAATCTTAGTTGCTTATATTAGCTCAAAACCGTCAGTAGTGGTCAAAATGGAGAGTAAGGTTAGCACTTCATACTAAGAGCTTTTACTTTTTAATATACTATACAACTCAGCCATGCTCTGTGAAAAAGGGGTTTAATGTGTCTGCAAAAAGTATCGACTCATGTCAGCCTGCGCAGTCCGCGCAGGCTGACATGAATCGATACATTTTGCTATTTGTAAATTTCCTACTTGTACAACCATATGATTCAGTCGGTTGATAGCCGAAAAGGATTTTATAGAACCATACTCATATGATGACTTGCTTGGTATAATACGTCACGGAGATGCATTAAACCCCCCTCTTCCCAGAGTGCCGCTCAGTTTTATTCAAATAGTATACAACTCTAAGTTGTTTAAATTAGCTCAAACACCGTCAATGGGGGGTCAAACCAATATCAAGGTTGTATTTTTCCACGATAAAAGACTGCAGATAGTATTTTACCTTATTTAGCCCATATTGACAGAAGAGTTTATCTGTCTGAAAGCCTAAATTCAAAATGTCGAAGCAATACATATTTATCAGAGTGATTAACACTTCAACACACAAGCCCGCCTTTTAACGACCATGAAGGAGAAGGCTTTTGAAAACATTATTGGAAACAAAGAAAATGCTGGTAACCAGCATTTTCTTCATTTTCCACAATGTTTTCAATCCTATCAAAGAACTTAGGTTCATTTGTATCACTTTTATTGTTTCGTCTGCAGAAGCCTTCAGTTTTGAAGAGTCTAAAATTTGTCGTTTGGTAAAGAGATAACACATTAGCCACCTGTAGGCTTTTTCTTTTTCTTCTGATTACGGATGACCACATTTTAAAACATTGAGGGCAAAATTAATACCGTAAGTGAATGTAAGGAGCAGTTTCCCCATTTACAACAGTGTTTTTTTTTTATATCTATTTAAATGTGTGGTAAGCCTTAATTCGTGACTTTTATCCGTACTTTATTTCAAGGGATGTTTTCAAAGTTATCTTGTAAATTTGTTTCTGGAGGTAATAAGGTAACCCTTAACATCTTTACCAAACGAAAAAAAAAAAGGTCCAAATCGAGGGCATTTGCAGACGACAAACAAAGTGTTGCACAAATTAGGAAATTTTTCTTTGAAAGGGTAGAAAACAGTGGGAAATGGAGGAAATGCTTGTAACCACCATTTTCTCCTTTTCCCACATTTTTTTTTTTCAAAAGTCCTTTTTCTTGAGATCGTTAAAACTCGGGATGGTTTAGTAAAGTTAATAAGTTAAATGAAACTTTTAAGTCGATAGTAAAAACCTAAAAGTTTCTATTTTAAAGTCATTTTTGGTGAAAAAAATATCTCCTTATCGGACAGTGTATATTCAAGATCAGACTGCACATTCTGTGCAGTCTGACCTTGATCTACTCTGTCCGTAAAAGGCCCATGAGTCGCGCCCAGCAGCCTTAGGGTTAAACTGTAAGCGAACCTAAATCTCGAAATAATTAAAATCTACCCGTGAAAGTTTGTTTACCTGTCTATTGTGTTTGCTATTAATTTATTTAAAATGTTCACGATTAAGGATAGTTGCCCCATTGCCTTGTTTAACTTTGATAAGACTACGCCGAGGTTTCACCTTTAGACTTGTTGAATAAATACAGTAGACTCTTTCTCGGACTATAGATCTAAATATCAAAATTTCAGGATAATTTCATATAGAATTTGCGCCCCCCACCCCGAGGTCATAGTAACTCTATGAGCAGACTACAGTCTGCTCTGAAATTGCATCGTTTGCTATAGCACTCAGTACTTCCCTCAGCCTGTCGTAGATTAAAGTCACGAACAATGTTAAATCTATCTCTTCTTCTATTACCTCTGTTCTTCTGTTGAACATAAATCGGAGCCAGTTCAATGGCTAATTAATACAATTATGGGAAAAAAAAAACATATTACCAAATGAATACCATTTACACAGCCAAATAACTTTAACATATCTAGGTTAAATCACAAGGCTAAATAACCTATAAGATCGCCTGTTGATTGGCTGCTGGGAGGTGGGGGGGGGGGGGGGAAAGGTGGCTGGTGTCTTTTTAAACTGTTTTAAATGTATATATACTCAGCAAAAATGAAAAGTTTACATACTAAATACCCCATTTTGAACAGGCTATTGTTCTCATTGATTAATCTTCACTACGCTTATCGACTGGCCCGTAGATTCACTTCCAGTAAATTGATAATCCCGCTCAGGCGTACCGCGCACGCTTTGCTCGATCCTCCATTTCCGGTTTTCATCACTACCCACGTGCTGAAACATCGCTGTCTGTTTCAAGTAACGTCACTTACAGAGAAACACAAAGTGTCCATCACAAACAAGAAAAAACAACAGTTTCAGTATTTTCGATAGTTCTTAGCAATGCCACGGCTCTCTGAAAATCATAGAAATCAGGCTATTGGCATGCTGAATGTCGGTGCTAGGGTAAATGACGTTGCACGGCAATTTGGGTGTTCTCGCCAAACCATTCACAACCTTGTAACTCGCTATACAGCTACTGGTTCCGTCCGCGACCGCCAAAGACCAGGTAGAGAGCGTGCGACGTCACGTAGGGAAGACCGCGCTATTACGTTAGCTCACTTACGTAATCGTCTTATGCCAGCCACAGTAACTGCTCGGCAGCTAGGGGTCAGTGCTCAGACAATCTGAAACCGTCTGAGGAGATTAAATTTTCCACTTCGTGCTCGCAGACCTTACACCGGACCGATTCTAACGGCACGTCATAGGGCTGCAAGATTGGCATGGTCAAGACGTCACCGCCTTTGGAGGCGAAACCAATGGAACAACGTCATTTTCTCAGACGAGTCACGCTTCTGTGTCAGCTTTGCAGATGGTAGGGTGAGAATTTACCGCCGCAAAAAGGAAAAATTTGCCCAATGTTGCATCAGGGAAACGGACAGGTTCGGTGGCGGCAGCGTCATGGTCTGGGGAGGAATCAAGGGCAACCAAAAGACAGAACTTGTGATTGTTCAGGGAAATCTCAATGTACAAGGTTACATCAACATTCTGCGCGATCATTTGCTCCCATTTATGCAGAATCATGGCCCTCAGGCAATCGTTCAACATGATAATGCTAGACACCATACTGCCCGAGTAACCAATAATTTCTTGGCAAACAATAATGTGAACGTCTTACCCTGGCCTGCAGTCTCCCCGGATCTTAACCCCATTGAGCACATCTGGGACGAACCCGGGCGCAGGGTACGAATAAATCACCAAATAAACAATATCGATGACCTGAGACAGGCTTTACGGTTAGAATGGCAGGCTATTTCAAATGACGTCATTAGACGTTACATCAACTCCATGAGGAGAATATTAGCTTGCATCAGAAGAAATGGTGGCCATACACGCTACTGAGAAGCTCACGTAAACATTGTCTGTTTAATCTGACATTCAATACCAAAATTTACGCAGAGTCCAATTTTTACCACTTTCGATATTTTTGAAATTGACCCTTACGTTATTTGACTTCACATTTAAAATCAATCTTTAAGAGAAAATTAACGAAATTCACAAAAACTTACTGATATTTCATCAAGGTAAAACTTGGTGTCATTATTTTTATGGTGCTTTTTATAAAAGTAAAAATATGCAGATTCAAAGTCCATGTAAAGTTTTCATTTTTGCTGAGTAATATTTCTAGATGTATACATAACTGTTTTAATAAAGAAATTATGGAATTAATTTCTTCGTTGTAAGTACACACAAACACTGAGAAATATGTCAATTAAATATCTCAGCTTAGACGCTTAGATAATATGATGAAATATAGGTAATCAATAAGAAGTAAAGTTGAAGAAATTATACAATTGAAAGTAATGTGGTAAAAGGAAAAGTACCCGTTTCGAGTCATTTCCTCTTGTACTCGTGCCATAATGTTTTCACTACGCCTTCTGCTGCAAGAGGAAAATTGCAATCTCAAAGAGGTCAAGTGTTAACGGTTTACCAAACAATCCTTTGTTTTATGACTCTAAGGTTGAGGATATTTGAAAACATTGGGGAAAAGTAACCAGTATGTTGTCCTTTTCCCACAATGTTGTCTACCCTTCCAAAGACAACTTTCGTCATCTAAGCCACATTTAATTGAAATTTGTCGTCTGCCAATGCATTTAAATATGGATCAGTCCAAAATTTTGTAGTCTGGTAAAGTATTTAAGGTAAATGATATCGCAATAGTCAACCATATTCTTGATCACTACAGGGTCGATGTCAGTACTAAAGACGTTTACATTCCTGACGAGAGATGCAGTGCTTGTCCAGCGGAAACTGTCTGTGTTGACAATCTTTGTTCAGGTATACCTCCACTCGTTTAACCCGCATACACTGCTTAGCGCGACTCACCGGCCTTTTACGGACAGTGTAGATCAAGATCAGATTGCACAGAACGTGCAGTCTAATCTTGCTCTACACTGTCCGATAAGGAGATATTTTCCCCAAAAAATACCTTAGCAAAATTTGGTTTAAACTCAACTACATTCCTAACTCTTGTAGCGCTGCACCTGGATTTAAATTGCCGTTGCGAACAGTGAATATCCAAGATCGGAATGCACGGAATGTGCAGTCTGATCTTGGATATTCACTGTCTGTTTATGTGCAAGATACTTTTTTAAAAATATAGCTTTGAAACTGCAATTAAGATAAAAAAAAAAAGTGACATTTTCAGTCAGTAGAATAAGATCGAGTTGTTGCACTTTCAAGACTTGTTTCGATCAGACTGATTTTTCTCTACTGCTTGTTCTTGATATACGCTGCAAACAAAAGCAGTTACAGTGGGCTTGTGATCTTGGAGTCACCGTAGTTTACTGGAACGGTCTCATTAAATATGGCTCTGGTTTCTGCGCAGGTCAGCCTGCACCGACAACTCAGGATGACAAGGTTCGATACTTTTTAACAGATGCATTAAACCACCTCTCCACAGAGCACTGCTCATGTATCTTACCCGTCAGTGTGTTTTATAGTGTTACATCTTACTTAGTCGGGCATGCAATTACTAGACTATGTCTGTTATTTACAGGTATTTGAGTGACAGGATAGGTTTTTGGAAGGTCGTCGTGATCTGGGTTTGCTCTCATCGATACGTAGCATACTGTGTAACCCTTAAATAACATTAAAAAATGAAATGCACTCAATGCGCTTATAAGGCTTGTTTTTGGTCTGAATACGTCGCTACCCACTGGTAAGTGTAAATTGAAGATTACGCTGCACATTCTGTGCTGTCCGATCTAGATCAACACTGTCAACAATAACTGTTATAGTGGCACTCAAGTGAATAAGTAGTGTCTAAACATGTATTGGTTCCTTCCATCATTTCAATTAACTCTTTACCAAATGGCAAAAATTTAAGACTTGCCTAAATTGAAGCATTTTCAGACGACAAGTCAAATGTGGTTCAAATGTTTGAAGTTGTTCTTGATAGGTTAGAAAACATTGCTGGAAAAGGAGAAAATGCTGGTTACCAACATTTTCTCCTTTTCTAACAATGTTTTCAACAGGTTTCTTCCTCAGGGTCGTCAAAATTCGAGATTGTGTGGTAAAGGGTTAATTCGGCAAGATGAATTAATTATGGTACAAATACGACTGTTACGTTTAATACGTACTACTTGCAAAGTTTTTGATATGACCCAATCGTGTATCTAGATGTTAATGATTTCAGTTCAGTATTAGACAAATACATTGTTCTTATTTCCAGCGAGATTTTCTGGTAAAGGCCCACATGAATACGAAACTATAGGCCAAGCAAGAGTAAAGATTGGTATTAGTTCTATATCAGGTGAGTGCGTTTTGTGAGACTTGTGCTTCAGATCAATGTTTGTTGTCAGTCGCTTTTGTCTAAAAGAGTCAAAGAAATCTGTAAATATACATAACACACATTAATATAAAACAAAGAATCGGTAATTTTGTTGTATCGAAAATGTTTTATTGTACAAAAAGGTTGGATTAATTGCTATGGAACATGTTGGAAATATGCATGTTCACATAATGCTTAAGTGTTAACATGAACAGTCATTTAAATCATGCAATAAAATCGGGCCTATCGTAGGGAACTTCAGTTGTTTTCAAGGAAACCTTGCTCCAGACACCTCCCAACATGTGTTGACTGATTTTAGAAAGACACCTGCTAAATAAGTTAAATGAAACTTTTAAGCCGACAGTAAAAACCAAAATGTTGCTATTTCAAACTTATTGGGGGGATATGTCCTTGTGGGATAGTGTAGATCCAAGATCTGACTGCACGTAGATCCAAGATCAGACTACACTGTTCCTAGAAGGTCCTTGAGTCGCGCCTAGAAGCATAAGAGAATGTGATATGAATAGATAACATAAACTATTGCCCTAGACGCTTCATGCTATGTTGCTAACAGACAAAGGTACAACATTACAAGGAAAGTAGAAAGACATTTTTCTTTCAGGAAAACGGCATGATGATAACCAAATCAAGGAGCGAGGCAGTCATGTAGAAACAAATACGCATCGTGAAAGGTCATCACGAGGTCACAATGGCCACAGAAACAAAATTATTGGATCTGATAATTCAAGGTGCGGATGGAGTTTTGTATATGAGCACATACAGCGTGTTAAAATATTTCTAACCTGTCATTTTACCAATATTTGATCAATGTGCCAATTAGGTTGAAAACACATCAAGATGTACTAGTAGGCCTACATTCTATGCAGCAGTCTTAGTCACTTGTCTTTTCACCTTATATTGAGTGATACTAGTCGCTTTTCCAAAATATCAACGACAAAAAGATTCGTCGAAAGTGAACATATCCTGATCTTTTATTGTTTTTATTATTATTATTATTATCATTTAATTTCTCCTGTATTTTAACGATCATTTGCAGTCTCTATGTAAGAAAAAAAGTTTTTTTTTCGGCGTAGCTGGATACGATGCTTTTTAACCTACTTCTTGGTCTTGCTATACCCGAATGAAGAAATAGTAATTTGTGATTGGCAATAAAATCGGCTATGTTTATTTTGTGTGCCCATGCAAGCCTATATGCATGAATTATGACACCAGTATACAAGCGTTGCCACAGCTAATTGATATTCCGGGATATCAATTACTGCAACACTGCAAATGAAAATGATAGGAATAATCCTTTTCTAGTACTATGTTTTGGTAATTTTTTTAAGCGTTACCCTGTAATCCATTACCGTATGTCTACATGTACTTTCAGACACACCTTCTTTACCAGCAGCTGCTCCTTTTCCAGCGACGATTTGGATTAATATCTTATCTTGATAACTACATTTAATTAAAAATTTCATTTTTAACAAAACTCAAAACAATGAAGAGAGAGGGAAACAAAAAAAAAAAGGAAATTACTGGAGTGGTTAAATTTCATTATTTCTCTTCACATTAAAGCACAAAGGAGTTCACAAAAGAGTTCAAACGCCGTTAGTCTATTTCTAAAGATATTATGTGAGAACGTTTGCTGTATAATGTTCTTGTAACACTTCTATCAGTACTTGTTGTGACTTACCTCCGGAAACAAGTTTCAAGCAGACGAAATTGATATCACATATGCATTCAATCGGCAATAATTTGAATGGAGGGTTGATACATAACCACATAGTAATAAATCATGGTAAAGGAAAAAGCGCACTTCTCGAGCAATGTCCCGTTTGACCACAATGTTTTCAAAACAATACGCTAAGATCTTCTACAGAAGGTAATGTGTTGAGATGCAGATGAACCATACTTTGTAAAAAGAGGGCTTAATGCATCAACAAAAGGTATCGACCCAGGTCAGCCTGCGAAGTTCGCGCAGTCTGACCTGGGCCGAGACTATTGGACAATTTTATGCATGTCAAAGGATCAGTCTATCACATGAGTCATTCTGTTGTTAGACAAAATGGATTTTATGAATCCATAATTATGCGAAGGCTTGCCTGGTATCATGCATCACGGAAATGCATTAAACCCCCTTTTGCCAGAGTCTGGCTCAAATATAAGAATGTTTATTTACAGAATACCTGACGGTTCAGTTCCGAAAAGTTCATACGGAGAATACAGAAGAGATCATTATCTCTCAAATAGGGTTAACGGGGACAAAGAAGTCATCTATACTCCAAATAACAGGGTGGTTCCATTTCCAGGTTTTGAGCTTTAACATCTTTTTTAAATTCTTGACATAAAATTATTTTCTAGAACCAGTTCTTTCAAGATAAAAGGTTGCAGCAATCGGCTTTGAAAACGTCCTAGTAAATTATGGGCAATCAAAATCGATTACGGTTAATTTAAAGAAATATAGTTGAAAACATTGTGGAAAATATAAAACATTAAAAAATTTTTTTTCGCAGAAAAGAGCCCTAAAATTTCATCTGAAAGTGATTATTGATTAACCAGTTACCAGTGAAGTACGATGGCCTGTGTTAATTAAAAAAAAACATGACAACTTCATACAATAAAGATGGATCTATTTTTCAAATTTGAACAAAAAAAAAAAAAACTATTAACTATAAAAATAATTAATAACATTACAAGGTGTAATAAACATAAATAAAATGAACCCAAATCGACATTTTGTAAAACTTTCAAATTATTTATAGTCTGTGCAACAGTAGAACTTTAAACTTTTTCAGAATGTCCTGAAATGTTGAAATATGTCATAACAAGTGTGTTTTCAAAACGATTTTTAATTTCCTTCACCAGGGAAGAAAGAAGCACGTGATATTAGACGTATCGAGAGGTTCGAGAAAAAACTTGAGAGGCGGAAGAAAAAAGACAAAAAACAGAAGAAAGGGAAGAGACAAAATACTCAGATTGAACTCATTCAAAATCGGGAAGAAAAAATATCTCAATCGTCAGAAACTAAAGCCACAAACCAAACTACACTTCACAGTCGCAGTAAGCTTACATTTATATACAACAGTATATCGTTTGTTCAGATGTGCAACGGTTCGTATATATCCTTTGATTTTAAGGATAGGCTACAACAAACATGTCTGAAAAATACTTGGGGGACACTCTGGACGCCTTTACGAGATATAAAACCTATCACAACAATGTTTTCTAGTGGGAATGATTAATAAATCTATTTGTAGGAAAACAGGACAATGCTGTAACTTGATGAAGTTAATGTTTGGATTCACAAATGAGCAGTATTGTAGACCTTTGGCCTACGTATCCAATGAGATGAAGTGTAGACATTTGATCTAGCTGTCCAATGAAATGAGGTGTAAACCTCTGGTTTACCTGTCAATAATTGAAGTATACACCTTTGGTCAACCTGTCCAGTGAATTGTTATGTAAACCTATGGTCTACATGTCCAATGGGTTGTAGTGTAAACCTTTAGTCTACTTGTCCAATAAGTGAAATGTCGACCTTTGGTCTACATGTCCAATGGGTTGAAGTGTATACCTTTAGTCTACCTGTCCAATAAAAAGAAGTGAAAACCTTTGGTCTACTCGTCCTCTGGGTTAAAGTGTAGACCTTTCGTCTATCTGTTAAATGAAATGAAGTATAAACCCTTTCGTTATCTGTCCAATTAGTGGTAGAACTTTGGTCTTCATGTCCAATGACTAAGATTGTATACCTTAGGTCCCCCTGTCTGATGAATTACTGACTAAAAACTTGGGCTACTAGTCCATTGACTTCAACTGTAAACTGATGGTCACCTGTCCAATGAATAAAAGTGTTAGCTCTCTGGATTTTTTTAAATAAATGGAAGTTGGTCTACCAATCCAACTAAATGAAGTTCAGGCCTTTGGTGTACCCGTCTAATAAATGGAATAATAGACCTTTGGTCTACTTGTCCATTGAGTGATGGTTTAAGCCCGTAGGCTACTTGTCCAATGAGTGGAAGTGTAGACATTAGCTCTGCCTTTGAAATGAAGTGAAGTGGTAACTTTTGGTACACTAATCCAATGGTTTGGATTGCTGTCCTTTGATCTACCTTTCCAATGAGTTCAAGTGTAAAACCTTGGTCTATCTGTCAAATAAATTGAAGTGAAAAACTTTGGCCTCCTTTCCAATGAAATTGAAGTGTAGACCATATGCCTACCTGTCCAATGAAATGAACTTTAAACCTTTGGTCTATCTGCCGAATGAGTGGGGGTGTAGAACTTTGATCCAGTTGGTCTATAAATTTTCATATAAGAACGTTTTGCTACCTGTCCAACGAGGCAAAATGTGAATTGGTGGGCTACATGTTCACTGAAAAGAACTGTTGACCTTTGGCCTAACTGTCCGATGAATTCAAGTGTAAAACTTTTGTCTTTCTATCGAATGAAATGCGTTGACAGTTGGTATACATGTCCAATAAATTGAGCTGTAGACCTTTGGTCTTCGCGTCCATTAAGTGGAAGTGTAAACCTTTGGTTTACCTGTTCAATAAGTCGGGTTGTAGACTTTTGGTGTACCTGTCCAATCAGCTGTAGTGTATACCATAGTCTATCTTTCTAATGAAAGAAAGTGTAAACCTTTGGTCTACCTGTCCAATGAGATGGAGCATAAACCTTTGGTATATCTGTTCAAAGAGTATACCTGTCGAATGAACTGAAGTGTAGACCTTTGTTCCAGTTGTCCAGTGAGTTTCTGTGTAAATCTTTGCTCTGTCTATTCCATGAGTTGGAAGGTACACCTTTGCTCTATCTATCCCACCAGTTGGATTGTAGCTCTCACTTGCAGAAGTTTAAACCTGTGGTCTACTTGTCAAATGTGTTGAAGTGTAGACTTCTAGCTGAACTTGACCTGTCCATTCGTCATTGTAGTTTTACATGATCTTCAAATCTGCAAAACCGCCTTTTGTAGCCAGTGACGCTGCAAGGCTTCGGCCAATTAAATTGTCTAGCATTTAGCAGAATCAGTGAGTTAGAAATTTTACGAAGTTATCGACATAAATTATACAGATCTTTTTATTGTCTAGTATTTAGCCATTCGGTCTGCTAGAAATAGATTTATTAAACGCTCCATGTTCTATTGAATCATCTGGTATTCTTAAGTTTTAATGAACACGGTTTTCTACCAAGTCAACGAAACGTTTTTCTAATGATTTTTTTAAATTGGCTGAACAGAGGCAAAAGAAGAGACTTGACGTCTTTGATGCATGAAGGGATCATTTTGGTTGTCGTTAAATACCATTAACGTTACCTTAACACATAATCTGACTAACGTTTCCGTCGTTTACGCTCCAAGTAAGAATTTTAATCGTCGCCGTTTTGAACATTTCATGCGTTCCTATACTTTTCGTGCAATTATTTTATGAGCTGAATTGTGATATATGCCCCTTTTCCGTGTGTTCTATAAACCAAAACAAAAATTTCTTCAGAAAAACGACAAACTTCCTACGATGATGTGCTATATCTTAGACGTTTAGAATATCAGCGTTATCTGAGGGATCGCAGAGAGCGAGAGATGTTAGAAAGGGAACGTCGACGTCAGTACGAAGAGGACTTAAGACGTCGACACGAGCATAGAAGACGTCAGATGGAAATGATGGAACTACGACGGTTATCTGACAATCAACGAAAGTTTTCCGACGTACAAAGAAGAATGCAAGAAGATAGGGAAAGACGACGGCAGCGACGTTTAAGAGAACAGAGGAGACGTCAAGAATTGATGGCGTTGTTACAGAGTGAAGGTTGATATCAAAACAGTTGTAACCAACCTATTAGAGCAGATTGTATAGCTTCGCTATTTTAGCACAAGATAGGCTAGTATCTAGTATACATATATCTCTGGTTATGCTGTTTTATACTTGGCTTCTCTCATTTTTCTCTGTTGCATATGCAAGCATCATATTCATTTTAACTCTTTACGACATGACAAAAATGTAGACTTGTCCAAACTGAAAGTACTTGCAGACTACAATTTGAACGTAGATCAAATGATGGAATTGTCTTTGATTTTGCAGAAAACATCGTGGGAAAGGGAAAAATGCAGGTTCCAGCATTTTCTCCTTTTTCCACAATATTTTCAAAAGGCTTTTTCCTTAGGGTCGTTAAAACTTTGGATCAAGCAGTAAAGGGTTAATACGTATAAATGTGTCGGGTTCTGTTGTTTTGAAGTCTATCCCTCCATCCTCTTTGTTGCTTCAAACACTAGAAAGGAAATGCCTAGTTATATATTTAGTTATGCATTCTTGCACTACTTTGCCCATTCTGTGTATATAGCACTTTTAACACATACGTTCCTATCACAGCTTTTTTAATCACTTTACCATCCTAGCTTTTCTGTCGCTTGTAGCACTACATAACCTGATTAAAGATACATCCTTACAGCCTGAGAGAGAGAGAGAGAGAGGGAGAGAGAGAGAAAGGAAAAAAACGATTTTAAAACTTGAAAGTGTGCAGAATGGCTCAGAATTTGGTCAGGTGTGTAAACATAGATAAATTACCCATATATATGGTGTAGGTGATAGAGAAACTCAGTCGATTTGCATTCATGTAAAACCGGAAACGACAACAGTGATTTCTTTGAAGGCTGCCAAAAAATGAAATGCATTTTCTATCTGTCGTAAACCGTGCAACCTTGCAGCCGTCAGGGGCAACGTTTGCCTTGAAAATACAAGACTGATTATAGTTTCGTCATATAAAGATGAAATAGCTTAAATTCTGGCAGAATACGAGTATAGATGTATCTTTAACTGTTGACATATTTTCGGTCGTTCTATTTTGTGCTCGGATATTCTTTCCATTGACAACATCCCCCACATAACCCCGTTTTTAACGACCCTGGGAAAGAAAGCTTGTGAAAGCGTAGTATGAAAAGGAAAATATGCAGATAACCAGCTTTTTCTCCCTTTTCCCACAATCTTTTCTATCCTTTAGAAGATATATTTCATTATTTGAGCCTCATTTGATTTGTCATCTGCAAATGCTATAGTTTGGGCAAGTCTAAAATATATTAGCTTTTCTGTTACCAAGACCTATACCACGACACAGTAGGCGTAGTATTTAATAAACATACCGGTAATATCCTTGGTCCGACTGTTTTATACTGAGCGATTTATTTTCTTATATCATGTTGCCTGCAGCGCTGTGTACACTGTTACATGTAGTACAACATAGGGTTGCATGTACTAGACTGTGTCCTTGGTTTCGCTGCTCTGCTACCGTTTCCTTCAATGTTGCCTGTGGCGTAGTCTCTGTGGTCTGTAGCAAAACATATACCTATTGTACTTTTTTTTTGTTTAAATCCCGTTTTCTTTATTTACACATACCTAATAAAGGGTTGACTAAATAAACTTAGCTTTATTCAGCAGTTGTGTATTCCTACGCGAAGGTCGAAAGAGAAACCAAAAGAGTTTTTCAAAACCACGTTTGTGGTTCTTTAAAATGACATATTTAGAAATAAAAACATTGAGATCCCGCTAGATTTTATAAGGAATGACTCATTTTTGATGATGTACGTGTATTCTAGTCGGATATAATAGGAATTATTGCTTTCATAGGATCACCAGAAAAAGCGTACTTAGGCTGTGAAAATCTCTTTAACACCGGGGACATACGGGGCCGATTGTAAACAAAAAATTAAGAGAAAAAAATGAGGAGTGAAAATGCTTTTTCCTTTTGAAAGAGCTCGGCCCGAAAACTGAAGAGGGCTCGCTAAAGCTCGCCCCCACCAGTTTTCTAAGCCTCACCGGATAAACTTTATCCATCTCGCCACCAACCACATATTCTCTGTATCTGTGGTTCGCCTGCCTGCTTTGTATGTATATATTCTTTTCGTAACACTACTTAAAGCGGTAATGCGATAGTTTTTGTATTTGGCCTGGCTCTGTGTCTGTTCAGTAGTTTAATTCATTAATGAATTTTTTCATCTTACAAGCTGGCCTTTTTAAAGGGCATAAAGCCAGCCGCCAACAAAAACCAACAATTGTATAGTAAAATCTGCTCTGTGAAAAAGGGGTTTAATGCATCTGAAACAGTATCGACCTAAGTCAGCCGGCGTGGACTGCTGACCTGGGTCGAAAATGTTTGTTATTCATAAATGTTCTGCTTGCCCAAGTACCGTCCTACATCATGGTTCAGCCGTTTGTTACGTAAAAAGAATTCTAGGGATCGACAAGTACACAATGACTTGGTATAATGCATCACGAAAATGCATTAGACCCCTTTTGCAGGAGCGCAACTCAAATTATCTCAGCTTATAGCTTTATGTACATTTAATATATGCGTACTAAAATAGCAGGTGATTGTAGTTCGATAGATGTAAACATATTCGAAGACGGCATATATGGCGTGCAACACATGAAAATGGGCCTTCGGACATTTGCTTAAAGTGTTGTTTCGGATTAGCCTGCGCGATCCGCGCGGGCTAATCCGAGAAAGCACTTTACGACTACATAAAATTTTTTCATACAGTAGACTTTCGTGAAACGGAAAACCGTACAAAGACGGGAAATGTCGTCTCGGATTAGTCACAGACTGCCCAGGCTGATCTGATACGACACACTTTTACGCACATGTCCGAAGACCCCTTTTCGTGTGTTGTACGCCATATCATGCATATTTCGCAGCCCACTTGAGAGTTATATCGTAAAAAAAGAGTACCGGTATTTTAAAACCCAAAGCTTATTTGCACTGCTCTAATTCTTCATTCAAAAACTAGCCTTTTGTCAGCTGAGACCCCCTGTCTCAGCCAATTCGATGGCTGGTCAGGAAATTCAAAACTATATGAGCCATGCTCTGGCAAAAGGGGTTTTAATGCATCTCCGTGATGCATAATACCAAGCAAGTCATCACATAATCATGGATGCAGAAAGTCCATTATGTCCAACAACCGACTGAATCATGAGGTAGACTGGTCCTTTGACATGCAGAAAATCGACCAATAGCGAAAACTTGCGGCCCAGGTCAGCCTGCGCGGACTGCGCAGGACGACCTGGGTCGGTACTTTTCGCAATTGCATTAAGTACCCTTTTCACAGAGAATGACTCGTAGTTAGAATGGTTGGTTAACCGTATTTCCGATCAAGACCACAGAATTTAAACCTTTCCCAAACGACAAATTTTAGGTAATTTCAAATTTGAAGTAAGTGGGTACTGGCATATATGAACAGAAGTTCTCTGAAAGGGTTGAAAACATTGTGTGAAAAGGAGAAAATGCTGGTTGCAAGCATTTCTCCTTTTCAAAAAAAAAAAAAAAAAAAAAAAAGAAATAAGAAGCCTTCTTTTTCATGGTCGTTTAAATTTTAGCAAATGTTTAAATGAAAAACGCGCAATTTTTCGTCTGTTTTTTAGCAGCATAATTATCCATTATGGACTATTTACTTGTCGAATATGACACGGTAGTATGCCCGTATGTCGTTCATTATTCATTTTATAGTAGGTTGTCATATAAGATGGGATGAAAGATGAGCGACATGGCGTGTACTTCTTGTTGGCATTGCTTAATTTGAAAAAAATAGCGGAGGGTCGACATCTGTCTCTGTGAAAAAGTAGATATGCACATTGCAGAGGAATACTTGTTCATATAGTCGTTAAATGGTGAAATCTGCCAGGTTTATTTAAGTAAGACTCTTGACAGGTTTTCTTATTTAAACCTGAATTATGTTTTTTAACCCATAAGGTGGTTAACTCATTACCGTAAATGCCAGATTTTAGATTGAAAACAAAATATCACAAAAAAGTCCACCGATTTTACACAGGAAATACATAGAAGAAATAGGAAAATACCGTTTTTTTTCCCATGATATGTAAAATATTGTGGGAAAAAGAAAAACAATGCGTACAAGCGAGCAATTGCTCATTTTACTAAAATGTTTTCATCGTATTCGACATCTGACCCTAAGAATTCCTCAGGGAACAGATATGACCTAAACATTTTGAAATAGAAATCACTCTATTATTCAATATTACGGCTATTGTCTTTTTAAGAGTTCTGAAAGACTTTATCTTCTAAGGTACTCGTATGTATTACTCCAACCAGACTGTTTTACAAGTCTAGTAAACATTATGGTTGGGGTATTTTTTCATAGAGTTTCGACATCATTCGTAATTTGCACAGTAATTGGCTACCCTCATAAAATGGACAATTTCGGTTTGAGGAACCTGCAAATTGCATTTTCCTTGCTTTGTTGACTGGTACATCTCAAAGAATGGAACAGGGTATCATTCAAGAACGGACTGTACGCTATGCGAAGTCTTAACTTAACCTACACAGTCCGCAAAATTAACAAAAGTAATTCCCCCTCAGTTTGAAGTTTAGTCCAGCCAATCAAGGCTATGTTTATTTTACGCATTAATTAAAAAGAGGGATGCTTGGATTAAGTTATTCAATCCTGCCACATGCGACTACGTGCATAGATTGTATTTCCCGGAGAATGTAGACCAAGATCAGGCACCACACACGTGCAAGTTGATCTTAACCTACAATCTCCATTTCTCCATTGACTGTTTCAGTCATACAAACCATTGTTAATGCAAACATATTGAACGAAAGTTACTTTTGTGACAGTAAATAATAGGATCCGGTAGACCATGGATTAATAGTTGATTTCTAACATATCTTATAGATAATAATAATTAAGGTTAAAATTAAACGAGCCTTTTCATTGAATTTTCATGCCCTTAAATTTCCATTGTCATAGTTACTGCTTTTCCATATATGTCTTACCAGTTTAGTAAAACTTTACAACCTAATTATTTGACTACAGAGAAACCAATAAATGAACTATGCTCTGTGAAAAGGGGCTTAATGCATTTGCAAAAAAAAGTATCGACCCAGGTCAGCCTGCGCAATCCGCGCAGGCTGACTTTGGTCGACACTTTTTGCTATTCATCATTTTTTTGCCTGTCCAAGGACCAGTATACCCTATGATTAAGTCGGTGTTTGACAAAATGGATTTCACGGAGCCATGATCGTGTAATGACTTGCTTGGTTATAATGCATCACGGAGATGCATTAAGCCCCCTTTTGCCAGAGCATGGCTCATTTATGAACTTCTGTCTACAACTTCTTTATGAAGTCCCGTAACGAAGGCAGAAAAAAAGGAAGTTCTCAGATCAGTGACAGGATTTTCGAAAGGATGTTGGACCAATCGGCTCTTGTTAACGTCATGAAAATAACGGAATGACCAGATGCATTTACTTCGCACCTGTGTTATCTGAAGAGCTTTAAAAGTTGAAAATGTGCAATTGTGTCCATATTTTGTCCTCGCAGCATTAATCACTGAAGGAGTTCCTTAAGGCCCCAGTCTGTTTCTCCGTCTGTTTCTCCAGTCTGTTTCACTGAAGGAGTTCCTTAACCCTTTCCCAAACAAGCCCTGGTTTTCATGTGTCTACAGTACAAGTCTTTTGAAAACACTGTGGGAAAAGGAGAAATTGCTCGTAACGAGCAATTTCTCCTTTTCTCACAGTGTTTTCTACCCTTTTTGAGAACTTTCTGCCATTTTCGTTAAATTTAAAATTGTCATCTGCAAACTCTTTGAATTTGGACCAGTCCAAAATTTGTCGTCTGGGAAAGGGTTGAGGCTCCAGCCTGTTTCTCCATTTATTCTCAATTAACCCGTATCCTGCTAAATAGGTGAAATGAAACTTTCAAGTCGATAGTAAAAACCAAAATTTTGCTATTTCGAAGGTATTTTTTGGGGGAAAATATCTCCTGATCGGACAGTGTAGATTCAAGATCAGACTGTACCTTTTGTGCAGTCTAATCTTGATCTACACTATACGCAAAAAGTCAATGAGTCGCGCTTTTTAACGTAATAGTTAATATCAATTCATTATCAACTCATGATCTCCTGAACGTAAAACTGGTATAAATGCTAACTCTGTTGAGGACAATTCTGAAACATTTGAAAGACGTAAAGTTTTTGGTGACCGTGATATGATCCATGGATATGCGCCATACTCTCACAAAAGGGTGTTTAACACTTTACCACACAATCCCGACTTTTAACGACCCTGAGAAAGAAGCCATTTGAAAACATTGTGGGAAAAGGAGAAAATGCTGGTAACCAGCATTTTCTCCTTTTCCCACAATGTTTTCTACCCGTCCCGAATCAAATTTTGATTTCTGAGTCATCTTTATTTTGTCGTCTGCAAATGCTTTCAGTTTGGACTAGTCTAAAATTTTGTCGTTTGGTAAAGAGTTAATGCATCTCCATGATGCATGATATCAAGCAAGTCCTCACATCATTTCGGATCCATGAAATGCATTTCATTTGACAACAGCCTGAATCGTGAGGTAGACTGGTCCTTTGACATGCAGAAAATTGACCTATAGCAGAAAGTGTTGACCAGGTCAGCCTGCGTAGAATGCACAAGCTGACCTAGGTCCGTACTTTTTGCAGATGCATCAAGTCCTCTTTTCAGAGAGCATTGCTCATATATACTATTTCAATTCAAAGAAAAAGTAGAAAAAGTAAAACACAGCTGGTGTTGGTATATTTCTGAAAAATTTTACAATCCTGTTTCTTGATAACTCGATTAAGTTCATTGTGAAGAGGATTCCAATGTAGATGTATGCCTCTGTTGGGATTGCACTGGTATTTAGAATTACACAAAGGTTTTTATCAGTTGAAGGTTTCAAAAACTACCTGTTAAGAATGAATAACTCATGTTTGAAAATAGGATAACGACCTATAAGAAAAATAATTTGAAGGATCATCCCACTTTGCAGTCAATTACAGAAAGGACGATAAAAAGAATGAAACTGTTGCAAGGTCATTTGCACTGACAAATTCAATGGACACTTTAGATCCAAGATAATTTAACTGTTCGTTGCAAACCGTTTGAACTTGGTCTATACTGTCAGCCAAAGCACACAAAGCTAACCGAAGTGCACAAGAGGTTATGCACTCTCATACAAGAAATGAATTTTAATTAAACCTAATATGTGATCATTTTCAGAATAGGCCTAACGTAGATTTGAGTTACTTTTGCAGATACTTATTGAAAGAGACATGCTTTGACGAATCCTGTTGTTGTTATTAACTTTCTTTACCTAGTTCTAAATTGTAAAAATCGTTTTAATGTTTCATCATTTCTTAAGGTTGCAGAGTACCATAATCTATGCTACTGCTGTTTGTATTATCAAGATGATTATTATAACTACACGTATTTACATTAGGTGAATTGACTGGAGAGGAACAGTTCAATACAATCTCAGCTCATAACATCCTTCGCCGATCTGATGGTGCTAGAGAACTGGTAGGTTAAAGTTATTGTCTATTCATATATTCATTTAAAAGTGTACTTCTTTATCAACACATTAGATCTATGACCTGACGATGAATGTTTGCATCACGCATCAGGATACTCTTGAAACATAATGGCTACCCGCGGAATTGGATGTTTAGCGAACAATTTCTCTTTTAGACTAAATGTTTTCATTTTTACACATGTATTAAATCCAAATTGACAGTGATTACTGATTACCCCTAGTTTGAAAGGGTACTCTTGAATCCATATGCTTCTCAGGCCACGGAGCTAATAAGTCACTGGCAAAATCTATAAGCGGCGCTCTGGCAAAAGGTGATAAATACATCTCCGTGTTGCTTGACACGAAGCAAGTCATCTCATTATCACGGATGAACCCTTAAACTGCTAATCGCGACCCACTGACCTTTTGCGGACAGTGTAGATCAAGATCAGACTGCACAGAACGTGCAGTCTGATCTTTGATCTGCACTGTCCGATACGGTATTTTCTTTCCGGTGAAATCAACCTTGAAACCGCAATGTTTGGGCTTTTAGTGCTGAGTAGAAATTTGCGTTTCATTTATTCAGCAGTTTAAATGTTAACTGACTGAATCATGAGGTGGTCAGATCCTTGGACATACAGAAAATTTACAAATATCAAAAAGTTTCAACACAAGTCAGCCTGTGCGGATTGCACAAGCTGACCTGGTCGACACTTTTTGCAGGTGCATAAAGACCTTTTTCAAAGAGCATGGCTCATGTCTATCTGAACGGGTAGCAGCCATTTAAGGCCTATACTCTACCAAAGTGAACAATAGCAAACCCTGTTGGTTCAGATGAGACGCAACAAATTGCGAAATCTGGTCTGGACTAGTATTTGCGCGCTAGGAATAGAAACAATAATTTCAGTATGGAAAAGATGTGATTACCTGGTTTTAAAGGAAAGCTTTGCTTTCTCTCTTCCACCCCCCCCCCCCCCCCCCCACACACACACACCACAAAAATGGCATGTACACTGCTTGGATTTCATATTCAAACTGAACTTGACTATGAATTACATGTACATGTATTAAGATATTGGCAGTCAGTTCGGTACCAGAATTAATGGATATCTAGGTCAAGAGTACTGTAAGCATTGACGTCCAATACATATAAAAATATCAAGAAATCAACGCTGGAAGGAAAGCGTTATAGTTGAAATAACTTGATTATAAATTAGCCGACTTAAGCAATGCTCAGTCTTATTTTATTATGTCGGAAAATTAAGATCGAAAGACTGAACCGGTAAGTACTGATATTTGGAGGCAAATGAGTAATTGGTAATTATGTGTAACCTGATCGCTACTTTGAAATGAACTGAGGTAGGAGCAACTAAAACGATGTTCAACAGATATTACAGAAACTGCATTATTAATATTGACCTGAAATGGTGCAAACTTGTATTTCAGTCATGGAGCAGCCATCTGGAAAAGTGGGCCAAATATGTCATTAGATGTGAAACTGAGTATCCGGGACCAATCACGTGTTTTACAAATTTTGGCAAAGCAAATGGGGTAAGCATGCTTTTATTTACAAGCTATCCTTTATCGTGTTCCAATTCCAAATGTCAAATTTTCAATTTATAATCTGATTGGCTGCTACAGAATATATGTGATTGGTATTGGCCCAAAATAATCTCATAAATGTTCCATTCAGTTTATCCTTGTGCAATTGATGCAACTTGGCAATATCTGAAATATCCTATAATTGTGATAAGTTTCACTGTCACTCCATTTCGTTTTCTCGTTCCCGAGTATACCAGTTCATCTTCCTGTTTTGTATGTGACTTGCCTGTACCATAAGCAAATGGAATCGGTAGGTCTTAGTCCTGCAGGTCTGTATTTACCAACCATTCTTAAGGACGTTATTAGTCTTACTCTACAGAACTTTCTAAATTTGAAAGTAACTGACTGGCTTAACCATTTGAAATCAAACTTAAAAGTATAAGTTTGTTGAAGCAATTCAAACAGGCTAATTCCCCGGTATCTACAGATCATTCTGCTAAGTACTGTTCTTGTTCAAAGTTGTCAAGATAAGACATCTGATCGACTGACGTATACTGTCTCGACCAAACAGATTTCTCGCCTTGGAATGTCGTATTAGAGTTCAGAATGGTTGATGAATATGGCCTTTGATCTTTTGACAGATACCCTATCAATTATCATTTTGTTTGAAAATGTGTATACAAATCATCTGTTAGTCTTTTTGTTTGCCCTTGATCTTTGAACACGTACCCTATTTATTATGTTGTTAAGAGTTATTTATACAGCTGATCCGTTAGTCTTTTGGTTGTATGATCTAACATTGTCTCAGTGGAAATTAATTGAAATGTTTGTAAACCAACCTGAACAACAACAACAATAAGGTGTGTGGCATATCATGATGTACCACCTCTATTATGTCTTCAGGGCCAGGAAATTTACAATGTGGTTTACGACTGGGCAGCAGAAGGAAATGATCTCAGGCGACCTTTGAGATACGGATGTAGAACGCCTTACGATCAGAGCATGTGCAACCATAATTCGATCGTAGGTGTCTTTCAACTTTCTCATGTATGTCAAACGATAACTCTTTACAAAGCAACCTCGAGTTTCAACGACCGTACGATGGAAGTTTTTGAAAACATTGAGCGAAGAGGCGAAAATGCTGGAAACCAGCATTTTCTCCTTTTCCCTCAATATTTTCTACCCTTTCAGAGACAAATTCCATCATTGGAGCCACATTTAATCTGTAGCCTGCAAATACTTTCAAGTTGGACCAGTCTAACATTCTGTCGTTTGGAGTTAATATTTGATTTGTCAATATTAAAAGCATTTGCATATGATAAAATGAATATGTCTCATGTAATGGGATTTTTCTTTAAAAAAAAAGAAAAACCACACACACACACACACAGAAAAAAATAGGGGAATGGAGAAAATGCTGGGGGCTTCTCCTTTTCCAATAATGTTTTCAAAAGGCCTTTTCCTCAGAGTTAGGACACTGGATTGTTTGGTAAAACGTTCAGTGTAAAAAAAAGACATTGTCAGTTGGTAGACAAATTTAGGTTTGTTTGACCAACAATTTTATTCAACTAATTACAATTTACAAGCCTAGACATCCCATTGGCTTAGATGTTGTAGCTCAGCTAATAAGATAGTTAAGACTGGACTTTACAATGGTCATTGAATGAACGGATGCTTGGTGAATAGTAGAATTATAATAGAGTTTTCACGCATCTAAAGGTGTCCTTTGCGCTCGAACCGTTCAAAGGGTAATTCTGCATAGTTTTGTAAAAACAAGTGTATACTGGTCTTTAAGAGGTGGAGGGTAAGCCACCATGGCAATGCAATTAATCAATGTTTCTGCCACAATGTCTGTGTCATGTTGAGCTATAGGCGAAAACGTGGTCTTTTGCGGACGGCATAGACCAAGATCAGACTGCACAGAACGTGCAGTCTAATCTTTGATCTGTGCCGTCCGATTGTGTTTTCAAGCCTATGAAGTAAAGATCTTTTTCAGTTTCAATGGATGGCATTTTAAGCCATTGGTAGAGAACACGTTTATATATTTGGCGCCGAAAGAGTTAAAGTACGTCAAATGTTTTGCGTTTATCGGAATGTCTTAAAGGATATCTTCGAAGTCGGCTGCTGTGAATTTGTATCAGAAGGCTAAAAGCAAAAAATTTAACCATGATACTATGTTTATCGACAGGTTCGAGACAAATCCTTGACGCAATTGGCATGTGCGGCGAAGAACTGTGGTCTTGAACGTCAGCTAACCTGTATATATAACTCAAGCTAAGGATGACGAGCAAAGCCAGCTGTTGTATAGAAAATACCAGATGAAATCACAGTGACGCGTTAGGAATATGTCCTAAGTATTATGGATCGGGATCTGAGAACATATCAAAATAGTTACAGTGTATGGTTGTCAGAGAGTTATTAATGAGCCATGCTCCAAGAAAAGGAGGTTTAATGCATCTCCGTGAGGCATTATACCAAGCAAGTCACCTTATAATTATTGATCCATAAAATCCATTTTGTCTAAAAACCGAATAAATCTTCAGGTAGAATGGTCCTTGGACGAGCAGAAAATTTTACAAACAGTAAAAAGTTTCGACTCATGCCAGCCTGCGCAGACTGCGCAGGCTGGCATGGGTCGATACTTTTTGCAGATGCATAAAGCCCCCTTTTAACAGAGCATGACTCAAATGTATATGTATTTACTGGAATGGCGAATTTTATTAGTCTGGGTGGAATATGTGATAGATCTACCAAGATCTACCTATAGTATAATTGAAATATTTATATCACATTTCAACTCTTAGATTGTGTCCAGCACTTTTACACAATACTGTATATTTCGACCTATCAAAATTAACACAATAATCAAACATTCGGAGGAATGGATTGTTTATTTTTCAACACTATGGAAATAATTTTTTGAAAAAGGGCGATAGCTTGTTGCATATTTATATTTAAAAGCGTCTTTTTTTTTTGTTAACGTTGTTATGCAAAAATAAAGGAAATTATGAGAAACATATTTACCTCATTTTTTTTTTTGCCAAAATTTTTACAGACGTGTAAAATGAATCGAGAAATTACTGCATATAATGGTGATTTAAACGGATGGTAGGATATCATCAAACTAGGATTAGTGATTGATTACCGATCGTGTTTTTTTTGTAGAACGAGCATTCGGAACACATCTGCCACTTTGAAGCACGCCTAGATCTATAGATGCCGAAAAATGTCAGTTTGGAGAATCACTTCGATACTTCGATAGTCAAAGTACTGACAGATTGGTGAATCTTGAATAAGCTGCCTTGGCAAAGATAAAACTTAGTTGGTGCATACAAGACTGAGGAAAACTTATCAATTACGTTTATTAAGTCCGATCCAGTTCAGCCCGGTCCAATCTGTTTATGGCAAGTCCAATCCGGTTCGATCCGGTGACTTCACCCACCGCACATTGTTACATAGGAAATGCCATGAAAAAAATTCTATCCGTGGATCTTAAACTGGAAAAAAAGCAAATCGGTATATAGAACATATCAGTTGGTTGAACTGGCGTTTGAATGCTCACTAGAGTTCACTTTTAGATGAACTTTTCATGCTTTTCCACTTTCCTAGTGTTGGACGAACTAGTAGCGTGACGAGATCACCCTCGAAAGACACGAGGATGAAATAGGTTGCGTTGGGATAAGTGGAGATAAGCCTATTTTGTATTGTCATTGACTTAATTTACCTATACGCAAATAGCTAGTACGTTATCATTGGCATCTTGTTCAGTCTATGACTGTGTAAGAAGACATCGTTCAAAATGGAGTGATAAAGATTTTGAGTTTCATGTCAATGTCCTATTTTTTTAGAACTTAGGCAGTATTTGGCGACTGTGGGATTTTTTGTTTACATATGGATCTGGGCTACTCTTGATTGCAGTGGCCTAGTGATCATTCACTAGTCAAATCAAAGTGCTGAAAGCACTGGCAGACGTGTGAATGTGGAATAAGAGGCTTTGCTAAAGATAAAACTTAATTGGTACATACATATTTAAAGAAAAATAGTCAAATCCGCTTATCAAGTCCGTTTCGGTTAGATGCCGTCCAATCTGGTCATTAACTCCGGTCAGGTTCGGGCCAGCGCAACCCACTCACTAAGTTCGATCCGGTGACTACCCATCGCTCACACCCATTTACTCGTCAAAAAGGAAATACCACGAAAAAAAAAAATTTTTTTTTTTTGTTTTCTTTAACTGAAACAAAGAAATAGCGAAAATAGCAATTCGATTATCTGGCATATAAAAACTTTTTTTCTTTTTAGCTAGACGAGACTTGCACCAGCCGCGATAAGCATGAGCATTTACAATGTTTCGTTGGGATAAGTAAAGATTAGCCTCTTTCGCATAGGTCACTGACTTAATTTACGTACAAGCAGGCGTCTTGTACCTTATCGATGACATGGTGTTGTGTCTGACTTTGGCAGCAGACAGTTGAAATTGGACTGATAAAATTTTTGTAGTTCATGTGAACATTGTCATATTTCAGAGAATTCTGATTTCCAACAGGAAGAATAGTTTTTGTGAGACAGTATTTGGCGACTGTGTTTTTTTTTTTTTTTTTTGTCTTTTGTTCACATTTGAATTTGTGTCAGTCTCGATGGGAAAAGACTATGGAGCTTATGATCGCTAGTCTTAAAATGACATTTTCATTTGGATAAAATCTCCACAAAAGGATGTTTATGACTTGGAACAATTTGATGGTACCTCAGCTGTTTCCTTGATTGATCGAATGTCAAATTGTGATTTTGCATGTCTTTAAATTATGTAGATTTAATAGAAATGGCAGTTTTTCAAATATCTTTTAACCATGGATACAAAAAAAATTAAAGATTCGTAGAGTTGGCCGAGGTGTTCCGAAAGGCACAAAGACTCCTGGATGTTTGTTTCTTGTTTATGTAAAAAAAAAAAGTCTGACGGCATATAGTATTGTCTCGTAGAATTGGCAAAGATGTTCAGAACAGTAAAACGGGTAACATTGTTTTCAACACTGATGGAAACGGTGGCGTTAAAAGTCATGTGCTCCGTCATTTAATCCCACGACGATAAATTATTGCATATTTGTACTTATTTTGCTGTAAAATTTTCTTTATAGGCTCGATAATTGTGAAAAATTATAGAGAGAAACAGGGTGAAATTAAGAACTTTATTATTTAAAATTTGAACGATTTTTTATGTCGAAAATCTTGATGGCAGCAACAGGATTATATGGTGTTCCGACTCCTCTTTTCACAAATGCAGCCTTTTTTTTTTTTCTTTTAAAAATACTCGAATACCTGTATATTTTGGCCATTCTGGACCAGCTTATTTTTCACGCAGATTATAGAAAGCTTTCTTTAATTCATATTTTAGACGGACATATTCTCTTTAGTTGCTCTACTAGTTCTCCCTGCTATTCTGGCCCGACCTTTCATTTACGTGTAAACTAAACGTCGTTGATGTTTGCTGCAAACACGTCAATCGCGCCCTGCTAAAGCGCACTATCGCACTGGAATTCTGCCACGTAATAACACAGGCGATTTAACTTCTAAATGAGCCATGCTCTGTGAAGAGGGGGCTTAATACATCTGCGAAAAGTATCGATCCTGGTCAGCCTGCGCACTCCGCGCAGGCTGACCTGGACCGAAACTTTTCGCTATTGGTCAATTTTATGTATGTCAAAGGACAAGTCTACCTCGTGATTAAGTCGGTTGTTACAAAAATTGGCTATCATGGATCCATAATTATGTGATTGCTTGATAGGTATCATGCATCACGGGGATGCATTAAGCCTCCTTTTACCACAGCATGGCTCAAATGTCGGCTAATAACCAGACACTTTAATTTTAGCTTGCTATGCTTAATTCTTTGCTTTTAAACATTTTTTTTCTCTTCTTAAGCCATGGAGGCTCATTGAATCGATTAATTCTACTTTACATAGTTTGTGCTTTATGTTTTTGTTTCGCAAACAACTTTGACTATTTTGAATACTGCACGCGAACAAAATGAATACTTATATAACTAGACCACTTTTAGCGAATTTGTATAGCAAATCCGCCCACTGTGATCGTTCTGACCGGAACCAAATACATCATGCGTAACGACGCTCACTCTGTACTATGATATCGGTTTGACCTGAACCAAATATACTTTCATTCACGCTTGCGCCTATTCTACTTTCAGTTTTAGCTAATAAACCTCAACCTCGCTTTTGTCACTACCGTATATACTATCCTACACGTGTATACATATTTATTCCGAAATCTAATACCGGCAAAAAGCTGCGTAAGATTGGCGGATTAAATTACCACTTCTATTCAGGAAGAGAATAACAGTTACTGCGCGGTCCGCTCGACAAAACAGTTTTGACCTACCCTGCCCTTGCTAGCTCCATTTTAAAATGATTGCACATGCGTGGCATTTGATGTTATTTTTTTATTACAACATATTACAGATTTATGCTACTCCACAAATCCGCTTTCCAGGACTTTGATTTTTTTATTAGGCGTTGTAATGTGAATACGATGTAGTACAATTTTTATACAGCTTTGCTTTGTAATAGAGTTTAATTTTGTATATTACATGCTTTGTTACGTTTTTCTTTTGTTTTGATAAAGGTGATGAATATTTAGTGCGATAAATGTTGTCAAGTTATGAATATATGTACATGTAGTCGGTGTGGATATCTTAAATATATAGTGTACCGTGTTTAGTTTTTTTTTTTTTCCCGAATGGTTTGATGAAAGATTATGTAGTAGTAAAAAAAAAAAAAATCGTTCGCTTCTTTACCTAAACTTTGCCGAGAGAGAAGACTGTCCACAGAGATTAATATGATGAAAAGATATTTTGGAAACTTGAGAAATGCAGAAAAAAATCCTTCGGAAAAAAGTCTCTGTGAAATTTGTTCAGCAGACGCGCCAAAGGTCGTTGTTTAAAAAAAGAAAACAACGCAACTTGTATATAGCTGCAAATCATAACCTAATTAAAAGATAACCCGTTTTCTTTACCACTCTTTTGTCCCACTAATACGTATATTTTTCGGTTATACGGGCAAGACTATGGCTTTCGAAGTGTTGAATCTGATATGAATTGCATGTATTCAGCCACAGTTCCAGGGTCACAAAAGATTGTTCATTGAGAATAAGCAGTCAAAAGAGACTGTACTTTAAAGTTTCATGTATCGGTGTTTTCATGGAAGTCTTTCGCTATGCTGATGTATAATTGGATAACTGATAATATGCAAATAAGTATCCTTTTCTTTATGAGGAGTTCACACTATGATGACAAAAACACCTACCTATTCCTCATAATGACTAAGGACGATTGCTGTGTCATTACCATAGTTACTGGGCAACGTTCTTGTACACATCTTCAAACGTTGATGAATTTGTTTTTGGTGCTTGCGTTTATTAGAAACTTCCCTTTAAGAATTACAGGTTTTTTTTTCTCAAAAATCAGTTTGAATGTCAAAGAGTTGTCGTCAGGTTGTGAAGGGGGATGTATGAAATTCAGTTTGATAGCATAGAACGTGAGTGAATGTAGTAAAATTGGAAATGTATTTTGTACTGAACATGAAATAGGCAAGTATTTAATGAATAAAATTTTAATTAAAATGTATGACTATGCTTTGCTAGTTTATCGTCCAAACCAAGATGTCTTTAAGGCTCAGACAAGAGTTGGTCCTTCCGTCAGCAAGGTTTTAGCAGTGTCTTACCAAAATGGGTCTGCAAATTTGCCCACGCCACCTGGTCTTCTCGAAACGAACATAATATTGTAAGAAAAATCCAAAGTATCTGCACACGACAAATTAGACTTGGCTCAAATGGTAAAATTGTCTTAGAATGGAATGAGATTGTTGTGGGAAAAGGACAAATTGCTGGTTACCAGCATTTATTTTTTCCCCTCCATGTTCTCAAGTCTTTGTCCTCAAGGTCGTCAAAAGTCGAGATTGTGTTGTGAAGGGTTAAGCATTGCTTTACATACCACTGGCGTCTCTAGATTTCACTCTTGCTTATTTCTTGACGTCTAACCTTTTACCACAAAGAAAACCCGCGTTTTGATGACTCTGAAGACGAAAGCCTTTGAAAACATTGTTGGAAAAAGAGAAAATGCTGTTTGTCCCGTTTCCACAGTGTTTTCTACCCTTTGAAAGAGAAATCCCATTGATTGAGTCATACATCATTTGTCGTCGAATTGGACCGGTCTAAGATTTTGCCTTTAGGTAAAGAGTTAAGCTGATGCCTTCGAAGGGTAGTTTATGCCACGATCATGTGCATATGAAGGAATACTTAAAAGCACCATAAAACAGGAAAAATAAACACCCGCAGACATTTCAATAAATAATTCTTTATTACCAATTTAACGTACATTTTTTCAACAATAAAATATCACAAAATCATGTTACTGTTTCGTTGGACAACAAACAAAACTTAGGCTGAAACTTTTAAAAATCGCATTTTAATACAATTAAGAGACATTACTAACAAAAGAACTATAGTGGTTCAATATCGCTTACCCAAGTTAACAAGACCAATGTCGCTTTGGAGCCATGCTGACAAAATCTAAATAGCTCTGGAGGATCTACAGTTACCGAATAGAACGAAGCTTCAATCCTGTTTCTTGTTCCCCTCACAGCTGTGAGAGAATATATTACCATAGGGATAGAGACGTACGAGGGGTGTTAAAAAATACGCGGAAAAGTACTGTAATTCTCTCAAATATTGCTTGAATACAGTGAAATTGATACATATTGTAGAAAAATTAATACTGTATTGAAAGTATAAATATTTCAACATCTTATAAAGATATAGTAGATGTGGCAACGTCATGTTCCAAACTCGGCCCAAAATACACTAAAATGAAAGCAAATTTATTGTTCGGAAAACGACGTGTATCTTTTCCGTCTGATCAGATATCTTCACAAAATTTTGTCACAATTTGACACCAACTCTTGGCATGACGTTCATGAAGTCACCTTAATATCTGACGTCAGTTGAGCGTTTGGCAGCCATATTGTTTATTCACGTCCGTCAAAAATGAATATCGAACAGAGAACTGCGGTTAAATTTTGTGCTTTGAGCGGAAAATCAAGAAGAGAAACAATGGAAATGCTAATCAAAGCATACTGCGATTCTGCGATGAAGAAAACGGCTTTTTACAAATTGTTGCGCGTTATGAAGACGGTCATGAAAGTGTGATCGATGACCAGAGAAGTGAACGGTCGACGTCGATAACACGTTAAGAACTGGAAATCATGGAACTTCTGGACAAGGACAGACGCAGTATTGTAAGAGAAATAAGTGAGCAAGGGGACAGTAGTGTTGGGATTGTTCGTCACATTATGCATGATACTTTCAATATGCGGAGACGATACGCTAGGTGGATACCAAAAAATGTTGTCGGACATTCAAAAAGAGAAGAGGGTGGAATTGTGTCAGCGCTTTGTTCTGCAATTTGAACGAGAAGGGGAGGACTTCCTAAATCATATTGTTACTATTGATGTTACTATTGATGAAACATGGATATACGAACCTGACACAAAGGAACAATCTACCATGAGGAAAGTTGAAATTCTTTAGACAGCTGTCTCACCTAGGCATGTGAAAGACCCCAGTGCAAATAACACGACGTAAAATTTGATGCATGATGACGTTGGGCCGATGTTTGAGCGATGACGTTGCCATAACTACCATATCTTTAAAAGTTTTTGAGATATTGACATGAAACTTACACTGTCGATACAAAATTATTTTGTCTACAATATGTATACATTTCGCTGTATTTAACAAATATTTGAGAGAATGGCAGCACTTTTCCGCGTATTTTTTTAACAACCCTCGTATTAGATTCCAAAACTATCATTTGCGCAATTTTGATTTAGGATTGTTAAAGGATGCCACATAGAAATGCTCAAGCTTTAAAGTCTCAGAGATTTTTGCCGTGTCTGTAACGCTATTTAACATGTGTGACTCATTTGTTTTTTTACTAATTGGAGCCATGCTCTGTGAAAAGGGCGTTTGGTGCATATGCAAAAAGTATCGTTTCAGGTTAGCTTGCATAATCCGCGCAGGCTGATCTGAATCGAATCGTTTTGCTTTCTGTAAATTTGCTGCACTTACAAAGACATTCAGCCTCAGAATACCGCCGGTTGTTAGACAAAACAAGTTTTATAAATCCATAATTATGTGATGAGTTGCCTGATATTATGCATCACGGAGACGCATTAATTCCCCTTTTGCCAGAACATTTGTTTTGATTGCACACCATGACTTATCTTCAGATCTACGTAATCCAAGGGACTGAAAACAGCAATGTTGTAAAGAGGTGATGACAGCCAAATAGTTGCGGTTTTCTCAGTTCTTGTAAGGGTTTTATTGTTGTTTTTTTCTTTCAACAAATACAATTAATTCAAGATAAATAAAGAGGTCGACAGCTTGAGTTCAGATATTCAACAATACTCGTACATAAAGAATTAAGCACATTAAGTTAATAAATTCATATAACATAAAATATCTATCACAGTTTCAAAAAAACACCAAAAAAACAGTAGACTTACAGCTCTATTTATCATTTCATCCATGCATCACTACCGCATATCAACAAAAAATTAATAAAAAACTTTAAATTAGCCACCGTCTGCCAACACACTGAAGTTCTAAACAAATCTACGTTATATTCACAAACAGAACAAATATCCTGAAAGCGGTCTTGAAAATGGTTTACTCCATATCATTGAATATCATATTATCATGCCTCTTCACAAAATACTCTTTTTTGATAACACCAATCTCCGGAGAGATTATATCCTTTTCACACATTTTCGAAAGTTTATCTTTTTTTAAGTTAAGGAGCGTTAAAATTCGTATTAAACACTGCCATGAACACACGGTGTTTAAGATAGTATCTAATACGAATTTTAACGCGTCTTAACTAAAAAAAAAAAAAACTTTCGAAAATATTCTGTAAAAGGAGATAAATACCGATGGTAACTTGCGAGTGCCAAGCTTGTCAATAGCAATTGCTCTTTAAAAAAAAAATCATACCACAACCTTTGCAGCCAGTTTTGATCAAGATCAAACTATACAAAATTTGTAATCTGAAATTGGACCTTTGCAGGCAGCTTAGCCAAGACATCCTTTCCTTATTAGCCAATACCACTCAAAAGGTAGCCTGGGTACTGGCGGTAATAATGTTTTAATGTCACCCTTTATTGCGGTCTCCTTTCACGATATATACACACACACACACACACACACGGCAATGAACTGATAATCAGTTCCCTTAATTTTTGACAAAGGAACATCCTAATATATAAAAGGTATAAAAGGTCGTCAATCAACATGTGTCAGTCAAAGATAATAAGAAATGACTGGCTCCAACGAATTATAAAAAACCTCATTAAATTTTACTAAAAGACAGTTTCAGGCTTGTCCAAATCTGCCTCAAATGATGGAGATTCACGGTCTGTGAAAGGTTAGAAAACATTGTGGGGGAAAAAGGAGAACATGCAGGTTACCAGCATTTTCTCCTTTTCCCACAATGTTTTCAAAAGCTTTCTTCCGAAGAGCCGTTCAGACTAGTGATTGTGTGGTAGGGGTGTTACTGAACCATTACGATGACATTGTCAGACACAACAAATAGTTTAAAATTGGTTTTTATTTCGAAAGGTGTTGAAACATATTGCATGTGATAACCAGATAAAATAGAGGTTAACTTTCTCCCAAAGAACAAAATTTTAGACTTGTCCAGTTTGAAAGCATCTGCAGACGAGAAATTAAATGTGACTCACAAATTGAAATTAGGCCCAAATGATAGGCACTGACAGATTAGAAAACATTGTGGGGAAAAAGGAGAAAATGCTGCTAAACAGCACTTTCTCCTTTTCCTACAATGTGATCGAAAGCGTTATTCTTCAGGGTCTTTAGAACCCGCGATTTGCACGTTAGAGTGTTAATTAAAGTAAATTTGCAAATGTTCGTTGACACATTTCACTCACAGGCTCTACAAAGATCTGCCTTCCATAAAAAATCGCTATAAAATAGATCTAGAAAAATCTATACACATGAACGGAACTTCCATGGACGGATCTCAAATAATAAAATGGTACAAAGTTTACAAAATTACAGGTACATGTAAATGGCGAGACTTGTGGTCAAAACAGTAATTCCTTGTTCCTTTGATGTTTTAATTGGCTTCTTATCTGTACAAACCACGGTAAAATTGCACCGACTTACATGTGAATATCTTAAAATGTTACGCACGTCTTTCAGATTTGTTATACACTGTATGCAAATCTGAATGCAAAATAATTCCAAAGTTTCATAGAAGTAACCAAATGATATGCATGAATAAATTACATACGAGTTTTTAGTTGGGCTTCATATATGAAAAAGGATAGAGCTAAACACAATTTTGAAGTTCAAAGATTTGGCCAAATTCCGACATCTGTACCACTTAAATTAGAACTTTATAACAAAAACTTCGTTCACGCCAAACCTGTTTGAATGTTCAATGTAAACAGTGTATCCAACGTCACACGAGGCTATAATTTGCTTCTATAGGATCAGTGCTCTTACCTATCGGGCTTACTTAGTCTTTATAAAAGCCAACAGCATTATTCATTCCACGAATGGCCGATCACAATTCAGCTTCAGATACATGTTTTGTCACAAACATGTCTGTAGAACAATTTAGACAACCAAATTCATGTTTGAACGAAGGGATTTTTATGAATGAAATATTAGAAAAAAAAGGCAGACTTCCAATGTGTCCACTAGAAACTACTTAAAACTATTCCACCAAACTCATATCAGATGATGTACATTCTTATTTTTTTTCGGTTGTTTTCATGAGTCATTAAATGATTATATAAATAATTTATTCTACATCAATATTAATGAATGCATGTTACATGCGCCCTAAAGGTTATTCTATATTATTTATGTAGAATTCTAGATAAACCCACAACCATTTCTGTAGAACTACAATAATGAAGACAGAGTGAGCGACATACCATGTCATGAAAAAGACTTTCAATTTCTATTGACACATAAGGCATCGCGATATTCACCACGCATTCTATACAAGGGGCCCTTTCGATTGATTTCAGTTCAAAGTATGGGTCTGTGAGCAGCTCAAAAGCCTTTTAATTCCATCACAGCTCGGATGGATTAACCTGGACCTGGAATTCACGAATCACAACATTTAAATCGAATTTCGAGTGATTTATAAATAATGAGTGATCTAGACTATCGAAAATTCACTCGAAACTCAAACAAACCCCCAAAAATATACATCACTGGCTCGCAAAGATTTTCTTGCTATTTAATACAGACATGTCCAATTAAGCCAGTAATATCCGAATGATTGGATGTTCCAATTATCCACGTGGAACTGATTCTATCATATCTGGTGATATAAGATGACACAAAGGCAACAAATTCTACATGATATAAACCAAACACATGGAAAAAATAGCGGAATGATTTTTTTAATAGTGCATGAAAATGCTCTTCACATATGTACGCACAAGTTATCAGTCGGCAAATTTGTAAACAGCACACAAGTCTTCTGAAGTTCCGATTCACCATGCTACTTCATCTCCACCTTCGTGATTATTATCGGGTGATCTAGCTGATCTGTTAGATGAGGTTTTAGGCTTCGCCTTACTAGAGGTTATTTCAGAATTTTCTGGTAGACCAGTCTGACTGTTATCAACAGGTGACTTGACAGATTTTGAGTTTTCTCGAGATAATGCGGACATATTCTGTTTGTTTCTAGAAGACTTGGGTAGTGATGACTTTGTACTAAGTAAGTTTGATTGCTGCCCTTCTTTATATGGAAGTGCATCCGACTTTCGGCCAGTCCGAGAGCGAATCTCCCAAAGTTTATACATCAGTTTAGATTTCCACTTCAGCCATCTGCAAAAGCATAAGGTAAGGTGTGAGAAATGTCAACAATATAGAGAATATTTTTATTTTCGGTGAAATATCAAAATCTATTTCATCGAGTGAACATCGTCGGTAATATTTTCACGAGTGGTGCAGTCACGAGTAAAAAAATTAACAGTATGAGGTTCATGGGATGAAATAAATTTCGCTCTTTACCGAATTCCCCCCCCCCCATATTCTATTTGTTTGATGCTTCCTACCCCTTTTTTGTTGGGACTTGCAAAGTAAAAGGGAGCTCTCGGTATTTCTGCACCACTGAGTTTATTAACTGGTAAATTCACTGGTCAAAACTGTGAAACTTTCAAACCATGATCCACCATTATTTCCCTATAAACTACCGAAAGGCATGAAAGATTCTGTGTACCTACTACAAAAAATAACGTGGCCATGCTCGGTGAAAAGGGGGCTTATTACATCTGCAAAAAGCATCGACCCATGTGAGCCTGCGCAGTCCGTTCAGGCTGACATGAGTCGATGCTTTTTGCTATTTGTAAATTTTCTGCATATCAAAGGACCATTCTACCTCATGCTTCAGTCGGTTGTTAGACAATCTCGGTTACATGGATCTATAATTAGGTGGTGACCTGCTTGGGATAGTGCATCACGGAGATGCATTAAAGTCCCTTTTGCCAGGGGAAGGCCCAATTAAATATAAACATGCCCACAGTACATTTAATGACATTTCTCGAGACAATAAATTCAATAACAAAAAAGTTACTCAAACTGAACAAAGAAATAAGAGACACGAAATTTTTACCTTTCATGACGCACATTTCAGACATACCACTGACAAATACCATTAACATACCGAAGAAATATCCGAAGGAAAGCAAGGTTTCTCTTTTGAGTGATATAGACAACATAGTAGAAGAGGGTGAGGCAATTGCTGTCACAGGCACTTGCTCGTTTTCAAAAGTTTCCAAACGGTACCTACTACAGTGGCACATACTGAGCCATGCTCTGTGAAAATGGGGCTTAATGCATCAGCAAAAGTATCGACCCATGTCAGCCTGCGCAGTTCGCACAGGCTGACATGGTCGAAACGTTTTGCTATGGGTAAATTTTCAGAATGTCCAAGGAACATTATACCTCATGATCCAGTTGGTCGGTAGACAAAATGTTTTTAATATGGATCAATAATCATAAGATGACTTGCTCGGTATAATGTATCAGAGATGCATTAAAACCCCTTTTCACAGAGCAAAGCTCGTATAAATTATAATGAATATCAATCATACATGTATGATGTAGGCCTACAGCAAAATCTGAAAGCTTGACGTCTACTGCTTTCTCGAGTAGAAGCATTTTCTTTTTGTTTACTGGGTTCAGCGAAGCTGTCTATGCATTTCCCCCTACCAACAACGCACGCAACCACAAGCTCTTTTTGCTCAACTTAAATTTATAAACATTTAAATGGTGAAACACAAGAATACGCCTGATTGACACGACATCACAGACATACTTCAGCATATTAATAGTTCGGCACAAAATTTCAAGTGATATTAATAGTTAGGCACAAAATTTCAAGTGATAAACTGGTTTAAATATTTGATACAGAGCAAAAAAATCAATCAAGTGAGTTGAGCGAACAAGTCACTAAAATTACATCAAGATCCATATAGAGGACTTTATCATTAGTGAACTGAAAATGGGGTTATCTAAAGACTCGATTGCCACAAAGATATTCAAGTTATGTCCAAAGTATTGTATTTACAAAAGAGTTATTGAAAAACTTAAAACAAATAACAATACTCTTACACACTTTTGAAACAGCAAGATAATAACTATCTAGACATGTAAACAAAGCAGGAAAAATTGATAATATACATTTCTCAAAAAAAATTGAATTAGCAGAATATGTATGTATGTATAAAATTTCATTTATATTGTTCCGAAAACAGCACAATTACCAGATAAAACTGTAACTTTGACTCTTCCTATGGCATCAACATTCTTGACTTGTCTATACTGATCAATTAAAAGTTCTTAGTATGAAATTTGACTATACAAGGGTAGAAAAGCAGTAGAACTAGAACCGGTAAATTGTTGAAAGCCACCTTTTTCTCCTTTTCCAATTCTACTTCCGAAAGTCATTTCTTCCTTGTGGTCGTAAAACACGCTATCGTTCGTTAAAAACTAAATGAATGGTGATATTGTTTATAAGGGATTATTCTACAACTGTTAAATTGTACTATCGGGAGTGCAGGGAAAAACTATCTTCAACAAAATGTACTGCCACAACGAACAGTAAATCTCTAAAATCTAGGTACGGCTCTTCTTGCATGGTACAGCAAAAATCCCGCAATACTTTCACATTTAATAAACGACTCTGTGTTACATAGAGTGCTTTTGAAAGCATCATTACAAACGAAAATTACAGTAACAAGCATTTTCACTGTTTAGACGATGTTGCTCACCCTTTCAAATATGGCTTCCGTCATTCGAGCCATAATGGATAAGTTGTCTGAAAATGCTTTTCGTATGAATGAATCTAAAATGTCTTGTACATATACACGCTTTATTTTTTAACCTGTAAAATAGTCTTAATAAACTAAACACGAAACTGAAAACACTAGCATGTTATTTTAAGAATTAGACAGAAGAGGGTATAATGCAAAAAACGAAAAGAAAAGCTCTAAAACAAAAATCACACATGCAACCAGTGAACCTTTGTAACAAGATGTCATGAAGTACAGCAAAGATTTCAGTGTTCATTCTACTGAAAGGCCAAGTATGAACTTAAGGGACAAATAGGACTAAAAGGTTATTTAAACGGATGTTTCACCTTTTACACTCATAGGGGATCTGTTTTGAAAAATCGTTACACAGTTTTGCTTACATACCACTTTGAACAATACAATGTATGTCAGCCACATTAAAGCGAGAGCTAACATGTTCTCGTTTTTCGGAGGTTCCAAAGGTGCAAAGTTGGGACTCAGCAGTGGCTTAAAATGGGTAACTTGCTCAGTCAGGACTATGTGACAAACCACTTGAGCTGAAAATAGGATTTTCCGTTTACAAATCCAACGCTTTAAACACCAAGCCAAGAACGAAATAATTCTCATCACCTTGTCATCCAGTACTTAGAAATACAAAGCAGAGCCACCAAAGCCCCTCTTTCCTATGCCAAGTGCTTCATGCGCAAAATGATTAAAAAAAAGGCATCTAACTACGTCTCCTATCTCAATACTCCATTCTCAGATCCGTCAAACTAGAATTCGAATGACTGAATTTTTTGTAATCAATAAAATGTTTAGCTTAGGTGAGTTACCAGTGCAGGTATAAAAAAAAACAAAAAAACTGGTATTATCATTCGTTCAACATTTCTTCATAGTGTACGTCTGTTGCGAAAATTATGGTCTTAGGTCATGGAAGTCTAGTCAACGCATATTCATGCTCATTAATTGTCATCTTGTAAATGAATCAGTTTGACTCATTACCTCCTATATGAACTCTGAAAAACATCCCTCTACCAACATTTATTGAGTTTTAATGCATGTGAATCAATGTGGTAAACGACGTCTGCCAGCTGGCCACTATGTTTTCAAAAATGGTATGCTGCAAGCACAGGCGTGCGTTTGTCACGAATTTCGCCATCTATATAATGTAATATATAAGACTTATATATTACATTACATGTATATAGATGGCGAAGTTCGTCACAAAACGGACGCGTGTGGCTGCAAGACAAAGTCATATGTATACTCCTGTAGTAGAAATAATTCAAATACCTTCAGTTTCAACAATAAATTGCACAGAAATAGAAGGAAAAAGTTTGCACGGGACGAGTCAAACATCAGCAACTATACCATGTAAAAAAACCTGAAAACTTAACACGGCACCTCGGTGCCTGTAACCTGTGCCAACCACCACCGAGAACAAAGAGAAGTGGTGGAGTACCTATAGATTCCAGAGGAGCTGGTGGTGGATGGTCTTTTTCGGGATACCTAGATTGAAAAACAAATCTTTATTGAGATTCTAAAGAAAAACCGAACTGCAGTGAATAACTTGTTTTATATGGATGCTTTTAACAGCTACCAACCAGAAATAGTACTGAAACATTACACAAAATTTGGTCTGTTACAAGTGAACCAACAGACAAAATAAATTTTATTATTAAGCATAAGACAATGATGTCACTATTGCTCAAAATATGTTGCACTATTTTACCCTTTGTCAGTAGCCCTCATTCTGTCACAAAAATGGATATGTAAAAGAAGAAAAGGGATACAAACGGTATGACCTATATTTCTTGCTGTATGATGCACCCATTTTCTCTAATCTACAGATCGAGATATAATGGTAACAGTTTCATGGCAATTTTACATACATAAATTAAAGTCCTCACGACATGCACGTCATCTATTTTTTTAAATGAAATATAAGTAAGGGCATCAAGATATGATTAAAGAAAAAAATAAGCTATTACAACACCTAGATCAGAAATTTGTATTAGCTACATAATTATTTAAAAAAAAAAAGTCACACATGTTCACGCTGCGACCCCTTTTTTCTTTATTTCGTTCTTGAACATAATTATTACTCCCCCATTATTAAAACCAGTAGTTTGTATCCGGCAAATGCATGCACTAGTCGATTGAGTGTAAATGGAACGTTTTCAGTGCAAAAGAGAGATGAAAAAAAGACAAGCCTATAAATTGTCATTATACGAAATTACTAGATCACAGTCAAGTCCACCGTCATGCAAGACTATACTGGTCTATCTAATAAAGGAAAACTACATATCAAGTAAAAAGAAGGGGTGAACAGAAACTCGAAGGATAAAAATATTTCTTTTTTGAAAACAGAAAAATAGATACCTGCATTACTTCCATTTCCATTTTCGTTGCTGATTATAAATAACAATTCATATCAATAAGGAGGCAATGTCAACTTTTCCTTTTCGCACTTCTTTACCAATTTTAATCGTGTAACATTGATACCTTCTTCAAATTTTCCAAGCAAACGATATTACTGACAAATAAAATTTGATCACAATTGCAATCTAACAGAATGGTGCTGGCTTCCTTTATCCCCCGAAAAACTGAACAATGATACAATGTCAAAGTGCCCGCTAACTATGTGAACTTTGATTGTGATAATGAATTTGTGTGTCATTAAATGGAACTCCAATCTTCAAGTTCTACTTAGAGAAAAGACTATAAAATGCTTTCATACGAAATAAAAAAAAAAGAATTTTAAAACAATAGCATGAAAATTTTGACACCCTTTCACATCATATTTTTTTCCTTCGAATCAATTTTGATTCCAAATGGAAATTGGGTTTTTTTTTTTTATAGAATTTGGTTGAAAAACCAAAAATTCTTTTGGAAAACAAATCAATTACAAAAAGAGAAAACTCCACTGACAAACACTGACCAGTAATTCTAAACTTGCACCAAAGTTTCAGGTTCAAGTTAACTCTAATTTGTCGCGAAAGGCAAGTATTGGATAGCCTAAAATTTCATCCGATTAGAAATATCAACAATAAGAATACTGCAAGGTACCACATTTGTGACACTCTCAAATGCTGAAACCAACGAGTTCCATAATGTGCATATATCCACTAGATCCATACTATTTGAGCAACGCATCATTCAGTGACTGCAAATAAGAGGCAAAAAGCCTATGTGAACTTTTATGTGGTATCATGAGTTTATCTATAACGTCCTTTATTTCTTTAAATATATGAGACATGCTCTGTGTGAATGGGGTTTAATATATTTGCAAAATGTGTCAACGCAGGTCAGCTTAGGCAGTCAATGCAGGCTGACCAGGTACGAAACTTTTGTATTGGTCTATTTTCTGCATGTCAAAGTACCATTCTATCGTTCATGATTCAGCTGGTTGTTTGACAAGATGGATCTTATGGATCCATAATTATGTGTAGACTTGCTAAAGTATAATGCATCACGGAGATGCTAATAACGCCCTTTTGCCATTGCATGGTTCACATTCATTCTTTTTGGTGAACTTCAAAAAGTTCTGGATTTTTTTTTTTTTTTTTGCTTTAATTAAGAATGTGCATCATCCCATGTTAATTGATATTAAGATCCATGTTATATCTGCTAGATCTAACCCTACAAGAAATGGATACAATAAAATAATCTACAATTTTACATTAAGTAATACATCTCTAGGCACATTTAATCAGCAACACTATGTGTTTATAGTGATTTTTTACTTGTTAAACTTACGACGATATAGTTAACTGTGTTCATATATAGTTTTCTTTTAAAGATCATGACTTACTGCAACTTGTCTATATACGTTCATGATACCCCCCTAACAACTATTGCCCCAGACTTACTTGTAAGCATTGTAGACACCCCAATTGTTAACTTCAGGAGAATTACCTCCTTTATCTTTGTCACCATCTTTAACAAAAAGGGGATGAGATCGCCCTACAAGTGGCTCAATTGCCTTCTTGATATCATCAACCTGGTTTTGTAAGCCCTCAACCTCCTCTGACCGCTAAGCAGCATAAAGTAGATAAATAAAAAAACATATGAAGTGTTATCATGAGGCATTAAGTGTACCATGCCAATGTTGCAGAGATGATCCATGTATTCAATACTTTGCTGGTGTATCCCTTCTGCATACCTGAAAACCTGCAAGGTTAGCCATGAATTGGGTTTTCATTAGTTTTAAGAACAATTTTAACAATTTTTACAGAAACCCTAATATTTACTAATTTCAGACACATGCTATCACCAATCTTTTGCAGTTAGATAAAATATATCACACAACTACATTAAGCAAATCCCCAAAATTCTGATTGAAGACAGAGCTAAAATTAATACACAGAAATTGTTTTTCAACAAAAATCTTCACACACACACACACACACACACACATATATATGAAGGTAATAATGTCAAATTAAATGATAAAACTTTCTATGTGAATGAAAATATGGACTGCACTGTTAAAAATGTAATTTATGTTTTAATTTGTAACGGGTGTAGGGAATTTTACATCGGACAGACTGGTGACAAATTAAGAAATAGGAAAACCGCACATATTCAACAAGTGAGAGACCCGTTAACAAGACAAATGCCTTTAAGTGCTCATCTAGATAAAATATTCTAAAACCTCTCCAAAGTTTTCGATCTTTCCTTTCTTTAAAATGCGCAACGAAAATGTTTCAGCTAGGTTACTCAAAGAACAATCATTCATTAAAAAATTTATGCCTAAATTGAACATTAAGTAAATGACGTCACTGATTTTTGTGATTGTGTGTAGCAACGCAACGTTGCTACGTCGTTTATTGTTAGATTGCCCTGATGATTCCTTAATGGAAGAAACCGGTCTGCAATAAATCTTATTCTTATATTCTCCCATGTGATGTTATTCTTGTTTTTTATATATATATATTGCCTGTGCAGTTTGAAAATAACTGGAGAGATCAGTGCTTGTAAAATTTTTGCATCAAGAACCATGTTAATTGAATCCAACATCCATCTTTCCGAACTTGTTACCTGCAACATTTATAGCAAGAATGTTGCCTTTTGGGCACAAGACCGTATTCTTATTTTAGGAAGAAGAGACATCAGTCTCATGATCGTCATCTTTGACTGTTTGTCAATCTATGTATGTATAATTTAAATAAAGTTAGTCTTTGCCCAGCAAGCATTAATAAGGGGGGGGATAATCTTAAAGTTTTAAAACAATAACTATGTCAGTTTTCTACTCCATTACCTTCAGAACATGGCTATTAAAACACTCAGAAAAAATAATATTAGTCTGGATAATCCACCTGAATGTTACGCACAAATACAATTAGTATAAACAGGAGAACAAGTTATTTCTCACTAAATCTAAGAGTTCTTGTTCACATTTGTAAAGTATCCTTCCTCCATTTGCATTTTCTAAAACTGGCAAAGATAATGACGATTGAAAAAAAACTCAAACGCAATTGAAACAAACCCTTTAAATTTCATACAGATACATATATAGAGGCTAAAAGAGATAAATATTGATAAGGGAAATGGCAAATATATAAACTGATAGTATAATACTTTCCCAAAATTTAAGATTTCTAAGAAGACTAGCAACTCTGCTGCAATGGAGAAAAGCTGTATCATTGATTAGATAAATGAGTAAAACAGGAAGGATTTTATCAGTATTACTGGTTAGTATGGGATTTCTCTCACATGCTCTATTTTTACCTATAGCTGTTGTAAATCAAAATGCTTAAAGAAATCAGCCTAGACATCATTCAATCCAGAATCTTGATTTCTTTGTGTCCTATTTCTCTCCTGTTCATCTTCCGGTGTTTGGTTCCTTGGCGTTGAATTTGTTGTTGCGTTGACACCTGGACTTTGTTGTCTTACAGATTGACCTCCAGGGGTCTTGTGTCCAGGTGTCCTTTGCCCAGGTGATTTTTTACCGCCAACATTAGACTTTTGGCCTCCTCTCAATGATTCTGGAGTGTCAGCATCTCTTGGTGTAGTTTTCCAGTTATCTGGAGTTACATTACCAGGACTTTTTCTTGCCGTTGTGTTGCCTTGATAACTTGGCGAAGGGGCATCATAAGTAACCCCAGTTTTAGGGGTAGGTGACTGTATATTCATATTTTTCAAACCACCACCTCCTTCAAATGGGCTTTCCTCTTCTCTGGTCTCTTCTCGTATGGGCTCAGGCTTGATCTTATTTGGATCAGACATGTGCTGTCTGGAGTTGTCAGCTATACCAGTATTTGGTGTGCCTGTACCAAAACTACTACCTATATCATCCCATCCCAGACCAGTGTCAAGATCATCTAACTGGCTCCTGTGGGTTGTTTGGTAACTAACATTAAAACCCTGAGTAATTTTGAGCTGATTTATTTGAGACTGCAAGTCTTGGAGACCCGACACTCGCTGAAATAGTAAAGTATATCATTTCTCTACCACTGCTTTGACATACACATACTAAATTAGAACTTGTAAAATTTTTTTTCTACATTATACCGCCATATATTAATAAACTTGAATTTATCAAGGTGTAAATTCTCAACAAGTAGGATTCTCATCTCTGTTTTTACCTTGAAGTATCAAGATATGAATAGTGGTGTATTTGTCCTCATGTTGAAACATGAACTAAAGAATCAGCTCTACAAGGTATGTCTAAAATAATTTCAGCAAATTTCACAAGAAGCAAACTTCTAGTATAAAAAGGATATCAGATCTGCTAGACTCATTAAAAGTTACAACACAGACACAATATTTATAACAAATTGAATCCAAGTGCCTCCATTCAAGAAACTAAAAAACAGTTTTTTGGTTAATATCTGAAAAAGGTCCTTAATCTACAAATTTCACAGATTCACTGATTTTGACTATTGACTTGATATATAGCAGTCAGCAGTCATAAGTTTTATCAGAACAAAAACAATTAAGAAAGAACCTACAAATACAATTAAGAAAAAGCCGTTATTCCAAAAAAGTTTACTTTTAAACAATTTGTTTTTGGTCTTCGGATTTAAAAAAAAGCCAGTTCAAAAAGCGATTTCAGTACGTGGCTAAAATGCTTCGAAACCATTTTAGATGATCTACAAAGTTAAATTAAGTCAAAAATCAATATTCCAGACAAGTTTTAGCTATTTTTTATTGAAACAGAGTACCGTGTAACAAATAATCAACTTTTAAAAAAATCATCATGGTAAAGATAAAGTGCATAGAAATACAGACTATCTTAAAGTAGCAATCAATAAAACGTAACATTTTTATAAAACCAGTATACCAGTATGTTCGAAAATTCCAAAACAATTAAAAACCCAGATGGAACATGCTAAATTAAGAATATCATTCAAAACCATGTATGTACATGGTAAATTAATATTCTAATCAGATTTTTTTTAATTGGGTGGGGTACTCTTACATTTTTATCACTTAAAAGCTTTTGCGTTTTCAATAATAACTGGATTTTCCGAAGCTGCAATTTGAAGAAGTCATATATTAAACAAAATTTCTATCTTTTAGACCAGAATTTTCCAAGTGTTTCATATCTGTATCCACAGTATGTGTCAAAATGCTATTGCTAAATGTAATGCGATAGCATGAATGTAACAGATGTTTTTAAAAACATCTTTGTTTCATAATGTGTATTTCAACAACTCTACAGGTTTCAAGTTGGCAAATGTCTGAACATACTTTTTGACCTATCTAACTTAAAAGTTCCAATATTTCAAATATCATTATTTAGCTTCTGAGGTCTTCTTTTTTGACACTAAATTACCCTTCTGGTCTTTAAATTCCAGTACATTATTTTGAGCGACTTTAGAATGTACATCTGGGTTTGTTTTCACTGACTATTCTACTGGCTTATTTCTTTTTTCAATTACAAACCCCATACTAGTAGTTTGATTGGCTGAGTCTGTCAGCAAATCAAAAAGATATACTTAGGATTTAGAATTTGAATCAAATGTATGGTGGTTGGTGAATGCTGTAAAAGATATACAAAATATCAAAAACCTGCAAAATCTTCTTTGAGAAGCTAGAAACAGCCATCATTACACTTTATTTGTACCTACTGAAAATGTCCCTTTCATTGATTCAGCAGTTACACTTTATCATGCAAATTACATTTTGCCTTATTATTTTCTTACATAAAAAGAAATCTACATATCTTTGGATTACTTTCAAAAATTTTCGAACTTGTACGCAATCTAATGATTTTTTTTTTAAAGAAATAAAAAATACCCACCAACTTCTGCTCAGACTGTATTTTCATTCCTAGAACAGTTTTCACTGTTTGAAGGTTGTCAGCTAATTTTCTTACACCAACATTCATCTGGAAGAAAATGATGAAAACATCCAGTAAGTTGACAATAATTATGAAGGCAAATGAAAAGGTCATATTATACAACACCAGTGTCTAACCCAAAACCTAAAAAATCCATATTAAAATAAAGTCTAGATCCTTAAATGCTTAATCCTTTGTCATCTTGAAGGAGGTACGCCTTAAAAATCGTTGTGGAAAGGAGATAAAATCCTCGTAAACATTTTCTCCTTTTGCCAACCATGATTTTTGCCCTTTCAAAGAAAATGTCCATTATTTGAGCAATGAATAATTTGTGATGTCCAAATGCATTCAGTATCAGCCAGCTTTAAATTTGATTTAAGTAAAGCCTCAAAATACTGCAATCGTTAGTGCCAGTAACAATTATTGGAATTGTTGATCATAATGAAAAGTTAACCCTACCAGTAATGATAAGTGAATAACACAGTCAACAAATCAAGCAAATTTCAGTCAATACCTTAACACTTCCTGAGATGAAAATCATGTCTCTGAAAGCTACTTCTATCATGCTTTTTTTAATAAAATTCATATATCAAATTTATCACAGCTATTAGCAGATGTTGATAAGTGTTGCTCAGACTTTTTTACACTACTGTATATCAAAGACAGTATCTTGACAATACAAAGTCCTTGAAAGTAACACAAAAGCAAGCCATTTTAGACAATTTTACAACTGACTAAAAACACGGTTGGGATCTATATAATTACAGGCAATAACTAAACAACAATCGTGTTATTCATGGTACTGGAATAATTCAAAAATAGAATGTTTATATCCAGAAATACAGTTTGTAAGTATAAAAAAACCTCTAAATAACAAAAGAGTAAATATGAATAAAGTGCAGCTAAAGATGATTTTTCTAACTAATAAGGAAACTTTCGGGGAAGTACACAAATCTTAGGACCATGACCTTTACCAATAGTTTTATACCATCTACCTTGAACAGTTAAAATGTTTCGTAAAACAGTATGATAACATAAACATGTACAAATATAGCAGAAAGAAGGATCAAGGCTTTGACAATTTTACCATATCACAAATTCCTACAGACTACTGGAGATAATTATACATCTGTTTCTTTCCTTCAACTGTATCAGTCTAAAGGATGGGCTTTTCTTGAATGAAAAGCTTCAATTTAAAGATAATTATACATCTATTTCTTTCCTTCAACTGTATCAGTCTAAAGGAAGGGCTTTTCTTGAATGAAAAGCTTCAATTTAAACAAAAATAATCTTTGCAACATTTTCCATGCATGTATCTGTCATACCAATGTTGCAACTATGTTTTCTGTACAGGAATTACAATGCAATTTTCAAGACAACTGTAATAGGAAACATGCAAAATTGCCAGACTGACTTAACATACAAGAGGGCCATGATGGCCCTGGATGCTCACCTGAGTCAATAGGCGAAATTCACTCAACGTGCATAATTCAATTTCTGACCAATTGTCAGGTCAATTGAGCTTAAAATGTGGCCTCTACAGCGTCCACAGGGAATTTCCGTAAGTTGACCTAGTGACCTAATTTATCACCCCACGTGACCCAATTTAGAACTCATAAAAAAATTTATCAAGACAAACATTCTGAACAGTTTTCAAGTTAACTGAGCAATAAATGTGGCCTCTAGAGTGCCCACAAAGTGTTTCTTAAATTTGACCCAGTAACCTAGTTTATGACCCCAGCTGACCCAATTTCAAACTCACCCAATATTTCATCAAGACAAACATTCTGACCAACTTTCAAGTCAATCGAGCAAGAAATGTGACCTCTAGAGTGCCCTAAATGTTTTTCTTTCATTAGACCTAGTGACCTAGATTATGAGCCCAGGTGACCCAATTTCGAACTGACTGAACATGTTGTGCTCAGGTGGGCTAACAAACTTAGAACAGGTTCACTACATACCAAATAACAAAGCTCATCCTAGATTTCATCAAGACAAACATTTTGACCAATTTTCAAATCAATTGAACAATAAATCGGGCCTCTAGAGTGCACACAAGGTATTTCTTTAATTTCACCTAGTGACCTAATTTAAGACCCCACATGACCCAAACTTGGACTCATGTGAGATTTTATCAAGACAAACATTCTGACCAATTTTCAAGTCAATTGAGCCAAAAATGTGGCCTCTAGAGTGCCCACAAGGTATTACTTTAATTTGAACTAGTGACCTAGTTTATGATCCCAGGTGACCCAAATCCAAACTCATCTAAGATTTTATCAAGACAAACATTCTGACCAAATTTCAGGTCATTTGAGCAATGAATGTGGCCCCTAGAGTGCCCACAAGGTATTTCTTTAATTCGACCTAGTTACCTAGTTTATGACCCCAGGTGACCCAATTTCGAACTGACTGAACATGCTGTGCTCAGGTGGGCTAACAAACTTAGAACAGGTTCACTACATACCAAATAACAAAGCTCTATGCCTTCAAGGTTTAGAAAAGAAGAATTTTAAAGTTTTCCTTCTTTGTTCCTATGTTAGAACTTGTGACCCCCGGGGCAGTGCCAGTTTTGACCCCAGGGGCATCGTATGAACAAACTTGGTAGAGGTCCACTAGGAGATGCTACATACCAAATATCAAAGCTCTATGCCTTCCAGTTTCAGAGAAGAAGAATTTTAAAGTTTTCCTTCTTTGTTCCTATGTTAGAACTTGTGACCCACGGGGCGGGGCCAGTTTTGACCCGAGGGAAATCATATGAACAAACTTGGTAGAGGTCCACTAGGAGATGCTACATACCAAATATCAAAGCTCCACGCCTTCCAGTTTCAGAGAAGAAGAATTTTCAAGTTTTCCTTCTTTGTTCCTATGTTCGAAACTTGTGATCCCCCGTGCAGGGCCAGTTTTGACCCCAGGGGCATCGTATGAACAAAGTAAGTAGAGGTCCGCTAGGACATGCTACATACCAAATATCAAAGCTCTACGCCTTCCAGTTTCAGAGAAGAAGAATTTTAAAGTTTTCCTTCTTTGTTCCTATGTTCGACACTTGTGACCCCCGAGGCAGGGCCAGTTTTGACCCCAGGGGCATCATATGAACAAACTTGGTAGAGGTCCACTAGGAGATGCTAGATGCCAAATATCAAAGCTCCACGCCGACCAGTTTCAGAGAAGAAGAATTTTCAAGTTTTCCTTCTTTGTTCCTATGTTCGACACTTGTGACCCCCGGGGCGGGGCTAGTTTTGACCCCCAGGGGCATTGTATGAACAAACTTGGTAGAGGTCCACTAGGAGATGCTACATACCAAATATCAAAGCTCCACGCCTTCTAGAATCAGAGAAGAAGATTTTTCAAGTTTTCCTTCTTTGTTCCCATGTTCAAAACTTGTGACCCCCGGGGCGGGGCCAGTTTTGACCCTAGGGGCATCATATGAACAAAATTGGTAGAGGTCCACTAGGAGATGCTAGATGCCAAATATCAAAGCTCCACGCCTTCCAGTTTCAGAGAAGAAGAATTTTCAAGTTTTCCTTCTTTGTTCCTATGTTCGAACTTGTGACCCCCGGGGCGAGGCCAGTTTTTACCCCAGGGGCATCATATGAACAAACTTGGTAGAGGTCCACTAGGAGAAGCTACATACCAAATATCAAAGCTCTACGACTTCTAGAATCAGAGAAGAAGATTTTCAAAGATTTTCCTTTTTTTTTTTGGCCTTTCTGTTGCCATGGCAACCAGAGTTTTGGTTGGAATTCAATCTCTTGAACAACTTTGGTAGAGCTTCACCCAAGGAACATCCCTGCCAAGTTTTATCAAGATTGGCCCAGCGGTTTAGGAGGAGAAGATGTTTAATGGAATTGTGGACAGACGGACAGATTGACGCCGGACAACGACCCATCACAATACCTCACCTAAGCACTTCATGCTCAGGTGAGCTAAAAATAAGACACAAAACAACAAAATGAACAACAACAAAAATGAATGAAAGAAATCATAAATAGCAAACATTTTACATTGACAGATTTTACTGATTTTTGCAGGTAAACAGATTTTTAGAAAAAACAAGAGCACAGCATGTGGGTGCCAACACTCTGCTGTGGTTGCTTATTTTTCAGTGAAAATTTTAGGTCGAAAATGGGGCAAAACTATGTCAAAATACTTTGATGGCTACCTACCCTTGTTGTATAGATTCAACTTTGGATAGTTAACAACCTGTTGAAGTTTGAAGAAAATATCTTCAATATTAACAGAGATATTACAAAATGTCAAAGTTTTTGCATGACGATGCTGATGACGAGAGACAATGCAGATGATGACACAAAGGCTACGACAATACCTCAACATTTTCTTAAAAAACAGCCGATGTAAAACTGCTCCAAAGTAACACAGATTATGTTAGTAATAATAGTTAGAGTTAATTTACACTGTATCATGCATCAAAGAAGGTACTTTATAATGATTCCCATATGGAAAATCAAAATAGAGTAACAGTTTACAACAATTTCAACATGTTCCACCATTGGTTTAACATTAAAGCTAGGGTAAGTCATCAAAGTCCCACTGGCATTACGCAGCAGTGTGCTTTACTACACAGAAATTTGAAATCATCTTTTGATCATTCATGTAAAAACTTGAAGATTGCCCCAGCTCAGTTAAGGACTTTTTGTTTCTCTCAAATATTGCCAGTCGTAATCGTTAACAACAATCTTATTCCAGTACAATTTAAACCATCAACACAGGTCTTGGAATTTTATTTTTTGGATTTTATATACCAAGTAATAATAATGAGGCATATTTCGTAACATTTTGTGTAGTTGGTACCAACACCCCTCATCTTGACCACATTAAATGAACCCTCTTGTTCTTTAAAAAAAAAAAAAGTGAACAAAATCAAAAATTCATTAAGAATTAAAATCTGCATTTTTTTGGATTATTCAGTCTTGTGGCACCAAATACTGTGAGAAAGAAAAAAACAATCAAGACTGTATAAGGTGCTTATGAAATTCCAATTGGGCTAAATTTGAACATTTCACCAGAAAGAATGCAATACACTTGCGAATGCAATACTCTTGCTTCTTTAAAGCCCCAGTAGCTGCCAAAAGTACACAGTGCAGGTGTAAAATGTGTTTGAATTTATATCATACCATTTAAAAGTATGAAAATTATTGTGAAGATGACAATCTGCTATCTACAGATATCTGTTATCTACTGTCGGTCCAGGTGTTAATTGCTGGCAGAAAAATTTATTTTAAAACCATGTAAAAAGTAAACAAAAGATAGAGCAACCTAGGAGCTTTTGACCTACTTTTAACCTTAACTTTTCTGCAGTAACACATGGACTAGTTGTAAAATAACAGATTGTCACCAAAAATTTCCATACTTTTAAATGATAAAATTCAATTTAAATGCATTTTAACACATGCATTGTTCACTCTTGGCTGCTATTGGGGCTTTAACCCTTTACCACACAGTCCCAAGGTTTAATGATCCTGTGAAAGAAGCCTTTTGAAAATATTGCTTGTTAATAGCGTGTTCTCCTTTTCAAAAAATGTTTTCTACTCAATCAAAGGAAAATTCACATTCAAAGCCACATTCAAATTGTCATCTGCAGACTCCTTCAGTTTGGACAAGTCTACATTTTTGTCATGTGGTAAAGAGTAAAACAATATGATTAACCCTTTACCACACAATAAAATCTTAGACCAGTTCAAATTAGAAACATTTGCAGATATCAATTTTAATACAGCTCAAATGATGGGATTTTTCTTTGATAGGGTAAAAAACATTGTGGGAAAAGGAGAAAATGCTGGTTACCAGCATTTTCTCCTTTTCCCACAATGTATTCAAAAGCCTTCTTCCTCAGGGTCATTAAAAGTCGGGATTGTTTGGTAAACGGTTAATACTGTGGGCCAATTTGCATTTGCCAGTATCAAGCAGTTACTATCAAGCAGTTACTCTTCTTCCAAAAATGCTATCTGTGGCTATCTACATTAGGAAAAGATAAAGTTGTACGTGTGTGAACAAGTCATTAGCAATTAAACATTTTCAGCCAATCATCAACCAAAACAGTCCTTTTAGTTTATCTCATAAAATCAAAATAGATTTTGATCCATGAATCCAATTAGCCCTTTACCAAACAATCCCAACCTTTAACAATCCAGAAAAAACAGGCTTTTGAAAAGATTGCGGGAAATGTAGAGATGCTGGTAACCAACATTTTCTCCTTTTCTCACAATGTTTTCTATCCTATTACAGACAAATCTCACCATTTAACTCTTTACCACACGACAGAATTTTAGACTAGTCCAAATTGAAAGCATTTGCAGACAACAACATAAATGTGACTCTAAAATTGAATTTTGTTTAGGAAGGAAAGAAAACATTGTGGGAAAAGGAGAAAATGCTGGTTGCCAGCATTTTCTCCTTTTCCCACAATGTTTTCAAAAGGCCTCTTTCCCAGGGGCGTTTAAAGGCATCATTGTGCGGTAGCGGGTTAAGCAATACTTAATTTGTCATCTGCAGATGCTTTGAATTTGGACCAGTCTAAACTTTTGTCATCTGGTAAAGAGTTAATGAAGCATTTATTGGATATACATATGATCTTCTCATTCATGAATGAGCTCCCTTTATATGTAGCTCATTCATAACAAGACTGGTTTTTTATAAAACTGGTAATTGTTGACTTAGATCAATGTCTAAAGATCAATTAATGGTGGAAAAGGTGAACAGGTACAAAAAATATGTACCCAACAAACCTTAGACTCATTTTGATCATTATTGTCACCCTGTAAGTTGAAAATCAACATCATCATAAGGCAGCATAACACAAAGCATTAGACAGGCATACAAGCATGGAGGACATGTACTTCTAACTTTGAACAAACAGAAAATTAAAACCTCTGTCTGTAATCATAGGCTCTCTCTGTGAACTTAATCATTCATTCTTAGGACTTAAAAAAACCCTACCTAAATCACAAGCAAACCATGATTTACCTACACAAACCAGTCCTGCTCAAGTACTGCTTTATACATCTATGTCCTTGATCATACAGCTTACAAACAATATACTTTCCCACAATATTTTCCATATTTAACATTTTTCCTGTTATCTCAAATTGTTCACCTTTGTATGTTTGCACATGTTATGCACAAAAAAATAGCTTGGTTGGAAACTGGAAGTATATTGATCTATACTTGGTTTTTTTTATGTGCTGGAAAGTATAAACCTCAAGCAAAACATGAGATATCATGTGAGGAAGATCCGAGATATTAATTTTTCATAAGCGTAAAAAGAAGTATAAAATAAACCTTTTCTTGCTGTCATATACATATCATAGGAAACAAGAGTTTATTTAGAGTGAGAAAAAAATTAAAAATATGATTTGTGTTATTGTTAGCATAGAATAATTCCCCTTTAAAGAATACAAACAAGGCTTGTAAAGTGTACTGGTTCCTGTGTACATATATCAGCCAAGGCAGAAAACATCTTGTCATATATTTCAGTCTGTATGTCTGCTTTAAGTCCACAAGCTACATGTTTTTTACCTATCTGTCTTCTTTGTCACGTTGTTGTAGCGTGTAGTCATAGGATTTAATACATGTCTTATGTTTCTATTAGACAATTGAATCAGCTAACTTAATTCTCCCTGATTTCATGGTCACCTAACAGTACTAGCACTGAATCCACTGACAAAAATAAAAATGCCTTGCCTGTCAATTTTCTTAATATGACCTATTTGTTCAGTACACTCAGTTAAATCTTCACCAGACAACAAAATTTTGGACTTCCATATTGAAAGCATTTTCAAACAACTAATTAAACAGGCCTCATATGATCAAATATGTCTTTAAACGGGTAGAAAAAATTATGGCAAAAGAAGAAAATTTTATCAGCATTTTCACGCTTTCCCATATTTTCTGAAGCTTTATTTCTCTGCGTTATTGAACCACAGACTGTTTGTGTACAGATTATTCCATAACCATTAGGACAGGAGCAGGATTCATCACGAATTGTATGGTCCAGCTAATTCTATATTTCATGACAATTAACTCTTTACCAAACAACAAAATTCTAGACTCGTCCAAATTGAAAGCATTTACAGACGACAAACTTAATGTAGCTCATAAATTGAAACTTGTTTTGGGATGGGAAGAAAACATTGTGGGAAAAGGAGAAAATGCTGGTTACCAGCATTTTCTCCTTTTCCCACAATGTTTTCAAAAGGCTTCTTTCTCAGGGTTGTGAAAACCCGTGATTGTTTGGTAAAGGGTTAAACCATCTGACTAAGTGAGATAAGCCTTTAAGTCAATCATATGACTGGCACTGGAATTATTATTTGCAGTATATTGAGAATCTTTGAGTGAATATGATGCATGGAGCAAAAGTCTGAATTTTCAATGATGTAATTTTATACACTATAAAACAGTGGAACAAAACAAAAATAAACTCTGCAAGATATTTATACCCCAGCAAGATATAGTTCTACTTATCATAATTCAAATTACTATAGCAACATAAAAATCAGACAAGCAATAGTTTTCAAACCTCTACTTGTTTTAAAATGCATTTCATAACACTACTAAAATCCTAGTTTTCAATGCTCCTATTATATTGAATTCATTTCCCTTCAGCTTCTACTGATTGAAACTCCTTGTTCACTTTCTTTTCAACTTTTTAACCATCCACTAACGAAGTTGAATAGGCCAAAACAAATTTTTCACTGTTTTAATCTTTACCACATGACAACATGTTGGAACAGTTGGAACTGAAAGCATTTTGCAGGTGACCAAGAAACAGGACTCAAAATTTGAATTTTGTGTTTGAAAGGGTACGGAACATTGTGGGAAAAGGAGAAAATACTGGTTACCAGCATTTTCTCCTTTTTTCACAATGTTTTCATAAGATTTCTTCCTCAGGGTCATTAAAAGTCAGGATTATGTCATAAGGGGTTCACAGATTTTTCACAATGGCTGCAAGGTAGCCTTTACAGAGATCAGTAAAAAGCAACTGAACCATTTCTTTTTCATGTGAAAGTTGTAGGGAAACAAATTGACCCATTTTCACACAAATACAACAGCCCATGTAACTACAGTAAACAGCTTCTAAAAGCACAGCAGAAAAATGAACAATTGTTTGTCACAAACATCTGAAGGGGAGGCAATTATCATTTTTATTGCATCAACAAACGTTGTGGGAAAAATCTTGCAAAACACTAGCACAAACAAATGCTCCTTTCCCATGACTGTTTTCAAAAGCTGTCTACTGCATGGACCAAAGAAGTCATATTTGTGCAGTTGTGGGTAAAACTAAAGCACACTCTACAAGTCTTATGACAGTAAGAATATCAGGGCAATAGGCTGATAAGCATTGTTCATGGTCTCAAACCTTTGAATCATCTTTTTGAAACCTATTCCTCTGTTGCATGTTAGTAAAAAAGTATTGTTAGTCCGACAAGTAAAATCTCAATTTATTGTTATAATATGATACACAATATAACCATATACAGAGGCCTAACAGGTGTATGATAATTGAGTAACTTTTTCCATTGAAAATGAATTTGAGTTATAAATACAAATTCACTGCAAATGCCAGATCTTGCCATTCCAATTTAAACATCAAGACTGGATGGCGTAAATCCAAGATCAAGGCCCATATTCACCCAGCATTCTTGTTCTTATTCTTTGTGAATGTCTAAATTTAAAAGTAATACAATTTCTGATTGGCTAAACCAAACTTTGTAAATATAAAGTAAGTCAAAGAATGCAAAAAAGACTGACTGATGAATATAAGCCCAGGATTTGCAAATAAATCTATATTTAGAGCTAACCCTTTATTCCAAGACTAGCCATTGGAATGGTTGAGATTGATCAACTCAGCCAAACAAAAGGCTGGTCTTGAAATTTTGACTTTAATTCCAATACCAGAGAACATTTCAAGTCTGCCTTTACTATTAACTCTGGTCCTGATCAATGATGTTCACAAAAACTACTCAATTTTTCTATGGCACAGAAAGAACTCAACCAGTAAGTTCATAACAATGAAAAAGTTAAATTATGATGAAGAAGAAATCCATTAAACAATTGGTAATAGATGACACTTATAATGCTGATGAAAATGCTTTAGATATACAAAATTATTGTAAAGAAACATTTTTCTTGTTTTATTTCATTATCTCAGACATTTATACAAGCAAACTCTTAGTCCATAGCTGCATGTAACCCTTACGCTGCTATATAAATGAAATGAAGCTTTCAAGTTGATTGTAAAAACTCAACTTTTGCTATCTCAAAGGTACTTTTTTGCAGAAAAATATTGCCATATTAGACAGTGAAGATCCAAGATCAGACTGCAAGCTCTATGCAGTCTGATCTTGATCTACACTGTCTGCAAAAGGTCAGTGAGTCCCACTTAGCAGCTTAAGAGTTAATTTGTGGCTTGCAATTGCTTTCAAATTGGACAAGCCTTAGAATCTGATCAGCTGGCAAAGAGTCAAATGGCTTCGTACAACTTTAGTCTCTTTTGCAGACAGTGAAAATTTGGATCAGACTGCACAAAATGTGCAGTCTGTTGTAATGTTGAGTATTTTCCCATAATAGCGTTACAGCACAATGTCATGGTCCTTTTTTTTTCACTGACGATGACATGTCCATTTAATTTTGTGAAGCTTCCAAAAGACAATGGACTATCTGTAGATAACTTTATCACCTCCTGAAAGCAGCAGACACCTATGAAAACTTCATTGTAAAAAAGGAATAATAAGAAAAAATTACCAATTGATGTCTGTAAAAAAAGGTGGCAAACAGAGAAATTGCTCATTATAAACAATTTTTCTTTAAGCCACAATACTTTGACATGAGTCTGCTGCATGGTGTAAAAGGATGGGAGAAGTAAGTTAAAACTATGCTGGGACTTACTAATAGGCCAGAGAAAAAGTTGCACATATGCAAAGGTCCAAATACATGAAGGTAATCAAACTCTTAAAACATTTTTTCTTCACAAAAACAGTGAATACAATATGTAATCACTAAATTTACACCCCATATCCCGTCATGGTAATTCCGATGTCTCCACAGGACACGTTTTTGTGAAGAAGTAAAGAGATATCACTGTTTGAACACAAAAATATTCTCCGTGTCTTTTCCTTTGCATAACATTTTGTAATTAAGCACAATTATACCAAAGCAGTTACTTACAGCTTCGATGTCCTGCAGTGAGGCTGGTTTTGGTTGACGATCCATGCGGCTCTTCAAGTTTTGTAACTCCTGTCGAAGAATCTCTATTTCACGAGTTCTGTAACAAAAAGGCTATTCAAGGATAACGGAGTAAAAACATTAAAGTGTTGTAGTTAGTTAGTTTGACTTAGGGTTTCAGTATTACATAGCAACAATAGCTTCGGCTGAATTTCAATAGTATCTGGCTTTGATTTTGTAACCCTTTGCCCAGGCACCATCCAGCAAAACTAGTGTCACTTGCAACAACTAAAATACAACCTACTGTTAATGAATCCAATACGTCAACTTCTAAATCTAGTAGGAAGCCTGTGGTATAGTCAGTAAGATACCAGGAAACAGAGATGACAAACAGTTACTTGATTTATGTTCCTGTGTAAGGTAAAAACTTCTTATGTGACATGTATATGAGCTGTGTCCTGGCAAAAGGGTTTTTTTTATTATACCAAGCAAGTCATCACATAATCATGGGTCAGTAAAATCCATTGTCTAACAAGCAACAGAAGCAGGTGGTAGAATGGTCCTCTGACATGCAGAAAATGAACCGATAACAAAAAGTTTTGACCTACGTCAGCCTCTGCTGAGTGCAAACAGCCAGCCCTGACTGCCCAGGAAAGTTTTCATAAATATATTAAACCTCCTTTTCAGGGTATTGTATTTGATATAATTAGTACAATAGGCTATCAGTTAAAAAGAATCACTCCAATCCCAGGTTATAACTTCTTATGGAAAATTGACAGCCTGAATGAACATGTGGTTAGAGACAACACCTTCAATTTCAAACTACTGAAATACAATACTTGCTTTAGGAAAAGTGACAGAAAACTTTGTTAATAGTGTGAACAAGATCATCCAGGTTTTTTTTTTTTTTAAAGACAGCACAACTAACCTTGCATCTGATTCATGGCTGACTCGTGAGTCCATTTCTGACTTCATCAACTTGAATTTTTCTTCCAACTGATAGACCTATCACAAAATAACATGTAAAATATTCATTTTCTGTCAAAAATATGTACAAGGGAGATAAACATGATCAGTCTTTGAGCCCATTTTCTGACAGAAATAAATGATTTTAATTGCTCCAGATTTTAGAACAAACAGCTATCAGATAAAACATGATTTCAGATTTTGTGGCCAATACAGAAATTGCTAAGGGTGGCATTAATTGAAAGAGATCTTTTTCAAAGAATACCTAGAAGTATTTATGGAAACTTTAGTATTAGGAGCCATACTTACATCTTGTGGTATAGTTTGAACACTTCTTCCAAGTTCTCTCAGTGTATCTCCTGTTGAATCTTGCCATTTAGCTATGGCCTCCAGCCTATCATGCATTCTCTCTGATAGATTGTGAGCAGACTGTTGGACAAAAAATACACGAACATTAAATACAGATTTAACTATTGTCTGATAAAATTGAAATTTGGTAATGGCCTTAAAACAATGGGTTATCCTCAACATATACAGCCTTGATTAAATAGTTACCTCCTGAGACAAATTTTTAGCATACAACATCCTTGTTAAAGTTGAGTAACCAATGTCACATAGAATTTTGAACACAAATACAGGAGAAAAATAGAAAAATTTTAAGAAAAAGAGACACTACCTATTGCAAGTAGTTTCTATCTTGTTCACAAAAACATTTTCAATAGTCTGCCTGAATAATATGTTGTCTGCCAGTTGTGATGTTTCAAACAAGATGGTCCATCTTGTTGAGAAAACAGTAGAATATTGGACAGTATTGATATAAAATCTGAAAGTACACTCCATGCAGTCTAATCTGGTACTACACTGGCTACAAAAAACATAGAAAATTGTGCTAAGCACTTCCTACAGTTGATAAATGCATTGAAATACTAAAATACATTTAAAATACACTGCAAATAGATATGATCAATTAATCTGTGATTAACAACTGCACAAGAACTAAGTTTTCAACAAACAAGTACCAGTAATTTCATAGTGCATGCTGTGTTTTTCAGCCAAAGAGGAGTAGCTATCCAAAACTAAAGACACAACAGGAGCACTGCATGTAGGTGCTAACACTTGGCTGCAGTTGGTTTGAGAAATGGATTGATTGAATAAATACTAGTATTATGCACACTGAGTTTTTCATTTCTCAGCATATCATTTTTTTTTTTTTTTATGTATTAACCCTTTACCAAACAATCCAGTGTTTTCACGTCCCTGAGGAAGAGGCCTTTTGAAAACATTGTGGGAAAAGGAGAAAATGCTGGTAACCAGCATTTTGTCCTTTTCCCACAATGTTTTCTACCCTGTCCAAACACCTAAAGTTCATTTGTACCACTTTTAAATTTGTTGTCTGTAGATGCTTTCATTTTTGGAGGGGCTAAAATCTGTTGTTTGGGAAAGGGTTAAAGCTTAATTCATTTTGATCTTTCATTATTCACAGGGATGTTCTGAGAGTTATGGTATTAAACAATTTGTCTCAGGAGGTAATAAGCCAAGTGACAATAGCATTAAATTTTGTCAAACTCTGTACATTTTTATGTTATGAACATGATAAATAATGGCCTGCTAACCGTTTCAAACACATCCTAAATTTTCACAACCCAAAGAAAGAAGACTTTTTGAAACATTGTGGGAAAAGAAGAAAATGCTGGTAACCAGCATTTTCTCATTTTCCCACAATGCCTTCTACCCTATGAAGGACAAATTCCGTCATTTGGATCAGACCCAAAAAATTGCTGTCTGCAAATGCTTTTGATTTCGACAAGTCTACATTTTTGTCATTTGGTAAAGGGCTAAAATCAGTCAGTTTTTCAATTGATCATTCCATGTTTTTGACGGTTTAACCAATCAATGTTCAATTACACCTTTTGATGTCTCTGCAAGAGTCTACTTTTGAAAAGTTTGTTAGAAAAAGGCACAATGGTTTATTACAAGCAACTGTTTTCATCCCTACAGTGATTTCTGAATTACATAATAGAGAAATTTTTCACATACTTCAACTATTTCTACTTAACTTGTCATTTGTGCTGGAAAGTAAAGCTGCATTGTAATGGCTGAACTTATTATACAGACAACAAGACACATGTATCAGCTTCAAACTGCCTGCTTCATACATTTTTTAACCAAGCATTTCATGTAAATATAACACACTCATAGTTACACATCATTAAGATAAACATAATTATTGTAAATGTCTTGAGTATTTCCTACTAACCAAGTACCTGACAAAATGTATTCACTACAGGAGAAAACAAAAAACCAAGATAACATAGAGTTCAAAGCTTAATCTGTATTGCAGTAAAATGATATACACATGTGAGTCAATCATAAACATGGCATCTAATGTACATAAAAAGCAGCAATGTGATACATGATTTAATTTTCATGTTCTGCAGCAAACCCTCAAAGATCAGTTCATACCATAGTGTTCCCTGGTGACTCAAAGCAAGAAAAACACAAGCAAATCAGTCTGCTTTCCTAATGTCCAAGTGTTCCTCACAAATTGATATAGTTTAGAACAATAGCACAAGTTTGAGGGAAAAATGGACATAATACAGCATGGTATTCATCGGGCATCCTTGTGGTTAAACTATTCTGCTAAGACTTTTGATATCATCTAATCTTCTGAGAGAATATTCAGTTAACTTGAAATATTGTTTACAAAATTTCCTAAGCACTTGAAACCTGATACAGCTCTTATACAAGTGCTGGAGCAAATGAATACAAAACCAATGTACTCCAAAAACAGTTAAGATATTAAAATTTTATGCAAGTAAAATCGTATATTTGAAACATAATTCTGACAACTAGAGAGAAGCAGAGGCTACCATGCCACAGATGCTTCCATGCAAGGATGCAACTAAAGTCAAAAGGATTCTGACAAAAAAATAAGTCTTCAAAGCAAAGGGCCCATTTTTTTTCTTTATGCTTTTTAAAAGGTCAAATTCAAATGTTAAAGAGAGCAAACAGATGGTGCAAAATGCACCAAATTGCAACATCCCTTCAAAATTTTCTTGAGGAGGAGAAACATCCCCCTGCACCATCCTAGCTCTGTAACTACCAATCCAGATGAATAGAGGACTAGAAACATTCCTGGGTATTCAAGACATAACCACAATAGCAGTGGCCATTGTAGATTTAACCATTGAAGTAATGAGAAAAGGAAATGAATCATTAAATGAAATTCAACTTGCAAAAGAATTCCCTTGTGCAACAGTATCTGACAATACACAGTACAGTGAAATGAATGAAAAAAACACAAAAAAAGTTGTAGGCTTATCACACAGAAAGAGGAAAATATGTGCAAGCAAGTTTTCACTATTTGTGCAAGAAGTTTGATCATAAAAGATCTCTACATGTACATTTATGGTAACTGTTTGTGTAATCACCAATGAGTGTCAGAAAGCAGATTTTTAGAGAACAAAAAGTAACTGGAACAAATCACAGCCTCAGCTATCAAAGTGCCCAAAAATACCTCATTTAAACTGACTTGTGATCCCTATAACATTAATCAAAATGGAAGGAAAATAAAGTCATGGTCTAGAAATTACATAAAAAACCCCAACAACATCAAGATCTCTTTTCCCATTTCAGAAATAATATTTAAAATAACTGAAAGAGATCAACCTCAGTAAAGAATTTGCAGTGACAATTTTATGTCTAGGACAAAAGAAAATCTTATGATCTGCTTCCACATAGCCCAGAACCATATGATATGTAAATATAAATACATATGCATATAAAATACATCTGCTTATCCTCTAAGATCCATATGATTAGATTACTGTTAAAAAAAAAAAAAACTCTATATCATCACCTGAAATGGGCAAGAAAATATATATAGATATTATTCTTATTTAACTCTTTACCACACAACAAAATTTTAAACCAGTCCAAATTGAAAGCTTTTGCAGACTACGAAATAAATGTGAATCAAAAATTGAAATTTGTTTCTGGAAGAGTAGAAAACATTGTGGGAAAAGGAGAAAATGCTAGTTACCAGCATTTTCTCCTTTTCCCACAATGTTTTCAAAGGCCTTCTTCCTTAGAGTCGTTAAAAGTCAGGATTGTGTGGTAAAGGGTTAAAAAAGAAAAACAGCAACAACAACAAAAAAATAGCTACACATTTAGAATAAGCTAGGAAGAAGTACAATTAAAATTCTTCAAACATGTAAGAGACTAGGCAATATAAAAAATAAAAGTTCAAATTACTACATCACTACCAGCCTATAATTCCAAGTCAAAAGTGAATTATAAAAGTTCATTGGTCAACTTTTGCTCAATTATGATATTATACCCTTGTATGGCTATAAACAGTAATGTTTATCTATAAGGTAATGGACTGAAAACTTCAAACTGTTAAAAGTAATAAAATGTTTCCTTTTGAACCAGGCTACTGAACAGTGCAGGTACAAATCATAGAATGTTCTATGGAACCTAACCTAAAAGCCTGTGAAGTTGCCTTCTGTATGCTGGTGGCTGAGGAGAATGCTGGTTATTTCTTCATACATGTAAGTATAATTCATTTATTTCTCTAAAAATCTCAATGGAAGTTGCCACTCAATAAAATATATTTAACCCCTAGTCTGCAACATGTAGGTGTTTCCCTGAGGATTTAGATAAAGTTATGGTAATTGAATTTTGATCTTGGTTCTGCATTGTCTGATACTTGTTTGAGAGATATCTGGACAAATCTGTCCTGTAAATGCAATACTTGCATTTTTCCTGACTGATAATGTTTATATCATTAATTTGTAACTCATCATTTTGAGAGAACTCTGTACATAAAATACCACATGGTTGCATTGCCTGGCACCTACAAAGTGCAAAAAGCAACTGTTTGGTGTTCTAGGTGTTAGCATCATAGCAAAGAATGATTAAAAAAAAAATATATACATATACATGTATATATATATTCTGAGAAAGAAATATAATACATAACAAGATTGCAAACACTCATACTTGTTTATAGATAATGTTGCTACCAAGGGTAAATTCTTTGCCCTCTAAAGAGTTCAAAGTCATTGAAATTAAGAATCTTAACCACCCTCAAACAATGCATTGATATGAGTATATATGTAGCTTAAAACTTTGTAGAAATAAGGAAATTATAGATTTTTGAAAAAACAAATATATATATATTTTTTTTTATTTGAACTAGAGATTCCAAATGCCTAGGTTACATCCAACTCCAAATTCTGCACCTGACAAGGTCAAATGATGAACATCATCATTCATGAGAAATAAGAATAAGGAAAGGTGCCTGATGAAAATGTGTGATTTACACATTCATAAACTTTGCCCTTTTTTAGACTCTAATAATTCATACCGATTCATCATAAAGCATTGTAAAAATTAATCTAAACAATTATTATATATTGAAATTTATTCCAATATGATTACACTGTACATAAAGCATTTTGAATTAAACATCTTGTCAGTCATAATTTATTATTCTTTTTACAAAGATGAGCATGTCTAACTCTTTTACATATGACTCAAAAGACCTTGTTGATACCTGAAGAAAAATGTCAATTAATACAATAAAATCTGTACATAGAAAACTTGCTTTCGCGGGATTTTTGCAACATTTGCAACAACCATCTTTCAGAAGTTCTCAAAAGCAAAATTGATAAAATGTGTTTAACCTTATCCAGGGCTCAAAAATTTGCAAATAACTGAGTGCAGATGACTTTTTGATCTTGGAGGTGGTCGCTCTTTAAATTTGGCAAAAGAAGAAGTTATTCTGTGTAGTCTAGTCCACATGTCCATTGTCTGCAAAAACAAATTAAGCTGGACTTAGTGCTCTAATGGTTCATAGTTTTTTCCAAAATAAATCTCTAACCAAACAAATGAAATGGGTGCTTTACCTCGTACCACACAATCCCAAGTTTTAGAGACCCTTAAAAGAAACGCTTTTGAAACCATTGTGGGAAAAGGAGAAAATGCTGGTAACCAACATTTTCTCCTTCTTCCCACAATGTTTTCAACCTGATCAAAGACAGAAATCACTTGAACTACATTTGAATTGTTGTCTGCAAATGCTTACAATTTGGTCAAGTCCAAAATGTTCCTTTTTGGTATAGAGTTATCCCTAAAGCAAATGCCCAACAATTGCAAATACAAGGCCATTTTTGTAAGGCTATCTCACAGAATATCAAACAGTGTAGACACAATAGAAAACTTAACCTAGGATATAAAGATCAGAAAAGGATCTATGAAACACACAGAGCGAAATAGAGATTTTCAGATGGGACACAATACAACATTTACTTCTTTTTTTTTTAATAAGAAATCTAATCTTTTCATTTCTCAGACAAATACACCTCTTTTTTCTCTTAAATTAGATAGAGTATTTTAAAGATATCAAACAAAACATTCAATTTGTACTACAGTTTGTTACAGTCTTACAGAATTCAGATATTTTATGACACCATTGACTATGTCCAATCTGCCTAAGAGACACGTTTTTCTTTTTAACTTTACTAATTATAAAAGATTTAATCATCTGTTGTTCTGAAATGCTACATGCACATCTGAAAACAATATACACGGAGTCAATCAGAGAAATTAAATTAATATGTTTCCTTTTTTCAAGACAGATAATTTTTTTGATATGGCTCCAACTCATTTTTTTGAAACTTCTAAAATTACAGTGACATGTTACTGACACATTTTAGTACATGCAAAATCAAAACCTTTGGCACAGTATAGGTAAAAATTAAATGCTTTGAGGTCAATGTAAATCCAGGATGACTGGCTACATTCACCAGCCATCTTAGTTCTTATTTCAAATTTCAAGATATGCCATCTGATTGGCTGAAATCTTCTTTTCAGCCTACCAAACTGCTCATCTTGTAATTGAGGATTAGAAATTAAGTCAGAATTCTTGGTGAATAATTATGACCTCAAACTGTATAGAAAAAGCAGGCTGATCATAGATTAACATTACTAATTGTTCTTTGTAATAATCTGGCTAAACTTAGCACAATTAACTTGGCACACATGAGCTGTTTATGCTCATTTACCTCAGTACCTCCTTCAATAGTTTCCAGCAGGCAACTCTAAAGATGTACGAATACAATGTGAAACCATTTTGGCAAGAGGATAAATTGCTCTTTATGGGCAATTTATCCTTTTGCCAAAACTTTTTCATAAGACATCTGCTGCAGGACAGAAAAAAAAGGTCATCTGCAGGACGTAATGCCTTATTAAGCAGTCTAAATGTTACTTTCTATGATTGACAGCTTTATGTTAAGATTACAACAACCTAACAAAACTAATTGCCTCATGCATTTACATTACATGTTTAATTTTTACTAAATTGTTTTAACCCTTTCCTCCATTTACATATCTTAGATTTAGTAGTAACTAGAGACTGAAAGAACTCTTCATAAGCTCACATCTGGTGATTCCTGCAAGTGATTTTAGACTTGCTGAACTATTGATGAAACAATGCTGAACTTATCAGTACATTTTCAGTTTGTTTGATTCTCTCAGATTTTGGTTGACAATATCATAAACTTGTAAGCATGTAAGCCTGCATTTGTAATTGAAATTTCTCACTCTGGAGTGACAAAGAACATGCATTTCCAACCATTTTTTGATAGGTAAACAGACTATTGAAATAATTTAAAACTACTGCACAGAGCTAAAGCAGAGTTTTAGAAGTTGACAATAAGCTGAATGACTTTGCACGATAAACTCAGCCAGTGGCCCTACAACAATGATATGCATTCTCTTTAGGGAGAAAGAGCTTCTTGATATGTTTACCTCAAAGATATAATACAATACACACTGATGAAATCATCAGGCAACATATTTAGAACTAACATCTCTGACTGATCTATACTCAAATAGAACCTGTATATTTCACAACATGTTTTAAAACTTGCTGAAGGCCAAAAACGTATATTGATAACAAGGATTTGAATATCTTCATAGCTGTTGGAAGCTTTTACAATCCAAACTTTTGCCTGTCAAAATAACGCAATATGAAATGAAGGAATGGATTATTTTTCTTAACTGTGTAAGCTATAAACAACATATACCAGATTTAATTGGTTGCTGTCGCTGGGCTTATTAGTAAGGTGTCCACCTGCTAAAATGTGAAACTTCTGAAAGCATGCAATTCAACAAAAACAAAGAGTGAGAACAAAAATTATTATGTCAAATGGCCATACATGTATATATCACAACAATTATAATGTAAAATTGTTTCATTAACCTTTTTCCTACATAAAAATTAGACTAATAATGGAACCAAACACTGCTAACGGGCATGAATCTAGCAGATTAATACAGCATAAAAAGTGTAGCTTAGGACAAAGATCAAAGTGCACAGAAGCGCAGATTGTTCGCTTTGTCAACTTTCTTCATATACATGCAGGAGGTAAGGGTCCGTAATAAACAATCATTCTTAAATTTGAACATTCTTAGTGTTTTTTCTCGAGAATTTTCTAAAATGAAAATCTAAAATAAGACTTAGAATGAAATTAAGAATGGTTGGTGAATATGGACCCAGGTTTGGCAATATGAAACATATAATTTCAAAAGTTGCTAAAACAATCCAAATTTCAAGACTTGGTATTAGACTAAAACTCTATGGTTCCACTATTTCTTAACAACAGAGTATAGAATATTGCTAAAATATATTGCTAGCTGACAATGAATGAATGAAGGTTTGCCGTCAATGAAGGTTCACAAAAAATCTTAATAGTAAGGTAATGCGTTTAAAACTTTGATTTTACATGAATAAAAAGATTTTATGTCCTTAGGTGGATTACAGAAGTATCTTCTTAGTTGGTAAAAAGATGTACTTTAATGAACACCAAAATTCAATATTTTCATTTGATATAACTTACGGGTTCACTTTGACCTTTAACAAACAATCCTGTGTTTTTATGACCCTAAGAAAGACAGCTTTTGCTGGTTACCAGCATTCTTTTCATTTCCCATGTTATCCACCTTTCAAAAGATAATCCCTTCATTGAACCCATACTGATGTTGTCGTCTGCAAATGCTCTGATTATGTACCAGTCTAAAATTGTGTTGCATGGTAAAAAGATAAATCATATCTCAATCTAATACTGAAACAGAAGCAGATTCTTTACTTCTTGTATACATGACAATATCATATAATATGGAAACTTAATGGTGCAATACTATTAAGAGCTTGTACTTACCAACCACTCTAAGTTTCTGAACAAGAAATCTGATTGCTCCAGAGTCATCATTTAAAATTTCTGGGGTTGAACTGGTTTGGAACATGCATATGAAATAATTCATTACCAAAATGAATGAAGGTTTGATATATTTACTGTATGTGAAAACATTAAGGCAAAGGAGAAAAGTTACAGTTATGAGCAATTTCTCCTTTGCTACAATGTTCTAGAAAGTCTACTTCATGATGCAAGAATTTGTCTACAGGTGGTAATGAGTTACGTAGATGAAAGCAGAACTGTCACAAAGCTGATGAATACCTCCACCAGCACCTTGTCACTGAAGCATCACAATCAGAGAACAGGTATAATAAACATCTACAGAAAGTCCTCCCTTGGAGACATGATATAGCCACCTTTACAATTTAGGTCCCTATTTTATACAGAGTGGTTTCTGAGTACAAGCTCTGAGCAGAGGGTTGTTGATTACCTAGTAACAACTGATCACCTTGAAATTATAAACATGACACAAACATACATACATGGATATATAAGCAAAACAATTATAAGACAATGACAAAATTCTGTATGTAGAAAAGTCAGCACAAGTCATCCTGCCAAAGCTCTGTAGCTACATGCTACAGTTTCAAATCTGATAGCAATGTATTCAATTTGTTGATGATATTTTTATACACCACTCGAGCTCTTTAGTTCCATATTATAGTACAGTTTGCAACAGAATAGACAACTTTAAGCCAGGGTGAGCTCTGAATGTGTTATCTGATCTACCATAATATACATGCCATAAAATTTTGCATTTAGTCACTCTTTGAAATTCTATTTAACTCCTTAAAATCAGTTAAAATCAGCAGATGACAAATTGCAGCTATGGTGACTGGTGAGCAAGCTTTAATTACACAAATATCTCATACCCCACATTTTTAGACAACTTAAGAAAATGTTCTGTGCTTGTTAGAGTCAAAATTAATGGTTCTTTTCCAGTAATCCTTTACATAACATTCAAAGATAACATTTTGATTCCTCAGAATTCAACTTCATTTCTAATTTGTCTGTGGAACTAACTGTCCCTTTGATTTAGTGCAAAAACTTAAGTATTTCTGCTACAGTTAAGAGTAGATCATTACGAAGACACATAAAACATTGTCATTGTATTTTGTGCATGAATGATGGAGTAATAGTTTATGTGCAATACATGTACCTTTGATTTCAAAGAAGAGAAAAGAACTATTCTATTGATTGTAACTTTAATTATTGAAGGTCAGACAGATGGCCTTGTAATATTAAATACCTTGTGGTTTCCAGTCTAACAATTATATAAAATAAATTGTCATTTTTATCATTATATGGAACATCATATTTTTTCTATATCTCATTAACACACAGTGTGAATTTTAAAATATATATATTTATATTTTTCACAAAGTTCAATGATAAAGGTGATGTGGTTTCATTTGTCAGTTTTTTCCCAATAGTTCTACTTACCGTATTTCACCTAATTAATGCTCCCTCCCTAACAGTAGCACCCCCCACTATACTTCTTACTCCAGAGGCCTCCAGACAACCCCCATCCACATTGACCTCACCTTAAAACTGACGACTGGAGTGACAAAGTTCCAAACGCAAGATAACTTCAATGAAACTTTTCAAACACAGCCTTACAAAAATCACTAATGACCAATTTGTCAGCTAATTTTGAAAAACTTTAAGAAAGTTAAGTATTGAATACCAGTGTCCCATTATACAAATAATGAATGATACTTAATGTCCAAATAAATCATGATCAGCGGTGAAGTCGATATCTGCACTACTGCACGCTACATCAAAATGGCTACCACTTTGCAGTCGGTACTAATTAAAACCCAGATCAAAGTACCATAGTAACTATTGGTGACAGTGCTTAAATTTAGGGAAATTGGCTAATAAATAGGAGTGCCCTGTTGGTGTTTTGCATGGTGCCCGGGCGCATTAATTAGGTGAAATATGGTATGTGTCTTTCCCCCTCCCCCATCATTATTTAGAAGGTATAAAAATGGGCTTAAAGGTATGGTAATGATTTGCCAATTTACCACCAGCAACAAACTTTCTCATTCTTGCAACAGACAAGTTTTGAAAACATTGAGGCAAAAGAATTTAAAGTTTATTCTACAGATATACACATGTATTCATGTACTTAACCTTTTACCATAGAACAAAATTTTAGACTTACCCAAATTCAAACCAGTTGTGTAATACATGTACAAATTAAATGTGGCTCAGATTATGAGATCTGTCTATGAAAGGCCAGAAAACATCATGGGAAAAAAGGAGACAAGAGGACCATGATGGTCCTAAATTGCTCACCTGAAATGCAACTCAGCTGTCATATAATGATACTCAGGGGACCAAAGAAATCATACCGTTTTATCTGAATATCGTTTTAACTGATGTATATTCTTATAAAAAGAGACCCTGTTGGGACCAAGGGATTAACGTCATTATAAGCAATATATCTTATCAAGCAATATAGTAATAAGCAAAGTTTACTGTAATTGTTGCAGAGATGCTCAAGAAATTAATTAATATTTTAGCAGATCAGTATTGAGTTGACTCTTTTCAAGATATAATGGTGATCAACCTCTTTCCCACAACCACTTGCAAGAAGACTCAACACCATAATGCTACATGCCAAATATGAAAGCTCTAGCCTTTACGGTTTGGGACAAGCAGATTTTTAAAGATTTCCTTCTTTATCTCTATGTGAAATCCAAGACCAACAAAATATGGCTAATTTTCACACCAGGGCCATAATTTTAAGTGTTTTGGTAGAAGGCCACTAGATGATGCTACATGCCAAATATGAAAGCTCTAGCCCTTACGGTTTGGGACAAGAAGATTTTTAAAGATTTCCTTCTTTATCTCTATGTGAAATCCAAGACCCCACAACATAGGGCCAATTTTTAACACCAGGGCCATAATTTGAAGTATTTTGGTAGAGGGTCACTAGATGATGCTACATGCCATATATGAAAGCTCTAGCCCTTACGGTTTGGGACAAGAAGACTTTTAAAGATTTCCTTCTTTATCTCTATGTGAAATCCAAGAACCCACAACATAGGGCCAATTTCCACACTAGGGCCATTATTTGAAGTATTTTGGTAGAGGGCCACTTGATGATACTACATGCCATATATGAGAGCTCTAGCCCTTACGGTTTGGGACAAGAAGATTTTTGAAGTTTTTTCTTTCGGTTGCCATGGCAACCAGAGTTCTTCATGGAATTCAAGAAGCATTCTTCCTCAGTGTGGTTTAGAGACGGATTATTTGATAAAGGGTTAACATTAGCTCTTGTTCATTATCCATTTTCTATGAGTGCACATGTACTTTCAAAGTGAGCTTCTGCATATGTGTTAAATGTATGTGCATAAAAAATGACCTCCTTGTTCAATGGTAATAGCTAGATTGATAGGCTCAAATGTGCTTAATAGTTTTCTGACTAACTAAACTCCAGATGAATAAAATTTTGACAGCTGTAAATACAATCCACTGAAATAGAGAAAGCTATTCTTTTGTATAGGTTTGACAAAACAAGTGGACAGTATTCTGTGCAGTCTGATCTTCATCCATGACATTGGCAAAAGTTCCTGTTTTTGTGTATTGGGCTGAAAGGGTTTAAGGTCAAGGAATATTGTTGCAATTAAAAAATTCTGGTCAAAGAAAATAAAGAAAGGGTTAAAATAATCTCATGGGATAAATTGCTGGAAAATCAATACATTACAAAATGCTGCATTCGCATAGAAAACATTTTAGGTCCCATGCCGAAATCAATCTGACATGACTATTATCAAAGTAATTTCATATTACATTGAAATATTTGTTTGACTCTTTACAAAGGCATGTATTCACTGACCATTCTAAATTACATTCTTAGTCTTATTCTGTATTTGAGCAATGCTCTGTGAAAAGAGGGTTTAATGCATCTGCAAAAACTATCTACCAAGGTCAGCCTGCACTGTCTGTCCAGGCTGACATGGGTCTAATTATTTTGCTACAAGTCCATTTTCCGCATGTCAAAGGACCAGTCTACCTCATGATTCTGTTGGTTGACATTAGATAAAATGGATTTTATGATACCATGATTATATGATGTCTTGCTTGGTACACTGAATCACGGAGATGAATCAAACCCCTTTTGCCAGGGCATGGTTCATTTAGAAAGTAAAACAATTTCTGATTCATTAAACTAAATGGTTTAGCCAAACAGAAATTGTGTCACATTTAAATATAGATAATTCTTGGGAATAAGGCCCGGACTGTAATATAGAATGGTTGTGAATACAGGTCAAGATGACAAAATCTTAAACTTGTCTATATTCAACTATTTGCAGACAACAAATTGAATATTGCTAATATGATGGAAGTTCTTCATGCAAGAGTAGGAAAAATTGTTAGCAGCATTTTCTCCTTTACCCAAAATGTTTTCAAATGCTTCCTTCCTAAAATTTAACCCTTTACCACGCAATCCTGATTTTTAACAACCCTGGGAAAAAATGCTTTTGAGAACATTGTGGGAAAAGGAGAAAATACTGGTAAACATCATTTTCTCCTTTTTCCCCCAGTTTTCTGACCTTTCAACGACAAATTACAGCATTTCAGCTACTTTACAATTGTTGTCTGCACAGGTTTTGAATTTAGACAAGTCCAAAATTTTGTCATTTGGTAAAGTGTTAAAAAAGCATGGGATTATTTGCTAAAAGGTTTCAGTATAAATTAAAAAACAATACATGTACTTTACAATATCTTGAAAACAACTCAAGTGACATCTTTTAGCCTGTGACCACACAAATACAATATTTAAGGCTCCTGCAAGAGAAAGCCATTGAAAACATTTTGGAGAAGTAACTGCTTTTCACAAGCACTTGCTCATTTTCCAGCAATGTATCAAAAGCAAGTGCTCATTTTCAGCTCAGTGTCTCCTGTATTACTCAGAAAAACAATTATTTTTCTGTCACAAATTTTTCTCATTTGCATTCATTTATCCTTAGGGTACTAACCCTTTACTACATGAAAAAATTTTTAGACTGGTCTCAATTTAAAGCATTTGCAGACAACAATGTCAGTGTGGCTCAAATAATATGATATTTCTTTGATGGGTAGAAAACATTGTGCGAAAAGGACAAAATGCCGGTCACCAGCATTTTCTCCTTTTCCCACAATGTTTTCAAAAGGCTTCATCCTCAGGGTCGTTGAAACTCGGTATTGTGTGGTAAAGGGCTAAGCATAACTTATGTCATTTTTGGACAGTGCAGATTAAGATCAAACTAAACAGAACATGCAGCCTGATGTTGAATCTAAACTGTCCACAGCTTTGTAACATATATATTCTGACTGAAACCATCTCAAAATTGCAATATCAGCTGATTGAGAAGGTCCCCTCATTAATTAAAAGCCCTAGGGGTAAATGCTGTACTAGTTTGGGGTATGTTGAAAAACAGCCTAAATGGGAACGGGTTGCTGAATAAAGATATGTTTCTGAAACCAGGTCTGATAACAGTGCAATATGTCTACCTACCTGAACAACTTTAGCATCTAATGTATCTTCTAGATTTGCCATCCTCTGTTTCATGGCTGTTAGCCTAGCATCTAGGTCAGACAATGCCCGTGTACTGCCTTGTTGCTGATCATTCATCATTGATCGTAGTTCCCTTTTTATCTGTTATGAAATACAGTTTCGAGCACTACATGTATTTGAAATGGATAGTTTCTTAATACCTGAGGGCTAGTTTAACTCTTTACCAAACGAAAAAAATTTTGACTTGTCCAACTTGAAAGCATTCGCAGATGACAAATTGAAAGAAGCCCAGATGATGATTTCTTTCATCGATAGGGTAGAAAACATTGTGGGAAAAGGAGAAAATGCTGGTTACCAGCATTTTTTCCTTTTCTCATGATGTTGTCAGGCCATTTTCTCAGTGTCATTATAACTCCAGATTGTGTGGTAAAGGGTTAAAGGTAATACAGTAAACCCAGATAATCTTTTTCTCTCATCATGAAAGAAAACCTTAATAGTGTCAGAAAAGGGAAATGGAGCAAACTAATTCTTTAACAAACAACAACATTTAAAACTTAATAAATTTGAAAGTATCTGCAGACAAAGAATTGAATGAAGCTTAAAATGATGGAATTTTCTTTGAAAGGTTTGAAAACATTGTGGGAAAAGGAGAAAATGCCAGTTACCAGTATATTTTCTTTTCCCACAATGTTTTCAAAGGCCATCATCCTCAGGGTCATTTATACTCAGGGTTGCGTGGTAATGAGTTAAAAAATAATAAAGGGTAAAAAAATTAAAGCAAAACTGATAGCACTCCCTGTATGGCTTTATGTTAAATAGCCATGGTTAGAGAAAATAACATTTCATGACTTATCAGGAATTACCTCCCTTGCACTATACATGCACTTGAGCAACATTTGTTCTAACCCTTAATCCATCAATCCATGGCCCTAGGGGAGATGGCTTTTCAAAATATTATGCAAAAAAGAAGAAAATGCAAGTGACCAGTATTTTCTCTTTTTCCCACAATGTTTTCTACTCTTGCAAAGACAAATCATACTATTTGAGCCACTTTTGAGTTGTTGTCTGGAAAGGCTCTCAAATTGGATGCAAGAAGTAATTATACAAAATATGAAAAAATTAATTTGAAAGGCCAAATTCAACCATTCTCAATTCAGTTTGTGATCTAAATCCCAGGGCTAGCCATCTGATTGGCCCAGACTAATGACATTGATAGTCTTGAAATCTTAGTTCAGAACAATATTCAGATTAGTTAGTGACTAACATACAATCTGAAGACTGAGCAACCCTTAGAAGAAGGCTAATAACCAGCATTTTCTCCTTTTTCAATTTTACTTTCCGCCCGTTCAAAGATAAATCCCATAACTTGAGATAACTTTAGTATGTCTCCTGCAAATCCCTTTCATTAGGACTAACCTGAAATATTTTCAGATAGTACAGAGTTAAAGACTGTCTTTACCAATTCTTATACATATATCCACAAAAGACAGCCCTGTGCAAATGAGCACAAAAAATGTACATTCAAATGGCATCTTAATGCTCCAATAGAGTGAAGCCGGGCCTCAGGACCTCAGTGGCAAGAGCCAGCACTCAATAGTCCTGGCATTGCAATTTGAACCCTGCTTGGCAATAACTCTTTCTAAAGACTGAAGAAAGATAATGCAGCAGGATTCATACCTCTGTTACAGCTGTACACTTGTTTAATTTTGTTTATGGTTGAAATCAGCAAGTGGCTTGGAAAGAAAGTTGTGCTCAGCAGTAGTAAAAGAAACACTTGAAACACATTTGTGCCCTGGCTGCCATGACATGACTGAAATACTGTTGAAAATGGAGTTAAACAAGCTATGAATCCAAAAGAAATGAAAGCATGTACATGCAACAGTAAAATGTCCAAATCTTGAGTGTTGCATATAATTTTACCTTTTCATTATTTGCCTGTAGATTTTGTGATACACCACCTATAGCCTGTTGTAATGAGGATGTTGCTATTTGTAGTTTTTCATTCACATTATTAATCTTATCCTGGGTTCCAACCTCGTGTGTTTTCCTGTAAATTTAAATGACAAAACAAAAAACATTGACCTTTTATCACAAGATTCAGTGTTATAATGACCCTGGGAAATCAGACTTTTGAAAACATTGTGGGAAAAGGAGAAATTGCTGGTAACCAGCATTTTCTCCTTTTCCCAAATTGTTTTCTAACCTTTCAACAAAAGAAAAAAGGAAAGTAATCATTTGAACCACATATAATTTGTCGCCTGCAAATACTTTCAATTTGGACCAGTCTAAAATATTGTCATGTGGTAAAGAGTTATACACATTTCGTTCTGCAGCTAATTCATGTCTGCTGCAGCAGTGCCAAAAGTAATAAGCATTTTCCCCTGATACAAAAATAATTCAAATTTATTCATGAATTCATGCTGATTATCTATTAACCCTTTACCGCACATTGCTGCCTTTTGACGCCCCTGGAAAAGAAACCTTTTGAAAACATTGTGGGAAAAGGATAAAATGCTGGTAATCAGCATTTTCTCCTTTTCCCACAATGTTTTCTACCCTATCAAAGAAAAATTGCACCATTTGAGCCACATAGAAATTGTCGTCTGCAAATGCTTTCAATTTAGACAAGGCTAAAATTTTGTCATCTAGTAAAGGGTTAAAACAAGAGCACGACATGTGGCTGCTTATGCTCAGCTGCAGATGCTTGTTTTTCAGTGAAAATTCGAAGTCGAAAAAGGTGCATTACTCTGTCAAAAATACCTTAAAGCATAGGTTACCCTTTTGATAATTACCAACTTGTCCAAGTTTGAAGCAAATATCTTCAGTAATAACAGAGATATGATACAATGTCAAAGTTTTTGCATGACAGTGCAGGTGATGACAGAGACGTCAACACCAGGGCTACAACAAAACCTCCACGTTTTCTTGACAACAGCTGAACTAAAAATGGGTGTTTTACTAGAGTTACTGTGGCATATTTCTGGGTAAATGTCACACTGATGCAAGAAGAGGGCAAGCTTTCATGCATTTCTAATTAAAACATCAACTGAAGACAATTATCTTGCATTGGCACTACCTGTTGGAAGAGAAAGCCAGTGAACAGGAGTTAAGATTTCCTATTTCCTTCAGTTTTATTCAAACCTAAAATAACGTTCATCCCGTTTGCTGTTGCAGATGACAAATTTATGTCTTCCAATTTAGCTTGACATAGGAATTTTATTTCATCACTACAACCATTTTCTGTATAAAACTACACATATAAGTCATACCTTGATTTGATTTCTGCTGCCATTACTTTGTCAACCTGCTTTTTATTTTCTGAAAGCTGCTTTTCAACAATTGTTATTGACTGATCCAGCTTCCCAAGGGTCTCCTTAGTCTTCCCTCTTTCAATCTGTAAGACATTACAGGTTACAAACAATGCTATGACAAGTTCATGTGAAGCATACAAATAATGTGAACAGTTTTTATTAAATGATTTAACACTCTAAATTCAGTTCCAAATTTGGAACTTTAAATAAATACAGCCCCTTACATTAAAAGAAAAAATGACACTATGGCAACAAACAATGTGCAGGGAGTGTTCAAATATGATGGCATCTAAATAGCTAAAATCTGATTCTTCATACTATTAGGTTTCACTGAAATTTTTATTTTGTTCCCTAAAAGTATTCACCTCCAACAGATATGCAAAGTTTCAGTATTCAGAATATTGCAGGACCAAGATGTTTGCACTGAACAAATTTTCAACCTAAAAGGTATTTTTTTAGCTTTGGAAACAAAAAGAAGCCACAAGGGGTAAGGTCAGGTAAATACGTAAGGTGGGGGAGCACAACAACTTTTTCCTGTTTCAGAAAGTCTTGCACCTCATACAAAAGACAATGACTGAAACGGATGGTTTACACACATTGAAATAGAGTTGACAGAAAATGAATTTAAGTGTCTTCATAGTATACCTTAAAAATGACTATGAAAATGCCTTCAAAGATTGGATCTGGAGACTTAACCCTTTACCACACAATCCTGAGTTTTAACGACCCTGGGGAAGATGCCTTTGGAAAACATTGTGGGAAAAAGAGAAATGCTGGTAACCAGCATTTTCTCCTTTTCTTTCTTATCACAGGCAAATCTGACCATCCATTAAATATTAAATTTGTCGTCTGCAAATGCTTTCAATTTGGACCGGTCTAAAATTTTGTCGTTTGGTAAAGAGTTAAACTTTTTACATCTGTTGCATTCATATTTGACCACTCCTCGTACAGGAACAATGAATACTACCAAATAATGAGGTAAAAGTACACAGTTGATACTCACCAACCATTCCTAATTTCAGTCCAAGTCTAATTCTAAATTCAGAAAGAAATGCACCCTTTGATTGCCTACATTATTTGGTTTAAATTTTGTTACTTTTACATTTTAAAAATTCTAGTGAATAAGACTAAGAGCGATATTAGGAATGGTTTGTACATGCAGATCCAGAGATTTTTTTTATTTTTCAATGAGTCACAATTTATTTCATATGTCATAAACATCAGAATCACTCACATCTATAAAAGTGTACATGTCAAAGGGAAAGAAAGAAAATCAAAGTTTCAAACTTACACCTATAGAATCTTTCAGTGTTCTCAGCTCATCTTCCAGGACCTTTTTCAATGCAATCCACCTTCTGTCTGTATCTTCTCTGGCACTTTTTTCATAATCTTGTCTGGACTGTTGCTCTCTTTGCACCATCTAGAAAATAAAAACAATGAGATTAATTCTCTAGCTTCTGCAAAAATGTTTCTTGTCTCACAATACAAAGACTAATATAATAAATGAAACAAGAGCAGTGTGGGTACCAACACAGGGCTACAGTTGCTTGCTTTTCACAGAAAATTCAGTCAAAAAGGGGCTTAATTGTGTGAAAAATACTTTGATGGTTACCTGCTCTTTTTGTATGGGTTCCCCTTTTGAAAGTGAACAAGTTGTCAAAGTTTGAAATAAATATCTTCTGTAAAGACAAAGATATTATAAAATGTCAACAGTTTTTGAAAATAGCGAAATTTTTGCAAGACAATGACGCAGATGACGGCAGGGCTATGACAATATCTCGATGTTTTCTTCCAAGCAAGCCAAGCTAGAAATGAAATTATCAAAAATACTTTCAAATGTAAAAAAGAAACATAAACAAATTTATTAAAAAAACAGATCTTACCTTTTCCAACTGAAGATATTTAGCTTGAATGTCTTCTCGGATCTTCATTTCTTTGGTCAGCAGTTTTTTGTTGACATCCTCCATTGTATCAGTGACCTTGGCATTGATCTGTAGTCTCTCTGCTTGAGCTGCATGATCTTTCTCTCTCAATACCATGTCCACAGTGTGCATGTTCTCCTCTCTCTTACGGGTCTGTTCACTCAGGGAGGACTGTAGCTCATTTATCCTATGAATAGCATGATTTATCATCAAACAGTCTATACAAATCCACAAAATTTTAGACACCTCAACACTGTAAGCATTTGCTGAAACCAAATTAAATGCAGCTCTATGTATGAAATTATTATCAAAAGTATTTTCAGCAACATTAAGTATTGTGTAAGACTTAGGGAGAGCACCAATCAATTACTTTCATTTCTGCAACTAAATATTCTCTTTAAAAAAAAAAACATAACTATAGAAAGACTTTGGTGGGTTTTTTGTGAAAAGTAACTAGTACAAAAGGTTCAATATTTTTAGATTATTTTGACTAATTTTGAGACATTTTACTAGATAGGACTAGTGGCTTACACCTACTTTGATTGCAAGGACTTCTCCAGATTTCTTCTTTCTGTCTGTTCTGTTTCATGTTTACTTCTGAGGTCCATCAAGACATCTCGTAATTCTGACAATCTGGAATATGCACGTATAGGGTATTATCTTGTGAATTTCCCATTTGTATTCCATAGCTTTTTATTATCTTGTGTCATACTGCATCTAACTGTTACCTAATCTCAAGTCTTCTGTAGTAACCATATTCAACTAGAAGTGCAAGGACAAGTTCCACCATCAAAAAATATTTAAAATCTCTCAGGCCATTCCTAAATTTCAGTCAAGAACTGTTAAATCTTTAAGAAACAAAACAAATCTTGGACAAATGAAAGCATTTACAGGGAAACCAGCTAAATGTTGGTCAAGTGGTGGGATTGGTCTTTGAAAGAGTAGCAAACATTTAAAAAAACCGTCCTTGACCTTAATGTTAGTCTAAAACTGAAGAGTTACACATATGCAAAATCTCCATTATTGAAGTTTTATGCAGGTGGCACTTACAGCTTTTGAATTATTGCAGAATCCAAATTAACTCTTTACCAAACAACAAAATTTTTGACTGGTCCAAATTGAAAGGATTTGCAGACAACAAATTAAATGTAGCTCAAATGATGATTACTGTTTTAGTTTGGGTAGAAAACATTGTGGTTACCAGCATTTTCTCCTTTTCCCACAATGTTTTCAAAAGCTTTCTTTCTCAGGGTTGTTAAAACTCAGGATTGTGTGGTAATGGGTTAACAAGACAGAGTTACTGACCCACAGACCAAAAACAGACCCAAAGACAGATGGACAACAAACCTAAAGTCCCCTACAGTTAAACTTGTAAAAGCATTGCTCTTTGTGCTTTCAGAACAGAAGAAGCAAGGTTTGGCAGGGTAATACATCTATCTTAACTTTCTAAATACCTTGTTTCCACTTGACCTCGTAAATGTGTAGTAGTCACATCTGTCATGCTGTGCAGGTCTGACTGTTTCCTCATGGCTTCCATCTGTTATGAACAGCAATAATAATCATTATACTTCATTAAAACCTGCATTACCTGCCCCAACAATCAAAGACAAACTTTAAAGTTATAAAATGCGGAGATATGAAAAGCCAACTAGAGCATTTAATTTGTTTGCAAAGGTTCATATTCTACCCTTCACCAAACAATCCCTTTTTCCAAAGACCCTGAGAAAGGAGACCTTTAAAAACATTGTGAGAAAAGGGAAAAAATGCTGATTACCAGCTTTTTCTCTTTTTCCCACCATGTTTGCTACTCATTCAAACTCAAATCCAGTCATTTGAAATGTATTTATTTGTGACCTGCAAATGCTTTGAATTTTGACAATTCTAAATATTTGTTGTCTGGTAAAGAGTTATAGTAACAAGAAAGCAAAAACCAAAACTGACGTCTTTTATATAAAACTACATGCATGTTTACATCATATCTTCACTTTATAATGTTTACAAGGCAATGTGTTCAAGGAGGAAGATGGAATGGTTTTTCATGTATTAGAGCCATGCTCTGTGAAAAGTGGGTTCAATACATCTGCGAAATGTATTGACAATGTCAGCCTGCCAAGACTGATATGGGTTGAACCCTTTTGCTTGTTGTAACATTCTATGTATGTCCAAGGACCATTCTACCTCATCATTTATTGGAATACTAGACAAGATTTATTTAATGGATCCATAAATATGAGATGTACTGCTCAGTATAATGCATCACAGGGCAGCATTACACCCCATTTTGCCCGAGCATGGCTCATTTCATTTGAATGAAGTATTCTCTACACTCTATGTAGGAGTAAAGTTACAATAATTGCCAAATGTGAAATTTGACACCCTATGGCAAAGAGCAAAAAAAGGCCAACAAACAGCTTTTGCTTGTACCAGTTGTTATTTTCTATTTCATTTTCAATGTCAAGCAACAGATTACCACATATCCATATTTCACAAGGATTTTTTCAAAGTTGTTTGCTGTAACTTTGTTTCAGGCACTGAATAAGTGAAGAGATATTATTGCAACTGCAAGACATACATCAGATTGCTTTTAAAAATATATAAAAGAGTGATCCATTAGGAAGTCTATTGCGTATTAATTGAAAATATTGATTGGTGTTAATATTTCAGGAGTCAGCTTCGTAAATTGAAGTATTGGGTTTGTTGACGATCAAACAGTTCATTTTATGGAAGAGTGACAGCCAATGTTGATCCTTTACTTCACTTGCAATATCTAAACTAATACATTTGGATCAGTGCCCTTTTATGTTCCTACATTAGGAATGAAGCCTACGAAAATACTACAGTAAATGTGTGATTGCTTGTTGTAAAAGACTGTCCTCTTTTCATAAAAATTCCTCCCTGTTCTTTTAAAAGCTATCATTTTACATATTAGCCATGCTCTTGGAAAGGCGGCTTAATGTATCTGCGGAAAGTATCGACCCAGATCAGCCAGCGCAATCCGCGCCGCTATTGGTCAATTTTCTGTATGTTCAAGGACCGGTCTACCTCATGATTAAGTCGGTTGTTCAAAACAGTGGCTATTATGGATCCATAATTATGCAATGGCTCACTTGGTATAATGCATCACAATGATGCATTAGGCCTCCTTTTGCCAGAGCATAGCTCATATTTGTTCATATGAAATCTGTAGGTAATAAAATCAAAACTGAACTGTGATAGATAAATTTATCCAAAGAACAGAAGACGACACATATCTGCCAATAAAATTTTGATGAAGACCAAAATTGCCTAAGCTTTTAAAACTCCTTAATGAATATCTCACTTTATCACAATACAATCTTCAAAATTGTCACATCAGTCAGTGAATCCGTAGAAAAAATCTAAACCCTTTGATTGACAAGTTATTTGTCCCACAGATTAGCTGAAGACATTAGATAGTTAGATCGTATATATTTGACTGAAGTAACCTAATGACAGCCAAATATTTGGTTCTTTTCAGCATACTGAAAAGCGTTTAGCACCAATATATTAGTTCTTTACCAGATGAAAAAAAAATTACCCGATTGAAAACAGTTTTAGACAAATATAGCTAAAATAATAGAATTTGCTTGTAAGAGGATAGACAACTTTGTGAGAAAAGATGAAAATTCTGGTCACAAACAATTTCTCTTTTTCTGACAAAGTTTTCAAAAGATTTTTTCTTCAGATCATCAAAGCCCAGATTGTTTGGTAAGTGAATTGTTGACTCATTACTTTCTAAAAAAGAAATAAAAGGATGCAGATGACTGAAAACATTCTTCTAAATTAAAGATAAACAACAACATGAATTATGGGCTGATACATGGGCAAAAGGAGAAACTGCATATCATAACCAACTTCTTATTTAGTCAAAATGTCTACAAAAGTTGTCTACTTGAAGGCAGAAAAGCCAGGGAGAAATGGAAAAAGTCAATAACTCTGCTTGCTACATGGTCAATATTTGAATTAAAAAGGAAATATAAAAATAATGAGCTTGGCAAAAAGCCAATGTTTGTAAATTTCCTTTCAAAAACATTTTGATTTAAAAAGATTTTGACTCAAGTTTGGAAATGCCAACTTCTGAAAACATTTCACCGAAATACAATCATACTCTATTGAAGATTTTCTCATAAACAAGCACTTATTTATATGTATTTGAATTAACTCTTTACCAAACGACAAAATTTTATACAAGTCCAAATTGAAAGCATTTGCAGACAACAAAATAAATGTGACTCTAAAACTGAAATTTGTTTTGGAAAGGATAAAAAACATTGCTGGTCACATGCATTTTCTCCTTTTTCAACAATATTTTCAAAAGCCTTTTTCTTTGGGGTCACAAAAACACAGCACTGTTTGAAAAAGGGTTAATTAATTCATGAAACACAGGGTTCAAACCTCCATTCTCAAAATCTACTGAAATCAGTTTGCTTTTTTCACATTTGCTATTTTGGATGTTGTCCCTATCTTTTCATCATAAACTGCTTTATCAGCTTTTATACTCAGAGAAAATGAACTTGTCTTTTCAAAAAGTGGGAAAAAAAAATGAAAGTAATGATGAAAACATTTCTAAAGCAACCAATGTTTATGTAAACTGGAACTATGACAATGTGTTTGCAAAATAGTACTGAGACAAATTCTACTCCGTATTTCATATTGATTTTGTATGTTCCAGAGCAGTGTATAGGGTAGTAAGTAATGTCCTGGGGTAAGGTCATTGAATATGTAAATGTCTCAGTTTAATTTTGTGAAACAATAAAGTAATGTAAACTAACAAAATCATGTTTATGTAAAGCTTGTTTGATAATAGAGATTTCAGATGAGATCGTAATAGTAAGTTTCAATTCACATCAAGTATACTAATTTTCATTGAAAGTGCTAATACAAGTCATGTACTATTAATATTTCTTTGGTTTGATCAATGATTAGACTAAAACATAAGTGTCTATAAGGTAAGCTCTGGTTAATAAAATTTGTATTAGTGATTGGTTAATTAACTCTACATCCAGTTTTAAAGATCAGAAGAAATCAAAATAAAACGTGTTGGGAAATAAGATGACATTTTGGGAGCCAGATCTTGATATACATTATCTTTGCTGACAATAAATATCAAGATCTGACTGCCAAAATACACATTCAGATAATGTCTATACATTCTCTTTGTATAATTCTGCCATAAACAGCCCTAACATTGCAATTTTTGGGTCATATAATTGTGCTTGCAACAGATATCCACTTGATTTATGTCACACTCCATTAGCCCTTTACTACACAATCCCGAGTTTTAACAGCCCTGAGAAAGATGCCTATAGAAATCATTGTGGGAAAATGAGAAAATGCTGGTAACCAGCATTTTCTCAATTTCCCATAATGTACTTTTTCTAACCTATCAAAGACAGCTTCCATCATGTGGGCCTCATTTAAATTGTCCTCTGCATATGCTTTCAATCTGGACAAGTCTATATTTCTGTAGTGTGGTAAAGAGCTGATGTGTTTCAATAAACTCTTTCAGCAGCAAATATGCTACATTCAACAGCTGAAAATACAATCCTTTAAAACTCGGAAAGATTTTTAACTTGTAGGCTTGACGACAGAAGCAGACGGCATAGATCCAAGATCAGACTGCATACTACTATACTCTGCAGTCTGATTTTGATCTATGCTTTTTGCAAAAGCCCCTGTTGTTGCCTATGGCATTGAAGGTGTTAAGCTGTCAGTATATTAATATCCACATACAATCTATCAGTCATTAACTCATTACCTTCTGCAGGTATCTTGCAGCAGACTATGCACTTTGGCTTAATTAAGTTCGGGTAAAACCAAGAATTCTGCTTGTAACAAGCAATTTCCCCCTGTTATCACATTTTTGCCATCAAAAAATATATGTATTTAACCATTATTCATTTTATGGCTGTTTTCCAATCATTCCATGCAAACTTGTTTCAGAAGGCAATGAACTATTCAAGAAATGGGAGAGAAAATGTAATATAATTACCAGCTGTTGTTTCAGGAAAAGAGGAATAATGGAAACAACATATTAAAACCTTAAAGCAATACTTAACTCTTTACTGACCGACAAAATTTTAGGCTGGTCCAAATTAAAAGCATTTGCAGACGACAAGATAAACGTGACTGAAAAATTGTAATTTGTATTTGGAAGGATAGAAAACATTGTGGGAAAAGGAGAAAATGCTGGTTACCAGCATTTTCTCCTTTTCCAACAATGTTTTCAAAAGGCTTCTCTCTCAGGGTTGTTAAAAGTCAGGATTGTGTGCTAAAAGGTTAAATCATCTATCATACAATATACAGCACTCATACACAATAGCAATAATGTCATGAAATAAGTATGGTCTAAGTCATTGCTCAGAACCATTCACAAAAACAACCCAGGGTTTCATTCTATGAAAATATTGTGGGAAAATCAGAAAGTGCAGGTAATCAAAATGTTATTGGAATTCTGCTTTTTCCATAATTATTTCAATGCTTTCACTGAACAATCCCAAGATTTAACCCAATTCAGTCTGTCATTTGTGATTGATTTAAAATTTAGATAAGTCTAAAACTTAAAATTCTAATTAAAGATGTAAATGGTGAATACTTTCTTCAAAATAACTCTTTACCACACAAACCTGAGTTTTAACAACCCTGAATGAGAAGACCTTTAAAAGAACACTGTGGGCAAAGCAAAAAATGTTGGTAACCAGCATTTTCCCCTTTGCTTACAATTTTTTCAAAAGCTTTCTCCATCAGGGTAATTCTACATCTTGATCAGTAGGTAAAGCGTCATTGAAACAAACCTCTTCAAGTAAGAAATACTGCTGAAATATTAGTACATATTTGTGTGTTTAAAGTGTTTTGGCCAGAATATGTAGTAAAGTAGTGGTCAGTGTACAACAAAGATCAGACTGCATGTTCAATGCAACGTGATCTTCATCAACATTGTCTACAAAAGCAGCTACAGCTTGGTTTAGGGCTTTAAGGGTTGCACTACTTAACTATAGAACTTTGACTACTGAACTCTTTACCACAAAACAAAACACAGAATTGTTCAAATTGAAAGCATTTGCAGACAATTCAAATGTAGCTCAAATGATGGAAATGGTCTTTGAATGTGTAGAAAAAGAAAACATTGTGGGAAAAGGAGAAAATGCTGGTTACCAGCATTTTCTCCTTTTCCCTCAATGTTTTCAAAAGGCCTCTTCCTTCCTTAAACTTGGGATTGTATGGTGAAGGGTTAAAGGCTGAGCATGGTTTCACACTCAGAAAACTTGAATTAAAGTCAGTTCAACATCAAAACTGGCACACCCACAACCTCATTCAGTTTTTTGTGCTTCTCAACAAATAATTTCATGGAGACAACTTTTGAGTTTAGCATGAGATAGCTTTTGAAAACATTTTGGGAAAAGGAAGAACTGCTTGTAAGAAGTAACTTCTATTGCCATAATGGTTTTGCTTAAATTCCTCCGTTAACCATTCATGTTGGTAATTTGTATGTTGTATCCTGCGTTTTCAAGGCCGTCTTCTGAAAGTAATCAATCTAACCCTGTGCATTTCATACTTACATGACGAAACTAATCATTCAAAAAGCAATAAACTGTTACTCTGACATACCCTATGATAGAAACCCCCCATCTATTCCCAATAAAGCAAGTTCATTATCATAAGTACTAAAATTCTCTTTTTTACTGTACAAGTATTGGATATAGCATTCTCTATGTAACCATGCAATATTTAAGTATGAAATACACCTAAAACTGTAAGTGTCAGTATTTTCGGTAGCCCTTTCAATTAATTGGATGGCCAATGAAAAATACTCAAACATACATAAAGATCTTATAATCTTCATGCTGAGCTATGTAGAAGACTTGTTGCATTAAAAACTTATAAATAAGCTTGAGTCTGAAATGGCTCATTAAAAACACAGTAAAAACAAGAACTGTCACAAGAAGTGACTTCATACCCACACCAGTTGCTTTCACTGAGAAAAGAGTATATTAATGTTCAGTGATAGCAAAACTAAAGTGGGAGTTTGTGACAAAAATATGTCCCAAATTCAGAAGGTTGATGGACAAGTTGATTCCAGTATACCCTACAAAACAGTCATTTTGTCAAGCACATCAAGGTTCAGTTATGTAGAGTCGATAATAGAATCACAACAAATAAAGGTTTTGTGACACTTTTGAAAGGTTGTAATATTCATAAAATAAATTTAATTTTCTAAGCAAAAATGCTGTAGAAGAGACACATTATACAGTCTTTGGAAAACTAAACATTATTTTTTTTTTTACATAATTTCCAAATCTCTGCAACTAATTAAGATGAATCATTCATTATTACCGGTAAGTACAGCTGAAACAAATACATAATATAATGTCTTAGGGCTTAACCCTTTACCAAACAATCCCGTGTTTTCACGTCCCTGAGGAAGAGGCCTACGGAAAACATTGTGGGAAAAGGAGAAAATGCTGGTAACCAGCATTTTCTACTTTTCCCAAAATGTTTTCTACTCTGTCAAAAAACGTTAAGTTCAATTGAACCACTTCAGAATTTGTCATCTGCAGATGCTTTCAATTTGGAAGGGGCTAAAATTTGTTGTTTGGGAAAGGGTTAATGGTATTTCTCTTCTTCTTATATCTCATTTAACCCTTTACCACACAATCATGAGTTCTAATGACCCTAAAGAAGAAGGCTTTGAAAACAATGGGATAAAAGCAAAAAATGCTGGTAATCAGCATGTTCTCCTTTTCCAACAAAGTTTTCTACTCTTTCTGATATGAATCCCATCATTTGTGCAATGTTAATCCTGTATGTCATCTGCAAATGCTTTCAACTGGACCACTGTGTAAAACTATGTTGTTTGGTAATGAGTTGACTCTTTACAAAATGACAAAAATGTAGCCTTGTCCAAATTGAAAGCATTTACAGACGACAGTTTAAGTGTCACTCAAATGATAGAACTTGTCTTAATATGGTTAAAAACATTGTGGTTACCAGCCTTTTCTCATTTTTCCCACATGTTTTCAAAGGGCTTCCTCTTCGGGGTCATTAAACCTTGAAACTGTGTGGTAAAGAGTTAAACACCATTTAGAGACAACTTTTTGTTTTACAACAGACCATTTTTGGTGCCCACAGGAGATATTGCCTATATCTGCCACAAGACAAAACTGCCGTCTGCAGTAGGTTCAGTGTGAACAAGACAATTCTAACAAGCATCCATTACATTGGTTTAAGTGAATAAATCCTTGTGTTGATGAAACCTTGTCTGAGTCTCTGATATAAGCACAGAGTATTTTCATACTGACTATACAATGAAGTTCAACTTTTAATGCACCTGAAGTGGAAAGCTTTAAAAAAGAGTGGTTGAAAAAAAAGCATTTGCTTCTAACAAGCAACTGCTCTTTTCCCACAATGTTCCCTAGGGAATTCTAAAATGTTGTATCTATAGAGTAATTAACAGTTAAGTGTATAAAATGACTAAGCTCGAACAAGACTTACATGGACTCTGTTTTCCTCCTCCAACTTTCTAGTTTTATTGCGTATTTCTTGAATGACATTGTTATACTCTGCTTGCTGTCCCTCTAGCTTACTTTTCACTGTCCGAAGTTCCTCCGTCAGTGTAAATGCTATCTGTTCAAGCTGGTTCCTTGATGACTTAGTCTCGTTCAGATCTAATCTTAGTTCTTGCAGTCTGGGCAGGAAACAAAATAAACATTTACAGAACTTAACTCTTTACCAGATGACTCAGCCTTACAGCAAGCATAGGCAGACAACAAATTCAACGAGTCTTACCATTGAAAAGTGGTGAGAAATTTTTAAATCTATGAAAAATAATAATAAGTTATTTTGCTATTAAAGACATATACCTTGTGGCAGCATCTTATGACCAAATAGATGATTTCATGTTTTGGCAGACAGTGTAGATCAAGAGCAGATTGCACAGAAGGTACTGTCAGCTGATCATTGATGCACACTGTCTGATATGTTGAAATATACTGACATATATATCACAATACATTTTTATCCACTTTTACAGACAAGCAGTGCTTATTTTGGTACTTGTAGGGTTTTTAAAAAAAGACTTTTAAAGCTGACCCAATCTCTTTACCACAAGAAAAATCCCCAGGGATTGAATTGCTCTATTTGTTTTACTGAAAATTCACCAATCAGCCTCTCAAGTGTAGTTACATGCTCAAAAACTTTTTAACCCTTTCCCAAACCACAAATTTTAGACTTTTCTAAGTTAACCCTCTATCACACAATCCCGACTCTTAACAACCTTCAGGAAGAGGTCTTTTGAAACATTGCTGGAACAGGAGAAAATGCTGGTAACCATTATTTTCTCCTTTTCCTGCAATGTTTTCTACTCTTTCACAAGACAAACACTTCATCTGATTCACAATTATTTATTATCTGCAAAGGCTTTTGACTTGGACCACTCTTAAATCTTCTTGTATGGTAAAAGGTTAAATCAGAGATCTACAGCCAAATCTACATACCTCTGAGTCTGTACATCTCTTTTCTGGATCATCTCCTGTTGACTTTGAACAACAGTTTTCTCCACATTTTTTGTATGACTAAACAAAGCATTTAGAGAGGCCTTCTCCTCCTCTATCTTATCTTCAGTCTCTTTTATCCTTGAACTCAGCTGTGTAATCAGATCATTGCTAATTCTTATTGCATCCGAGAGTTGCTGACGTGAATCTCTTTCTTCCCTCAATATATCTTCACTTCTTTTCGATGTTACTCGTAAGTCATTTTGTAATCGAAGAACTTCCTCTAACAGTGCTCTGTTTGATTTTTCTGAGACTCCAAGTCTCATCTCCAGCTGTCGCAATCGCTCATCTGCTTCTGAATCCATGTTCAAACCCCTTCCTGCAAAGTTTCCTGGACTACTTTTTCTAATTCGAAGTGGGACCACCTGGTTTTCAGGATTTGGACGAGGAGATTCACCACCAATACCAGGCAGTTGTTCATACTTTGATGGAAACTGGTTGTTTGGCGGCCTAAAGATAAAAAAGGAAAATAAAACAGTTTAACATGGCAAAGTAATATATGTTGCAAAACGGCCTCATACTTTCCAGTTATCCTATCCTTCAAATGCTAATATGTTAGATGATTTTTCTACAATCCTCGAAATCTCTGTCTGTCTTGGAACCAACATACTGTAACAAATTGAAGGAGCTTAATGTGAAAGAATTGCAGAATGTGACAAAGTTAGGATACCTATGAAAACCTGATGAACGTGAACCTGTGTGAAACCATACCAAAACAAGTCCATAACATGAGTAACTAAAAGACCTGTATTAACCCTTTACCACATAATCCTGACTTTTAAAACCCTAAGGAGAAGGCCTTTTGAAACCATTTTGGGAAAAGGAGACAATGCTGGTAACCAGCATTTTCCCCTTTTCCTACAATGTTTTCTACCTTTCTCAAAATGATTTTCTATTCCCGAGTCATTTTGTCATCTGCAAAAGCTTTCAATTTGGGCAAGTCTAAAATTTTATCGTCTGGCAAAGGGTATCAAACAAATGCAAAATTTTTGTGAAACGCATATGAATGTAATACTATGTTAAAACTATAAACTACAACATAACTTTTTATTATAACAGAAAGACTATGAGGCATAGAAATAAGTATTTATGCAATTAACATACTTCTCCTTTTTCTTTAATCTCTCCCCATTAAATGATTCTCTGTATGTGGACATTGTGCTGTCATAAACACATTAACACTGAGAAAAACGTTCAACTATCCTCTCAAACTGAGGAAATCTTTGTTAATATTTTTCTCTAATAATTATATAAATATCCAAGGTTAGTTAATCGCAAGTTAAAGACACAGAGTACTGTAAAAACTTGATGAAGTAACAGTTGTATGACTAAAAAGCATTTTCATTTTTGTAGGTTTTGAGTCAAAATTTCATTTTCCTCATCAAAGGAGTCACTGTTGCTTGTTTATCACTTTGTAACCACAGTAAAAACCTTAAAAAAGCCTTGTTTCCAACCCAAGATAAACTGGTAGTCTTAAACATGTACAGCAGCTCAGTAATTTCATTTCAAAGCGAAAATTTTATTTATGATCAGGGTTGATATTATCCAGCTTGTACACACAGTTTTCTGATTAACTATTCCTGTGGAGATACATCAGAGATAAATCTATACAAACATGAACAACACTGAAAACTTTTAATTGCGGTGTTATAGATGGTTAACTTTCTGCATTAATATTTAAAAACCTTGAGCGATATTCAAGTTTCTGTCGCTGTAACCATCAAATACTGACGAGCTTGGAAACAATTTAATACCCAGATTTTTTTTGAAACATTGTGGCTAACAGTGAAAATTTGAGAGATGATTACGGCAAAAAATGTCATGGAAGAATCTTAAAAACATACCATATGGTAAATGAAAATGTTGCCTATCTTTACTAACAAAAGTATTAAATAAGGACAGGTGTTTACAATATTTCCATTGGTATTTTATAAACAAGCAACACTGTAGAAATAACCACTGTCAGTGTTCAACCTTTTGGAATTTTCTTAACCCTTTACCACACAATCCCGACTTTTAACGACCCTGAGAAAACAGCTTCAGAAAACATTGTGGGAAAAGGAGGAAAATGCTGGTAACCAGCATTTTCTCCTCTGCCCACAATGTTTTCTACCCTTCCAGAAACAAATTTCAATTTTTGAGTCCCATTTATTCAGTCTTCTGCAAAAGCTTTCAATTTGGACAATTTATGATTTGGCAAAGGGTTAATTCAGGATATTCTATTGCTATGTTATCATCAAGTTTGTCATTATTTTGATTGAAGGGTATTAAATCAAGAGAATACAACATAATTTCATGGACTAAATGTTGCATTTTCTGTCTTTTCAAAGTATATGTACATTTCATTTCATGTAGCACTGTCAACAGACCTTTAAGATCCATAAATTATGCACAAAAGCAAGTTCGCTCTCAACGTCAGAAAGTCGGAAACCATTCACCTATCAAGTTCCAATATCTGAACAGTTAACATCAATACAGGCGACAATATCCACAACTTATATTGATTGCTTTGACTCTTAGCATGCTTAGGCCTTATGTTGACAAAGTAGATTAGGATCATACTATATAAGAAATCATAGTATGGAGTCTGATTATGGATCTATACTCTCCAATATCGTATGAATTATTCCTGACAAATAAGCCTTGGATTCTTAATTTCCTACAGATTGTAAATGCTCATTTCTATAATTCAACAAAGAGTTTAATTCATAATATGATTAGGTTGTGGGACAAAACATGCTGTGGTTTCTAGGAGACTGGCCTGTATTTTTGACCATTGCCAAGCTGTATTATGCCTTACCTGCTCAAACAAATTGAACAAGACAATTATCTTCCAAATATATACAGATAATCAACAAAAGTTTATGTTTTACACCTGTATGTGAACAAATACATTTTGGTAAAAGGAAAATTTGCTTGCTACCAGTAGCTTCTCTTTATTGCAATGATGGTTCCAGATGCAGGACAAGCAAAAAATCCTGCCAATCATTGCCTTGCAAAGAAAAGTTAATTGCCAGAGCAGATACCCTTTTATCATAGAATCCAGTTTATTTAAGAAACAGTCATTTTCATTTTTGCATACTTTAAATCGCGTTCTATTTAACCCTTTACCACACAATCCGGAGTTTTAACAACTCTGAAGATTAAGGCTTTAGAAAAAGTTGTGGGAAAATGGGAAAATGCTGATAACCAGCATTTTCTCCTGTACCCACAATGTTTTCTACCTTAAGTTAATCCTTTCCCAAACAAGCCCTGGTTTTCACATGTCTGCAGTACAAATCTTTTGAAAACACTGTGGGAAAAGGAGAAATTGCTTGTAACGAGCAATTTCTCCTTTTCCCACAGTGTTTTCTACCCTTTTTGATAACTTTCTGCCATTTTCATCAAATTTAAGATTGTCGTCTGCAAACTCTTTCAATATGGACCAGTCCAAAATTTGTCGTTTGGGAAAGGGTTAAGAAAGACAGAAATCCTCTTTTAAGCTACTCTTGACTTGTAGTCTGCAAATACTTTCAATTTGGTCAAGTCCAAAATTTTGTCATTTGGTAAAGAGTTAACAAAAAGGTCCTTAAAATTAGAATTTTATGGCCAGATGTTGTAACATTTACTCATCTAACTCAACCTGAACATTCTAAATCTCTTAACTCTTTCCAAACATGAAAAATTCTACACTGGTCCAATTGACCTTTCTGCAAATGTGAGTTTGGCACGCCCACCTAAGTAACGCGCTATTTTGGTCGTTAGGTGCGACAAACCAACCAGAAAATGCGTCAAATACATAGAGAAAGTGAGATTATTTCAGTTTTATTCTAGCTTATGTTTCACTATAATTAAGGTACCCAAAGCTTTCTTCCCAACGTTCTTTTCAGTTCGGACTAAATCGACAAAGTAACAAGGAAAAATACTTTGAATAATGTCACATTTATGAGAAATCGAAAAATGAAAATAGCACAAATATGTTCGTAATTCCACGTTTGGTCACACCATTTAAACTGAAAATACATGTACATTGTGAGTAGACTGCTGTCGGCATTATCCTTAACTTATAAACAGGGGCATAAGTTTTTAAGACATTTTGTCAGTATGTAGCATATCAGTTTGACAGTAAACAATATGAGAAAAGGATTTACAATTTAACCCTTCACCACACAAACCCGTGCTCTAATGACCTTGAAGGAGGAAACTTTTGAAAACTTTCTCTTTTTTCCTTAGATGTTTTCAACCCTTTTAAAGACAAATGTATCATCATTGGAGCAACGTTTAATTTGTCAACGGCAAATGTTTTCAAAACTGACAAATCTAATCTTTTATTGTCAGGTAAAAATTTAATTAACACCTCTAACACCTGTTGAGTGGAAATCAAGAAGTTTATTGTAAGTAATCAATCAGGTGGTTTGTCGTATTCCTAACAGATATATGTATGTTGTGAAAAACTTTTAAATTGGGGGTATATTTGGTCACTTGGGTGACTGTAAGGATTATACTGATTTGGAATGGATGTGCATTTATCAGTCATGTGACAATCGTTGGGAAAACAAACAATCGTCTGAACCAGGCAAAAGTGATATTAACAGTCGCATGCAATCATCTTTATGAAATAAGAATGAAATATGAATGCTCTCTCTAAAGTATTACAACAAGAATCATATGATGACGATCGCAATATCAACTTATTTTTGAAACAGGGTGACGAGTGGCTGTCAATAAAATATCCTTCTTCCTGTCGCTTGTTTCTAATGTAACAATTACGACTGTCTACGAGTAATGGTTTGGAATTTGAAAGATGTACGTACAGTTAGATTTCAATACAGGTAGTTTAACAAAACAGTTTGACACAACCATTCTTTCTTTCCTGAAAGACTGAAAAAAGACCTGCTTTTCTATCATTTGGTGGAGTGGCTGTTTGTTCGGAATCCTGGTTAAATCTACCAGCGACATTTTATGTCGATCTAGGTTTTTGGAATGGATAAATTTAGTTTTCCTTTCAAGGTATATAATTTAACAATTACCTTAACACATGATTCTTTCGTGTAACTTTAATCCATTTTGAAAAGATTATTGTATAATCCAGTCTTAGAACTATGGTTTAAACAAAAAGAAAACAATAATATTGTCAATAGTAAAGTCTATCACTTTGTCTGCCCCATGTGTTTACATGTTGGGCTATACTGCGTTTTGATTGGCTGATAGGACCTGTCAATCAAAATCGGCAGAAAGGTCAATTGCGTAAACAAGAAATGTAAATTTTCAACTTTAAATGGCTCCTTTTCCCTTACTGACTGTCGAATGTTTTTCAAAATCAATAGGATTCAAGCTATTGATAATATAAAACAACTGTGCAAGTTTAATGAAAATTTGACTACAAATGCCCAGTCATTGTAGCATAAACAAGAAATGTAAATTTTCGAATCTAAATGGCTACTTTTCCCATACTGATTGTCAAATTTTTGTCAAAATTAATAATTTTGAACTTTAAATGGCTACTTTTCTTAAACTGATTCTAAGATTTTTTTTAAAATCAATAATAATTAAGCTATAGATGAGATAAACAATCTGTGCAAGTTTCGCAAAAAATCTGATCACAACTGCAGACTTTATAGTGTAAACAAGAAATTTAATGTTGAACTTCAAATGGCTACTTTTCCTACACTGATTCTAAGATTTTATTTCAAAATCAATTTATTGATGAGATCAACAATCTGTGCAAGTTTCACAAAAATCTGACCACAACTGCTGACTCAATGATGTGAACAAGAAATTTAAATGTTGATTTTAAATGACCACTTTTCCCACAATGATAGATTTTTTCAAAAATCAGTAGCCTTCAAGCTATTGATGAGATAAACAAACTGTGCAGGTTTCATGAAAATCTGACCACAACTGCCGACTTAATTGCGTAAACAAGAAATTGAAATTTTGAACTTTAAATGGCTGCTTTTCCTACACTGATTTTTTCAAAACCAATAGGGTTCAAGCTATTGATAAGATAAACAAACTGTGCAAGTCTCATGAAAATCCAACCGCAAATGTGGACTTTATTGCGTAAACAAGAAAAAGACTAAAGGACAGACAGACAGACAGATGGACTGACGGACAGACGAGAGAAATCATGCCATGGCATAAGCTCTGCTGGCTTACAGCCAGTAGAGCTAATAATATACTAAACATTGAAGGCCCCCAAATGACCAATGAAATGGTAAAATTACCAAAAGTGAGAAATCTAATCAAATGTATTTGTCAAAATCTTGGTTCATTACAATGAATGCAGTGGGTGTATAATGACTCTGTCAAAATTGTGTGTGCCTACGGTGATTTACCACAAACCAATTTGGTGACTGTTTCTTGTAAATCCAGCAGAACAAGAGCCTCCCTACATGTTACCTGTTGTTACAGAATAAATGAAATGGTGACAAGTCAATAGAGCCTTTCTCTTTAATGAAAGCACTCAATCTGAATAAAATATTGATTCGAATCTACTCCCACTGACCCTCTCTGAGGCAGTCTAATTTTTTAGCAACCCCAGCAAGGTCTAGGAGAACTATTTGAACGACAGGAAAATATACTTTCTAAATTGCATGGAAAACAATTGTGGAAAAAGGAGCAACTGCTTTTAAAAAGCGATGTTTTCCAAGGCTTCATCTCCTGCTACCGTATAACAAGTTGTATTTGTATGTTGAAGGGTTCATTCTTCTCAAGACAGCAGAATTTTAGACTTGTCATCCATTTTAAAAGCATTTACAAATAAAATCTGTGTCAATTGGTAAGATTTGTCTGTGACTAGCAAAAAAGACTGTGAAAGAAGGAGAAAGTGCTGGTTACCAGCATTTTCTCCTTTTCCCACAATGTTTTCAAAAACTTTTTACCAGTCTGGGTTCTCAAAACTTGGGACTATAAGATAAAGGGTTAATGGACTCTAGTTGCAGGATCAATAAATCATTGTTTGTAATACAGTAATGACAACGGTCCATCAAGTGGGTATCTGCACTTTCTAGCGAGCAAAATTCCTCTTCATAAAATGATTGTATTGAAGCTTCTCAAATGTGCTTGAAACATATCTGCTGATAGCACATAATGAATGAAAATTGTCTATAAGAAAGCTCCAAATACTTTTCCAGTATCCAAAATATGTCTGACAGTTTTTGAACTTAGTCGGTGGAACATTTATCTAAAATAAGCCTGTGTTGTAATGGCTACATAGATAACAGTCACTGATCAGCGATCAAAATCGTTTACCCATATTTTTTTAAAGATTTACCCTCTATCATTCAATGTCTGTGTTTTATGTCCCTGCAGAAAAAAGGGCTTTAAAAACATTGTGGAAAAAGGAGAAAAAGCTGGTAACAAGCATTTTCTCCTTTTCCTACAATGTTTTTTATCTTTTCAAAGGTAAATAACATTTGAATTTGAATTTGAATTTGGTTGTTTCAAAAATTCTTGCTGTGTTAAAGAGTTCAAAAGGAAATTTTAGCACTCAGTTGCTGTACACCTAAAGGAAACATTACAAACATTACAAAATACCGGTACCCAATGTATTTTACTTGAAGAAGACCTTATTGTGTCAAGTTACATGCTTTGACTTAAACCCTTACAGCACCAAATTAACTTAACAGTTTCAATCTAGAAAGAAGACCTAAAGTTTTCAGTTTCACATTGCTTTTGTCTAGAAAGTCTCAATAAAGTGGATGGTATAGATCTAACACTAGGGTGTGTATTCACCAACCATTCTTAAGAACGTTCTTAGTCTTATTCTTCAAGATTTTCTACATTTGAAAGTAACACAACTTCTGATTGGCCAAACCATTGGTTTGGCCAATCAGAAGTTGTGTTACTTTCAAATGTAGAAAATTTTGAAGAATAAGACCAAGAATATTCTTAAGAATGGTTGGTGAATACGGACCCAGGGTTCATATTCACCATGCATTCTTAAGGGATTTGAAAGTAACACAACTTCTGGTTGGCTAAACCATTTGATTTAGCCAATCAGAAGTTGTGTTACTTTTAAATTTGGACAATTTTGGAGAATAAGACTATGAATATTCTTAAGAATGGTTGGTGAATACAGGCCCTGTTCTCAAGAATTTTCTAAAATTGAAAGTTGTATTATTTTCAAAATCTGAAATTAGACATAATTAATGAAACTAAGAATAGGTGGTGAATGCAGACCAAGGCTTCATGTTTTGTTCAGTCTCTTCTTGATCAACACCAGCCACAAAAGCAGCTATAGTAGTGAAAGGTGCTCCAAAGGTAAAATACAGAAGCCAACAGCTATTGAATGATCTCCTCTATCTTTTTCTGGCATTAATGTCAACAAACAGCTAGACAGTAGAATCAGATAATAATCAGAACATACATGTACCACAAGATCAATGTTCTCATGATTCTGAGGAGGGATTTCTAAAACACTGTAATCAACAGTTTATCCTGCACTCACAATGTTTTCCGACCCATTCAAAAATTGTACCATTTTTTACATAAAAATTCAAAAAGACAAATACCCTTCAACATCATTCAAAGTCAATGATGATTTATTTGACTAATTCAAGGACAAATGCCAATATTTTAGCCACATTTAACTCTTTACCACATCACAATATCTAAGACTTGTCCATATTGGAAAACATTTGCAGATGACAATTCAAATGTGTCTCAAATGATGGAATTTGTCTGTAAATGGGCAGAAAACGTTGTGTGAAAAGGAGTACATGCTGGTTCCCACAATGTTTCCAAAAGGCTTCTTGCTCAAGTTTGTTAAAACTCGGGATTGTGTGGTCCAAAAGGGTAAATAAACATCTGCAATTCCTAAAAAAAAGGATGAATCTCAAGTTTAATTCTCTCACAAAGAACTTAAAAAATAATTGACTACAAGTTGATCCAAATACAGAAGGCTCAATGTATTACCATAAAATAATGACTTCTTTTTCTGTTCATATCTAGGGCATCTTTTGCAAGCATTTTGGTAAAAGGAGAAATTGCATGCAAAAAAAAAAATGCCATTTCCAACAGTACAGTACTGCCATATGACAATAATTTTCTTTTCTTCTTACATACTTTATACTATGGATTCTTCTAGTAAGCAGTTAGTCAAGAAACAGTCTATACTGGAAATGGGTTGAGCTTTTCTACTGGTCAGTGCAGGTCAGTCTCCTGATAAAAGTATAGAAAATCAATATACTCAATGATATCTGCATTAAGTGACCACTTATGGTATTAGGTTTTACAAACTACTACAAGCTTAAATGTTGCCAAAACAACTATGTCTTTATGCCCCTGAGGACAGCCTTTGAAAACATTGTGGGAAAATACTAAAATGCTAGTAACCACCATTTTCTTCTTATCCATTAATGTTTTCAACCCTTTTAATTCTTTACCAAACAACAAAATTTTAGATGAATCCAGACTGAAAGCATTTGCAAAAGACAATTCAAGTGTAACTCAAATCACGGAATTTATCTTTAAATGGGTAGAAATCATTGTGGGAAAAGAAGAAAATGCTGGTATTAGGTTTTACAAACTACTACAAGCTTAAATGTTGCCAAAACAACTATGTTTCTATGCCCCTGAGGACAGCCTTTGAAAACATTGTGGGAAAATACTAAAATGCTAGTCACCACCATTTTCTTCTTATCCATTAATGTTTTCAACCCTTTTAATTCTTTACCAAACAACAAAATTTTAGATGAATCCAAATTGAAAGCATTTGCAAAAGACAATTCAAGTGTAACTCAAATCACGGAATTTATCTTTAAATGGGTAGAAAGCATTGTGGGAAAAGAAGAAAATGCTAGTTACCAGCATTTTCTCCTTTTCCCAAAATGTTTTCAAAAGGCTTATTCCTCAAAGTCATTTAAACTCAGGAGTGTGTGGTAAAGGGTTAAAAAACATCTGTAAACATTGTGGGAAAAAGATAAAATGCTGATCACCACCATTTCCTTCTTATCCATTAATGTTTTCAATCCTTTTAATTTTTTACCAAACAACAAAATTTTTTATGTATCCGAATTGAAAGCATTTGCGGAAGACAAATCAAATGTGGCTTAAATGGTAAAATGAAGGACAGAAAACATGGTGAGAAAAGGAGAAAATGCTAGCTACAAGTATTTTTTCCTTTTCCCACAATGTTTTCACCAGTCTTTTTCTTTTTCATTCAACTCTGAATTGAATGGTAATGAGTAAACTCTTTACCACACAATCCTGACTTTTAACGACCCTGAGGAAAAAGCCTTTTGAAAACATTGAGGGAAAAGGAGAAAATGCTGGTAACCAGCATTTTCTTCTTTTTCCACAATGTTTTCTACTCCTTCCAAAACAAATTTCAATTTTTGAGTAACATTTATTTTGTCGTCTGCAAAAGTTTTCAATTTGAATTGGTCTAAAATTTTATCATTTGGTAAAGAGTTAACCCTTTCCAAAACGACAAATTTTGGACTGGTCCAAATTGAAAGAGTTTGCAGACGACAATTTTAAATTTGATGAAAATGGCAGAATGTTCTCAAAAAAGGGTAGAAAACACTGTGGGAAAAGGAGAAATTGCTCGTTACGAGCAATTTCTCCTTTTCCCATAGTGTTTTCAAAAGACTTGTACTGCAGACACGTGAAAACCAGGGCTTGTTTGGGAAAGGGTTAAAGACAAATCCTACCATTTGAGCCACACTTAACCCTTTACCACACAGTCCCGACTTTTAACAACCCTGAAGAAAAAGCTTCTTGAAAACATTGTGGGAAAAGGAGAAAATGCTGATAATCAGCATTTTTTCCTTTTCTCACAATGTTTTCTACCCTTCCCAAAACAAATTTTAATTTCTGAGCCACATTTGTCATCTGCAGATGCTTTCATTTTGGACCAGTCTAAAATTTTGTGGTTTGGCAAAGAGTTAAATAAAATGTACTTTGCAAATTCTGTTATAGCTCATCCATCAAAAATGTTCTTGTTTGTTGAAGAGTACTGAAACATCCATCAAAGGTCAGTAAAGTAAGAGCAAACCTTTGAAACAATCAAATCTTGAAAAAATAACATACCATAACATAAAAGAGAAGAATACTTTAAAGGCCCAATAGCTGCCAAAAGTAAACAATGCAGGTGTTTAAAAGCATTTACATTTAAACATACCATTTTAAAGTGTGAAGATAACAATCTGTTATTGTACGGTCAGTCCAAGTATTAGTCAACTAGCAGAACAATGAGTTTTAAAAGTAGGTCAAAAGTTATCAGGTTGCTCTTTCTGTTTTTTTCTTTTTACCTGCTTTTAAAATTCCTTTTTCTGCCAGTGACTAACTCTTGGAGTGAATGTACAATAACAGATTGGCGTTTACACAAATATTTCTATAGTTTCAAATGATATGATTTCAATCCAAATACATTTTAACATCCACACTGTTTACTTTTGGCCCCTATTCAGGCTTTAAAGACCTACTGAAACATCCATCAAAGGTCACTTAAGTAAGAGCGAACCTTTGAAACAATCAAATCTTGAAAAAATAACATACCATAACATAAAAGAGAAGAATGCTTAACCCTTTACCACACAATCCTGACTTTAAATGACCCTGTGTAAGAAGCCTTTTGAAAACATTGTGGGATAAGGAGAAAATGCTGGTAAGCAAAATTTTCTCCTTTTCTCACAGTGTTTTCTACCCTTTTCAAAACAAATTTCAACTTTTCAGCAACATTTATTTTGTCGTCTGCAAATGCTTTCAATTTAGGCCAGTCTAAAATTTTGTCATTTGGTAAAGAGTTAAGCAAAACAGAAACTTTGAAACAGATAATACCTGTCCTCTGTCATTATCTGATGTTTCAAACTAGCCAAAGAAAGGTAAATCAAATGTTATAAGTCACTCTGTAATGAACTTATTACATTTTGCATTCTTTTTAAGCCAAGCCTGGAAGCACATGTCAGTAACATACGGATTCTAAATATGGGGGATAGCTCAGATCTGATTCCCAAGCAAGGCTAATTTCTGTGGGATGAATTGATGATAGTCATTGCAACAAGGTCGACTCAATTGGAGATCTCTCACCGATAATCGTTGTTTCAACGATGTTTATGTAGGAAATAAGCCAGTTGCTTGAGAGAAAAATTGTGTAAAGTACTGTTGAAATGAAACTCTATGAAGTATGGATAGGTGCACTGGTCACTGCCATGTAAATGAAATAATGTTGAAAGCATTATTAGACACTTTACTACAACAACAACAATTTTTTTCTGAGGTAGGTTGAGAAGAAGGTTACCTTTATAGTAATAAATCCAGATTACACATATAAATTTCATAAATAACTACAGTGTCCTAGTCTATCTACAAATCTTAAAAAGAGGCAGAAAGTTGGCTTTCCAGTTGAAAGGTGTTTAAGTCTGCCAAGCTTTTTCATAAAAAAGGTATTAACCTTAAACTGCTGAATAAATGAAACAAAATTTTCCACACAATAATAAAAACACAAAATATTGCAATTCCATATTTGATTTCACCGGAAAGGTACACTGTATTGGATAGTGTAGATCAAAGATCAGACTGCATGGTTTGTGCAGTCTGATCTTGATCTACACTGTCTGCCAAAGGTCAGTGAATCGCGCTTAGCAGCTTAAGGGTTAAAACTGTTTCTGTTTATAAACTTCAGTGTTAAAGTTGGTTAAGACAAATACATTCCGCCAACAGATTTTCAAAAGTGGTCTAACGCAAAGCATAAAACAGTCATCTGGAAGGGGCCCCGGGTTACAAGATACCGGTAGGTGAATCATGATTTGATGATTTTCATGATTGTACTTAAACAACAGGATAATCTATAAACTATAAAAATGCAAATTAGTTCCTATTCATCTGTCAACAGATTTTCAAAAGTGGTCTAATGCACAGCAAAAAACAGTCATCTGGAAGGGGCCTTGGGTTACAAGATATCTGTAGGTGAGTCATGAGTTGATGATTTTCATGATTGTACTTAACCCTTTCCCAAACAAGCCCTGGTTTTCACGTGTCTGCAGTACAAGTCTTTTGAAAACACTGTGGGAAAAGGAGAAATTGCTCGTAACGAGCAATTTCTCCTTTTCCCACAGTGTTTTCTACCCTTTTTGATAACTTTCTGCCATTTTCATCAAATTTAAAATTGTCGTCTGCAAACTCTTTCAATTTGGACCAGTCCAAAATTTGTCATTTGGGAAAGGGTTAAACAACAGGATAATCTATAAACTATAAAAATGCAAATTAGTTGCTATTCATCCATGTAATGCATTCAGTATAACAACCTTGATGAAGAAGACATATTAGAACTGATTTTCCAGTGTTTTTATTAAAAAAAAAAGGTAAAGTTCAACAGTTACTGTGTTTTAAAGACCCTAGGGAAGAAGCCTTTTAAAAACATCGTGGGAAACAAAGAAAATGCTGGTACCCAGCATTTTCACCATTTCCTATAATGTTTTCTGTCTCTAAATAGTTAAATCCCATCATTTGAGGCTCATTTGATTTGTTGTCTGCAAGTGTTTTCTGACTCTTTCTTTTTATCTGCTTATGTTTTGGTCATTCCACTAACTCGATAGATCTGTACCAGGGATCTTTAGACTGTGTCTGTATTGAAAGCATTTGCAAAAGACAAAGAAAAAGCAGTTCAAATGATTAGATTATGGCTTCTAAATGTTCAAAGATAGTGTTGGAAAAGGAGTAAATGGTAGCCATCAGCATTTTCTCCTTTTCCAAAACAGTCATAAAATTTAATAGCCCTCTAGAGCCCTAAGTAAAGGCAAGGAACAGTTTGGTATTAGGGGTAACCTTGTATTATCTGATCCAATATTTTCCTTTAATTATAAGTACACTGAAATCAAAATTAGGTGCTTGTGTTTACAGTAAAGATCAAGATCAGACAGCCACGACACAAAACCTGCAGTTTGATCTCAGACCTGCATTCTGTTTGATAATATTATTACATGTATGTTCAAAGATATTAAGACTTTTTAGAGCAGTTTTGACTGACATTTAGATTTTTTTTTTGGTGGTGAAAAATGCCCATTCATTTCACCTGTCCCTTTACCAATTTATCTAATTTTTATGACCTTGAAGAAGGCTTTTGAAAATAGTGCCTGAAAAGGAAAAACTTGTAATAATCATTTTTTCCTTTTCCAACAATATTTCCAACCTTTTCAGTGCTACATCCTATCATTTGATTAACACTTCGTTTGTCTTCTGCAAGTACTTTTAATGAGGACAGGTCAATAATTTTGCTGCCTGGCAAGGATTTATTCCATTACCAAATATTCCTTACAAAGAATGCTCTTGAAAACGTCGTGGAAAAATGAGAAAATGCTGGTAACGAGCATTTTATTTTCCTAAAATGTTTACTTTTCTTTCTAAAATATGTGAGCCATGCTCTGTGAAAGGGGGGCTTAATGCATGTGCAAAAAGTATTGACCCAGGTCAGCCTGCGCAGTCCGTGCAGGCTGACCTTGCCCAATATTTTTCACTATTGTTCAATTTTCCTTATGTTCAAGGACCAGTCTACCTCGTGATTCAATCAGTTGCTAAAAAAAGTGGCCATTATGGATCCATAATTATGTGATGGCTTGACTGGTACAATGCATCAAGGATATACATTAAGCCCCTGTTTACCAGAGCATAGCTCATGTGTAATTGTTTGAGACACATTTAATCTATTGCCTGGAAATGCTTTCATTTTGGACCAGTCTAAAATTTTATAGTTTTGCAGCAATCTCAGCATTCTACGGTATTTGTGCTAGGCTACCTCAACCCACACAGTGATTAACTTACCAGCGACTAGTTCTTGGTGTGAGAATGGATGTGGGATCATGTAACTTCTTCCATAGTACAGAGTTACCTGCCCTTTCCATACTTTGCTACCACACAGAACCTCTAAACAGGTTTAATATATACAACCAAAAGTTAGGAAAGGTATTTGTGACATAAAACATAGAGATAAAGTCTATAGGCCGGATTAATCCACATAAATTGCATTCAAAATGTTAACTTGAACAAGTAATTGGGCAACAAGATAAGATACAAAAGAATGTTTGCACTATTTCTCAGAGAATATTAAACAGTCCTTAATCTCCAGTGAACCTAGGTACACCTTACACATATCAACAAAAAGCCTTACTCGATCTTTACCAAGATGACAGTGTTTGCAGACAAGGAATAAAATATGACTCAAATTATAAGATTTGTCTTAGAAAGCATAGAAAATATTGTGGATAAGGGAGAAAATGCTGTTTACCAACACTTTCTCCTTTATCCTGAATGTTTTCAAAAGCCTTCACCTTCAGAATCATTAAGAAACAGGATTGTGAGGTAGAGGGTTAACTATGGGCACATAATGCAATATTTAACATGTCACTCTCAAATAACTATACAGTAGATTTTTTCGAAGCAGTCTTATCCAAACGTGCTCTCTGATTTGAACTGTTTATGGCAATTATAATGTGCAGATAATGTAACATTGTAAACAGTATCTAAACTCAAAAAGTTCATGATATACCATAGTATAAATTTATCAGGTTCAAACAGCTATTTTCTCAATGAAAGAATTAGTTCCTAAACACTTCTTACTACATTACTATATGTATTATCACAACAGCATCAAACATGGAACAATTCCTTACAAAATCATATTTTGCACCATATATCCCAAACTTAAAAACAGATTAGCAAACAGTAAGACAGCAAATTCAGCAAAAATTTTATAATTTTTCCTAAAGGCCTTCAAATTCTATGGCAGAAATCTCGTGTAACAGTGGTCAACAGCCAAACAAATCTCAGATCCATTAACAACTCCAGTGAAAGTGATAAATGTTTTACCGCCTCATTTTCAACAATACTCTAACCAATACTGTCATGTAACCAATTTGATAGTCATAGTTAAAGCTCTGTAGAACACAGTGTACCAATTTATGTCATTTAGGTTGTGTTTGTTTTTACTGAAATTTACATGAATTATATGAAAAAAATTGATATGATGTCTGTCAACCATAATTAAAACTAAATTAACAAATTTATCTCCTATTTTACGTGTGGAAAAGGGTAAGTAACCTTTATACTGTTATTGGTAGTATTGACAATAACAACTAGTCCCCCCATGAGCTAAATCTATTTCGCTTATTCTTTGGCAAAAAAAAAATCATCTGAAATACATTGCTTTGTATCAATGTGATTTTTCCAGGCAATTGAGTTTTCTGCATTTCTGAGAAATCTTGCAAAATCTCTTACATGTAAATAGAAATTAATTAACTCTTCAACAGATGACAGAATTTTAGAATTAGTCAACTTGAAAGCAATTGAAGATCTATGACAAATCAAGCAAGAATCAAATATATCTGTCTTGAAAAAGGCAGAAAAATGGAGGAAAAAGAAATTACTGCTTAAAAGCATTTTCTCCTTTTTCCACAATATTTCAAAAGGGATCTTCCTAAGGGTTGTTAAAACACTGGACTGTGTGTTAAATAGTTAAGAGTTAACATTCAGAAATGTAATACAAGAAATTATTTTTGACTTTGTAATTCTTTCTCCTGTGGAAAAGGAAACAGATGAAGTCAAAATCAATGCCATGTATGTCTTTGCAGACATTAACTCTACATCAATCCCTTTATCCTATCCTCTCTATTGTTTGAGATGTCTACCAATTACTACACCAGTTAACTCTTTACCAAACAACAAATTTTAGACATGTCCAAATTGATAGCATTTGCAGATGACAAAATAAATGTTACTCAGAAACTAAAATTTGGTCTGGGGAGGGTAAAGAACATTGTAGGGAAAGGAGAAAATGTTGGTTATCAGCATTTTCTCCTTCCCCACAATGTTTTGTTTTTTTTTTAAAGCTTTCTTTCTCAGAGTAGTTATAAGACCCAATTGTGTGGTAAAAGGCTAATAACACTTCAAATTCAGAGTTTTTCATTTAGCATGTTTCTAAAAGTCATCGTTGAAACTCAGATGTCTGGAATTATAGACCTGTACTAAAGTGAAGCGTTGCTGTCGAGCTTGCATTTTCTGAAATCGGGCGCTTTATAGAGATATGTATCTCTGTGAAAAGGATAGACACATGTAGCATTCATATTGCTTTATAAATTCTGTCCTAAATTTATTTAATCAGGGTCAAGACTATATGTAGGGAAAAGAAAAGGCAAGGAGAATGGTTCAGTTCATTAAGCTACCCCATCCACACTAGCAATTATCAGTACACTCCCTCCATTCTAATTTCCCTTCTTTCATCGTCCAACCTGTTTTCGAGGAGTACCTATTATTGGACCACAATAGTAGCAAGTTTCCTTGCAAAATATGAAGTGAATGACATCATTGTTTTGTGTGAACCACTCATTTAAAAGTAAACAACAGTGTCACTGCTGTTAATTTACAAATTGCGATAAAAACAAGAGAGTACTGTATGAATTTTCTAAAGGAAAGATTGTTTTTATTGACAAAAATCTTATTACCTTTTTCAACCTAATATGTGCCAAATTAAAATTCTCCATCTGTCATTAAATTTCAATCCTGAAAAGTTCCCAACATGTGATGTAGTCAGTGTTGATACTAAAAAGTCATATGTTGACCAAACTGGAGTTATGTGACAAGATTCCGATCTATTATTAGATCAGAAAATTTTGTGACCTATTTTAATCAAACAATGCTTATCTTGTAGGTTCATATATATTGTAAGAAGGGACCAACATGCCATTACCCTTACCACACAATCCCGACTTTTAACGATCCTGAGAAAGATGCCCTTTGAAAACATTGTGGGAAAAGGAGAAAATGCTGGTAACCAGCATTTTCTCCTTTTCCCACAATGTTTTCTAACCTTTCATAAACAAATGCAATCATTTTAACCACATTTAATTTGTCTTCTGCAAATGTTTTCAATTTGGACCAGTCCAAAATATTGTCATTTGGTAAAGAGTTAATTTTTGTTTTTCTAGTATTCTGGTGCTGCTGTCATATGAGAGGTATTAGCCTCCATAACACTTATCTACTCCTTTCATGACATTTCAAAAACTGAAGAGAATTAACTAAAAGCTGTTCATTTATGTTGTTGAAGATGGGTGCTTTTTGTAGTAGTAAACACTCTAATAAAGTGCTTTTTCAATTCTGTATTATGTACTGATCTTTAAATATTAAAAGCTCCAATATGAAGTCAGGGTTTCTGATGTACCAATACAGTTTCTGGCACAAGACTGAAGGGTGAGATATGTTGTTACCATTGAATATGCATTAATTAAGCAGAATTTGTGGCTACAGAAGCATTTAAAATTGATCATTGGGCTATATAATGCTTTTGATAATCAATATTTCCTTTAAATATGCATAAACCATTATTGTTAACTATGTCCCTTGAAAACTGGTCAGTCCTGTAGCAATTTCAGGAGCTGCAGGCTCTACTGTAACGTTCTTCAGGCCACGTCAAATACAGTTGTGATATTTTACATGGGCAGGAAACGCAGCCGATATCGGAAACCGGTGCTATTCGCTAACACCGGTCTACCACTGGGCTACCTGAAATGCTCGACACCCACTCCAACCATGCTCGGTACTGACGGAACGTTACGAAAAGTACTCAGGACAGCCTACAGTGAACTTTTTTTTTCCCCCCTCCTTTAATTGTCGTTTCTTATCCTCCTTTAATTTTCGTTGACAATTCTTATCAGATGTATACACAAGATACTTGAATAGAAAGGGAAGGTAAAGACTAATCTTACAGATAAGTGCTAGAGAAAGAGTCTGTAATGTTTTTGGACCGGGTTCTTCACCTAAGACATTACCTTTCATACAACTGCTCCGCCATATTGTTTATATGTATCGAAGGTCCCCATCTCAAAGGTCTTCTCTGATTGGTTGACTTTTCTCGGTCAAGACAGTCAAACCGGAAACAGCATGGCTGACTCGGATGAGTTGAACGACATGGAAATGATTCAAGATGAAGATTTTGAATCGGATAATGGCGAAGATATGGAAGAAACTGGTCCACAACAAGCGTATATTCCTGGCCAACCCATAGATGAAGATGAAGAACTTGTTTTGGACGAATCTGCATATGTCATGTATCATCAAGCCAGAACAGGTACCTCTTCCCAGACTGCGGCCCACAACAGTTTCGACCCATTACAGCTTCACCCCATAACGAATTTGCCCTATACAAAGTCGGCCCCCATAATTGGTGCATAATAATAATTGCACGGAAAACGCCCCCATCACTCTATCTTGTAAACCCATGAAAATAAAAATTATTTGTCAAAAATGGCAGTTTTATAAGGATTCATTTCGTGTACATCAAATAGCATGATCAATGGAATGAGGCTGAAAATTTCATTTATCTCTCTTTTCAGGCATGAAATAAGGTCACATTTATGCATAGACCCGCATAGTGCTTAGTGTTTGCTGGTACTATGTCCCTTTTTACTAATCGTTTGATGTAAAGCATGACATTGTGGTGATCCCCGGCTTGGCCAATTTCTCTCCAAGGATTGATGATAGTCATCACGACAGGATTCATTCCTCTCTCACCGCTGACCATAGTTTCGACGATGGTTATTTGGGAAAGCAGCCAGTGGCTTGGAAAGAATATTGTGTGGAGTACTGGTGAAAGAAACTCCAGGAAAGCATGGATAGGTGCACTGGCTGCCGTGTTATAACTGAAATAATGTTGAAAACGGCGTTAAACACCATACAATCAATCAATCAATGGCATTGTAGTGTCTTTACCTGTTACTAATGTATTCAAGGTATGTGTACGGGTGTAAACAGTGTATTCTGACTATCTAGGAAAGTTATTCAGTTTGCACACCGAATTTGTCATAGCAGGTTCTGAGTCAGTGAAAGTTCTATTAATTGTCAGAATCCCAAAAATAAACTACAACTTTCATAAATGTTGCAATGAATGAAACCTTTCAAGACATTTACTTGATACGGAGGCAACAGTGGCATTAACTTTTGACAATAGGTACTCCTTTACTATTGTCAATGGTTCCTGTAAGATTTGAAATAGTAAAGGGTTTTGGGATTGATTACCATGCGCTAAAAAACAGTGTTCAGGCCCAAGTTACTTACTCTTAGGTCCTAAACAGCTTCATTTTCTTAAAGTGCCATTGTGTCAAATTGACCTCATTACAGTTTAGATAGAAAACATATCTGTGAAAAAAAAATGTTTTTAGAATATAAGTATCAACTGATTTACTAAGTATCAGAGCTCCAGATAACAGGGAGTGATGGTATTCTAAATCCATTATTTCTCTTCCAAACCCTATGTTGTGGGTACTCATTAGAATTGTCTCGATGAGATGATTCTAATGAGTACCCATAATGTAGGGTTTAGTGGAGAATAATTGATATTTTCAATTTTGAAATCAAAATCACTCCCTCTATCTGGAGCTCTGAAGTATGTAAATAACTTTTTAATCAGAAGCCCAGATAAGTATTTTTAGCTCCATTTGCCTCCGGGCTTAATAAGGAAAAGCATGTTTTATCATAAAGATAGTAGCCAGAAATTTGAGGTTTTAGTCATCTTAGAAATTTAAAACAATAAGTCTCAACAAACTTTGAATGTTATTTCTGGCATCAATTATATATATAAGAAATGAATTTTCATTATCCCCAAATTTCAAAAAGAATCAGTGTGCAATCTCGCCTGCTGACAATTTGATAGGAACCAGTGTATCTCTTGATTGTTAGAGAAAATAAATTTTATGGATCTTAGAGAAAATAAATTTTATGGATCTTTCATTATGTGATGACATGCTTGGTATCATGTATCATGGAAATGCATTATGTCCCCTTTTCTATAGCATGGCTCAAATTGATCACGTGCTCCATGGCAAAGCATTGACATTTTTTTTTATTATTCAGGTGCTCCATGTCTCAGCTTTGATATTTTGCCTGACAAACTTGGTGACAGTAGAGATCAATTTCCAATGACATGTTTTACTGTTGCTGGTACACAAGCAGAGAGAGGGAAAACCAATCATGTGATTGTTATGAAAATGTCAAACTTAAATAAAATTAAACAAACAACAGAGAAATCAGAAGATGAAGACAAAGATGAGGAAGAGAGTAGTGAAAGTGAGGATGAAGATGAGAAGCCCAATTTGGAGACTGCATTAGTGAAACATAAATCTGGTTCCGTGAATAGAATACGGGTATGCTCTTGGATATATATCATTTTCTGTCTGAAGCCGTATTCGCAAACCTTTCTGAACATTATCTTTAACTCTTTATCACACGGCAAAATTTTAGACTGGTTGTGTTTGAAGCATTTGCAGAAAACGGAATAAATATGACTCAAAAATTGGAATTTGTTCAGGGAAGGGAAATAAACATTGTGGGAAAAGCTAGATACCAGCATTTGTTCCTTGTCCAACAATGTTTTCAAAAAGCCCTCTTCAGGGTCGTAAAAACACAGTATTGTGTAGTAAAGGGTCAACCCTTTACTGTACAATGCCAACTTTTAACGACCCTCGGGAAGAAGCCTTTGGAAAACATTGTGGAAAAAGGAGAAAATGCTGGTAAGCAGCATTTTCTCCTTTTCCCACAATATTTTTTACTCTATCAAAGAAATATTGCACCATTTGAGCCACATTGAAATTGTTGTCTCAAATGCTTTCAGTTTGGACAAGGCTAAAATTCTGTTGTCCATTAAAGGGTTAACCTAAGTTGCAATACTAGCTATCAGACTGACTAAGTAGCCAAACAGATGGCTATTCCTTAGATTTAGAATTGAATGTGAAAAGGTTGGTGGATTAACACCCTGGCTTAACTCTATACCAAATGGTGAAAATGTAGACTGGTCCAAATTGAAAGCATTTGCAGACGACTATTGAAATATGAATCAAGTGATGTAAATTGTTTTTGATAGGGTAGAAAGCATTATGGGAAAAGCAGAAAATGCTGGTTACCAGCATTTTCTCCTTTTCACACAATGTCTTCAAAAGTTTTCTTTCTCAGGGTCATTAGAACTCGGGATTGTGTGGTAAAGGGTTAAATTTTGGAAAACGTTGCATACTGCTCATTGATACTGCTCATAGAAGTGGTTTTACTTTCCAGTATCTTGAACATTTTTTTGATGTCTATATTCATGGGAGATCATTTTTGTATATGCATAACTGGCAGACTTGCAAAAGCAATTTCTCCTTTTACCACAATGTTTTTGAAAGTGATCTGCTTCAAGATGAAACAGTTGCCTGCAGGTGGTAATGCATAAAACATGTACTACTATGTATGTTGTAGGCAACTGATTTTGGTGGAACCCTCCTAGCTGCAACATGGTCAGATAAAGGGAAGGTGCATATTTGGGATCTGACACGCCCCCTTGAAGCTGTAAATGATCCATATGTGATGAGTGAATATACTTTAAATAAGGAGAGTCCACAGGCTTTGTTTACCTTTGTTGGACATCAGGCTGAAGGATTTGCCTTGGATTGGGCTAAAACATCCCCAGGTAGGATATCATGCCATCATTTTTAGCTCCACTGGCCGAAGGCCAGCGGGCTTATGTCATGGCCCGGTGTCCGTCGTGCGTCCGTCCGTCCGTCCGTGCGTGCGTCCGTCCGTCCGTGCGTTAACTTTTATTTCAAACATCTTCTTCTCTGAAACTACCCATCCAATTTTCATGAAACTTCACAGAAATGATCCTGCCATGGTCCTCTTCAGAATTTCTTGAAAGAATTTGATTCCTTCAAAAACTCTGGTTGCCATGGCAACAAAACTGAAAAATATTGGCAATCTTTAAAAATCTTCTTGTCTGAAACCATAAGGCAGAGGGCTACCAAATTTGGCATGTAGCTTTATGTAGTAGACCTCTATCAATTTTCTTCAAATTATAGCCCTGGGGTCAAAATTGGCTCTGCCCCAGGGGTCACAAGTTTTACATAGGCTTATATATAGAAAATTTTAAAAATCTTCCTCTACCTAGCCATAAGGCCTAGAGCTACCAAATTTTGCATGTTGCTATATCTAGTGGGCCTCTACCAAGCAGGCCAAAATTTTAGCCCTGGGGTCAAAATTGGCTCTGCCCCAGGGGTCACAAGTTTTACATAGGCTTATATAGAGAAAACTTTAAAAATCTTCCTCTACCTAGCCATAAGGCCTAGAGCTACCAAATTTTGCATGTTGCTATATCTAGTGGGCCTCTACCAAGGGGGCCAAAATTTTAGCCCTGGGGTCAAAATTGGCCCCGCCGCTGGGGTCACAAGTTTTACATGGGCTTACATAGTGACAAGTTAAGAAATCTTCCTGTTTTGATTTTTTTTTCTTCTGAAATTAGCCTTGCATCAGGGGTCTTATGTTTTGCAGAGGCTTCATATGGACAAAACTTGAAAATCACCATATTTATAACCATACAGCATAGACTTGTATTATTTTGGCATGTGGTTTTATCTTGTGGACCTCTACTAGGGTTCAAGTAATTATAGCTCTTGGATCAAAAATGGCTTTGCCTTGCGGGTCTCAACTTTCACATGGGCTTTTACAGAGAAAACTTTGTAAGTCTTCATTTTGAAACCATTTGGCTCAGAATTGAAATGTTTAGTATTTATGGTTTATATTTATAAGCCAGTGGAGCGATACAGGGCCATCATGGCCCTCTTGTTTCTGATATGTCATGAATTCTGAAGTACACATGCAACAAACGTGGGTAAGTCCTAACCTCAAGAAAAAAAAATACAGGGAACAACTTTGAAAACATCCTTGTAATTTAGGGTTTGTTTAAAAATATCCTTGTAAACTAAGGATGATCAATATGAATAACGGTTTTATTTGTGAATACATATGAAAATATGACAAAAGGGAAGTTTCTGGTTACAAGTAGTTTTTCCCTTTGCCAAATGTTTTGAAGCTAGTGGCAGAAATTTTGTGGAAGAATTATAGGGATTTCCATGGCTAGCTTTAATTTTCCATAATTATAGGTGCAGTCTCTCTGCTGGTGGTTCCCTATCCTAGTTTCCTCTCTGTGTCTTATGTCATAATTCATCAAGTGCATTTGATCATAGCCTAGGTGGCAGTGACTAAAAGTAAATGAGCCATGCTCTCTGAAAAGGGGGCTTAATGCTTCTGCGAAAAGTATCAACCCAGGTCAGCCTGTGCAGTCTGCGCAGGCTGGCCTGGGTCAAAACTTTTCGCAGTTGGTCAATTTTCTGTCTGTCAAAGGATCAGTCAACTTCATGACTAGGTCACTTGTTAAAATAAGTGGCTATTATGGATCCATAGTTATGTGATGGCTTGACTGGTGTCATGAATCGCGGAGATGCATTAAGCCTCCTTTTGCCAGAGTGTGGCTCAAATGTAATGGATATGCTATCGTGTGCAGAAACAATAAAAAAATTGCAGTTCCATTTATTTTCTTTTTTTTTTTTACATCATCTCATAGTAATATTGTTGGTTAAAATCAGACTGCATTCTGCAGTCTGATCTTATCTCTACAATAACTGCAGAACCTAGTATTGCATACACCATCTTAACCTTTGGAGTGCCACATAAATCCAAAAGAAGCTGTAAATTTGGAAATAAGACCCAAATAAATGCCAAATAGAGGTAGATTTTGCCTGGAATGTCTCCACAGACAAATAATAGAATTTGTCTTTGAAAAGGTAGAAAACATTGTGGGGGAAAAAGAGAAAATGCTGGTTTCTGGGGATATCGAAACACAGGATAACCCTTTACCAATAATCTTTAGTTTTAACAACCCTTAGAAAGGAGCCTTTTAAAAACATTTTGTAGGAAAGAAGAAAATGCTGGCAACCATCATTTTCTTATTTTCCCACAATGTTTTCTACCTTATTAAGGACATATTTTTTCCTTTGATCCACCTTTATTTTGTCATCTGTGAATGCTTTTAATTTGAACAAGTCTAAAATTAAGTCATTGGTAAAGAGTTAATGTAGGCTGAATTTGATCTATACTTGCAACACCACCAACAACAAAAAGCCAGTAATGTGTAAAGCTTAACTCTTTACCACACAATCCCGACGTTTAACCAGCATTTTCTCCTTTTCCCACAATGTTTTCTACTCTATCAAGTACAAATTTTGTCGTATGAGCCACCTTTAGTTTATCGTCTGTAAGTGCTTTCAATTTGGACCAGTCTAAAATTTTGTGGTTTGGTAAAGAGTTGATACTGGTACATTGTAATCCTAATGGGTAATTGTTACACTTTTGTAGGACGTCTGTTAAGTGGGGACTGCAATAAGAACATCCATCTATGGAATCCACAAGAGGGTGGAACGTGGCTGGTAGACCAGAGGCCTTTTAATGCACACACCTCCTCAGTTGAGGATTTACAGTGGTCCCCAAATGAGGCTAATGTAAGACCATATCTTTTACTGTTATCCAGAATGAAATGTGCATTTTAGGAGTAGTAATTGTGGTGTGTCTGTCTGGCGTCAACCGTCATGGGGTCATCAACAATTACCTTGTGTGCACTCTAGGGGCAACATTTTTAGGAGCACACGCAGAAGAAAACATAAATAGACACCTTGTTCTTTTGCCTGTTTCTTTTTACATTAAATCTTTCCTATAGATCTCTATAAAAGGAATGATTTTTCATCAGAATGAATGTTGTCTGCTTTCACTTCTTTCATGATACATTTCAGGTGTTTGCATCTTGTTCCGTGGACAGAAGCATTAGAATATGGGACAGCAGGGTTGCTCCCAGTAAAGCCTGCATGCTGACAGCAGCTGATGCTCATGAACGGGACATCAATGTAATCAACTGGAACAAAAATGAACCCTTCATTCTGTCAGGCGGTGATGATGGAATTTTGAAAGTTTGGGATTTGCGACAATTTCAGGTTTGTAATGTTTTAACTCACCAAGGACTTTTTGTGGACAGTGTAGATCAAGATCAGACTGCACAGAATGTGCAGTCTGATCTTGGATCTACACTGTTCGATCAGGAGATATTTTTTCCCCAAAATAATACCTTTGAAACAGCAAAATTTGAGTTTTTACTATTGGCTTGAAAGTTTCATTTCTCTTATTTAGCAGGATAAGGATTAAAACAGCACTTTGCAGTTATCCAAGAAGATCCAACTATTTTATTTTCAAAGAATTCTGTGACTGAAATATCCATGAGGCGATTAAAAACCATTGAACAGTCTGCACATTTTGTGAGGTGTGATCTTTGAAATCACTGACTGCTATATTACCTAAAGTTATGGGGTAACATGAACAATGTTAGAATCCTCCTCTTTTTATTGCGAGATCTTTTTTGATGGAAGTATTGGCTTTTAGAGAAGAATTCAAAGAGTACAGTTGTCTATATTGTAGGCTTGTCAATTGTTCTGATTTGAATCCAGTCTTATATATGACTTTATCCTCTATGTCAAGATACCAAAGAAGGAAGTGTTTTGGGAGATTCACTGAAAGTATATTCTGCTAACCTTCAACCCTTTACCATACAATCCCAACTTTAAATGGTCCTGAGGAATATGGCTTTTGAAAACATTTTGGGAAAAGGAGAAAATGCTTGTAACCAGGTTCACATATTGTCATAGCCCTCTATCTGTATCGTCATTGTGAAAAAACTTGACATTTTATAATATTTCTTATTACTGAGGTGTTTACTTCAAACTAGGACTATTTCAGAATTATCATAAGGGGAACTATTACAACAAGGGCAGGTAGCCATCAAAGTATTTTTGACACAGTTATGTCCATATTTTTTTACTTTGAATTTTCACTGAAAATAAAAAGTGTTGGCAACTGCATGTAGTGCTCTTGTTAGCTTTGCTGTTTTGAAAGAAAACATGAGGTTTTGTCATAGCCCTATATAAAAACTTGACTTTTTCTCTTTCTTTTTCATGACTGAATATATTTACTTCAAACTTATGCTATTTGTGAAAGCTAGTTTGCACCAGCAGTCGGTGCTTCTCATAACTCTTTCAGCTCCAAATATATAATCTTTACCTCTTCCAAGGGCTGAAAATACAATCCACTGAACCTTACAAAGGTTTTTTGTCTTTAAGTTTGACTTACCAAGTGGACAGTATAGATCCAAGATCAGACTGCACATTCTGAGCAATTAGATCTTGATCTATGCTGTCCACAGAAGCTTCTGTTTTTGCCTGTGGCACTGAAAGAGTTAAAGCAGACATCAAGTCACATCTAATTTTACATCTTCATTTTCAGCACGGCAAAGCAGCAGCAACACTCAAGCATCACTTGGCACCAATTACTTCTGTAGAGTGGCACCCCACAGACAGTTCTGTGTTCACAGCCTCAGGGTCAGATGACCAGCTCACTATCTGGGATCTTGGTGTTGAAAGAGACAATGAGGCACAAGGGACGTCAGACCTTGAACCCGAGGTGCCCCCTCAGTTGTTGTTTATTCATCAAGGTCAGACAGATATAAAAGAAGTTCATTGGCATAAGCAGTTACCTGGTGTTATCTTAAGTACAGCACACAGTGGTTTTAACATATTTAGGACGATAAGTGTATAATGTTTTTATTATGATACAGTTCTTTTAAGATAAATTTTAACCTTTTCACAACCATAAGTAAAGGTAGATAACATACAGCATACAAAATCAGTGAATGTCAGCAGATACTGGATCTATAATTTCCATCAGCTACTTTAATTTGTGGCCAAAATGATTCCTGTTTACAATAGTGTCATTTTTCAAGCGGTAGTAAAAAAGTTGAAAAATAAAATAAGGTTGTAATTAGAGCAGGGAATTTCTCTGTTTAAACTTTTGCCAAATAATTCAGTGATTTAACCACCCCAAAGAAAAAGTTATTTAAAAAATTGCGTGAAAAAAGAAGGTGAGCAGCATTTTCTAATTGTCTTCAATTTGGATGAGTTTAAACTCTTGTTGTATGGTTAAGAGTTGAAAATGGCCTCCCCACCAAAATGCTACATGGTACAGTCCTACATGTACATATATTATGCATCTTGAATTGTATTGCCATACAGTCCCTACTTCTTTAACTCTTTACCAAACGACAAAATTTTAGACTTGTCCAAATTGAAAGCACTTGCAGACGACAAATTAAAGGTGGCCCAAATGATGAAATTTGTCATTGATAGGTTAGAAAACATTATGGGAAAAGGAGAAAATGCTGGTCACCAGCATTTTCTCCTTTTTCCGCAATGTTTTCAAAAGGCCTCTTTCTCAGGGTGTTTAAAAGTCGGGATTGTGTGGTAAAGGGTTAACTCTTTACCAAACAAGAACATTTTGGACTAGACCAAATTAAAAACATTTGCAGATGACAAAATTAATGTTGCTCAAATGAGGATTTTTATCTTTGATGGGGTAGAAAACATTCCAGGAAAAGGAGAAAATGCTGGGAGCTAGCATTTTCTCCTTTTCCCCCAATGTTTTTAAAAGCCGTCTTCCTAAGAGTTGTCAAAAGTCTGGATTATATAGTAAACAGTAAAATAAATTTGCAGAAGGTGACTTTGAAAATGCTCTCATAAAATATGGCAAGTTAAGTCTTTACCAGAAGACAAAATTTTAGATGTGTCTAAACTGAAGGATTTGCAGATGCAAAATTAATGTGACTCAAAAAATGAAACTTGTTTTTGAATGGGTAGAAAACGTTGTGGAAAAAAGAGAAAATGCTAGTTACCAGCATTTTCTGCCTTTCCCACAATGGTTTCAAAATTTTTTTCCCTCGGGGTTGTTAAAAGTCGGGATTGTTTGGTAAAGAGTTAACATAAAGTAAGGCTTCATACATGATAGAAAACATTATGGAAAAAAGAGAAAATGCTGGTTACCAGCATTTTCTCTCTTTCCCACAATGTTTTTGAAAAGCCTGTTCTTCAGGGTTGTTAGAAGTCGGGATTGTTTGGTAAAGGGTTAACATTAAGTATTGCTTAATACATGAACATGTGAAAATTTGGTAGCAAAATGAGAAATTAATGTACCTATTCTGAGCGATTTCTCGTTTTTGCCACAATGTTTTCAAAAGTAGTCTGCTGGGTGACACAATAGTTCTCTGCAGAGGGGGGTGTAAGTTAACTTACATATATAATAAATACAGGTTTAACTTTGCCAGTGCCGGTAACTGGTGGTATTTTGCTTGTTGTAATCTAGTGGTAGATGTCTGGAATCATCCAACTTCTTCATATAGGCTTCAGTACAGATAAAAAAAAAAAACAGCTGAGTACATGTATTCATTCTTCCTATAGAAAGACTTTGGAAAAATGTAGAACTTTGATGATGATGATGATGATGATTTGATATCACTGATCTTCAGGGTCCATTTACTTTCCTTATATTGCATTACAATGAGCCATGCTCTGTGAAAAGGGGCCTTAATGCATTTGCGAAAAGTACTGACCCATGGCTGAACTGTGCAGAAATTTTTTTTTAGAAAATCAGCTGTTTTTGGCTTGTTTGTTTTTTGTAAGTATTTGTTTTGGGGATTATGAGGTGTTGAGAAAGAGAATTAAATAAAACAAAATGATTTGTTCTTATTATTTTTTGTCTTATTACACATGAAGAGTATGCACGTACTTAACCCTTTAGGGAGACAGTGGAGTAGGGCCAAGAGTGTAAGCCTCTCACAGTTAAGGTTCGAGGTTGAAATCCTGTGATAAGCGGGATCAGCCTTTGAAAATTTCCACATAACAGTGTGAGTACTCACCAACCATTGCTGAGAACATTCTCAGTCTTATTCTTCAGAATTTTCTAAATTTGAAAGTAATACAACTTCTGATTGGCTAAACCATTTTGTTTGACCAAACTGATTTTGTGTTACTTTCAAGTTTTGAAAATCTTGGAGGATAAGACAAAGAATATTCTTAAAAATGGTTGATGAATATGGACCCTGCTGAAGGTTCCCAGGAAGGAATCCTTGAAAGTGATTGATAAACGGTAACTTGTAAGAACTTGTTTCACAATCAATGTAATATAAATATGTTCAATCGAACCCGTGGCAAAACAACAAAATATTTAGGCATGTCTTAATGGAAAGCACATGCAGACAACAAATGAGAAGTGGCCCACATATTTGAATGTGTCTGTGAAAAGGTAGATAACACTGTGGGAAAAGGAGAAAATGCTGGTTACCCACGTTTTCATTGGCCCTCTGCATTAGGGTATTTAAGCACAGTCCTGATTGTTATGTAAAGGATTACACCCAATTCCTGAATGTGTGCTAGCCTTCATGTACCTTCTTTGGGGGTAGTTGGGCTTGCAAGTAGGGGATTCTGACACGGTCTACCCTGGAGTGAAGAAAGTTGCTCCCTGTGCACAACTGAGAGAGGTCCTCTAGAGGTCGGTATGTTAATCTTGAATTTGTAACCAATCAATCCTGGTTCCTGTGGCAGTCCTGTTGGTAGGAATGTCCAAAACTATGTATCAAACAATCCAGGGTTTTAATGACCCGAGAAAAAAAGGCTTTTGAACACATCATGGGAACAGGAGAAAATGCTGACAATCGGCAGAATGTCCCAGAATGTTTTCTACACCTTCTAAGAGAAATCCCATCATGTTATTCAGTTTGTCATCTGCAAATTCTTCGATAATGGACAAGTCTAAAATGTTTTAGAGTGCTAGCCTGGTATTCAAGTGTTTTATAGGGAGATAGTATAGACAAACTTTAGTTATTATATGCCCAATCCCATAACATGTCATTTTTCCCCAACTGTGGAGTAAAGGATCCAACCTCAAAGCTTTCAGAATGGAAATGTTTATTCCTTGAAATGCAGTGGTATGTACTGAACAAGTATGAAACCAGACTTGTTAAAAACTTGTGCCTGTTATCCATATTGGTCACAGCTTGTCTTATAAGTAAAATGTATGTAAGTATTATGGACAGTATACTTTCCACAGGGACCAATTCACCTGTTGTCAGCCTTCCTCCTAACTGCTACCTGTTGTATCTCCTGTGATCCCTATCTTTTCAATAATCCCTATTATAACTTCTTCAAAGAGTAACAGGTAAATAAGATTTACATTAAGTTTTTTATGGCTTTGTTCTAAGAACTACATCTGGGCTATGTTCCCAAAATTTCATGTTCAACTTTAAGCACCGAGCCTGAAGTATTTATGAAGGTGTAAGGTAGAGGTGTGCAATCATCTACTGGGACAGTCATTGTGATAAGTAGCCAGAAAATGATGACTTTCCATATTGTTTTAGTAATCCAAAAACCTGGTAAAAACAGAAAATCTTGCCAGAGTGTCACTCATTTTCATATTCCACATACCCTTTACCAGACTGGTAACCAGCAGTTTCTCCATTTCCCACAATATTTTCAAAAGCTTTCTTCCTCATGATTGTTTAACCCTTTACCACACAATCACGACTTTTAACGACCACTGAGAAAGGAGCCTTTTGAAAACATTGTGGGAAAAGGAGAAAATGCTAGTAACCAGCATTTTCTCCTTTTTCCACAATGTTTTTTACCCTATCAAAAAGAGAAATCATCATTTTTGCAACATTAAATTTGTCGTCTGCAAATGCTTCCAATTTGGTCCTGTCCAAAATTTTGTTGTATGGTAAAGAGTTAAACACTGGACTGTATTGTGAATGGTTAAAGAGAAGAGATTTTCCTCCACCAGGGCTATGAAGTGATGGAGAATGTATATATTATAACTGGTCAGCTAAGATAACCAGCATTTTCTCCATTTCACAAAGTGTTTTCAAAAGCTGTCTTCCTCAGGGTTGTTCAAACACTGTACTGTGTATTAACCCTTTCCCAAACGACAAATTTTGGACTGGTCCAAATTGAAAGAGTTTGCAGACGACAATTTTAAATTTGATGAAAATGGCAGAAAGGTCTCAAAAAGGGTAGAAAACACTGTGGGGAAAGGGAGCAATTTCTCCTTTTCCCACAGTGTTTTCAAAAGACTTGTACTGCAGACACATGAAAACCTGGGCTTGTTTGGGAAAGGGTTAAAGGGTGAAATAGTAGTGATTGTTCCTCCACTAAGACTATGAGGTGGCGGTGAATGTATTAGTTATAATTGATCAGCTTAGTATAAGTTTACTAGCATTTTCTCCTGATCACAGAATGTTTTCAAAAGCATTCTTCCTTACGATCATTAAAACATGGCACTGTGTAGAGTGATTGGGAATGTTTTATGATTGGTCAGTGAGCATTTAACCCTTCTCACACTTCATTAAATACATAGTCTGAGTAGATCCTTCTTAGTCGGGGTACTGTGACCCCCTGGGTTATAGAAATGTTATTTGTTGTAACAATTTCTCATTACGCACGCTGTCTTGTCAGTATTTTTCATTTTCTTAAAGTTAGATTTGATTTTAACGCTTGATAAATATTACGGGTGGGGGTTTGTCTTGTAAACAGTGGAAATCTGTCGCCGATCACAGTCTCAATTTGGATTGTCAGTCGATTCACTTTACATTCCCACAACGTTTAAGATCAGATTACCTTGTGTGATTGTCTGATTATTGTCGAATCCACTTGTTTACATTGTAAATCCTTAATTTCCACGTCGGATTATTGCAGACGTCAGCCGTGATGCACATTGGCGGAATGGCAGAAATGTGCACACATCATGACTACGTCATCAATTTCGGAGTCACGTGCGCGCTTGTTTATGTTTATTCCGAGCTGTCAGTTGCAGAATTCTGCGGTAGTTCAACTTTTCAAATCGCTTGCATTTATCGAAAACAACATTGTTAAAGTATCATCATTTAGGTAATTGTAGATAATATATTTTTATATATGTTTGAGGTTTAATAATGCCTTTTCCCATACAAAAATCTAGTTTTTAAGAGTCGAGTTTCTCCACTGTCAGGTGACGGCGGAATTCTGCCAGATAGCGCAGCTATTCTGCAGAGTTCCGCATTTTCCTGCCGTTTTTCTGCAAGCACGTGCATTCTGCCAGGAGGACTCACAAGAGTATATAAGGGCCGATTTTTCCCTGGAAGAGTCAGAACTATCGGGTCTCTCCTTGGGTAAGGATTATTTAGCCTCCTTACGAAAATTGAATAAAAATAATAAACAATAAGATTTACATATAGAATAATAATAAATATATGAGAATAAAAGAAAGAACTGGAAATGTATTAAGTCTGTGCTGATTATTGGACGCCCCACACTCTACCATACTGATCTCTCATACGAAGTGATCAGGATCGTCACAGCTATTTTTGGTGGCAGAGGCAAAGGCACATTAGACTTACATGAATGATTTATATACAGTATATATATATAAAAAAAAAAATATATATTAGTTGTATTGCACTATAGTTATTCAGCAACCCAAGGAAGACAGTTCTCATATGATTTCAAGTTTTATTTTTGTTTATAACTTTTTCTGAATAAACATGGAAAAAGACAAGGTAGTAACGAGAAAAGGAGCTCGTAGAGAAGGTCAGAGTGTTAGCACTCATAGTGATCAGAATGAAAAACAAAAGGAGAGTGAAAGATTAACAATTGGTACTATGAGTACACATGAAATAGATTTATGTGATGAAAATTACAATGACTCTCATGGATCACCAGGATCAAGAGTAAATATGAACCACCTTAGTAGAGGTGATAGTATTAATTATAGCCTTGAACAGAGAGGTGCACAAAGTAAAGATGTAGATCAGTTCATGAGTAACATTGAGGAAAAAGTAGAAAAGCTAGAGAGCTCATTAGTAAATGTTACTCAAGAGTTGAAAAATGTAATAAAAAATATCACTCAAAATGAATGTGTACCTGCACATAAGGAAAAATCAAGATACAGAAATAGAGTAAGACATAATAGATATAGATCAGACTGTGGGACAGACACAGAATCAGAATGTGGTACTGATAATGTTTTATCATTATCGTCAACCACAGTTGGTATGAAAAATAAGAATAGCCCTAAATTACCACCATTTACAGGAAAAGAATCTTGGCATATTTGGTTTAATAGATTTGAGGATGTAGCTAGGAGACAAAAATGGAATGCAGAAGAAATGCTAGATGAAATGTTACCTAGATTACAGGGTCCAGCAGGTGATTTTGTATATGGTCAATTGTCTTATGATATCCGATCAAATTACAGATCACTTTGCAAAGAATTATCAAGTAGATTCAGAGTGGTAGAAACTTCAAAAACATTTTGGGCTCAGTTTAGCCACAGAAATCAAAAACACGGTGAAACGGTTGAGGAATATTCAGCCGAATTAAAGAAACTTTACGATAAAGCACACTCAAAAAGAGATAAACAAACGAGACAGGAAGACCTGTTACGTAGATTTCTAGATGGCCTTTTAGATGATAAAGCTAGGTTCCATGTAGAATTCATAAAAGAACCAAAAGACATAGATGAAGCTGTTTATTATACTGTATGTTTCCAAGAAACAAGAAATAAAACCTCAAGTACAGACCAAAGGGTTAGAAATGTATTTGAAAATGAAAATAGTGAAGATGAAGCAGAAATAGGCAGAGTGATACCCGGTAAAAATAAAAATAGAAGTATAACACACGAAAATAGCCCGTCTCAGAAAATTGAAGCAAATGACATGGAAAAATTAAGAGAAATAATCAAAGAAGAATTGAAAGCATTGACTTCTTCGAATAAAGATACAAATAGCAATAATCAAGGGATACAATACAAAACCCCACAGACTAGCCAGAATAATACAAATTATAATGGCTCAAATCATACACCAAATTATAGGCATTGTTATTATTGCAAAGACCCAACACACTTAAAAAGGAACTGCCCAAAATTACTGGCATTAACAAAACAATGGGACCAAAACCAGAGAAATATACAGATCCCACAGTATACAGACAGAAACCAAATCCAGGATCAAAGACACACAGCTCAAAATGCTGCGGATAATTCAAAACAAAATTTAAACTGTTAGGGACTGATCTTGATGGCCTAGATACAGTCCAAATGGGTAAAAGTGGCCAAAATAAGACAAATTTCACAAGACGTGGTTACTTCTCAGATAGTATTTATATGGTAGGAAAAGTACAAAATGTACCAGTAAACTATGTTGTGGATACTGGCGCAGAGCAAACAGTTGTTTCAAAGAATGTTTTCAATAAAATAGATAGTGCAATAAAGCCAAATGTAATACAAAAAGGTAGATTATTACATGCAGGAGGTGAACCATTAAACAATGTGGGAAAATGTGAACTTGAACTGTGCATTGATAAATTCAAAATTAAGAAAGAAGTCATGATAGCTGAAATTAAAGACGATGTCCTATTAGGTATGGATGTACTTAAGGGCTCAAATGGAAAACCAGCAGATATTATTCTAAGTGAAGGAAAAATTATACTTGATGGTTTTACTATTGATTGTAAACATTATTCAGACAACAATTTAAGAAAAGTTACCTCAGCAGATCATTATATTGTACAAGGCTACACGGAACAAATCATAGATGCATTTGTAGAGAGGTATGAAATGGATGACCTTAGAAATAATTCAGATATGATAATTGAGCCTACAAAGGCATTTCAGGAAAAACATCCAATTTCAATGGCTTCTAGTGTAGTTAATATAAAAAGGGCACCCACTGTCAAAGTAAGGTTAATTAACCCTTTCCCTTATGATGTTTCCATTAAACAAGATACAGTAATAGGCATGGCAGAGTTTATTACAACTGAACCAGTAGTCTTATTTAGTCAAGAAAATGGAGATCCTGATAATTTTGCTTCTGCTAGAAGAATAGAGATTGACAAACAAGTTACTCAATCAGGTTTAAGACAAGTCATTACAGATAAAAACAATACAGATTCAAAAATAGCCCAAGAACAAAATATACCTGACCATTTAAAAGAGTTGTATACAGATGCTATACAAGATAAGACATTCAGACAAAAACAAGCAATTGCTAGTACTCTTATTGAATATCAAGATGTGTTCTCTAAAAGTGATACTGACTTAGGCTTAACACATTTAGCTGAACATGAAATTGATACAGGCAATGCCAAACCAATAAAGCAGCAATTCAGGAGAGTACCAATAGCTTTCCAAAAAGATGAGAAAAAGGCAATTGATAAAATGCTAGATCAAGGTGTTATTAGACCTTCATGCAGCCCATGGGCATCACCGCTTGTTTTAACAAAGAAAAAAGATGGGACAGTGAGACCATGTGTAGATTACAGGCTTTTGAACAAGGTTACTAAAGTAGACGCCTTTCCTTTACCAAAGATTGATGAATGTATTGATTCACTGGGCGGTGCAAAACTATTTTCAACACTTGATCTCACATCGGGTTACTTCCAAATTCCACTTAGAGAGAGTGATATACCAAAATCAGCTTTTATTTCCAAACATGGTCTATTTGAATTCACATCTCTTCCATTTGGAATGGTCAATAGTGGTGCCACATTTGAAAGAATAATGGAACTGGCTCTCAAAGGTCTGCAATGGCAAATATGTCTAATATATATTGATGATTGTATAGTATTTGGTGAAACATTTGAAGAGCATATGGTTAGACTTCAACAAGTTCTAGATAGGTTCAGACAAGCGAATCTAAAATTAAAACCAAAAAAGTGTGAGTTGATAAAAAAACAAGTCACATTCCTAGGTCACAGAATTACAAAGGATGGTACTAAACCTGACCCATGTAACATATCTAAAGTCCTATCATGGAAAGTACCTGAAAATGTTACTGAAGTGAAACAATTTCTGGGCCTGTGCTCTTATTACAGAAAATATGTTAAGAATTTCAGTCAAATAGCACATCCCTTATTTGAATTAACAAAAAATGATAGCAATCTGAAATGGACTGAAGAATGTCAAGAATCATTTAACACACTGAAAGGAGCACTAACTAATCCAAATTTCATAGCATTACCTAATCATGAGGACGAGTTTATCCTCGACTGTGATGCATGTAACACTGGTATAGGAGCAGTGTTAAGTCAGATCCAAAATGGACAGGAAAAAGTAATTGCATATGGTAGTAGGTCATTAAGTAAATCAGAAAGAAATTTCTGTGTAACAGACAAGGAACTTTTAGCCATCAGATATTTTGTCGAATATTTCCGACACTACCTTTTAGGTAGAAACTTTACAGTACGGTCTGATCATAAGGCATTGCAATGGCTATTCAGCATGAAAAATCCAAACGGCAGAATTGCTAGGTGGATCGAAATTCTATCCTCATACTCATTTAGTATAGAGTACCGTAAAGGTTCAAAACATGGTAATGCAGATAGTCTCTCACGATGCCCAAATCCACAGGACTGTTCCTGTGATGATTTCAACTCTGAGGAAGATTTAAAATGTGGACCCTGCAAAAAATGTAAACAGAGAGCAATTAATTTCGAGTCTGATTTCTATAGGAAAAATCAATCTGTCAAATGCATACACAAGTCGTATGAATTTAAGACAGAATATTTAACATCTATCATTAGCACACTATACTACAAAATAATTTTGATATGTACTATGTTCATAGTCTGTAGTAACAAGTATATTTTTTCAAAATTGACAAAATGCAATGTGACAAACAAGTCAAGTTTAGTGAATTTGATGAAAATGCCAAATTCATGTATAAAGGAAACATCCATTTGTTGCATAACAAAAATGTACAAGTCATGGAGAAAAGTTAGATTAAAACACTGTTTGAAAAGTAGATACAAGGAAATGATAGAATATTTGTTTTTCAAGTATGTAATAGTAAAGCACTGGGTGAAAAATATGAACAAGGAAATAGCAATATTGTTTTTGTTCATATATGAATTATTGAAATATTGTGTAAAAAGTATACACAAGAAAGTAAATATATGGGGTATTTCCATATATGGAGTATTTAAGATTAAACCATTTGTGTATGGTGGAAATAAGGTATGTTTGATGAAGTTCTGTCGTGAGGTACAGACTAGGTCAAACACAAATTCTTGTGAATTTTATGTCCCGTGGGCAGGTGAATTTAGTCCAAGTGATTTGCAGGAAATGCAAAGGGATGATAAAGATTTAGGACAAGTTATAAGATTGTTTCAGGTAGGAGTTAGGCCTACCGGTGATTTATTAAAAGTAGCGAGTCTCACTACTAGGCATTATGTTCAATGCTGGGGTGCATTGGCTATTAAAGATGGTTTGCTGTTAAGGAAATTTGTTAAGAAAGATAATTCTGGATCTTTCTTGCAACTTATTGTACCTAAAGCCCTGCAGAGGGATGTTTTGTATCAAATGCATAATAGTCTTTTGTCTGGTCATTTAGGGAGAAAAAAGACAAAAGAAAAACTTCTCCAAAGGTATTATTGGTTTGGAGTAAAGGAAGACATAAACTTATGGATAGAACAGTGTGAAAATTGTGGTGCAAATAAGACACCTTCAAAAAATCCTAAAATTCACTCAGGCAAAATGCCAGTAGGGTCCATACTTGACCGGCTTTCAACCGATTTACTAGGTCCGTTACCGCAAACTCCTAGGAAAAACAGATATATATTAACTGTGACAGATCATTTCTCACAGTGGGTAGAAATTATTCCTATCCCAGATCAAAGTGCTGAAACAACCGCTAGAGTTATACTGAATGAAGTGATATCAAGATATGGTTGTCCACTCAGTATACATAGTGACCAGGGGTCAAATTATGAAAGTAAAATTTTCACAGATCTATGTCATCTATTAGAAATTAAAAAGACTAGAACATCACCGAGAAACCCAAAATGTAATGGTAAAACTGAAAGATTCAATAAAACTTTGATAAGGATGATTAGTGCATATCTAGCAGATGTTCAAACCGATTGGGATTTAAACTTGGGATGCTTAGCAGCAGCATATAGGGCAACACCACACGAAACTACAAAATTAACGCCAAATTTGATCATGCTAGGTAGAGAAGTTAGGTTACCTGCAGAGATAGCTTTTGCAAGTCATGGAAATGATGCAGAAAACATTTCTTCATACGGACAGTATGTAATTAGCTTAAAAGATAAAATGCACAAAGCACAAGAATTATGTCGAAAGTACTTAACAAACTGTGCAAAGAGGCAAACTGAAAAAGCTGACATGGATAAATCGTACCATGTGTATAATACAGGAGATATTGTGTGGTATTTAAACATTAAGAGAAAAGAAGCAATGTGTCCAAAATTGCAAACACCATATACTGGTCCTTTTCAAATACAAAAAAAAATTAGTGAACATAACTATGTAATCCAAATGTCGAAATCAAAAAGTGATGTAAAAGTTGTACATTACGACAAGCTAAAACCTTATAAAGGCAATTTAGTGCCAAAATGGGCAAAAGTTCCAGAAACTAGAGAATAGTTTAATTCCAAAAGGAACTTATGAAGAATAAAACAGTCAAAATTAAACAAAAGATTTATAAAAACAGTAGTAAACAATGTAATCAAAGTTTTATGAGTACACTGACCTGCAGTCATACTAATATAGCAGTATATAACACATCAATCAAATGATAAAAACGTCGCAAGCAAGAATAATAAATTATAACCATACAGTTTGGTACAATATTAGAATGTAATTTCAAAATATGATAAAGGTAAACCCTTTGTTATTTCCAGAATGGAACAAACCTTCCCAAACACAAGACCAATCAGAAAAATGGAAACCAAAGCTAACAGCAGAGGTAGAGTCTACCAATGCCAGAGATGTCAGGTTGAAAAATATGAAGGGGAAAGGTCGAAAGTATTGATGCATTTCTACAGGAAGCACGTAGCATTAGATGCAGTGCCATTTTATTGTTCTATTTGCAAGTTTGTTACTACTTCTCAGAGAGATTTGGAGAGCCACGTCCTTCCGAAACACTTTCCATCCCATGCTGCAACTGTAAACGCCATGTTGGCCAATGGAGAAGCTGTTAATGAGAGCTCTAGTCTATTGCAGAATCTACAACATTACGTACCAACTGAGAACGACATTGTCCGTTTATCTAAAGATGACAGCGACAGAATCTTTTTAAGCAGGCAGAAGCCACCTAGTTATATAAAAAATTCTATTGTTTCTCCATGTAATTTAGATGTTACGAATGATGCTTTGAAGGAGCTTGACGAGGGGGATGATGCAAGTTCACTGAGAACGGTGAATATTTTGGATGACATGTTAGGTGACAATCAACTATCTCCGTTCTCTGTAAAACGTATCAATCCAGCCCCTAGAAAAAGTCCGGTAAAGGTAAATGACACATTCTCTGAATCTATGTCTGATAGCTCCAGCTCAAGCTCCTCCTCTAGTGCCAACACCAGTAACAGCAGGTTGTCTCAGGAAATGGCCTTTTTAAGAAAAGAAATACAAACAATGGGAGCTGCAATGGCACAAATGGTCAGTGAACTTGAAACTCTAAATAAAAAATTAGATAAGAAAGATATTACCACTACAAGTAAAGAAACACAGACAGAGGCACGCATAGAAACACAAACACACAGGCACACAACACATGCATTTACATACAGGAACCACTACCAACCATATCACAACAGGTACATACGCACACAACCATTATCACAGACACTCCCATGGCAGGCAGAACACACACATTAGATTTAGAGATTAAAATAGTTAAATAATAAGATTATTACTAAACATAGTTGTAGAATAATTAAGATATTTCAGTATCCTTCTGTTGCCTGAGAAGTATTACAAATTTCATCACTTATGTGTAATAGCTACACTTATGATAAGTTATTTCCTAATGCATGGTTTACAACTATATGGTAATTGCATAAAACTGGGAAACATTGATATTCTACTGTTGCTGTAAAGCACAATGAGTTACCCTGTCAATATACTGACATGTTTATAGTACACATATGTAACATATGTAACAAATGTAACATAAATCATTGCTCTTTGTACATTATGAACAGTTTGCTGCTTGTTCTTACTACTGTATATGACATGTTATAGTATCTTGTTTTATCTTCATTGTGATACAAGTATTTGCATTCATTGCAATTATTTGAAAACTAGTATCAGCTCTTTCTAGTTTGAGCGCAATAGAAAAATATAGTTGGTTTCCATCCCTATTCATTAAAGGGAGTATATAACAATAGTTCACTTATTAAAATGAACTGGTTTTGTCCATTTGATTACTGGATGTGAATATTTCCATGCTCATGTGTATCATGAGGTTAGGCTGTTAAGCACTATGTTTATTATCTGAACATTTGAGATATATATGGGATATATATTGAGCTAGTTAAATATAGGTTGCATGTATAACTAGAAACCGTAATGTTTATGTCGGATAAGAATCATTCATGTTGTATAATATATGTAAGCATTTATAATGCTTTATTACAAAAATTGTAATTCAGAATACAAGTTATGTATGAAAATGTACTGATTTAACAGATACAACACTGAGGTTGAAGTCGTCACTTTATAAAGGTGGACATATTTGTTTGAGTACCAGTATTGGTTCATGAAGTTTTGATACTTTGAATAAATAATTTTCATGGGGAATACATAGTCCTATGAGAATAAGTTATTTAAGGAAACTACTAACTGTAAAGGTATTAGTTAAATGAGAAAAATGCCTTGAGTTTACAGAAATGTTCAGTAATCAATTGGGATTAGAACATTTCATGGAAGTTTAAGTGATATACTGGAATGATTGTTTAATACAATCTTTGGTCTTTAAGACAATATGTCTTTCAACGATTCTTGTTATTATTTGCGATATATATACATTGATGACCAGATGTTAGTATAGTTAGAATGACAATGGTTTACAGATGTATGTTTGTGACAAGTATTTGTGTTAAATACTTATTGCTTGTTGATATTTAAAATCATCTCTAATTAAAAATTGTATGAAATATTTCATTATCATCATTATAGCTATTGCATATAGTCATGTATGTCAAGTAACAATTTAACTTGTATTTGTGTATATGAAATTAGTTATGTCATATCTATCAAATTTAAGAGCTTGGATGTAATTAATTGCATTCGAAAGCTTTTTCTTGAGTCTAGAAGTTCTGTTGCATCAGAGTTCCATACTTACTTATCTAACAAGGTAGCGAGCATTAACACAGACAGCTATGGTCTGGAATCTGAGTGCTTATGCCTTGATAGGTATCAAAATAAGTTGATAGATATAAACTTTACATTTGTCTCCAAATGTTTTTTTTTTCATAATAAATGTTGTTTATTTGTGGGGACACAAATTTTTTTTTGTAGGGGGAGGTAATGTGACCCCCTGGGTTATAGAAATGTTATTTGTTGTAACAATTTCTCATTACGCACGCTGTCTTGTCAGTATTTTTCATTTTCTTAAAGTTAGATTTGATTTTAACGCTTGATAAATATTACGGGTGGGGGTTTGTCTTGTAAACAGTGGAAATCTGTCGCCGATCACAGTCTCAATTTGGATTGTCAGTCGATTCACTTTACATTCCCACAACGTTTAAGATCAGATTACCTTGTGTGATTGTCCGATTATTGTCGAATCCACTTGTTTACATTGTAAATCCTTAATTTCCACGTCGGATTATTGCAGACGTCAGCCGTGATGCACATTGGCGGAATGGCAGAAATGTGCACACATCGTGACTACGTCATCAATTTCGGAGTCACGTGCGCGCTTGTTTATGTTTATTCCGAGCTGTCAGTTGCAGAATTCTGCGGTAGTTCAACTTTTCAAATCGCTTGCATTTATCGAAAACAACATTGTTAAAGTATCATCATTTAGGTAATTGTAGATAATATATTTTTATATATGTTTGAGGTTTAATAATGCCTTTTCCCATACAAAAATCTAGTTTTTAAGAGTCGAGTTTCTCCACTGTCAGGTGACGGCGGAATTCTGCCAGATAGCGCAGCTATTCTGCAGAGTTCCGCATTTTCCTGCCGTTTTTCTGCAAGCACGTGCATTCTGCCAGGAGGACTCACAAGAGTATATAAGGGCCGATTTTTCCCTGGAAGAGTCAGAACTATCGGGTCTCTCCTTGGGTAAGGATTATTTAGCCTCCTTACGAAAATTGAATAAAAATAATAAACAATAAGATTTACATATAGAATAATAATAAATATATGAGAATAAAAGAAAGAACTGGAAATGTATTAAGTCTGTGCTGATTATTGGACGCCCCACACTCTACCATACTGATCTCTCATACGAAGTGATCAGGATCGTCACAGTACTTCTGAAATTCAAGTTTTAGTTTCAAATTGAGGAAATGCCCTGTTTAGTCTGGGGAAATGCCCTGTTTAGTCTGACAGCAAACTACATAAGGAAAACACAGTGGCAGATGAAAATTGTCTATTATGAACAATTTTTAGCTCACCTGAGCACAAAGTGCTCATGGTGAGCTATTGTGATCGTTCTGTGTCCGTCATGCGGTGTGCGTCGTCCGTCGTCAACGTTTTACCTTGTGTACACTCTAGAGGCCACATTTTCAGTCCAATCCTCATGAAACTTGGTCAGAATGTTTGTCTTGATAAAATCTCGGACGAGTTCGAAATTGGGTCATGTGGGGTCAAAAACTAGGTCACTAGGTCAAATCTTAGAAAAACCTTGTGTACGCTCTAGAGGCTACACTTGTGAAATTTGGTCAGAATGTTTGTCTTGATAAAATCTCGGACGAGTTCGAAATTGGGTCATGTGGGGTCAAAAACTAGGTCACTAGGTCAAATCTGAGGAAAACCTTGTGTACGCTCTAGAGGCCACATTTTCAGTCCGATCCTCATGAAACTTGGTCAGAATGTTTGTCTTGATAAAATCTCAAACGAGTTTGAAATTGGGTCATGTGGGGTCAAAAACTAGGTCACTAGGTCAAATCTTAGAAAAACCTTGTGTACGCTCTAGATGCCACATTTTCAGTGAGATACTTGTGAAATTTGGTCAGAATATTTGTCTTGATAAAATCTCGGACAGGTTTGAAATTGGGTCACGTGGGGTCAAAAACTAGGTCAAATCTTAGAAAAACCTTTTGTACACTATAGAGGCCACATTTTCAGTCCAATACTCTTGAAAAATGGTCAGAATGTTTGTCTTGATTATATCTTGAAATAGTACAAAAATGTGCCATGTTGGGTCAAAAACTAGGTCACTAGGTCAAATCTAAGAAAAACATTGTGTTTGCTCTAGAGGCCATATTTTATGTCCAGTACTCTTGAAGGTTGGTCAGACTGTTTGCCTTGATAATATCTCTGACTAGTTTGAAAATGGGTCATGTCGGGTGAAAAACTAGGTCACTAGGTCAAATCTTAGAAAAACCTTGTGTAAGCTCCAGAAGCCACATTTTCTGTCTGATACTCTTGAAAGTGGTCAGAATGTTTGTCTCGATGATATCTCAGTCAAATTTGAAAATGGGTCATGTTGGGTCAAAAACTAGGTCACCTGGTCAAATCTTAGAAAAACCATGTGTACACTGTTGTGGCCACATTTTTTGTTCAATACTCTTTTAAGGTTGCTTAGAATGTTTGCCTTGGTAATATCTTGGATGAGTTTGAAAATGGGTCATGTTGGGTCAAAATCTAGGGTCACTAGGTCAGATCTTAGAAAAACCTTGTGTACGCTGTAGAGGCCACATTTTCAGTCCAATACTCTTGAAATTTGGTAAGAATGTTTGTCCTGATGATATCTTGGACCAGTTTAGAAAAACCTTGTGTAAGCTCCAGAAGCCACATTTTCTGTCTGATACTCTTGAAAGTTGGTCAGAATGTTTGTCTCGGTGATATCTCAGTCGAATTTGAAAATGGGTCATGTCAGGTCAAAAACTAGGTCACCTGGTCAAATCTTAGAAAAACCTTGTGTACGCTGTAGAGGCCACATTTTCAGTCCAATACTCTTGAAATTTGGTAAGAATGTTTGTCTTGATGATATCTTGGACCAGTTTGAAAACGTGTCATGTTGGCTGAAAAACTAGGTCACTAGGTCAAATCTTAGAAAAACCTAGTGTACGAATGACTCTCAGAAAAAGCCTTTTGAAAACACTGTTTGAAAATGAGAAAATGCTGGTATCCAGCATTTTTTCACTTTTTCACAATGTTTTCTACCCCTTTGAGAGACCAATCCCACAGCTTGATCCACATATTATTTGTTTTATGCAGAAGATTCAGACTGATGAGTTTAAAATTTTATTGTTTGGTAATACATTTATCTCACAAGACGTTGGAAATTGGTTGTGCTTGGTCAAAAGGGTCAGGTGAGCGACTCCAGGGCCATCATGGCCCTCTTGTTACATATGCCGCCATGCTTTCACATGTACTTATGTACTGTAAATTACCTGATCTATTGCTCTGCTGCTTCCAAAGAAAATATATACATGTATTTTCATAGCCTTGCTGTGGTCTGCAAGGGCGTAGCATCCATTACGCACAATACACATGTGCATATCAAAATATTCTGCAACCAAAGCTGTAAATCACAGTCAGCATATACATATGAGCCATGCTGTGGCAAAGGGGGCTTAATGCACCTCTGTGACCCATGATACCAATTAAGTCATCACATAATTATGGATCCATAATACCTACTTTTTTAACAACCGACTGAATAATGAAGTAGACTGATTCCTTGAAATGCAGAAAATTGACCAATAGCGAAAACTTTCGGCCCAGGTCAGCCTGCACAGATTGCGCAGGTTGACCTGGGTCCATACTTTTTGCAGATGCATTAAGCCCCCCTTTTCATAGAGCATGGCTCATATATTGATTTTTCTCTAGATCTGCATGCCTTTTCAAACTAAATGAATGGGTTAAATTGATGTACTGATGACCAGAGAATTTCTCTATCCTGTACAATAAATACCACCCTCCTGCTCCCTCCCCCATAGGCACTTTGTGCCTCACTATGCGTATATATATTTTAATTCTGGCTACGCCAATGGTCTGTCTGTGTGTCAAGCAAATTTTTGACATTTTCTCATATCTCTGTTATTACTGGCGATATTTACTTCAAACTTGAGCTTGTTCCTAAATATGTTTTGGTATTCTCACAGCCCTGTGTTTGCCAAAAGTGCTTCGGGATGTAACAAGTTGACATGGTTAAAGGATATATATGAGTCATGCTCTGTGAAGAGGGAATTTAATACAGCTGCAATAAGTATCAACCCAGGTCAGCCTTTGCAGTCTGACATGGGTTGAAAATTTTTGCTATATGTAAATTTTTTGCATGACTAAGGGCCATTCTACCTCATGATTCATTCAGTTGTTAATACAATGGATTTTATGGATCCAAAATTATATGTGGATATAACTTGCTAGTTTTAACCCTTTCACAAACAACAAATTTTAGCCCCTTCCAAACTGAAAGCGTCTGCAGACGACAAATTTGAAATTTGTACAAATGAAGTTAAGGTTTTCTGACAAGGTAGAAAACATTGTGGAAAAAGGAGAAAATGCTGGTTACCAGCATTTTCTGCTTTTCCCACAATATTTTCAAAAGGCCTCTTCCACAGGAATGTGAGAACACAGGATTGTTTGGTACAGGAATAATGCATCACAGAGGTGCATTAAATTCCCTTTTGCCAGAGTGCCACTTACATTGTTGCCTTTCAATACAAATAGAATAAACAAATAGAACACAGGATTGCAAATAGAAATACAAATAGAACACAGGATTGTTTGGTACAGGAATAATGCATCACAGAGGTGCATTAAATTCCCTTTTGTCAGAGTGCCACTTACATTGTTGCCTTTCAATACAAATAGAATAAACCTCCAAATTTCCAAACACAGTAACAGAGACAACAATAATTCTTCTCTAAAAGATTTATTTAAACATAATTATATAGCCTCTGAACTATATCTGTTACATTGCTAACATAACAACAATTCAAAATCTGTAAAATATATACAAAGGACCCAAGAAAGGCAGGCTAAGAGTCTTATGTTTTCACAAAAACTACATGACAGCAACACAATTGGTCCTGACTTTTATAAATATTTATACGAGTTAAAACTATTGGTCAAAAGGAGACTTAACTAGAACTGTCGCAAAGCGGACAAAAATACCCCCACCAGCACCTTGGCACTGAAGCAGCACAATCAGAGAAAACAAAATTCACCTGTGTCCTTGACCTTTGACCCATGTGACCCACAAACAATAGGGCACCTCTTTGGGTCATAAGGAACACTTTCTAAAGTTTCAGGGTTCTAGGTCAAACAGCTTTTGAGTTGGAGCATAGAAATGAAAACAAGACGGATGGATTGATGGACAGATGGATGGATGGATGAACAGATGGACAAACAGACAGACAGACATAGTGAAACCAGTGTACCCCCCCACTACTCCGTATGTCTGGGGAATATTGAGCAGTAAAGGGACACTGCAAATGAGAAGGAAGAGGACAATGTAACCATAGCTTTGCCAAGCAACATCAAACAAATTCATCATGTAACAATTGCTAGTTAGAGTCATAAAATACTGGCTTTGCTCTACATTTGAGCTTATTTCCATCAACCAAACTCTATTTGGAATCCGAAGTCTGGCCATCTTATCAGCTGAGACATTCTCAGAAATGACCACTATCATTTGGACTACAATTAGTTTCTCATCTGCTAAAGCTTTCAATTTGGACAGGTCTCAAATTTTGTAATCTAGTAAAGGGTAAAGACGCAACAAAAACTTTACAGAATCCTAGTACATTATTACCTTTTTACACCTATGTACATTTTTACAACAATCTACTTGAACTTAACTCTCTACCAAATGACAAAGTGTTGGACTTGTCCAAATTGAAAGCATTTGCAGATGACAAACTAAATGTAATCAAAAAATAGAAATTTTTGTTGGGAAGGCTAGAAAACATTATAGGGAAAGGAGAAAATGATCATAACCAGCATTGTCTGCTTTTCCCAAACTGTTTTCAGACGCCATCTTTGTAAGGGTTGTTAAAATTTGGCATTGTGTGGTAAAGGGTTAAGGATTATAAGACATGAGCGAAATACAAGTTTGTAACTATGAACTGAAAACATGAGGAAACTGGCACTTCAGGATAAATGTTGTACTCTGTTAAATCAAAATATCTATTCATAAAGTACTACAATTCATAATCTAAAAGTAAAGTTAATATGACAGTTAACATGGCGGGAAATAAAATAATGGTCATAGAATCAAGGAACAGAAAAACAAATTGTCCCTAAAATTATAATATTCAATATCTGTATTTACAGAGTAAATACCTTAAAGGCTATTTAAAAACCAACTTAAAAGTAGCACAAATTACACAATGGCCTAAAATTTGAAGGAAATACAAATGTCTTTCAGTAGTTTGGAAACTGTGGGAAAACTAGCAATTGCTTATTGCAAGTACTTGCTTTTTTCCCTTGAATTGTCAATTCATGTATACTGGTGTCGCCTGTGGTAATGTAAAATGTATTTTTACAATAAATTGTCCAGTAACTAGAAATGTTAAGAAAAATGGCCTCAACTTATAGCCAAAAATTACACACAGCTTTCAGATAAGTAATAAAATGGTTGTTGTTGAAATATTGCCATAAAACCTTGCAACACATTTCTCCTTAAAGAAAAGCAACACAGCTTTATAAAATCTGCATACCATATTTCTTCTAATAGTAGCTCCCTTGTAAAATCTACTGCATGGGGCTCACATGACAAACCAACCCATCCCCTACCTTAACGTGAAATCAAAAGATGTAGTATAAAACTTTCCATGCAACATTTCTTTTCTCAACTTGATTAAAAAACTTTGGCAATTTGCAAGGCTTAAAAATTTAATCCAGACTAATTCATCCAGTAGGAGGAGTGCACTGAAATTTGTCCTCTTTTTGGGTTTACTTGTCTTACAGAAAGAGGAAACTGGCACAACTAAAACAGTCAAATGGTAACCACCGAAACAGCATGCACTGAATTTGTAACATAATGTCTGAGATTTATTGATAACCCAGAGATACTTCGGAATCATTTGGGCATTTATCTGTACAAAGTCCATGCATAACAACTGATCATAATATACATGTACAAATATTTCTGTCTACTTAAATCAAGAATGAATATGTTGAATATGGATAACTATTTAATTGCTCTTTGCCAAGATTCCTTATCACAATGTCTCATTATTTATCACTCTATTATCACTTCATTATCACTCATCCAACAGGACAACTGATGGCAAAAAGCTACTTGTCCAGACCTGGAGTTCACTCATTATGACAAGCAGAATTTTCAAGTCCTGATTAATTCAGTATAAAACAAAAGAGCCCTGCTGGTGTTTTGTGCTGCACCCAGGTGCCTCTATATGGAGAAATATGGTATACAGGAACAGAATATAGCCTATAAAAATAAAATAAAGATCATGTAAAAAGTATGTAAATAGTTCTTGCATTTCTTTGCATAATGAGAACAATTCTCTAAAAAAACTTTACTACATACTGTAAACTTACATTACATGGCATCTTTTCAAAATCTGAAAAAACTCAACATCCAATTTTCAGTATAAAAACTTACTTTTTTGGCAAGAACATGATACAAGTATATTTATGCTGAGGACACAAAAACAATTTGGTCTTGCGTAAAACTGGAAACTTGCTGAACACAAGAAAATGACTGATGTAAAGAGCTTAAAGTATTGAACTCAAAACAGTTTCCACCATTATATGTATTCTGTAAATTATCAATAAGATTTTATTGATTCAGATAAAAAAAAAAAAAAAATATGGCATAAGAAAGTGTATAATTATGATACAGGAAATTAATTTGTGTACAAAAAAAAACAAGAAGCTGAAACTCATAGAAAGTGGTGACTCCTTTGTTTCTACAATTATCAGTATTGTATAAAAACTCCTTGTCCAGACAACACATGTTTTTCTGTCTACCTTAATCCTACATTGCTGTGTTCAAAACAACACACTTTGACAGGCAATGTAGATCAAGATCAGACTGCCAAGAAGGCTCAGTCTGAGTTTGGATTTACACTGTCAGATACACTTAGAATTTTACAGTGAAAAGAACTTTGAAATAACAACATGTGTATTAGCTTTCTACTACAGCTGGATATTATCATTTATTTATAGCAGGGTAGGAGGTTTAATCCACAAATTGCACATGTAAGTTTAAATTAATATTTACACTATACTAGTTCACTGATGAATTTTGCTCATCTATCCTTTTATAGTTAATTTGAAAGACTAGATACAGCATACCCATGTAATGCTTGCCTAACAAAATAAAAATCCATTAAATGCGTACAAGATCAACTTCATGACCTGTACTCATCCCCATATAAATACCAGGCACCGGTAGGGTAGTGCACAGGACTTGAGAACAGGGGTTTGCTGGTTCAAATCCTCAATTCAGGACTGATATATAGCGATTGTGACAGGATTCATTCCTCTCTCAACAATGATCATTGTTTCAACGATGGTTATGTGGAAAAGCAGCCAGTAGCTTAGGAAGAATACTATGCATAGTACTGGTAAAAGAAACTCCAGGAAAGCATGGATAGGTGCACTGGCCACCATAATATAACTGAATAATGTTAACATTAAACACCATACAATCACCATACAAATACAAGTGTTCAAATCCCTGTAGAAAACAGTTGTACCACTTCCATAACAAAAGTACTTATCTTTCCTTCCAATGTCTCCCTTTTTTGATACTTTTACTTTTTTGTTTTTTGGTGGTTTTTTTGGCTCTACGTTTATTTTATGCAGGAATAGGTTAACCCTTTACCACACAATATGATCTTAGACGAGTCCGAAATGAAGGCATTTGCAGAAGATAAATTGAGCGTGGCTCAAATGATGGGATTTTTCTTCAGTAGGATAGAAAATATTGTGGGAAAACGAGAAAATGCTGGTTACCAGCATTTTCTCTTTTCCCACAATTTTTTCAAAAGGCTTATTCCTTAGGGTCGTTAAAAGTTGGCAATGTGTGGTAAAAGGTTAAATGAAAACAAATCTTTCTGTGCAGTATAAATCATGGCACATTCATCCAAACCACAAAGTCACCGGTGTTGTTTATATGGAATGAAATGCTTGTGATTATTTTTAATATCTGTAGAAAAAGATTAAAATTACAAAATGGTTTAGAACTGCCAGCATTTTAAATGTACGTAAGGATTATATGACTGCGCGAGATCAAGACTAGAATCTCACATTAATACATAATCTTTTTAAAAACAGAACACTTCCTTGATGAAGAGCATAAAAGTTATAAAATAAAAGAGCATAATGACAAAAAAATGACATATATCTAGTAAAAAAAACAAATCATTAAAACCAATACTATAATGAAAGAAAGTCTATTATCTTTCAGCCATTTAACACTTTTATCAGACAAAAAAAAATTCAGACTCATCCAATTTGAAAGTGCTTGTAGACAGCAAAGAAACCATGGTTCAAATAATGTGATTTGTTCTTGAAAAAGTAGAAAACATGAAAAAAGGAGAAAATGCTGGTGACCAGCATTTTCTTCTTTTCCCACAATGGTTTCAAAGGCTTTCAAAAGTTTTCAGAATCTTAAAACATGGGATTGCAAGTGTATTTCAAAAGCTTAAAACATGTTAAAACATTGGATTGCAAGTGTAGCCATAACTTTTCAGTTAAATAAATGACCTAACATATCTGTAACAACACTTGGGGCATATAAGTTTATGGTAAAGTTAAAACCATTCATTGGAATAAATGAAACAAGAGGGCCACGATGGCCCTGTATCGCTCCACTGGCTTATAAATATAAACCATAAATACTAAACATTTCAATTCTGAGCCAAATGGTTTCAAAATGAAGACTTACAAAGTTTTCTCTGTAAAAGCCCATGTGAAAGTTGACACCTGCCATTTTTGATCCCAGAGCTATAATTACTTGAACCCTGGTAGAGGTCCACAAGATAAAGCCACATGCCAAAATAATACAAGTCTATGCTGTATGGTTATAAATAAGGTGATTTTCAAGTTTTGTCCATATGAAGCCTCTGTAAAACATAAGACCCCTGATGCAAGACTAATTTAAAAAAAAAAAAATCAAAACAGGAAGATTTCTTCAGTTGTCACTATGTAAGCCCATGTAAAACTTGTGACCCCTGCGGTGGGGCCAATTTTGACCCCAGGGCTAAAATTTTGGCCTGCTTGGTACAGGCCCACTAGATATAGCTACATGCAAAATTTGGTAGCTCTAGGCCTTATGGCCAGGTACAGGAAGATTTTTAAAGTTTTCTCTATATAAGCCGATGTAAAACTTGTGACCCCTGGGACAGAGCCAATTTTGACCCCAGGGCTATAATTTGAAGAAATACGATAGAAGTCTACTACATAAAGCTACATGCCAAATTTGGTAGCCCTATGCCTTATGGTTTCAGACAAGAAGATTTTTAAAGATTTCAAATATTTTTCAGTTTTGTTGCCATGGCAACCAGAGTTTTTGAGGGAATCAAATTCTTTCAAGGAATTCTGAAGAGGACCATGGCAGGATCATTTCTGGGAAGTTTCATGAAAATTGGATGGTTAGTTTCAGAGAAGATGTTTGAAATAAAAGTTAACGCATGCACACACGCACGCACGCACAGGCGGACGGACGGACTGACGCACGGACGCACGACGGACACCAGGCCATGACATAAGCCCACTGGCCTTCGGCCAGTGGAGCTAAAAAAAAGTAATGATTATGTGACAAGTATTTCAAATAAAAAGTCAGCACAATATTTCTACCTGAGATTCCCGGTTACCTCTGCATGTTACCTCCCGCAGATGACTTAAATGTGTTGAAGTAAATTGCTTTTCATGACTTTTGGAGAAAGCGGAGAAATTTCTCACAGCATGCCTTTTCTCCTTTTGCAACAATCTTTTCACACTAAAAGCTTTAATTATGTTATTCATCTGTACTCATTATAGGATGTTTCCAAAGTTGCTTGCTGCAAATTGATTTCAGGAGGTGACAAGTTAGCCATCTTATCCAGATGCTTCAATATTGGTACCCTGTTCCACACCATGTTCCATGGTTCTAAAGATGATGTCTTTGACCAGCATTGAGGCAAAGCATGGAGTCTGCTTCTTTTTAGATATTTTTAAATTAGTTGACCTGGATTCATACTCTTGACTCACAAGTTTAATGACCTTTGTCAGCAACTTCGTTAGACTTTGGTTCCCCACAGCAGGGTTACCAAGAACTTCACACAGGCCATTGACAAACCAGGAACCAGTATCTGGACGTCTAAAGGCGTAGAAACCTGTAACAAAATCAGACAACATTTGAACTTCACATAAAATCTTATCAGCAAATTATCTTCTGAAACAAATTTGCAGAAGAAGGTTCTAAAAACACTTTAATTTATTACTGTAAAAACATTTTGGTAAAACGAGAAATTCCTAGTCTGGGTTCAGGTGGTAATGATTTTAATTACTCCGTATCATGCTCTCCTTAGAATAGTGGTCTGCTATTGATCTTCACCAGCTATCTGTTTATCATTTCCATTATCATTACCGCCTGGAGAGATTCAAGGGTCTCCCCATGATTATAAGTTTTGCCAAATATTCAATTATAGACTTGTTTATCATGTGATGCAACAATGTTAATAAAAATGGATTTGCATATTTTTCGACCAATTCATCGCGACATTCAACAACACTTGCTACAGCATCCTTTTGAAAAGCTTTCAGTCAAACAGCCGAAATGATTAGCAGCTATTGTTATTTTCCAAAGTCATTGTGAATAACCTGTTTGAAATTTTGTTGTCAATATTTTCAAAGATGGCTCACTAACAGGAAGTGCCCAAACCAAGGCTATTGAAATTTCAGTATCTATTTTTAGTCATTTACATTCAAATACTGGTTGCAGGGACATCTAGTTTACCCAACAGTGACATGGGATAAACTACATGTTGCTGCAATCAGATTTCAAATGTCCCCAGGCCGTCGTTTTTGACAAGGTAACATCATAATGACAGAAAAGGAAAAAATGAATGGACTGGAACCAAGGCTAGAAATTCCTTGTAATGTGTTTTATCTCCTGTGGCTACAAGGTCGTCTGCTACATGATAAAAAAAAGTTGTTTTCAAATGGTAGTAATCACTTAAATTTTGAGCACACAATTCACTTAGAGCAAAATATTTTAGTGATTATTTAACTCTTTGCCAAACAACAAAACTTTAAACAGGCTTTGACAGAAAAGGTGGATTTTCAAGGCCTCGGTTCTACGTTATACAACTCCATCATGTTTAATGATAATAGGAAAAGTCATCTTTCACAACAACCATTTCTTGACGTAAAATTCCAGCAAATTCGAAAGTAATCTGTGAAAGTTGTCAATTCAATATGACATATCATGGTAATTTGGACAAAGAAAAGGTCTTCCCAACATCACCAACTTACCAACCAAGATTGTTGATATGAACCCTTTACCAAACAATCCTGTGTTTCAACAGCACTTGGTAAAAAGGCTTTTGAAAACATTGTGGGAAAAGGAGAAAATGCGAGTAAATAACACTTTCTCCTTTTCCAACAATGTTTTTATCTTTTTCAAAGACATATACCACCCTTGCAAAAGCATTCCATATATAAACAAGTCTAAAATTTTGTTGTACTGTAAAGACTGTAAAGAGTAGATTATACGCAAACTTTCTTCAATGCAAAGCAAAAAACTTCTGTATCCTAACACCATTATAGCGTATGTGGGATTCTATTGAAAACAAAACGACACACATACCTGGTGGGGTTGCATACATAATGAGGAAGTCTTTATAAATCGGACAAGGGGAGACCTCCAACATATGTAACGGTGCTGCATCTATTTCATCTTTGCCAGTCACCAGTAGTTCAGCACCAGGATCTAACTTGTCTCCCCTGCAGGCCTAGGGAAATAAGTGCATGATTTTCAGTGAAATATATATGGTGCGGCAAATATTAATGCCCTTAACCCTTTCCCAAACGACAAATCTTGGACTGGTCCAAATTGAAAGAGTTTGCAGACGACAATTTTAAATTTGATGAAAATGGCAGAAAGTTATCAAAAACGGTAGAAAACACTGTGGGAAAAGGAGAAATTGCTCGTTACAAGCAATTTCTCCTTTTCCCACAGTGTTTTCAAAAAACTTGTACTGCAGACACGTGAAAACCAGGGCTTGTTTGGGAAAGGGTTAATATTTGTGAAAGGAAAACTTAGCCTAAGGATGCCATGAGAAACTTTGATTACTTCTGTGGCCAATACAGATCAAGGTCAGACTGCACTTAACACAAACAATGAATTCAAATCTACACAATCTAATTTGTGGAGATATTCTAATGCTGATCCCCAGCATTTTCTCCCTGTCCCATAGTGTTTTCTACTGTCTAAAACAAAAATGCCATCATATGAGACATAATTTAAAGTTGTCTGCAGATGCTTTCAATATTTGGCAAAGTCTAAAATTTTGTTGTCTGCCAAAAGGTTAACAACTACTGATGTCAGTTAATGCTATATTACATCAATGTTTTCAAAGATATCAGTGGCAGTCAATCAATTATTATTTATTCCAAAAGTTTCATAAAATCACAATTCGCAAGCAAAAATTATATCTTATCTTCTGATTTTTTCTTTTACCACCACACAATCTTGTCTGTAAAAGGCTTGAATTGATAACACAACAGTAAATCCCTGAATCCTTGCAGCAGAAATACAACTTTCCATATTTCTATCCAGCAGACCACAACAGCAATTGCTGTATTAACTCTTCGTCAAGCAACAAAATTTTAGAACTGTCTAAATTGAAAGCATTTGCAGATGACAAATTAAATGTAACTCAAAATAAGAAATTTGTCTTATCATAAGGCAGAAAACATTGAGTGAAAGGATAAAATGCTCATTATCAACATTTTCTCCTTTTTCCACAATGTTTTCCAAAGCCTTCCTCCTCACAGTTGTTAAAACTTGGGATTGTGTGGTAAAGAGTTAAAGAAACTTATTCTTTCTCAACATGTTTTTCAGAAAACGAGTTTTCATTTTTTTCTCTATTCAATTACTAGTATTTCTCACTTTTGTCACTTGTAATACTTTTAGCTGTGTTGCTAACAGTAGCCTGTCTAGAACTGTGTTAAACCTTTACCAAAGAATCCCATTTTTAAAGACCTATAAGATAGAGGCTTTTGAAAACACTATGGGACAAGTATTTTCTCCTTTTCCCACAATTCTTTTCAACCTTTCAACGCAAAATAAAATTATTCAGGTCACATATAATTTCTAGTCTGCAAATAATTTCAATTGGAAAAGGTCTAAAATGTGTTTGTTTCCTTAAGAGCTCAAGTAAGTTTACATTACTGTGAAGTTCGAACCTGTATAAAAAACAGCCTGGGTTTCCCTTGGAGGGAGGGACATTTTCTATCAGTAAACAACCTGACAATGTCAGCAGTAAGTATGGTTCTGTCTGTGGCATAAATAACATCTTCTCTTTGATAATGCCCACCTCGACCTTTCTCAGTAATCTGAACTTGATCCCCATGGCTCAAAACAGCACACGCGAAACAGTCTTCTTTACTGTGATCAGCCTTGGCAGCTATTGAAATTGATCAAAAAAAGATTAATTATATTAATTCATCACCTGCCGAGGCAAATTTAAAGCATGCCACTCTTAAAATGTCCCCCTCAGAAAATGGATAACCAGTGTGAATTAACCTGTTAGCATACAATCTCGAGTTTTAACAACCCTGAGAAATAAGGCTACTGAAAACATTATAGGAAAAGGAGAGATTGATGGTGAACAGCATTTTCTCCTTTTCTGATAATGTTTTCTATCCTTACAAAGGAAAATCCCATTACCTGAGACACACTTACTTTGTTTTCTACAAATGCTTTTGATCTAGACATGCCCAAAATTTTGTTATCTTGTAAAGAGATTTCATACATGAATAAAGTTAAAACATTATGTCAACTGAAGAAAATGCTTGTAATGGGTATTTTTTCTTTTGCTTCAATGTTTTAAAAAACAGTTTTCTACAATACTCAAAATGTTGTGTTACCCCATTTGTTTGTTCTTGTATTGTGGTTAGTCTACTCAAAACTAAGATTTATCCCTTTACCAAACAATTCCAAGTTCTAACGACCCTGAGGAAGAACCTGCTTGAAAACATTGATGGTAAAGGAGAAAATACTGGTAACCAGCATTTTCTCCTTTTCCCACAATGTTTTCTACCCCATTTAAGATGAATTCTATCACTTGAGCCATATTTGAATTGTCATCTGCAAATGTTTTTCAGTTTGGACAAATCTACAGTTAACTCTTTACCAAACAACAAAGTTTTGGACTGGACCAAATTCAATGCATTTGAAGATGACAAATTAAATGTTGCTAAAATGATGATTTCTGTCTTTGATAGGGTAGAAAACATTGTGGGAAAAGGAGAAAATGCTTTTCCTAGAACATTTTCAAAAGCCCCTTTGTTCAGGGTCATTAAAACTCGGGATTGTGTGGTAAAGGGTTAATAAGACCTTTTACCTCAAACAGACAATATTTTGATTAACTCTTTACCAAACAACAAATTCTATACTCTTCCAAATTGAAAGCTGCTGCAGACGACAATTTTGAAAATGATCTTTGACAGAGCAGAAGACATTGTGGGGAAGGAAGAAAATGCTTATTACCAGCAGTTTTTCCTTCACCCAAATTGTTTTCACAGGTCTGCTTCAGCAGGGTTGTTAAAGTTGGATTTGTGAACAAATGGGCTGAAGTCCAAGTAGCAGGAAAGTATCAATATACACAATAGCACTTTGCAGTTTTATATGAAGGCTGATTTCCTGATCCATAAACAGCATTAGTCTCCCTTGCTGCCAACTAAGATTTGCTGTATGTTTTCTAGTGTAGCATTTGAATCAGAATACACATTAAACAGAAGTCCATTCTGATCTTGATCTACATTGTCCAAAAATATAACTTAATTTGTGGTCAAGTTAGGGCTTTATGGTTTAAGACTCTTTAACTCTTTACCAAACGACAAAATTTTACACTATGAAAAAAATAACACTCTATTGTTTATTGTAATGTTTTAACTCTTTACCAAACGACAAAATTTTAGACTGGTCCAAATTGAAAGCATATGCAGACGATAAATTAAATGTGACTCAAAAACTGAAATTTGTTTTGGAAGAGGTAGAAAACATGGTGGGAAAAGGAGAAAATGCTGGTCACTAGCATTTTCTCCTTTTCCCACAATGTTTTCAAAAGCCTTCCTCTTCAGGGTCATTAAAACTCAGGATTTTGAAGTAAAAGGTTAATCATTCCCTGAGGAATTCATAGTCATTGTGACAAAATTTTAGACTTCTCCAAGGTAAACACATTAGCAGAAGACAACATAAATGAGACTCAGAATGAAATTTGATTTTTGAAGGGAAGAGAACATTGTGGAAAAAGACAAAAAGCTGATTACCATTATTTTCTCCTTTTCCTACAATGTTTTCAAGACCTTTTCTTTAGGGTATTTAAAATTTGAGACTGTTTGTATAAGGGTTAATACAAGTATGTCAGCTAATATCAAATTTGTAGAAAAAATGCAAATACATGTACCTCTTTTTAATATTGTCAACATCTGCTCTTTTGTTTGATTATCATACAAGTTGACATTAAATCCCAGTTTCAAAAACACTTCCCTCAGGTTCTTTGCATCTATAGATGATCCCGGTCTCGAGTTATGTTTCACAAAATACTCATTGTTAAAGATGATCATTGTTCCCCTTTTTGGGTGGCTAAAGTTGTACTCATCTGCATCATCCCACTCTGGCAGTTTGGAGCTGTTCAAAATGTTCTGAAAAGGCCTGAAATATACCTGATGTATTAATTTTTCAACTTTGAAATCACACCATGTTTCTCAATTTGGCACAGTACCTCCTACAAACAAGTTTTTTTCATCTTACGACACTCAGCAGACCACATTTGAAAGCAATGTGACAAAAGAAATCGTGCTCAAAACAAGTTTCTCCTTTAGCCAAAATGTATTAAACCTAATGTTAACCCTATCCCGAACTATCCTAGGTGTTAACAACCCTCTAGAGGAAGGCTTATAAAAAAGTGGGTACAGGAAAAAAATGCTTGTAGCAAGCATACTCTCCTTTTCCCACAATGTTTTCTGCCATGTCAAAGGCAGAAATCATTGTTTGTCATCTGCAAATGCTTTCAATTTGGTTGAGTCAAAAATTTTGTCATTTAGTAAAAAGTAAATAGTCCATATTTAACAGGGGTGTTTTCAAAATTGCAAACTTGTTTCAGTAGATGCCCAATTGAATTTGAACCTCAACATGTAGCAATAATGCTACTATAAGACCTACTGAAATCTATTACAATCACTTTGTTGCCTCTACACTTCGTTTTGGCTTAATGTGGGAAGGCTGCCAATGAGTTGGAGACAGTGTTGTGAACAGTAATGTTCAAGAAAGCTCAAGAATGAATGGCCAGGTAAGTAGATTTTGATTGAATTACTCTTAAACTCCCATTATCTGAGACACGCTTACTTCATTTTCTGCAAATTCTTCTGATCCTGCCAACTGGGACTACATTTATATCCGACTTATTCAACATAACGCTTTTCCACAGGTAAACGTCACATTCATGACATAATCAATATCATTCATGACATCAATATTGCAGCTGAATACTCAATGTATGAACGCTTTACACAGTTTTTCATTTTTTCTCATATTGAAAAAGATGTCCGTATGTGCAATATTTCAAGCAAAATATTCCATTTAGCCTGAAATAGTTTACTGGTTGGTGTCTTGGTTTGACAAAGACAGTTTATCAGGCTTGGCTCTGTAATTTTATCTGATTTGCCTACAATTCCTACACTTTGCCCAATATACTTTCCCTATCCAAGATACCAACCATCTATTCTCTAAATACAAGTATTTACCGAGTAACAGACTTAAGAAATTTTCCAAAGGCACCATCACCTAAAGCATCTGTCTCCTCTGAAATAGAAACTAGAATGAAAACATTTTGAGCAAAACAAAAATTACCATGATAAAAATTGCCATTCATCATTCATATGAGCCATACTCTGTGAAAAGGAGGCTTAACCCTTTACAGCACAATGCCACGTTTTGACGCCCCTTTGAATGAAGCCTTTTGAAAACATTGTGGGAAAAGGAGAAAATGCTGGTAACCTACCCTATCAAAGAAAAATTGCACCATTTGAGCCACACTGAAATTGTCATCAGCAAATGCTTTCAATTTGGACAAGGCTAAAATTTTGTCGTCTGGTAAAGGGTTAATGCATTTGCAAAAAGTATGCATCCTGGTAAGCCTACGCAGTCTGCCAAAACTTTTTGCTATTGGTCAAAAGTCAAGTCCACCTCATAATTCAGTCGGCTGTTATACAAAATGGATTTTATGAATCCATAATTACTTGATGACTTGCTTAACTCTTTACCACACAATCCTGACTTTTAACGACCCTGAGGAAGTAGCCTTTTGAAAACATTGTGGGAAAAGGAGAAAATGCTGGTAACCAGCATTTTCTCCTTTTCCCACAATGTTTTCTACTCTTCCAAAGACAAATTTCAATTTTTGATTCACCTTTATTTTGTCGTCTGCAAATGCTTTCAATTTGGACTGGTCTAAAATTTTGTCATTTGGTAAAGGGTTAATATCACACATCACAGAGATGCCTTAAACCCTCATTTCCCAGTACATGGCTCATATGTACTTTGACTATTTACAGTTTGGAACTACATCCAGATGAGATATTGACAACATCATGACCGTTTTTTTCACCCTTTACCAAACAATCCCAGGTTTTCATGATCCTGGGAGAGAAGCCTTTTGAAAACATTGTAGGAAAAGGAGAAAATGCTGGTAACCAGCATTTTCTCCTTTTCCCACATTGTTTTCTTCCCTTCTCAAAACAAATTTCAATTTTTGAGCCACATATATTTTGTCGTCTGCAAATGCTTTCAATTTGATAAAGTCTACATTTTTGTCTTTTGGTAAAGAGTTAAAGAGACAGAGTGTGCAGATAAGTTGGTATTTATTAACTGACACCATCTAATTTTTTAGAATTCTTCTCATAGTTCTTTACCCCATGAAAAGATTTCAGACTTCTCCAAATTAAAAACATTTCACATGACATGTGGCTGAAATGATAGCATATTTTCTTGAATGGGGTAGGAAACATTGTGGGGAAAGGAGAAAATGGTGGTTTTCCCACAATGTTTTCAAAAGCTTTCTTCTTTGGGTCGTTAAAACTCTGGATTGTTTGGTTAAGGGTTAAACATGAGGCATATCCCACCATATGAGTCATATTTAATTTGATGTCTGTATTTGCTTTCGATTTGTACAGGGATTTTTGTTTTCATGTAAATCGTTAGACTTTTTTCAAGAAGAACATCATTATTTCAAAAAGATATTTCAAAACAATCAGCTGCAATTTCTTTCTTTATCAAATGATAAAATTTTGGTCTCAACAAATATGAGAGCATTTGCAGGCAACAAAATAAATATAGCTTAAATGATTTCTGTCTTTGAAGGGATGGAAAACATTGTGAGAAAAGGAGGAGATGCTGGTTACCAGAATTTTCACCTTTTCCCATAATGTTTTCAAATGCTGTCTTCTTCAGGGTCGTTATAATTCAGGATTGTGTGGTTAAGCCGTTAAGGTTTAATAAAAGCACATTTGAAAATGTATACCTTCAACCGAATCCCCATCCATTTCAAGTCCACCTCAAGATGCTGTTTTATGAACTTGAATGGAACTCGTAAATAAGACCAGACCGTTTTTCAAATCACAATGTCATTGGAGTGCAACCTCTCTACACCTTTGTCACTCATTCATTCTGCCCATCCCCTATTTTGAACATGCTTATATGTACAACCTGTAAATGGAAACTAAGTAGTTTCATTCCTATTTCAATAATTCCATCAAGAATACCAATAAAAAACCTGACAGTTTGAAAGAGTTAAAGTTGCATACTTCGACATGCTTAACTATAGAAAAGAAAATATGTAAACATATAAACCTTCTTAATCTCGGGGCAAAGTTAAACATTTATTAACTATGAAGAAATACAGTCGGTAAACTCTTCCATAAATTGGCTGTTTAGCACACAAACCCTGCCCCCCACCCCTAAAAAAAAAAATAAAGTAGAAAAGGAAAATATTCTTGGTAATGCAGCTTTGAAACATTGTACCAAAACAAGCTCTTAATGAGCAATATCTTTTTTTGCCACAATGTTTTCACATAAACTTTTGTATTGATCAGACATTTTTTCCTTTTGATTATTTTGCCAGTGTTTTAAAAGGTGTCTGTTGCTTTTTTTTTTTTTTTTTGGGGGGGGGGGGGGGTAATTTTTTATATAGAATAACATGGTATTAACTCTTTACCAAAGAACAAAATTTTAGACTGGTCCAAATTTAAAACATTTGCAGATGACAAATTAAAAGTGTGTTTATATGTTTATATATTTTATCATAACAGATAATATGTTATAATCTATGATATATAGAAAACATAGTGAGAAAAGGAGGAAATGATGGTTACCAGCATTTTTCCCCTTTCCACCATGTTTTCAAAAGCCGTTCTTCTTAGCGTTGTTAAAACTCGGGATTGTGTGGTGAAGAGTTAAAATCTTATGAATAGACCCATACACTGAAAATTATCCTGTTATGTCCCAGTATTGTATCAAATAGATAACTGATTATCAATATGAAGATTTATCAACACACTGTAAATGTTTACATAATATGCATATATCTACATGTATGACATTACCTTTGTCCCTTGCAAAATATGCAAACTTGCCTGTCATTAATAATTTTGTTGATGTTTCAAGAAGTATGGTCCAAATCATTGCAAATTTCATAGCCCTTAGGCCATCAAGTGAATAAAAGTATCACTTTCTGCCTGCGGTGAAAAAATTTGTTTGACCAGCCCAATTAACTCTTTAACAAACGCAAAATTTTAGACTAGTCCAAATTGAAAGCAATTGTTGACAAAAAATTAAATGTGACTTAAAAATTGAAATATGCTTTTGGAAGGGTAGAAAACATTGTGGGAAAAGGAGAAAAAAATGGTTACCAGCATTTTCTCCTTTTCCTACAATGTTTTCAAAAGGTTTCTTTCTTAGGGTCGTTAAAAGTCGGGATTGAGTTGTCAAGGGTTAAATAGCTCAAGAGTATATATGTAGGATTCATGAACATCAAGTCTCGGGCCACTTGTGGGTGTGGGTTCGAGCCGCGCCGATGGCAATTTAAAAATTCCATTAGTTTTTCAAATGAGACATTAAAAAGAAGTCCCAAGTGATGGAGCAATACACCGAGCACAGTGAAGAACCAGGCATAACTTAGGATGGGTCTCATCCTGTATCTTACACTATCCCCCGTAACATAACAGCTTTATGGGGGTTTCGCCCATGTTGGCAACCAATGGCGACAATAAATAAATGCAAATTCACTAAATTCAAAACTTTGTTTTCAGAAAAGAATATTTCATAGAATAAATGAAGATCCTCACATTTTGTGCAATTGATCCTTATCTACACTATTATAAAAAAGCTACAAAAATTTGAGTTTGTTATCTGAGGGATATAATGATGGCTTTAACTCTTTACCGCACGACAAAATTTTAGACTGGTCCAAATTGAAAACATTTGCAGACGACAAAATAAATGTGACTAAACAAATGAAACTTGATTTGGGAAGAGTAGAAAACATTGTGGGAAAAGGAGAAAATGCTAATTACCAGCATTTTCTCCTTTTCCCACAATGTTTTCAAAAGACTAAATTCTCAGGGTCGTTAAAAGTCGGGATTGTGTGGTAAAGAGTTAACTCTTTACCACACAATCTCAACTTTTAACAACCCTGAGAAGGAAGTTTTTTGAAAACAATGTTGGAAAAAGAGAAAATGCTGGTAACCAGCATTTCCCTTTTTCCCACAATGTTTTCTACGCTTCCCAAAACAATTTTTCAATGACAGTTATTTTTGTCGTCTGCAAGTGCCTGCAATTTAGACTAATCTAACATTTAGTCGTTTGGTACAGAGTTAAGCCACATAGTATGGTGCAAAACCTGCATGGTAACAATCAAAGGATGGGTAAAGTCACAAGATGGGATATCAATCAGAACCCAATCAGACATTAAAAGTGGTAGGACCTTAAAACTATTATCTATGTTGAAAAAAAATTTCCACGCACAGGTGCACTGGGGTCAAATACAGGTCGTGTTGGCCCTAGGTCTTTTCGGCCCTAGATTGTTTCAGCAGGTTTGTTTCTGCCTGGGTTGTTTTGAATTATTGAATATGTATATGTATATACAACAGACACTTTTCATCTTTTGATGTTATATCAGCTCATACATAACTTACACAGAAATTGACAATAGTCTGTTATGGATCCCTAGAACTGTAGGGAATAAAGTGTACTTTTTTACTTGTTTCGTGTTTCACAATGTGTATAAATTGTATAAAGTATGAAATGTCTCAGAAGAAACAAATGAAATCAAGTCTTCCTCAACCCTTTCATTTTTTGAATGGATTCTTCATCATTTTTGCCTTTGTATCAATGAAAAGCAGTGGAAAACACTGAAAAATCAGGTCAAAGCATTCCTGTCAAGTTACCCACCCAATATTTACCTTAGAGCAATGAATAAACACAACAAACATATTCCATCTAGAAATTAGAATCAAATTATCACAATTTCAAGGCTGCTTTCGTGTAAAATGCTTCAGCTAAGCAGACAGTATAGATCAAAGATCAGGCTACACTTTTTGTGCAGCCTAATCTTGATCTATACTGGCCACAAAGGCAACTATATTTGTGAAAGGCGCTCTAAGGGTTAACTAAATACTTTCCTGACATGCTCTGAAAATACAGTACAATACTAGTTTTTTTGTTTTTTTTCCTGTGGAATAAATCCATTTCATTTTTCCAGAGCTTGTTATCGCTGGGAAAGAATTTTGTTCAGTCTTAGAGCAGACCATTTTTGAAAACAAAGTCACAATAGAACAGCTTGCTTGAAATATGTAATTTCACCCACAGGTACTAAACATTATCTCTATGATGGCAGATTACTTTTATGTTTATTATCTATATGTGGGCAGCCTATTCTTCGGGACCCTATGAATTTGACTTCTCATAACGTTTTCACTTTCTAATGCTTGAACATTACTGATATCTGTAATTCCCAAAGGACAGTCTAAGTCTAGTCTTAATAATGAGACGTTTACGGTGCTTCTTTTCACTTTTCACATATGGACATTTTCTGTGCACCGCACCGTCTCCAGTCTATCGGGAAATTTCCGGTAACAAAGCTAAAGTGCTGTACTGACTTTCAAGAGACATACCAAGTAGAAATAATCATAATCCTAAGAAATGATCATAGAACTTCCGCATGATAAAATCATTCAACCATGGACACGAACGGCCACTTTACGAAACGATATGGGTACGAAGCAATAACTTAACGAAAAGACATTGGTACGAAACATTACGTCACTGCTACACATTTTTTAATAGCAGTAGTTAATGAGGAAAGTGAAAATTATCGAATTACGAATCATTTAGGCAGAAATGAAAAACATATGTCAATCTCGTAATTTAACCTATTTGATTCCCTTCACGAATTCGGTGATTCCTGTACTCATGCAATGCTGTTCATTGCAATCCTTTTCGACTTAAAGTAACCTTGTTCCCTAATGGCATGCGCGGCCTCTAGTAAAGACGTGTTTCATTGGCTCAGCTCTTATCAATAACCCAATCAGACAACCTCTTACATCTTACTTCTGTTTACATTGGATTTGGGGGAATGTTCAAATCTACAAGTCGCTGCCCATAACAGCTAAAGCGTTTTGGCAATAAGAAAAGGTAAAATGATCTTGATCTGACGGGTACCTTGATCGGACTGAAGAAAAACCTGCAACTGTCGATGGCTGTATGAAACCATATTGAAAATTGAGCATCAGTAAAGTTTTATATTCAAAATGTAGATCTATTTGTCCTTTTTTCAAGTTTGACATAGACAACTGTCACATTTTTTTTTGGAACGAATTTGGAAGCTTTTAGTATTTATAGCAATCACTTAATACCGAATCTACAGTAGAGCGAAAGACTTGTAGGCTTTACCTGAAATTTGGCCTTGTTCAAGTTGCAGACGACAATTGCTATGTAGTTTGAATGATTGAACTTTTTTTCAAAGGGTAGAAAGGTTACATGTTGAAAGGGTTGTGCACGAAAATGAATGCTGTTTACCAGCATTTTCTTCCATTGTCACAATGTTTTCAGAAGAAATTCAGATACAGAAGACTGTATGGACATTTAATAACTTGCTGGAAACAAGTCAGATACAATGTTGTCACGGCAGCCTCCATTAACAGCTTTAAGAGTCGATTAAACCTTTTCTGGAAAAACAACCCAACAAAGTTTGACCCAGCTTGCTATGTTCCCGGTAGTAACAGGTGTGAACTAGAGGAAAATGTACAAAAGCATCATCAAAGGCAATTATTGCCTACTTAGATGTCAAAAACAATAACAACAATAACAAGTCTTGATAACTTATTTGCCATGCTGGGAGCCAGTCCCCCAAGGTTTGTCTCCAGCTGCAGTGCCATATTTTATCCCTCAAATCATCTGGTATGGTACCATACCCCTAGCTGCATGGGTGAAATTTTCCTGGCATATGCTGGATATTTCGGCTTTTCAACACCAGAAAGGACCATTTTTCTGATTCCACAGATCAAGAAAGCCTGAAACCATATTGCTTTCACACATTCTCGTGAATTATGCATGGTAATCCAGATGACGCAGATTGTTTACACATTGGTGTGAAGTGTGAAGTTTTGACCCTGATTGAGGTCATCTCCCATAATTCAACAGTGTTTTCGTAAGGTCGCATTGGATTGATTTCCATGCATTTGTAACACCCAATTGTTCCTTTTATGACATGATAGGCAGTTGTTTAAAAATGGCGATGGTTGAGACAACTCTGTCTACTTCGCTGTTGATTACGAAGTTAACATACATTAAAATGAAGTTTCTTCCACTGGGATATAATACAAAAGAAATGGAGAAGTTGTCTAAAAACAAGTGGCAATGGGAATGGCCATCAGAGCTTTACACCCGTGGTAGCAAGTGGGGTGGGTAACTGGCTTCGTAAACCTGATGTCGCCGGTGTTGCGTTTTGCAAGTGTTGCAGTAAAACAACTAAGTTAAAGTAGAAATTTAGACATTTACTGTTATGTACAGTACATATGCATGTGCTTTTGAATGTACTTTGAATGCTGGTCATTTAAGTTACCAAAATCCAATCAATTTACTATGAGAAAGATATTTTTCATGAAACGAAATGTTCTCATTATCCTGTAGGAGAAGCTTTTATTCCCCATAACAAATACCAAAACTCAGGAGCTGTCAGGAGGCCGGCAGCCCCTAGGCCTCCAGCATTAAGTTCAGTCTTTTCAGGATTTTCAACTTTCACCCATGTAGCTGTGATGCTAGAGTTACAGTAACGGACCTGCAGACACTGCCTTATTAAATATCAAACTGTATCCAAGCCTAACTTGCACTTGGAATTTTCTGTTCTTATGCTAAAGTCAAGCTCCTGGCACAGCCTATAAACACAAACTTAAGCACCAGCTTTAACATAATTATTCATGCTTTAATAGATTAAAAGGAAAAAAATGAAATTAAGAGTTAAGACTTCAGTTTAACCCCTAGAGTGCTGAGTCTGACCATTTTAGGACAATGTAGATCAAGATTATATCTATATAGATGCACTATCCATTATGGTGAGTTTCAGTTTTATATGGTGTTTAAAAGGTTTTTAACTTGCATTACTTTGGTATTTACTTGAGCATAAAATGTTTGTGTGAGTTAATCTTTCACCAAACAATTCCTTTTCTTAAGGAGTTTGTGGAAAAATGTTTCTGTAAATATTGTGAAAACAGGAGAAATTGCTTGTACTGTGCTTTGACTGTACTGTCTTAACTCTTTATCAAACGACAAAATTTTAGACTAGTCAAAATTGAAAGCAGTTGCAGACGATAAGATAAATGTGACTGAAAATCTGAAATTTGTATTTTCTCCTTTTCCCACAATGTTTTCAAAAGGTGGTTCCTTTAGGGTTGTTAAAAGTCGGGATTGTGTGGTAATGGGTTAAATAGAAATACAGCGTACCGTATATGAAGTACACATAGATGCAAATGATTTTATGTGGATGAGTCTAAAACTTGTCGCCTCATAACTTGTAAGATGTAAATAGTTTAACTGTATACATATAGATTTTTTTTCCTTTTACAGACCTGAAAACAGTTTTTTGTGTGCCAAAAATGGATCTGGTATGAATAAAATTTCATTTTCTTTACCCTTCTACAGGTAGACAGGCCTTTTTATATAAAAATAGTGATGCTTCGATCCCTGTCAAGTGATGTATTCTTGAATGCAAGTCTTTGTTAGCAAAAAATGTTTCATCAACCATAGAGGAGGTTTATTTGGGAGAACAGTTGCCTGTTACTTGCCTCACCTGTGGGACCTTCCCATATTTTTCAGGCTTTATAAAAAGAATACTTTTCATTCTATCAGAATGTATCATTTGTCATTTAATTTTTTTGTGTGGCAATGTATTAAATTACTGCCTTCCTGTTTAACTCTTTAGCATACAAACAAAATTTGGACTCACCTAAATTGAAAGCATTTGCAAAGATAACTCATATGTAGTTCAAAGGATGATTTCTGTCTTTGAAATGGTAGAAAACATTGTGGGAAAAGAAGAAAATGCTGGTTACCAGCATTTTCTCCTTTTTTAGCGGATTTGTATAGCAAATCCGCTTACTGTGATCGTTCTGACAGGAACCAAATACATCATGCGTAACGACGCATGCGCGCTCACACTGTACTATGATATCAGTTTGACCTGAACCAAATATACTGTTATTCATGCGTGCGCCCATTCTACTTTCAGTTTTAGCGAATACACTTCAACCTCGCTTTTGTCACTACCGTATATATACCTAAAGACCGAAATCTAATCCCAGCAAAAAACTGCGTAAGATTGACGGATCAAATTACCACTCCTTAAACAGTAATAGAATAACAGTTACTGCGCGACCCGCTCGGCAGAACAAGTTTGACTTTCCCTGCCCTTGCTAACTCCATTTTAAAATAACTGCACACGTGTTGCATGTGATGTACAGCTTTTATGCTACTCCACAAATCCGCTTTCCAGGACATTGAGTTCTTTGATCTTACAATGTTTCCTAAAGGCTTCTTCCCCAGAATCTTTAAAACTCGGGATAGTGTGGTAAAGGGTTAAAGAATATCTCAGCTGGATTGGAATTATTGTGTCTTACATGTCCAAAATTTCACTTGTTCTAGGACAAGTTTAAACTCAAATAATAGATTGGAAAGGAAGGCTTTATTTCTGATTTGATGAAAAGAATAAGTACTTGCCTTCTAGATCTGACGGTGATGTTTAGAGATGTTTTTACAAAGGCACATTTTATGAGTTTCATATGCCTTTGCATACTGCAGTATAAACATCAGTAGATAATAGTTTGGTGTTGTGCTAATAATTAAACTTGGACAAGAAAAGTAATGCCTAGAAAAATTATGATTCATGTCCAATTTGTCCTTGAGAACAATTCCTTTGCCATTTCTTTGCTAAAAATATCTTTAAGGCCAAAAGAAAAAGAAATAGTTCTCTCTCTTTCTTTCGGTGATTTTCTACTTTTTACTGTGTTCCATTGTATAAACTCATAACATGTACCAATTTTTTTTTCCAGTCGCAAGAACTAGCAGAAGTAGAAGAATTGATTGATATGGCTAAGAATCTTGTGAATGCCCAAAATAATCATATAGCTAACAATCAGAGAGACTTTGATGACAACATACAGACCTATGAAGAAGTTGTAAGACTAAGAAAACTGATGCAAGACCGTATCAAAGCTGATCTTGAGGGTATGTAGTGATAAAAATGTTTTCAAACATCTCACAGTTTTTTTCTCTCAACATTATATAAAAATGGTATTGAAGATGTATTGCCTTGTCTTCAAAAATCTGTTTTTAAGTGGTATGCAATGAGATTTTGTAAGGTGAAGTTTTAATTTAACTCTTTACAAATGATGAATTCTAGATTCTTCCAAATTGAAAGCTTGTTCAGACAACAGATTTGAAAAGCCTTAAGGGATACAAATGAAGTTAAGTTCTTTGACAGTGTACAAAACATTGTAGGAAAAGGAGAAAACGCTTGTTACCAGCATTTTCTCTTTTCCCGCTATGTTTTCAAAATTTATCTCCATCAGGGTCATTAAAACTAAGGATTGTGTGATAAAGGGTTATTTTATTCAGTTCATTTGCATATATCAAATATAACAAAGCAATGCAAAACAGATTGGAACGGAAGCATGAGAAGCTTATATAGTTCCTCTCCCCAAAACAGTCATATGGTATAACAATTACAGTAAGTCAAGTCAAATGCATATACACTAAAAATTTAAAGTGGCAATAAAAAAGTCAGAGTGTAAAAGTGAAAACAAAAGTATAAAGGAAGGAATAATGGTTGGAGAATGAATGGGGTAAAGATAAAAAAAAAAGTGAAAAATAAACTTGTTTATATCTATCAGTGTCCGGGTGTCTGTGGCAGAACAATGTCAGGAGAGGCCCTATCTATACATTCTTTATAAATTAAAACACAAATAAATGGACCACTATTATCATTGAAAACATGAACTGCATTAACCCTTTACCACACAATCCCAACTTTAAGCAACCCCAAGGAAGAAGGCTATTGAAAACAATGTGGGAAAAGGAGAAAATGCTGTTAACTCTTTATCAAACAGTCTTGACTTTTAACGACCCTGAGAAAGAGGCGTTTTGAAAACATTGTGGGAAAAGGAGAAAATGCTGGTAACCAGCATTTTCTCCTTTTCCCACAGTGTTTTCTGCCCTTCCAAAAACAAATTTCGATTTTTCAGTTACATTTAGTTTGTCGTCTGCAAAAGCTTTCAGTTTGGACTTGTCTAAAATTTTGTCGTTTGGTAAAGAGTTAAAACCAGCATTTTCACATATTCCCACAATGCTTTCTACCTTATCACAGACAAATTCCATCTTTTGAGCTACATTCAAATTATAGTCTGTAAATGCTTTGAATTTGGACAAGTCAATATTTGCTTGTGTGGTAAAGAGTTAAAAATCTTTTTGTTCTCTGCAAGGGAGAGATTATTGTCTCCAAAAGCATAGTTTTGATGTTATAAACAGATTTTTCACTGATACTCTGCCTGAATGCAGTCCTGATGTTATTTTGATAACATCTGCAATCAAAGAAGTTTTGTTTGTTAGATTCTATTTCTCCATAGCAATAAAGAAGGGTTTCTACAGTGTTTTTCTAAAGGAGATGTTATCTTAGTTATCACAATTATTTCTACAACAAGCATGTATCATACAGTTTTCTGTCTCGTAAAAAAAAATTTTTTACAGAACAGGTTTACCTATATTCAACGCCTGTTAAAAAAATAATAGAGATGGAGGAAGTTTTGAAAAATTTTAACAGAGATTTCATCTGCAATGGCAGCTTTTAACTGTAAACTCTTTACCACACAGTCCAGAGTTTAAACGACCCTGTTACAGAATGCTTTTGAAAATATGTAGGAAAAGGAGAAAATGCAAGTAACCAGCATTTTTTTCTCTCCCCACAATGTTTTCTGTGCTATTAAATATACATATAACATCTAATTTGTTGTCTCCTAATGTTTTTCCAGTTTAGTCCAATCCAAAATTTTGTTGGTTGGCCAAGAGTTAGGGTAGTTAGAGGAAGTACTGGTAGAAAGCACAAGAGGTGGTCTGTATTACCAAAACTTTTTTGTGAAAAATCTTACCCTTTGGTTATAATGTTTCTGCTTGTACATATGAATAGGATCTAAACATTCTGAATAATCATATTGTGCAGTTTGCTCAGTCATATATGCCAACTTATAGTGTGACGAAGAACTTAAGAATTATCAAAAATAACATTTTATTTCATGTATTGTGATTAATACTTTTATTACTGTACTAATACAGTGTTACAGAAGGAGTATCACAGTTGTTCAGGTCAAAGTGAGAATCCCGCTGAACTTGAGAAACTTTTGAGTCAAGAAGAACAACTTAAGAATGAATATAGTGCTGTACAAGAAAAGCAAGAGGAGTTTTCTTCCATATGTAAGTCCTTTGAGAAACAGGCAGCAGAGTTGAAGTTGGAGAATGAAAAACTGACTGAAGAGAAGGAAAGCCGTGAAAATGAAACTACGGTTGTTCTCCCGTTGCGACGGTTTGTATTGTTATATTTGTTTATCTTATGCAGTATGAGATATTTCTGGACATTTACACTACAAGAAAGATGACACAAAGAAGAAATACTTATAGGAAAGGAAAATGGCTTTTTTCAGATCATATGGAAAACAAATGGAAATGCCATCTACTGAAGGAACATATATAATTGAGTCATGCTTTGGCAAAAGGAGGCCTAAGGCATCTCCATCATGCATTATATCAGACAAGTCATCACAATTCTGGATCCATAAAATTCATTTTGTTTAACATCCAATTGAATCATAAGGTCGACTGATCCTTTGGCATGCAAAAAATTGATGAAGAGCAAAAAGTTTTGACTCGGGTCAGCATGTGCAGACTACGAAGGCTGACATGGATTGATACTGTTGGCAGATGCATTAAGCCCCCTTTTCACAGACCATGGCTCAATTATAAGTGTGTATGTGAGATAGTGGATCAAGTTGTTTGACAACTGCACAGCTATTTAGATTATACATATTTAGGAACACCTATAATTATGTAAGTACATTGTAAATGTCATGGTTGGGAATGTATATAAAAAAGAATGATTGAATTGACTGATTATAGGACAAAGTTTGTACAAAGTTTTTGAATCATTATGGCAAATGGAGAGATGAAATTAAGAGTTAGCACCATATAAGAGTTTTGTATAAAGGCTACTGATCATACTTTAAATAATGAATATTAAACTCTTTGTTTTAATTTTCCTTGCTATTGTTGCCACCCTTGTTTGAACCTTGGAACACCAAACACATAACTTGCGTTGCTTTTGCAGATCAAGATCAAGGTTTGCACAGACCATGCAGACTGATCTTAGATCTACCATTGCAATATCTGGGTCATTATTGCTGACTCAAATAGTCAATTTCATTTGAGCCATGCTTTGTGAAAAAGGGGATTTAATTCTTTACCAAAGGACAACATTTTTTAATGGACCTAATTAAAAGTATTTGCAGACAACAAATTAAATGTTGCTGAAATGATGATCTCTCATTTGAAAGGGTAGCAAACATTGTCTGAAAAGGAAAAAATGCTGGTTACCTTTTCCCACAATGTTTTTAAAAGCCTTTTCTTTTAGGGTTGTTAAAAGTGAGGATTTTGTGGTAAAGGGTTAATGCATCTGCAATAAGGATTGACTCAGGTCAGCCTGTGCAGGCTGACCAGGGTCGATACTGTTTGCTGTTGGTCCATATTCTGCATGTCAAAGGACCAATGTACCTCATGATTCAGCCGGTCCTTATACAAAATGTTTTTTATGGATCTATAATGTGATGACTTGCTTGGTATCATGTATCACGGAGGTGCATTAAACCCTCTTTTCCACAGCATGGTTCATTTATATGGCATTCAAAGAGAAAAAGTCTGATCTTTGATTTCCACTGTCCACTTTGCTGAGAGATTCTAGGCACCGGAGACCTTGAAATTGCAATTACTTTGATCTTCACTGAAAATGTCTGTTATGTTTAATATGGGGTCCAAGATTTACAAAATCGTTTCACTTTTCAGAGAGGAGCTTTGCCTGTTCACATTGATATCTGGGATAAGATGGGATTTTGAGGGCTCTGACACCAAAGTCGAAGGGTGTATCCTTTTTCAGATTTAGCACTGCATTCAGTTTCCTAACTATTGTCCACAGCTAAGCTTTTTATTGGTCAATATGTTTAAGTCATTCAAAAAATTAACATACATGTTTTGGCAACCCAGAGAAACAGGGCTTTTGAAAATAGTGTAGGAAAAGGAGAAAACTGCCTGTAACCAGTTTTACACCATTTCACATCATTGAACCCACATTGAATGTGTTCAACTGCAAGTGCTCTCAATATGGAAGTTGAAAATTTTGTCATTTGGTAAAGAGTTAAGGGTAGAAATACACAGACATTTTAAATTGTTATCCAATACAAAAAAAGTAATATTTAATGCAAACAAAATTGTTTCATTGCAACTGCATTATAAATTTAAGAATTTATTTTAAACAGTTCATGTTTTTCATCTGGAAGCAGACCATTTTTTGAAACATTGTGACACATGGAGAAATTCACAGTGTTGCAGTGTTTTTTTTTTTTTTTTTTTAGTGTTAATAAGGTAATTCTAAATTCTAATACAATATATCAGCCAATTGTTTCGCATAAGTTTTCTGTCTTAGATGAGTTCGAATTCTAACCTCAGCCAGTCTCTTTTCAAGGAATGATTGTAGTCATTGTGACAGGATTCATTTCTGTTTCACCGCTGATCATTCTCTCGACAATTGTAATGTGGGAAAGCAACTTCTGGTTTTGGAAAAATATTGTGCAAAGTACTGGTAGAAGAAACTTCAGCAAACTTCAAAGCATGGATAGGTGCACTGGCTACCATAAAATAATTAAAAATGATGATGAAAAACAGCATTAAAAACAGTGCATATTGTCTCAGCCAATCAGTTGTCCAGTTTTGAAATCCAGAAGTAATCATTAACCACATAATCCGAAGTTTTAATGACCTTTAGGAACAGGCGTTTAAAAACATTGTGTAAATAGGGGAAAATGTTGTTTACTAGCTATTTCTCCCTTTCACACAATGTTTTCTACCCATCTAAAGACAAATCTGACCGTATGTCCTGCTTTGTCTTCAAATGCTTTCAATATTGAAAGGTTAGAAATTTTGTTTTTATTACAACAGTTACGATTGAATTTTGAATGGTAGCTGAATATGGCCACTGGTTTTCCCAAGTGCTCTTTTCCGTAAAAAAGAAAATGACTAAATGCTGATTTTGAATACACATTATCCTTAACTCTGGATGCAGTTATCACCAATAAGTCTGCAGTAAAGACGTTTAGTTTTGACAAGCGGATATGCTCTCAGTTTGCCATAACCAACTCCCTTTGGGAATCAATGAGTGAAGATTAAAACAAACAAACAAAAAAAAAGAGGAGCCATGCTCTGGCAAAAGGAGGTTTAATGCATCTCTATGATGCATGATACCAAGAAAATCATCACATCATTATCACAGGTGAACGGCGAGCGACAGTGTAAATCCTGTATTACACACTAATATACTGAAAGGTAAACAACTTGTGATGTATTTTCAATACCCCAGTCACGAATTCCATGCTGTTTACAAGTCATTTCAGTACCAATATTAACATTCATAGTACCAATGGATAGCGGAAACATTATTCTACAAGAAAATCATGTCGCAGTTTGAGCCATTTCAAGTTGCTAAGAAAAATCCAGCTCGAAACTGTCAAACAACCCAACTCGGAAGAGATCTGATTGCATTGAATCACGAAAATTTTCAAGAGATAAAACCCATTTTCATCGCTAAAAATGTCCGTTCTTATGCAAGGTGCATTTGAAGCCTACAAATTTAAAAGTATATCTGCACTGAAAATAGAACTTCAATATGTTTTTGTTTTGTACGAAGCTTTTTTTATTTGAAAATGTACAGCCGTGTAAACTGTCATCCTTTATGGCCTACTAAGCATGCTTTTGTATCGCGTTTTATCATTGGCCGGGTCCAGACACACCTTCATCGATAACCAATGAGAAAACGTTTTGAAAAACAAACCGAGCATGCGCAGTACGTCAAAATGGTAGGCAGCTGAGCGCTGGATAGATTTACCGATGAAAATAAGGATCGTACAGCCTATTCACATCAAATAGTTTAATGTTTCAGGTTTATACGCCTTATTATTGCTGGACCCGAAATGATACCTGTCAAATATTCAACGGCTTTCACGTTGAAAATGGGTTTTATCTCTTGAAAATTTTCGCGATTCAATGCAATCAGATCTCTTCCGAGTAGGGTTGTTTGACAGTTTCGAGATAGATATTTCTTAGCAACTTGAAATGGTTCAAATTGCGACATGATTTTCTTGTAGAATAATGTTTCCACTATCGATTGGTACTATGGATGTTAATATTGGTTGTAAAATGACTTGTAAATAGCATGGAATTCGTGACAGGGGTATTGAAAATACATCACGAGTTGTTTACCTTTCAGTATATTAGTGTTTAATATAGGATTTACACTGTCGTCGCCGTTCACCTGTGATCATTATGGATCCATAAAATGCATTTTGTCTAACAACCGACTGAATCAATAGATACGCTGGTCCTTTGACATGCAGAAAATTGACCAATAGCAAAAAGATTCGACCCAGGTCAGCCTGTGCTGACTGCGCAGGCTGGCCTGGGTCGATACCTTTTGCAGATGCATTAAACCCCCTTTTAATGGAGCATGGCTCAGATGTATGTATGTTGGATCAATCAGCAACACCGACCTTGGACAATCTCTTCAATATACTCAGACAACATGGAAATACTGAAAAGTTATCTTTGCTGTCACAATCAACACTTTGTGGGACTTCTTGAGGGAAGACTGAAGACAGAATGTGCGTGTTGGCTATATCAGTCAGTTAAACCCTTTACCACACAATCCCAAATAAATGACACTGAGAATGAAGGTTTTTTAAAACATTGTGGACAAAGGAAAAAATGCTGGTTACCAGTATTTTCTCCTTTGTGCAATGTTTTCTAAACTTTCACAGATAAATCCAATCATGTTAGCCACGATGAATCTGTAGTCTGAAAATGTCTTCAATTTTGACAAGTCTAAAACTTTGTTGTTTATTAAACAGTAAAAACAACAGTCTATCAGTGGTTTTTGTATCGTGGCAGTTATACCCAACTCTGTGAGGAAAACAAAAGGTTAGAACTGAACACAGAATATGTATGTACAGTTGATAAGTAACATGAAAACTACAGACTACTGCCTATTCTTTTTTTACATTTCTAAATAGATTTGGAATGAAATCACATATAAAAATGTACTCAGTAAAACATCTTCACTGGATTTTGTTTTCATATCTTCCATTTAATACTGAGCTAGACGTTAAGTTCTATCCAGGGTAAAATCTACCTATCATTTTGCGAGTTATGGCCCTTCTCCAATTTTTTTTTTGGTCGAGGATGGTAGGCATTTGTGTCATGTTGACACATTTTTTGTCAAAATTCAGCCACGTCAGCCATGGCCATAAAGACAGCACCACATCCTTATTGGGCTCTGTGTTCCTTCCATAATTTTTTAGTTCAAATTGCATGGGTTTGGTTTTACATTGATGTCGCAGGAGCCTATCTAGTTGCACTTGGGTTATTACCAGACAAGGCAATTCTAGACTGATTTATATTGAAGGTACATGTACATGTATTAGCAGAGGTAACAAGCATTTCCTCCTTTTTTTTTTTCCCCCATAATGTTTTCTAACTGCCTTTTTCCTCGAACTGGCATTGGGTCATTGAGTAAAAGGTTACTTAAGTATTTACCACAGAATAAGATCAGATTGCAGGCAGAGATATGGTGTAGTTTCTTTGCAAGAGCATCAAAGGTTGCACAGATTGATAGGAAACTCTGTATCAAACAACAAAAGTTTTAGACTCCCCCAGACTGAAAGCATTTGCAGACAATAAATTGAATGTGGCTTAATTGATAGGAATTGCTTTTTGAAAAGGTTGGGAAGAAAATGATGGGAAATGGAGGAAATGCTGGTAACTAGCAGTATGCATGTCTATAAGTATGTCACTTTTGTTGCTTGTATACATTGGTGCCCTGGGCCCCAAAGTCAGTCTCTGAAATGATAAAATTCTCTCTCATTTCTCGAGGTATATTTCATATCTGCAGTTTATCTTATCAATAGATAGGATCATATCAACATGTTACACCCTGAAACAAATTTACAACAGAAAATATCTTTGCAAGATAGAGGTAACTATTATCAACTTTAGTAAACTTTAACCCTTTACCTCATGACAAAATCTGAACATTGTCCACATTGAAACCATATGCATGTGACAAATTAAATGTTACTTAAAACATGTAATTTTGTCATTGAAATAGTAGAAACCATTTAGGGAAAAGGAGAAAATGCTGCTTTTCCTACTTTCCCCACTATGTTTTCAAAATGCCTCTCCCTCAGGGTCTTTACAAGTCGGGATTGTGTGGTAATGGGTTACTTAAAGCATTATTAAAAGTGAGAGACAAAAAAAACATGCATCAGTTCCCAGTTAGCCACTGTTTTAACCCTTTACCAAACAATCCAGCATTTTAACCATTTAGTACATTGTGAGAAAAGAACTAAATGTTGGTATGCAGCATTTCCTCTTTTTTTCCACACTGATTTTAATAGCCTTATTCCCAAAGGTTGTTTAAATACAGGATTTTTTGTTAAAGGGCTAAGACAAGCGCTATTTAAGCAAATGAGAGGGAGGCGTGGTCTCTGACAGTATTTAGAATCTAGGCAGACAAGTATTGTCGAATGTAAATGATTCATGCTTTGGCTAAAGGGGTTTTAATGCATCCATGTGATGCAGTATACCAACCAGGTCACCACATGAGAGTAGATCTGTAGGTACAACATTGGTCCTTTGACATACAGAAAATTTAAAGACAGTAAAAAGTTTCGGTTCATGTCAGCCTGCACAGACAGCGCAGGCTGACATGGGTTGATACTTGTCGCAGATGCATTATGCCCCTTTTCACAAAGCATGACTCAAATAATTTCAACTACTGTTGCCAGCAATAATTCCCATTACATCAACCTTCATCAGCTTGGTCAGAGTATACTTCAAGGCATTACCTAATTCTGGACCATGCCACAATAATAAATTATACAAATATTGCATGTCAAGGCCTACCAAAGATATAGCAGCTGCAAAAAATTAGAGAATTTCACCGAGAAATTGTTTCTACAAGGGGAGCAAATGATAAATTATGTATTTGTCAATAATTGTTTGCAGTTACTGAAAAAAAAAAACAAGTCCAGCACAGCACAGCGGAAGGGCACCTTTTTTAACCCTGAAGCTGCTAAGTGTGACTCAAGTACCTTTTGCGGACAGTGTTTATCAAGATCAGACTGCACAGAATGTGCAGTCTGAAATTGGATCTACCCTGTCTGATAAGGAGATATATTTCCCCCAAAAATACCTTTGAAATAGCGAAATTTGGGTTTTTACTGTCACCTTGAAAGTTTCATTTCAATTATTTAGCATGATAAGGGTTAAGGTTCTTAATTCTTTCAGCACTAAATATGTAAAGCCAACATCTTTCAACAGCTGAAAAAAACAATTCATTTAAAATCTAAAAGGGAAATTATCTTACAAGGTTGACTATAAAAGAGATAGTACAGATCAAGATCAGACTGCACATTCTGTTCAATCTGATCATTGATCTATGCCATCTGAGCCGCAGTTTTCGCCTATGGCACTGAAAGGGTTAAATGTAACTCTAATATTCCATTTATACTGACTGTTGGTAAGTTACAAGAACTTTCACGTTAGGTACCCTAGAAGTAATATTTATTTCCACTATGACAAGAGATTAACTTGGACACAAAGTTGCCACAAATACACATATATGGACCATGGTCTGTGAAAAGGGGCTTCAACCCTTTACCGAACGACAAAATTTTACACTCTACCAAATTGAAAGCATTTGTAGACGAGAAATTTTGCAAGAACTGGAATTTGCCTTTGATAGAGTAGAATACATTGTGGGAAAAGGAGAAAATGATGTTTACCTTCTTTTTCCCCCACAATGTTTTCGAAAGCCTTCCTAGTCAGAGTCCGTAAAACACGGGATTGTTTGGTATAGGGTTAATGCATCTGCAAAAAGTATCGACTCGGGTCAGCCTGCTCAGTCCATGCTGCCCTGGGTCATGCTATTTGTAAATTTTCTGCCTATCAAAGGACCAGTTTACCTCACGATTCAGTCTGTCATTAGACAACACGGACATTATGGATCCCTTATTATGTGATGACTTGCTTGGTATCATACATCAAAGAGATACATTAAACCCCCTTTTGCCAGCGCATGGTTCAAATATAGTTACATATATCCAGGTGTGCAGATGAAAAGGACCTCATTAAAAATGCCATTATCTTGAAATAAAAAAAAGGGGGGAAAGAAATGAAAGAAAAGAAACGAGCAAACTGGCAGATGAATCGAAGTCTGGTCATACTGAATATTTAAAGCGTCGATATGCGCTTGTACTGTTTCCTAAGGTAATGTATGCACCTATTTTGTCTGACAGATTGTGTCTGCCGTTTAAAGTCAATAATTGAGTATACAAGGAATAATGTAAAACACCAGTAAATGCTCACTAATCAGCGGAAAATAAGGATATTAATATTCATACTGCATTATTGTATGATTGACAGTGCATTTTACCGTACATCGATCGATGTCGGTATTCCGCTCGCTTGTTGCCGCCCTATCGTTATTGGTGTACAGTATAAACCAAGATTAGACCCTAACGTCAGCTGATTTTGGATACTCGTTGTCCATTACCGCTATGAGCCCAAGTAAATGTTTGAAATTTGAAAATGGCGTCTCATCCATTCACAGTTCTTTTATAGAAAAAGTCAAATATTTACCTGTTGCAACTTTTTTTGTTTGTTTTTGCGTCTAGCGGCAGATCATATCTGAGAGAATTGTTGTAAGAGGGGAATTACGAGCAATTTCTCCCCTTACCACAATGCTTTCAGATATTTTCAGCTCGACTGTTTTCTAAGAAAACGTTAAGTAATGTCATAGCCCTAGTGTCGGTAGCGTTGTCGGGCAAAACTTTGACATTTTGTAATATCTCTGTCATTTCTGACGATATTTACTTTAAACTCGGACGAAGTGTCAACTATCAAAAGGGGAACCCACACAACAAGGGCAGGTAACCATCAAAATATATTTGACATAGTTATGCCCCATTTTCGCCATAGAATTTTCAATCAACTGCAGCCGAGCTTTGGAACCCGCATGTGGTACTCTTTTTTTATTTATTTGTAATGAACCTCAATGCATGTCGTTTATCCATGTTTTACAGAGATATTTTCAGAGACATCTTATGTAAAGCTTTTTTTTTTCATGGTATCATGAGTTTAAAAAAATAGTGAAGATAACAACAGGGGCCCTACTTGGCTGTAGGGCTCAGTCAGTCAGTCTAGGACTCGATCTCTATTTCACAAATTGCCGGCAACAGTTTGTCGCACACAACTCCGGTGTACTCGCCATATACAGTGTATACAACACATATTGGGTACGCTGTTTTAGTGCTTTTATTTACTGTTATATTTGCCAATTGTCGGGATGGAGAATAAACATGTATATCTTGATCAATTACTCTAACCCCAATATAGGCAGCTGAAAAGAAAAAAAAAATTATTGGAATAAATCAACAGAGAGAAAAGAACATCTTGTATGGCCCGCAACATGCGAAATGAGGCCTTCGGACATCTGCGTAAAGTGTCGCAATCTGCGCAGGCTGATCCGAGGCACTTTACGACTACATACATGTAAGATTTTTTTCATACAGTAGACTTTCGTGAAACAGAAAATCGCACAAAAACGGGAAGTGTCGTCTCGGATTAGTCACAGACCGCACAGGCTGATCTGGTACGACACACTTTTACGCCTATGTCCGAAGGCCCGTTTTCGTATGCTGCACGACATATATAAACGAGCAGTCTGGGCCCGTATTTACCACCCATTCTTGAAACCACGTGGTTTAACCAGTCAGAAAATGCGTTACTTTCTTAAATCTAGAATTAGACTTAGAATGCAATTAAGAGTGGCCGGTGATCAGTATTTTCTCCTTTTCTGACAATGTTTTCAATGGCATTCCATCATTTTAGCCACGTTTAAGTTGTCGTCTGCAACTGCTTTGAATTTGGACAGTTACAACAAAATGTAGTCTGGTAAAGATTAAAACTTTTCTATCCTCAAGGTTTCTCATTTTCCCTGGTTCCTATTTTCAGATGCTGTTCACATCGTTCTTTAGCTCTGTAAAGACAAGACTAGATTCGCATCGGCCTCAAAGTCACAGCGATGTAAATATTATGTACAAGAGAAAATGGCTGTGTTCGTACCTACAAGGATTAGACTCGCTGATTAGTTTTTCGGCGTTGCTGTTTAGTCTAGTTTTCACTTCCCAGAATAGGGGCTATTCTTATAGTTCAATTTATCTCCCTTGCCAGATCAAGACTAAAAGTCGTTGTCTGCGCATGTCAATATTCTTCAAAGATTAGACTGTTGTCTGCTCATGTCAATATTCTTCAGAGATTGGACCAGACAACGAAAGGTACCCAAACAACACCTTGGCCCTTTTACCTGTATGACCTCGTTTTTATCCGTGATTCCCTTGGGGATATTGTGACAAATACAATCCATCTGTAAAACAGTCTTACCAGATTTAGTTGAGATATTATCTCAAGATCATATTCGTGTGGTGCAAGAAAATCAAGCATAAAAACCAAGTAATACCCATATCAGGTCTAATGTAGTATTGGAGAGGATTCAAAGGAAATAAATGAAGACGCCCATTAGTCTCTAACGAATAAACAATAATTTGCGACTGGCCAAAAACATGACGTATATTTATTTAAAAAAAAAAAAAGAGAATGTGGTAAGTATAGAAAATTAGCAATGTTTCATTCAAAATAAATTTTGAACCATGCTCTGTGAAAAGGGGGCTTAAGGCATCTGCAAAAAGTTTCTACTCATGTCAGCCTGCTTAGTCCGTGCGGACTGACGTGTGTCGAAACTTTTTGCTTTTGGTTAATTTTCTGCATGTCCAAAGACCAGTCTACATCAGGGTTCAGCCGGTTTTTAGACTAAATGGACTTTATGGATTCATGTGAAGCTACCAAAAAAAACCCGTAATCTAACTAATACCACTACAATATTTGCAATGAAATAAATGACAGAAAAAAGTTTTTTTTTTTTCAAAAAACTTTTGTACGGTGTAACGAGAATATGAAAATTCTCCGATAGCGCAGGCCGATTTTGAGTGTACACTGTCCAATACGTTGAGATTTTAACTGCGACAAGAAGTTGGTCGGAAACTTTCATTTATTTAACAGGGTAAGCCTGTTGCCAAACAAGCTCGTATTTAAACAACCCCGAAGAAGATGCCCTCTGAAAACAGTGATTACCTTCTTTTCCCATAGTAGATTATACCCTTTCAATGAGAAATCTTATCGTCTGAGACATTTAATTTGTCGTCTGCCAATGCTTTCAATTTGTACAAGTCTAAAACTCTGTCGTGCGGTAAACAATTCATATAGAATTAGGAAGGAAGATTAGAGTGGTGGGTGACTAAAGACTTAGGTACTCATGTATCGAGCCTACTCGGTGAAATAAATACCGGTATGAAGAAAAGGAAGCAAGTCTGAGCATTTTTGTCAATACATAATATTGAAATGACGGAAAGTCAAAATGAAAGAGCCGTGCTCTATGAAATGGGGGCTAAATGCATCTGCAAAAAGTATCGACCCAGGTCAGCCTGCGCGGTCCGCGCAGGCTGTCCTGGGCCGAAACTTTTTGCCTTCAATGGTATATTTTCTGCATGTCAAAGGACCAGTGTACTTCATGATTCAGTCGCTTGTTAGACAAAATGGATTTTATAGATCCGTCATTATGTGATGGCTTGCTTGGTATCATGGATCACGGAGATGCAGTTAACCCCCCTTTTGCTATAGCACGACTTATATGTGAAACCAAGTTACGTGTTCACCCTGCAAAAACTGAAACAGTCAGTTTGTATTTGACCCTAGTGTTGATCCGATTTGCAAACGGAAATGATCGAAACACTACATTTTGCTTTCAGTGAGTAATTTTACCTTCAACTGTTCCGAAGGTTTCCTCTTCTCCCATAACTATCCGTAAAAAGACTTTTTCCGCCTCGGTTTCTATCCAGGCTAAGTGTTTGTGGCCAGACATGATCTGATTGAAGCACGCTTTCTTCAAATATAAAGCATTTGTTTGCTTATTAATTTCTCCACTCTTCACCAAACGACAAAACTTTTAGAATAATCCAAATTGAAACATTTGCAGACGACAAATGAAACGTGACTCAGATGATGAATCTTGTGATTGAAAAGGTTGAAAACAGTTTGGAAAAGGGAGTTCTCAGATGCTGATTACCAGCATTTTCTTCTTTTCCCAAAATATTTTCCAAAATATTCCTTCATAGGGGCGTTAAAGTCGGGCTGGATCTGGTATAGGGTTAAACGAATTTGCAGCAGAATGGTTTCAAAAACATGCTTTACAAAAAGAAATTAAAGGAGCCATGCTCTGTGAAAAGGGGGCTTAATGTATCTGCAAAGAGGACCCAGGTCAGTCTGCGGAGTTCACGCAGGCTGACCTGGGCCGAAACTTCGCTACTGGTCAATTTTCTGTATGTCCAAGGACCAGTCTACCTCATGATTCAGTCGGCTGTTAAAAAAGTGGCTATTATGGATCTATAATTATCTGATAGCTTGATTAGTATTATGCATCACGGAAATGCAATAAGCCCGCTTTTGCCAGAGCATGATTCTATGCAATAAGAATTTAGGGATATAATGGGAACAATTTAGATTTTTATAATTTCACAAAATTTAGATACATCCTTGCACCCGCAGAGAAAAACGTTGTTAAAACTTGATAGTATGTATAACGGCTCAGAAGTTTGTCAGCTGTGTAAACATAGATATGTATGGTGTAAAGGATAGATGGGCTTTGTCCTCACTTAAAACCGGAAACGACAACAGTGATTTCTTTGAAGACCTCTAGAAAATGCTTTTTCTATCCGTCGTAATCTGTGCAACCTTGCAACAGTCAGGGTCAACATTTGCCATGAAGATACAATAATGATATTAGATCTAGTTTCATAACATAAAGATGAAATGTTTTAAAAAGTGGCTTATCTATATGTATCTTGAAAATATAATTCATCACTAAGTTAAGAGTAGTATAGGAGGGTAGACCTCGGACAAAACCCGTTTTTGTCCGAGGTCTACCCTCCCTGAGTGCCATTTTGTCCGAGGTCTACCCTCCCTGAGTGCCATTTTGTCCGAGGTCTACCCTCCCGGGGATGCAAAAGACCGGTCAAAATGTCAAACCGGAAGTAGATGTCCGCCATCTTTGACGCGGCTGGGGGTCCTTTTTATCCATGGTCTGTGAAAAGGGGTCTTAATGCATCTGCGCGCACGCGCGCACGGATTGTAATGATATGGTTCGGTAGAGACTATCGTTGGACTTAGTCTTTTTTCTTCATCGGATATAGATGTTCACCATCTTTGACGCGGCAGGGATCCTTTTTTTAACCATGGTCTGTGAAAAGGGGACTTAATGCATCTACACGCACGTGCGCACGGGTCGTAATGACATGGTTCAGGCAGACACTATCGTTTGACTTAGGCTTTTCTCTGTCATCGTTGGACTTAGTCTTTTTTTCCGTCTTCGTTCACCTCAGGCTTTCTCTATCACCATCAGACTTAGTCTTTTTTTCCACGATATGGACTATATTCCCTCCTCACGATGGTTCAGGCAGAGATCATCGTTGGATTTAGTCTTTTTTCACCACGATATGGGTTATTTTTTTCCCATCTCAGGTTGGCTCAGGCAAAGACCATCGTTGGACTTAGTCTTTTTTTTTTTCTACTTTGTTCGGTTCAATCTTTCTCTATCACCGTGTTGGACTTAGTCTTTTCTTTGGCTCCTAGCAGTATGATCTTTAGATATTTGTCTGACGAACTCAGTCTTTTTTTAAAAAACTAGCTTTAGAGGATAAAGATCGTATTGCTTTGTAACTTGTCTATAAGATCTGAGAGCTGAGGTGATGTATAGCGCTATTTGTCGATTTGATTGAATTAGTCAGACAAGATTTGACACCTTTATGCTATACGCTATCTTCTGAGTTGGTCAGAGATGGTTTATAGCATAAATCCTTACCATACAACCATCGTGTTGGACTTAACCTTTTTTGAGTTAATTCGATTTGAAGTATATCGTTTGGAATGTAACTCTTGGGATGTTACTCAGTCGTAAAATTGACAAGTCTCGAAGATAGGGCTTTCTGGGATGAATGTTAGCTCTGAAAAGAGCTGTTTTTACCATTCTCTGGATTGGAATTAAATTAATCATCCGAGCAAGTTAATTCCAAAATCAGAGAAAGATAGAGGATTCTAAACCTCCTCATCATTACCTCATTGGTTGGCTGATATCACAAACTCCCCAAAGATTGGATCATCAGTTGGCATAACCCAAAGATCGGGGTAGAAATTAGGTATTGGGTTCTGGGTATAGGGGTTATGCCCTTGTCTTGCAGAGAACTCAGCCGACGTCTTTGTCTTTTGGCGTTTTCTCTTCTCCTCATTCCTTCGACTTTTACCAAATAGTCCACAGCAGAATCTGAACAAACCCATCGTGGAAATGAAATGGTATATAAAGAAATTTGCTGGTTTTATAGCTTGGTGGAGGGCTTGACCTACTTTTGTCTTGGAATTAAGAGTACGAACGTGGGCGAGACCATGTAGATAGAACATAATGTACTATATGATCTATCTACATTTTTTCCAAGACTGATATTTTGTGGAGAAATTATCTTTGTGGAAAAAAGAATGAAAAAACACCATTTAAACAGTATAACTTTTATTTGAACAGAACTGAACAATGAACTGAGCAATGAACATATATACAACAAACATATAGATAAAAAGAACTATTATACATTTATATACTATTTGTGGGGAAAAAGTCTCTGAGCTTTATCGAATAGAATTCCATACTGCTGATTGAACCATAACACTACATCAGTAGTATAGGCAGGTAGATCTCGGCATTTTGCCGAGATCTACCTGCCCTGGAACCAAATTTGCCCGAATCTCCCTGCCCCAGGGCAGGGAGATTCGGGCAAATTTGTCCGAATTGGGTCGAAAAATCGTGATTTACCCTTAACTTTCCCTTAACCCTTCTAAAACCCTTTTGTTTTGTTCTAAAACCCATATACTTTCTTCTAATGGACAAATTTCTTCTAAAACCCTTAACCCTTAACGGTTCCACTGTTGGACTTAGTCTTTTTTGTCCCTAGTTCCCTCTCCCTGGGAGAGGGAACTAGGGACAGCCCTTAACGTTTTGATACAACCCTTAACTCCACGATATGTTTATTTTACCACCTTACGCTGTTTTAGGCAACCACCTTATTCGACTTAGTCTTTTTCTTTTGTCCCTAGGTTCCTTTGCCCGAAATAGACTGCCCCAGGGCAGTCTATTTCGGGCATCTTTGGACTTAGTCTTTTCTCCGTCTTTGTTCGGCTTAGGCTTTCTCTGTCATCGTTGGACTTAGTCTTTTCTCCATGATATGGGTTATTTTCCGTCTTTGTTCGGCTTAGGCTTTCACTGCTTTCGTTGGACTTAGTCTTTTTTCCCACGATATGGATTATATTCCTTCTCAGCTTGGTTCAGCCGAAGGCCACTGTTTGACTTAGTCTTTTCTCAACCGTCTTTATTCGGCTTGAACGATCATCGTTCATCTCTGTAGGACTTAGTTTTTGGAGAGGTGTTCTTTCTCTCTATTGGGACAAAGGTTGGGGGTTGGACTTAGTCTTTTCTCCACAATAGGGGTTATATTCCCCTCCTCACGCTGGTTCAACCAAAGCACCCTGTCGGACTTAGTCTTTTCTCCACGATATGGGTTATATGAGTTATATACCGTATTATGATTGCATTAGTTAGACAAGATTTACCTACCTTTGTGCACTACGTGACTTTCCCCGGAAATCGAACATGACGTCATTTTCCGAAAATGTAACGGAATGTAACGAAATCATGTTTACTGGGTTTTTCCCACCATTTCCCAGGAATTGGGTCATCTAGACTTATCCGATCTTAGCCTTACCCGATCTTAGACTTATTCATCCCTAGTTTTAATCGAAAAGTTTTTCTCTCTCTGCAAAACTTTTCTATCACTAAAAAAGTTTTTTCTCTCTCTGTAAGAGTACAACTCTTAGAATGCATCTATGAGATTGACAATTCTCAAAAGATAGACTTTTCTTGGGGAATGGTTAGTCCTGAAAAGGACTGTTTTTGAGTTTGTTTTTCTCCTCTATTGAGAGCCTTCCTCTATCGACAGCTTTCCTTTGATTCTTTCTTGCTGTGGGTTTTTTTCTCCTCTAATGACGGTATCCAAAATTTGTCTGACAGATAGGACACTCCACCACTCTTCTCCGATCTGCTATCAGCTTTCTTATTTTGTTTATTTTATGTATAGGCAAAGTGGAGTCATGCATCATGGCCAGTAGAAATGTTGTTAGATACCATTTTGTCATCGAGAGAAGTAGAAATTGTACACGATAGTCCATCACCATATCTTCTAGCTGTCGTCTATTCGAGAGCCGAATGATTAATTACTGGAAATAGTATCGTCTTTTATACGTTTTGGAGTCAGTTTGCCTTACTTATTCACAATTGTTGAAGATAGCTTTTCTAGGGTTTTTGGTTAGCCCTGAAAAGGACTGTTTCTCTTCTATTGAGACGATTTTTTGGTGTCGCTCTTTCAAAGATTTCTTCTCCTTTATCGAGAGCCTTCCTCTGATGACAGCTTTTCTTCTGATGACACCTTTTCTTCTGACGATAGCTTTTCTTCTGATGCCAACTTTTCTCCTTGTTCTTTCGAGATCATCGGAAATTTGAATTCCTTGAAGTTGTCAATGTTTTTTCCATATTTTCCCAAGCCTGTTTTTGTTTCTACTCGTGGTGGTATTACAGAGTAGGGATCGAATCGTTGTTTTTTGTGAAGTTGGTTATCATCTTTCTCTATTGTCTCTGATTTTCGTTTTCTTCCTCTTCTTTTTGGTTTGGGTTCTTCTGTCTGAGTTGACTGATGAGTTGCCTGGTAAGTTGTCTGGGGAGTTGACTGGTGAGTTGTCTGACGGTCTACAGGTGTGACGGTAGAAGCTGTTAACTTTTGAAAACTGGTTTTTATCAAAGTTAACCTGGGTTGAAATCGTTATAGCTGAATCTTGTCTTACAGACGAATCTTGTTGACTCTGGTAGTTCTGTCGATTTTGTTGATTTTGTAGGCATAATGTCTCAATGTTTTTATTCAACATCTTCACCTCGTCTAAAATCTGGGTTATTACAGAATTTTGGGTTGAAATCATCTGAGTTATTTCTTCTTCGATTTTGTTAGCTGGTGGTATCATCGGGTCGATGAATGTTGAATTCATCGCTGTCGATAGAATATCTCTGCTGTTTTCAGGTTGTGGTGAGAAAATGTCTAGGTCGGGTTTTTCTTGCGATAAGGAGTCGTCGTCTAAGTTGGATTCCATGGGATCCATTCTTCCGTGATCACTTTGGTCTAAGTTGGAGTCCATTCTTCCGTGATCATCTTGGTCTAAGTTGGAGTCCATTTTCTGTCAACAGTTTGTTTTATTTGTACTAGTTAACAAAAAAACTTTTTAATTGTAAAAAAGTTTTATTCGCACTAAATAAGAGTTTTATTCGTACTATTCGAGAATCGAAAGTCGAATGATTCTAGTGAGAAAGTTCGCCAGCCTTTTATAGTTTTTGATCGAAGGGGATTTGTCTTGGGATATAGGCTTTTTCTCTAGGTCTTGTAGATAGAACATAATGTACTATATGACCTCACATAGAAGACGAGGTCATATAGTACATTTTTCCATCTCTGTTCTTTTCCAAATCTTTTGGGAAGGAATAAAAACGATCTTTTAAAATCGTTTGTTTATTCAAAGTTTTTTCTCTTCGGCCAAGTTTTGGGAAGGAATCAAAAACAAACGAACTTTGAAATCATTTCTTTATTCAAAGTTTTCCAAGTTTTGGTCTCTCTTTGTGAGATTTTTCTCTTTGTCCAAGTCTTTTGGGAAGGAATCAAAAACAAACGATTTTTGTTTTCCAAGTTTTCCAAGTTTTGGGAAGAAATCAAAACAGACGACCTTTTTAATTTATTTCTTTATTCAAACGTTTTTAACTTTATCATTAAAAACAATTTACAACTTCTTAAAACATGAAAAACAGGAATGTTTAAAGCAAACGTTTAAACCATTCTAACCTATAACATATTTACAAAGCATTGAAGGTACATTTTTAACAATTGTTAAAAATGTTAGAAAGTTTTAACAAGCGTTAAATCTTTTTAACACTTGTTAAATCGCTCTAACATGTTTACAAGACATTTTGGTCTACAAAGCAATGAAGGTGCATTTTATATACAAACCATTGACAATACAGTTTTTCAACAATCGTTTAAAAACACTATAACATTTTTAACATTTGTTAAAACATTCTAATATATTTACAACAATTCATTCAAAGTTTTTAACAATCGTTTAAAAATACTATAACATTTTTAACATTTGTTAAAACATTCTTACAATTCTTACAATGCAAATTCGCAGATGTCTCGATTTTTCCACTTGTCTTCATGTTCCACAACAACTTTATGCAATTGTTCATGACCTAAAGACCATGGAAATTTGTTATCCATTTCACTATATTCGCGTACTCCACTAAATGGAAAAACATGTTTTAAAACATGTTTTGAAACATGTTTTGAAAGATCTTTTGTCGAGAGAGCGGAATATACGGTTTCTTCTGTGACATCTCTATCAAATAGAATATAGCCTTCCATGGTTTCCTCTGTTTCCTCACCGTCTTGAATAGATCCCTTTTTGTAGCGTAAGTAAAAGTCAAACAGAACGGATTTCATTTTTAGGACGTTCAGAAAACTTTCTTCTGTTCTTCCTACGATGATGAATACCCATCGACTTGTGGTTCGCATTTGTTTAGCAATATAGTTATCTTTCAACAGACAAATTGCTAAATAAGCTTGGAGAGGAAGATCGAAATTTGTATCATCACACATCATCACAATAAAGCTGTGCATTCTATACAACTTGCAGGATGTTTCTCCTTTTGCAACCCCCTTATGCAATTTGTTTATCCAAAGTTTCACACAGGAGAATTTGATGTCAAACTGTAGTTGTTCATCGAGCGTGTGCTGATGGCTGAATTCTCTATCATCTTTTTCACGTAGTTCTAAAGGTAGCATTTCACTTGACATGGTTTTCACTTTTGATTTTTCCACTTTTGATTTTTTCACTCTTTTAGAGCTGTTTTTAAAATCTGTTTTTAAAAATCTGTTTTTAAAACTGATTTTAAAAGAACGTCTTTCTTTGATCGTTCACTTCAATGTAACACGATATTGTTTTCTTACAGTCTATTTATATATCCTCAAACTTTTATAGCCATAGGGGACAGTATCAGTATCGTTTACAATCACTCTTTTGGTATAGACAGACCGAAACGTTTTTGACTGGGGTTCACTGGTCACTGTTCTGTCTCTATGCCTTTTGATTCTACAGTCATACTGAACTTTAATTTCTACGGTGCGATCCAAAGCACATTTTGAATAGGTGTCGAAATTCACCAGTTGATTTGTATTGTGATCCAAAGTAATTCCCTTGACTTTACATTTGCTTTTTTCTTTTCCATCTTTCGTTTTCATCTTATAAGCGTAATTCTTGGGACCTAATCCTCTGAAATGGGTGATTCTGCAATCAGGTTCTTCATCGGTCCATTTTCCTAGCCTGCTGTTAATGATGGGAGGGTTCCACAATTCAGGATCATGAATGTACATACAACTATCTGTATCGAAATACAGAACTCTAGCCTCCAATCTTTCAAGAACGCTGTACAGTTCCAATCTTGCATAAGCTGTTACGTAAGATGCTACAATAACATTGGCTGTCGCATGCGTTTCGACAAAGTCCATCTTTTCTTCATAGTTGACTAAAATGCATTCGCACTCATTGTCAAAGATTTCCACATGTTTTACCGTATATTTCGGGTCGGTAATCAACTCGAAATATTTAGACGGTTCTCTGATGTATTTCGTCTTGCTCATATTTTCACGCTGTGCTAATTTTCCCCAAAGACAGTTCAGCATAATCTTAGCAAATGATCTTTTACCAGGGTTTTTTTGAATACGTTTGGGGTCAAGACGAATCCCTTCAGCTTCCTCATACTCACGAATGAATTGGGCCTTTTCTGAATCTGTCTGACACCAGCCGGGATATCCACTAGCTTCTTGCTTGATTTTCAAGAAATTGTCCACATAGCCTTTAAAGAACTGGTCCGAAACAGAGTCGAAATGCCAGATTTCATACACTTGCATTAGACGATAGCCACAGTCGAGAGCTTTGAACAGTTCGAATGTAACCCAAGTTCCAACCAAGGCTCTCTCTTCTCTGTCATGATTACAAAAGTTTGAACTTTCTTGTGCACATTTCATACAAAGTGGAAACATCATCTTGTTGTTACAGTGAACTGGAAGAACGGGATGAAACAAATCCATCGGGGGTAGAACTTTACATTTAATGAGTCCTTCATACTGACGAATATTCTCCATGTCAATGTTCTCAGCAGTCAAGATTGTGGGATGGCCTACAGGATAGAATTTATGTTTGCAGACGTAAGGATACAGAGAGCAAATGTCAATATACTTGATTTCCTTCTCACTGTTTTCCTCAACATCATAGGCAATTTTTATGGCATTGCATCTGCCTCCGGCCAACCCCTCTCTTGGTTCGATGGGGTCCTGGTTCGGGTATAGACTTTCAATGGTTTTTCTGTATTCTTTGTCCTTCTTCAGCTTGGCGTCGAATTCGTGCTCCCATATGGTCACGACGTTATATCCCATTCTTCTGAGGGTTTCTAACCGTTCGATAGTACTGTCGTACAATTCAGCCATTGATTTTCCATTGATGGGGTTGATATATTTTCGATCCTTGAAACATGTCTGACAGCCATGAAATAAATCCCCGAGGAATTCATAAACCGTGTTTGATTGACGGTGAAATCCGTCTACAGTGTATTTTCCTATTCGGTATTCACCACCATTTTTGGCGTGTTGAATACGAATCACTTTTTCTCTAGCGATACTTTGAACCCAGCGTATTGCTTTCATAGAAAACCGACGGCTGATTGGGTCTTTGCATGAAATAATGGCTATCTGATCTTTTGGTAAATAATCTTTTCGCCAAATCTTGTTACAGGCTCCGGCGATGGTAAACGATTCTGTAAATGGACAAATCCCACTCTGTTCGATGAATAACTTTCTGAATTCACCACAGCCTCGTCTTAGGATATCAACATCCGATCGACAGTACATCTCCATCTCTTTTTGAAAATTGAATTCCTCATCATTTTGAACTTTGTCATTATACCAGACTATGAATTTTGATCGAGCCTCTTCAGACATTGAATCGGGTTTGTAATAAGACATATCCAAGTATGGCCCAACGTAATCCCAGAATTCATCTGTATTTGCCCAGTGAGGAAAGTAACCTTTTTTCATTTCTTGAAGGCCAAACGTAGTCGGAAATTTTGCCAGCCCAAAGTTCATGAAACTGAAGGAGTCGATCAAACTCACACCGTTCAGTTCTAACTTCAAAATATTATTCCCATTCATGGTTACTTCTGGTTCTTTCATTCCTACGTTGATAATATGATTGAGAATAAATTGGCCATCATACCCTTTGAGATTATGGGCAATACCTATGATTCCTTTATGATGCTTTGTAAAGAGCCAGCTGCAAAATTGGCTCAACGTTTCTTTTCCTTGAAAAATAACTTCTCTTCCTTCTTTGAATTCGCTACATGTGGAACAATGAAAATCAAGTGGTTTATCGATACATTCAGCACAAGCTCGATGGGCAATACAGTAATTCGGAATATGCACCCCTGTATCTTGCTGACATTCGAAATCAAAGAAAATGAACAAAGGTTTTTTGACTACAGAAGAACTCGTTTCATCATCGGTGTCATGTTTCATCTTACTCTGGTAAGGCTGAATAAAACACTGATGAGTATAGTCAACGATTTTCTTGCAAAGACGACACTTTTTCTTTTCCCTACAGACATGATTTTTCTTTCTGTCAAAAATCTGGCCTCCACATTTTGAACAGAGTTTCACTAATTCACAAATGGTTTTCTTCTCTTTGCCTTGAAGTGTTTTGTGATTTTTCAAGCATGCTGCACTGAAAAATCGTCTATGACACTTGTCGCAGACATACTCTTTTGATTCTGATGGACATTTTCCAACACGAAAGCAACCTTTACAGATCTTTGGGCAAGCATAATGGGCTTCCCGCTTGCTGTAACGTATGTCACAGAACTCACAATAATAAGCACAATCAAGAAATCCTGTGATGGATTTGATGTAATCATAATGATTTTGATGAAAGTACAAATGTATGATTTTACTATCGTCTTTCACTTCTGGATGTTCAAATACTTTCTCCAATTTCGATAGCTGTTGGTGAACTTTAATAACATAACCTTTTTCATACAGGAACTCTTGAATTTTTTTGTATTCTTCAAGACCTACAGGCTGTGTCGATGAAAGTCCAACTTCATTCATTAATTTTTCGGCTTCAGTCTTTTGAAGTAATCTGTTTGATCTTTTAATATTATCCCATCTTCGGTTCCATGCTTGGGTGTTTTCACGTTCATGGTAACAAATCCCCACAATAACAGCTCTTGCAAAACATAGATGATCTTCATTGTTAATTTCAACAAGCGAATATTTCTTCTTTGCGAAAACCTTTGAATCCAATACTTCTGTGGCTCTAAGTCTTTTCCCACTACCGCTTGGCGGTATCGTATGTGTGATATCGAATATCATGCGACCATCGTTCAAGACGAATTCTTCATTCGATTGTAGAACTTTTTCAATTTCATCCAACATCGTATGACTCTCCAACTCCTCCACATATAGAAAGGGAATATGAATTCCCATATCCAATGAGGGATGGTTGACGCTGATTCTAATCATATCCCTCGATTCAGCCTTTAACTTTTGAACGATTTGTTGGATAACATCGTCGAATAAACTGGTCAGTTGCTGGGGTTGTAGCTCATCGAATTTCTTAAAAGACGCCTCCAGTACATGGGCTTCTGTTTTGAATTTTCTTGACTTCTTTTTTCCCACTTCTGTTAAGACGTATAGACTTCTCATATCCAAAGTGTTTTTGTCTGAAGAAGATTTTTTGGATTCTTCTTCTTTCAAAGATTTCTCGTCGTCGCTGGTACAATCCATATTCAATTGTACAGATTTCTCCTTCGTTGAGGTTGACGTTGGACATTTCTCATCGTTTTCTTCTTTGAAAGATTTTTTATCGCTTTCACCGTCACTTTCTTCTTCTTTCAACGGTAAACGTTTCAAAATTTTTCTCTTTTTGGGTGGACATATCTCATCGTCACTTTCATCATTGGTACTGCTGTCTGGGTAGACTAGGATTCTTTTTCTTTTCTTGGCCGGTAGTAATTTCTTTCTCTTTTTCGACATGGGCTGCATTGCCTCATCGTCGCTTGTACAGTCCGAATACAGGACTAGTCTTTTAGACATGTTTATACCTGATTCTAACTCAGTCAATGACATGTTTATGACTGTAAGTCAGACAATGACCCAGAACTCAAAAATCCTGGCTTTTTATATCTTTTTTCAGATCGAACGGATATAAAAGATGTTACGATCGACAATTCCATCATTCTTCGGAAAGAGTTCGAACAGAACAGTCGGTAGAAAATGAGCGAGTTCAAGCTAAAAAGTACAAACCCAAAGAGAGTGTATTTGTATGTTAACCCATACACTCACGATTATGAGATCAGCAATATACCACCACGATATCAAATCTACCATACTGGGAACTACGTGGGATCATTTCTATCCCACCAACAATTTGCAGAAAAAGGCGTCTATCGTATCACCAGAGTCCTGGATCAAGCGACATTCGACAAACGTCATAAAGGGGATGATGTGACAACGAATATTTGCTTTACATGCGACAGATCAGGACATTGGGCCAACCGATGTCCAGAGAAAGAAAATCAGCTGTGTAAATTCGTTTTTGTCTTCGTGAACACCCACACCCACGATGTCAAAATTTCATCAATAGCGGAAACGAATGGTGAATCTCAACATATGAAATACGTTGGGTCTCTATTATCCTATAAAGTAGACGAGAATAAACGAAAGACAAAACCGTCACAGCCTACAACTTTAGCGAGTGGAAAGGGACAGAGTTCACAACAAAAACCCCAAAACAAGAAACCCTCTTTACTGCCTGAAGAAAAGAAAAACAACGAACAGGTATCTCAGAATTCTTCAGGGTCTGAAGAAAAGAAAATCAACGATAAAATCAACGATAAAACCAAAGAGTCATCGAGTGAAAATCAGATCGAGAGGGAGATTGAAAATATGGAGTTTGATAACACAGAAATCAGCGATACAGAAATCTGTAGAATTCAGATAGATTACCCTGTGAAGAAGAAAAACTCTTCAGAAAAGAAAATCAACAAGATTTCTTCAGAAAAGAAAATCAACGAACAGAGCTCCCAGAAACCTTCTTCAGCACCTGGAGAGGGGAAAGACAAGAAACTTTCTTCAGAAAAGAAAGAGGATACGCTTATACTCGATCAGAAATCTGGAGAAGCCCAAATCAACGAACAGACGGTTCAAAAATCTTCACCGATTGGGGACAATCAAATCAACAAGATTTCTTCAACCTCTGAAAAGAACCAAAACAAGGAACAGAGGACACAGAACAAGAAACTTTCTTCAGAAAAGAAAATCAACGATAAAATCAACAAGATTTCTTCAGAAAAGAAAGTCCTACCAGTAAAACCTACTCGACGAGAAGGAAAGAAGATCTGTTCAGATATCGAATTGAGATGTAAATGGAAATCCGGTGTTGTGAAAAATAATGAAAAGAAACGTAAGAGTGAGTGTGAACCTGACATCCCGAAGAAAAAAAGAAAATTGTGTCTGTAATTTTTAACAGAAAAAAGAAAGAACTATTTCAAAAGAACTGTTTCAAAACTATTTTAAAATCAAATTTTTTCAAAGACTGCGTTGCCTCATCGTCGCTTGTACTGTCCGAATACGAGAAGAATCTATCCAAATACGAGACTAACTAGGATACTAACTACGGTACTAGACTTTTAGACCTTGTTTTAGGGCTGTAGCTTTCAAACATGACTGCAATTCAGACAATGGTCTCTTAGACGTGGTTTTAGAAGCGTACTGTCCGAATAAGGGACTATCCGAAAACACTTGTACTGTTCGACATTGTTTTATGCCTGTAACTTTTAAACATGCCTGTAAGTCAAGTCTTTTAGACCTTGTTTTAGGGTTGATGCTAAGTCAACCTTTTAGGCATGGTTTTAGAAGCTGTAACTTTTAAACATGACTGTAAGCCATAGACTGACCCAAATAATGATTATTGTACATAAAGTTTTTAAATGTATCATTGTATGCCAGTTCAATGTTTTAAATAAAAAGTTTTTAAATGTTTTAAATGTATCATTGTAATGGTTATTGTACAGAATGTTTTTTAACTTTATTCAACTTACAATAACATATTTACAAATACATGATTCATTCAAAGTTTCTAACCGTTCATTGTAATTATTATTGTACATAAATAAAAAGTTTTAACAGTTCATTGTTTCTAACCGTTCATTGTAATGATTATCTGACAATAAATAAAAGATATGAAAAGCATATAGGACTTGACTTTGTTTGTTTTGACAATTTGAAGCAGACTTTCTGGGTCTTGGTTACTCGATTCATAATCTTCTGAAAAGGACAACTTGAAGAAAAGTAAAAACTAAATGCCTAGGCCTGAAAAGACAATTTGAAGAAAGTAAGAACTTCCATAGAACTTTCTAGGTCTGAAAAAGACCACAACTTCCTTCAAGATTCTTTCACTTCCTTCCCGAACTTCCATCAGAGAACCCACATCAACTTGGTATTAGCAGTATTTGGACAAGTATTACTAAGTACTTTCCAAAGAAACTCAACATGGGAGAAAAAAAGACTCACCATGGAGAACAGTGCTCGGACAACTTCATTGTGAAAATGAGAGAAATCGGCCGGCTTTTATAGCCCGGCAGGAGGATTGACCTACTTTGATACAGAATTAACAGAATTAAGAGCGCGATCATGGGCGAAAGCATATAAAGACTAAGTCCTACAATATCTATGCGAATATATCTATAGGAATATATCCATATGAATGTAGAAGCAACGAGATCAACGATTGGCTAACCTTAATTCCAATAAAAGAGCGCGAACGTGAGCGGAAGCATGTAGATAGAGCATCACGTTCATATAGAATATGATATTCTATCTATAATATCTATTATAGAAAAAAGACTAAGTCTATGATCTACAACACCTAATCGAAGATAGAGAAAAAAGACTAAGACCAACCCCCAACCTTTGTCCCAATAGAGAGAAAGAACACCTCTCCAAAAACTAAGTCCTACAGAGATGAACGATGATCGTTCAAGCCGAATAAAGACGGTTGAGAAAAGACTAAGTCAAACAGTGGCCTTCGGCTGAACCAAGCTGAGAAGGAATATAATCCATATCGTGGGAAAAAGACTAAGTCCAACGAAAGCAGTGAAAGCCTAAGCCGAACAAAGACGGAAAATAGCCCATATCATGGAGAAAAGACTAAGTCCAACGATGACAGAGAAAGCCTAAGCCGAACAAAGACGGAGAAAAGACTAAGTCCAAAGATGCCCGAAATAGACTGCCCTGGGGCAGTCTATTTCGGGCAAAGGAACCTAGGGACAAAAGAAAAAGACTAAGTCGAATAAGGTGGTTGCCTAAAACAGCGTAAGGTGGTAAAATAAACATATCGTGGAGTTAAGGGTTGTATCAAAACGTTAAGGGCTGTCCCTAGTTCCCTCTCCCAGGGAGAGGGAACTAGGGACAAAAAAGACTAAGTCCAACAGTGGAACCGTTAAGGGTTAAGGGTTTTAGAAGAAATTTGTCCATTAGAAGAAAGTATATGGGTTTTAGAACAAAACAAAAGGGTTTTAGAAGGGTTAAGGGAAAGTTAAGGGTAAATCACGATTTTTCGACCCAATTCGGACAAATTTGCCCGAATCTCCCTGCCCTGGGGCAGGGAGATTCGGGCAAATTTGGTTCCAGGGCAGGTAGATCTCGGCAAAATGCCGAGATCTACCTGCCTATACTACTTACATCTCGATCGTTTCGTCGATGTTCCGTTGAGAGGAATTTCTGTTGAAGATATTTCTGTATGTTGTATCCTCTGGCAGCAGCATCCAATGCGAAGATACAGTAAAATCCGCAAACTTTCCCCTGTGGACTCTGAAGAGTTTGTCGATTGTATCTCCACGAATAAGAATGATTGTCTAAAAAGTTAATGATTTCTGGCTCAAGTGGTGGTAGTCCGTAGGGATCAAAGTATAGTACATCGCCATTATTGTTGAATATCACGGCTACCCAGTGTTCTCCTGGACCGATTGATTTCTCTGTGTTCACAATGTAGGCTTTCACATGATCCGGTTTTTGTCGAGGTAACTGATCTTTTGCACAGACTTTTGCCTGTAGATTTTTTATCCATGTTCCGTGATCCAATATGTATTGAATTTCAGAAGTATACATTTTTCTAATCACTTTCTTCCCAGGATTGTTTTACTTTGTCACACCAATATTGTAACCACGACTCCGTGAATTCAGATAAAATGTTTTGTTTTATATTTCGCCATAATCTGTAGGCTTCCACATAGTCACTTTCATCAAGTTTCATTTCTATGAGTTCAGGATACCATTTTTCCATGATTTCGTATGGGTTTAATTCCATCATGGCTTTTTCTATAAACATATCTGTATGTTCTTGTCTATCCTTGAATAAACACAGTTCATGCTGTGTTTGACTGGGATGATCCACTTGACATCCGTAACACTGGTTGGTAACTTCACTGACAATAAGATTTTTTAATTTTTCAGTCATATGTTTTTCGAAGCTGTTGTGAATGTCATTTTTCCGAGTAGAGATGCACTTCGACACGGAATATTTCACTTTTTCTGCTTCTTCTCTAAGTGTTATAGCAAATCTGAGTCCCAACATTGTTTTTAGTTCTTTAGTCCTGTAGATAGTCCTGAAAAGGACTGTTTTTCAATAGTCCTGAAAAGAACTGTCGTTTTCGATATTATATTCCTTAGTCCTGAAAAGGACTGTTTTTGTGAAAGCTATCTTTTGATCAGAGAGTTTCTGTTGGTTTTTCCAGGATTAATAATCTGTGATAACTTCTCTCAAACTGTTGATTTCAATCTGATTGTCAAATTCAGCAAAGACAATAACGTTGATAGCTGCTGCCAGAGCTTGACCAAACTGAAGTTCAATTCGAAGATTTCCAGTTTTTATAGGATGAAGTTGTCCTTCTTCACTACCTTGATCCGCTGTCAAATCGTATCCCCACAAACAGTATCCACCAACATAGTCTTCTTTACCAATATTAAATGATTTATTAAGTGCTAAAGATGAGTTAGCCTGATACAATGATAGAAAGGATTTCAAATACAATCCTGCTTCAAAGTTAGGTTCAAAGGGTCTGTTATGAATACTGTGACCATTACATGATACATCAATTTTTGACAGATTAAAATGTTGAAAGAAAAATGGATTTCTGTTATAAGCCCCATTATAATCAGTATTTGCTACCATTGCAATGAAAATGCGTTTTGGAAGTTGTCCTTGAAACAGATGATCTTCAACTTTAGACTGAAGACCTGTAGAAATGGTAAAAGTTTTTACTTCAACCCTGCGAATAGGAATTTTCATGTTTTGCTGAGCAATAACATGATTTAGATCATTTGCAACAACAGGCAACAATTCGACATTTCGCACATGAAGACTGACTGTTTCCAGTACAATTTTTGGATCTGGTGCACCAGTACCTCCTGTGAAACAAAAGTTTAGCGAAGACCTGTTTAATCTAAGTCTGATTTCAATACCATTGGGTAAATATTTTTCTTGTTGAAACAGATCAAGATGCAAGCGTCCAAAAAGTTCGGCGGTTCTACTTCGTGCAATTTCACCCATTCTACCTTGTAAACCTTCATTAGTTCCATCATGGTCGAGTGAATTGAAATGAGCAGAGGTGTCTTCAATCCAAAGATCGCCAGCTTTCAAATGCGTAGTCTTGCTGTCAGAATTATATGACATAAGATTTTCGATATATGCTCTGTATGGATAGGTATCTGAATTGCTGGTGATTAGTTTATTATTTAGATACAAATCGACACTGCTAAACAAACTGTGCAGGAAGTTGTTTACAGGGGCCACATTTGTATTGGCATCTAAATCAGTACCGTCAGCTTGAACGATTTTGTATTTGACATACAAATACGATTGTGACAAATCTGTCCAATGTTCAGTTTGAGGTGGTATGATGAATTCTATCGGTGCATAGTTTGCCAAAGACGATATTGGAAAATGTTCAATCCACTGACTTTCTTGCATCGTTGTCATTGTAGGTGGTACAGAAAGAACATCAAGTTCTGACTTACTGCGTTCACAAGAACCGTTTTGCATCATTTTTTATAATTCAATATATGAATCCAATATATTAATCAAATATATCAAGAGATCGTCTGTCTCTTTGTCTTATGATCTTACCACTGTGAAGGCGGTAGGGGGAATGACGTGGTTTTCGTGATTTTCTTTTATTTATCCCTGGTATTAGCTTTTCTGCTAGATCATGAATGGCTTGTTTTCCCCTTGAAATTACAACTTTTTTGGGGTTTTCGCCACGTAAAAGGATATCTTCTACTACACCTATTCCTTGTTTGATTCCTTCTTTTTTTACAGCATTCAACCCAGATTTGACCAAGGGTTTAAGCAATGGAGTCACTACTTTAATTGCTGATCTAAATAGGGAACCTAACCCATAGCCATACTGATGTTTTACACCACGATAAACTGGTAGCATTTTTTGCCAAATATTTTATTTAAATATTTATTTGTCAAATATTTTTATTTTTTCTGTCTGAAATGTAACTTCACTATTGTCTTACCAATAATAAAATGAAACGGTATGCCAGAATCCCCTGTTATTTGAATGTGAATAGTATTGAAATCAGATTTCGAAACGGGGACGTAATGCGGTAATGTGATTTCATGGCTGATATGTTGGGTTTCATAATTATTTTCACCTGATATGTTTGCTTTGAACGGAAGAACACGAAGTATGGGAGCAAGTGTATCACCCACTATAGTGTGTTCAGCAACATCTGAATAAACAAACAGATGATTGTAGCCAGCATCAATGTTAGGAGTGTATTTAAATACATCTAAAATATTTCTATTCGAATAAATTATCTCATATTTGAATTCTGGTGATCCTCCCAGTTTTAAAAACAGCTGGGGATGAAATTTGAATCCTGTTCTTGTTATATTTACGAACCCCAATTTTGGACGTTTGCTTGAGGTTGAATAGCTAATAGACACCCCGATTGAATGCTTCTGAAAGATTTCACTTAGGTTATTTTGAATCAATTCTTCCATTACCTCTATAACATGTTTTGCTGAAGTGTAACTACCCGGTGGAAAAGTAAATCCAATTGACCATTTTATTGCTTCACCTTTTGCGTTTCGTTTTAATGGAATTACCTTCATATTATCTCTTCTTTTATCTGCCGCTGCTGCTGCATTGTATAAATTAAGATCTGCAGTTATAATTTCGAACTTCGCTTCTTGTTCACTTATGTTTAAGAACTGAGAGGGGGTAATAAGATGAACTAATGCAACTTCCCAAGTTTCCTTGTCAATATGAACTGTCTTTGGTAAATCAACCTTAAAACAACATTGGGTGTTGTTCGGATAAAGGTCCATGGAACTATCGCTGGGTAGAGTGAGATAAAACGAATTCATTTTTTAAATATTTTATTTTTTACTGTCAACGAAATCAACCCCACTAGTTGTTTTTTGTCCAGACTTTGTGAATTTTAATCCTGGTGATGGAAGAATATACCCGAGTGAGCTGCTTAACAGGATCAACCACAATTCACGATCTTGACTTTGAATACTTAAATGTACTATTGAGGTTGCAATAATTGCATAAATGACTAAAATCTGTGAAATATAGGTAAACTGATTCTTTGGGACACGATTTCCACAGCAGCTGTAATTTTTAGTACTAACACTATCGACACTTTCTGTCCCAGTCTCAATGTTTGACTGCGAATTTATCATAATTGTATTGTCTTTTTATTTATAAAAATCTTGTAGATAAGACTTTTTTTCCCGATCAAGATACCAAATAGGATTCTGGTATCCAACTTTGAAATTTTTTTGGATAGCCTTTCCAATTGACTTTTATTTCTTTGATTAATTTTTTACCCTTACGTCTTGTGCGTCTATCAAGAACTGAGTCAATCTCATAAATATCATCATCTTTTATTAATTGAAGTTCATATTCATAATAAGTTCCTAAAATCTGTTCTCCCAGCAGATCTTTTACTTTATAGGTAATAGGCGAAAATGTTTTGTTGACATGGCTGATTTCAAATATTTCTTGCGTCCAATTCGGTAAATAGCCCTTATCAAATGTACGTTTTGTTTTATTGATTCGAACATGATCTCCAATTTTGAATTTCGACTTTTTTGTCATTACATTTGCCGATAATTGAGGATACAGATTTCTTGAAATCTCTGCCTCATTGGATTTTGTTACCATTACAGGAGATGTTTTTATACTTCTGTGAAAAGTATGGTTGTAATTCTTAACTAAAGAATTCAATACGTCAATGTAACGCCTTGTTTTCTTGTACGTAAAGTATTTCCACATTCTCGTTTTCAAAGTTCGTTGAAATCTTTCAACAATACTTGCTTTTGTCTCTGGGTTTTCAGTGGTGAAAAAATGAATCTGATTCTTTTTCAAGTAGTCTTGAAACGATTTGTTTTTAAATTCCGAACCTTTGTCTGTTTGAAGCGCCAAAGGTTTACGTTTTGATTTCTGAACGATAGATTGAAATGCTTTGATTAAAGTTTTACCCGTTTTGTCTGGAATAGGAATAACCCACGAAAATCTCGAAAACACATCAATCACACAAAGTAAATATTTCTTGTTATTATTTTGTTTTGCTAAATGTTGCATGTTAGCCAAATCAGCTTGCCATTGATAATCTATACCACCTACAATAGTTTTTCGTCTTTTGAAACGACGACGAATCGGTTTGTGTAAGGTGTAGGTGGATTCACCCTGTAACCATTCTTGAACATCTTTGTATCTTATTCCTTTCAAAACAGATTTCGCAGCGTGATACAATTGCTTTACTCCACTAAATGCTACAGTACTTTTAGGATCATAAAACAACTTTCTTAACACGTAATCAAGTTTTGACTTTACCATGCCTCCCATGACTGAAGTGTTTTACGGCTCGGAGTCTTTTTTATAGACTTTGGGGGAGTTAGCAGTTCTTTAACATAGAATTGCTTCAATCGTTCTCTTTCTTCAGGTTTCATGTATGGAGATTTTTCTTTTATTCTTTTCATACTTCTTTTTATAGGAGTTAACTTAGTACTTTTTCGTACGCTTTTTGGTGTGTGAAATAAGTGATCGGAATCTCCATAGGATTCTGCATGGGATTCTTCATCTTCGCTCAATGATTTACTCGGTGATTTATCATGGACTTTTTGTATCCATTTCCATCTGTTCAAATTGCCAATAACTTCTTGAGGTATATTGCTTTCATGTAATGCCTTTGAAAATGTTTTCCAACCTCTGGGCTCGATACCTTTTCTTTGACGTATCGCATCATTGACAAGATCGATGATATTGGAACCATGAATGCGTGTACCTTTATATGACACCACCCCTTGTTCGTCCCAAGTTAAATTATCGTTGTCTTTTATCATACTCAAAAGTAACTCAGCTTTTCTTTTCATGGTTTTTGGCACACTTTGCAAAATTCGATCATACAAGGCAACAGATTGCAGGCCAACAGATGCTGATTCCTGTGCACCATCATTGGTTTTTGGAGGAAAATTGATCGAAGTTGGTTTTGTTTTCTGAAGCGAATTTTGTAACTTAATCAAAGTTTCGCCATATCTTTGAGCCTTTTCTGTTTCTGACAGGTCGGTACTTTGTAAAATTTGACTCATATCTTGTCGAAGATGTGATGCATCTGCAACTTGTGGATTAGGTGGTAAACGAGGTTTTTGAGCTTGTTCGACTTTCCATCGTTTCATATTTTCTAAGACCTGGTAAGGTACGATAACCATTTTTCTAACAGACATGATTTCTTATCTACAAGATTTTTTATCTATAAGATTTTTTCATTGAAATTTTTTTATCTACAAGATTTTTTTATCTACAACGCTTTTAGAGCTCCTCCTATTCCTCCGATAACGGCTTTTCCTAACAAAGGTAATGATGCAGGTGCAAGCAATGAAAGAAATCCACCTTTTTGATTTAAAATTTGTTTTTTATCTTTTACAGAGACCGATTTTGAAGCTAAACGTCTGAGATGTTGTCGGCTTGAATACAACTTCTTCTTCTGATCTGGTGATAAATGTACATTGCCTTTTAAAACATTATGACAGCATTCCGATATACACCTTATTGCTTCTGAGGGTGAATCTTTGACAAGCTTTTTACGTATTTTTGGTGTAGCCTGTATCATGGCCATAACCATTGAGCCGTGTTTTTTTATCAGAGGTGTTTTCTTCATGTTGACTTTATCACTATTTCACATCAAATGAAAATAAAAGTTCTATGGCACTATCATTTATACCTGATGTTTTTATCATACTGTCTTTTTACAAAAGAAAACTTTTTAACATACTGTCTTTTACAGTCAGAATTACTTTTTAAGAAAACTGTGAATAGAGAGCATCAACCAATGTATCAGCGCTAGCCATGGACGAATCCACGGGAACGGATCTTCCTTTCCCAAGGTCAAGCATCTGATTTTTTTCGTCAAGTTTATATCTTCCTGTGCCGAGGTTATATCGCAGCATATCTTCTATCATCCGTCTATATTTTCTTAATCCTTTTTTATGTTTAGCCAATGTATTTGGAGACCAAGCGACGGATGGAATTCTTTGAAACGCTATTTTTTTGCCTGGTAATATAAATCTTGAATACTTTTTTTGGTAATTCCGCATTCTTTTACCAAGTATTTCCTCTCTAGATTTTGGATATTGTTGATGTTCTGAAATGCTACTTGCTACAGGCCTTCGTTTTCGGGTAGTAACAAATCTTTCATCAATCATTGGTGGTGGGGTGGTAGTTCTTTCATCAATCATAGGTGGTGGGGTGATAGTTCTTTCATCAATTATAGGTGATGAGGTGGTAGTTCTTGCATCAATTATGGTTGGTGAGGTGGTGGTTCTTGCATGTGTTTTCGGAGGATTTCTCTTCTTTGGAGATTTTTTCTTCTTTGGAGATTTTTTCTTCTTTGGAGATTTCCTCTTTTGCGGTGCACGTTTTCGTGGAGCACGTTGTCGAGGTTGTCTTTCATTCCCAAATTTCCTAACGGTTTTTACTCCATCCCATCTCAGTAAACTTCTGATAATAACACCACCTAGAAATCCACCACCTCCAGGTTTTAAAATAATTCTACGTTTAATTTCCTCATCAATATTCGGATCTGCTAACTGCTCGATATCTGCTCTATGTTTTGTCATATACGTGGTGGTTTGTTTTGGTAATTTGATTTTATCTTCAATGATGTTTTGTGCTGCCAGCGTAAACCATTTTAAAATTTCTTTTAATCCTGCTTTCAACACAGTTTCTCTTTCATATCTATTGGTTTGTTGACTTAAATTTCGCAAAGCAGCTAAAATTGAAGTTGACGTGGCTGGTAAAGCCATGTTTACTCACTGTCGCCTATTGATAGAATGACAATATAAATTAAAATGAAGTCATTTTTATTTTGAAAAACATTATAACGATTAAGCAGGGGAATAAACGGTTGGGCCTCTTTCGTCTTCTTCATAACGATGAAATATATCTGTTCGCAGTCTTAATTCTTTATTTGTTCGTGAATGGAAATCGATGATAAGATATCCATGATCCACCGATGTAGCATCTTCATAAGCAGGTAACAAATGTGGGGCTTGCATTTGGTGAGCTAGTGTTTTAATCTGATTCTTATCTCGCTCATTTCGAAATAAAATCATATATCTTGAATTAAGACTGATGGTTCGACTCGATTTTGATTGTTGAAACATATTTTGCGTGATATAAATCACGCTTGCATTACGGTGATGTCCTTTTCTTGTAAACCAAAGTTTAATTTTTTCCTCATCTTTTTCACCCAGCATATCATCAAAGACGATTAAATGCGGTATAGATACATCGCTGACAAGCTCGTTTTCATCGTCAGGAATTCCTTCCACGAATTTTATTAATTCAAACTGCGAATTGAATTTCTCCTGCATAAGATTGTAAGCATACTGCCATTCTTTGTAACACCAGACAACTCTTTCAGGAACGATATTGAACAAATCTTCTCGATAGTCAATTAATTTATGAACAAAGACTGTCTTTCCACAACCACTCGGACCTGTGATGAAAATATTACAAGGATGTTGAAATAAAATAGCTTGTACATCCACCTCCATGATTTCTTTACTTTTCTCTTTAAGGATTAATAATAAAATGACAACATAAATAACGATGAAAGCATTTTTATTCAATCATTTCTTCAAAAAGATCAGTCTTGGAAATTGTAGATAGATCATAACATTCTATGTGAATGAATTTTTACAGTACGTTATGTTCTATCTACATGCTCGCCTACCGTTCGTACTCTTAATTCAAAGACAAAAGCAGGTCAATCCCTCCACTAAGCTATAAAAATCCAGTGAACTTTTCCTATAATCATTCATCTCTCGTTTCTCGAGTAGTGCAAATAAATTATAAAGTATACCAAGACGAGAAAAATCAAATATGGTGCAGCTAATTTTTCAATTTTTAAAAAATCTTGCAGAGAGAAAAACTTTTTTTTAGCAATAGAAAAACTTTTTAGTGATAGAAAAAATTTACGATTAAAAAAATCTTGCAGAGAGAAAAACTTTTTTATCGATAGAAAATTTTTTTCAAATAAAAAAAAGTCTTGCAGAGAAAAATTTTTTTCAAAAAATCTTACAGAGAAAATTTTAGCAATAGAAAAACTTCACACTTGAAAAATTTTTATCATAGAAAATTTCGGATAAAAATTTCGGATAAAAATTTTTTACAATTTAAAAAAGTCTTGCAGAGAAAAATTTTAGCAATAGAAAAACTTTACACTTAAAAAATTTTTATCATAGAAAATTTCGGATAAAAATTTCGGATAAAAATTTTTTACAATTTAAAAAAGTTTTTCAGATTAAAAAACTAGGGTCGAATAAAACTAGGGACGAATAAATCTAAGATCGGGTAAGTCTAGACGAACTGATTTCCTGGAAATGTCGGAAAAAAACCCACACTCAGATCATATAGTCAGGCAATGTCTAAAGATCATACTGGTAGGAGCCAAAGAAAAAGACTAAGTCCAACGGTGATAGAGAAAGCCTGAGACGAACAAAGACGGAAAAAAAGACTAAGTCCAACGATGATCTCTGCCTGAACCAGCATGAGGAGGGGAAAATAACCCATATCGTGGAAAAAAGACTAAGTTCAACGGTAATAGAGAAGGATTGAGACGAACAAAGACGGAGAAAAAAGCCTAAGTCCTACGATGCTCTCTGCCTGAGCCAAGCTGAGGAGGGGAAAATAACCCATATCGTGGAAAAAAGACTAAGTCAAACGTTGATAGAGAAAGGTTAAGACGAACAAAGACGGATAAAAAAGACTAAGTTCAACGATGATAGAGAAAGATTGAGGCGAACAGAAGACGAAAAAATAACCCATATCGTGGAAAAAAGACTAAGTCCAACGTTGATAGAGAAGGATTGAGACGAACAAAGACGGAGAAAAAAGACTAAGTCCAACGATGACAGAGAAAAAAGCCGAAGTCCAACGGTGATAGAGAAAGATTGAGGCGAACAGAAGACGAAAAAATAACCCATATCGTGGAAAAAAAGACTAACTCCATCGATGTTGTCTGGCTGAACCAACGTGAGGAGGTATATAACCCATATCGTGGTGAAAAAGACTAAGTCCAACGGTGATAGAGAAAGGTTAAGACGAACAAAGACGGGAAAAAAGACTAAGTCCAACGTTGATAGAGAAGGATTGAGACGAACAAAGACGGAGAAAAAAGACTAAGTCCAACGATGACAGAGAAAAGCCTAAGTCAAACGCTGATAGAGAAAGATTGAGGCGAACAAAGACGGAGAAAAAAGACTAAGTCCAACGATGACAGAGAAAAGCCTAAGTCAAACGCTGATAGAGAAAGATTGAGGCGAACGAAGACGGGAAAAAAAGACTAAGTCCAACGATGACAGAGAAAAGCCTAAGTCAAACGCTGATAGAGAAAGATTGAGGCGAACGAAGACGGGAAAAAAAGACTAAGTCCAACGATGACAGAGAAAAGCCTAAGTCAAACGATAGTGTCTGCCTGAACCATGTCATTACGACCCGTGCGCACGTGCGTGTAGATGCATTAAGTCCCCTTTTCACAGACCATGGTTAAAAAAAGGATCCCTGCCGCGTCAAAGATGGTGAACATCTATATCCGATGAAGAAAAAAGACTAAGTCCAACGATAGTCTCTACCGAACCATATCATTACAATCCGTGCGCGCGTGCGCGCAGATGCATTAAGACCCCTTTTCACAGACCATGGATAAAAAGGACCCCCAGCCGCGTCAAAGATGGCGGACATCTACTTCCGGTTTGACATTTTGACCGGTCTTTTGCATCCCCGGGAGGGTAGACCTCGGACAAAATGGCACTCAGGGAGGGTAGACCTCGGACAAAATGGCACTCAGGGAGGGTAGACCTCGGACAAAAACGGGTTTTGTCCGAGGTCTACCCTCCTATACTACTGTTAAGTAAGATGATAGCTGGCAAACCACCAGAAAAGAAGTCAGACAAATAAAGATTTTTTTTTTTCAACTGTATTTCCTTCATGGGCGACGTAACGCTTTAAGGTATTTTTGAGTTTCCCGCCGGAATTTTACAAAGATTTGTGGGAGTGCCGGAAGATCAATAATACGAGTCATAATGATCAATAACATGCGTCGACTATGTTGGATCTTATGATGACGTCATATTTGATCTCATTAAAATAAATATGGAACATTATGTTGTGGTAACTTTCCTGGTGCTTGTATTTAATTCGAACAGAGTAAGAAAATTTGATATCGCGCGAGACCGCAGGTCGAGCGAGATGTCAAAAGTTTGTTACGCAGCGAGAAGTACAAACATCAGGAAAGTTTCTACAACATAAATAATTATTCCTTTTATTATATACCTACAACTCTCAACGACAAAATTTTGCAATTCTTGACATTTCTTTCGTAAACTGATTAACGAAATGAAACAAACAACAATGTAGATCTAATGGCTAGTAACCTCATTATTATGAATGGCGGACAAATATCATGGCGAAAATTTTCACCAATCAAATCGAAAAATCAATTCGTATGTTTTCCGCGCGTGAGTCCCTTCATCAATACCATATTTGGAACCGTATCTCACAGTGTGTAGATACGGATTTTCCTGTGGTGTTTTTTTTTTTATTCGCGTGCAACGCATGTATTTGACCAGGAAAAAATTGAGGTAGGATATAATAAACGGATTTACCGATTGCAAAGCGACCAAATCGTTATTTGAACGCAAAAATTTGTCCTCTTTTACAGCATGTAACCGTCCAGTTTCTTTATGTTTGTTTATAACCGTTTATAAAAATTAATTCGCAACCGAAAAATTCTAAAAAAAGACCCCATTTAAGAAATAAAATATATTAATGCATGTTGAAACAGTGCAGGCAAAATGATAAACTGGTAAATGGAGGGAATTTCTCCTTTAGACATGATGTTTCCCGAAGGGATCTGCTGTAACACGTAAATGCTTTCTGTAGGAAATAGTTAGGTATATGTGTTTACTAAAAAAAAAAGTATGCCAGACGCCTTGGAAATTTATCTGAAAACTGACTTAACTCTAAAAATTAAACTGTCTACTAAACCTTAAAAGCGTGTTTCATAACTTTTGGTACCTTTGCGATCGGTGTAGATCGAGATCAGAATGCACGAGACGGTGTATGGATAGTTTGCTCTTAAGGAGATCCTATTGTTTTAAGATTTTTAAATGAATTCACCAATTAAACATGAATATAATAATATGAGCCATGCTCTAACAAAAGAGGGCTTAATGCTTCTCCGTGATCCATGATACCAAGTATGTCATCACGTAATTGTGAATCTATGAGATCCATTTTATCTAACAACCGAGTGAATCATGAGGTACACTGGTCCTTTGACATGCAGAAAACTGACCGGACGCAAAGTTCGGCCCAGATCCGCCTGCGCGGACTGCTGACCTGGGTCGAAACTATTTGCAGATGCATTAAGGCCCCTTTTCGCAGAGCATGGCTCATGTTAATTGCCATTGTTTTAAAAGGACGTAAACAATTCATCTGTACAGTAGGTTTTTTTTTTTAACTCTCTACCAGACACCAAAATGTTAGAGAGGTCCAAAGTGAAATAATTTGCAGACGACAAATTTAAAATGGCTAGAGTTATAAGATTTTTTCTGGAAATGGTGGAAAACATTGTGGGAAAACGAGAAAGTGCTGGGTATCAGCATTTTCTCCTTTTCGAGCAATGTTTTCAAAGACCCTCTTTCCCAGGGTCGTTAAAACTTTGAATTGTTTGGTAAAGGGCTATTGTTGAGTTTTTCTTCAATAGGATCGAAAAAAAGTGAGAAGAGAAAATAATACCACCATTTTCTTTTTTTCTCACAATGTTTTCAGAAACCTTCAATCTTGGGTTGTTAAAATTTGGGATTGTTTGTTAGAGAGTTAACTACTTACATTGGTCCAAATTGAAAGCAGATGCAGACGACAAATTAAAATATGACATGAATCATGTGATTTGTCTTTGAAAGGGTGAAAAGTATTGTGGGAAAAGGAGAATATGCTGTATACCAGCTATTTCTCCTTTTTCCACAATGTTTTCAAAAGTCGTCTGGTTCAGGGTCGTCAAAAGTTGGGATTGTTTCGTAACGGGTTCAACCCTTAGGCTGCTAAATAAATGAAACGAAATTTCAAGCCGATAGTAGACACCGCATTTTTGCTATTTCATAGGTATTTTTTGGCTGAAAAATATCTCCTTATCGGACAGTGTAGATCCAAGATCAGACTGCACATTCTGTGCAGTCTGATCTTGATCTACACCGTCCGCAAAAGGTCAGCGAGTCGCGCTCAGCAGCCTGAGCAAGCCTATCCTGCTAAATAAGTTAAAATGAAACTGTCAAGCCGATAGTAAAAACACGAATAAAGCTATTTCAAACTTATTTTTTGGAGAAAAAATATCTCCCCATCAGACAATGTAGATCTAAGATCAGACTGCAAAAGCTCAATGACTCGCATTTAGCAGCTTAACCCTTTACCAAACGACAAAATTTTAGACTGGTCCAAATTGAAAGCATTTGCAGACGACAAAATAAATGTGACTGAAAAAATGAAATTTGTTTTGGGAAGAGCAGAAAACATTGTGGGAAAAGGAGAAAATGCTGGTTACCAGCATTTTCTCCTTTTCCCACAAGGTTTTCAAAATGCTTCTTTCTCAGGGTCGTTAAAAGTCGGGATTGTGTGGTAAAGAGTTAAGGGTTAACAGCAGCAAGCACAACAAAAACAGTAATAAACTACATACCTCTGAAACACAGAAATTGCCAGGTGGGAGAATGGTGTAGGCAGAGTGGTTGCACGATACCCATTCATAGTTGTCTGGTGTTTGTCTCCTGCCGAAGCCTCTAATACATGCCTCACTGAGTTTAGAATTTCGTGTGACTGGGATAAGATTCGTCGTTAGACTTGTTGTTACGAGCGGCCGTCTAATCGAGGGCAGCTCCATAATCGTGGACGACTGCTCGGTTGTAGTCAACGGCGATTGTGTAGTCGTAGATGTCTGCATAGTCGTGGACTGTGTAGTCGTAGGCGACTCCATCGTTGTGAGTGATTGTGTAGTCGTAGGCAATAGCGTCTTCTCCGAGGGCGATAGCGCCGTCGTAGGAGACTGTGTGGTCTTGGGCCATTGTGTATTCATTGATGATTGTGTATTCGTGACCCATTGCGTAGTCGAAGTTGTTTTAGTTGACAATTTTGTTGTGCTGACCGAGTATATAGTTGATAACGCAGTCGTCATATTTGACACTACCATGTTTGGGTCAGGTTTATCAAGTACTGAAAAATAGAAGCATTTCCTTTTAGTTGTGGTACGTATGTATTTGTGTATGTAGATCTGGTTTTTTTCTCCCTCAAAATTTCCGTTGTTGTCGATGCTATTTTCTGGCAAGGTAAAGTATGTGAAAGAACGGTAAATGTTCATTATTTTTCCTCAATGAAAAGGAACATATACTAAAAGATGGTAAAAGGAGCAGTTGATTTTCAGAAGCAATTGTGTGCCTTTCCCTTAACCCTTTGCCTGCTAAATAAGAGGAATGAAACTTTTACGGCGATAATAAAAAACAAGATTTTGCTATTTCAAAGGCATATTAGGGGGAAAGATATCTCCAGATCAGGCAGTGTAGATCCAAGATCAGACTGCACGTTCTGTGTAGTCTGATCTTGATCCACACTGTCCACAGAAGGTCCTTGAGTCGCGCTTAGCAGTCTAAGGGTTAATATTTGTAAAGAAGACACAGACGCAATCTTATCCTCTTTCATGAAATGGCAAGTTGAGCTTCCCAAAATTATCTTAATGATCTTTTTTTTCCGCCAGCGATTGGCAGCTCGTTGTCTGCGCATGGCAAATTCTTCGAAGATTTGACCTGTCTGCTATGACGCATCACTGGGAAAAATAATGGACACATATTAATACGCGGTGCGTAAATTGCCGCTTAAAAAGTGCAGGCGCAAAATGGCAAGAAAAATACGTCTGTGGAAAAATCAAGCCAGTTTTTCGCTACAGATTTTTTTAAAAAACAAATGATTTTCAAATGGGGATTTTTTTTTAAATACCAACTGTTTACTGCAAATCTTTGTAGACAGTTCCTAAATATAGACAAGCTGGACTTATACCGGGGCCCTTTTCCAAGCTTATAGGGGCTTATGTTTGTAAGTGGCTGGTGCATAGGTTATATGCTAGCTAACCGTGGCTGGATTAATCGTGGAAGGTAGGTTTTAGAGAGTAAACGTGTATTTTATTTTGAAATTCGTTGCATTGATTCCCGCCTTGAAAAGTAATCCGGTTCTGTACCCAGAATGCCCACATCAGACAGGTTATGTTTTTGAAAAATGCCACCTAGCGGATGATGTTGTTGGCAGCTGGCTCTCTTTTAATCCTTTATCAAGAGACAAAATTTTAGACTCGTCGAAATTGAAAGCTTTTGCAGACAAATTACATGTGGCTTAAATTGTGGGATTTCTGAAAGGCTAGAAAATATTGTGGGAAAAGTAGAACATACTGGTTTTCTCCTTTTTGTACAATGTTTTCAAAGGTTAGAGAAAGCGCCCACTTACCTTTGAAATATCTTGATTCTGTGTCCCTGTGGTGGTAAGTATCATTTTGACCCCGAGCAACTCCACAAGCGGTACACGTATTTTTCTCTTGATTAAAAAAGAAACTTGAGCACGACGCCGCGTCTTTACATATTACGCTGCACTGTAGTAGACTGTCTGACTGTATGGTGAACACATCTCTACAGCCAGAACTATCTAGATATGGCATATAGCCGAAAAAAGACGTTCGATTCAACGCCCTGCCCTTGGTGAACGCAAGCAAGATGAAGACCGCAGGCAACTTGAGCTTCCACATGCTTAGAACTTTCGTTTGTCCCTCTCAGGTCTGGACCGATTTCAATTTAAAAGAACCGTAATGGGCGGAGTTTGATAAAATGAGTCATTTCTATTGGCTAATTCTCAAATTTTAGAAAATATTGCACAGCAGCTGTCAGAACGCTTTTTTGCCGTTTGTTTTTGAACTGTATGATTAACGGCCCAAAAGTATTGACAGATTTAAAGACCCTCTGAATTTTGATGATTTACTTTCTGAGATAAAACGTATCAACAAATCAGAAGGCTACGCATATTGCAGATGAGAAGTGTGGTTCTAAATACTCGATGAATAATAGAGTTTCTAAAACAGATTCAAAACTCTTTGTGTCTTTGTGTTCCCATTGACTCTGTTAAGAAGGGTTTAATTTGTAAACAGGAACTTCCAGGTTCGATTACTGTCGACGGCGTTGGTCTCACAAAAGTGTCCTTGGGCACTGCAGGGCCATAGTCGCTAAAATTATCGACCAGGTCAGCCTGCGCAGTCCACGCCACTAACCTGGGACGAAACATTACCCTATCTGTAAATTTCCTGCATGTCAAAGGACCATTCTACCTCCTACCTCCAGATTCAGTTGGTGATAGATAAAATATATTCTGTGGATCCATAATTATGTCATGTCTTGCTTGGTATAATCCTTCGAGGAGATGCATTAAACACCCTGTGCCGCAGAATGTTTCAAATTAGACAAACAATATGGCGTGCAACGCACGAAAAGGGGCCTTCGGACGTATGCGTAAAAGCGTATCGTCTCAGATCAGCCTGTGCAGTCTGTGACTAATCCGAGACGAAACTTCCCGTTTTGCGCGATTTACTGTTTCACGAAAGTCTACTGTATGAAAAAATCTTATGTAGTCGTAAAGTGCCATCTCGGATTAGCCTGCGCGGACTGCGCAGACTAATCCGAGACGACACTTTACTCAAATGTCCGAAGGCCTCATTTCGCATGTTGCGGGCCATATTTGAAAGCAATTGCATGCGACAAATTACGTGTAGCTTAAATGGTAAAAATTGGGGGTTTTTTTTATAGGATGGAAAACATTTTGGGAAAAAGAGAAAATGCTGGTTACCAGCATTTCCTCTTTTTCTCAAAATGCTTTCATAACATTTATTCTTCAATGTCGTTTGAAAAATGGGATTGTTTGGTAAAGGGCTGAGCAAGCACAATGAGTACATGTACATCGTAGGTGCTTGCTTAGTTCTCCCAGACGAAAAGATTATACACATGTCCAGATTAAAGGTATTTGCAAACGACAAATCAAATGGTGCGCATAACATTATTTTAAAAGGATAGAAAACAATGTGGTAAAGGTAGAAATTGCTTGTTACCAGTACTTTCTCTCTTTGTCACAATGTTTTTCCTACACGGTTTGATTTGGTAAAAGGTGGATCCATAACCTGATGAAGACGACTCCGAACGCCCCGTACAATGGGATCATTCTTAAGCACTGTGAGAAAAGGAGAAAATACTGTATACAAGCAATAGCTTATTTTTTCTTCATTATATATACCTCGCAATGTTGAAAAGGCGTCTTTTTATCCTCGAAATGTTCGGTAACTATGTAGGGTTGTAATACGTTAGAAGTTACGGAATCGGCCGAGTTGTGACGAATGACAGTCTTTGAGATTATCGGTATGTATTGAGGTACAAATGACAAGTGAACCTTACACTAATATTTTACATTTGATTTTAATAGAATAAAGGTAAGCAAAAATGACGAGCAAACCTTTGATCAGAATCTAACATTTACACACAAAAAACCAACAAATTTAATGCAATAAATAGTAATACACGAATTAACCCTGCACCACACGAGAAAATATTAGACTTGTCCATATTAAAAGCTTTTGCAGACGAAAAATGACAAATGAGTCAAATGACAAAATTTGTCTTTATTAGGGCAAAAAACATTGTGGGAAATGGAGAACATACCGGTTACCAGCATTTTCTCCTTTTTCCAACATTGTCTTCTGAAGCCTTTTTACTCAGGGTCGTTAAAACTCGAGATTTTATGGTAAAGGGATAAACTGAAGGAATATCACTATGAGGTAGTTTATTGATGTCACTGTTTCAGTCTATAAGTTTTCAACTGGCATGTCATGTTCTTTCCTAGTGATAGCAGTACAATCATAGACTTATCTTGCTCTGATACTGCTTTCGCGGCTTTCAACAAACCAGTTGTGTATACACTGTGGCAAAAAAAGAGATACTTTAACCCTTTACCACACAATACCGACATTTAACGACCCTGAGAAAGAAAGCTTTTGAGAACTTTTTTGGCAAAAGGAGAAAACGCTGGTAACCAGCATTTTCTCCTCTTCCCACAATGTTTTCTAACTTTTCACAGCCAAATCCTATAATTTTTGCCACATTTATTATGTCGTCTGCAAATGCTTTCAATTTGTAAAAATATAAAATTTTGTTGTGTGGTAAAGAGTTAAGAAGAAAAAAATAAAAGTAAAACGAACAAATCAGTAAGCACTAAAGGTAGCAAGACAATTATCAAAGTATTGTCTGATGATGACTGAAGTGTTCAGGATTTCACGAGGTGACGGCATCTGTATCACTAGATCATCTGGCAGTGTCACGTTGTCCATGGCGCCTGCATGGTTCATGTGAGACTGCCAGTTATTCTTCAAGTAATTACTGAGACTTTCAAGCTGGTCTTGGTCTACTCTCTGCAGTAAGCCTACAAGACTTGTATAATCTTTACTTTGTGGTATTGTGAGAGGTAGAGCTGCTATAATCCTTTTCAAAAGTAGCTGTATACGCTGAAGTGTTGGTATCTAAAATTAAAAAAAAAAAGATACATGTAAATCAGCTCTGATAAAACAATATTGGGGAAAATGATTTTATAGTGCCTACAAAAATGTTTCCAAAACTATTACAAACAATGGCTCAAAAAAGTCCATGACAATTGCCTTGACAAAGATTTCTTTTTATAACTGTATTACATCTATTGATGTTGATATTTACTTAAGTTACTGTTATCAAAAACTTTGCAGGCATTGTAAATGTCACCAAGCCTATGATACCTTAAAGGACTGAATTATTTGCAACATCAATGTGAATTTTATTTCTAAAAAGGATATAAGAGAGAGAGAGAGAGAGAGAGAGAGAGAGAGAGAGGTTGTACTACCTGTACTACAGAATCATCACTCAAGTCACTGAGACCAGGAAGTACAGACACTGCATCTGCAGTTATTGTTGGAGAATCGATGTCGATACTGCTCGATTCTATTCTCACCTAAAACGTAAAACAAAATATCTAGTGCAATACAATAAAGAAAGAAATCATAACGAATCAACCACTTATGATACATGTACTGCACTCTTTACCAAACGACAGAATTTTAGACTTATCCGAAATCAAAGCTTTTGCAGACGCCAGAATCAATGTTGCTCATTTGATGAAAGTCGTCTCTGGAAGGGTAGAAACAGCGTGGGAAAAGGAGAAAATGCTGGTTACCAGCATTTTCTCCTTTTCCACGATGTTTCCAAAAGTCTTCTTCAAAAAGGTCGTTAAAACACGAGATTGTATGGTAAAGAATTAAGCCTTTACCAAAGAATCTCGTATTTTGACGACCCTAACGAAGAAGACTTTCGAAACTATTGTGGGGAAAAGAGAAAATGCTGGTAACCAGCATTTTCTCTTTTATTCACAAATGTTTCAAATATTTTCGAATACAATTTCCATCGTTTAAAACAGAATTTGTCGGCTGAAAATACTTTCGATATGGACGAATCTAAAAACGTGTCGTTTGGTAAAGCGTTAGATTGGTATGGTAGAGCGTTAATAATAGATTTTGTATTGAAGAGACAGGTTAACCCTTTATTGAACAATACCAGATTTTCACGACCCTTGGGAAGAAGCCCGTTGAAAACATTGTGGCAAAAGGAGAAAATAACCAGTTTCAATGACAAGTTCAATTATTTGAGCCACACTTCATTTGTTACCTGCAAATACGTTCAATTTGGAGTTTGGACTGGACAAATATTTTGTCGTTTGATAAAGGGTTAAGATATACATGCAAGACTTCGCAGGCCAATCTTGATCTAATCTCAACTCGAAGATATCAGTAAAGCGAACAAGAAATAAATGATAGCTTTCTGAATACATTGCAGCAACGCTAATGGCATGATATGAACTGCAGACACACTGGCTTGGAAAAATACCTCCGATAAAGTCAGCGCTTTGAAATGCCCATCATTACCATACAATTCCTTATTCGAATGACCCCAAGAAAAAGTATTTTTCTGCAATTTTTTCTACGGTTTCACAAATAAATCCCATCACTGGAACACAGTTTATTTGTTGTCCGTGAATGCTGTCAAAAGGTTTTCCTGTTATTGTTTTGTGAAAGGTTAAGATTAAATTCGCACAATTCCTTTCATATATAACCAAGAGTATTGATTGATTGAATGCATGGTGTTTAACGCCGTTTTCAACATTGTGTCAGTTATATCGGGGCGGCAAGTGCGCCTATCAATGCCTTCCGATAGTTTCTCTTACCAGTAGCCTACTATGCACAACATTATTTACAAGCCACCGGCTGCTTTCCCGTCGTCGAGACAATGGTTAGCGGTGAGAAAGGAATGAATCCTGTTGCAATGACTATAATGAATCCTCGGAGAGAAGTTGGCTGAGTGGGGGGGGGGGGGGTCAACTAGCGACCCCCTGTTCTCAAATCCTGTACTCTGCCGACTGAGCTACCGGGACTCGGCATTAACCAAGAGTATCTTTGAAAATACAACAAGAATAGAAAACTTTGTTACTAAAAAATTACAAAGTTTACTTTGTATGGTAAACATGTCCAATATTTCAGAAACATCGTGATAACGAAGATAACACGCCTTTAAACTTTTCAGCGCCGTCATGAGGCAAGAACTTTGGCTTTTGTGGACAGAATAGATCAAGATCAAAATGCATACGATATGTTATTAGATTTATACCGTCCGCTTGCTTGATCAATATGAGATAATCAAAGTACTGAAAGTACTGACAGACTAGAGAATCTGATTGATTGATTGTTTCTATGGTGTTTAAACCTGTTTTCAACATTATTTCAGTTATGTAGCGGTGGCCAGTGCACATATCCATGCTTTCCAGGAGTTTTTTTACCAGTACTCCGCACAATATTCTTCCAAGCCGCTGGCTGCATTCCCACATAACCATCGTCGAAACGTGAGAGAGAAATGAATCCTGTCCCATGGACTAGATCATCAATCGTCGGAAAGAAATTTGCCGAGTCTGGGATCGAACCAACGACCTCCTTTTCTCAAGTCCTGTATGCTACCGACTGAGCTGCCGGGGCTATGCGTGCTAATGATTAACTATAATATAGTTTAAGTTTAACCCTTAAAATGCTAAAAAATGTTAAATGAAACTTTCAAGCCGATGGTAAACACCTGAATATTGGTACATGTATTTCAAAATTACATTTTGGAGAAAATATATCCTCTTATTTGACAGTGTAGATCCAAGATCAGACTGCACGCTCTGTGTAGTCCGAACTTAATCCACACTGTCCTCAAAAGGTCATTCAGTCGCGGTAGTGCTGATAAAAGAAACTCCAGGAAAGCCTGGATAGGTGCTCTGGCCGCCGCAATATCACTGAACTAATGTTGAAAACGGCGTTAAACACCATGCAGTCAATTAGTAAATATCCAATAGCACAAGATGTAGTTAACTATTTAACCCTCTTTACAAAACGAAAAATTTTGCGCTCGTCCAAATTCAAAGCTTTTGAAGACCATAAATTAAAAGTGGCTGAACTTTTGAAACCTGATTCCAAAAGGGCGAAAACAATGTGGGACAAGGGGAAGATGGTGGTTACCAGCGTTTTTTTTTTTTTTTTTTCCTTTTCCCACAATGTTTTCGAAGGGATTCTTCCCCGGTGTCGTTAAAACTTGGGATTGTTTGGTAAAGGGTTAATATTCAAACTAAAATAACGGTTTAAGATAACATTTTAACTGTACACAATGATCTAAATAATGAATGACTGATGGAATGACAAGAGTTCCCTATCCACTGAGGGTTCATACAGCTGGGATTTGCTACAAGTTACAAGTAATATCTATTAATAGATTCATTCATAACGTTACAATGGTGTAGGAATAAGTGATTCTCTGCTTTCCATAGGTCACTTAATTTACATATAAGCAAAGATCTTGTATCTTGTAAATGGCATCTTGTTCAGTTTATTACTTTGTAAGATGACATGTTCAAATTGGAGAGGTATTTATTTATTTATTTATTTATTTATTTATTTATTTATTGTGAAAATTGTCATATGTAACAGAATTAAGATTTTTAACACAAAGAAGTATTTTCTGTGAGGAAGTATTTGACAACTGTGGGGTTTTTTGTTTATTTTGACTCTAGGTCAGTCATGATGCCTATAGACTAGTTTCGCTAGTCTAAAAATCTGTACGAGTTTCAGAGGATCGCATTTCCAGCCATCAAAAGAGGTTGGTTAAATACCTTTCCACTCACTCTCGGTTCTATTGTTTGAAGGAACATATATTTGAGCCATGGTCTGTGAAAAGGGGCTTAATACAACCGCACAGGTCAAGCTGCGCAGTCCGCGCAGGCTGACCTGGTTCGATACTTTTTGTTTTCGGTCAATTCTTTCCATGTCCAAGGACCATACTACCTCAGGATTCAGTCATTTGTGAAAGAAAATGGATATAATGGATCCAAAATTATGTGATGACTCGCGTGGTATAATGCATCACGGAGATATATTAAGCCCCCTTTCGCCAGAGCATGACTCATTTCTTGTGAGCTGGTTGGTCGTCTAACTCATTTTGTCCTTTTACTGCTTTTTCAACAATGTTTTAAAAAATTGATCTGCCGCAAGAGGCAAAATGAAGTGTACAAGTGAGGACGAGTTAATTTCTGTAACAAGCGATTGCGGACTGCGATAACGTTGTTTTTGAGCCATGCTCTGGTAAAAGGGGGCTTAATGCATCTCTGTGATGCATGATATCAAGCAAGTCGTCACAAAATCATGGATCCATAAAGACCAGTTTGACTAAAAGCCGACTGAATCATGAGATAAACTGGTCCTTGGACATGAAGAAACTTTACCAACAACAAAAAGTTTCCACTCAGGTCAGCCTGCGTAAGCCACCCTTTCACAGAGCATAGCTTATTTACAATAAATACAAAAAACGAATGGTGGGTAGGCACATGGCTACCATATGCTGGCAGATGCTGCAACAAATACTTACATATTCTTTCATGAATTCTTGTAGTATACTCCGAGCATTTTTGAGCAAGTCATAAATGGTTTGATTCCTTGCCGGGGTCGCCGGATTGAGTGAAACCGATCTGGAAAATGTCCTGTAATTGGATACAGCTGTAAGTCCTGTTTCTGAAACACTACGTCTTACTCCCCCAACCATCTTCGATGTTACCAGTAGTATTCTATTACAGTGAGTTACTTCAGTATGTGTGTGGAAAACTTTGTGCTCTAGAACAGCCATAACAGCTGTTATATATCATGAATATTCAGTGTTTTCCATTATTTTTACTCCAAACATGTGGTGGTTTTCACCGTGTGCTATTTTTGGGTGCAGTAGCCAGTTAACTTTGTACCAAATCTATCCTTAAAACTAAACGCTGTGACGATATTTAAAACGGTGAACTAAGATTATCTTCGGGGATTTTTGTTTTCAGTTCACATGATTCACCTTGTTGGACTTCCTAGAAAAGATATCAAATATAAAGATAGCACATTTTCTGGGGACAAGACCAGTTTACATGGACCGTAAAGTCTAATCTTTGAATTAGATTGTCTACTAGTATTTGAAATAGTCTGGCCAATCCAGTGCTGAAACTGCAACATCATAATATGTGTATGAGCGGCACTCTGGGAAAAGAGGGTATAACGCATCTTAGTAATCATTTATACCATTACATGTATATCAAGCAAGTCGTTACGTACTATGGATCCATTTTACCGAACAACCGACTGAATCATGAGGTAAAATTGCCCTTTGAAATGGAGAAAATTTACAAATAGCAAAAATTGTCGACCCATGTCAGCCTGCGACTGCGCAGGTCGACACGGATCGTATAGTTTTGCAGATGACCTTTTTAGAAGACCTTTTCACAGAGTATGGGAATTTGATTTTTTTTTTTCTTATTGTTTTTGCCTTATTTCCCGATCGATACGCAAATGCTTATTTTTCGACCAGGTTGCTGAGCCCTCTGTAATCTTGGATCAGACTGCAATTTTCTCACAATCTGATCACAATCTACATCGTGTTCGAAAGCTCGTAGGCTAAACGGCTAAAAGGGTTGTAGGCTATCTTGATACAAGATAACATTAATGTATAGTTATCAAACTATCGATCGAAACTTCATGTTTCCTTCCTTCCTTCCTTTCTTCCTTCCTTCTCTTCCCTTTCCTTCCCTTCCCTTCTTCCTTCCTTCCTTCCTTCCTTCCTTAATTCATTCATTCATTCATTCATTCATTCATTCATCCACATCTTAATCCATTCAATCCTCTATCCATTTATTTATCTAGCATGACGAATTGTTGACGGTTTTGCATATCTTATCGTTATTCCAAGGTAAATTTCATTGATCAGCTTCATTGATACCGGTTTCGTTTACTATATCTATTTTTATGACCCCCCATCCTCTTCCTGCATTATTTTGATATGCTGATAACCTATGGGAACAAAATAAAATCTTAGGTTACTTTTGCGGACTGTGTAGATCAAGATCAGACTGCACAGATTCGGTTGACGAGTGTTGTCCTGGAATTCTGGAATTGTAATATCTAGAATTTTTCTGTACCGACAGAGATTGTCTCGTGTTCTTACATGGAGCTAAGAGGTTTAACACTTTACCAAACTACAAAACTTTAGACTGGCTCTAATTGAAGACATTTGTAGACGAATCTTAACTTTGCATTGCTGTGTGAAAAGAGGCTTAAAGGAATCTGCGAAAAGTGTCGACCCAGGTCTGCCTGCGCAGTCCGCGCAGGCTGACCTGGGTCGAAACTTTCCGCTATTGGTCACTGAATTTTCTGTATGTCCAGGGACCAGTCTATCTCATGATTCAGTCAGTTATCAAAAAAGGTGGCCATTACGGATCGATTATTATGTGATGGCTTGATTGCTATAATGCATCAGGGACATGCATTAAACCTTCTGTTGCCAGAGCATGGTTCATTGTTTTAATGGGTAGAAAACAAACTTGGTTAAGGAGAAATGCTAGATACCACAACGTTTTTTTTAAAAGCCTTTTTCCTAAGGGCAGTTAAAGTATGGGATTGTTCGGTAGAGCGTTTAAGGATGCCTTCCTGCAGGTGACTTTATGCATCTTCCTGCAGATTATTTTGAAACTCTCGCTACGAGCAGGTTCTCCTTTTGCCTTATTGTTTTCAATGTTGTTGTGTTATGAAGCTTAGCTCATGCTGACTATGTTTTTCAAAAAGATCGCTTCAAGGTTGTTTTCTGAAAATTTGTTTCAGGAGATTATAAGTTGTTTTCAACTCTCTCGTTGCCAAATATAATGAATAAGTTATGCTCTATGAAAAAAAAAAACATTGACCCATGTCAGCCTGCGCAGTCAATACAGGCTGACCTACGTCGAAAATTTTTGCTTTTGTAAAATTTTCTGTATGTCCAAGTGCCATTCTTCCTCATGATTGTGTCGGTTTTTAGACATGATGGATAATTTGGATCCATAAATACGTGATGATTTGCTTGACATAATGCATCAAAGAGATGCGTTCACACTTTACCAGACGACAAAATTTTAGCCTTGTCCAAATTGAAAGCATCTACAGACAACACTTTTAATGTGGACCAGATGGTGCAAATTTTCTTTGATAGAGTTAAAAACATTGTGGGAAAAGGAGAAAATGCTGGTTACCAGCATTTTCTCCTTTTCTCACAATGTTTTCTAAAGGCTTCTTTCCCAGGGTGGTTAAAAGGCGTCATTGTGAAGTAAAGGGTCAAACTCTCTTTTGACAGAGCACAGTTCATATAAATTCGACTTCTTTTGAGGGTTGAAATACAATCCACAGAAACTTAGAAATATTTTTTTTACCTTATAGGCATCCTTAGATACGCAGAGGTATAGATACAATATAAGACTGTTCTGTGCAGTCTGATCTTGATCTATGCCTTCCACAAAAAGCCTCTGTTTTCGCCTATCGCACTCAAAGTGGTAATCCTTAAGCTACTAAGCGCGACTCACTGACCATTTGCCGACAGTGTAGATCAAGATCAGACTGCACAGAACGTGCAGTCTGATCTTTGATCTACACTATCCGATACAGTATTTTCTTTTTGGTGAAATCAACTTTAAAACCGCAATGCTTGGGCTTTTAGTACTCAGTAAAAATTTTGGTTTCATTTATTCAGTTTATTCAGCAGCTTAAGGGTTGAAAGACCTAAACGAAGAAAAGGGGAACTTGTGTTCCTAGGTAATTAACCTTTAATAACAGTGGGTATAACCCAGGATAACCTGAAAAATCACCGAAGATTTACTTTCAGCAAGTCCAACTCATGTGATTTCGGTGTTAGATAAGTTATCAGCAGGTTCTAGTTGACCTTTGGAGTTGGTGTTTGTAACGAGGCGCTTTTCTTTGGGAATGCACCATGGAGTCGACCCAGTACAAGTAAAGCCGGAGAAAAAATCATCAAGAAAGTAACTGTCCACGTGATATAGATAAATGAGGAATGAAAATGACTTAATTCTTATTCTGCTAAATAAGTGAAATGAAACTTTAAAGCCAATAGTAAAAACCCGACTAATGATATCTCAAGCTCATTCTTTGATAAAAAATATCTACTTATCGGACAGTGTAGACCCAAAATCAGACGGCACTTTTTGTGCAGTCTGATTTTGATCTACACTGTCCACAAGAGGTCAGTGAGTCAGTCAGTTACCAGCTTAAGGGTTAAGCCATAAACGGTCAGTAAAAATACATTCGGTCGTATTAACGCGCATTTTTCTCTTTTTCCTTCAATAATTACCCATGCGTTTTTCATCAGGTTCGTTTTCACACTAATATGTTTGGTACAGGGTTACACGCCGTAAAACTGGTACCGATTTACCGTGCGGACTGATACTAATACGTAATCAAAAATAAAGTGCACAAATCCTGGTATTTTGAATAACTTTATTTTTGTGTGAAAATTTTTAGTATAAAGAAATAACTTTATTTTTAAATGCATGCCTTTGTATGCTTTTCAAATTTGCCGATTTATCCGTTCCAAGACTAGTTTTTCTGTATTTTTTGGGGGGGGGGGGGGGGGGGGAACAACAGTTATGTTATGTTATGTACCACAACTGTAACATCAATTTACATCATCAGTCTTGACTTCAGTAAGAATTCAACCAGGGTAAACATTAAAATCGTCGTTAGAACACGGGATTATTTGGTAAAGAGTTAAGTAATACTATTTCAGGGCTGTGTTCCCTGAAACCTCGAAAAACAGCGGTCATTGTAGATCAAAGATCCAGACTGCACGTTCTGTGCAGTCTGATCTTGATCTACACTGTCCGCATAAGCAACTATAATTGTGATAGATTTGCTACGGCTGAACGGATAGATATGAGATACAGATAGCCCTGACAAAATAAACAAGATAACCTCTATGTACCTTTTGTTGTACAAACCAGATCGTGTCGCAGATTATCGCAGTTTGTGAATTATAAACAAGGCCTTTGTTCGATATTTAGTTTACTCTTTACCAGACGACAAACTGTAAGACTGTCCAAATTCAAACCGTCAGCAGACGACAAATCAAATAAGTTCTAGAATAATGGATTTGTTTTAAAAGGTTGAAAAGAGACAAAATGCTGAGCCACCAGCATGTTTTCTCTAGACTTTTTAACAGGCATCCTTTCTCAGAATCGTAAAATCACGTGATAGTTTTGTATGGTGTTATTTCTTCGCTGTACAAATACTACCGTTTTACGGACATGTCACAGATTACTGGCACTGACTTAGAAAGAGAGTTGTGTATAGAACCAGTAAAGAAAAATCCAGGGATGCATTGATTGGTGCAAAAGCCACTGCGATATAAAAGTGGTGTACGAGCAAAAACGGCTTTTAACACCTCCAAAGGTCTGATACCGGTATTTGTTCGCAAGTCGCCAATAATTTGGTGCAAGTGATGGCAACTATTTATTCGTTACAAAATGATCCCGAGTTCCAATGACCCTGACGAAGATGACCTTTGAAAACGCTGTGGGCAAAGAAAAAAATGCTGGTAACCAACATTTTTTTTTTTTCTTTTCCCACAATGTTTCCTACCCTTTCAAAGCCCATAATTTAAATCACATTTAATTTGTCGTCTGCAAGTGCTTTGGATTTGGCCAAGTCCGGAATTGTCGTTTAAAGAAGGGTAAAATAAAAAGGATTTTGCTTTGATAAAGTGGCGTGCATACACGTATGTACCTTCCCTTGAATTGTAGTTTTCTCCTGGGACACGTAGGAGGAACAGGGCTCTCTATGACCACACAGTCAAGCCTTTTACGTCTAAAGCTGCGTGTGACAGCTTTAAATAAGAATCTAACCCCTAGGCTGCTAAGCGCGACTCAAGGACCTTTAGCGGACAGTGTATATCAAGATCAGACTGCACAGAACGTGCAGTCTGATCTTGATTCTACACTGCCCGATAAGGAGATATCTTTCCCCCAAAAATACCTTTGAAGTGTAAGTTTTTACTATGGGATTGAAAGTTTCATTCCATTTATTTAGCAGGATAATGGTTAAGAAAGGTGCAATAATTGCTTATTTCAAGCAAATTGCGCCTTATATTGCAATATTTCCAGTATAGTGAGCCGAGCCCGGTTGCTCAGTCGGTTATGTAGAGGGCTTAAAACCAGGTGGTCACTGGTTCAAATCCCTAGTTCACACACACACACACACACACACACACACACACACATATATATTTTTTTCTCGATGGTTGACGACTGTCAATGTGACACGATTCATGCCTCTCTCACTGCTGATCATGCTTCGATGATGGTTATGTGGCGAAACAGCCAGTGGCACTGGTATGAGAAACTCAAGGAAAACAAGGATAGGTGCACATGGCTCCGCGACATAATTGAAGTTATTCTGAAAACGGCGTTCACTATCATACAAACTCCCATTAAAGTATTGAATCAAAGCATTTTCCTTTTATTGTGTGTGTGTGTGGTCACTCGCATCAGCTTTAGGAATAGCCATCAGATACTAGATTGGCTAGGTTGTTGTAGGAAGTTTTGGCAATTACATGTATTTGAAAAAAAAAAAAACTACAATAGATCTGTGCTCAATAATTGGCAAAAACAACAAAAGTTTGATCTTGATAGCATAAGATTCCAATGGCCTTGGGCTTGGCAAGCTAAGCCCAGGCCAAAAAACGTAGCTAGTAACGAACTTTTTCATAATATGTCAGCATTTTTTTTTTTTTGAATTCATATTTAAAACTTAAAATTTCAATAGCCCTCTGATACAGATTCATCTAAACCGTACCAGCGCGGAACTTATCAAAAGGAGATAATTATATATATATTTTTTTAAATATGTACTCAAGATGAAAATCCCTTTAACGACTTCGGCGTAGCTAAATGTGCTTGCCTTTGACCTACTTTTTGGTTCTGATAAAAATAAATAAATAGAAATTTGTGAATGGTCAAAAGTGTAGATATGTTTATTTTTAGGGCAGCCCCTACCTATTTGTGGGCAAATTTACTCCATCTTTTTATCTTTTTTAAAAAAGATATTTCTTCTTTTCTTTCTTCTGTAAAATAATTTCAGGGTCCGTTTTAACCAACCTTTCTTAGTTCATTTTTAATCTTAGTCTAGACTCAGAGAGTAACGAAACTTTTGACTGGCTAATATATTTGGTTTAGCCAATCAGAAATTGCGTTACTTTCAAAACTAGAAAACTCTTGAAAATAGGACGCAAACTGTTCTTAAGAATGGTTGATGAATACCGAACCTGATCTGTATAACTGCGATAAAAATTCCTCAACCAGTTTGTGGTTACAGAAATGAGCCGTGCTCTGTGAAAAGGGGACTTAATGCATCTCCGTGATGCATTATACCAAGCAAGTTGTATCAAAATTATGAATCCCTAAAATCCATGTCTTTTGACAGGCAAAAATTTTTATAAATAGCAAATATTTTCGCGGACTGTGCAGGCTCATATGAATCGATATTTTTTGCATATGCATTAAGCCCCCTTTTCATAAAGCATGGCTCTAATATATATATAAATACTTAGTATAAAATATAGTGACAAAGAACTTTTGCAATTGAATAGTTCTTACAAAAATCTATTGAACTGAACTCTTTACAAAACGACAAAGTTTTAGACTCCACCAGAATTGAAAGTATTTTGCAGACGACAAGTTGTACTTATTTCAAAAGATGATTTCTATTTTTGACTAGCGAAGATAGTCTATAGGACATCAAGATTGGCCTAGATTCAAAACCCCACAGTTGCCAAATACTTCCACACAGAAAATACTTCTTTCTATTAGAAATCTTAATTTTGTTATACATGACAATATAGACATAAACCACAAAATCTCTACCTCTCCGATTTGAACATGTCGTCTTACAAAGTAATTAACTGAACAAGATGTCATTTATAAGGTACAAGATCTTTGCTTATACTGTATGTAAATTGAGTGACCTATGCAAAGCAGAGAATCACTTATTTACAAAACTGTAACATTATGAATGAATCTATTAATAGATACACCTAGGTTAACTTGTAAGAAATCCCAGCTATATCATCCCCTTCAGTCATTCATTATTTAGATCATTGTGTACAGTTGAACTATTATGTTAAACTTTTATTCTCTTAACCTTTTACCAAACAATCCCAAGTTTTAAGGATACTTGGGAAGGATCCCTTCGTAAACATTGTGGGAAAAGGAGAAAATGCTGGTAACCATCATTTTCTTCTTTTCCCACGTTGTTTTCTGCCCTTCTGGAATCATGTTTTATCAGTTCAGCCACATTTAATTCATGGTCTGCAACAGCTTTGAATTTGAAAGTTTTCGTTTTGTAAGGAGAATTAAATAGTGAACTACATCTTGTACTATTAGATATTGACTAATTGACTGCATGGTGTTTACCGCCGTTTTCAACGTTATTTCAGTGATATTACGGCGGTCAGAGCTCCTGTCCATGCTTTCCTTGAGTTTCTTTTACCAGCACTACCACGACTCAATGACCTTTTGCAGACAGTGTGTGAAGTCTGATCTTGGATCTACAATGTCCGATAAGAGGATAGATTTTCTCCAAAGTGAAACAGCAATATTCAGGTGTTTACCATCAGCTTGAAAGTTTCATTTAACATTTTTTAGCAGGTTAAGGGTTAAACTTAAACTGGATTATAGTTAACCAATAGCACATATAACCCCGGCAGTTCAGTCGGTAGCATACAGGACTTAAAATAGGAGGTCGCTGGTTTGGTCCTCAACAAATTTCTTTCCGGGGATTGATGATAGTCATTGCGACAGGATTCATTTCTCGCTCACGTTTCGACGGTGGTTATGTGGGAAAGGAGCCAGTGGCTTGGAAAGAATATTGTGGGGAGTACTGGTCAAAGAAACTCCAGGAAAGCGTGGATATGTGCACTGGCCACCGCTACATAACTGAAATAATGTTGAAAACAGGGTTGATAAACACCACACAATCAATCAATCAATCAATTAATCAATCAATCAATCAATCAATCAAATTCGCTAGTCTGTCAGTACTTTCAGTACTTTGATTAGAAATAGTAGAAAACCTTGTTCGAAAAGGAGAAAATAATGGTAACCAGCATTTTCTCCTTTTCCCACAATGGTTTCGAAAGGCTTCTTCTTTAGGGTCGTTATAACACGAGATTATTTGGTAAAGGGTTATTTAATACCATTACAGAGCTGTGTAGCCTGGAACCTCTAAACACAGCGGGCATTGTAGATCAAAGATCAGACTGCACGTTCTGTGCAGTCTGATCTTGATCTACACTGTCCGCATGAGCAACTATAATTGTGACAGATTTGCTACGGCTGCACGGATCTTTATGTAGATATGAGATACAGATAGCCCTGACAAAATAAACAAGATAACCTCTATATACCTTTTGTTGTACAAACCAGATCGTGTCGCAGATTATCGCAGTTTGTGAATTATAAACAAGGCCTTTGTTCGATATTTAGTTTACTCTTTACCAGACGACAAACTGTAAGACTGTCCAAATTCAAACCGTCAGCAGACGACAAATCAAATAAGTTCTAGAATAATGGATTTGTTTTAAAAGGTTGAAAAGAGACAAAATGCTGAGCCACCAGCATCTTTTCTCTATACTTTTTAGCAGGTATCCTTTCTCAGAATCGTAAAATGCCGAGTTCCAATGACCCTGACGAAGATGACCTTTGAAAACGCTGTGGGCAAAGAAAAAAATGCTGGTAAGCAGCATTTCTTTATTTTTTATTTTTTTTTCCCACAACGTTTCCCACCCTTTCAAAGACAAAGCCCATAATTTAAATCACATTTAATTTGTCGTCCGCAAGTGCTTTGGATTTGGCCAAGTCCGGAATTGTCGTTTAAAGAAGGGTAAAATAAAAAGGATTTTGCTTTGATAAAGTGGCGTGCATACACGTATGTGCCTTCCCTTGAATTGTAGTTTTCTCATGGGATACTCGTAGGAGGAACAGGGCTCTCTATGACCACACAGTCAAGCCTTTTACGCCTAAAGCTGCGTGTGACAGCTTTAAATAACAATCTAACCTCTAGGCTGCTAAGCGCGACTCGAGGACCTTTTGCGGACTGTGTATATCAGAACGTGCAGTCTGATCTTGGATCTACACTGTCCAATAAGGAGATATCTTTCCCCCCAAAATAGCTTTGCAGTGTAGGTTGTTACGATGGGATTGAAAGTTTCATTCCATTTATTTAGCAGGATAACGGTTAAGAAAGGTGCAATTGCTTATTTCAAGCAAATTGCGCCTTATATTGCAATATTTCCAGTATAGTGAGCCGAGCCCGGTTGCTCAGTCGGTTATGTACAGGGCTTGAAACCAGGTGGTCGCAGGTTCGAATCCCTAGTTTAAACAGTTCCTTTTGGATGGTTGACGACTGTCAGTGTGACATGATTCATGCCTCTCTCACCGCTGATCATGTTTCGATGATGGTTATGTGGCAAAACAGCCAGTGGCACTGGTATGAGAAACTCAAGGAAAACAAGGATAGGTGCACAGGCCGCCGCGATATAATTGGAATAATTTTGAAAACGGCTTTAAATATCATACAAACATCCATTATATTGAATCAAAGCATTTTCCTTTTACATGTATTTTGTGTGTGTGTGTGTGTGTGTGTGTGTGTGTGTGGCCACTCGCACCAGGCTTAGGAATAGCCATAGGATTGCTTGGTCACTGCAGCAAGTTTTGGCAATTATTTGAAAAAAAAAACAAAAAAACACATTACAATCAGTGTTCAATAATTGGCAAAAACAACAAAAGTTTGATCTTGATAGTATATTTAACCCTTTATAACACAATGCCAAACTTCAACGACCCTAAATAGGAAGGTTTTTGGAAACACGTGAGTGGAAAAAGGAAAAATGCTGGTAAACAGCATTTTCTCCATTTAACACGATGTTTTCCACCCCTTTAAAAACAAATCCCACAATTTCAGCCACATTTAAATTATGGTCTGCTATTGCTATGGATTTGAATGAGACTAAAAATTGTTTAAAAGAGTTAAATGACAAGTACGTTACTCATAAGACATATAACAAAATGATCTACTTCTTTTTGAAGGGTATAATTGTGCTTTGAATAAATGCTTGGCTAGCATAATAATTTATAATCAATTTAAAAGAACAGGTCACCATTCAAATACTGTTGAAGATATGTGCACCATGCGTCGTTCGTAAGATGAGGAGTTTTACAACTCTCAACGCTCGAAAGCAATAGATGAACAGGGCTTTGTCCTTGTCACGTTAAATTTGAAGCATGCTTCGAAATATAAAGGTTAAGAATTTTGTGCATTTTTACGATGAGCAGAACCTTTCTTTTGTGGACGGACCTTACTTTTTTATTGGACAGAATGAGTCCGGAAAGAGCTCTATGTTTGAGGCAATCAGACGGTGTATGAGTACATCAAAGAGTATGGGTGTGTCGTCCAGTCATGACGCCAAGGAGTGGTCTTTTGTTACGTGTGATTTTGACCTGTCGGATAGCAAGCAGGTAAAATCCTGTCTCCTTCGTATTCCAAAGAAGGTAGAAGAGGATATCTCAACTGACATTTTTGTAAAGTTCGTCTTCGAGGTTGACAGCAAAATCAAAAACAAAAAATTAGTTCTAGATTTTGTAAAAGAAGTCGAAGGAAAATGGGCTGTGAATAAACAGCTTAAGTTTGCTACCGATTCAATAGAACTCACGAAGACTTTTGGAGTTTTGTCCAGTGAGGATTACATTATGAAGACAGGGGTCGATTTTCCTTCACTACAGGCTTGCATTGAAAAAATGATAAGTAATACGGAACTGAGACAGTTCAGCAACGATCCTCGTATAGCTTATGATGAAACTACTGAATGTGAGAAGTACTTGTTACAAAATATTGACACGGCAGTTTTAATAGTGTACCCAACACGCGCAATTGCCACAGGTCAGTGGACAAAAAGTGTCGGGTTTCAAACTGAATCAAGGCAGAATGAGAGAGCGGAGGTCGAGAGAAAGGTCACTCAACGGTCAGAGATAATGTCGTGGTACTTTGGACTTACAGATAAAGAATGCACCACCAAAGAAAAGGAACAAATAAAATACTTTTTCAGAACTATAACGAATAATAGCAGTTTTACCTTCAAATGCACGGGCGTAGATAAGACTATAAAGGTTCTGGAAAAAGAACACGGAGAGGAACACCAGCTGATCAAAGTTCCGGATGGTTATTTCGAAGCCAAACACTGTGCCATTTTGTTTGCATTTGAACAGCACAAAACAATCTGTATTGAAGAGGCTGGTAAAGGCATGCACCCACAAATGATCGAACGACTACGAGATCTGGTTCTGAGAACGATTAAAGATAAGGTGATCATTACAACAAGCCACTCACCGTCAATGTTGAGCTTTTGGAATCTACCTCGAATATTCTTCTTTCGAAAGATCCGAGACAAACCAAATGAGGACAGAGTCACTTTCAATGTGATTGATGGTGAAAAAATAATGTCTCGAGATGAACACAAAACTTCCAGAATGGTTGCAACCCAATCTTTTGCAAGCATATTTTTTGCTCGCCGTGTATTGTATGTAGAAGGTGACGGTGACTTGCTCTTTATGTCTATCCTGAAACAAGAACTTTTACAATCTGACAGTATCAGGGAGGGACTTATACAGAAATCAGGCATCAAAGTAGTTTCTGACGACGTCAACAAATTCTTATACTCACTACAAATCATACCAATGCATGGCCACCATAACAAAAGGCGATTCAGACAGATTTCAAAAAGACTAGAACTTCAACACTTTTTTCTGTTAGATTACGATTCTATTGAACAAGACTCAAAGAAAACTCACACAAACGTTGAAACTAAAGAGCAAAGTGAGGGAGCAGTAACTGTTCAAAGTTTTTTGACATATTTTGAACTAACTCGGTCTATAACAGTGGATCAGGTAAAGAGAGACGTTTCTTGCTTGGAAAAAGACGGCATTTTTGTATGGCGGAAAACTGAAGAGGAAGAAGAAAGGAAAAGAGGGACCTTGGAACGTGCGCTTATTGCTCTTGCGGATGAAAATAGAACAAAAGAACTAAGAAAAGTATTTGAGAACAACAATCTTCATTTACAGTGGGACCCGAAACAAAAAACAGAGAAATTCAAATTTGGTAATGACAAAAAGCTAACGATTGAAAACGTTGAGATTATTATCCGGGCTGTATTGGACTGTTGTTTGAATGGAAATGGCGTCGACTTTACACGTTTGATAAACTTTTTGATACACAAGAGTGGTCGAGACGACGAAATTGTATGTATTCGTACGTTCTGAATATTCATTAAATGACCTGTTACTGGGAAGAGATTGTATAAAACTACATGTATTTCGATTTTAAGCTCAGCCAAACTGTGATGTTCAGAAGCCTAACATTCGAGCTATGCAAGCACATAATAATTTGCGTTTCTTCTTCATGCTAAACTTAGAGCCTGAAACCTTACTCACCCGAAATTCATTCAAAGTTCTAAATCCCTTGACCAGTCATCTGATTGGCTGAAACAGAATTTCTAAAACGATTAAAGTGCGAGACTTCGGGATAAGTGCAAGAATTTAGTTCACAGTGGTAAGAAATTACATCCCATGAATAACAACGCGTAGTTTTTCACTGGATAACAGTTGTTCTATTTCAAGGCGTTTGACGCTATCGTAAAAGAAATTCGCTCGTAACGCGGCGATAGTTCCCTGTCTGTATATCGAGCGTTTCCTTCCAGCACTTGGGCAAGAGGAATATGCCTTGTCTAAGACAATTGTAACCGTGACAAGCTCAAGAATGAAATCTAACTGGACACATGCGAGTTACTAGGTCCCGCAATGTAATGTACTTCAAACAAGCGACTTTTTTTACGTCTTGCATCAGACCATTTAAAAACATATTGACAGCATTTTTATCTTGTGTACATGTATTTCATTGGCCAAATAGGAATTAGGCAGATCCGGAATCTGGCTAGACCACGTAGGAATTGTTATCTGGATCTTGCTAAACAAATTCTAATCAAATAGGAATTTTTATCTGTCTAGGCCTATTCCGGACATGCCTAGGCTGAATAAGGATTCTTATTTGGGCTCCACTGGTTCTGTGTCTGGCTAGACGAAATAGGAATCTTTACATTTATCAGGTTTTAGTGAGAGTTCCTTAGCAACTCTGGGTAATTTTTGTATCATATGAATCTAAATACAATAAGAGTGTATGTGTAGCAAGAGCTGAGCACTTGACTGTTCGCTTGTGATGGTCTCGCGTGCCCGCTCGTGTGTGTGTGTGTGTGTGTGTGTGTGTGTTTTGCTCCTATGTCCCTTTCCTGTTGGTGTTTAAGGCAGATTTAAACGTATCTGTTCCTGACTTTTTTCTTTACTTAACCCTTTAAATGGTAAACTGTTTGCATTTAAATACATCAAGCTATTTATCATTTTAAAAGACACATTATTTGGAAATCGTGGAGTGGCCCATTAGCCTCAATACAGACCACCTTCAACTACCATAGTTTAAGTTTTACTACATAAACACACCCATACAACTCTCTGATATCTATTTTATAGAATTAAATAATCAGAGCTCCAGATTGATTGAGTGATTTTGATTTTAAAATTGAAAATATTAATCACTCTTGACTAAATCCTATGTTATGGGTACTTATTAGAATCGTCTCATCGAGACGATTCTAATGAGTACCCACAACATAGGGTTTTGAAGAAAAACAATGGATTTGGAATACTATCACTCCCTTTTATCAGGAGGTCTCGTCAATACATAGATTGTGGTTACTAACATGGATAACCTCAACCTATGTCTCAGTTATGTGAGAAAACTTTTTTGGGTCTTCATGTTACTATGTTCACAGACACTTTAGGAATACAAGTAAAATTAGCTCATAGACCACTTTGCAAGGAAATGAAGGAGAAAACTTAAAACTTGCTCTATTATTGGAGTCTGATTTAAGCACCTTTTAGCATCTATTAAACCAATACTGCAACTTTGTGACTTACCCAAATGGTAAATTATCATTCATATGTTGATACTGATAAGTGCGTCTGTCTCTAATTACATCTAATAAGTGAACAAGTCCAAACGTGGGATCAATTAAACATACGAGAGAACAGTTAAACAAGATCAAAGTATTTAGCCTGTGCCATAAAACCACATCATTCGAGATTAAAAGGCCATTCCAAGTACAGAAATTTCATTCATTTGCTTACTTGATGTCTCTGAATCTGTGGAAACAAAACAGTGGTCTTAAATTATCTAATAAAATGGCAGCCAAAATCATCATTGTTTGTTCAGTAGAGGTATTTAGTAGACCTATTGTGTAAGGAGGATTCGAACTTGGCCCAGGCAGATCCGGATTCACTCTAGCCAAACGAGAATACCTATTTGGCTAAAAACTGTTCAGCCAGATCCGGAGTCTATCTACACCAAATAAGAATTCACATCTTATCTAGGCCTGATTAGAATTCCTATCTGTTCTAGCCTGGTTCCAGATCGGGCTAAATTGCTATCTGGCCTGCGACATGGGCATAAAAGTTACGTAATGTCGATTTCACATTTTTCAGGAATGTTTTCAAAGTATGTTGCTGCAAGTTCGTTTCGGGGCCGAATGCGTCAACCATAGACAGAGAGATTCTAGGAAACATACTTTTCAAAAGGACGTATCTTGTGTCAGTGTAATGTGATATGATATTTTCCAAAAAAGACTGACATCTCCGCAATGATAGAAAATAAAAATGATCTCTCTCTCTCTCTCTCTAATCGATTGGAAAAAGTCTGTTTTAAAGTATGAATTTGTGATGTACATGACTACATGACTACAAGAGAACTGGAACTCTCTCATTTACTGACTTAAGAGTCTAGATTTGTTGAACGTTTCTGACGAAATTTGAGATCACTTCCATCCTTTGGACCTGTTCAAATATGTTTATTCAGTAGCTCCAAACTAAACGTAACCATGGTACACATGTAGATTCAATGATTTTATTGAAACATCACTTTCATTCAAATATTAGTACAAACAAAGATCCAATAAAAATAAACAGTCGTGTAGATGTTTCGGTCTCATAAATATACTGATAGACCCTTAGGGTGTCGATGAAAGTAATAACTCCAGGGCCCGAACTCACCAACCATTCTTAAGAACGTTCACAGTCTTCTTCTCCAGAATTTTCTACATTTGGACGTAACGCAACCATTTGGTTTAGCCAATTAGACGTTGTGTTACGTTCAATTTTAGAAAATCTTGGAGAATAAGACTAAGAACGTTCTTAAGAATGGTTGGTGAATACGGACCCAGATTATTCACGCTGACAATATATACAAAAATATGTCAAACTGCACAAAAGATGCAGTGTTCAGCTTGCTCGTAAATCCTCGCTGTCCTGTTGTAAGGTATTCTAGGCCAACCACTTGCGATGCCTAGGTCCCTTCAGAACAAACTTGAACAAACAAGGAATGGTCCTTCTTACTAGTATTATAGCAATGTAAAAGCTAACGCACTATCTGCGAAGCGCGGGCCAAGGCGCTTTAACGGACAGCATAGATCACGATCAGACCGCCCAAAACGTTGTTTGATCTTTGATCTATACTGTCCGATAAGTGGGAATTTTTTTCAGCGACATTGGCTCGAAATGTCCACGCAATCTATTGAGCAGTTCTAATTCAACAGTTAAAAAAGGAGGGAGAGTACGGGGTAGGGGCTGACCAGCAGCTCCGAAAGGCATGAAGTTATGTAACTCTTCAACAGACGACACAATTTAAGACTCGTCCACTTGCAAGTATAGCTCAGGGTCCGTATTCACCAACCATTTTTAAGAATGTTCTTTGTCTTGTTCTCCAGAATTTTCTACATTTGAAAGTAACACAACTCTTGATTGGCTAAACCAAATGGTTTAGCCAATCAGGAGTTGTGTTACTTTCAAATGTAGAAAATCTTGAAGAATAAGACTAAGAATATTCTTAAGAATGGTTGGTGAATACAGACCCTGGCAGATGTTTGGATTTGTACCCCATAGCGGGGAAAAGGCAAAACTGCTACTAAATAGCATTTGTCTCCTTTTCTCACGACCTTTTCAAAAGGCGTCTTCCTCAAAGTCGCAAAACCCAGTTACTTTGAAAAAAGGGGGTTAAATATAGCATATACATGTAGGCACATCACTTTTAGACCAAAAATAGGCACTAGATCTGTTCTTGTCAAAGAAATGCTTGATTCTGACCTAAAAAAAAGGTTTTTGCTCTTTGGACGCCTATGCAGCTCAAAAATCCTTTTCGGGTCAATATTCCCAACTTTTTGCGTTGTATATAAGTGCATAGTTGTCTCACAAACTCAGTCATTGCTAGATCGGTTACCTCCCCTATACAGGAAAGCGTATATCTGGATATGTACAACGGGGGACCAGTTTTAGTCATTGCCTTGTGTCCAACGTACTTTGATTAATGTACACTTCATTTTCATTCGACAAAATTTCGTTCTCGTGACTGATTAACGAAGTATTAAGTTGGCATCGAGGTTACTCTTTGCCGGAATTACCTATTTACTAGTAACAAAGTCCCTAATTTGATGTCATATTTATGATTCCTGGTTGAAAAGCTTTCTACTGAAACGCGAATTCAATTGCTTGAATAGGTGCTCCTTTACTTTTTGATCACTGACAAAAATGAGAATGTTATGCGGATTTCAACAATCAATATTTCCACATTTAACCCTTAAAGTACCTTTCACAACTTTAGTTGTCTTTGCAGCTAGTGCAGATACAGAAAAAAACGTGCAGTTCAATCTTTGCTCTACACTATCCGTTTTGCTGAGCCATTCTGCGAAAGGGCAACCTGAAATTGAAATTATATAGGTCCTGTGTCTGGACTGAACATTTCTGCAGCCTTTACTAGGCGCTCTAATCGCTAAGAGTAGCCTATTAGATCAACGAGGAGACAACCGTGGGACCAACTATGATGTCAACCGGATGTAAAACAACAAACAAGGGCTGGATAAAACAGTTTTCTGGAAATGTTTAGTAAAGTATCGTGATAATCATCATACCCTGTAGGCATTAATTAGCAAGTATGAAATAGATTATTTAAGTGGGTTGAACTGATGACCTATGCTACATGTATACAAATCTTATACAAACCCATGCAGTGGCAAATGGAAGAAATGAGACTCAAAGTTATCTAAGGCATTTTCTTTAATATCTTTCTGCATAAATACGACTTTTAACCCACTTGAAATCATTGGGGAAGAAGGAACTATTATTTGCAAAAAACATAATGAAAATCGTGTGTCCAAAAAAATACTCCCTTTGAAATAATCTTTCTTTTTGCCTCTAGAATCTAACACTTAGTTCAAAGGAGTTGTCTAAAATAGCCTGAATGGTATTTGGACAGGGTAACCCTATATATCACATTATGCATTGTGTATAATACTGCTGCTCCACCATCGATAAAACTGTTTGTGGACAAAAGTCTAGGTACTGCTCTGGTCTTTCAACCAGCTGTCGATTTTCTGTTTTAAGTTTACATCCGGTACCACCATGTCAAAGGTTAGTGGCTGCCTGTTGTATGGATCACACTGATCACTACAAAATATAAAAAAAATAAACAACCAAGTACTGCTACTGTCACTCTGTGAAAACTTTCTCGACTAAGTTTCGTTTGCAATAGTTTTTTCCTGAACTGATTCTTCAATGGGTTTCACAATAGTAGATATAAGGGCTGTTCGCAAAGTATTGGAAATCTGCGCCGTCATCTTGTATGAGGGTGTTAGTCCGCTCAGTGCTATCTGGCTATGCTACAGTGACTTGGAAATTCGCGTTGGTGTACATAGGCTAAGTTTTTCTCGCACTTTTTACTTTTGACCGACATTTTGCATTTATGAAAATCTGTTTTATTGAAAAGGTCATGTGACTGTTCTATAGAGTTTTTGAATACCCCTGTACATAGAACTCGCAGGGTAAATTCCTACGAGACGCCTAGTTATATGAAAATCTGTTTTATTGCAAAGGTCATGAGCATTTTCCATAGACTTTTCGAATATCCATGTACATAGTACCAGCAGATCGAATATTTACAAGAAGCATTTTATCTGTCTAAATGGTTTCTTTTCATATTTATATTCGAGCCATGCTCTGTGAAAAGGGGGCTCAATTCATTTTCAAAAAGTATCGACCCAGCTCAGCCTGCACAGTCCGCGCAGGCTGACGTGGGCCGAAACGTTTAGCTGATGGTAAATTTTCTGCATGTAAAAGGACCAGTGTGCCAAACGATTCAATAGGTTGTTATACAAAACGGATTTTAGGAATGTATAATACTGTGATGACATGCTTGGTATCATGCATCACGGAGATGCATTAAGTCTCCTTTCCCAGGGCATGGCTTATTTGTATTTTACACATATAAATCTTTCACAAGTACATTAAAAACTATTTAACACTTAAGCTGCTGAACAAATGAAACACAAATCCCTACTCAATACTAAACGCCCAAACATTGAGGTTTCAAAGTTGATTTCACCGGGAAGAAAATACCGTATCGGACAGTGTAGATCAAAGATCAGACTGCACGTTCTGTGCAGTCTGATCTTGATCTACAATGTCCGCAAAAGGTCAGCGGGTCGCGATAAGCAGCTTAAGGGTTAATTATCAAAGATAGAAGGATAAAGAGACTCTTTTGAATTATTAAGGACAACCACGTCTAAATTATATGTGTGTTAAAAAGGAAAGCCAAAAGGCTAATTTTTATCGACAGCAGAGGTAAAGGGAGGGGCTTTTGGTACAAAGAATAATGTCGCTCAAACTGCTCATTAAAATCTATGTTGAGATGATTCTAGCGAATACCCAATACATATACTCTTAAGCGAAGAAAATTTAATTATCGCCTCCTATCTTAATTCTTAATGACCAGCCCGCATAGTTCAAGTGGTAGAGCGTAGGACTTGTAAACATCAAAAAGTCTTGTGTCATGTGAGGGTGAAGGTTCGAGCACCACGGCTGACCATCTAAAAAAATACTAATAGTCTTTCGGATAAGACGTTAAACCGAGGTCCCGTATGACGGTGCTATACACCGAGCACGTGAAAGAACAAGGATGGGTTTCGTCCTGTATCCTGCACGACCCCTCCCCCCACGCCCCGTAACAAAACTAACAATCTTCAGGGGGCGTCGCCCATATGGGTAACCGGTGGCGACGATAAATAAACGCAAAAATCAATCAATCAACCATTCTTAAGTACATTTCTGGTCTTATTCCGCAGAATTTTAAAAATTTGAAAGCAACACAACTTTTGATTGGGTAAACCATTTGGTTTTGCCAGTCAGAAGTTGTGTTACTTTCAAATTTAGAAAATCTTAGTGAATAAGACAAACGATGTTCTTAACAATGGTTTGTGAAAACGGAACTAGCATATATTCAATGTTGGCTGCTCATATGATCAGTCAGAGCGGCAACGGGTATTTTTTTCGAAATGCTTGTCCGTAAGACTAATATCTCAGACAGACTGACGTATTCGAACCAAAAGCATGCTTGATAATCGAGGTTTAACCCTTTACCACACAATCCCGACTTTAAATGATCGTAAAGAAAGAGGCTTTTGAAACATTTTGGGAAAATGAGAAAATGCTGGCAACCAGCATTTTCTCATTTTTCCAAAATATTTTCTATCCCGTGAAAGACAAATTTCATGATTTGAGTCAAACTAGATTTGTGCGTCTGCAAATGCTTTCAGTTTGGACAAAACTAAAATTTTGTGGTCTGGTAAAGAGTTAAGTCTATACCTTAACAGGTGTCTTCTGATGACCTCTTTGTCAACTATTTTATTTGACGTCGGTAGAATGACAGGGTCGGTCATCAGTGTACCCATTATTGGATCCAGAAACTCCTCGGGTGCATCGGCTATTATCTCCTCTTCTTTTTGTTGGTCAGCTCCCAGTGACTAATATGATAAATATGAAGATAACAAATGAGTCATGCTCTATGTAAAGGGGACTTAATGCATCTGCGAAAAGTATCGACCCAGGTCAGCCTGCGCAGTCCGCGCAGGCTGACCTAGGCCGAAACTTTTCGCAATTGGTCTATCTTCTGTATGTCTAAAGACGAGTCTACCTTATGATATAGTCGGTAGTTAGACATTTAACGAATTTTATGGATCCCTAATTATGTGATGTCTTGCTTAGTATGATGCATCACTGTGATGCATTAAGTCCCCTTTTGCAAGAGCATGGCTGAAATATTTATTAAAACCTGTTGCAAATCACTTGCAGGACACATTTTCAGATTTAACTGATGTAGAATATATTGTCTGGAAAGAAAGTAAATGAACCATGCTGTGGCAAAGTGGGGAGTTTAATGTATTTCCGTGATGCGTTCTACCTATCTGGATCCACAGATTCCATTTTGTCTGGCAATCGGCTGAATCCTGAAGTAGAATGGTCCTTTGACACGCAGAAGACTTAAAAATAGCAAAAGATTTCGATTCATGTCAGCCTGCACACGGGTTGATACTTTTTGCAGATACATTTAACCCCATATAGTATGGCTCAATCACTTGTGTCTTTTTGAAGAAGCTTTTTACTGTGTGGAAGCAAAGACTCGTGTTGGAGTGTTAGTGGCACAATGTTAAAATCCCTTGACATTTGATGAAGATTTCTACCACAGTACTTTGCTCTGTAAAGCACCATCTCTATTAAACAATTAAAGATAAAAAAAAAAAACAAGACTTTTCACGTTAAAATTCCACTCCGAATAAAAAAAACACCCGCTAATCTTTGTTACCGTACATACCACTAAGAAGTATCTCTCTTGAGAATGACGCGATGTTAAATATGATGTATATGAACGGAATCAAAACGCTGATAGTACTGAAAGTGGGACTCTGGTTTGCAATGTAGCGTTAACAAAGTGCCTCTATTTACGTACATCAAGCCCTAGAGTTCATTGGAGATTCGCTAATTGTGCCAAATGTACAAGGCGTGTATAACAACTGATCTACTCGCCACTGCATCATATTTTTATCGACGGTGATCCGCCCTGTAAATCAGATGAATATTCTTAAAACAAGATGCTGAAAAAGTTAAACTTTAGTGATAGTAAAATGTATCGAAGACAAAGACAGGACATCCCCTTGTTGTTTTCTTTTACCATTCTTTAAACTTAACATACCTTAAGCTTTTTACAGAACTCCTCAAACTTGGCGACGAAATCTGGTATAAGACCAATTTTTTTCAAAACCATAACTGCACGTTGGAAGACATCATGCGAGAATGACCTCGTTTCACCAATAACTGCTTTACAGAATTTGTCATTTCTACCCAGGTAGAGGTATATGTGAGCGATATCTGACACGATTTGTTCTGGTTTGAACTCTAACTCCTTTCTAGCGCGGACTTTGTAGTCCTTTTGTTTTGGTCCAACCTATAAGATACAACAACAAATACAAGAGCTTCATTTGCTTTACTACACATTACTTGCTTATATTTGCTGCATTATTATCGTATGACATCTTTCAGAAATCCGGGTTGCTATTTCTCAATTCTACACCAAGCGAATTGAAATGAAAATGTTTTTCATATGTGAAAAAATATTTATATCCAGTATCGGTATATACATTTACTAAATGCAGGTATTAAGTAATTATGTATTTAATACTGCTAAAAGAATTTCTAAGACAAAGTACAATGATATACATTTTTCTCATACGTAACATTATTTTTTTTCTCATGGTTTTTCAATTAAAGTGTTTACCGTGGCTAAATACTAGTACATATTTGTCTTTAAATAAATCATAATGTGACAAGAAATATCCGAAGCTTAACACAAGTGTGCAGCACTTTTCATCCTCTACTCGCCGAATAGAGTAGAAACATTATTTACCATTCTATAGATTTCATAATTTAAGACTTTTTTTTCAAAATCTAGTTTTAAGCTGTTTTGTACGCAAATACTGTAGAGTATTTGAGAACCTGTTTTATTTATGTACCTATTGGGTCGCAGAATAAAAGAGAAAATGCAAGAAAAAAAATCTTTGCAATTATAAAAACGAGATCATTGATGTATATATAAATCAGATGAATTTCATCAAATTTTCACCAACATACCAAATACAAGAAGAAGTAATTCAGCATACTAGCGATACGATCCACCATCACAGGATGACAGAAAATGTCTCTTATATCACGAGTAATGATTTCAAGGGTATAGATGGTGTAGTTGGCCATTATGTTCCGGTGTTTACCAATCATAGACAAATATCTTAATCCTGTCTCTTTATCCCTCAGCTGTTCGTTTGTTAGCTTGTTCCAGCCACCGCTATCTCTTTCTTGTTCTTGTTCCTTTATCTGCTTCATGTGCTGAGAAAGTCAAAAGTCAAATTTTCAAGATACTAAAGTAACATCTCGTTCCAGTAGGCTTCTTAGTCATTGAATTGAATAATTAGTGAAAAAATTATTCGGACACTAAGTCAAACTCAGTAGGTCTTCAAAAGGAATCTGAAATACGTGCTCATGAAGCACACAAATGTTACGAGAGTTCCCACTTCTCTTTTAGGAACATTCCTGATCCTTACCGCTTTGTGGCAACATCAAACTTACTGTGGATTGACTTATGATACATAGTACAATGCATAGACGCAATCCTTCAAATTACTCGCAAGAAAAGTTAAAAAAAAATCTAGATACAATGCGATTTGAATCAAACTGATCGACCGTGTAAATTGTTGGCGCAACTACAGATATTACATAGTACACTCACCCAAACTTCTAACCGACCACGTTTGTTTCTCCTGCAAATTTTACCAAGTAAAAGACAGGTAAGTAAAAACAAATTGTAACATATATCTGGACGTTAGCCATGGTATTGAAATGAAAAGATTCTCGATTTTCCTAACAGAAGGCACCTCTTTTTCAAAAAAGGGGAAAGCACAAGGTTTGCGCATGCGTGGTGTCTATCGGCCGAAACGGGTTACAAAGAGAATAATAAACAGCTGAAATTTTGTCAGCGATAAAAAAAAAACATGAAAATTATTTTCTGCACAAAAACATAAACTGAGAGAACGATCATGAAGTTTTCAAAAAATGATTTTTCAGTTTTCAATGTTGAGTGAATGAATGTTAAGTAAGTTCCTTTTAAAAGAACAAGTCAAACTGAATGCTTTTCAGACTTAGGCTCTTGTATGTTTTTACCTTAATCAAAAATTATTTAAAAAAATCAAACCAAATAAACTGTCTCTTTTCTGGACAGCGGATGCCAAAAAAGGTCCACGGGAAATTCCAGCTTTAAAGTGGCCGTTTAGAAGTTCTTTTTAGTGTATTTTGCCCTCAAAATTCCGAAATATCAATTTTCTTAATTTTGATGCGTAATCAATTAACTTCTGCAAACTTCAAGTTCAGTAGTTTATTACAATACTTACATCTAAAGCCTCGTCCAACAAAAATATGGCATCGTTAACTAACAAGTTGGTAAATCGTAGAAACAATGGCGGATCTGGGTCATCAATTTGTGTCAATGCAGCGTCAGCTAAACTCTGTCAGCAATAGACATACACACATTTATGAAGTAAAGTTTGAAAAACTCTGAGGCTTTACTATTTCAAATTACTAAATTATTTGAACAACAAATAATCCTACAAAACGTGTAGCACGTCTCATTGATACTTGATATTTAAAATTCTACTGAACTGCGGTCTGTGTAGACGTATACCAGACTTAGAATCCAAATGTGCAATTGCATCCTGGGCCTACATTATCCATCGTTTGTCATGATATTTAGATCGAAACATCATTGACCTTGCAACGATTGAATCTTTACATCAAACTGAAACATAATTTTTGAGAGAGCTTTTTCAAAGAGTATTTCAAAAATCATGTTTTATGTTCAGGATTCCAGCATTCATATACATGTATAAGTAAGCAATTAATGCTGCTGTTGATATAAAACATTGTCCGCAAAAATAGCTCAGAATTGCCATTGATAACATAAGGGTTAAACCGTAATTGCTAATAATGTAATGTCCATGAATATTAACATAAACTGTGTTGTTGTATGCATGGATACGGGGTGTCTGTGCGCCTAAATATTGCTACGCGATTAGAAGAAATTATTTACAAAAATTGTGCGGTTTTATGCATCCATGGATTTTGGGTTTACCTTAATTGCCATACGATGAAGAGGAATTTTCCACATGAACTGTATAGTTTTATGCATAGACTTTCTGTAATTGAATTTTTTCTCCGCATCTACGTTTTGTCCTGTCATTTCAATGGTGACAAATACATTGAGCAAGGTTTCCGCCAGGTGCTCGATCAATGGGTGGTCGGTAAAAAGGCACTCCTCCCTGAAGAACAACCGAACAGATAAAGAACTTCAGTGCACTGTTTTGCCCCATATCAATAAGTACTAATGCAGGGGAAAAATTATTTTAAGCTCTGGCAAAAAGGGATCTTATACATCTCAGTGATCCATTATACCAAGCAGGTCATCATATACATGTAGCTATGGATCCATACAATTAATTTTGTATAACAACTAACTGAATCATGACGTACGATGGTCCTTTGATATACAGAAAATTGACCAATAACAAAAGGTTTCGGTCCAGGTCAGCCTGTGCGGACAGCGCAGGCTGAACTTGGTCGATAATTTTGCAAATGCATTGAGCCCTCTTTTCACAGAGCATGGCTCATTTACATTAGCAATACATGTAATTTAAATTCATCATTTCTTTTGAAGTGTAAGCTAGAGTTGACAGGTTTTCGAAAAAGATTTCTAGTGAAACACTGGTGCCAACTGATCATGCAACCAATCGACTTGTTGCATCACTAGTTTCCCAATTAATCTCCAAGGGCACTTAAGACGTAAGAGCTGTGTTCGTCTAATACAGTTTCAATGGCTGATAAAGGTAGATTGTAAAAATGACTAGCACAGAAAATAAACCACACCAATACCAGCCCTATCTTCTGGATAGATAATGCTGCCATGAAGAAGTTTGAAAATGTTTTATAAAAGGATTACTTAGGCAAAACGCTTGTCAAATCTGAGAGCGTATGCCAACATCAGACTGTGTGTGCGAATGATTTCACATCAGAAAAAAAAATGTATTGCCTTGCGGTGATGTCCCATGTTCCGTCAGTGTTCCATTTAGGTAGAACGACTTCCAGCGTTTCAGCAAGCTCTGCTCTAATATCCGGGTTCTTTAACCTGTTTGGACTTCCCATATAGATTATGATCATCGTCATGAGGTGCTTGAAATTTTCTGGTTTGGACTGAAAATAGGAGAGGAAGACAAGACGATAACCGCTCCATTCAAAAAAAAAAAATACGATTTTTTTGTCTTTTGTTTCGTTTTTCCCACTTCGTTTTTTTTTTTTTTTTTTCTTTTTTTTTTAACTCTTTACCGCACGACAAAATTTTAGACATGTCCAAATTGAAGGCATTTGCAGATGACAAATGTTGTTTAAATGGTGTAATTTGTCTTTAATTTGATAGAAAACATTTGTGGGAAAAGGAGAAAATGCTGGTTACCAGCATTTTCTCCTTTTCCCACAATGTTTTCCAAAGCTTTCTTTCACAGGGTCGTTAGAACTTGGGACTTTGTGGTAAAACGTTAAGGTGTAGGGCGTGAAGGTGGCGACGACTAACAAGATCAGATGGCACTGTGCAACCTATGCACAAACACCCCTTTTTCGTTTATAAACTTCGACTAAACAAAAGAGTTTGATTTACTCATCGGCTTTCGCTTGGCAGCGAACTATTTCAAATCATTTTTTTATGTGCATACAACTGAACTGTGAGAAATATGTGTTTAACATAAATGCAATAAAAACTGCCTTTGCAAGTCTGTATGTTTACAGCATATCGTGCCTATTATCTGTCAACATATTTCAGATCAAAATGTACATGTCGTGATGTCTGATCTTGATTGAAATTGTCCAAAAAGGTACGTGCCAGCACATCCCCTGGCACCTAAATAGTGAACAGGGTAGGTAATTTCACAAAACTCACTTTGACCTATGAATATTTTCAGGCTCCAGAATAGCGACTCATACATCTGCAACCAATTCCATATTACAAACAGTACATCTACCATTTGTAAATTTGGTACAGTTTCGAAAATCATTTAACAATTAAAACATTTCGTTTACTCACGAGATGTATATGTACATACTTTCAGTAATTCGACGCTGCGAAACAGCATTAATGTTGATATAAAGTTGGAAATGTTTATCATGACCATCTCCGGAACATAGGACAAAGCTGCAGGGACCTCGTCACTGAGTGGCCATTTGATTTCGTCGACCTGTTTAACAGTCCCCTGCACCGCAACCTGGGCCAGCCAGGAAGCAGAGGCTGTGTGAAACTGAAGGCACAGTTTGGTTAAATTGTACTCTGTCATGGACGCCTTGATATTCAAATACCAGCATAGCTCTGGAAGATTTAAATTAACTCGTTACCACACAATCCCGACTTTTAGCGACCCTGAAAGTGAAGGCTTTTGAAAACATTGTTGGAAAAAGAGAAAATGCTGGTAACCAGCATTTTCTCTTTTTCCCACAATGGTTCCAACCCATTCGAAGACAGTAACCATCATTTGAACTGCATTTAATTTGTCGTCTGCAAATGTTTTTTTGGTCCAATCCAAAAATTTTGTCCTTTGGTTAAGGGTTAAGCCTTCTAGTACTTCGATACCAGCATGGCACAAGAGATATTACTGAAGGAATCAGGTTAAAGTGCGGGCAAATCTCTTGATGATATTAACTAGATCAAGTTAAGACCTCACCCACAATATACATGTACCAGCCTATCTCTGAAAAGTAAAATGAATCCCTCGATATAAAAGAGGATGTATACACCTGATAGAGATAGATCTGGGCCATGACTTAAGGCATGGTTACCATTTTAATATTTGAAGCATTGTATTATCACTACGGCTCTTGAATATATAAAGTAAGGAAGACTTTAGCATTGAAATACCAGCATGGCTCTATCACATATATGGCCTGCAACATGCGAAATGAGACCTTCGGACATTTGCGTAAAGTGTCGTCCCTGATTAGCCTGCGCAGTCCGCGCTGGCTAATCCGAGACGGTACTTTACGAAGATTTTGTCATACAGTAGACTTTCGTGAAACAGAAAATCGCACAAAAACGGAAAGTGTCTCTCGATTTAGTCACAGCCTGCACAGGCTGATCTGGGTCGACACACTTTTACGCCTATGTCCGAAGGCCCCTTTTCGTGTGTTGCACGCCATATATGAGTGCACATGTTATGGAAAAAAACGTGGTATTTTAATACAGGTACAATGGAGGGGGATATGAATAAAAGCCTGCTTTTTAATACATTATTGTCAGACATATTTGAAGGGCCTTGATGCTAAAATATCGGCATAGTTCTGGATGATATAACTGAAGGTACTGTCTCTAAAATTCATGCACAGCTCTGAAAAATGTAAATAAATGCCACTATTTTCTACGTGTTGTATCAATGGAACTTAGGATGGTATTAGCATGAATGTGCTTAAATGGTTCGATACCGGTATATGCCTTCTGTGCCTTTTGAAGGCCCTGACGTTTAAATACAAGCACAAATCAAGCAAATGTGACAGAAATGTCTTCATGTTTCATGCGTAACTCTGGTTCACTGGTACATGTATATGAATGAAAAAAAAAGTTAATTCATAACACCGAAAACTATCTTGCTTGAACGATAAACTTAGCAAGTCATTTACCTCTGTTCAATTGTTGTTTAATCATATCTGTAAACTTCTTTGGATATATATCTTTCATTTCATTATACAGTTTATCTAGTCTATTCACATTGTTATTCAATTTCACCATTTTATGTGTAATGCTGTAACCCACATATAACGCTTGTTGTGTAAGAAAGTAACATTCTGATATAAATGGAAAAGGTTTCTCGGGTTTATTTTCTTCCTTGGTTTCCCCTTTTAATGGCACGAAAGTTTCTTCTTTGTGTAGACCTGAAGTGATAAAATTATCTTGCAGTCAAATGATATAAGCCATGCTCTGTGAAAAAGGGGGGGGGGGATCAATGCCTTTGCAAAATGTACAGACCAAGTTTAGTCAACTTTCTGCATGTCAAAGGATCAGTCTACCTCATGATTTAGTCCGTTAATAGGCAGAATGGATTCTATGGATCCATAATTATGTGACAGCTTGCTTGGTATAATGTATCACAGAGATGCATTAAGCCCCCTTTTTCCAGAGCGTGGCGTATATGTCTAGCGTGCATGCCAGACCACTTTCAATCACAAATCTGTTGTCTAATCTCAATACCTCCTCAGACAAATTGCCTGCCACGGACGACTTGAAAAACTTCCTTACAAGATACAGGCAATCTAAGTAAATCAATGTTTCATGAATTCAAGTAAATCTGTATTCGAGGAGTATTTATTGCAACAGATTTTCACTTTTCAAAGATGCAAATTCGACAATGGAACATTGATTCAGAAGCAGCAGAAGCAGTGACAGTCGTTGGAATTCAACATAAAAAATGAATGTGAAAATCAAGCAAAAAATAAACAAAACGTAGTATGATCTGGTAATTTTAACCTAGTTTTGAAATTAGTTTCTCTGCTTGCAACTAACGCCTGAACCGACCGCAAAATAACAGATTGTCATCTTCAAAATAATTCCCATACTTTTGGATGGTATAATCTGAATTTCACTGCATTTTAGCACCCGCTTTGTTTACTGTTGGCAGCTATTGTTACTTTAACCCTTATCCTGCTGAATAAAAGAATTGAAAATTTCAAGCCGATAGCATAAGCCCTAAACTTTTTTGCTTAAAAGGTATTTTTGGAGGAAAGATATCTCCTTATCGGAGAGTGTAGATCAAAGATCAGACTGCACGTTCTGTGCAGTCTGATCTTGATCCACACTGTCCGCAAAAGGTCAGTGAGTCGCGATAAGCAGCCTAAGGGTTAATAGGACAAACACAACTATTCCCTTCCCTTTTTGTGTAAAGGGTTCTGAAATTATACAGAAATAATATCTGAAGCTGCCACAGGATTTACATAAGATACGAGTCACCTGTAATCATCTGCAGACCTAATTTAGGTTCAGCGATGGTCAGTTAGACTTTGAGATTGATAAAAGATGCTGAAATTCCCTTGTTTAGCGACAAAGTAATAACGTACAGATCGACAGACACTCTATTGACAGGGATAGAAGTAAACCTACTGGGAAACTGAGTGCAGATGCTTTAATTACTCATATTGACCATTCGATGCTAAATGATGACTAAATCATGAGCATAAAATTCTTAAAGTAGAAGCTAGCTCTGCTGTGTATGTAAAAGTTTTACTCGTCACTCTGGACCTGGAAACATAGTTGCAGCAGAACACCATGAAATCATCCTTGTAAAAATATCTAACAAGGATTGTTAAATTTCTCATGTAACCTAACTATTTTCTGTATCTAACGTTGAAAATGCAATGAGCATCTCGTTGTCATTCCTAGCAATCGCAAAATTAAATGTTGTGGAAACAGCGTTCCATACTCACCCTTGGCATGAACACAAAATTGCTTTTCCTCTTCTTCTGATTTGGGTACCACTCTACAGTAGCTCGGTTTGATGGCCGCCAGTTTTTTACTGTCTGGCTCAGTGAAAGGACGTGAAAAGAAGAGAAGGACCGTGCACAGATTGAGACAGAAGCCATCCGAGCAAAATTTTTGGTCAAAAACTTCGACTTCGTGAGCAGACCACAACTCCGGTTTACCTGCAGGAGATATAAAGCGAACTTTCAATCCGCCAAATACTATACACAGATTATCACGCATCGGTGTTGCGTACGGTGTCACTGAGGTGACATGTGCATTTTTTTTGTATTTATCTCGTTCCGAAAACGAATTATTATCTCGTGGGAACGAGATAAATACAAAAAAAAAAATGCACATGTCACCTCAGTGCCACCGTAGTTGCGAATGAGATTATTTGCGAATGAAATTATACTCTGCTCTCCTCGGGAGAACTGGATAAGTCCATTTGGCGAATGCGCATGTCAAGGTTATGCGAGCAAACGACGTAAGTGCAAAACTTATTTCAGAGCGATTTTGTAATAACAACTGACAAGATAATTGAGCAATGCTCTGTGAAAAGGGGGCTTAATGGATCTGCGAAAAGTATCGACCCGGCTTACACAGTCCGCGCAGGCTGACCCGGGACGAATCTTTTCGCTATTTGTCAGTTTTCTGTATGGTTAACGTCCTCTCTACCTCATGATTAATTAAGTCGATTACTAAAACAAGTGGCTATTACGGATCGATAATAACGTGATGGCTTGCTTGGTATAATGCATAACGGAGATGAATTAATCCCCCTTTTGCCAGAGCATGACTCAAAATTGTAAGAAATTGTATACTCATTTCAATAATAAGCATCGTGCATATATAGTCTTGGTTACTTCTCTGATGAACATAGACCTGCCAAGCCCGCTCTCCCAGACCCATAATAAATTTGGCAGGACCAAAAGTCGTTTTACAGCCCTGGAAATAATTCAATATTTTATCATTTCTCACCAAAAAGTGTCTGTCTCGCGCGTGAAAAAAAAAAATCTGACAAAGGCTGCCCTCCCCAATCGCAAACCTTCCAATGCTAATATAGGGGGTTTTCCCAGTATGTTGGTCTATCAATTTGGTGATTAGGCCTCCACGTTTTTAGCAATCCAATTTTGATCTGTATGACCGCGGAAGGTACTATTGTCACCAATGGCGGTGAGAAGATTGAAAAGCAAGTCAAATACGTTTGAAAAGATCCAAACACCTTACCTCTCAAGGTTTCTAAGCAGCATCCAAGCCAATGAAGCACCTTATGTCTCAAATCTTCGTTTAGTTTCACAATGCCAAATAGAGTTCTATATATACCATCACTTATGACTCCAAGTTGCTGTAAAGTAGAGTATAACCTATTATTTCATACTTTCCGGTAGGATATCGAGAAATAGCGCTGAAAATATTTTTCGATATTACACGGGTACGACCAGTGAGAATACCGATTTGTATTGATTTTTATGGAAGTCTCGACAAAAAAAGGCGTTAGAAGCATGAAATAAATAGAATATTTGTTTTTTTCGGTGAAAGATCGAAATTTATTTCAACTCGTGAACATCATCGGTAATATTTTCACTCGCGCCACTCGTGAAAATATTACCGATGATGTTCACGAGATGAAATAAATTTCGATCTTTCACCGAAAAAAACAAATATCCTCTATTTATTGTGCAGGCTGGTCTTAGACCTACTAAAACATAATTACCAAGAGCACAGTGGACTTTCCAAAGGAGAAGAAAATACCATTTTTCAAGAGCATTTAACCCTTTCCCAAACGACAAATTTTAGCCCCTCCGAAATTGAAAGCATCTGCAGACGACAAATTTGAAAGTGGTACAATACAAATGATTTTAAGGTTTTTTGACAGGGTACAAAACATTGTGGGAAAAGGAGAAAAAAAGGGACAATATTTTCAAAAGGCCTCTCCCTCAGGGACGTGAAAACACGGGATTGTTTGGTAAAGGGTTAAAATGCACATAGTTTGAGGATGTCAGCAATTGCTTGATTTTCAAAGCTGCCATCTGCAAGGTTATAAAATTGTCTTTGAGCCAGGCTCTGTGAACAGGGGGCTTAATTCATCCGCAAACAATATCGCGGACCTTGCAGGACGACTTGGGCCCAAAGTTTTTACTATTGGTTAATTTTCTGCATGTCCAAGGACCAGTTTTATCGCATGATTCAGTCAGTTGTTGGACAAAATGGACTTTATGGACCTATAATCCTGTGATGACTTGCTTGGAATCATGCAATATGGAGATATATTCAGTCCTCTCTTGCCAGAACATGACTCATTTCTTTGCTGCAAGCGGACGGGTGCAAGACAAACAAAATGTAATCTAAATGTCATGAGTTATTGGCTTCTGTAAAATTGTAGGACATGTTCATCAAGATACAAGGTATTATTTCATGCTTTCCGGTAGGATATCGAGAAATAGCGGTGAAAATATTTTTCGATATTACACGGGTACGACCAGTGAGAATATCGATACGGGGAGTATGTACTGATTTTTATGGAAGTCTCGACAAAAAAATGCGTTAGAAGCATGAAATAAATAGAATATTTGTTTTTTTCGGTGAAAGATCGAAATTTATTTCATCTCGTGAACATCATCGGTAATATTTTCTCTCGTGGCTTGCGCCACTCGTGAAAATATTACCGATGATGTTCACTCGATGAAATAAATTTCGATCTTTCACCGAAAAAAAACAAATATCCTCTATATATACAAAACTGATTTTGTATATTACCTCAGATACGAAACTTAGCCAAGTGGAATGTAAAACCTGATAACGTATATGGCATGTAGGCCTATAAAAAGTCAAATCCTTCACCGACTGAAAAAAAGTGACTCAACAGTTTGATTGGTGAACAGAGAACAGTACTATAACTACGTATCGTACCTGCCAGATGAACAGCTGGCTTGTATTTATGTCTTGTTGGCTGAGACCCAGTGGTTCTTTGAAGAACTCGAACGGGCCTGATCCTCTCTTTGGACAAGAGCTCAGCGAAAGCACAGCACCAATTAGTGTTTGTTCGTAACGTCTTTGGTTTGTAGGATCATTGGGCGTGTTGAAACTCATAAATACCTGCAGAAATGTACATTGTTATGGTACGATCTTCGTTCTTAACTTCTTTTATATATGGTGCAGATCATGCAAATGACTTGAACCGATTCAGAACTATACAGTATTTTGATAAGGTTAAAAACTGTGGGTGAAAACTTTAAAAGGAAACAGCAGCTATCTGTTGACCTTGACCCTTAGGCTGCTAAGAGCGACTCACGGTCCTTTTGCGGACAGTGTAGATTAAGATCAGACTGCACAGAACGTGCAGCCTCATCTTGAATCTACACTGTCCGATAAGGAGATATTGTTCTCCAACAAGTAAGTTTGATATAACATTATTCGGGTTTTTACCATCGTCTAAAGAGTTTTATTTAACTTATTTAGCAGGATTATGGTTAGTCTCAGTACTGCTGTTACATTATGGCCACATATTTCCTTGAATAGTTCTTTTGCGATACCAAAGTGGTTTTCTGCAAGATGCAAACTCATCATCCGCAGGCTTTCATGTGTTTCAATTGGATAATAAAATCTCCATATGGTTAGGATAAATCCAACACAGAAAACAAGCTATTTATAGGACTGACTTACCTCCGCTAACAACCGGTGACATGAAAACACCTCAATAACTCTAACACAGTGATTAATTTCGGTATGAGCAAGTGTGTATTCCTTAGAAAATCTCGTGTATAAGTTATTGAGTATTGGGTCAAAGGCTGTTTTACAACTCCCATCAACCCCCTCTGTCTCCTCAAATTTGTCGACTGTACCCATCAGAAACTCATTAAAAGGTTTGCTCTTATCTGAAACAAATAAAAAAATACACAACTTTTGTCTAAAATCTGTTTACTGTTCTCATTTTAAACTTCTTCTGAGGCTTTCTATAGCTATGGATATACATATGTTTGGATTTTCAAAATTTTATAAACTTGTGTATGCGTCTAAAAGATAAGTACACTTATATCTTGTCATGTCGGATCTCACCTGTTAGCCAATCTGCATGTTCCATACAGAGGTCGATGAACTGGTTATGGACACTTTGCTGTTTGTAGTTTTCTGGGTACGTCAAACATCTTTTGGAATGTAGGAAAATCACCTCCTTACATTTCTGTAGTTCGTCCTTCATCGTTGCAAACTGAAAGAAAAAAAAAAGACAAGTAAGTTTGTGTGATCACGTTTCTAATTGGTATCAAATCACGCCGACTTTGAAATATGTGCAATGTAAACCAGCGAAAGACGAGTGAGTCTTGTTAACATTTCTGTAATGAAACCTGTGAAGATTCGTGTTCAAGCCAGGATTCCAAGCTCTTTCAGCTACAAACTGGCCTAACAGGGTTTGACTTGTATACTACATTTCTTATAGAATACAATACATTTACTGTACTTTGAACGCATAAAAAGGTCCGTGTTGCCATGGAATCGTATATAACTAGTAGAAGCTCTTTGTATATAGCGAATTTCTCGACCAGCCATACTGCATACCTTTGTGTTGTCTTGACATGACTTCATTCGGAGAAAACACTGATATAAATATCTGAGAGTCGTCTTTTCGTGGGCGTTCAGTGCAGATTTATCAGCATTCTTCACTGTCTTGGATACTTTTGATTTTAGTACATGAACCCGTGGGTTTACCATTTCACTCCGCTCTAGTATACTCTGAAATGAATTGGAGAAACATTTTTGCCATAATTTAAACGAACATAAACTTTACCCTGGTAAATTAAGATAATCAGCGGAATTAAATATTGTTTTTGGTCCACTTTATGATTTAAAGTCATTACTCCTGAAACAAAATCAAAACAGATGCATTCTAAAACGATCCGTTAATGCTGGCATAAGCACACAAGTTTAAGTTTGAAACATGAATCAGTGTGCACGCAAGAGGATACAAGCACATTTGGATGTAGTTCAAAATTTGCGCTTAAATGCCAATGTGGTCTGCATTTAGCCCTCTAGCGAACTCATTTCTTCGTAGTCATAAGCTGTACGGTAATTGCAACATACAGACGAGTTAAAATGGGAAAAAGAGAAAATTGGGTGAGGAACAAAACAGGCACATGGGGAAGAAATATATAAGTTAATTACAGAGGAACTCGGAAAGACTAAGCAGCACAATCTAGTCAAAAGTTTTCATAGTAAATTTTCTCCTTTTCCAACAATGTTTTCTACCATACGAAAGAGAAAATCCATGTTTGAGTAACATTTTATTTGTCGTCTGCAAATGCTTTCAATTTGGACAAATCTAACATTTTGTTATTTGGTAAACTGGTAACATGCGAAAACATAGAGCAGCAATAGGTAGAGAAAGCAATTGGTGAAATAAGCAAAAATAGCGTGCATTACCTGGTCAATATTCTCTGTAGTTAACAATGGATCTTTCTGAAATTTGGAGTAAGTCTCTTTCAGATGAACACAAAAGTCCGGAAGATCGGCACCCACAGCAATACCTGTAATTGATTGATTGATTTCGCTTTTATCGTTATTTCAGACATATCACGGCGACAGCTCACATATTCATGTATGTCCTGGGTTTCATCAGTGTTAGGCTAGGGATTTGAAGTGTCTTGCCAAAGGACACTCCCACGAAAGATATACTTAAAACATACTTCAAACAACCTTTTGCGGTGAAGAAGATTAATCTTTAACCATTCACCAAACAATGTATGCTTTAACGACAGGAGGTAAGATTGCTGTTTCAAACGTTGTAGGAAAAAGAGAAAATACTGATTACAACCTCCTTTTCTCCCAACGATTTCTTCCCTTTCAAAGACAAAACTTATCATTTAAACGCAAGTTAACTTGAAGTCTGCAAATGCTTTCAATACGGACAAGTCTAAAATATTGTAGTTTGGTAAGAAGCCAAGGGTTAATGCAGGTAACCAGGGTTAAACAATACACATGAACCATGCTCTGTGAACAGGGGTCTAACCCATCTGCAAAAAGTATCGATCCAGGTCAGCCTGCGCAATCCGCGCAGGCTGACCTGGGTCGAAACTTCTTGCTATTGGTCAATTTTTCAGCATGCGCCATGGAGATGCATTAAACCCTCTTTTACCAGAGGGCTGCTCATATGTATGTTAAAAGACCCACTAATAAAAATCTTAAAAAAGTAAGCAATTTAGTAAGCAACAGTGCAGTACTTAGAATCCCCGTGTCTAGAATTAACCGAATCCAGCATGAAGAGTCTTCTTGCATCCTGTGGAAAGAAGATAATGGGTCGCTTGCACGTAGGCCGTCAAATCCAATCTGTTTTCTGCTCTCTTCGATTACAAAGGACCTAGTTGTTTACCAGACCACAAAATTTTAGACTTGTCTAAATTGGAACCATTTGCAGACGACAAGTTAAATTGTGCCCATAATAATAGAATCTATCTCTGAAGGGTGGAAAATATTGTAGGAAAAGAAGAAAATGATGGCTACCAGAATTTTCTCCTTTTCAAACATTTTCAAAATCCCTTCATCAGGAGTAAAGACGATACGTGTTATAAAACTAGGGCATGTTTCACAAACAAAGTTGGGCTGCATTTTTGTTATTTCATGAATGTTAATACAGGACAAAAGTCGACATACAACGTACCTAGAGTGATTAGGAAAACTTCTTCAAATAGAGTATTTGTTGGCGTCGATTCGATTGGGTTTTTGCCTCCTCTTTGTACCACATTGTTATTGTTCACAAGATTGTCTGAAATCGCAAATAAAACAATGAATCAAGAACATGTAACTATAGATGTATTGGATGTAATGCGTTCACTCTTTCGCCACTAAATGACGTAGGAGGGTTGTCTCTGAAGTAAACGGACTTTTCTTGAAGCTGCTTAATTGTCCCTCGCACATACCTATATTTTTGTATGAATAAAATTCAACATATATACCACCGGCACATGTGCTCCTAATGAAATTTTATCTTACGCACTTCGGAGAATGCAGATTTTCCAAGGTAAGGGTCATGGTAGGCGGCGCACATCATTTTTTAAAACGCAAAGAGAATATTGGCTCTTTTATATGTCGTAATAGCTACTCTCATGCTTTGTTTTTGCGCGAGAAATTTTGGCTGCACGACAAGTCACGTTACAATGTCATTTCCTGTTTATTTGGGCGCTATAGCATTTCCGATAGCTGAGATACATTGTTTTTCATCACATCAGTATCTACAGAGAGGAAGCTTCATGACGTCAACAGCGACATTGTTCTTGACGTGACGTGGCGTTATTCTGTGCGCCGGGTGGAATATAGTGTTGTATGTATTTTGATTGTAGTTTCATCATTGTTCTATGTATTTTTATTCAACTTTGGGGAATTGATCATGATATATGACACTTGATCCATGTGAGTTTTCTTGTTAACACGCCAATAATTGTTTATGTTTCAGCAATAGTCCTTTTACTTCTGCGACAACCCTGGTACATCAGGTTATTTACTTAGTCTGTTAGTGCGATTAAACTGTGCACGGAGATACTACATGTATGTTTTTTGCTCTAATTCTGAATAAAGTTGCGGACTCAGTAGAACAAGATCAGACTGCACAGAACTTGCAGTCTTATCTTTTTCTACACAGTCCGCAAAACTAAATTATACTGCCTATTGGTTTGATAAGGTTAACCCTTTACCAAACTATCCCGTGTTTTAATGAACCTTAGTTTAACCATACTAATAAGTCTTATTATATACAATATAGAGGCAGTTGCCAATGTGCTATTTATAGTAACAGTGCCCGATAAGGAAAATTTCGTTGCCCAGGAATAGACCAATGGAGTTTCAGTGGCCTATGGTTTAACGACCCTTAGGAATAAAACTTTTAAAAACATTGTTTGAAAAGGAGAAAAAGCTAGTAACCAGCATTTTCCCCTTTTCTCACAATGTTTTCTATTTCTTCAAAGATAAATTTCACCGTTCCAGTGACATTAAATTTGTCGTCTGCACGTGCCCTCAATATCGCCCAGTCTGATTTTTTGTCGTCTGGTAAAGGGTTAAATAATTCTAAATGACATTCGTCAAGGTTAAATCTATTCACGCCCCAATATATTTTCAGTCATTATGGTTGTGATCGTGTCATTAGTTATAGAAACTACGTGAAATATTCATAATAGATTCAATAAATTACGTTAATTTTTACCCGACAGACAAGTTTAGAACGAAGTCATTTGAATTCATGTACCTTAATTTCGACTCGTTATGATGGTGATGATGTCATAAATCATAGAAAAATCATTTAAAATTCTAATGAGTTGATTATACTTTTTGCCTCTTGCTTCTAAAATTCAACTGAAATCGAGGGAAGTGAAAAGAAAGTAAATCTGATTTCCCTCCACAAGTCTATACTAACGCTACTGAAAATATCCCTTCCACTTATTTAGTATTTGATTATATACCATTTGGAATTGTTAGTAGTAAACTGAAAAAAATCGCGTTACCAAATGCATGTATTTTAGAATATAATTATATACAACATGTATGACTATAAACTATGTAGTTCTTGTCAAATAAACGATGTTCTGTTCTTTTCTGTTCTGATCAGACGAGTTCTTCACATATTTAACAGGCTTTTATAGCATATAATCCAATGTAGTTTCAGCGGGGAATAGAAATGGCGGGGGGGGGGGGGGGGGATAACACGTGATCAAATGTAAGTTTCAGCAGAGGACAGGAATGAGGGAACGTTTATTTACTTCTTTCTCCACCTTTATAACCCATTACCAAATATGATTTTTTAAAAAAGTGCTACAGATCACTTTCCTTGAAAAGACGAATTATCTTCATTGATTGGTTTAATACACGAGAGGCGCTCCGGCAAAACGGCGTTTAATGCATCTCCATAATGCCTTATACCAAGCAAGTCAGCACATCATCATGGAACCATGAAATCCAGTTTGTCTAGCAATCGGATGAATCCTGGAGTAGAATCTGATCCTTTGACATACGGAAAATTCACCAATAGCAGAAAGTTTCGGCCCATGTCAGCCCACACGGACTGCTCAGGCTGACCTGAGTCGACACTTTCTGGAGACGCATTAACCCCTCCCCCTTTCGCAGACCATGAGTCACAAGTGTCTATTCCTTTTGCCTATGTTTTAGGGGTGACATGCTTCGAGACAGAAAAATGTCTAAAGTTCAGAAGCACCAGGTAGGAAAGAGAGTAATATACTAGTATAAAATTATAGGGATAGACCTTTCATTACAATAAAACAATTCGTGAACATCACTTTCTCCTCTTCCCGCAGTGTTTTCTACCTTGTCCAGATACCTTGATTTTAGCCACTTGTGACTTGTCGTGTGCAAATGCTTTGAAATCGGATAAGTCTAAAATTTTTGTCATTATGTAAGAGTTAATGGGGAGGAGGGGGGGGACTCCATGGAGGTTTAAAGGGAAATGTGCCTTGCTCTGGTAAAAGGATGCCTAATGCATCTCCGTGATTCATTACAACAAGTTAGCCATTTCAAAATTATTATTGATCCATAATAGCCATTTTTTAACAACCGACTTACTCATGAGGTAGGCTGCTCGTTGAACATACAGAAAATTGATCAATAGCGAAAAATTTCAGCCCAGGTCAGCGGAATGCGCAGGCTGACTCGGGTCGATATTTTTCGCAGATGCATTCCAGCCCCCTTTTCACAGAGCATGGTTCATATATATTTCACCATCACTTTTCCACCTCATTAAAAAATGTCTGTGCACCCATAAAATAGGTTTAAACCCTTTACCAAACGCTCGAAAGTTTCATTGACCCTAACAAATAACGCCTTTGAAAACATTGTGGGAAAAGGAGAAACATGCTGGTAACCAGCATTTCCTCATTTTCCACAATGTTTTCTACCTTTTCAAATGCAAGTACTATCTTTTGATTAATATTTAATTTATGTATCTGCAAATGCTTTCAGTATGGAAGAGTCTAAAATTTTGTCGTCTAATACAGAGATTAAGAAGGAATGATATGTTTAGACTAGAATAGCCCCTCCTATCCAGACCTCTATACCAATTACATCACAAAGAAACATATATCATAAAGCATGCTCACCTTTGGTATTTACGGGTCGAGCCTGTCTACCAGTGGAACTCGAACTTGGAGAAGTACCAATCACAATTTTTCCCATAGGATCATGAGTACCTGAAGATGGATAGATTTAGATACTTTTAAAACCAAACAGTTACAATTCATTACTTCTATATCGAAGCTTTCGATATCATTAGGCCACTGTTTTTCAATACAAGTTCAGATGGCCATTTTCTTTTTCTTTTGTTTTAACAGATCGGATCTACACTGGTCTACACTGTCCGCAAATGGTCGTTGAGTAATGCCATAGGCGTCTATCACGGGATAATTAAATTTAGCGGACACCGTTACTATAAATAGCACCTCGGCGACTGCCTCTACATCGTATATACAGTGTAGAGGCAGTCGCCAATGTACTATTTATAGTAACGGTGTAAATGAAAAGTTGAATGTTCCGTGATATACAGGTGATGCACCAATGTGCAAAGGTGTTCGATGATCGAGCAAGGAAAAGTTTAGTGTTCCGAGATAGACCAATGGAGTTTCAAAGGCCTGTGGTAATGCTTAGCAGCCTAGGGATTAATTTCAGTTGTTCAGTTTTTCGTGGGAGAAGAGATGAAGTTAAAGTCAGAATAATTATAATGCTAGAGTTCTGGATCTTCTGGACCAAAATCCGTGACCCGGATGCGCTACACAAGGGCGCTTTGGAGACGATTTTTCTTTCAAGTGTCCTATTAGTGTTTTTACTTGACTAGTATGAGAGGTTAGATAGTACGTCGTATGCGATGTACAACATTTTTAGAAAGCCCAAATAGCGGTCAAAAGTAAACAATAAGGGAATCAAAATGCTGGCAAATAAAATTCATATAATCCATTTACCTTTTTACCACACAATCCCGACTTTTAACGACCTTCGGAAAAATGCCTTTTGAAAACATTGTGGGACAAGGAGAAAATGCTGGTGCTGGTAACCAGCATTTTCTCTTTTTCCCACAATGTTTCCTGCCCATCCCAAAACAAATTTCAATTTTTCCAGTCACCTTCAATTGGTCGTCTGCAAATGCTTTCAATCTGGATAGTCTGAAATTTTGTCGTATGGTAAAGATTTAAAAGTATGAACATGATTATGGGTCTGTCAGTGTGTCAAAGTAGAGTCCGTAACTTTAATCCTTGTTATAAGATTTGAGCCATGCTCTGTGAAAAGGGGGCTTAATGCATCTGCGAAACGTATCGACCCAGGTCAGCCTGCGCAGTCTGCGCAGGCTGACCTGAGCCGAAACTTTTCGTTATTGGTCAAATTTCTGTATGTCAAAGGATCGTTCTACCTCACGATTAAGTCGGTTGTTGGAAAAAGTGGCTATATGGATCCGTAATTATGTGATGGTTTGATAGGTAGGATGCATTACGGAGATGCATTAAGCACTAAGCCCCCTTTTGCCAGAGCATGGCTCATTTATTTTTAAGCCAGCGACATGCACTTTGACGTACTGTACTAAAGCACATTGTCAGACTCGTTATACTAGCCTTACTTTTAAATGGTGTGTATGAAATTTGCCTGCAGTTTAACTCTTTACAGCACAATGCTGCCTTTTAACGCCCCTGGGAAAGGGGCCTTTTGAAAACATTGTGGGAAAAGGAGAAAATGCTGGTAACCAACATTTTCTCCTTTTCCCACAATGTTTTCTACCCTATCAAAAGAAAATTACACCATTTGAGCCACACTGAAATTGTCGTCTGCAAATGCTTTCAATTTGGACTGGTCTAAAATTTTGTCGTCTGGTAAAGGGTTAACTCTCGAAATGTTTACTGTTGACAGATAGTGGGCCGTTCATATGAATGTCGCGTCAAGAAACACAACATTGGATGTCTTCGAACCATTCCGGACAATTTTCGGACAACGGAATGTCATTCAGAACAGCAAAAAATGGCTGGCATTGAAAGACAAAAATAACTCAGGGCAACGCTCTTATCCTGAACTTTTGCGTCATATCAGGGAGAAACACTGACGATGTGATACTGGTTCAGAAAAGGCAATTAAGCATCTGCAGTGGCAACTATTGTAGACAGAACGACTCGTGTTTTAATGGCGACGTCTTAGTTTTTTAACCATCAAATGACAGTTACAGTGATGAATTTCTAATTTCTGGACCAACCAAACTACCTGGAACCCATATCACCAATTTCGAACCCAGTAGGAGACGTCAGTCACTGACGACGTAATAAAATTGGGCCGTGCTCTGTGACAAGGGGGCTTAAGTCATCTGCGAAAAGTATCGAGTCAGGTCAGCCTGTGCTGTCCGCGCAGGCTGACATGGCCGACACTTTTCGCTATTTGCCAATTTTCTGTATGTCCAAGGACCATTCTACCTCAAGATTAAGTAGGTTCTCAAAAAAAGTGGCTATTATGGATCCATAATTAGCTGATGGCTTGCTAGGTATAATGCATTACAGAGATGCATTAAGGCCCCCTTTGCCAGAGCAAGGCCCAAATTAATTAACCCACATTGCATGATACTTCAACCTTTTCTCTAATCAAACCAATCCAGATCCAGTATATATGAAGAAATTAACCACAGTCCAAATATATATGAAATGAACCCTGCCCTGATAAAAGTGGGTTTGCAAAAAGTATCGCCTCAGGTCTGACTCTCATAAAAGTGCATCTGCAATAAGTTTCGACTCAGGTCACCCTGCGCAGTTCGCACAGGCTGATCTCGGTCTTTTTGCTATTGGTAAACTTTCCGCATATTAAAGAACCATTCTACCGCATTTTACCCTATGGTTCAGCCTGTCTTCAGGTACAACGTGTCCATCCCATGTAACAACTTGCTTGGTATAGTGTTTTACATAGATACATTAACTCTTTACCGAACGACATAAATTTTTGACCAGTCCAAATTGAAAGCATTTGCAGACGACAAACTAAACGGGACCCAAAAATTGAAATTTGTTTTGGGTAGAGTAGAAAACATTGTGGGAAAAGGAGAAAATGCTGATTACCAGCATTTTCTCCTTTTCCCACAATGTTTTCAAAAGGTTTCTTCCTCAGGGTTGTTAAAACTCGGGATTGTGTGGTAAAGGGGTTAATTAACCCCACTTTTTACAGATCATGACACAAAGCCTTTATTTTGCGAAAGGTAACTCAAAATATTAAGTATATCTGTTTTTATTTCGCATGGAATAATAGGAATAAAGGAATTACGAGTACACACTTCTTTCGACCCGAATGATCTTAAATGTTAATATTCGGTTGTCAAATAATTAAACCGATGTTTTTGTGTTGCTGTTTGGGTGACAATGGTACTAATAAAATGCGAACGTACAGATCCAAAGTTAGACAGCACTGTTCAGATCCTGTTCTTTCCGCTCTACAACAATAAAAGTTGGATCCTCATATCCTTTTTTTGTACCCACATTGTACTTTGTTCCATTTACCTAAGAATCATCCACCTTTCCGAAGAATCCATGCACATGTAGATATCCCAAATGGCTACAGCTAGTGCTATTATTAATTCGTCGTGCAAGAATAGGAAAAACGTCATGCCAAAGGTCACCAACCGCAGCCTGGTGCAAGTGTGAATCGATGTTATGGATTAAGGTCGCAAAAAGCAGTCGATCGTTTGAATATCAAAGTAACAGACTTAACCCTTTACTGCACAATGCCGCCTTGTGACGCCCCTGGGAAAAAAGCCTTTTGAAAACATTATGGGAAAAGGAGAAAATGCTGGTAACCAGCATTTTCTCCTTTTCCCACAATGTTTTCTGCCCAATCAAAGAAAATTTGCAACATTTGAGCCACACTCAAATTGTCGTCTGCAAATGCTTTCAATTTCGATAAGGCTAAAATTCTGTCATCAGGTAAAGGGTTAAACGTTGCTAACCCTAGCACACTTAAGGGCCGTTCAGTTCAATTTTGCGGTTAGTGTTGGTCAAGATCGAACTGCGTAGAATCTGCAGTCCAGTCTTGGGTCATCACACTGTGCCATATTGTGAGAAAAGAACTTTCAAACTGCAATGCATGTACTTGGTTTTTGTTTTGATGGGCTTGAAATTTTCATCTGATTTTATTCAGAAGTAAAAGGTCTAAACTTTCATGTCTTACCTTTACTTGAGCTGCTCCCCATTATTCTAGGTAATCAGTGAACCGCTTCTGTGCCTGAAAATATATAGGTTCCTATATCAGTGGAACAGAATGAACACATTACTGTACAAATACGACGGATAGGGCTATACTGTTGAAAGCTCTGGAAAAAACTTAGTGCGAAAAATTAGAATAAAATATTTAAGACGAAGTGGCGAAAGGAGGGTATTTATCTTCAGGTCAGTATAATCAAGGTATTAAAGCTTTACCAAACGACAAAATCTTTGACTCGTCCAAATTAAAAGCATTTGCAAATGACAATTCAAACGTTGCTGAAATAACTAGATTTCTTTATGAAATGTCAGAAAACATTGCGGGAAAAAAAGAGAAAATGCTGGTTACCAGCATTTCCTCCTTTTCCCACAAAGTTTTCTAAAGTCATTTTCGCCTTGGTCTTAAAACCCGGGATTGTTTGGTAAAAGGTGAAAACTAGATCTACAGGGTATTGATATTAATCAATGATCTCGAAGCTATTAAATTTGCATGGTACTCTAAAAGGAAACACATGACTATTGGATCACGTGCATACAGATAAAGAACTGAAATACCTTCACACACTAATACCATAAAGACTTGTAGTATGTATCAAACCATTACGATTCTCATTGTGGCATTTTCCGTTGAGGATAGGAAAGAATATACCGAGTTGAATCAGAATGACAATTGTAAACGAGTCGTGCTCTGTAAAAAGGGGGCTTAATGCATCTGCAAACCAATATCAACCCAGGTCAGCCTGCGCAGCCCGCACAGGCTGGCCTGGGTTGAAACTTTTTGCTACTAAACGTCAAAGGGCCGCTCTACCTCAGGATTTGGTCGTTTATTAGACAAAATGTATTTTATGGGTAATTAATGATGACATGCTTGGTATAATGCATCACGGAGATGCATTAAGTTCCCCTTTGCCAAAGCATGGTTCAAAAAGGTTTGTTTGCATTTCTGGCATTTGCCTCTGCATGTTTATGTGCCGGAAGACAAATAAACTTTTCTGTTGAAAAAAATGAACAGTGTTGTCTTGTAATGCTCACCTGAATGTATTATAATGAGTTAATGTCAAGCTGGAAAAAAGAGGGATACGATTTGATTAAAGTGTGTTGAATGATGCATAGCTGATGCTACATTTAAAATTTACAAGGCCTTTGGGCTTGCGATTCGGGTCAAGACATGTCTTGCACTTGTAAAACCATACACATGACGACCCCCACATCCCCAGATGCGTCAACTGTTTACTTGGCAACATAACATGAACAAATTGTAAAAATTATGAGATGATGATGGTGATGATGATGATTAATGCTGATTGGCGAGAGAGAAAGAGTGACAGAGAGAGAGAGAGAGAGAGAGAGAGAGAGCAAGCTTTCAGACGTATGGCAGAGTCCGTATTCACCAACTGTTCAACAATCTTAGTCTTATTCTCAAGAAGTTTCCAAACTTAAAAGTAACACAACTTCTGATTGGCTAAACCAAATGGTTTAGCCTATCAAAAGTTGTGTTACTTTCAAAATTCAGACATAGAATGTTCTAGGGAATGGTTGGTGAATACGGACCCAGAAGTACACAGAATGTTTTCTTTGGACACAGAATCGTGAGGTCAGATGTATCACAAGAATTATCTTATTGAAAATCCCACGGTTAATTGGTTTCCATTGATCTGGATAGTCCTAGAAAATCCCTTTACTCTTGTATCTAAATACCAAGCATAGTTTAAACTCATCGGAGACGAACTAGTACTTGGTGAACCATTTTGAAAACATCAAGACAACGGGAAAACAGCTTTTATTGAGCATTTCTTTTTCTTGTATTTAATCTTGATTCGTATCGCTAATCTATATTTGCAATGAATGTTTTGGATTGAATAAAATTGCGTCTATTTATCGTAGCCACCACTTGCACATATGGGCGACACCCCCTGAAGGCTGTGAGTTTTGTTACGGGGGATCGTGCAAGATACGAAACCCATCCTAAGTTACGCCCGGTTCTTTAATGTGCTCGGTGTATAGCACCGTCACACGGGACCTCGGTTTAACGTTTCATCCAAAAGACTATTAATAATTTCAGATGGCCAGCCGTGGGGCTCGAACCCACACCCTCAAGTGACCCAAGACTTGATGTTAACAAGTCCTACGCTCTACCACTTGAGCTATTCTGCTGGTCTTGGCTGCTTTGGAATTGGGTAGCTGCAAATTTGTTTAATGATAAAATACAAAGAAAATAACACTCACAAAATAGAAAACGGTACCTAGGAGGATAGAGAAAAAAAATCACAAAAAAGGTCAATACAGCAATCATAAGGAACTAAGTTATAAGAAAATCAATACCTTTTTTCAAAACCTGTTTTTGTCGTCATGCTGTTATTATTTTTAATTAAGTATTCTATTACTGTAAAGAGATCGAACTACAAAAACCTGACCTTTTTAACTCTTCAGCACTTCGCAATACTTAAGACTAGATTAAATTCAAAACATTTACAGATAATAAGGTGAATGTGGTCCAAATGATAGAAGTTGTCTTTGATAGGGTAGAAAACATTGTGGGCAAAGGAGAAAATGCTGGTGACGAGCATTTTCCCCTTTGTCCACATTGTTTTTCGAAAAAAAATTTTTTTTTCAAGGTCGTAAAAACGTGGAATCGTGCGGTAAAAGGTTCATATCAAAGCCAATCATACTAACACAGTATACCTGTAAATGAATTTTTTCCTCGTTCAAGAGAACACTGTTGCGAACATTGAGGCCAAAGTAGGTATAGCTAGCAACGAACAGTTTCTCTTTTTGCCTCTATCTTTCCACACTTATTTATAAAGGTTTTGTGTTTCGTACGAATTGTCCATAATTTTATGTTATTTAACCCTTTACCACACGATCCAAAGTTTTAACGACCCTGAAGAAAAGGACTTTTGAAAACATCGTAGGAAAAGGAGAAAATGCTGGAAACCAGCATTTTCTCCTTTTCCCACAGTGTTTTCTACCCTGTCAAAGACATAAATCATCATTTTAGCAACATTTAATTTGTCGTCTGCAAATGCTTTGAATTTGGTCCAGTCCAAAAATTTGTCGTTTGGTAAAGAGTTAAAAGCGTCATCTGCAGCAAATTGTTTCAGGTAACAAATTGAAAGCATTTGCACATGACAATTTCGATGTGACTCGAACGATTGAATTAGTCTTTGACAGGGCAGAAAACATTGTGGAAAAAAGAGAAAATGCTAATTACCATTATTTTTCTCCTTTTCCGACACTGTTTTCAAAAGACTTCCTTCTCAGGGCCGTTAAAACTCGGGATTGTGTGGTAAAGGGTTAAAGGACGCTGTTCTTGGAGAAAAACATCGTGGCAAGAGTAGAATTCCCCTTTGCTTGTTTTCAAGTGCTTAACCTCGATTTGCATCGACTATCTATAATGTACATGTATGTTTTCGAAATCGTCAGCACAAACACTGTTTCAAAGCTACCTGTCTGCTTGAAACTAATACCCATGCTTCAGCCCGGCCGGGTAGCTCAGTAGTTAGCGTATCTACTCGTGACCTGGTGGTTGCGGGTTCCATATCCAGCTGACGCAAACTTTCTTTCCGGCAGTTTTTCACCTCTGATCCATATGAGAAAAGTAGTCAGAGAAAGTTGTGCCAGTACTGGTGTGAGAAAGCCTAGAAATAAATGCGTAGGTGTACTGAACGCTGTTATATGACCCAAGCTAAAAAACCTGTGTTAAACCCAATACAAAAAATTACAAGCAAATTTATGCCTTCAAATGCTGATTTTACACGTTACCTCCAGCGGAAGAACACTTTTGAATACATTGTGGCAAAACGAAAAATGCTCAATGCAAGCAATTTCTCAATGCACTTGTTTCCTGCATTAAATCTTATTTCATTCCGGGCATCTGCGGCTTAATCCTTTCAGCGCCAGTCAAAGGCTTTTGCTGACGGTCTAGATCAAGATCAGACTGCTTCCATCCGCTTATTTAGTAAGGTCTATAGGATAAATGTATATGAGCCATGCTCCGTAAAATGCATCCGCGAACAGTATCGACTCGGGTCACCCTGCACAGTCCGCGTACGCTGACCTAGGTCGAAACTTTTCGCTATTGGTCAATTTTCTGTATATCCAAGGACCAATCTACCTTATGATTAAGTCGGTCGTTAAAAAAGTGGCTATTATGGGTCCATAATAATGTGATGACTTGTTTTTGTATACTATATTACTGAAATGCACTAAGCCTCCTTTTGCCAAAGCATGGCTCATATTTTGAGTTTAGTGGAGTGTATTTTCAGCCGTCGAAAGAGGTCGAGGTTATATGGCGTGCAACACACTAAAATGGGCCTTCGGACATATGCTAAAGGTTTGTCGTCCCAGATCAGCCTGTGCAGTCTGTGACTAATCCGAGACGACACTTCCCGTTTGTGTGAGATTTCCTGTTTCACGAAAGTCTACTGTATGACAAAATCTTATGTAGTCGTAAAGTGCCGTCTCGGATTAACCTGCGCGGACTGCGCAGGCTAATCCGAGACGACACTTTACGCAAATATCACAAGGTCTCATTTCGCACGTTGCGGGCCATATATCTGACACTGAAAGGGTTTGAAGAAAGGGTCTTGTGTGGCTCAGTGATAAGGATTCGGAACCTGGAGGCCCTGCACACTCGAAACGTTGGGCTTTCCGTGGGAGTGTCCTTGGCCAAGAGGCTACAGAGCCCGAGCCTTGAACTGGTGAAACTCGTGACACATTAAATGTAAGACCTATCTCCATGGTATGACTGGAAAGATGTTAAAAGTGCCATAAGGATGTTTTCAAAGTCGTGTGCTGAAAAATGTGTGTGTAGAGGTGTTGGGTTGACGAAAAAAGCTTTATGATCAACATAACTGAACTAATTGGACCGCAGCCGAGTCACAGATAGCTTTTAACTCTTTGCCTAACGACAATTTTTTAGACATGTCCAAAATGAAAGAATTTGCAGACGACAAATCAAATGAGGCTCGAAAGATGGATTTGTCGTTGAAAGGGTAGAAAACATTGCTGGAAAAGTAGAAAATGTTGGTTACTTCTTTTCCCACAATGTTTTCAAAACGCTTCTTCCCCAGGGCTAAACCTCGGTATTGCTTGGCAAAGGTTTAAGTAAAGTGTTTAGAGTATTTCAAAAGATAAACTGATCTAAAACCTTTTTGTACTTGAACACAGTATATCGTGACGTACTTGAACATTTTTGATGTATAGATATGTATGAAATATCGATAAGTATACTAACCCTTGACATAGGCCTACTGGCCAACTTTAGGTTTACGAAAAACTAGTACAAATAACACAACTTTTAGGGTATATATTTATTGTGGATGCATTTAATACCAGAAAACATTATTCAAAGTCACTATCATTCGTTTTAAGGAAATGTTTTGGCTACGACATTAGGTATAAAGATAGACTACCTCAAGTGATGTTGGCAAGCCACACAAACGAAGCGCTCCAACGTAAGAGCTTCAAAATAAAAGAACCGACAGCATTGCTCCCCAATAAACACTAGCTATATAACAGGATGTGCACATAGCTGTGCTGCCTTTTGACCAGAAAATCCCGTGTCGACCCTAGCGAGAGAGGCGTTCAAAAACATAGTGGGAAAAGGAAAAAATTTTCTCCTTTTTCCACAAGGTTTTCCGCTCTTTCTAAGACAATTTCCGTCCCGTGTCGACCCTAGCGAAAGAGACGTTTGAAAACATAGTGGGAAAAGGAGAAAATGCTGTAACATGACTTGAAGTAGAACGTTGTTTTATAGAAAAGGTCTGCTCTCCAACCAAATGTTGGGAAATGGGTAAACAACGGGTAAACAATCCCTTTTAACGATATTGTCGACCGATTTTCAACAGAACTTGGTGTATTTTGAAAGTGATGCAAAATTTGGAATAGGGGGATTACAAACAGCAGTATAAAAGTACCGCATAAATCACCGAGCACAAACGGAGACATAATTAGGTCTTGTTGACGGCAAAGATCACAACCAGACTTTACGGGACGTGTCTTGTCTTCAATCTACGCTGACCTGTACTTGTTTCAAACAACTAAACATTCTCTTTGTCTGAAGCGGGTGGTAAAAACCAACTTGAAGCAGTGCGAGGTTGTTTTGACCATAATGTCTCTCTACGTGGCGAACCGTATCCTATCATATTAAAGCTAAGACTGCACATCCAGTGCAGTCTAATCTTAGTCTACACCGTCTGCAAAAATGCTTTATATTGCCTTTAGTATTCTTAGTATTGAATTAAAAATCATTAAGCTAAAATAAGATAAATGTCACAGTAAGTTAAATACGAAAACCGATTCAGAAATAAGTTGAAATTATTTCAATGCGAAAGTATAGTGGCATATTTCTGCCGCGAGATACGAGATAGCTATTACGATAATTTAAAAGAATTATCGTGATAAAACAAAGTTTCCTGGAAATATTATCTAGATAAAAAAAAAAATTCACGATAAAAATATCGCGATAATTCTAACTGTTATCATGATTATTTTTGCTTTCGTGCCCATAACTGACATTCACGGTATCTATAATTAGATACTGTTTCGGAACACCTTCGTCTTCAACGTCATGAATTCTGCTTGTCCCTAAATGGTTTTAAAGTTGTTCGTAGGAGGCATTTCGAGTCGTCTTTGTGATTTTACAGACTTCTGTTCATTTGCAGTCTTGTACAAAATTTACCAAATTAAGGTATAATTGTTAATGATTCGAATTTTTACTTACTGCAATCTTGTGAAGTCAAAAACTACCGAGTTCATCCAAATGATAAAATTTGCTATTTATAGATATCGAGAAACAGATAGAACTATCACAATACATGTAATTTTATCTCGAATGTCAGCTCCGTGCACAATTGAAAAAGTTTGCGATAAAATATTAAGTTTATCGTGATGTTTTTTTCCAGGAAACTTTTCACTATCTCGAAAAAGTTTCCAGGAAACTTTTATTTATCGTGATAGTTTTCTAAAATTATCATGATAGCTATCTCGTATCTCGTGGCAGAAATATGCCACCATACGAAAGTCATTGGAAATTCCAACTCTTTCTATAAAAGATCAGTGCATGATGTATTTATAACCTCGTGTTTAGTGTTACAATGAATCTGAATAAAGATTTGACCGAACGTGAAATCAGGGCCCGTATTCACTAACCATTCTCTAGAACGCAGAAAAAGTCTTTGAATGTAACACAACTGATAGGCTAAACCAAATAGTTTAGCCAACCTGAAATTGCGTTACCGTCTAAATCGAGAATTAGACACAGAAAGTAAGAATGGTTGTTGAATACGGACCCCGGACTACTACTGTTTTCTCAGTTGTAGAAAATATATGAGCCAAACTCTGTGAAAGAAGGTTACAATGCATCTGCAAAAAGTATCGATTCAGGTTAGCCTGCGCAGTTCGCGCAGGCTGACCTGAATCGATACTTTTTGCTACTGGTCCAATTTTCTGCACTTCAAAGGACCATTCTACCTCATGATTCACGCGATTGTTAGACAAAATGGGCCATAGATAATGACTTGCATGCTAGAGTGCATAATGAAGATGCAAATCCTTTTGTCAGAGCACCGTTCATATCCAATTAAAACCCTTTACCACATAATCCCGACTTTTTACTACCCTGAGAAAGAAGCCTTTTGAAAACATTGTGGGAAAAGGAGAAAATGCTGGAAACCAGCATTTTTTCCTTTTCCCACAATGTTTTCTACCCTACCTTAAACAAATTTTAATTTTTGAATAACATTTATTTTGTCGTCTGCAAATGCTTTCAATTTGGACAAGGCTAAAATTTTGTCGTTTGATAAAGAGTAAACCCTAACATTGTCATCATGTTTGATTGAACATCTTGTCCCCGAACAGCATTTACTCACGCTTCTCTCTTGTCCCTTTTAACCCATTACCTCCCGAAACAATTTGCAGATGACGACCTGGAACAAGTGAAATATTCTTGTATTACTGGTGGGCCCTAATTAACCCTTTACCACACAATCCCGAGTTTTAACGACCCTAACTTAGAAGGCTTTTGAAAACATAGTGGGAAAAGGAGAAACTGCTGGTAACCAGCATTTTCTCATTTTCCCACTATGTTTTCTACCAGCATTTTCACCTTTTCTTACAATATTTTTCAAAAGCCTTCGTCCTCAAGGTCGTTAAAACTCGAGATTGTGTGTAAAGGGTTAATGTATTTTGCTTTTATTGGAGTTTAACGCCATTTTAACAGCTTAGGCCCTATTACAGCGGTCAGTGACGCACCCATTTGTTTCCTGGCTTTCTCATACCAATATTGGCACAACTTTCTTTCCGAGCCACTGACTATTTTTCTCAAATAAAGCAGGTGTGAGAAGCCAAAAAATCGTCGGAAAGACAGATTACCTCAACCGGGTATCGAACTCGCAGCGACCAGGTGACGGGTCAGATACGCTAACCACATAGCTACCTGTACGGACAGATAAAAGCAATACCGTCGTGTATATAACAGCCAAGCTCTGTGAAAAAGGGGCCTAATGCATCTCCAATTAGAATCGATCCATGTCAGCCTCTGCAGGCTGACATGGGTCGAAACATTTTGCTATTGGTTCATTTTCTGCATTTCCAAGGGCCATTCTACCCCGGGACCCAGCCTGTTATTAGAAGAAAATGAATTCTATGGATCCATAATTATGTGATAACTTGCTTTGTAGGCCTATATTGTATCACAGAGATGCACTAAGCCCCTTTTTGCCAGGGTGCGACTTATATATGAGACTCTGGCAAAAGGGAGCTTAATGCATATACGTGATGCATTATACCGATCAAGCTATGATATAATTATGGACCCATATTAATAGTCTTTTTTTTCAGCAACCTACTTAAGCCCCTTTTTGCCAGGGTGCGACTTATATATGAGACTCTGGCAAAAGGGAGCTTAATGCATATACGTGATGCATTATACCGATCAAGCTATGATATAATTATGGACCCATATTAATAGTCTTTTTTTTCAGCAACCTACTTAAGCCCCTTTTTGCCAGGGTGCGACTTATATATGAGACTCTGGCAAAAGGGAGCTTAATGCATATACGTGATGCATTATACCGATCAAGCTATGATATAATTATGGACCCATATTAATAGTCTTTTTTTTCAGCAACCTACTTAAGCCCCTTTTTGCCAGGGTGCGACTTATATATGAGACTCTGGCAAAAGGGAGCTTAATGCATATACGTGATGCATTATACCGATCAAGCTATGATATAATTATGGACCCATATTAATAGTCTTTTTTTTCAGCAACCTACTTAAGCCCCTTTTTGCCAGGGTGCGACTTATATATGAGACTCTGGCAAAAGGGAGCTTAATGCATATACGTGATGCATTATACCGATCAAGCTATGATATAATTATGGACCCATATTAATAGTCTTTTTTTTCAGCAACCTACTTAAGCCCCTTTTTGCCAGGGTGCGACTTATATATGAGACTCTGGCAAAAGGGAGCTTAATGCATATACGTGATGCATTATACCGATCAAGCTATGATATAATTATGGACCCATATTAATAGTCTTTTTTTTCAGCAACCTACTTAAGCCCCTTTTTGCCAGGGTGCGACTTATATATGAGACTCTGGCAAAAGGGAGCTTAATGCATATACGTGATGCATTATACCGATCAAGCTATGATATAATTATGGACCCATATTAATAGTCTTTTTTTTCAGCAACCTACTTAAGCCCCTTTTTGCCAGGGTGCGACTTATATATGAGACTCTGGCAAAAGGGAGCTTAATGCATATACGTGATGCATTATACCGATCAAGCTATGATATAATTATGGACCCATATTAATAGTCTTTTTTTTCAGCAACCTACTTAATTATGAGGTAGACTGGTCCTTGGACATACAGGAAATTGACCAACAGCGAAAAGTTTCGGCCCAGGTCGGTCTGCGCACTCTGCGCAGGCTGACATGGGTCGATACTTTTCGCAGATACATTAAGCCCCCTTTTCACAGACCATGGCTCACACACACAGGTGTGTGTGTGTGTGTGTGTGTGTGTGTGTGTGTGTCCACCAAAATATATGTCTCTGTTTCAAAGTTCCATTTAGATACTAAATATTGAACGTAACAAGATATATATATCTCCGCACCCAAGGGAGAAGCCATTCTTCCGGCTGGTGGATTATTTGTTCATGCACCATAAATTACTGTCAAACGTTCTCCTTATTATAAATTATGAATAGTATACATTTTTTCCCTTGTCATTTATTCGTTTATCATTCTCGTTCATCTTTTCTTTTTGAGTTTGCGAGTCATCGAGCTACCGTTTTCAATTTGAAAATTTTAATAATTAACAAAAGAAAAGAAAGGGATGATATAAACCTTCAAAACTGTTTACCATACTATTTAAATGAGAGTCAACGTACGTGCAAGTGTTTTCAATTTATCACAAAGAATAGATTTATAAACGGACCCTTTGCATTCAGTAAAGGCATTTTCCGAAGCTTTAATAGCTGTCTTAATCGTAATAATATAACAGAAAAGAACTGTTCGTTTATGTAAGCACGTGTTTGCAGAAATTTACGTCATGAAATATAGATGGACCACACTCTGACAAAAGGGCGGTCAATACATCTCCATGATGCATCATGCCAAGCAAGTCACCTAATACTCAAGGATCCATAAAAAACCATATTGGCTCCTTGCCGAGTGAATCATGTGATAAAATGGCCCTTAGACATCCAGAAAATTTACCAAAAGAAAAACAGTTTCAACTCAGGGACTGCGCAGGCTGACTTGGGTCGATACTTTTTTGCAGATGCATTAAACTCCTTTTCACAGAGCATGGCTCGAATGTTAAATAATAGAGATACATATATGTCAGTGACACATGTTATATGCAGGTAAGCAACTACACAAGTAAACAATTAAAAAAAGAAAGCATTAAGTGTCACAAACCGCATACGTACTGATTTAGGACTACCTTTTTTGTTTATCTCTTTGCAATATGAGAACCCTTTAGTCACAGTTAAAATTTAAAGCGATTGCAGATGACAATTTCTACAATGAAATAAGAAATGAAATGATTTGCTGTGTGATATAGAGTAGAACACGTTGTGGGAAAAAGTATTAAATGCTGGTTATCAGCATTTTCTCCTTATCCCACAATGTTTTCTATTACCGTCTTTCTCCGGGTCTTTAGAACACGAAATTGTGTGTAAAGAGTTGATCGAAAACGACCTGCATAACTGAGCTATGCTCTATGAAAAGGGAGTTAATGCATCTGCGAAAAGTATCGACTCAGTTCAGCCTGCTATTGGTCAATTTTCTGAATATTAACCCTTTCCCAAACGACAAATTTTGGACTGGTCCAAATTGAAAGAGTTTGCAGACGACATTTTTAAATTTGATGAAAATGGCAGAAAGTTCTCAAATAGGGTAGAAAACACTGTGGGAAAAGGAGAAATTGCTCGTTACGAGCTATTTCTCCTTTTCCCCCAGTGTTTTCAAAAGACTTGTACTGCAGACACGTGAAAACAAGGACTTGTTTGGGAAAGAGTTAAAGGACCGCTCTACCTCATGATTTAGTCGGTTGTTAAAAAAGTGGTTATTATGGATCTACAATTATGTGATGGCTTGATATGTAATTGCATAATGCTTCACGGAGATGCATTAAGCCCCCTTTGGCCAGAGCCTGGCTAATTTGTGTACTCTTTAAAACTTTATGAGCGTAAAAGAAAGTTCACCCACCAAGTCTATATTGGGTTGGGGCCCTATAATGTTTTGATCGACTGATTTTAACCCTTTTACAATCCAAACCATTTGCAAACCACAAACTAAATGTGGTTCATCCGGTGGAATTTGTCTGTAAACGGGAACAAAACATTGCAAGAAAAGAATAAATCGCTAGTATCCAGCATTTTCTTCTTTTCCCACAATGTTTTCAATAGGCCTTTTTCCCAGGTTCGTTCAAACTCGGGATTGTGTGGTACAGGATTAAGAATCATTTCAACAAAAACGTTGGTAGAGATTATACTGTAGTAGAAAAAAAGGGCATCATCCAAAATATTCTTACCTATTTTTTCACAACTTCCGTATTTTGTGAATTATTGTTCATCATGCCTTGCTTTAAAACAGCACACAAACACATAGATCCTCTTTAACAAAGTAGTCCGCAGTGTAAATAGTTTGAAAGTGTTTGAAATTCACGACAAACATGTATTATATCACACGTTGCTAAAGCGAGAAGCGTATTTCATTATAACACACATTTAGAATATAACAATATTGGAAATATTCCATACCCATGTTTCTCACTCTTCACCAAATGACAACATTTAGACTCGTCCATACTGAAATCATTTACAGACGACAAATTGAATGTCCCTGAAATAGTTCGGTTTGTATTTCGATCGGTAGAAAATATAGTGGGAAATGGAAAAAGTGCTGGATACCAGCATTTTTACCATTTTCCACAATGTTTTCAAAAAGCCGTCATGATCAGGCTCGTGAAAAGCTCGAAATGGGTTAGTTAAGACCTGAATAAAAGTAGATCAGCCATAATTATTCTAAAAGTGTACTTTACCTGTGTGATCGATAACTGATCAATCGAGAAAATATACTGACATGTTGGATCGATTCCATATGTTCAGTATTGAATTAGTGGACTCTTAAATAAAGAAGGTCGCCCATCACAACTTACAGTTCCTGTCACGGGTTGTAGATCATGCAAGGTCGAACTATACAGAACCAGCAGTCAGATGAATATACACTGTCAGATCTTTTTAGCGGTATTCTGATCAAAACAGCAAGATATCTCAATCCTCTTTATCTTCTTCAAATATATCTGTTTGTCTGTCTGTCTGTCCTGTCTGTGTGTCCAACATACCTACCCGTACACCCTTCCATCCACCGAATGAAATATTTTGTGCAAACCAAATGGGATATCATTTAGGACCGACAACAGGCGAAAAAGTCATGGAAAACAACGCCTGAAATTGGACCCTTTTATCAACAGATCGGTTACTGTGATCGATTAACTTACCCTAACCTCCACAGGACAACCTTTTCTTCCCGTCCTTCACTTGACCACCTGCAGATGCAACAATAAGAGAAAATGCACGCTACTAGCAACAGGAATTATTGGCAGGGCGCTTTGATCTCAAAACCAGACGATCATGTGGGGTCGATAAAAAGCTGCAAATTGATGAAAACTGTCTGAAATCGGACCATTGTATCACAATTGTGCATTGTAACAACTGAGATCGATAAAAAAAAAAACCTAGCCTCCTGCCGAGAACTTTTTTGCGTTATTTAGCAGATCTCCTGTCCAAAAGAGAAAATGATCGTTACAAGTAAACATGTTGACAGGTCGCTTTCTTCTCAAAACAAATGGTTTGGAAATTAAACGGTGTTTTACGCTGCTTTCAACATTATTTCAGTCTTATAACGACCACAGCTCACATATTCATGTACCTCCTGGGTTTTGCTATTACTAGGCTGGGGCTCTGAAGTATCTTGCCCAAGACACTCTCACGAAAAACCCAGTGTTTTCAGTGAGGCTCGAAACCGGGGTCTGCAGGTTGCCACTGAGCCAACCAGGACCCCTCAACACCAAATAGAACATCAGTCTGAGTCGATGACCGGATGAAAACTCGAAAAATATACCAAACGACTCTGTGTGAGAAAGCTTTTGAAATCATTATAGGAAAAGGAGAAAATGCCGTTATCCAGCATTTACTCCCTTTCCACAATGTTTCAGCCGTATCAGAGAACTTCAGCAAAATTGTTCCAATTTCAAATTTGTCGTCTGCAGACGTTTTGAATCGAGAAGATGGAATACTTAAACCAATGATTATTGTATTATCAGATTGATTGATTGATTTACCCTGTACAACTAGTAATTTATCCTTTACCAAAAAATCTGGACAGCGTTTCACTGCTTTATGAAAAGAAGACTGTGAAAACATCGCTACATTTCACTGGTCGTCTGCAAATGCCTTCAATTTGGACAAATCTAAAACTTTGTCGCTTGGGAAAAAAAAGAAACTTTCTTACAAGAGAAGCAGGAAAGAGAGGAATTCGTGGTACGAAATTCCAAGTTAAGGAAAGAACTTAATGGAATAGTTGACAAAACATTGTGTATAACGGCTCAAATGCTTGGCATGAGCAAATGCTCATTTTCCTGCCATGTTTGCAAAAATCGTCTGCTGCAGACGGGTAAGTATGGTTCTGGTGGTAATGGGTTATTCACCAATTGAACGATTTATACACTAAACCTAACAATGAAGGCCATGTTTCCCATGTTCTGCGTGTTTCAAATTACCTCAACTCTTTACCAAACGACAAAAATTGTAGACTTTTGAAAACATTTGCAGACAAGTCAAATGTAGCTGTAATAATAGGATTCAACGGTGGAAAGATAAAAAAAAAAAACAAGATAATAGGCGAATATCCTCGTTAACACCATTTTCTGCTTTACCCACATTGCTTTTAACAGCCTCCCTCGCAGGGTTATAACAAGACGGGTGATGGGCTTTAACTGAAACATCGAATTACCAATACTGTCAAGGACAGTCTTCCACCGTGAAATATATTATGCATTTCCCTCCATATTTTGAAACACTTTCGGCGCATTTTAAGACGGTTTTTTTTTTTTTTGACCGAGTTGTATAGTGCCTTCTTGCAGTAGTATAATCATCTGGTGCATACGGTTTTTGCGCCTTGCAATAAACCACTTTTAAACCATAGTGGCAACGAGCACAGCTCATTTTTCCACAACGTTTGTTTGCTGGTATTCATTTAATACATCTATTCCATGCGAGTTCTTTATATTTTGGAAACAATTGTCTTCAAAATCATATGCTGCTAATCAGTTTCAAAGGAAAATAAGTCAAGATCAGACTGCACACAATGAGCAGTCCGATCTTGGGATCGCGATATTTCCTGGCAGATATTTTCCTCCAAATTCTAGCAAAAACTGAAAAGGGTTTTGTAGCATTACAGTTTTGCTTACTAAATATCATCCACGATAGGCTTGAATGCGGTAAATGGGTATAGTTATTTATTGTAACCAATTTCAAAGTAAACCTTCCTTTCATGATAGCCTTGACATGATCTTTCAAATCGTCCCCAGACTGATTCGTTATTTCAAATGTGTGTTATTTTTTACCAGCTTACAAAATTTTAGACTCATTCAATGTGAGAACATTTGCAAATAAATGTGGCTCAAATTATGGACTATGTTTTCAAAGAAAACACTTTGGGAAAAAGGAGAAAATGCTGGTTACTAGTACATGTATTTTCTTTTTTTTCCCACAATCTTTTTTAAAGGCTTCTTTCTCAGGGTCTTTCAGAACCAATGGACTGTGCGGTAAAGGATTAACCAACTATTGAACATGCAACCAACAAGTAGTGCATGACGCCAAGGTCACTTGATTTATAGAATCATTAGAATAGGCGAGAAGCCAGCAGCCTAACAACACAAGGATTTATTACAAGACCCCATGTAAAAACATATGGGGAAAAAGGGGACATGACTCTTACAGGCTATTTCTCCTTTTGCCATAGCCTAATAACAAGCGGTCTGCTGCAGGTCATTGGAAAAAAAAAAGTTTGCTTTCGGCATAAGAAACTGGTTTGACATACCTTACAAATTGTACAGAGTGGATCCCAGGTCAGACTCTATATTATCTGGTATCTAATCTCGATGTACACTGTGCAAAAAACAACTTCTAGGTCCAAATTGCATGTTTGGAATGGAATTTCACCAATAAGGTTTTGTGTTGAAAGGCTGACACGGATTGAAACTTTTTGCTATCGCTCAATTTTCACCATGTAAAAGGACAAAACTACCTCGTGATCCAGCGGGTTGTTAGCCAAAAGGATTTTATAGATCCATAACTATATGATGACTGGCTCGGTATCATGCATCACAGAGATGCATTACACCCTCTTTTACCCGAGCATAGCACAAATTTGGAAGCTTACAACACTACCAGACTTGTGTACTGCCAAGCTGTCAGGGCTTGAATTCCACATTTGCAACAGATTAATGTTGAAACATGGTGACAAAATGGAAATGTTCTTCAGAACGGGACATGTGTACAAAGATTACAGTCAACAGATATAACGAAAAGACAACTTAATTTCAATGTATATTTCATACATAGAAAGGGATAATTACTTTATAAATACAAGAAAATAAGTAATTTTGAGTATACAAACACACTTTGGGAAAATAATTCAACATTCCTATATAATCAGAGTATAATTGCACACCAAGGTGTCCATTTTCAACATCAAGAGGGAAAAGATGGTCCTGTATTGCTCCGCAGGTTTTCAGGCGTGTTGGCTGTGATAGGTATGGACAGCTACAAAGCAGAAGGAAGGGGATGTCGGCCAGGATATGCAAGTTTTCCCGATACATTCTACACTGATTCAAGTATACCACTTATATTATTCATGAAATCCTATTTTATATATATGATATTTATTTCTGAAACTGTTTGTTTCTGAAGACTGTTCACATTTTCCAAATATAATAAATAATCATCTTCAAATACAACCGGTAGAAAATATCTTTTAAGAAGGGCAAAGTAATGGTCACCAGCATTTTCTCCTTCTATGAGTATAATGTTTTCAAAACCTCCCTCCTTAGAGAAGTTAAAACACATGAGCCATGCTCTGTAAACATAGGGTTTAATGCTTTTTCAAAATGTATCCACCCAGGTCAGACTGTGCAATCCATGAAGGCTGACCTTGGTCAAAATCTTTTGCTATTGGTCAATTCTCTGCATGTCCAAGGACCATTTGACCTCATGATTAAGCTGGTTGTTTGACAAAATGGATTTTATCAATTTATAATTATGAAACGACTTGCTTGGTATAATGCAGCACATAGATGCATCAAACCTCCTTTGCCAAAAAACAGCTCACATAATAAATCAGTAAAGAGGTTAATCACTTAACATGATTCAACAGACTGGTTCACTGATACGATTCCATTGACTGGTTTCAAGTTATTGTCACTCTTTCACCTCCTTATACTTTCCCCATCCATGAAAGCACTTGGTAAAGTTTTTATGTTCCTTGTATTTCATGGCAAGCAGCAGTTTACGTGGTCTTTCTGGTTGCTTGTTCCTAAGGTGCTGTATGTATACCTGTAAAAATGTAAAAATTAATCAACAAACAATGCATTATTTTCCCTCAAAGCTATCATCTTTTCTTCACTCTTTCCCTCAAGCATTCCATTTTTTTTTTTTTTTTTCTCTTGCAGTAGCCTAATGTTAAAAACACTGTGGCAATAAGATAAAATGCTCATAATGAAGATCAAAATATGTTTGTTATTTATATTTCACGAGGATGTTTCATAGTCATTAGCTGCGAATTTGTTTCAGTATGGTAAACAATTAACCAATAAATACACATAGATGATTCTAATTTCCCCAAATACATTGTATTTTGAAAACATCAGACGAGAAGCAATCATTGCTTGTGACAAGCAACTCCTCCTTTTCCTGCCATATTCCCTTACAATTCAAAGAAGACACTTTTATTTAAAATGTGTTTACGAGATAATGGCCCAATTAAAATTATCTATATGGTATAGGTTAACTCTTTACTACATAATCCTGCTTCTAACAACCCTAAGAAAGGAGCCTTTTGAAAACATTGTGGGAAAAGGAGAAAATGCTGGTAACCAGCATTTTCTCCATTTTCTCCTTTTCCCACAATGTTTTCTACCCTTTCCAAAACAAATTTCAATTTTAAAGTCACATTTATTTTGTTGTCTGCAAATGCCTTCAATTTCAACCAGTCTAAAATTTTGTCTTTTGGTAAAGAGTTAATACTCGAAATGATCAAATTGTGGTCACTTCTACAACAGACACTTTCTATCATCTAGGAGCCAAGATAATTTAAAAAGTTTGAATATCATGCATAGACTTTTATTTCAAGTACTAGGACAGCTGTACTCTTCATAGAAAGACAGGCCCTTTACTGCATTGAATGAGGTATTTGTATTATATATGAGTATATTACGAAATGCATGTGTATGCATAAGTAATTAATAAAATCTAATCTAATCTATAACAGTAAGGGACATAATCACCATTACAATAGAAGCAACTAGAGCTATCACTAAACGTGATCATACCCCCCAACAGCTCCTTGTCACAAAACAGAGTAATGTCACAGGAATGCAAAATAAGTGACTGGAGAGTCAATTATACCAGAGCTATCACTGAAGGTGATGAATATCCTGCAATGGCTTCTTGCCAAAGAATTACTCTTTGTTACAGACTAAAGACTTGGAGAGAATAAAACTTACTTGATACATTTTTTTTTACCAGCTGGACAAATTGAGATTGGTTTAAATGAAAAGGTTTTGCAGACAACAAATGTCTTTTCATGCAATGTTTTTGACCAGACTCTACATCTTACTTATACAGTATGGAAACTAACGAAAGCAACCTCCGAACCGAATCGGAACCGTAATAGTAACTGAACTGAACCGAAAGTAATAAACTTAAGAAAACATTGTAAATACAGAAGCCATTGCTCACGATGTTTACAATGTTTTCCTTTTTAGTCATATAATACGGAATGCACTGAAACCGCAGCGAAGCTGAAGCGGAACCGCAAAAAATGTTGCTTTCATTAGTTTCCGTACGGTATTGGTATCTATTTTAACACATCACAAGTTGAAGACTTGGAATAGTTGTGGAGAACGTAGTAAATGCTTGTAATCATCATTTCATTTTTTTCCCAAGTAACTGCAAAGATTAATCTTTCCAATTTTGTGTAGAAAGTAGTAAGTGCTGGTAATCAGCATTTTCTCCTTTTCCAAACATATCTGAAAGATTAATCTGTCTTATATTTGAGTAAACTTCCGATGAAAAGATGAAATTGACATGACATGACATAAGTGAAGTGACATGAAAACTTACTAGTGATGGTAAGTCTACTGTTAACTATCTACAGGTGTAGGAATCTATCATAAGAGAACGACAAAAAAGGGCTTAGCTCTTGGAAATTTTATTTAATTAACTAAGAACAATTTATGATATGCACATCTTTGCTGAGTGCAAAGTCTATTCATGAAGTTTGAAAGAAATTTGTCCAGAATCATCAAAGGGCCATAACTCCATGAAACCTAAATAAACCATAACCAAAATAGGATATGCACATCTCTGCTTGATACTGAGTCTATTTGTGTAGTTTGAACCAAATCTGTCCAATAGTTGATGAGAAAAAGAGCGGACAAGAAATTTCATGAAAGGGCCATAACTCAGTGAAAAATCAATGAACCATAAGCAACATTTCATATGCACATCTCTGCTTGATACTGAGTCTACCTGTGAAGTTTGAATAAGATTCGTCCAATAGTTTATGAGAAATAGAGCAGACAAAAAGCTACAGACCGACCAACAGACGGACAGCTGTGTTAAAAGTATTCTATCAAAAGTATAATTCATTTTCATCAATTCAGCAAGGGCACCGTCATAAAGAGAACGAGAAAAAAGGGCTTAGCTCTTGGAAATTTTATTTAATTAACTAAGAACAATTTATGATATGCACATCTTTGCTGAGTGCAAAGTCTATCCATGAAGTTTGAAAGAAATTTGTCCAGAATCATCAAAGGGCCATAACTCCATGAAACCTGAATAAACCATAACGAAAATAGGATATGCACATCTCTGCTTGATACTGAGTCTATTTGTGTAGTTTGAACCAAATCTGTCTAATAGTTGATGAGGAAAAGAGCGGACAAGAAATTTCATGAAAGGGCCATAACTCAGTGAAAAATCAATGAACCATAAGCAACATTTCATATGCACATCTCTGCTTGATACTGAGTCTACCTGTGAAGTTTGAATAAAATTCGTCCAGTAGTTTATGAGAAATAGAGCGGACAAAAAGCTACAGACCGACCGACGGTGTCCAGAATCATCAAAGGGCCATAACTCCATGAAACCTAAATAAACCATAACCAAAATAGGATATGCACATCTCTGCTTTATACTGAGTCTACTTGTGTAGTTTGAACCAAATCTGTCCAATAGTTGATGAGAAAAAGAGCGGACAAGAAATTTCATGAAAGGGCCATAACTCAGTGAAAAATCAATGAACCATAACCAACATTTCATATGCACATCTCTGCTTGATACTGAGTCTACCTGTGAAGTTTGAATAAAATTCGTCCGTTAGTTTATGAGAAATAGAGCGGACAAAAAGCTACAGACCGACCGACCAACGGACGGACGGACGGACCGACCGACAAGCTGACTCCTATATACCCCCCAAACAGAGTTTTGGGGGGTATAATTAAACTTTTTGCTGTTCTCAGTGATACCCTTTTTCAGAACAGCAAAAAGAAATAGCCATGAAACAAGTAATCTCCCAAACTGTCTTGTTTCAAGATGGTTTAAAGTAAGGACAAGAATTACCTGTGCACTTTTGAAAGACAGTTTGATTTCAACATCACTTGTTTTCTTTCCAACCCATAAAAAGACATTTGTTCCATTATCTAATATCATTACATCATCATCTGCAAGGTCATCCTGTTTGAAAATAAATCAATGATTAAATACATGGAGACTGTGTTTTAGTTCTCTAATACTTGTACTAAGAACAAACATTAAAACTTTACTAAAACTTTAAAACTGTTGTCAGTGAATCAATAAGAAAAGCTATTGTCTTTTTATCTTATAATAAATTCAATAAACAAATACCTTAATTCACTACAAATTTGAAACTAGTATAAAAGAAATGAGTCATACAGACAAAAGGGGGCTTAACGCACCTCTGTGATGCATAATACTATGCAAGTCATCAATTAATTATTGATCGATAAAATCTATTTTCTCTTACAACCAACTGAATTATGAGCAACACTGATTCTTTGACAAGCAGAAAATTTATCAAAAGCAAAAAGTTTCAGCCCAGGTCAGCCTGCATGGACTACACAGGCTGAAATGCATTAAGCCTCCTTTTCACAGAGCATGGTTCAAATTCTAGAGCAATTCAAATAAAAAGTGGACAAGTTATACAACAAATAGAAAATTTGTAATTTCTGTATCAACAATCTCCGTTAGCAAACCAACAATTTTTTTTCTATCATAACTACTTTTCATTTTGTCAGGTGAACCATTACAGTGTCAACCCTTTACCATACAATCCCAAGTTTAAACAACCCTGAGACAGAAGCCTTTTGAAAACATTGTGGGAAAAGGGGGAAATGCTGTTTTCTGTCCTTTTACAGACAAATCTCACAATACAACCCTGGGAAAAAGGCCTTTTGAAAACATTGTGGGAAAAGGAGAAAATGCTGGAAACCAGCATTTTCTCTTTTTCCCACAATGTTAACTACACCATCAAAGTCAAATTCCATCATTTGAGCCACATTTAATTTGTTGTCTGCAAAAGCTTTCAATTTGGATAAGTCTAAAATGTTGTCGTTTGGTATAGTTATTCAGCACTCATGGGGTTTAGGTTATGTGCACAGATTACTAGAATCAACTTATACTACCTGGCAGAAGTCAGCACATTTTTCAGACACTGCAAAGTATCCTTTTTCATTTGAACATCTAAAAAGTCTGGCAAAGTCCATAAACTCTGCTTCCTGAAAGAATCAAAACAGTTTGATTACAACATTTATTACAAAAAGTTCCAACTCCAAAATAGGGAATTTCGTAATTAAATTTTCTACAAAAATTAAAACTTGCAAGTGAAGACCAATCTACTTAAATAAGAAAAAGCTGAAAGTCTATTTAATTTCCTTTACTCATGATCTCCAGGTGAGAAAAATTGCAAATGACAATTAGAATGCCGAATCTTAGAAATAAGGCACAGAAAGTTGCAATTTCATGCTTGCTTTTGTCTAGAGTGTTTTAGCAAACTAGACAGCAAAGATCAAAGGTCAGACTGCATGTTTAGTGCAGTCTGGGTCCGTATTCACCAACCATTCTTAAGAATATTCTTAGTCTTATTCTTCAAGATTTTCTACATTTGAAAGTAACACAACTTCTGATTGGCTAAACCAAATGGTTTAGCCAATCAGAAGTTGTGTTACTTTCAAATGTAGAAAATTTTGAAGAATAATACCAAGAACGTTCTTATGAATGGTCGGTGAATACGGACCCTGATCTTGATCTACACTGGCTGCAAACAAAACTTTAGTTGTGAAAGGTTCTGTTTGGGTTAAAATATGGATACTCAACATAATACAGTGTATAATTCATCAATACAAGTGAAAACATTATGACAAGTATAAACAGCTCTCCTCTAGCAAATTGAAATTGCTCTCCTTTTGCAATTTTTGCTTTGGCCATAATGTTTCCAAAGGTGCCCTGTAGCTGAACACACACAAAAAATCTGCAGAATGTAATACTAGCATGTAAATTAATTGCATTTACCGTAACACTGATTCCCATTTTGTTAAATTCAGTTTTATAATTTTTAAAACTTAAGTCATCAAACATGAAGATCTTATCAATGTGACAAACATAAATATTTCATATAGGCTTTTGGTTGGTCAATTACTTTTGCAAGTCCCACTGACTAAACTGTCATGATTTTGGTGGAACTGACTTATGATCTGGTGTCCTATAGTGGACAAATTTTATCTAAAAGATGCACATTTATGTGCTACACCAACTGATATTTATTGATATATTCCTGCTAGGGCATATATGTTGGAGGCGCGAGTTTGTAGAAACAACTTGCTGATAGTTTTCTGGGGTTTGGCCCAGTTAGTGATGAAAAAGTTAACTCCATCATGAAAGACTTAATGAAATCTATTGTTATTTTTTTCAATTTAAGATTATATTGACAAACATTTGAAATTTAAATAGAAACAGTGTATGTGAATTATTATCTTTTGACAGCAAGCATGTATAAGTAAGATATAAACTTCATAACACTGAAATGACAAGTTAAAAGGCGCAGCAAAGGTCTGTCTGTCAAAACCCTGATCATAGATCCAATATGAATCAACAACTATTCTCACCTTGTCATAAGGTTTCTTTCCTCCAATACCAACCCAGAAAAAGTTTTCAGGTTCCTCCCCCTCATTTATCATCTGTACTGTATAATTATCCTGTAAACATAAAAGGTCACAAAAACTTATGAATAGGCCCTCAATGCTTTACTAGACAACAAAATTTTAGCCATGTAAAAACTGAAAGCATCTGCAGATGACAAATGTAACTCAATACATAAAATATGTCTTTCAAAGGGTAGAATACTGCATGAATAATTGTGTGAAACAAGATTTTTGGCATTTGTAGTATTCTTACAGGCCAACTGTAAGCCATATTACTAGAGAAATAGTTCTAGACTTGCAACAAACAATATTTCTTCAAATGAAATGCATACTCATAGCCAAATAAAAATGAAAAGGGTTATTTTTCTGCTGGTAAAAAACATCCAGACATTGCTTTGGAAAGGCTGTCTCAGACTGAATCTCTCACAAATTATCTCACTGTGTCAGGATATTGGATCAGATAACATGTTCTTTGCAGTCTGGTTTTGATCTTCACCACCCTCAACTACATCTATACTTGTATGTCTAAAGGTTTTCCTCACCTTATACATCATGTAGGCTATCTCTTCAGCTAAACTAGCATCCTCATGGTCAGCTTTGTTACCACACCACACATACACCACACCATTCAGATCCTCTGTGTCAAAAGGTACCATTAAAATAAAACTGAAAAAGAAAGGAAATACTTTCATGCTACTAAAACTGGCTCTACACAAGGTACAAAGTAACAAATAAATCTGGTTGACTATAAATGTTGTTTTGTAACTAGAAATTTTGCTTTCGAATGAATATTTAACTTTCATCCACAAAATTGTTTGAAATAACAACATCTGTAACAAATTTCTTTCCACGATCAACTATAAGCACACATTGTTAAGCTGTAAGTCAAATGTTTTTTGAAACTGTACATCATAATAAAGAACTTCAAAAAACCTAATTTTCCATCAAAATTTGGTGAGGCGTTTTTTTCATGCATGCTCAAAACTTGGCTGCAGATAATTTTGATCAGTGACTAATCAAAAACCATTTGATAATTTAAATCTTTACCAAACGAAAAGACTTAAAGGTCCAAAAGCAGCCAAAGAAGCATTTAAAAGTCCATTTAAAAGTATGAAAAATATTGTGAGGATGACAATCTGTTATTGTGTGGTTGGTCCAAGTGTTAGTCACTGGCAGAAAAATAAATTTTTAAATCAGGCAAAAAGTTAACAAAAAATAGAGTGACCTGGTAAGCTTTAACCTGATTTTGAAATTAATTTCTCTGCCAGCAACTAACACTTGGACCGACTGTACAATAATAGATTGTCATCTTCTCAATAATTTCCATTCTTTTAAATGCTATGATTTGAATTTAAATGCATTTTAGCATCTGCTTTATTTACTTTTGGCAGCTATTGTTATTTTAGCCTGATTAAATGCTACTTGAATGATGATACTGAACTATGAAAGAGATGATAAAATTGTGGGGCAAGGAGAAATTGCTAGTTACAAGCATTTTCTCCTTTTCCCAGAATGTTTTCAAGAACCTTATTCCACAGGGTCATTAATACCAGACTGCCTGGATCTTTAGAACACAGTATCAAGACTTTGACATTCTCTTTGTGATCGTCCAATTATTACGGTCAAGGAATGATATCATAGAAAGATGAAAATGAAATCCCAAGCCTTGTGAGACAAAGGCTTTAGTTGTACATTAAATGTCTTACAATGATTTAAAGATACTGTCATTACATACACAATGAAAAAAATGCAGAAAGTGCAACACTCTGACAAATAATAGGCTTATAACTAATCTGCATAAAGCTAGTTTACAAGGGATCATTTTATGTTCTCATTATTAAAAGTGACTTCTCTCAACTACCGGCCTTTCTGTATATCAAATAGATTAACTGCTGTCAATGTAATTATAATTCATTATTTCAAAATAAAAGCTCATGAATAAAAACATACCAGAAACAGGAATTTAACATGGAGGCATGAGGTCTTATCTGAAAAAAAAAAAATGCAACAAAACATGAATATGACAAATGATAAAATGACAGCTTTAAACATAAACCACTCTTGAAAATACTGTGGTGAAAGAAGGAATTGCACATAACAAACAAGTAATTTCTCTTTTCACCACAATTTTCTTTCCCTTTATACATCATAAGTTATCTCTAGATCCATTACAGGAAGTAATGATTTAAATATCTGCACAATAACTCAAAGGAAAATTATATTCCTTACAGAATAATCAACTTCTTTATCCTACCAGTATTCAAAATATAAAGATTTTTCTGTCAATATTTATGGAATGTAGAAAAATATGGCAGATTCACTAACCTGAACACATCTTGTAGATATAATTCCACCATTTGCTCTCAACTCAAATAGTTCCACAACAGCTTTCTTTGGAGCAGCATTTGGCAATTTTCTTTTACCTTTTCTGATCACAAACTTCCTCTTAAAATGAGACATGAACTTGAGATTCTCTTGTTGTTGGTGTGTACGTACTACTTCAAGTTTGTCACCGAATAACGATTCAAACTTCTTTTGTAAACTAAAGTAAAGTGAAAAATAATAAAAGGTATGGTTAACAATTAATTCTCTACAATCATTTCTGTTTTTACTGATGCTTTTCCAAACATTTCTTTTGCAAAATTTACGGTTCTTTAAAGACCTATGTCCATTTTCACCAACTATTCTTAAGAACATTCTAGGTCTAATTATAGATTTTTAAAGTAACACAACTTCTAATTCACTAAATCATTCCATTTAGCCACTCAGAAGTAGTGTTACTGTGAAATTTTGAAAATTCTTCGGAATAAGACTAAGAATGTTCTTAAAAACATTTGGTGAATACATGCCCTGCACTTAACCTGTTCCAAACAAAATCCCATTGTCTTCAAAACTACAACAAACTATTGATTTCTTTTTCAACAAGTCTTGTTAAGTATTTCTGATTTTTTTCTTATATATGTTATGAACCAACAAATCCTGTAAACTAGTTAACTCTGCAAACCTAAAGATATTTCATTTATTTTTGTGGTCCTAAATTCTGCTGTGTGGCGAAGACTAAATTCTTTACTAATAAGAAAATTTTGGACTTGTTCAAATCCAAAGCATTTGCAGATGACAAATTAAGTGTGGCTTAAATTGTCAGTTGTTTTTGTAAAGGCAGAAAATGTGGGAAATGAGAAAATGCTATCACCAGTATTTCTCCTTTCACCACAATTTTTTCAAAAGCCTTTCTTCTCCGAGTCAATTAAACTCAGACCTGTTTGGAAAAGAGTTAAAGTATTCTACTTGAGATGATGAGCTAGATAACAATTAAGCCTATTTAAATGTACAAGTAAGCCATCCCATATTGCCTTCCTCCTGTCCTTTCTAGAATAAAGCCCTTGAAAACATTGCAGGAAAAGGAGTCAAAGCTGGTAACCAGCACTGCTCCCTTGCATATTGTTTACTACCTTTTTTAATGACGGACTCTATCATTTTAGCCAAACTTTATCATCTTTAAATGCCTTCCATTTGGTAAAGTCCAGAATTTTGCCCTTTTGTACAGAGTTAAGTCCCCTTTGGGAGATAACTAGACAGACAACAAATAAACACACCTAAATGTAAAGGTAAGCCATCCCATATTGCCTGCATCCCGACCTTGCCAGAAATAAACGACACATTTTATTTGCTCCTCTAGCGGTTCCTCTTCATCCGGGTTTTCCTCTTCATCCTCAGGTAGATCAACTGGTAACCAATAGCGACACAAAAACACATAACAGTCCTCACTGTGGAATATACCTGCAGAAAAGAAGTTGGGGGTAAAGTAAAAGTATTTTTTCCCATGTTTTCTTTTTCCATGAACATGTTATTTGGTACAAGAAATAATTTCATGGCAATTGGTCAATCTCCATAATTCAATAGAACATCCTTTATATGGAGAAAATAAACTGATTTTGTATGTTTGGTATGTTGTAACTTTAAAGTTGATTGAAATACAGATAATTTACATAATGCTTGCAAACTATCTTACCAATTTCGTTTTCAGGCAACTTGACAAACTTTTTGCCCTCTAAAACAAATGCTTCCATGCCATCCAAATCTTCATTCCATTCTTCAATAAGTTGTTCCTGTTAGGAAATACAGCAGCTTTAATAAACAGAAATAAACAATTTCATGTCACATAATCTTCTTTCACACTTCTTTATAATTGCTTTGATATGTCAGTTAATTAGGATCTTATGCTTCCTGCTGATATCTATTATCAACCTGAATCATGAATGGTATGTTTATGCAATTCATACCTTTTTACCATGTATTTAATTTGTACAGTTAATTATAATTAACCCTTTCCCAGACAAGCCCTGGTTTTCACGTATCTGCAGTGCAAGTCTTTTGAAAACACTGTGGGAAAAGGAGAAATTGCTCGTAACGAGCAATTTCTCTTTTTCCCACAGTGTTTTCTACCCTTTTTGATAACTTTCTGCCATTTTCATCAAATCTAAAATTGTCGTCTGCAAACTCTTTCAATTTGGACCAGTCCAAAATTTGTCGTTTGGGAAAGGGTTAAGCAATATGAACCTGTATCTTTCCACTGACTATAACTTGAAAGTGATGTGGCATTCAATCCTTTGAAAATAGGCTTACATGGAACATTGTATAGTAGTAAGAAAATTACATTTGTCAGTAATGAAATGAACGGGTCCCTCGACATCATACATAAAGGTGAGCATAAAATAGAAGTCAAACCATCATTTTGGAATAATTTTATTATACATTGTGGAAAAAAGGGGTATCTATTTGCTAACAAAAAATACTTTAGACAATGAAAACAAAGAAATAAAAACTTAGATTAAGAAAAAAATTGTATTTATTTTCTTTTCTTTTTTTTTCTTTTTTTTTTTTTTGTAGTAAAACCATATCAAAGAGAAGATAAAAATGAAAGATAAAGGTAAAATGACATACGGCCTCTTCTTTACGCATTGATGGTTGTCTGGCTATAAACAAGGCTGATAAGTCTGTCTTCATCTTATCTCTTTCCATTATGATCTGGAAACAGGTGTATTTAAAAAAAAAATGATTAATGAGAGTTTTGAGATTCAACAGCTTGCCATATGGGAGTTTATGACAGTGGACATTTTGTTCTTTTCTATTTCTGCAATCTGAGGACCTTATGTCTAGAAAAATCACACTTAAACAGTAATTATAAAGTTGGATTGGTTAACTTTTGTTTTGAAACACCTTGAATATGCTACACTTTGGTTTTTGTCTTGAGTGCTCAATCAAAGCCTAGAAAAAACCACTGTTGATAGGTATCTTCTCTGTGTCCTTTTGCAATGAGTTAACCCTTTACCGCACAATGACGCCTATTGACGCCCCTGGGAAAGAAGCCTTTTGAAAACATTGTGGGAAAAGGAGAAAATGCTGGTAACCAGCATTTTCTCCTTTTCCCACAATGTTTTCTACCCTATCAAAGAAAAATTGCACCATTTTAGCCAAATTGAAATTGTCGTCTGCAAATGCTTTCAATTTGGAGAAGGCTAAAATGTTGTCGTCTGGTAAAGGGTTAAAATACATCTTCATAGATCTTGAAGAATACCGCATATGTACACATTTATTCGACAGAAAAAATTGCTCATCATGCTCATGAGTACAATATTTTCACTCACAGCCAAGTATCTAAGCTAAACCCTTTACCAAACTACAGAGTTTCAGACAATTCCAAATCAAAAGCATTTGTAGATGACAAATTACGTGTTACTTAACCCTTTCCCAAACGACCATATTTTTGACTGGTCCAAATTGAAAGAGTTTGCAGACGACAATTTTAAATTTCATGAAAATGGCAGAAAGGTCTCAAAAAGGGTAGAAAACACTGTGGGAAAAGGAGAAATTGCTCGTTACGAGCAATTTCTCCTTTTCCCACAGTGTTTTCAAAAGACTTGTACTGCAAACACGTGAAAACCAGGGCTTGTTTGGGAAAGGGTTAATCCTTTACCAAACAACCATATTTTTGACATGTCAAAATTTAAAGCATTTGCAGGCAACAGAATAAATGTGACTAAAAACTTGGAACATGTTTTTAAACCGGTAGAGAACATTGTGGAAAAGGAGAAAATGCTTGTTACAAACATTTTCTCCTTTTCCCCACAATATTTTCCACGGGCTTTTTTTTTTCAGTAGTTAAAGTTGGGATTGTGTGGCAAAAGGTTAAATCATGTAATTTATATCTGAAAGGTAGAAAAACTTACTGTGAAATGGGGAAAATGCTTGTTATCAGCATTTTCTCCTTTTCCCAATATGTTTTCACAGTCACACCATCACAGCATTTTTAGGTAAAGGGTTGATTCAACTTGATAATTTCTATTCTACAAGCATGACTTAAAAGTTGTCTACTGCAATTTGTGCCAGGTGGTGATGAGTGATAGTAATCATCACATATAAACTCCATCTTTCTGTACATAATTTCTACAAAACAAAACTGCAGCTAAACAATGATTATCACATCTGACAGGGCCATCATGGGAGAAAATGAAACTTACCTTCATATCAGCACCTCTGCGTATGATAGACTCTGCTGTTCTTGTGTAATCTACCGGCAGTACATCATCCCATCCCACAAACTTGGTCTTGAATATCTGTGGTTCTGTTCCTTCTAAACACCGCAAAACACTGCAGAATTTGGGTCTCTCTATCATACTGTTTAGCTCTTGAGAAAGTTTTAATGCAGCAGCTCTGATCAATCGTGTAGATTTCTTTCCAATCCAAACAAATACATCAGTTTTACAGTCTAATATATACACTTGTTTAGTATCTAGTAAAGGCTGTTTCAGTTTACCACCTGGTATCTCAACTGCAAATAGATGACACATCATGAATAAAACCATAAAATAATTATGCATAAAATCTAGTTTACTTCTCAAGCTCTTTCATAAAATATCATAAACACATTAAAAAGCATATCTGTATTTCCTATTCAAGTTTTATATATTCATGAGAGATATGCAATGAATATACCCAACAAGAGGGCCATGATGGCCCTGGATTGCTCACCTGAGTCATTAGACGAAATTTCACTCCAGGGTCATAATGACCCAATTTAAAACTCATCTGAGATATTGTTAAGACAAACATTCTGACCAACTGTTAGGTCAATTGAGCTGAAAATATGGCCTCCGGAGTGTCCAAAATGTCTTTCTTCAATTTGACCTAGTTTATGACCCTATGTGACCATATTTCAAACTCATCCGAGACATCAAAACAAACTTGTTGACCAAGGTTCAGGTGAATTGGGCAAGAGTGCCCACAAGGTATTTCTGTAATATGACCTAGTGACCTAGATTATGACCCTATGTGACCTAATTTCAAATCCATTTAAGATATCATCAAGTCAAACATGCTGACAAATTTTCAGGTGAGCTGAGCAAAAACTGTGGCCTCTACAGTGCCAACAATACATTTCTTTAATTTGACCCAGTGACCTAGTTTATGACCCTATGAGACCCAATTTCTAATTGATCCGAGGTATCCTCAAGTCAAATATGTAGACCAATATTCAGGTCAATTTAGCTAGAATTGTGGCCTCTAGAGTGCCCCCAAGGTATTTCTTCAATGTGACCCAGTGACATTGTTTATGACACTATGTGACCCAATTTTGAACTCCTCTGAGATATCATCAAGACAAAAATTGTGGCCTCTAGAGTGCCCACAAGGTATTTCTTCAATTTGACCTAGTGACCTACTTTATGACCCCAGATGACCCAATTTCAACCTCATCCAAGATTTAATTAAGGCAAACATTCTGATAAATTTTCAAGTCAATTGAGCAAAAAATGTGGCCTCTAGAATGCCCACAAGGTATTGCTTTAATTTGACCCCAGTCACCAGAGCCATGTTTCTTGATGGATCAAAATTTCGCGAACAATTTTTGAAAAGGGTCACCAAAGGAACATCTCTGTGAAATTATTTTAAAATCTGACCAGCGGTTTCAGAGAAGAAGAATTTTTAAGAATTTCTTCATATCCGTAGAGTGCAAGTAGCCCCCATTCACCAGAGCCATGTTTCTTGATGGATCAAAATTTCGTAAACAAGTTTTGAAAAGAGTCACCCAAGGAACATCTCTGTGAAATTATTTCAAAATCTGACAAGCCGTTTCAGAGAAAAAGAATTTTTAAGAATTTTTTCATATCCGTATAGTGCAAGTAGCCCCCATTCACCAGAGCCATGTTTCTTGACGGATCAAAATTTCGCCAACAAGTTTTGAAAAGGGTCACCCAAGGAACATTCCTGTGAAATTATTTCAAAGTCTGACCAGCGGTTCCAGAGAAGAAGAATTTTTAAGAATTTCTTCATGGCAGTATAGTGCAAGTAGCCCCCAGTCACCAGAGCCATGTCTCTTGACGGATCAAAATTTTGCAAACAATTTTTGAAAAGGGTCACCCAAGGAACATCTCTGTGAAATTATTTCAAAATCTGACCAGCAGTTTCAGAGAAAAAGAATTTTTAAGAATTTCTTCATTTCCATATAGTGCAAGTAGCCCCCATTCACCAGAGCCATGTTTCTTGACGGATCAAAATTTCACGAACACTTTTTGAAAAGAGTCACCCAAGAAATATCTCTGTGAAATCATTTTAAAATCTGACCAGCGGTTCCAGAGAAGAAGAATTTTTAAGAATTTCTTCATGGCAGTATAGTGCAAGTAGCCCCCAGTCACCAGAGCCATGTCTCTTGACAGATCAAAATTTTGCAAACAATTTTTGAAAAGAGTCACCCAAGGAACATCTCTGTGAAATTATTTCAAAATCTGACCAGCAGTTTCAGAGAAGAAGAATTTTTAAGAATTTCTTCATTTCCGTATAGTGCAAGTAGTGCCCATTCACCAGAGCCATGTTTCTTGATGGATCAAAATTTCGCGAACAGTTTTTGAAAAGGGTCACCCAAGGAACATTCCTGTGAAATTATTTCAAAGTCTGACCAGCGGTTCCAGAGAAGAAGAATTTTTAAGAATTTCTTCATGGCAGTATAGTGCAAGTAGCCCCCAGTCACCAGAGCCATGTCTCTTGACGGATCAAAATTTTGCAAACAATTTTTGAAAAGGGTCACCCAAGGAATATCTCTGTGAAATCATTTTAAAATCTGACCAGCGGTTTCAGAGAAGAAGAATTTTTAAGAATTTCTTCATATCCATATAGTGCAAGTAGCCCCCATTCACCAGAGCCATGTTTTTCGACATATCAAAATTTCACGAACAACTTTTGAAAAGGGTCACCCAAGGAACATTCCTGTGAAATTATTTTAAAATCTGACCTGCGGTTTCAGAGGAGAAGATTTTTAAAGAATTTCTTAGAAAATTCCATTTCGTTGCCATGGCAACCAGAGTTTTTGATGGAATCAAATTTTGTGAACAATTTTTAAAGAGGACCTCCCAAGGAACATTCCTGCCAAGTTTGGTCCAAATTGGCCCAGTGGTTTAGGAGGAGATGATGTTTAAAGAATAGTTGACATCGCACAACGCACGATGCACAGACGCACGACACACGACGAATGACGGACACCGGGTGATCCTAAAAGCTCCCCTTGAGCACGTTGTGCTCAGGTGAGCTAAAAACATTTAAGTAACTCTAGAACTACTATGTACCATAATTTTCATTAACTCTTTACCACACCACAAAATTTTGGACTGGCCCATTACTGAAAGTTTTTGCAGTCTACAAATTAAATGTCACTCAAATGATTTGATTTGTCTGTGAAAAGGCAGAAGATTGAGAGAAAAGGACAAAATGCTTGTTACCAGCTTTTCTCCTTTCCCACAATCTTTAAGATAAAAGTTTTGTTCTTCTAGACCTCTAAACTCGGGACTGTTTTGTAATGAGTTATATGTAATATCGACAGAAATGCAACATGCCTGCAGCATAATTATTTAGTCATACTAAGGCACATTTTTAAGAAACATAAATATGTGTTACTACCTTGTGGCAATTCTAGATAGCCCATACCAAGACCCACTTTATACAGTTTGGGTTCTGCAGGCTCAAAGTCATCAGGAACCCACTCCTGTAGAAATACAGAAAACTTAATGATAATTCAGCTTGGACAAATCTTTTTTTTTTTTCAAATATAAGGACATTTTCATTGTTTTAACCATTTACAAAACAATTTAAATGACCCTAAATAAGAGGCCTTTTGAAAACATTACGGGAAAAGGAGAAAATGCTTCTCCTTTTCCCACAATGTTTTCAATTCTATCAGAAAACTTAAGCTCCTTTGTATTAATTCATATTTGTCATCTGCAGACATTTTGAATTTGCGGGGAGCATCTAAAATTTGTAGTGTTGGAAAGGGTTAATGGAATATAAAGTAAGATGTACCCCCAAAAAAGTTCTAAAAAATAATGTGGCACATAGAAATATCATTAGTTCCAAAAGTGTCCTTTTTGTCACATTACTGACAATAGCCAAGGACATTAGTGATTTTTTGAGGTATCTTGAAATTAATAATTTGATCACCTTCAAGGCAACAATGTCATTTGTTGTTTTCACATTCAAACCTCTCCAAAATGGTGGTGTCTCACTGCCTTGAGCAAGAACTTCTATCTCAGACTTGTTCTTTCTCTCATTCTTGTTGATCTTTTCAGCAATCAATCTGTAAGAAAAAATGTATGAAATGTAAAATACAATGTAAAGTACCACTTAACTTGTTTTGCAATGGACAAACATTGAAAGGAAAGATACCAGTCAATGCTGTTTTTCAATGGTGTGGAAAACATGGTGGATAAGAGGTAATAGCAACTGCTCCTTTTACCACAATATTTTCCCCGTATGTCAACGGCCAAGGCACAGCCTGTCAAATTTGTACAGTAAATAACTAACCCATATGTCTATAAATTCTTGTTTGCCACATGAAACTGGTTTTGCTACTGCAGTAAGCTACAAGAATATCAACATGGACTTGATACCATGACATGCATTGAAAGGGTTATTCAGCGTCATATATATGAGCCATGTTCTGTGAAAAGTATCAAGCCAGGTCAGTCTGCACTGCTGGTGCAGGACGACTTAGGTCAAAACCTTTTGCTTTTGAAACCTACACAATATTGCCAGTGAACAAAAACCAAAGTTCATAGAAAATTTCACATAAATGACCATTACTCTTCCATATCAAATTTTATAAGTGCTAGGTGACAATTTCCATGATGCTCTATAAATGTATGACAAAACAAAATATCTAAAGCCTTTCACTTACCTGGTTTTTGTCTTTGTCACCCCTTTAGTTTTTTTACCAACCCATATAAAGATGACTTTTCCTGTATCCACAAGATAAACAAATCTTGGATCTAAAGATGACATACTGACAGGACACTGCAATAAATATTGGGTATATTTTGTGACCTTGACATAATGTTCATCCACTTACCTATATCAAACAACAACTAATTTTACATGGTCATGTACCAATACTGACAGTGAAAACAAAGTCCCATTTGTAGCTTTATACTCCAAATTTTATGATGAGATTTTAGCAGGGCATCCATTTTTTATGCATAAATATTCACATACAACCTAAGTTTGTCTTTATTGAGGTAGCAACAAAACTGGAAATAAAGCTTCTGTGAAACATCAGTGCAAATGAGTGAGATAGCAAGCTTACTTTCTTCAAAAAAGAAAAAAAAAAAAAATGCAATATTCATGGCATATCGTCTCTTCTCAAATCTTCAAATTAACCTTTAATCACCTTGGTCCATATTCACCAACCATTGTAAGAATATTCTTCCCCAAGATTTTCAAAGTTCCAAAGTAACACAACTTATGATAGTTTTATCATTTAAACCAAATGATTTAGCCAATTAGGAGTTGTGGTACTTTCAAATATAGAAAAATTCTGGAGAACGTTTTTATGAACGGTTGCTGAATACTGACCAAGGCCTGGTTGAAATAGCTTCGCACCGTAGTTTAAGATGAAACAGCACTGAACACCCAGTCAGATCTTTGATCAACACTGTTATTTTACATATCGTGGCTAAAACATCCTTGAAATAGCAAAGACAAGGATTGCTGTTCCAAATCAAGAGGTCAATTTCATGAATTCAGCCATGTGAGGGATAACTTTTGGTACGCCGGTTCCAACTTCAGGAGCAAATTAAAGACTCTACAACAAGATCAGACTCCAAAGAATGTGCAGTCACGAAAAGTATTTGACAATCATTCTAAATTGATTTCTAATTCTAAATTCTAAATCAAACATTTGATTGGCTGAGACTGAATATCTAAGCTAATATAAAGGCTTTTCCTGGAAAAGTGAGCCTCTGAGTTTATCATCATAATTAAATTCAAAATGGAAAAGAATAACAGTTTGCTGATCTTTACATTGTTCACTAACTTGACAGACACCATCACTTAACCCATTACCACACAATTCCGAGTTTCAACGACCCTGGAAAATTGTGCTTTTGAAAATACTGTAGGAAAAGAGAAAATGCTGGTAACCAGCATTTTCTCCTTTTCCAACAATGTTTTCAATCCGTTCATGACAAATTTCAACATCTGAGCTACATTTGAACTGTCACCTGCAAATGCTTTCAATTTGGACAAGTAAGAAGTTTTGTCGTTTGGTAAAAAGTTAAACAGCTTTCCAACATTTAGGTTATGCCCTAACTGGTTGGCATTATTTCCTTTGAGTACTTTAAAGGTAAAGTTTGCCGCAGACTGAAAAAATACCTTACCCTTTCCATATGAACAGTTTGAACTCCTATGGCTCTGTAAACTTTGGTTTCATACACCTACAAAATGATGAAATCAAATACAACATTAAATGTAAATCATAATCACTTTTTCTTTTATTTTATTTGAGAGGGCTTCAACAGCAGTACATTTATCCCCAGAAAGTGAAATTTTAACACAACCTTCTACAGATGTTTTTTTTTTCTTGGATTTTTCATTTGTCTAGCAGCATACCTACATATTTTGAAAAAAACAAAAGAAAAAGAGAAATTGAAAACAAGCAATATTTCCTTTTCTCATGTATTCATGTATTCGCTTCTATTTTAAAACAATGTCTTCAAAGTAGTCTGCTTAAAGTATGCTTCAGAAGGTAACAAACAAATCCTCTGTCTGTTCACAAGTTCAGTTTGTTTTCAACATTTATTACAACTAAGTCAAAAGTTAGTGGAAAACAAGACTTAATTTCTTAATTTCATACAAAATTATGTCCATTTAGTATAATTTTAAAAGATGTTTACACAAGTACAACATTTTCCTTACAATATCTTCCACTGTATAAAATCCACTGGCAGTCCTTCCACCTTCAATATAGGAGACACCATTTTCAAACAAATCGAGGAATTCGTCAGACTCATCGTTCATTTCTTCCCTCACTGTTCTACTGTCTGCACCGAGTAAGTTCCTCAAATTAACTGCATGAATAGCAGCACATGCCTTTTTATCAAGCTACAATAGAATATTTAGTTGTTTCTATATTCCTTTACCACATGACAAAATGTTAGACTTGTCCTAATTGAAACCATTTGCAGATGAGAAAATATAACTCAATAAAAGAAATTTGTTTTGAAAGTAAAAAAAAAACATTGTGGGAAAAGGAAAAAAATGCTGGTTTCCAGCATTCTTTCCTTTTCCTACAATGTTTTCAAAAGCTATTGTTCTTAGTCTTTAAAACTTGTGATTGTGTGGTAAAGGATTATCTAATACAGAAATCATGATACTGCAAGTCTACAACAAATGACAAAATTTAAGGCTTGTGCATTTTGAAAGCATTTACAGATGACAAATTGCACATGACCCAAATGGTGGAATTTGTCTCAGACAGGGCAGAAAATCCTGTGGAAGCCCTCTTTCTCAAGGTCATTAAAACTCAGGATTGTGTGGTAAAGGGTAAAATGATACTGAAGGAGGCATGCTTTTCTACAGAAAACAAAATGGATGGGTTGATAGATGGGACTGTATTGATACACAGTGCCAAAATAATATCTCTCCACTTTTGGCAGGGTACAATAAAAGATTTATAGTAAGTACACAAACCCTCATATTCAACTTTGATTTGATTAGCATATCAAGCAAAATATTGGTCAGTGAAGATCAATGATCAGACTAGGCACTGTGTACATCTGATCTTGATTTAGAGAGATTGCAGATGCACCATGTGTTCCGTTTAACATGCTGACAGTGTAGTATAAAAATTAAAGTCTATTATCTCTGTACTAGACAACAAATATCTAGACACACCTTTCTTGAAAGCATATGCTGATGGCATGTTAAATCAAGGGTTTATCCTTGAAAGGATACAAATTATTAGAAAAGATAAATTGCGGGTTACAAGAAATTTCTCCTTTTGCAAAACTGGCTGTACCTGTATCACTGCAAAATGTCCATATTTTGCAATGATGTTTAAAAACTGATCTGCAGCAATTTTTTTTTTCAATAGGTACAGTGTTACGATAACAAAGAAAAGTACTAAAAGGAACTTTACCGATCATTTTCTTTTTTTGTCTTGGATTCCATCTTATATTCCTTTAGCATTCCTATTGAACATAATTATACATGTCACACTAACATTGCAAAGGTTTTCATCTGTATGCATCTTGCATCTGTAACTTACCGAGGCCAGAGCACCAATCCAGTAGTATATTTTCCAATTCAAACTGTTTGTTTCATCAACATATGTCTTCAACAGTATATAGCAATCTGCCTCATAAAATTTTCCAATCAATGCTGCAATTTAATAAAAATCATAACAGTAAAAAAATTATGCAAAATCACTACTAAATTTAAGAGATTTCCTTCTTTTACAGAGTATTACAATATTTACAAGAAATATATTGTGTGAAACAAAAAAGTGACCAAAACGACAAGAAACAAAATTTGATGCCATGTCAACTCAAGTTTTATTTCTTTGGCCAATTAATCATCCAATTCCTAGAAAAAACTAATATCCATAATGCATTACTCAGAACACTTTTAGTTTTAATTAAGCATCCACACATCTGCTGTACATTCTCCTTGAAATATAGCTTGGAAAATATGGTGGATTAATCAATTCAGGTCACACAATGTTTTTTTTTTTTTGACTTTGTAAAGAAAATATTCTAAAAAGTTATCCAGGCAATTATATCTTAAAAAAAGGGAATAAGGTGAATGGAAATAAAAGTGATACCCACCATCTTCAACCTGATTTGGTAGAAAATTTTCTATCTCAAAACAAGTCAAACCTGGAATTAAAAATGATTTACTCCTTAACCAAGTAATCAATCCTATGGACTATTGTTATACAAGGGTTTGAAATCGCCTTGTAAAAAAAAAAAAAAGGAGAAAATGCTGCTAACTACAGTGTTTTCTACCTTTTCATAAACAGTGCCCATGATTGAGCGTCATGTAATTGAGCCATGCTCTGTGAAATGGGGCTTAATGTATCTACAAACACTACTGACCCAGGTCAGCCCCTGCAGTCTGCACAGGCTGACCTAGGCTGAAACTTTTTGCTTTTGGCCAATTTTCTGCATGTCCAAGGACCATTCTACGTCAAGATTCAGTCATTTTTTAGAGAAAATGGATTTTCTGGACCCACAGATCCGAAATTTTGTGATGACCTGTATGGTATAATGGCATCATGGAAATGCATTAAGCCCCCTTTTCCAAGAACACAGCTCAATTTGTCTGCAAATGCTTTCGAAATGAACAAATTTAAAACTAGGTCATCCAGTAAAGAGATTATCAAAAATACTGATGCTACTTTTGCTGTTAACTTCTAATTTCATACAGACAAATAGTTTCCTCTCGTAATGGGCCATTGTCCCAAACATTACAAGCAAAGGAGACTATGATCGTAAACAGCATTTTTCCCTTTTCCCCCTATCGTTATAGAAAGGGCTAAAACAGTGCAAAAGCAGTTCTATGTGCTTGTCTGAGCATTCAAAACTACTGCTAAACTGGTCATTCAAAATATGTCCATTCAAGTCGTTATTTCCAATTTAACTTTACATCAAAATGATTGCATGTTTGTCTAACCGAGATTTTAGTAAAGGACACACCTTTTCCTGAGTCTGTCTAGTGAAATTTAGTATAAAATACATGCACAACTATATGAATGAATGGCACAGAATTACAACAAATTTTCATTTTAGCTTTGAAGCATTTCAATGGTGTAGGGATGAGGAAAAACATACCTGGAATATGTCCTAAATCTTCCTCAAATATTTCACTGTAATCCAAGTTGGGTCTGCTTAGATTTTCATTCCACTTCTTTGGTCTGAATACAAAAATAAGATGTACAGTTTAACTCATCGTTGTACAAGCTATTTTGGACCAACCACAAACTAGTACAAATTACAGAATGGAGGATGGAAAAAACAGTATTGAACAGTATGTAAAGCATTGTGGGAAAAGAGGCAAAATTGTTTCAAAAAACTTTCAACTGCAGGGGCATAGAAAGTTGTATTTGTGCACTAATGGGTTAACAGAAAGGAATAGTAACACAGACTAGAAAATGCCTACCAGCTATGAAATGCTACCAAGCAAGCCTTGCCTTGAATCATTGGGAAAAAAAATCATGCGAAAAGCTTTCTATGACAGACCTATAATCCATGTGAAAACAGAATGCACTTGACATTATAATATATATACAATCGGAAATGTTCAATCATGTGAAAAAAGATGCAAATAACTGTGATTTCAGAACCGCATTTGGCTAGACTGTATCAGCACTGCAGATTGTATAGATCATACTGTATCTATTCTAGAGTCTTATCACAAAGCACAATGAATTCAAGACCAGAAAAAGTCACAAAAGGCACTCTAGGCATTAAGATTAACTAGTATTCTGATGAAGAATTACTTCAGTTCCTTTAGATCCTCTTCTTCTTGCAGCTTTTTCTCTGCTTTGTCCTTAGCAACATCTCTCATTCCCTTCAAAACTTTTTCACTTTCATCTTTGTCACGTCTACGCCGCAGTCGCAATTTACGGGCAATTGGATCTTTGTGTGCTGATAAAAGGAAAACAATACCAAAAATTCTTGCAAACTTTAAACCCTTTCATCCATAATCGAATGAAATACCAAAGCTAGTCTTTTGATACATAAAGGATATGACACAACATTTGAAATAAAATAGCATCAAGTCAACCTTGAAAAATGACAGCCTTTGCACCTGCTAATCTATGAATTTGGAAATATGGCACATATTAACGATAGTTGTTTGAATTTTATGGAATGAAGATGTTGAAATATATCATCAAAAAGGTAAAGGGGTAATATTATTAGACAAACAAAAGTAGAACTAAGTACATGTACTGTGACCATAATATTATCCACAAGAGGGCCATTGGCCCTAAAGAGCTCACCTGAGTTAAGTCATCTACAGCTGATAAAGCCAAAGAGATCCTGGTTTAAATGATGTAAACACATGAGTGTAAGTGACCTATTTTTGAACCAATGTGAACCAATTTCAAATTTGTCCAAGATATTATTAAGACAAACATTATGACCAAGTTGCATGAGCATAAGGCTGAAAGTGTGGCCTCTACAGTGCACACAAGGTTTTTCTAAGATCTGGTCCAGTGACCTACTTGGCGACCAGATGTGACCCACTTTGAAACTTGTCCAAGATATCATCAAGACAAATTTTCTGACCAAGTTTCATGAGAATCACAGTGAAGACAAGGTTTTTATAAGATATGGCCCCTTGACCTACTTTTTGACCTGATGTGACCCATTTTGAACTTGTCACAGACATCATCAAGACAAACTTTATAACCAAGTTTCATGCATTTCAGGCTGAAAATCTAGGATTTGGCCCAGTGACCTTCTTTTTGACCCAACATGACCCAGTTTGAATCCTGTTCAAGGTATAATTGAGACAAACATTCTGACTAAGTTTCAAGAGTATCAGGCTGAAAATGTGGCCTCCACAATGCACACAAGGTTTTTCTAAGATTTAACCCAGTTACCTATGTTTTGACCAAATGTGACCTTATGTCAAACTTGTCTGAGATGTCAGCAAAATATACATTCTGATCAATCTTCATCAGCGTGAGGCTGAAAAAGTGGCCTCTATAGTGCACACAACGTTTTCCTAAGATTTAGCCTTGTGACCTATTTTTTGACCCGGCATGACCTAATTTCAAACTTGTCTGAAATATTGTCAAGACAGACAATCTGACCTACTTTCATGAGCATCAGGCTAAAAATGTGGCCTCTACAGTACACATAAGGTTTTTGTAAGGTTTAGCCCAGTGACCTACATTTTGTCCCGACATGACCCAATTTCGAACTTGTCTGAGATATCATCAAGACAGACAATCTGACCTACTTTCATGAGTATCAGGCGAAAAATGTGGCCTCTAGAGTGCACACACAGTTTTTCTAAGATATAGCCCAGTGACCTACTTTTGACAAGACAAGACCCAATTTCATACTTGTCCAAGATTTTATCAAGACAAAGATTCTGACCAAGTTTCAAGAGTATCAGGCTGAAAAGGTGGCCTCTAGAGTGCACACAAGGTTTTTTTAAGATTTAGCCCAGTGACCTACTTTTTGACCTGACATGACCCAATTATAAACTTCTTTAAGATCTCATCAAGACAAACATGCCAAGCAAATTTCATGAGTTTTAGGCTGAAAATGTGGCCTCTAGTGCATACAAGGTTTTTCTAAGATTTGGTCCACTGACCTACTTTTTGACTCAACATGACCAAATTTTGAACTTGTCTGAGATATCATCAAGACATACATTCCAACCAAATTTAATGACTTTCAGACTGAAAATGTGGCCTCTAGAGTGCACACAAGGTTTTTCTAAAATTTGGCCCAGTGACCTACTTTTTGACCTGACATGAGCCAATTTCAAACTTGTCTGAGATTTGATCAAGACAAACATTCTGACCAGGTTTCATGAGAAATGGACTGAAAGTGGGGCCTCTAGAGTGCACACAAGTTAATTGTTGATGCCTTGGCGATGGACGACAGATGACGCACAATGGACAGAAGACAGCACATGACCGGCGCTGAACACAGCACAATCACAAAAGCTCACCATGAGTAATTTGTGCTCAGGTGAGCTAAAAATACAACAACCCCCCTAGATCCTTGATTGATGTCTAGATTTTTATCAAATAATGTAATAACACTTTCAATATATTCTACTAATATTTTATCTATGCCTGAAATAATCTTTCCAGGCTCTAGGTTACAAAACATACACTGGGGCCTACCTTGTGGGGAAGGTGAAGTGGCTGCACTTGGAGCACCTGCCAACCTTAGTTGGTTGTTCAAAGAAAAATCTATGTTATAGAATTCACTACTCTTTCTCATCTCTGTGGGCTTGGGTGGCATAACCAAATCTGGGTTGTCCCTTACATCTAGTGTCTAAATGGAGAAATGTAAAAAAGAAAAAATATGAGAAAACCACATCCCAATCCTTCACTGCACAAATATAACATGTGTAAAATGATCTTTCCATTTCCTGCAAATGTTTGAGTAATCTGACACTGTTCTTTGGTCTAAGACTAGTAATGAGTGGCACAATTCTACATTGTACACATTTCTAGAAGAACACAATGAAAAGATGACGCAGGCTAGACAATATTGAATATATCTAAGCATAGATGGTAGAGATATAGTGACCAAAAGAAAAGGACTTTTTCTTATGTATTCCAAACTGTTTCAATCAAGTTTAACCTAGGTTACAAATACATTTCAAAGAAAAACCAGGCAATGGTAAAGTTAACTTCTTATCTTCTAAAGCAAATTGAAAACAGTCTGTTACAAACCATTTTGAAAACATCTTTGCAAAAGATTGAAAAAAACATGAGTTACCGTGTTCATACATAAAAAATGTCAAACAAGAGGGCCATGATGGCCCTGGATCGCTCACCTGAGCCAATAGGCAAAATGACCCCAGGTGACCAAACTTCAAACTCATCTAAGATTTAATTAAGACAAATGTTTTGACCAATTTTCAAGTCAATTGGGCGAAAAATGTGGCCTCTAGAGAGGCCACAAGGTATTTCTTTAATTTGACCTAGTGACCTACTTTATGACTCTGGGTGACCCCATTTCAAGTTTTCTGAGATTTAATTAAGAAAAACATCCTGACCAATTTTCAAGTCAAGTGAGCGAAAAATGTGGCCTCTAGAGTACCCACAAGGCATTTCTTTAATTTGACCTAGCGACCTAGTCTTTGACCCCACATGATCCAATTTCAAACTAGTCCGAATTTTATCAAGACAAACATTCTGACCAAGTTTCACAAGTATCTGACTGAAAATGAGGCCTCTGGAGCCCACACAAGGTTTTTCTATGATTTGACCTAGTGAGCTAGTTTTTGACCCCACATGACCCATTTTTTAAGTTGTGCGATACTTTATCAAGACAAACATTCTGAACCAGTTTCATGAGAATCGGACTGAAAATGTGGCCTCTGGAGCGTACACAAGGTTTTTCTAAGATTTGACCTAGTGAGCTAGTTTTTGACCCCACATGACCCATTTTCAAACTTGTCCAAGATCTTATCAAGACAAACATTCTGAACCAGTTTCATGAGAATCGGACTGAAAATGTGGCCTCTACAGCATACTAAAGGTTTTTCTAAGATTTGACCTATTGACCTAGCTTTTGACCCAACATGACCCAATTTTGTGCCTGTCCGAGATTTTATCAAGACAAACATTCTGACCAAGTTTCATGAGGATCGGACTGAAAATGTGGCCTCTAGAGTGTACACAAGGTTTTCCTCAGATTTGATCTAATGACCTAGTTTTTGACCCCACATGACCCATTTTCAAACTCGTCTGAGATTTTACCAAGACAAACATTTTGACCAAATTTCACAAGTATCTGGCTGAAAATGTGGCCTCTACAGCATACACAAGGTTTTTCTCAGATTTGATCTAGTGACATAGTTTTTGACCCCACATGACCCAATTTCGAACTCATCCGAGATTTTATCAAGACAAACATTCTGACCAAGTTTCATGACGATTGGACTGAAAATGTGGCCTCTAGAGCGTACACAAGGTTTTTCTAAGATTTGACCTAGTGACCTAGTTTTTGACCCCACATGACCCAATTTCGAACTCATCCGAGATTTTATCAAGACAAACATTCTGACCAAGTTTCATGAAGATCGGACTGAAAATGTGGCCTCTAGAGCGTACACACGGTTTTTCTAAGATTTGACCTAGTGACCTAGTTTTTGACCCCACATGACCCAATTTCAAACTCGTCCGAGATTTTATCAAGACAAACATTCTGACCAAGTTTAATGAAGATCGGACTGAAAATGTGGCCTCTAGAGCGTACACAAGGTTTTTCTAAGATTTGACCTAGTGACCTAGTTTTTGACCCCACATGACCCAATTTCAAACTCATCCGAGATTTTATCAAGACAAACATTCTGACCACATTTCACAAGATCTGGCTGAAAATGTGGCCTCTAGAGCATACAATAGGTTTTTCTAAGATTTGACCTAGTGACCTAGTTTTTGACCCCACATGACCCAATTTCAAACTTGTCCGAGATTTCATCAAGACAAACATTCTGATCAAGTTTCATGAAGATCGGACTGAAAATGTGGCCTCTACAGCGTACACAAGGTTTTTCTAAGATTTGACCTAGTGACCTAGTTTTTGACCCCACATGACCCAATTTCGTATTCGTGCGAGATTTTATCAAGACAAACATTCTGACCAAGTTTCATGAAGATCGGACTGAAAATGTGGCTTCTAGAGCGTACACAAGGTAAAAAGTTGACGATGGACGATGCACGACGGACGACGCACGATCACAATAGCTCACCATGAGCACTTCGTGCTCAGGTGAGCTTAAAACGTGGTAAAATTTGACACAGCAAAAATGAGTGATTTTTCCTTTCAAATGTTGTCTTCTGCAAGATGAGAACAGTTGTCTGCAAAAGATAAAGTTTTAATCCATTACCACAGAATCCTATATTTTAACGACCCCGAGGAAAATGGCTTTTTTAGGAACATTGTAGTAAAAGGAGAAAATGCTGGTAACCAGCTGGTAACCAGCATTTTCTCTTTTCGTACAATGTTTTCTGTTGTATTAAAGACAAATCCAATTATTTGAGGAACATTAAATTTTTCATAGCAAATGCTTTCAATCTAGACTGGTCTATACTCTGTCATTTGGTAAAGAATAAAAAGAGTATACCTCTAGTTCTGGCAAGAGATGCAAGATATCTGGAAGGGTTATCAATCTGTTGCTGTTTAGAAGGAGCTTTTTCAGCTTTCCACACCTGAAAAATTCAGGAAAAACAATTATATATATTCTCACCTCTCTGAGCCACTGAATACTAGCAAAGGAAATACTGACTGTAAAATATAGAGATACATATCATAAAAGTATTTTGAGGTTCCCAGGATAAATTCATCTTTGTTCTACCCTAAAACATTTGTTATGGGTACTTATAGGAAAAGTCTAGAAGAAATGACTTCAATGAGTATCCACAACTTTTGTAAAGGAATCACATTTACAGATTTCAAATAAACCTACGTATGTGGACCTCTGAAAATAGGCAGAAATTATCTTGTAAAACTGTAGACAGTGTACAGTCAGATCATGACCTACATGTCCATAAAAGACAATTAGGTAACTCATGCTTGGCAAGCTAGTAATGTTAAACAGACCAATACAACAAGGAGTAAATGTTTATTCTTCCTAAGCCTTACACACATATTCCAGAGTCTAATCCAATCACTTCATTGTTTTTCTTCAAGTAGTAATATCTAAGGAATAGCAATAGTATTGATTACCAATAAATTTACTGTGAAAAAAAATGTGGGATAAAAGCAATTACTTGTGGCAAGCAATGAGTCTTGGCCACAATAATCAAAATCTTGCCTGCTTTAAAGCTGCTAAAAGTTGATTTTGTGTAACAATGGGTTAAAATTGCAAATACACTGTTTGAGGGACAAATGATATAAAAAAAAAACAGAACTTACCGACATAATCCTTCAGGAATCATTTCAATATCATTATTAGCAGCGCTGAAAACCTCTAAGCTGTGCAATTTTCCCAAACTGGCAGGAATTCCTTCAAAATTCAGCTGATTTGAATTCAGATAGAGCTTTTTGAGTGAAACCAGCTTATGAGATGAGCTCTGAAAATTACAAGTGATATTGCTATTATCTCATTTCAAAATGTTCCCAAGCAATCTAATTTTATGACAATTACTGAAAATGATAACAAGATCATAAAAGGTATGTAAAGCCAAGGAAATCATTCCAAATAGTTTTTTTTTGCTTACTTGCAGGTACTTTTATGTGTCTTACTTACACAGAACAAGAAAAAGATCATACTAAATCAATCAAAACTAGATTGACAATATATGCCATAATTAATGCCATCAGCTTTCTCCTGAAATCAACAAGAATGTGACGAAAAAGAAGTGGGACAAATGATAGAAAAATTTGTGTTTTCCAACATAACACTTGACACCTAATGTAACAACTGACATCTGACCTTGATATAGTAGGGGTCTCATTTATGTGAGCACCTGGTATTTCATCACATATTTCTATCTTGTATGTGTCCAATGTATTGTTTTGCATCAAAACAATTTATCATGCATACATAAAATGTGACAAGCCATTCTTAGCATAGATCGTATCCATATATCACTGAGTAATTTGAGTGATGGGAAACCAAAAGAAAATCATCTATCATTCTAGTATCAAAGGCTACTCCTTTAAAACAAAAATTGCCATGGGTTTCAAACATCCATTTCCTTCAATCACAATCTACCTTGAGTGGATTTAGATAGGGTTAGATTAGGTTTGATTGACTTTTGTTTACCTTTGTTTACCAATTCTAATTTCACCAAAAGACCCTTATCACCAACTCTACTCATGAAATTGCATGCCTCCCAAGATACAATAAACATGATAGAAACTGAGAAAACTTTTACCGGTAAGCATGTTAATTTATTTCTTGATAAGTTCAGTGTCTGCAGGTTGACCCAGGTATCTGTAAAACAAGATAGAGAATTGTTAAACTCAAGTCAGTTTTCTGACAGAAGAAATAAATACCGGTAAATACATCAGACCTTCTATAACCATAATCAGGAGCTATTTTCACCAATCATCCAAGATTCTCTCCTAGTTTTAAAACAAACCATATGACTGACATAGACAGAACATCTCAGCCAAAAGGGTGGCTGGCTTTGGCTTTAAGAATGAGGCAATCTTTGAGTAGTTGGTGAATACAGCCTTGGGAACATGTAAGAAGGAAGAATTCTAAACACCAATTTCATCTTGCATTCCTAAGAAAAAGTTAAGAGGGCAGGGATGTGTTCTAGAAACATTTGTCCCTTACTGTAGAGGCACTATTTTCTATCACTTAATCTATCAATATAATTTAGCCAACACCACTCAGACCTATGCATCTACAGGATATGAACTTACTTAACCCTTTCCAAAATGACAAATTTTGGACTGGTCCAAATTGAAAGAGTTTGCAGATGACAATTTTAAATTTGATGAAAATGGCAGAAAGGTCTCAAAATGGGTAGAAAACACTGTGGGAAAAGGAGAAATTGCTCGTTACGAGCAATTTCTCCTTTTCCCACAGTGTTTTCAAAAGACTTGCACTGCAGACACGTGAAAACCAGGGCTTGTTTGGGAAAGGGTTAATCATTTGGATAACATTAAGGAAAATGTGAAATAATTATGGAATATTTTGAGTTAATAATCCTTTGCCCTTGCCGTTTTCAAACCATTGCTCCTTTGCCCTACATGTTTTGAAACCTGTCTATTGCAGGACCAGAGAAAGTCATGATCTAATTAACAAAAAAGCCTACCACTTTTGGTCACATCTCATTACCAGACGACAAAATTTTAGATTGGTTTAAATTGAAAGCATTCCAGACAACAAAATAAATGTGACTCAAAAATTGAAATTTGATTTAGGAGGGGTAGAAAACATTGTGGGAAAAGGAGAAAATACTGGTTACAAGCATTTCCAACTTTTCCTAAAATGTTTTCGATAGCTTTCTTTTCCAAGGTCTTTAAAAGTCGGGACTGTAAGATAAAGAGTAAATATGGTGGACTTTTGCCTAATTACAAGGAAGTTTTCACAAAGTAACTGCTGCATGTTTGTTTCAGGTAGCAATGAGTTACATCAGTTTTGATAAAAAATCATATTTTACTTACCTATTAACACAGACAATTCTGAGATTTGGTTATCACTGAGATTGAGATGTTTCAATGAACCAAGTTTGTACAATGGCTCTGGGACTCTCGGAAGGTCATTGCGAGACAGATCCACATCTAGTGAATAGAAAACAGTGTACTGAGTAATCAGTTTATCACACAATCCAATGTTTTAACAACCCAAAGAAGAATGTTTTTGAAAACATATTTCTGGTAAGGAGCATTTTCTCCTTTTCCAACAATGTTTCCGACACAAAAATAAATTTCATCATTTGATTTGTCACCTGCAAAAGCAACAAACATGGAAAAGTCTAACTTCTGTATTTTGGTACAGCGTTAAACCCATAGAATGCAAAACAAATGAACTGCTCATACATATATTCAGTCTTACTGAAGACTGGTGGCTGGCAAAAATGCATACCCACTACATCTCAAGAAACAAACCACCCAGTTATAATAATATTGTCTAGAAAGAGTATAGAATGCAGGCAAGAATGTGGAATCTGAAATTTCCAAAGAAATATTTACATCCCAACTATGTATCTAATATCAAATACCTAACACCTTAGCTCATTACAGACAACAAAATTTTAGAATGAAATTGAAAGCATTTAGACAACATATACGGTAGGGCTAAATTGATAGGTTTTTGTAGTTGAAAGGGTAGAAAAAATAACAGGTAAAGGAGAAAATGCTATTATCAATATTTTTTTTTCTTTTCCAACAATGTTGTTGAAACTTTTTTCCTGTAGGACATTAAAAGATAGGATGTTTGGTAAGAAATTTAACTGACAAAACTATATGAACATAACCCTTCATACAAGCAGAAGGGTTTTGGTCAGTAACACAGCACAAGCTTTACCAAACAAGCTTGTTATTTGAATCCTGTAGTAGAAGATAAAAAAATTTTTGGGAAAAAGGAGAAATGCTAGTAACCTATATTGTCTCCTTCTCCCACAATGTTTTCTACCTTACAAAAACAAATTCCATCAATTCAGCAATATCATACTTCAACTCTGCAAACAATTTCAATAAGGAAGAGTTGACATTTTTTTGTCTAGTTGAGATATTTGCTCTCCAAGGTTTGAAAATGTATTCAACTAAAAAAGATTTTTTGAAACATATATAGTTGGCTATCAGAGCTTCAGTACAAAATTCAGTTTTTGTACTGTAGCATTCAAGTAACATAATGTCAGATTAATTTAATGCTGTAAGGGTTAATATATGCTACATACCTTGTAGATTAGCCAAGGCATCAAGACCTGACGGGAAATTTGCCAGTGTTCTTTGTGTATTTCTCATATGTAATGTCTGCAGCGATGTCATGGCCGGAAGTTGGCGCAGCTGTGCATGGACTAAAGGGTTATTGTTCAGTATCAGTGTCTGTAGACTGGTCAGACGTCTCATCTGAGGCGGCAAGGTTTCTGAAATCACCATTTTTTTACATGTCAGCATTTCATGGTTCATTGTGCCTCCATATTTCTAAAACCTCAACTTGATAAAACAAGAGGGCCATGATGGCCCTGGATCGCTCACCTGAGTCAATAGGTGAAATTTCACTCCTGGGTCATAATGACCCAATTTAAAACTCATCTGAGATATTAACCCTTTACCACACAATCATGGGTTTTAAAACCCTGTAGAAGAAGCTTCTGAAAACATTGTGGGAAAAGGAGAAAATGCTGGTAACCAGTATTTTCTCCTTTTCCCACAATGTTTTCTTCCCTATCCATGACAAATTTCTAATTTTCAGTCCAATTTATTTTGTCTTCTCCAAATGCTTTCAATTTGGACCAGTCTAAAAGTTTGTCGTTTGGTAAAGAGTTAAGACAAATATTCTGACCAACTGTCAGGTCACTTGAGCTGAAAATGTGGCCTCTGGAGTGTCCAAAATGTATTTCTGCAATTTGACCTAGTGACGTAGTTTATGATCCTATGTGCCCATATTTCAAACTCATCCAAGATATCAAGACAAACTTGTTAACCAAGGTTCAGGTGAACTGGGCAAGAATTGCCACCTTTAGAGTGCCCACAATGTATTTCTGTAATTTGACCTAGTGACCTAGATTATAACACTATGTGACCCAATTTCAAACCCATTCAAGATATCATCAAGTCAAACATGCTGACAAATTGTCCAGTCAGTTGAGCAAAAATTGTGGCCACTAGAATGCCCACGATACATTTCTTTAATTTGACCTTGATCTAGTTTATGACCCTATGAGACCCAATTTCTAACTGATCTGAGATATCATCATGTCAAACATGTAAACCAATTTTCAGGCCAATTTAGCTAGAACTGTGGCCTCTACAGTGCCTACTAGGTATTTCTTCAATGTGACCCAGTGAACTTGCGTATGACCCTATATGACCCTATGGTTGGTTTGTTACAAGGAGAGATATTATCACCGATCATGTTCTCACTTTTCATCAATGATATTGAAACATATTTACAACAAAACTCTTCCCAAGGATATGAAATTGACAATTTAACTTTATTTTTACTGTTATTTGCCAACGATTCGGTCTTGTTATCTGAAACAGCAGAAGGTCTACAGAATTTAATTAATAATTTCGAAAAATACTGTAAGAAATGGAAATTAACGGTAAATGTCAATAAGACAAAAATTGTTGTTTTTAAAAAGGGGAGATTAAATCGAAACATTAAATTTACCTATGGAAATGACAATTTGGAAATTGTAGATACTTTTAATTATTTGGGTGTCGTATTCACTAGAACAGGATCTGTTCTAAATGCCACAAAAACACTGTCCGGTAAAGGCCTGAAGGCATTAGGAGCGTTAATGGCTATGGCTAGGGGAAAAGTAGTACCTATTAATATCATGCTTGATTTATTTGATAGTTTCGTTACATCAACTTTGCGTTATGGATGTGAAATATGGTCTTTTACTAACACTGATAATTTAGAAAAAGTACATAAAAAATTTTTAAAATGGCTTTTAAATGTAAAATTAACAACATGTAATTCTGCATTATACGGTGAAGTAGGGAGATATCCACTGAAAATTAATATGCAAGTTAAAACTATTAAATATTTTCTCAAATTATATTCTGTTTAAAGTAATAACTGCATAATGTCCACAGTTGTCAAAAATATGAAGTACAGATGCAAAACACGAAATGAAATAAATTGGCAAAGTAAAGTAAGGAATGTATTACAGCAAAGTGGTTTTAACGATGTTTGGCTTTTTCCACGTTCAGTTAATATTAAACAATTCACCCCAATTCTTCGTTCTCGTTTGATAGATATGTATATAAACAAATGGCACAGGGACACTGCAAACAGATCATCTTTAGTTCTGTACCGAAATATTAAAAGTTCATTTACACGTTCCAATTACCTCAACATTATGAAAATACTTAAATTTCGAAACGTATTGGCAAAATTCAGACTGTCGTCACATGAACTTAATGTCGAACAAGGAAGATACAGAAATATTCAGCGCAATGAGAGAAAATGTTCATTTTGTAATTTAGACGAAGTAGAAGACGAATATCATTTCATTCTAGTATGCCCATTATATAATAATTTGAGGAAAACTTACTTGAAAAAATATTTTTATATAAGACCAAGTGTATACAAGCTCACAAAACTTCTAAATAGCTCCAATCTTAGAATTTTTAATAATCTATCTCTGTTTTCTATCAAAGCTTTAAATGTAAGAAAAGAAAAATTAAATATAATTACACAAGAAATTTAAATACCGATAAAATCATTTACTCCAGGAAAGATGTTTGTTTAGGCAGCCTCTTCCGCTTATTTCATTTTATTTCATTTCATTATTTTCCAATGTATTACTTTTGATAGCTATAATGTTCATGTACTGTTTGTCCATTATTACCGTTTGTTTGTTTGTTTGTTTGATTACGTCTATCTGTTCCACATGTATTTGTACATGAAATTGACGAGGAACCGCATGGTTCAAGTCAAAGAATAAAACTATTGAATTGAATTGAATTGTGACCCAATTCTAAACTCATCCGAGATATCATCAAGACAAACATTCTGACCAATTCTGAAGGCAATTGAGCAAGAATTGTGGCCGCTAGAGCGCCCACAAGATATTTCTTTAGTTTGACCTAGTGACCTAGTTTATGACCCTAGGTAACCCAAATTTGAACTCATCCAAGATTTCATCAAGACAAACATTCTGACCAATTTTCAGGTCAATTGAGTCAGAAATGTGGCCTCTAGAGTGCCCGCAAGGTATTTCTTTAATTTGACCTGGTGACCTAATTTATGACCCCAGGTGACCAAAATTCGAACTCATCCGAGATTTCATCGGAAGAAACATTCTGACCAATTTTCAGGTCAATTGAGTAAGAAATGTGGCCTCTAGAGTGTCCACAAGGTATTTCTTTAATTTGGCCTAGTGACCAAGTTTATAACCCTAGGTGATCCAAATTCAAAGTCATCTGAGATTTCAGCATGACAAACATTCTGATCAATTTTCAAGTCAATTTTATAAGAAATGTGGCCTCTAGAGTGTCCACAAGGTTTTTCTTTAATTTGACCTGGTGACATAGTTTATGACCCCAGATGACCCAAATTCAAACTCATCCAAGATTTAATTAAGAGAAACATTCTGACCAATTTTCAAGTCAAATGAGCAAACAATGTGGCCTCTAGAGTGCCCACAAGGTATTTCTTTAATATGACCTGGTGGCCTAGTTTATGACCCGAAGTGACCCAAATTCAAACTCATCAGAGATTTCATCCAGACAAACATTCTGACCAATTTTCTGGTCAATTGAGCGAGAAATGTGGCCTCTAGAGTGCCCACAAGGTATTCCTTTAATTTGACCTACTGACCTAGTTTATGATCTCAGCTGACCCAAATTCGAACTCATCCGAGATTTTATCAGGCCAAACATTCTGACTAATTTCCAGGTCAACTGATGAAGGAAATGTGGCCTCTAGAGAGTCGACAAGGTATTAACTAGTTTATGACCCTAGGTGACCCAATTTTGAACTAATCCGAGATTTCGTTAAGACAAGCATTCTGACCAATTTTCAGGTAAATTGTGTAAGACATGTGGCCTCTAATGTGCCCACAAGGTATTTCTTCAATTTGACCTGGTGACATAGTTTATGACCCCAGCTGACCCAAATTCGAACTAATCCGAGATTTTATCAAAACAAATATTCTAACCAATTTTTAGGTCAGTTGAGTAAGAAATGTGGCCTCTAGAGTGTCCACAAGGTATTTCTTTAATTTGACCTAGTGACCTAGTTCATGAACGCAGATGACCCAAATTCACACTCATCCGAGATTTCATCATGACAAACATTCTGACCAATTTTCAGGTCAATTGAGCTAGAAATGTGGCCTCTAGAGAGCCCACAAGGTATTTCTTTAATTTGACCTAGTGGACTAGTTTTTGACCCCAGCTGACCCAAATTCGAACTCATCCAAGATTCATCAAGACAAACATTCTGACCAATTTTCAGGTCAACTGAGTAAGAAATGTGGCCTCTAGAGTGTCAACACAGTAAATGTTGACAATGGACAACACACGACAGACGTCGGACATTGGACAACCACAAAAGCTCACCTTGAGCATGTTGTGCTCAGGTGAGCTAAAAGGTAAAAGCAAAACATTTGACCTTGAAAGGCATTGTCCGACTCTGACTCTGCTAGCGAGAGCTTGTCTGTCCAATGAAACTTACCTAAATTGTTATTACTCAAGTCTAGATATGTCAGATCCAAGAGATTAATAAACAGCTGATTGGGTAACATTTCAATCCTGTAATGAAGAAAAAAAAATTATCTTTACATTCTTTACACATTAATCACACATATCCTCAAAATGCAGAGTAATGATTATGAATATGCCAGATCTCAGAGATTAATTAACAACTGGCTTGGCAACTTTCAAATATGTAATATTTAACAAAAGTTCTCAAAAACATTCTAATTCAACTAGATTAAGGATAATTCAACCATAATGAATGAAAATATAATGCAATATCCTTTTTAATCTCTACGGATTATGGAGGTGCAGAGTAATAAACATCATCCTGCTATAAATTATTTCATAGTGATATTTCAGATTATTGTCAGGAATTTTGCCCAACAAACGAATGCTGCTTGTCTTTTGCGAAACAGGGTAAGTTTGACGAGAGAACTTCATTGAGCATATAAATAAGATAAAATTTACAGGTCTTACTTGTTAAAACTGAGATTGAGAACAATAACACCCTTAGCATTTTCTAACTCTGGAGGAACTTCAGTGAGTTCGTTATGGCTGAAATCCTGCAATATCCATACAAAAAAAAATGTTAAATTTTCTAATATTCAGAATTCTCAATAACTTATTTTTTTTCCTGGAAAAACACTACTATTTCTCTATCAATTTGATGTAATTCTTGACTCTTAATGTTTCATCAATCCTTCAGTAATTTTAATCCAGTTTTCAGGCTTCGCTGCGTTAACCATTTAATAAATTTTAAGTCAAAATGTTGATGATAACATTTTAATGTGTTGCAATGTTGATGTATTGCTTTCAACAGAAACTGTTGAGTTCAGAAAGTACATATGAACCATGTTCTGGCAAAAAGGGGCTTAATCCATCTCTGCCATGCATTATACCAAGCAAGTCATCACGTTATTCTAGATCCATAAAATCTGTTTTTTCTAACAATCGACTAGTTCTGGAGGTAAAATGGTCCTTTGACATGCAGAAAATTGACCAAAAGCAAAAAGTTTCGGCCCATTGTCAGCCTGCGCAGTCCGCGCAGGCTGACCTGGGTCAATACTTTTTGTAGATGCATTAACCCCCCCTTTTCCCAGGGCATAGCTCATACGTAACAAAAATTGCAAAATAAAGTTATGCTTATACATCTATTGTTGACACTGAAGACTTAAAACAACAAAACACAAGTTTTTATGCCTCTACAGAAGATGGACAAAATTAGAAAAGGCTGCATAGCCTATGCCTGTATCACAAGCAAATTGCTCCTTAGCCCAAAATATTTATCCATATCATTGAAGACAAGAAAAAAAATTTACTTTCCATTAAATAATTTTCCCTTTTGTCATTAGCATAACCAAAGTTTTTGATCGTAAAGTGGTCCTATAGTAATTAAGAGCTTGAAGAATGGAAGATGCCTAAAGTATTAACTCTATATCAAACGACAAATTTTTAGACTAGTCCAAATTGAAAGCATTTGCAGATGACAAAAGAAATGCGACACAAAAACTGAAATTCGTCTTGGGAAGGCAAGAATACATTGTGGAAAAAGGAGAAAACGCTGGTTATCAGCATTTTCTCCTTTTTCCACAATGTTTTCAAAAGGCTTCTTTCTCCGGGTTGTTAAAAGTCAGGATTGGGTGGTAAAGAATTAAAGCAGTTTTGCAGATGTACTCAGTATGATGATGGTCTACCACAAAAAAAATTACTTTAACTCTTTACCAGCAGCAAAAAAACATGTTTGACAAATCCATAGTGAACAAATTTGCAGACAACAACTCAAATATGGCCTACATGATAAGATCTGTCTTTCTAGACGAAAAGAACAATGTGGGACAATCGAAAGAAGAAAATGTTGGTTACCATTTTCTCTTTTTTTCTCAATATATCGGAAGGGTCATCAAAAGATATGACTGTTGTGCAAAGAATAAACGATCACGATTTTATAGACCATTATACAAAACATTACAAAGTGTTAAGTCTAGTATTAGACAGTATTCTTTAAAGTCTATTTTTGGCCTATATTGCTTGCAGAGCTCACAGCTCTAAGGGCTATCACATAATTGTTAATTTTACCATACACATTTTGAGATAGGACACATCAATACTTATACTGACCACCACTGATAAGTCCTCCAGGTGAAACAGTTTATCAGGGATCCCTTTATCTGTGAGGTTGTTATGTCTACAGTTGATTGTTCTCAGGGATGTTAGACCAGAGATATCAGCACCCAGAGATGAGATCTTGTTCTTAATTAAAGACAGATGTTCCTGCAAGAACCAATTAGTATTTTATTAACCCTTTACAAAACAGTCCAGTATTTTCACAATCCTGATAGTATAGGGAGAGAGGGCTTTCGAAAGCATTGTGAGAAAAGGAGACTATGCTCGTGACCAGCATTCACTCCTGCTACAATGTTTCTTCTCCTCCAAGACAAATGAAATCACTCGAGCCACAAGTAGTCATCTGCAAATGCTTTCAATTTGGAAAAGTCTTACACTAAAAAGAAGTATGTCTGGAGGTATAGTAATCTATCACAGTTTACTGTATAGACTACTTATAGAACAGCCTGGGCTCCAGCCCTATCATTTTTTTCCTTTTCTATATCTGGACCCTACTTTGTCAAAAATGAGGCGTCATTTTTGACAAGGTAAAAGTCCAAATATAAAAACAATAAAAATGATCGGACTGGAACCAAGGCTACTTGTAGAACTACCAATAAGCAAGAGCTATTGCAAAAAAAGCATATTTTTAGGACAAGAAATGAAAATAACAAAAATGCTCCCTAAATCTAAATGGAAACAGGTAAAGTGATTAATTCCTCAGCATAACTTGTTATCATTATGATATTCTTACCAATTTTTTCAGGTTTCCCATTTCCTTTGGGACAGACTCCAGATTTGTTCTGTTCAACTTTAGCCATCTCAGGCCAGTCATATCTGCCACTTGTTTGGGGAACTCATTATCCTAAACAAATAGCAATAAAAGATATATAGTCTGTAGCTTCCTTTGGTTTTAAATAATTCTCTATAAATCAGTCTGAATATTACTACATAATTCTCAATGCAGAGCATATTTTTCTAACTCAAGTTTCATTACTCACGATATCCATAAAAAGGCACATACCCCCTTCCAAGTTTTCATGTAGGATACACAGAACAAGGCAACAGTTTTGTTTTACAGGAATCCTAATCAAAATTAATCCTTTCTCTATTTGATTTCAAAGCCAGTTAAAAATCTCAGCATCTTATCTTTAACCCTTAACCACACAATCACAAATTTTAACAATCCTGAGGAAAAAAGCCTTTTGAAAACATTGTGGGAACAGGAGAAAATCCTGGTAACCAGCATTTTCTCCTTTTCCCACAATGTTTTCTTCCCTATCAAATACAGCTTCCACCATATGACACACATCTAATTTGTCAGTGGCAAATGCTTTCAATTTGGACAACATTTTTTTAATGTGGTAAAGGGTTAAGCAATATTCCATTTGAAACAGCACAGTAGTGCATCTTAGTTCCATGGCAGGATCTCATGATGAGAGGGATCAACCTTTGTAACTACCCACATCTGTAAGCTAGCAATGATCGACAAATTTGTTGGTTTCATTATTGGAAGAGACTTACTCTTAGAATTACTTTCAAAATCAATGTAAAATATAAAGTTTAAGATAAATGACATCTGATCTGAAAATCCGAGATAAAAAATAACAGCAATTACAGGAGTGCAAATTTGACATGAAAGTCTTGTGGTTAAATAATGGATGAATCAGATGCAGGAGAAATCGTCTCCTCGAGAAATAAGTCCTTGGAAAAATAGTTCCAAAACTGGATGGGGACAAATTCTCTTAAGAGATCATCCTCAGGTGACACTATCACAGGAAAAATCCAAAAATATATTTTTGGATAAATTGTCCCAACAGTAATCTACAATATCCTCATTCAGGTTGGGGACTATTTCTCCAGCATTCAATGAATCTGGCAATTACTTATTAGGATTGAATCTCCTTATATTACCGTGGTACTAAAACATTCCACTGTGTGTAGAAAAATTAATGTCTTGCCTGACATTTTTCTGTTGCAAAAAAAAATTATGCAATGACATCTCATAATGTATTTCTACAATAACTTATTTTCTGTTTGTCAGTTAACTATTCTTTATCAAGGCAAAGCAGGGCACAGCATTAAAAAAGGACCATGGCAGGAATTATCGTGGTAATCGAGATGAGGCCCAGGAAGATGTACATGCCCATTGTATTTACCAGTATGTTCAAAACTTTTGCCAATGAAAAAATTAAATCTTTTTCAAATTTTTAGATAATTTTATCATGAATTTTGAGCCACAGATGTAAATAAATTCTCCCTGTCATTTTGTAAGCGTAGTTTTATTTTGCACACCTGTAAAAATGGAGGAAAAATAAAAAGAGATAGAGCTGTTTTGAAAATAGTATCAAATGAAGCATTTTGGGCCTGGTCCATGGATATAAGGTGAATAATTTCTAGAGTGTTCTCTCATTTCAACAGAACAGGAAACACAAGTACAAAATAGTAATAACTTGTAATGCCTTGAGAATAAGATGTTTTATGATAAGCAAATCAAAAATTTCGTCAGGGCCTCTTATTTTCATTCCCTTATTTGGAAAGCTGTGACATCATCATTAAAAGGTCCTCTGAAATTTACTTCCCTGTTTTGTAAACTTCAGTGACAAGAAAATAAACCTTGGTACAAAACTGTTATACTGATATGGCTTTTGTTATCAGTGTTCCCACTAACATCTTTTTTCAGGAGTGCATGTACTCCCTGTAGGACAAGTTTTGGAGTACAAGAGAAACTCTAGGAGTGCACTTAATAATGACAACTTTAGAGCTCCTATTGAGGCAAAGTAAGGGTCTGTTGTATTGAAAATCTATTTTGATGAGTCTCACTCTGCAGTCAATTGTGCTTAAAAACAATATAGGTAATTAAAACAAGAGGGCCATGATGGCCCTGGATCGCTCACCTGAGTCAATAGACCAAACATTCTGACCAAATTTCACAAGTATCCTGACTGAAAATGTGGCCTCTATAGCGTACACAAGGTTTTTCGAAGATTTGACCTAGTGACCTAGTTTTTGACCCCACATGACCCAATTTTGAACTCGTGTGAGATTTTATCAAGCCAAACATTCTGACCAAGTTTCATAAGTATTTGACTGAAAATGTGGCCTCTAGAGCGTACACAAAGTTTTTCGAAGTTCTGACCTAGTGACCTAGTTTTTGACCCCACATGACCCAATTTCGAACTCGTCCAAGATTTTATCAAGACAAACATTCTGACCAAATTTGACAAGTATCTGACTGAAAATGTAACCTCTAGAGCACACACAAGGTTTTTCTAAGATTTGACCTAGTGACCTAGTTTTTTGACCCCACAAGACCCAATTTCGAACTCGTCCCAGATTTTATCAAGACAAACATTCTGACCAAGTTACATGAGGATCAAACTGAAAAAATGTGGCCTCTAGAGCGTACACAAGGTTTTTCTAAGATTTGACCTAGTGACCTAGTTTTTGACCCCACATGACCCAATTTCAAACTCGTCTCAGGTTTTATCAAGACAAACATTCTGACCAAATTTCACAAGTATCTGACTGAAAATGTGGCCTCTAGAGCATACATAAGGTTTTTTGAAGATATGACCTAGTGACCTAGTTTTTGACCCCACATGACCCAATTTCGACCTCGTCCGAGATTTTATCAAGACAAACATTCAGACCAAATTTCACAAGTATCTGACTGAAAATGTGGCCTCTAGAGCACACACACGGTTTTTCGAAGATTTGACCTAGTGACCTAGTTTTTTACCCCAGATGACCCAATTTCGAAATCATCCCAGATTTTATCAAGACAAACATTCTGACAAAGTTTCATGAGGATCGGACTGAAAATGTGGCCTCTACAGCGTACGCAAGGTTTTTCAAAGATTTGACCTAGTGACCTAGTTTTTGACCCCACAACCCAATTTCGAACTCATCCGAGATTTTATCAAGACAAACATTCTGACCAAGTTTCACAATGATCGGACTCAAAATGTGGCCTCTAGAGCGTTCACAAGGTAAAAAGTTGACGACGGACGACAGACACAGCACGATCACAATAGCTCACCATGAGCACTTCGTGCTCAGGTGAGCTAAAAAGAAGTTGCTTGTAATGTTTCCCTACTCACTGGACCAGGTTTTGAGGAACAACTAACAACCAATAGAATTTTCCATTTCACTGTCAATATCAGGCACTAATAAGCTTTCACTTATTGTTTTATAGAGATTCATGTTAATTCACTATTTAAAGTCATAAATAAAGCTGAATAGATAGTCTGAAAGGCCTATGATCGAAGTATCATCGGACGATGCCAGATCTATTTTTGTTGTGTCATGGGTTTTCTCGTTTCTCGCAGCGATCTATTTTTCCAATCCAGTTAATTTTGGGGGTGGTATTTCCACTTGATTTGACATAAATTTGTCAACTAGGGTACCAAGTAACTTCAAAATCTGTAATTTTACACTAGAAAAGCCGATTAATACCATTAACACCTTTCAATCAAGACATAACAACTAGATTCGCGGTGATAAACAGTGACCTTCATACTTGATACATGTTGTATACGTCAGTGCTTCTGTTTTGGAGACATTTTTTTCTTACTTGTCCCAATTGGCGACACTGGTGATTGACAGTGGGAGCCCTGAAACCTGTGCGTACATGCACGTTTCACTTCATATTTTTGTGCGTGATTATTCAATTAAGTGTGTGAATCACATACATATGTGCGTGTATGGGAAGCTTGGTTATACTGATAACTTGATATGGTCATCAATTTGATTTAGGGGATACTATAATTTTGCAAAGTGGCAAGTTTTCTTTGCTGTTTGAGTGAAAACTTGATATAACGGACCTTTTTAGAAAAATTTGTCGAGATAAGGTTGCAAAGTGTGTTGACAGTACCTGACCTCCAAATGCTCACGGGAGGAAATCGTCTGACTGGCACATGTCGGCCTCAATTTCAAAATTATAAATACCATGATAACTAAGAGCCCACAATAATACCGGAAGCGATTATATGAAGTAAATCCTTAGGGGAAAAGTGCAGCTGGTATGAGATTCGCTTTCAGGGTAAATGCTATAACCACTGAGGCTCGCCCCCACCACTTGACAACCATGCTACCGGTTATCACCAGAGTTATTCCATAATACAGTTGTGAAATATATTACCTCTACCAATAAATCCCTTTTAAACAACCCTGATGAAGCAGGCTTAAAAAAAACATAGAAGAAAAAGGAAAATGATTTCTTCCCATCTAATGATGAATAAAATCATGGCATAATACCGGGACCTCCCTGTGCAAAAACCCATGAAAATCGAAATTAGGCATCAGAAGAGATTGTATTTTATTAACAGATTCATTCTGCATACATTAAATACAATATTGGTCGACGGAATGAAGCTGTAATTTCATTAATCTTTTCACCCATAAAACAATGCTACGTATATGCATAGAACTGTATAGTGGTGGCAAGTTGCCGGTATTATGCCAAAATCATTCTTATTTCATGTCTGCAAGTCCCTTAATTTCGACAAGTCTAGAATTTTGTCGTTTGGTGAAGAGTTTGAACAGAAAAAGTCTTGTGGGATGTCGAGACGGAAGTTAAGCTGTTATTGCAATTATACTAGAGCCACAGGGAGAAAAATTATATCGTGATAATATTCAAAGCAGACTAAACTGAACAGTAAAATCAATTCTATGACAAAATTTTTTTACCCTGAAGTCATTTTTTGTCAAATCAATACCCCTCACGAAAGGTAGAACTCCAGTAGCAGCCATAGCTGTTTCTTGAGGACAAAATTGGACAGAATCCGAATGATGCGGAAGTGCCGATTTGTTTTAAGGAATATAGGAGCATAATTTATGTTCTTAATGTTGGAGATAAAATCCTAGCCCTTTTCCCACTTCAATGTACGGTATATTCCGTTAAATATGTCCGAAATGAATGAAAATTAAAAAAAAAAGACGCAAAATGTTTTATTAAGGTGCATGAATATGATCCATGCTCTGTGGTATCGATTCAGGTCAGCCTGCGCAGTACGCGCAGGCTGACCTGAACCAAAACTTTTCGCTATTGGTCAATTTTCTGTATGTACAAAGACCATTCTATCTCTTGATTTAGTCGATTGTTAGACAAAGTGGATTTTTTTGATCCATGTGATGTCTTGCTTGGAATAATCCATCACGGAGATGCATTAAGCCCCCTTTTGCCAGAGCATGGCTCATATATTTGTAATAAGGGTTTCATGTGTAAAAGAAGTAAATCAAACCATTGAATACCTGTACATCTACAAATTGTACAATCAAAATAAAATAAGTGCCTTCTAATGTTGATCATTCCTGAACATTTTTCTTAGCTGCTAGCTGATTACACAATAAACCCTCATAGTGCTAAATAAGTGAAATGAACTTTTCCAATCCAGAACACAGAGCAAAACATTTCAATTTCAAGGACATTTTTGCGAGACTATTTCTGCCCAAAGATATAGACATTTCAGACAAAAGACAGACTGCAAGTTCTGTGCAGTCTGATCTTAATGCAAACTATCCACAAAAGTCACTCTGAACTTGATCTACATTTTCTACTGAAATATGCAAAACTGCACAAATTGTACTAAGGTTGAAAGAATTTTCCATTATATAATCTGTTGGATGTTAGTTTGGTGTTTAAAACCACTGTCAATAGTGGTCTGTATGAGATGTCACGGCATATAGTCGACTATTATAGTGCACCTTTTCTTGTATACTTGAACTTTCTTTACAGGTTTTAAAGACAAACTTCCACTTTTCCCTGTTTACATAGGTGATGCAATTTTTAAAGGCAACAGTCAGTTCTCAGAGACACTATTCACTCCTCCCTTGGAGTTAAATTTTGCCACCTTTGAATTGTTTTCACATAAATTCATTTTCATCTGTCAACCCTTGAGACTGATTATCCATATTTAACAAAAATATTCTCTTAGCAGTCACCTGCAGTTCATTTCAAATGGTACAACTAGTTAACCAATTACAGTTCAGTTTCCTTTTAATCTAAACCAGTTACAGTTAAGTTTCCTTTCACTCTATAGGACAACAAATTCAAGGCTTGTCAAAAGCTGATAAACACCATTCCAGTGAGACTTTTAAAAAGAAGAAAACATGTGAGTAAAGGAGAAAATACTGGTTTCAAGCTTCTCCTTTAGGGTCATAAAAAGACGGGACTGCATGGTAAAGAGTTAAGATTTATTGCAAACCCCTTGGGCATAAACAAATGGACTTTTTCAGCTGCTAAGTTATTCCTTAAATATTTGCAATTTCAAAGCTCTTTTGGCCAGAATATCTAAACAAGAGAGCCATGATGGCCCTGTGTTACTCATTTTGACCCAACATGACTCATGTTCAATCTCTTCCAAGATAAAAAGACAAACATTTTAACACTTTCATGAGTATCAGACTGAAAATGTGACCTCTGGAATGTACACAATCTTTTTCTATGACATGTCTCAGTGATCTACTTTTTTACCCAACATGACCCCCTTTTAAACATGTAGATATCAAGATATACATTCTGATCAACTTTCCTTAGTTTAGAACTGACAATGTCGCATCAAGAGTTAACACAAGGTTTCTCTAAGGTTTGTCCCCATGACCTACTCTCTGACCTGATATGGCTCATTTTTTAAACCAAGACAAATATTCTCACCAATTCGTACGAGTTTTGAACTGAAACTGTGGCCTCTACAGTGTACACAAGCTTTTCAAAAACTTATCCTAGGGACCTGCTTTTTCTCTAACCATGACCCATTCTTAAACGCATCCTCAACATCATCAAGACAAACATTCTGACAAACTTACACGAGTATTGGACTCAAAATGTGGCCTATAGAGTGTCCTCAAGCTTGTTCTTGGACTCGTCCATGCAGTGACCTACTTTTTGACCCAACATGACCTATTTTCAAATCCATATGAGATATCATCAAGACAAATATCCTGATCAATTTTCATGAGTAATGGAGAGAAAATGTGGCCTCTAGAGTATAAAGGTTTTTCAAAGATTTGACCTAGTGACCTAGTTTTTCTTCACCAAAGTTGATTCATTTTCAGTATCTTCCGAGAGAGCATCAAGACAAACATTTTGACCAAGTTTTATGAGTATCAGACTAGAGCATACACAAGGTAAAACTTGATGTCGGACTACGTGTACACACAATGCATTCAAAAAAGATAATCTTGAGCACATCATGATCAGGTGTGCTAAAAAGTATTGGACTTTGTAAATCCAGAAGTCAGATTGTGGGTTATGTGCAGTCTGCTTTTTTTTCTGCTTGAAACGTTTAGGTGGTGTGTATGGATTAATGGATTATGTTCATCCTAAAACTTTGCCAAAAGACAAAATGTTTTGTTTGTCCAATTGGAAAGCATTTGCAGATGGCAATCAAATGTGATTGAAATGCTAGGATTTGTATTTGAAAGAGTAGAAAACTTTATGGGAAAAGGAGAAAATGCGGGTTACCAGCCATTTCTCCTTTTCACAATGTTTTTTAAAGCCTTCTTTCTGCAGGCTGTTAAAACATGGGATTGTCTTCAGACCAGTATTTTCCCTTTTTGCAGACCAGTATTTTCCCTTTTTTGCACAATGTTTTCAAGTTTTCTGTTGATTACTCTCAGGAATCAATAATGTTTTCAAAAGAAATAAATTCACATGGGGTCAAATACAACAACAACCATGTTCAGTTGACTTGAGACCAGGAACCAGTGTGTCATTTATCAGGGGAGATAATGCAAATAAATATCAAACAAATCACAAGAGTTGTCTTTCTTATCAACATCTCTTCCTTTTGCTGGCCATTAAAAAATTTGGATTGTTTTGGTAAAAGGTTAGACTAAATTACACAGAGAAGTCCCGTCTTAAATGTAAAAGCGGACCACATGGTAAAATTCAATTGTTCCATTTCTCACATTGCTTTCAAAGGCTTGATCCTTTGCCAAAAATGTACCTAGTCTTCTTTGTTACGTAATCGGTTAAGTTCTTATGTGCTTATGAGATATGCTCTCTGAGGGATATGTTGCAATTAGCATTCAATGCAAGGCATATCGTCAGGTGGGAAAAAAACAAACATTTTTTTCTAAAAGACAACTTATTTAATTAAAATATAAGTAGACTTATTTACACTGGTTTCAATATTTCATGAAAGAAGAGAAATCAACATTAAAGTGTATCTTTACAGCTCTGCTTGCTTAGCACTTTATTGTCATAAAAATTATCAATTTTTTTTTCAAGATCTCATAAATTAGAATACTGCATGTACCTCTACCCTATAATAGATAATGTAAGCCAAAATCAGAATATACTGCATTATGAAAACTAATTCTGTGTTTGTTATCAATTTACCTTGAAAATTATAAAAAGATACCTTTCAATACAGAAAAGAGAACAGCCTGTTGGTGTGACTGTTAAGATTAAAAAATCTACGATGTGCTAAGAATCTAGTACATGTATGTACATTTTTACAATAATGCAAAGAAACCAAAGCAAAAAGGCATTTCAAGGCACTCTAAATGTAAACAAACTTTGGTTCTAGTTGTCAATTCACATTCAAATGAAAAATTTGCGCTCTTCAAGGAAAAAATCCATAGGCAAAAAAGCTGTTAACCAGCTGCATCAAGTTATATCAGATTTTCATATCCCTTTAACGCTTTATAACACGATACCGACATTTAACGACCTTAAGGAAGACGAATCTTGAAACATTGTGGGAAAAGGAGAAAATGCTGGTAACCAGCATTTTCTCCTTTTTGCACAATGTTTTCTACCCCATCAAGCACAAATTTGTCATTTAGGTCAACTTACATTTTGTCATCTGCAAATACTTGCAATTTGGACCAATCTAAAATTTTGTTGTTTGGTAAAACATTAACTCTACCACAAGACAAAAATATAGACTTGTCAAAACTGAAAGCGTTTGCAGATGACAATTTAAATATGACTGAAATGATTGAAATTGTTGTTCATAGGGTAGAAAACATTGTGGGAAAGGGAGAAAATGCTGGTTTTCAACATTTTCTCCTTTTCCCACATTGTTTTTAAAAGGCTTATTCTTCAGGGTGGTTAAAACTCAGGATTGTGTGGTAAAGGGTTAAGAGTTCAACTTTTTGAACAACAAACAGGAAAAAAGACCCCAATGCGGCAGTTTCACAGCTGTTTTACGATCTAAGTATCTTAACATAGCCTCAGCATAGATCCAAGATCACACTGCATTTTCTATGCAGTCTGATCTTGATCAAGCAGCTAAGTGTTAACCCTTTACCATGCAACAAAGTTTTTAAGATTTGTCCAAACTGAAAGCATTTGCAGAGAAAAAACTACATCTAAATTAGTCCAAATGATAGGAGTTTCTTTGAAAAGGCAGGGAACAGTGCTGGTTACCAGCACTTTCTTCTTTCTCACAGTGTTTTAAAAAGGCCTTTCATGACTATCATTAAAACTCGGAATTGTGCTGTAAAGGGTTAAAGGAACTTGCAGGGCTCATGATGAAAACTGAATATTTCAACAATGAAACACTACTATGTCCTTTTTCATCAAAGAATGATCAGTATACATGTTTGCACATTCTCATGAGTTTTTCAGCACATGAACCAGTGCTGAAGAATGAAGCTTTTGAAAATGTTGTGGAAAAAGGAGAAAATGCTGGTATCCAGCATTTTCTCCTTTTACCACAATATTTTAACTGCTTCATCAAAGTAAAACCTTAACATTTGGGCCACATTTACATTTGTCTCCTCTGCAAATGCTTTTAAGTAGGTTAATTCTGAAATTTTGTTCTCTGGTAAAGGGTTTAAGTAAATGCTGATCAACTTTTCTACTGCATAATATTCAATTCATAGGAATTATTATAAGTTTAAATGGCACCTTACACAAAAAGTAAACAAACTGTCTATCAAAAACTATTTTTATCATTGTTCTAGTTCTTAATTCTTAGAATAGCCATCTAATAAGCCAAGATGTCATGTCTCGTGCAATCAAATTGCTAGTCTTTGAATCAACCATTTACCACACAATCATGTGTTATAACAACCCTGAGATAGGGGGCTTTTGAAAACATCATAGGAAGGGTAGAAAATGCTAGTAATAACCAGCATTTCTCCTTTTTTCCTCATTTCCAAAGCTTTCAAACAAAATTTCATCTTCTGAAACACCTTTACTTTGTTGTCTGCTATTAATGCTTTCAATTTGTATGAATCTAAACTTTTGTTGTCTAGCAAAGAGTTAAAGATTAGAGTCGGATTTAGAATGGTATTTGAGTATGGACCCCATTTCATAAGTTTTGAACAATGCACTTCTAGGTGTGGTTACAGCAAGTTGCCTATGGCTATGGAGATTCGGTCATGCCCCATCATGCCTGGTCGACATGCATGTAATAGTCTCTACTTTTTTGGCGATTTCTTCTTGGAGGGTTTGGGTGTGGCGGAGACTTTGAGTTGCTTTGCAGTCTTTTTTGGTGTCTTCAGGCTTGACTGTAAAGAAGCAGAAAAAAATGCTGTAGAATACACTGTAATTCTATTGTCCAAAGCAATGTGCAAACTGAGGATGCCCAAAAGCCAAAAGCTTGATTGTATCCAGGGATACAAATATACAGGTTAATTATTTAACCCTCTTACCAGATGACAAAAATTTAGGCTTGTTCAAATTGAAAGCCTTTGCAGATGACAAATTAAATGTGCGTCAAATAATGGTTTTTGTTAAGGATAGGGTAGAAAATGTGACAGGGGAAGGAGAAACTGCTGGTTACCAGTATTTCAGCCCTTTCCCACTGTGTTTTTAAAAACTTTTTGCTAGGGGTTGTAAAAACTTGTGATTGAGCAGTAAAGGTTAGTCATCTCAACTTACTGACTGAAATAATGTTGAAAGCAGTGTAAAACACCATTCAATCAATATCTCAATTTACAATCGTTTTAGATGCTCACTCAAAATCAAAGTCTCAAGACAGTTTCAGTGAGTACTTACAATAAAGACTTTTTAAGAGAAGACAGATGTTTTAACTCTTTACCAAACAAAAAAATGTTGGACCTGTCCAATCTAAAAGATGACAAATACAGCTAAAATGATATTTCTTTTTCTGTAACAATAGAAAACATTGTGGGAAAAAGGAGAAAATGCTGGTTTACAGCCTCCTCTCTCAGTCATTAAAACTGCGAATTATTCAGTAAAGGGTTAAGATCCTGATTTTCTAGTATGGGAAGTATCTTTTGGATTCAAGACTTTTTCAGTCCTTCCATTGTAAATCCATGTTCTTATAGTCCATCATTCAAACTGCCCCGTTAAGACAAATCTATACCCACTGTGAGCATCAGAATTAACATGTTTTAAAAAAATGAACATCACATATGAATCCAGACTTTACTGGGTCTCATGATTGTGTCGCCCTAAGTCTTTTCCACACAATCCTAATTTTTAACAACCCTGATTGAAAGGGCTTTTGAAAACATTGTGTGAAAACAAGAAAATTCTACCAGCATTTTCTCCTTTTCTCACAATGTTTCTACTCTACCAAAGAAATCCTGTCATTTGAGCCAAATTTTATGTGTCATCTGCAAATGCTCTCAATTTGGACAAGTCTAAAATTTTTTTTGCATGGTAAAGAGTTTAACAAACAACAAAATTTTAGTTTAGATTGAAAGTGTTTGCAGATAACAAAAAATGTGACTCAAATGATAGGATTTGTCTTTGGTTGGGTAGAAAACATTAAGAGAAAAGAAGAAAAAGCTTGTTACCAGCATTTTCTCCTTTTACCATGATTTTTTCAAAATCTTTCTCAGGGTCATTTAAGTCAGGATTGTATGTTAAAAGTTAACTATTTCTTTGCCAAGTACATAAATTCTATTGACGGCTGAAAATATGACCCACTAAAATTTTACTTCTATCTAATAGGCTTGACTAAATAAGTGGGTGCTAACGATCCAAGCATACACTGCATGGTCTGTGCAGTCTGATCTTGATCTATGCCTTTCATAAAACAGTGTTTTTGCCTAAGCAGCTGAAAGTGTTGAAACTCTTATTTACTGAAATGGACTTTTTACACATCTAAATTGTCTTCAAATGCTTTTTACTTGGACAAGTCCACATTTTTGTCATGTGGTAAAAGTTAAACAATCCTGTGTTTTAAAGTCCTTGAGAAAGAAGGCTTTTGAAAATATTGTGGAAAAAGAAGAAAGGAGTAATTAGCATTTTCTCTTTTTTTATCACCATTTTTCCCATCCCTTTCAAGGGCAAATCCCATTATTTGTGCCACATTTTATTTGTCATCTGCAAATACCTGGGATTTGGACAATTTCAAAATTTTTGTCATTTGGTAGAGAGTTATGGACCTCGAGTCATTACCTGATGACAAATATTTTTTATTTTTGTTCAAATTGAATTTTTAGTAACAAACATCTCTCAGATGCAAATTTTTCTCTCTTAATTGAGTAAAATACATTTAGCAAATAGGAGAAAATGCTTTTTATACATAAATGATAAACACCGCAACACAAGTATACTTTAAACCTGTACCACACAATCCTGACTCAATGACCCTGAGAAAAAAGCTATAAAAAACTGTGTTGGAAAAGGAGAAAATGCTGGTGACCAGCATTTTCTCATTTTCCCGCAATGTTTTCGACCCTTCCCAAAACAAATTTAAGCATTTCAGTTGAGTATTTTGTTATCTGCACATGCTGTCAATTTTGACTAGTTTAAAATTTTGTAGTTTTATACAGAGTTAACTCTTTTTCAAACAATCCCAATATCTAACCTGATGGCGATAGTGGCCTTATGAAAGTATTGTGGGAAAAGGAGAAAATGCTGGAAACCAGCATTTTTTCCTTCTCCCACAATGTTTTCCCCTTTTTTCCACAAGCAATGTGCCACTCAAGTCAAATTTGTTGCCTGCAACTGCTTTGGATTTGAACAAGTCTAAAATCTTGTGATATGGTAGAGTTAAGCAATTGACTTATCCACTCTGAAGACTATGTAAAGACCTGTTAGCCTAGGGGATCTGTTAGTGTGGCCCTGAGCAAGGCACTGCAAAGCCCCTGCATTATACAAGTAAATCAAGGAAAAACACTTACCTTTGGTTTCATTGCTTTAGCAACTTTTTTGGGAGACTTTTTCACTGGTTTCTTCGCTTTGGAAACTGTTACACCTTTCTTTGTTTTAGGTGACTTCGCGCTCTTAGTGCCTGCCTTTTTCTTCACAGGGGTCTTCTTAACAGATTTGGCTTTTCCCTTCTCTTTCTCTTTTGCTTTCTCCTTTTTCATCTTTTCCTTCTCCTTCCTTGCCTTTTCCTTCTCTTCAGTGGCGGCTTTGGTTCTGTTGACTTTAAACCTACCAGTGTATCCTTTGGCGTCTGAATTCTTTGGTCGAATGAAAATCTCCTTTTCAAGCCCTCTAGCCAAAGCTGGCCTTAGATGCACGCGTACTATGTCCGAGTCAATGTTGTACTTCTCGGAGATATAGGTTTGAATTTTTTGAACTGAAGAACCCTTACTTTCCGCCAGAGACGAAATAGCATCTTGTGCCATCTTGAGAAATGTTGGGTGACTAGGCTTTTGTCGTGGAGCTTTCGTCTTTGTCGATTCACCCGCCATTTTAAGTCTTAAAATTGACTCTTTTATTCTGGTGACTGTCAACGTGGTGATGTAGTGGACGACTGGGGACGCTTCCCGCATTTCTTGTTAAATTTATAGCCACGGGGTAAACGCACGTGCAGGCTCTGCTCGTTTCGTCAGTTGTGTAGGTTGGAAGCCGAGGGTTTAACTTTGTGCTTTTCTAATGAGATGTTTGGGTGGTGTGAAGTACACTGTATTTAATCATGACATGATTTCGCATGTTCAATACAACCTGATTCTAAAATATACTGTCAACACAAGCAAATAAATGTCCTTGGTCTGAAAGGGTTATGCATAGATTTGTAACCTTAGATGGTCGAGGGAGCAATTTCTTTCGTCCTTTACCAAAGGACAACATTTCGAACTTATACAAGCCCAAAGGTTGGGTTTGGCCTAGACTGGCTAGAAAACATTGTGGGGAAAGGAAAAAATGTTGGTAACCATTATATTCTCCTTTTCCCACAATATTTTCAAAAGCCTTCTTCTGCACGGTCTATAAAACTCTAGACTGTATGGTTCATTAAGGATAAATCCTTCGCCAAACGACCCCTTGTTTTTACGACAATCGTTTTTGTTCTTTTGGTGTTTTCGCAGACTTCGAGTTTATTTCAATTATATCGCGGTGGCCAGTGCATCAAACCATGCCTGTCTGGAGTTTCAGTGACCGCTTTGTCACACTCAAGTTCCTTCAAAGCCATTGCATGCCGAAGTTTTCGGGGTGTGAAAGAGTAACAATATTATTTTCGATCGAAAAAGGGACATTTTTCAGAGAAATGCTAAAGATTATGTTGGGTAAGGGTGCAAGGGTGCCACGAAACAGCTGCTGCTTATCCCCCCCCCCTCCCCACCCCCGTATATGCAGTCTGATCATGGTAAATAGGTATACTTTGTAATTAGGGCCTAATGGCCTCAGTAATATAATTCCCAACAGATGCACAACATTAACCAAAAGCTATTTTTAGCAACGGAGTCTACCTAACAATACAAATTCGGCAGCTCTCGGGTTGATTTCAGATGATCACCGAATTTTTATCATCATAAATTTATGCGATAATAATCAATATACTCTGGGTCCAATTATCATTTCAATATCAGCAGTATGAAAATATCATAATTATCACCACGAAAAATATCATGGGAACGTATACTGCTGCTTTTAACGATAGCCACATATTTTGAAACGCGCCACCGAATAACCTTTTTAAGCGCAGGGCCCCGTTTCATTATCCGCCAAAATACAAGACGGAAACTCTACTCTTTCCAAATGGGAATGTTGTTTTAAAAAAAAAAACGGAAGAGAATGCAACTCTACTTCTTAAGCAGTTAGCGAACGATTTCTCACATCATTCAATCATTTATTATGAATATTACAGAATCATAAAAATATTAATTTGCCCTCCTTGTACACAGAAAATGAACAGGTTGTCAATACGACTAACCGTGCCATTTAGACCAAGTTCGAAACAGTCCCTTGGCGAAATCGGGAAGAAAACGGCAACATTATTGAAAGAGTAACAATCGCATGATCAGAATTAATCAAAGTGCTGTAAGCACTCTAGTTTTCTCTGGGACTTTGATGAGGCCATGCATTGATCTATACTGTCCGATATTTCAGAGGTATTCTCTCTCCATATATATTCTTTGCAATAGCTTGTATCCGAGGCTACTAAATTAGAGCAACGAAAACAATCGACCATTGTTTTGGAACGATTTAATCATTTTAAAGGGTGCAATGATTTAATGGTGGCTAAGAGAGACCTAGATCAGACGTATGGGTTGACGTCTTCAGTTTTAATATGTTGGGAGTGGACAGCAGAGAATCGCGATACAAAAGATAGAGAATAATTCTAATGGACCAGATAGATTAGTTGAGAAGTGTTAACTGACTTAAGTCCATTTATTTTGTTTGGTTGAGTCTGAAACGTGGTATCAGCTCAGGATTTGGGAATGTTACTATTTAAAGTCTGTTAATGTTGCTGAAATCTGTTTCAAATAACAAACTCAACCTAAGTCAGAATCTGAGACCCTTAGTAAATTTGAGTAAAATGAGAGCCTTAAGTTTTTTCGTGAAACCAGGCCCATATTGAACAATAATATCAAAGTTTCAAAAGATTTGTCCATGTTACTTTTTCAAAGTCGTGGCCACATTGATATCTTTTGCGGACGGCAGATATCAAGATCAGGCTGCACAGAACGTACTGTCACAGTTTGACTTTGATCTACGCCGTCAGCTACAGCATTTTAAACGACATTTAATCTGTGTGTGTGTGTGTGTGTGTGTTTTTTTTTTTATTTTAGGTCTATCAGTTTTGCAATCTTAGAGTCTTATTTATATGACAAGGACAGGGTAAATGAAATGCAGACGAAATTGAGATCAAAGTTTAGCAGGAGTGCAGTCCGACTACAGTTAACCCGTTACTTTCCGAGTTATTTGAGCCATGCTTTAGCAAAAAGGGGCTTAATGCCTCTCCGTGATGAATCATACCAAGAAAGTCATCATATAATTATAGATCCATAAAATCTATTTTGTCTAAAAACCCACTGAATCATTCGGTAGACTGGTCCTTTGTCGTGCAGAAAATCGACCAATAGCAGAAAGTTTCGGCCCAGGTCAGCCTGCGCGGACTGCGCAGGCTGACCTGGTCGATACTTTTTGCGGATGCTTTAAGCCCCTCTTCACAGAGTATGGCTCGTTTATTTATAGTAGACGACTTCATAAATATCCTAGTATAACAAGGATAAAAATCACGAACCGGAATTTAACTCTTTACCACACATTCTTCTGATTTTACGACCATCACGCGATGGTCTTTCGAAAACATCGTCATAAACGAAGAAGATACTGGTAACCAGCATTTTCTCCTTTTTCCACTATGTTTTCCACCCTTTCGTAGACAAATCCCATTATTCAAGCTACAATCAAAATTGTTTTCTTTAAATGCTTTCAATTGTGGACGAAAAACTTTGTCCTTTGGTAAAGAGTTGAGAAATGAATGAATGTAAAAGAATTCTGACAAAACGACAGATGGCTGGTCGACAGTAATTTCTCATTTTGCCACTATATTTTTCGAAAGTAATCTGCTGCAAGACCAAATAAGTCGTCTGCAGGTCGAAAAATTGTTAACAAATAAGTGAGCCATGCTCTGTGAAAAGAGGGATTAATGCATCTGCAAAAAAATATCGATTCGTGTCAGCTTGCGCAATCCGGGCAGGCTGACACGGTTCGAAACTTTTTGCCGTTTGTAAATTGTTTGCTTGTCAAAGGAGGATTCTACCTCCAGATCCAGTCGATTGTTAGACTACGTGGATTCTAAGGATAGAGAATTTTGTGATGACTTGCTTGATATAATGTATTACGGAGATGCACTAAGCCCCCTTTCGCCACAGCATGGCTCAAATGTATTCACTATAAAAACAAAAACGTAGATTCGTGACCACATCGATGAATAGAGAGAGTAAATTAAAACATTTGATCTTCACTCTTTTTGCACGTGCATCTTTTCTTTCCGTTGGCTCGCTCCTGTAGCTGACAAGTTCCATTAAGTGCTTGACATTTCCCTATTATCGTCTTGCAAAACGGTCGGAGTTTTTTCTTTCGCAGTGCCCTTGGAATTGTATCTATGCACGTGTTCGTTTCAGCTTGGTATCTGCAAGGGCCGCTCCTGCCATTTTTCTTTCTATCCTTTTTATCTTTTCCCTCTATCTCTGTGAACAAAAGCGCCACCACAATGCTTGAGACGAGTAAAAGTGTCAACATGGAGGCCATTTTCAGCTGAAACAAAAAAATAGGTTCAGTGCAAAGTTCTTTTCTTTGTTTGTTTGGTTTGTATAGGGGTTTAACGCCACTTTAACAGCTTAGGTCATATCATGGAGTTCAGTGATGCACCCATGTGTTTCCTGGCTTACTCACACCAGTACTGATACAACTTTCTTTCCAACGGCACTGGCTACTTTTCTCACACGCATCAGAGGCGAGAGGCAAAAAATCGGCGGAGAGAAAAGTTCGCCTCAACCGGGTATCGAACTCGCAACCATCAGGTCACGAGCCAGATACGCTAGCCACTGAGCTACCCGGACGGGCTCTTTTATTTGTATTCTTTAACCCTCAACCTGCCAAATAAATTCATGAAACTTTAAAGCCGATAGTAAAAATATGAATAACGTTATTTCAAACTTATTATTTGGAGAAAAAATATCTCCTTACCGGACAATGTAGATGCAAGATCAGACTGACGTTCTGTGCAGTCTGATCTTGATCAACACAGTCCACAAAACGTCAGTAAGTCGCCTAAGGGTTAACATTAAAATATAGAAATGATTCGGAAGCAAGTACATGTATTTGCGATTTTTCTGAAAATAAAATAAAGCGTTTAATCTTCAACAACCATTCCTCAGTGATATCAATTATAAAATGTCCATTTTTTCCACAATAATGTTTTCACAATTTTTACCCTTAAAAACTTCCGAACCTTTAGCCCACAATAAAAAGAGAGGGGGGGGGAGACCATTCATTAACCCATTATATTAAATGTAAGTACATGTACTCAAAATGCTGTTTTAGATATTAACCCTTTGGCTGCTAAGGGCCACACAATGGCCTTTTGTGGATAGTGTAGATCAAGATTAGACTGCACAGAAGGTACAGTCTGATCTTTGATCTACAGTGTCCGATAAAGAGATAATATATTTTATTTCCACAAAATAACTTTCAAATAGCTACATTTTGGGTTTTTATTATCAGCTTGAAGATTTTATTTAACTTATTCAGCAGGATATGAGTTCAAACTACTTTCACTCTAAAAGCTGACCATATAGCCTATACCAGAGGAGAGAGTGAAAATGAACGGTTTCATTTTCTTCTCAATTTTCTGCGGGTTTTGTACTGTATGTTTACATGATCTATATTTGAATTCATTTTATTTACAGTAGTACATAGTGTATTGTTTTGCTACAGATGCATGCACATGCAATGCTGAGTTAAGCACGGTCGGTATAAAATGTTGTTTAATTAACCCATTGCCAAACAATGCCGACTTTTAACGACACTGAGGAAGAAGCCTTTTTAAAACACTGGGAAAAGGAGAAAATGCTGGCAACCAGCATTTTCTCCTTTTCCCACAATGTTTTCTATCCTGTCTAAGAAAAATCGCATCATTTGAGCCACATTGAAATTATCGTCCGCAAATGCTCTCAATTTGGACGGGCCTAACATTTTGTCGTGTGGTCAAGGGTTTTAAACTACGTCCTCAGACTGGTCAAACCAAAATTCGAATATCGTGAGGAAAACAGCGTGCAAGATAAAGAAATTTGTTGCCCTATATGGCTACTGCTCGTCTTCACCTGTAGACCACATTTTATTTATTTATTTTTTTTTTCTTCGGTTGTGGATAGAAAAGATCAACCTCTCCTTATGTCACAGTGTTTGCATAAATGTTCATGTGTTAAATGTAAGTCATGTTTATTCTCCGTATTTTTGGAGAAAAAAAAAATGTTTTCCACGTGGTCTGCTATAAACGTGTCTCAGGAGATTGTGAATTAATTTTCTACCAAACTGACCCTTAACCAAACGACAAAATTTTGGACTCGACCAGAAAGAATTTGCAGACGACAAAATAAAGGTTGGTCGAATGATGATTTATGTCTTTGATAGGGTTGAAACATTGTAGGAAAAGGAGAAAATGCTGATTACCAGCATTTTCTCCTTTTTCCCACAATGTTTTCGAAAGATTTCTTCTTCAGGGTCGTTAATACTCGGGATTGTGTGGCAAAGGGTTAAAAAGCTAAATACCGTAAGTTAAATGAAACTTTCAAGCCCATCGTAAAAACAGTTGGTTTTTCGAAGTTATCTTTGGGGGAAAATATCCCCTTATCGGACAGCGTGGATCAAAGATCAGACTGCACGTTCAGTCTGATCTTGATCCACACTGTCCGCAAAAAGTCTTAGGGTCGCGCTAAGCAGCCTAAAGGTTAATTCAACGAGTCTGAAGAATACAGCTTTTGAAAACATTGTAGGATAAGGAGAAAATGCTGGTATCCACACTTTTTTCAACCCTTTCAAACTAAAATTTCATTATTTGAAACACATTTTATGTGTCATCTGTAAATGCTTTGAATTTGGACTTGACTAAAACTTTGTCTTTTGGTAAAGGACTAGATTCTTTAAGAATTTTAAAGTTTAGATTCGTCCATAAAGAAAGCATTTAGATGAAACGACGAGATTTGTCTTTGAAAGAATAGAAAATAGTGTGGGAGAAGGTGAAAATGCTGGTTACCAGCCGACAGTTTCTTGTCTTTCCTTGATGTCGTTAATCCTTTAGGCTGATAAGTGCGACTCAAGGACCTTTTGCGGACAATGCAGATCAAGATCAGACTGCACAGAATGTGCAGTCTGATCTTGGATCTACACTGTCCGAAAAGGAAATATTTTTCCCCCAAAACTACCTTTGAAATACGAAGATTTTTTTTTATTACCACAGGCTTGAAAGTTTCATTTCACTTATTTAGCAGGTTATAGGTTAAGTATTCTAACCCACGGTCGTCAAAACAAGGAATCGTTCCATAAAGGATAAACTTCTCATCAGACGACAAATTTTTAGACTTGTCCAAATTGAAAGGAACTGCAGACGACAAATTAAATTTGGCCTGAATGGTGATTTCTTTCTTTGAAAGGGTAGAAGACATTATGGAAAAAGGAGAAAATGTAGGCTGGCTACCAGCATTAATTTTATTCCTTTTCTGTAAATGATTTCAAAAGGCTTCTTTCTAGAAGTTGTTATCTAAACACAGGATAGTTTCGTAAATGGGACTAATTTAAAAGACTAATTGTTTGCTGGTATAATTTCTTTGACCGGTTTTAACAAAAAAAAAGATAGATACAGATTTTTTTTTTCCGGTAAAGATCGAAAACTATTTCATTGAGTGAACATCATCGGTAATATTTTCACGAATGGCTGTGCCACTCGTGAATTTATTACTGTATGATGTTCACGAGATGAAATAAATTTCGATCTTTCACCGAAAAGAAAAAAAAAATATTCTATTTATTTCATGCTTATAACTCCTTTTTTGTTTGGCTTGCGAAGTACAGAAGGGCTCTCGGCATTTCCGTACCAGTGAGTTTATCAACCGGTAAATTCACTGGTCGAAACGGTGATTTTATCAAACCACCAGTATTTCACGATAAACTACCGATGAGCATTAAACAAAATTATGTAACTTCAAAACTTTTCTTGTTAGACGAGTGCGCAAAGTTTGAGGCAGTGTAATTTCAACCATCTTCGCAAGCCAAGGTGACGATCACTACGTGTATCTTACCCCTTGGCTGATCGAGTCGAAATTTGTTAGCCTCGCGATACGAGTAATCATTGGTTGCAGTCAGGACTGAAAGCAACAATCCAATAGCGCGTTACATTTGCTATCTAACGTTATCAGAACGTAAATAAAAATGACCACAGGAGAAAGTTATCGGATATGCCGGGAATTATAACCAACAAAATACAGACGAAAAATATTTTCTTCAACATTCACTGTCACAAATCAATTAAATGAAGTTTTAGGATACATCCTAACACAAGACGATGGACTGTCAAAGTAAGTGTGTGGCTTTGCTTCGCGAAACTTAGGATTTCAACAAAAGATTTTGACTTGATAAATCGCCCATCAAGTTTGCGATCTGAAAAGCAGTCAATTGTTGGCGAATTACGGAGAAAGCATGCTGAACAAACTATAATTGAACCAGACCTTAGTGGCCAATCGTCAAGGACCCCCGTTAAAACAACAACACCGAAGCCCTTAACAGATAATAGCCCAACACCTAGAAAGGTTTACAAGTCTTTGGCCAAAAAAGTTATGTTACGCGAGGTTTGATTGGTTTTCGATGGCGTAAATCTAGGGGTGATAACAATCAAAATCCAGTAGGTGGCGCGTCGCCGTGCTAACAAATTTCGACTCGATCAGCCAAGGGGTAGGATCCACGTAGTGATTGTCACCTTGGCTTGCGAAGATGAGTTTCAACCTGAAATAACACAAAACTGATCCAGCTTTTGGAATTGTAGATTTGACATTGAACTGCACAGAAATGATTTAGCTTCTGACAGTGTACGCCTAAATTCAGCATCGAACTACACAAAACCTAGCTTTCGGAAGTGTAGGCCTAGATTCAACATCGACCAGCACGGAAGTGATCCAGCCTCCGGCAGTGTAGATTTAACATCGACCTGCACAGAACTGATCTTGTTATAAACTGTTTAAAATATAAGTTAATATTATGCGTGTCCATCTTGGCAGTGTGAAACTATTTCAATCCAACTCTCGAGTTACTTACCGTATCGGTGATTGCAATAAAGAACTCCTCTTCGATTTTAAAGTGTTGCAAATGAATAAATATGCTGTTATTTAACTCTATTGTGTCTCGATTGTAAATGCTAAGACACAAAATATTTCTTCTTTTATATAGCTTTAGCCATATTGAGATTTCGGAAAATACAAAAAGCCATAACAGAAAGAATGACTCGGGAGTCCCAGAAAGTATTGATGTAAGTAATGCATCGCAATTGTAACTAATATTGTAGATTTCTTTCTCCCATTATTAAGCAAATCATACCTTGACATAAATTGATCAACTCTGATTCGTTTAGCTGTACGTTCAGTCATCTACAATATTCACTATTGGTTGAAAGGTTAAACGCGTTCACTGGTGGTTGGTACTGAGGTTTTCTGAATGGATTTTGTTTCTGGCTTACTCTCTGCTATGTTGCATGTCCTTTTAGTTTTATTTTTATTATGTTTTTGTAAATAGACTTGAAGTTTTATTAAGTTTACTTTGTCCAAGTAGGGCACAAGTAAGCTAACTTGAAAGAGGTCACAGCACCAGACACTTTATTAACGGAAACGTGTTTCTTTATTTTAATGAAAACATGAAAAAATAAGCGTAAAAATGAAAATTTTTAGTGTACTAGATAACCGTAACATCCAATGGGAATCCACTTGAAATACATCTCCTATATCTAGTTGTCATGATATGTGGGAGTCATTAATCATTAAACTCTTTACCACAAAACAAACTCTTAGAACAGTCCAAATTGAAAGCGTTTGAAGGTGATAAATAAAATAGGGCACAAATGTCAGTATCTGTCTTTTAGATTGTTGAAAACATTGTGGGAAAAGAAGAAAATGCTGGTTACTAGCAACCCTTTCCCATCCGAATATTATTTGAGCAATGCTTTAAAAATGGTGGTTAATGTATCTCCGCAATGCACTTTACCAAGCAAGTCGTCACATCATTATGGATCCATGAAATCCATTTAGTCTAGCAACCGACTGAATCTCTAGGTAGAATGGACTCTGGACACGAAAAGAATTTACAAATAGCAAAAAGCTTCGACCCATGACAGCCTGCGCCTTCCGCGCAGGCTGACATGAGTCGGTAGAGGCGCATTAAACCACCTTTTCACAGAGGATGTCTCATTAAGTAATTAAGTTGGATGCCAAATATATGGCGAAAAATATGACGATATGACGAAAAAGGGCCCGATATCCTAATCACGAGAGGTTTTTGACGAATATCACACGAGACGGGTACAGTTTAGGTAAAACATTAGACTATTCGTTATTCACACCCTGATCTTGATCAGTGTTACTTTGCTTATAATTCAAGATTGTCGTAAATAAACCAAAGATGTGCTTTCATAACAGATACAGACTTCAGTTTCGTAAAGAGTCGTTTTATGGAGAGGAAGGAGACGACAACAATAATAGTAGTGTCAAGTAAAAAGGATCAATGGTTTCTTTTTCACCCTTTTACCGCCTAAGATAATAGAACAGAACAGAACATCGTTTGTTTGACAGAAACTTTACATAGTTTATAGTCAAACATATTGTATATAAATACAATATGCTAAGTCACCTGATTTCTGTTTGTATTCGATTTGCACGTCAAAACGGTCTATAATCAAGTATTAAATAAGTGAATATGTGAAATGGATATTTTCAGTTGTGAAAGCATTGATATAAGTACGTGTGTTTTGTTGCGGACGGCGTTTATTAAGATCAGAAGGCATAAAAGAAGAAGCCTGATCATGGATTCGCATTATCATTAGTTTTAATCGACAGTATCATTAAAAAAAAGTCGTTTTGTTTTTTTGCGGTGGAGGTACTCTCCCCAATAACTGGATCTTCCGAAGTAAAAAAAAAAAAATGTTGAACTGATTTTATTTGGTAGCAAAATGTGTAAGTCGGACTTCTTGTTATATTTTTATATTTCTCGACTTAAAACAAGAACAGAAGGATGTATGCAGTCGAAAGTTCCCATAATACTACAACCAACTTTATTCGATTAATATGTACATGTATATACAGTATATATTTTGAAGAGGGCAAAGGAACCTGGTCTTTTTTAAACCTGTTTCAGTTCATCGTTTAACTCTTTACCAAACAATCCCATGTTTTAACGACCCCTAGAAAAAAAAAAGGGCATTTGAAAACTTTCACCTTTTCCCCAGTTTTTTTCTAACCTATCAACGGCGAATTTCATCTATTGAGACACATTTATCATGCCTTGAGTTTGAACAAGTCTGAAATTTTGTCGTCTGATAAAGGAGTTTTAAAAAAGGATCTTCTAGGTATGGGGGAAAAAAGACGAGGATTTGGTGTCTCACCAGGCTATTGTTTTCTCCTCGCCAATCATTCATAAATCAGCTTCCTTCTGTGTTATTAACCTCTGTACCAGTCGACAAAATTTTAGGCTCGTCCAAATAGGAAGTATTTGCAGACGACAACTAAGATGTGATCCAGATGGTGGAATTTGTTTTGGAAAGGGTAGAAAACATTGTGGAAAAAAGAAGAAAATGCTGGTTACCAGCATTTTCTCCTTTTTTCCACAATGTTTTCAAAAGGCTTCCTCCCCAGAGTCGTAAACAGATTTGATTATAAAGGGTTAAATTCTTCGCTAAGTAAATCAAACATCTATCAGATCTTTTTTTTTTTTCAATCAGTAGAAAAATATTGTCTTATTTTGTAATTTCAAAGCTATTGGACCAAATATCTTTAAGTGTAGAACAATGATCAGACAGACGACTATTTCTTTTAACTACGACCTTGATCCACAGTGTCCTCAAAAATATCTTCTCGTTCTTTTGAAAGTAGGACACTATAGGAGTACGAGTATAAGATTAGGTAAGATAAGATAAGAGTTAATGAGATTAGATTACCCTCATGACGTATCATCTCGTGATTCGCTAGTTTTAGATACAGGGGTGTCCTTCTCTTTCAAAAGTACTATTATAAATGAAATAACGTGTAACTGTTTCGCTAGAGATTTTTCACTCATTTTCATGAGCAGGGTGCGTTCTTTTGTCAAAAGCTGACGGGTGTTTCCCTCAATTAACCCTTTTCTTCCCGAAAAAAATGCAGTAGACGCCTTTGAATGGTGTTTTACGTCGCTTTCAACATTATTTTAGTCATTTCACGATGACAGCTCTCTTGTTCGTGTAAGTCCATGGTTAATCGCTACTGAAGTGCCTTGACGAAGGACACAAACGACCAAGGTTTCCGAGGGAAGATCCTAGTATGCAATCTTTCACTACTGTCTTACGCAGGGTAACCCCCTCTTTCCATGTGAACTAGATCATGGATAATAAAAACAGACTGAAATTTAATTAACTCTTTACCAAACAACAAAATTTCAAATTGGTCCAAATTCAAAGCTTTTGCAGACGACAAATCAAATGTGGCTCAAAAATTGAAACTTGTTTTGGAAAGGGTAAAAAAAAAAACATTGTGGGAAAAGGAGAAAATGCTGGTTACCAGCATTTTCTCCTTTTCCCACAATGTTTTCAAAAGACTTTTTTCTTCAGGGTCGTTAAAAGTCGGGATTGTGTGGTAAAGGGTTAAAAAGCCCCATTCAGCCTTGCTCCGTGAGAAGGTGGTTTATGCATCAATAAAAAGTCTGGCAGGCAGACATGGATAAAAACTTTTGGTTTAGTGTAGATTTTCTGCATGTCACAGGACCATTCTTCTACATGATTCAGTCCATGTTTTTGACAAAATGGACCTATACTGTGCAGCCAATTGCTTGGTATAATGCATTACGGAGATGCATTAAACCCCCCCCCCCCCCACTTTTTTTTTTTTTCAAGAGTGCTGATCATAGGCCTACATTAATGTGGAAACACTGGGACAAAAGAAGTAATTGATTGTTCGACTGACTTAATCGTGCGTGAATGGTTTACTTAGCGGTTAAGCAATGTTCATGAGATTTATTTGAACTGACTGACCCAGCATATGTAGTTACTATAAAGAATATACTTTTTGATGAACGCTCTATCCGGCAATTGATCAAAAATTCTCATTTTACTGTTGCTCTACTTTTTTGCTCTCTCTTCTCTGCTTTGAATCAAACCTATGGAATGGCTCTAGTGTGTGGCACCGGCGTGCAGCAATTGATGTGACAATATTCAGAGCGGGTCTTTGATGCTTCATTCTGATCTTTGTTAAGACAGCTCTTGCAGAAACGAATATCCGCATTATTTCGTAGATTTCCAAGCTTTTTTCCCCAAATGTCCAAGGTCCGTTTTCGCTACTAAAAAGGTTTATTGAATAATAACATCCTATCCCCCATTAATACACGGAGTGTCATTGTGTCTGCAGTTTTCATAAGGATACTGCATCCACAAGGGCTCTCTCTATCTTTGTCTCTCTTTCCCTTTCTTCAACTCCCTCCCTCCTCCGTCTCGCTCTCTCTGAAAAGTTATAAATGATGTCTGGAAGTCAACTGTATATACAATTAATAGCTCTTTGTCCCAACTGCACTGTTATTTAATCTCACTAGATCTACAGTTATTTTTTTTTTTAAATGCAACAATATACACAGTTGGGATAAAGGGCACAGCCCTGTTTATTATTTCATATTGCCCTTGTTGTATATTTGCTATATACCTGGGTGAAAATAAAAGATATGTTCTGTTCTGTTCTGTTAAAAGCAATTTCAATTTTTGCAACTTTTTTTTATTTTTCCATAAATCATCTGCTGCAGGTCGGAAAAAAAAGTCGTCTGCAGAAGGTAATTAGTTAAAACTTCCCCAATCATTTTGTCTATCCTTAATTCCTGTGCACCCAGGGTTAACTCTTTCGGCGCCAGATAAGTGTAAATTCGGCTGAAAATTGAAAAAAATAAACTTTGTCCTAGGCCTATGGAGCTGACAAAAATAGCGGTTGATGCAGATCCGAGATCGGACCGCATTTTCTATTGCATAAAAAACCATATCGCATCAATTTTGACAGAGTCAATTTGTAATCTGCAAAAGCTTTCAATTTGGACAAGTCTAAAGTTTTGTCGTAGTGTAACGAATTAATGCTTTTTGGTGCATAACTCAGGGTGAACATGGGGGATTTTGTGAGCTTATGAAGGTACTATTAGACGAAATGATAATTTGACTGTAACATACAGGTAAACGGGTAAAAACGACTTATACGTAATCTTGTTACACCCAGTGACATCACAAATCTTCCACCCACCTCCGCCACATTTTTTTTCCTCCCCACGCTCCTGTGACATGACGGATTGATACTATTATTATTGTAAAAACAGTTATACTCGAACAAGGGTGCACCAAAACAAAAACCACTCTATATTCATGACGTCACAAATTGAATACGAAAATATGAGTAAACCGAGTAAAATTGCAATACGCGGGGACATTTTTTAGCTATATTTATGCTGAAATTTGATGATTTGATGATCCAGAATTTAGGACATGTTAAAACTGAAAGCATTTGCAGCCGGCAAGATCAGATGTGTATACCCTTCTCTGATGATGTTTCAGTCAGTTTTCTATATCTTGCGCTTTATCATTAAATGATAGAAAGAAAATAATAACAAAAACAAAATAAACACTCGTCCTCAAGGGTAGGTATAATTCTTAACGAAACGACCAACATTTGAACATGCCCAAATCAAAAACAGTTGTAGACAACAAATTAAGTGTGGCTAAATCGACTGGATTTGTTTTTGATAGGGTATGAAATATTGTGGAAAAATGAGAAAATGCCGGTGACAATCATTTTTTCCTTTTCCTACAATGATTTCAAAATACTGTCTCCAAAGGATTGTTACCAAAACAACTGACAGACAGCGAGACAGGTGCTAAAAGAAGGTAATCGAATAGAAAGACGAATAGGAACAACACACTAGCAAAAAAAAAAGTCTGGACATACAAAATTCTATTTCAAAATTTCAGGAGTAACCGTGTGATTGTATGAGACGGAACGTCTCAGCCAGTCGGAATTGTATGTGGCGGAACGCCTCAGCCAATCGGAATTGTATGCGACAGAACTTCTCAACCAATCGGAATTGTATGAGACATAACGTCTCGGTCAATCGGAACTGTATGACACAAAAGGTGTCAACCAATAAGACATGTATGAGACAGCACGTGTTAAGCAATCAGATGCATAGTTTTAGTATTCAGAGTTAGATCTAGATCAATATACAGAATCGTTGGTATACAACCTAAGATTCTGTTTTCAAATCAAAAGCATTTCAATCAAGGAAAGCCTTTGATAAAACTATGATAGAGGACAGAACGCCAATCAGGGTCTGTATTCACTAACCATTCTTAAGAACGTTCCCAGTCTTGTACCCCTAGATTTTCTAAATTTGAAAGTAGCACAACTTCTGATTGGCTAAACCATTTGGTCTAGCCAATCAGATGTGTTACTTTCAAATTCAGAAAATTCTGGAGAATAAGACTAAGAATACGGACCCTGATGCATAGTTTTGTAAACTACATGTATAATAAGAATAGACTTTCGAGTGGTTGGTGAAAACCAAGCTAAAGTTCAAGTGTCCACACTAAAGGTCAGCAGACCTAGTAGAGAAACTAAGTCAAGATAAAAATTTAGGGTTTCTCATGTATCGTTACGTAGATTCTGAAAGACTTTTTCGAATTCTCCAGTGCAAATACGGAACAGTGCATCAGGTCGTCGTCATCATCTCCATGATACCAAGCAAGTCATCACATAATTATAAATCCATAAATTATACATTTTGTCTGGAAACCGGCTGAATCCTAAGATAGAAGTGTCCTTGGAGCATGTAGAAAATTGACCAAAAGCAAAAAAGTTTCGACCCAGGTCAGCCTTCACGGACTGCGCAGGATGACCTGGTCGATACTTTTTTGCAGGTGCATCAAACCCCTTTTTCACGAAGTATGACTCACTTGTGCGTGAACCCAGTGGTGCAAGTCATTGCTTCTGCTCTTTTTCTGTTGAATGTCATTACTTATACTTTTTTAATACGGCTTGAAATACAATCCCACTGAGCCCACAAAATCATGTGTAAAATTTTAGGTCGAGGAAGCGGGAAGTGTAGATGGAAATCAGACTGCATTTTTTGCGCTGTTTGATCATGATTTAAACACTTTCCGTTAATGATGTACATTTATACTTATGTCAGCCGTTGCGGTACATTATACTATTCATCCATCAACTTCCCTGCTATTTTTAGAACGTACTAAAATCCAGTGAACGTATAACGCAACGGGAGCATTTTAATGTATGAAAATTGTCTCATTTGAATGTTACCGACAGCATGACGGGAAAAAAGATCAGTTGGTCGTCCAAATCTGAAAATCTAACTCGTGTCGGTCAAATTTGTTTACTTCGCTCTGTAGGGAATATTTCTCATTTTTGTGCAGACTTGAAAACTCTACTATATCACATTTTACGAGCATGCATACAATTAAATATACATCAAATTAAAAGAAGCACAACAACAAAATTTACCAACCAGTGAAAAGACTTTTCGGAAGTTCTCGGAAATAGTTTTTTTCTTTCCCTGTGCCGTAGAAGTAGTAGCCTGGTTCCAGGCGGTAATAATGTTATATTAACTCGTTATTGCGGTCTAGCCTCTGTTCACGGTCTGCACTGATCTGTGGTACAACTGTTAATTGGTTCCTTAATTATACCATCATTTTGACAAAGAAACGTCCGAATTAGCCTGGGTTCCAGCCCGATCATTGTTTCCTGTTATATATTCGGACGTTACCGGTCAAAATAGAGGAGGGATAATGGGTGATCAAAACAGTTTTAACCGCCTGGATCCAGACTACGACCGAATTTGTAAAGGGAAAAAAGATCGAAATGGAACCAAGGGTTTACAGGTAGGTATGTCAATAACTTTGCACGGTACCAATTAGCGACTGTGACAGGTGAAATGGTTTTAGCAGACATTGTGGAATAAAAAAGGTGCAAGGGCACTTATCTTTATGTTTGTAGTCTTTTTATAACGCTACTGTGTAAGAACCAGATAAACTATTTAAGCCATGGTCTGTGAAAAGGAGGCTTGATGCATCTGCGAAAAGTATCGACCCAGGTCAGCCTGCGCAGTCCGCGCAGGCTGACCTGGGCCGAAACTTTTCGCTTTTGGTCAATTTTCTGTATATCAAAGGACCAGTCTCCCTCATGATTCAGTCGGTTGCTAGACATAATGGACTTTATGGATCCTTGATCATGTGATGACTTGCTTGGTATCATACATCACAGGGATGCATTAAGCCCCCTTTTGCCAGAACACGGCTCGTTTCATAATGTCAACTATCTTTCGTGTGTGTCGCTCGTATCGTACTCGGCATATAGATCTACTTGTTCTGGAATGGATAAAATTGTTGGATTTGGTAATACAAAGTTTTCAATTATTTACCGCAATGTGACATTTTCTTAAAGTCGATACACTTACTTGTAAGGAAAGAATAAAATATTCAACTGTTTTTGAAAGACTTCAACTGTATAATATCGTAGGGAAATTTTCTGTTATACAGAAGCACTATACGGAGTCTCCGATCCGTTTGGCAATGTATATCCATAGACTAACCTTTAAACTGTTGAATAAATGAAACTTAAATTTCCGCTCAGTATCAAAATCCCAAATATTGCGTTTTCAAAGTTGATACTACTGGAAAGAAAATACCGTATCGGACAGCGCAGATCAAGATCAGACTGCACGTTTTGTGCAGTCTGATCTTGATCTACACTGTCCACAAAAGCGGCCCGAGCCGCGCTTAGCAACCTAAGGGCTAAAAACATATAACTGGCTTGGACAAGTGGTCAAAGAGGAGAAAAGTCTTTAAACGTTTATCAAAGACCAAACGTTTAGACTTATTTGTGTTGAAAGCGCTTACCAGTACATGACAACTTTAATGTGGCTCAAATTATAGGATATGTGAACGAGTAGAAAATATTGCGGGAAAAGGACAAAATGCTGGTAACCAGCATTTTCTCCTTTTCCCACAATGTTTTGAAAAGTTTTTTTTTTTTCTGTTAGAATCCGTATATTTATGAATTGTGTGGTAAAGGGTTACAGGTTTACAGCTTCTGAAAAAAAAAAAAAAAAAACAGGTATATGTTTAGTACAGGTAATTTCTCATTAAATTTTCCGACCGTATTTTTTAAGCACAAAAGGGGATTTCCCTTAAAAAGATATTTCTTCTTTTTAGTCATTTCGGATTTCAGGTAAGGTGGTGCACACAAAATATTGAAAAATCGACGATACACAAACTAATGAAAAAATAACGTTTTACTCGTTTCAGCTATTCTCATTACCGCCTCGTTTGTCGAGGGAGGTCTGTTAAGCAGAAGAGACAACGTGCAAACAATATCTAACCGGGCATTTGATCCTTGCAACATCATTTGTGACGATGTTGTAGGGGATCGTCGCATCTGTGGTTCGGACGGTATTACCTACAGTAAGTACAAAAATACTAGTACACGTTGTCTGCTGATGTCATAATCTTCAAAGATTAACCTGTCTGTTTTGACACATCACTATCCTGTACAGGATAAATATTAATACACGGTGCGTAAACTAAAACTCTGCCGCTAAAAAATTAGCAATGGAGGAAATGGCTATAAACAATATTTTTGTGATAAAATCTAGCTTGTTTATTGCTTCAAATTTCTTGAAAATTTAATTATTTCAAACAGGAAAAATAGTTTTTTAAAAATATCATCGTTTACTGCAAATCTTTGTATAAAGTTTCTAAATATAGATTTCAGGAAACCTAGGATTTGTGCATCTGGGTTTTTTCCAGACTTATCAACATAAAAATGTATCAAGGCTATTTCCTAAAATTCGCTGCATAGATTACCGCCTTGAAAAGTAGTCCGGGTCTGTACCCAGAATGCCCGTATGAGATAGTTATGTATTAAATAATGCAAAGATGCATGGTAAACTAAAATTCTAGTCATTTCCCCTGAATAAAGGAATCCAGGAAATGACTAGATGCGTTTCTTTCTTGTTAACCCTTAAGCTGCTAATCGCGACCCACTGACCTCTTGCGGACAGTGTAGATCAAGATCAGACTGCACAGAACGTGCAGTTTGATCGTTGATCTACACTGTCCGATACGGTATTTTCTTTCCGGTGAAATCAACTTTGAAACCGAAATGTTTGGGCTTTTAGTATTGAGTAAAAATTTGCGTTTCATTTATTCAGCAGCTTAAGTGTTAACCTTTCTCCTGCTAAATAGGTGAAATGAAACTTTCAAGCCGAGAATAAAAACCTAAACTCTGCTATTTGTAAGGTATTTTGGGGGAGGGCATCTCCTTATCGAATCGTGCACGTTCTGTGCAGTCTGATCTTGATCTACACTGTCCGCAAAAAAAGGTTCTTGAGTCGCGCTTAGCAGCCTAAGGGTAAATGCCAAATATCTTAACCCTTTAGCTGCTCAGCATGACTCAATGCGCTTTTTCGGGAAGTTCAGACCAAGATCAGAGAGCATAGAACGTGCAACATGATCCTGGATCTACACTGTCCGATATGGTGATAATTCCCTGGGGAAAAGAAATCTAATATCGTAATTTAATTCATTTAGCAATCTAAAGGTTAATCTTATCCCGATTAGCGTGCTCGGTGATAACGTTACATAATACACAGAGCACCGAGTTTGTAATACAGGGTTGTAAGTTCGATTTCTAATTCAGCAAAAATTCTTTACCAGATTCTTAAAGTCTGAAAGCAAATACAACAGCAATAGCGAGAAATTTGGTAAAAATGTTAAAGTTTGGTTTTCAGTTTATAACAATTTATAAATTTAAAGATACACCCTTACAGCCAGAGAGAAATAAACGCTGTTAAAACTTGAAAGTTTGTAGAATGGCCCAGAATTAGACAGCTGTATAAACGTAGATAATTTACCAATATATATGGTGTGAGGGATAGAGATAGAGAAACTTAAAAGATTTGTCCGCATTTAAAACTGGAAACGACAACAGTAACTTCTTTGAAGGCTGCCAAAAAATGAAGTGTATTTTCTATCAGTCGTAATCCGTGCAACCTTGCAGCCCTCAGGGGCAACATTTGGCATGACTGATTATAGTTTCATCATATAAAGATGAAACGGGTTAAAAACTGGCTGAATACGAGTATAGAGAAATAAACGCTGTTAAAACTTGAAAGTTTGTAGAATGGCCCAGAATTAGACAGCTGTATAAACGTAGATAATTTACCAATATATATTGGTGTGAGGGATAGAGATAGAGAAACTTAAAAGATTTGTCCGCATTTAAAACTGGAAACGACAACAGTAACTTCTTTGAAGGCTGCCAAAAAATGAAGTGTATTTTCTATCAGTCGTATGTTCAGTCATATAAAGATGAAACGGGTTAAAAACTGGCTGAATACGAGTATAGAGAAATAAACGCTGTTAAAACTTGAAAGTTTGTAGAATGGCCCAGAATTAGACAGCTGTATAAACGTAGATAATTTACCAATATATATGGTGTGAGGGATAGAGATAGAGAAACTTAAAAGATTTGTCCGCATTTAAAACTGGAAACGACAACAGTAACTTCTTTGAAGGCTGCCAAAAAATGAAGTGTATTTTCTATCAGTCGTAATCCGTGCAACCTTGCAGCCCTCAGGGGCAACATTTGGCATGACTGATTATAGTTTCATCATATAAAGATGAAACGGGTTAAAAACTGGCTGAATACGAGTATAGATGTATCTTTAAGGTCGAAGTTTCCATTAAAAATAGTTCAGCCGTACGAGGAAGCAACTGTTGGTTGAAGAAATAGTGTTTTGCCTTCCCTTTCAACATTATTTCATGAAAATCACGACAACAGACCATTTATTCATATGTTTACTGGATTTCATCAGCAGTATGCTGGCACTCTGAAGTGTCTCACCCGAGGACATCCTCTCAAAAATCCAGTGCCTTGGATCCGGCTCGAACTCAGAAAGTCTGGATTACAAATCCTACACCGGCTTAATCGTTTACCACACAATCCCGAGTTTTAACGACCCTGAGAAAGAAGCCTTTTGAAAACATTGTGGGAAAAGGAGAAAATGCTGGTAACCAGCATTTTCTTCTTTTTCCACAATGTTTTCAACTATAACAAAGAGAAATTCCATCGGATGAGCCACATTTAAATTGTCATCCGCAAATGCTTTCAATTTGGACAAATCTCCATTGCAAACACATAGATGGGCAAATTTTGGCATTTTGTGGAGTCGTCCACTCACGAAGGGTATTCTAAAGCTTTGCCACACAGTTCGAGTTTAACCCTTTCCCAAACGATAAAATTTAGACTGGTCCAAATTGAAAGAGTTTGCAGACGACAATTTTAAATTGATGAAAATGACAGAAAGTTCTCCAAAATGGTAGAAAACACTGTGGGAAACGGAGAAATTGCTCGTTACGAGCAATTTCTCCTTTTCCCACAGTGTTTTCAAAAGACTTGAACTGCAGACACGTGAAAACCAGGGCTTGTTTGGGAAAGGGTTAAGGTTTTTGAAAATATTGTGGGAAAAGGAAAAAATGTTGGTAGCCAGCATTTTCTCCTTTTCCAACAATTTTTTCTACCGCATGACGGACAAATTTCACGTTTTGGTCTTCATTGAATTTGGTTTTTGTTAATGCTTTCAATATTTGGACAAGGTTAAAACTTTGTCTTCTGGTAAAGAATTAAAGCTGTGCCGTTCTTTATAACCGATATTTCTAAAGAGCACATGGTGGTCATCTCAGATAGTATCACAGCTGTATTGAGCGATTAAGCTTCATTCAGACCTCCAGATAAAAGGGAGTGATAGTAACCTAAATCCATTATTTCTCTTCAAAACCCTATGTTGTGGGTACTCATTAGAATCGTCTCGATGAGACGATTCTAATGAGTACCCATAACATAGGGTTTAGTGGAGAGTGATTAATATTTTCAATTTTGAAATCAAAATCACTCCCTCTATCTGGAGCTCTGTTCATTGGTTGTTGTATTTGAGCCATGCTCTGGCAAAAGGGGGTTCAATGCATCTGCGTGATGCATTATATGAAGCAAGTCTTCATATTATTACGGATGCAAAAAATTCACCTGATCTAATGATTGACTGGATTATGAGGAAGAGTTGTCCTTTTTTCATGCAGAAAATTGACAAATAGCTAAATTGTTTCCGCCCATGTCTGTGCGGACTCATCAGGCTGACATGGTCGATACTTTTAGCAGATGCATTAAGCCCCCTTTTCACAGAGCATGGTTTCATTTATTTTCTCAAACAGAATCTAGATGCGATTATGAAAATGCTCAGTGTACCGCCCAGAAAACCGGAAACAACCTGTTTATGGAAAACTATGGTCCTTGTGTGGATTTTAATACTACTTGTGTAGAGGTAGCCGATGTTAAATGTCTGTCCCACAATTTCAAAAATCAGAGCGAACTCATCTGTGGATCTGACAGACATACTTACAGTAGGTGCCACGTTTGTTTTTTTTTTGTATTTCGTATATCTTTTTGAGCCATTACCGAACAGGTTTAGACGAATGCCCGGAACGAAATTGGATATTGAATCGTTAAAAATCTAAAACTCGTATCTTCACAAAGCGAGCTTTGCACGCTTTTAAACTTTGTACCAAACAGCCCCGAGTTCTAACGGCCCAATGAGAGAAGGCTTTTGAAAACATTGTTGGAAACCAGCATTTTCAGCTTTTCCCACAATGTTTTCTACCTTTTTAAGGTCAAATGCCATTTTTGAGTCGTATCAAAAGGTTCATCAGCAGCCAAGAGTAAACGATGGTAGGCAGATATAATATGAGCCGTGCTCTGCGAAAAGGGGGCTTAATGCATTTGCAAAAAGTAGCGACCCAGGTCAGCCTGCGCGGACTGCGCAGGATGACCTGAATCTAAACTTTTTGCTGTTGGTCAAATTTCTGCATGTCAAAGGACCAGTGTATCTCATGATTCAGCAGGTTGTTATACTAAACGGATATTAGGGATGTAAAATCATTTGATGATTTGCTTGGTATCATGCACCATGAAGGTGCATGAGGCCCCCTTTTCACAGAGCATCGCTCAATTAATACCATCTAAAATTCACGATGGATATTGTTATACGATTATCATGAGTTTGACAATGTGTAAAAAGTCTATCAAAGTTTCAGTCGCTTTAAGAAAAAAAAAATTGTACAATTAGAATTAAAGTTGCTAATTTCTCCCTTTTACTTATTACCAAACGACAAGATGTTAAACTGGTCTAAATTGAAAGCATTTGCAAGGTAAATGTTTCCAAATGAGATTTTCTGTATAAGGCTAGAAAACATTGTGGGAAAAGGAAAGAAAGCTTAGAACCCTGTTATATGAAGATTTTTAGATAGGTGTGAACGAGTGTAATGTTTTCTATTTGCAGCTTCTGTCTGTTCTTTCATGTACAGTAAATGCCAGAGCTTGGTGGCTGGCAGAAATATAGGTTTTGCACATTACGGTTCGTGTGAAACGGTGAACGGCACTACTATGGTAATGATGAATTCATATTCTGTCATACTCTGGAAATACATTCTGAATAATCTAGAACACGATCAGTCTGTCTATATGTGCAGTCTGATATTGGCCCATACCAACATAATGTTCTCAATGTCTTGTTTTTAGATAAGGGGCACATAACAGTTTCAGTTTCTATAGTTTTACTACAGTTGTGTTCCTTATTTTTTTTGGAATGGACCTGAAAGGCAGGCTAAAAAGCTACCGTCTCCTCCTCATCATCATCATCATTATCATCGTATATAAGTTGAAAGTTATGCATGTACGTTTATTTGATATGGGTTATGCTCTGTGAAAATGTTGCGTTAATTCATTTGCAAAAAAGTACCGACACACGTCAGCCTGTCCAGTCGACAACAGTTTAGAGTCGTCCATTACGAAGTTATTTGCAGACGATACGATGAAAAATGGCTGAAATAACAGGATTTTTGAAGACTCTGAAAAAAAATAGAAAACTTTGTGGAAAAAAGGAGAAAATGCTGGATACCAGCATTTCCTCCCACTCCCAAAATGTATTCAAAAGTTTTCTCAGGATCGTTATACATGTAGTAGAAGGATTGTTTGACAAAGGGTTGAAAGGTAAGTTTTATTTCCAGAGGTCGCTGCCTAGCGCAGGTGTCAATGAACATGGGTCATTTGCAAAAAAGTATCGACTCATGTCAGCCTGCGGACACTGCGCAGGCTGACATGGGTCGATACTTTTTTCTATTTGTAAATTTTCTGCAACGCAAAAAAGATTTAGTCGATTTTACACTAAATTGATGTTATGGATCCATGATTATGTGATGACTTGGTAATATGCATCACGCAGATGCATTAAACCCCCTTTTGCCAGATCATGGCCCTCATGTATATTGCAGATCGACTGTTCGCCCTATGTAGAGGATACCACGGGGCTGGCCCTGGAAAGTGGTGGTATTACCCTAATTATGAAATCCTGCCCGCGACAACACGACCCTATATGTTCCATAAATGGGTATACATATGATACTGAGTGCAGTTACTGTGGTTACTTGGCTCACTATAGAAAAATAAGTAAGTAGTATCACACAGCAGTATATTGTTTATGTCCAAGTGTGATCCAAAAAGCCGCCACGTTTTGGCGATTCAAAGAGAAAGCAGATAGGCAATAAAAAAGATTCGGGTATGTTACATATGCCTACCAGGACTGTCTTGGTTATTATATCAAAGAAAATATTGATAAGTGTAGTCCAAGATCAGACTATAGGTTCTTGACCTAAATTGAACGCATAGAGAACTGGTCCGCACACTTCGACCATCCTAAATTGCATGAGTTATTCTAGATATAGAAAGTAACGCAATTTCTGACATGTTGGCTAAACCATTTGGTTGGTTTAGCCAATCAGAAGCTGCGTTACTTTGAAATTTTGAGAAACAACCTTCAGAAAAAGACTGAAAGTATTATTAAGAATGGTTGGTTAATACGTGCCTTGGGGTTGTCACCAGCATCCCTGCCTTTTAGCATTTATTTATCATACTTTTATTTTAAGGCTACAATAAATAGAAAGAGTTTTTATTTGTTTTCAGAAAAATCCGCACTGATGGTAGAAATTGCTCATCGTGGATCCTGCGGCCACAAAGGTTGATCACCTCTATACTATAAGTTGTGAACTAAATAAATGAATAAATAAATAAATAAATAAATAAATAAAACCCAGTGACAAAATTTGTTTGTGATCTTTTCAGCTCTATGTCACCATTTCTCGTGTTTCGCCAAGAAAATGTCTTTGTGTCAAAGAGGGAAATTCGTCCCAAATTAGTCTTTTATTGCTGTTGCTTTTATTGTTGATGGTACCTAAATTAGATTTTTCAGTCAGAGTTTTTTGATAGCAAAACTATATCTATAATAAGTGAAGAAAACCTTGGCCAAGATGTCGACGGTAGTAAATCTAAGTACCTGCCTCATGTAAGTTTTTTTTTTTTTCTTACCATAAAACTAAGCAAACAAACAGAAAGCACTGGGAGTACAATCAGCCAGGTAGTTTTCTGTACACGTGCCTCCAGAATTAAAATTGTCAGCCACGGATCGTGAGTTATATTTATATTTTCCCTCAGAAATAACTTTAGAAACCACTGAATTCAAGCATCGTTTTTACGGATCCACCTTTTAATGCAGCAATACATTTTGTCGAGGGTAATCTGTCTGCGCTTCAGGCTGAAGATACCAAATTAAAGTTTGGCTTTTTAAAAAATATGGACTGAAGTATTTTTAGTAAATGGAACATGACAAGAAGGACCAAATAACAAGTTCTCGTTGAATATTGTTCTACTTGAACTTGACCCTAACAACACGTAGGGATTTTTGCACCTATCTAAGTGTAGACACACTTTTGATGCCCAGGTTTTAGTAGTAAAGATAAGATATTAGTATTTGTCCTATAAAAAAAAACACTGAACTCGACTTCACTTGTTTAGTGTGGGCTTTTGTGTCAAAATGGACAAATACGTACTATTTTGTAAGTCGTCTTATCAATTGATCGTAGAATCAAGATTTTGCTCGAATACTACATGTTGACTTCCAATCATGTTCCCTATTCATCAATAAACTATGTAGTAGGCGAGATATAGCAATTTTATACTGTATATCCCCCCCTTTTTTTCTTTATTGTGGTCACTAACTATTGCCCCGGAAAAACTTTTGAATCATACACATAAATTCTAATTAGTTTCTTTTCTTTCCAGTGTATAAAGTCACCATGGCATTCCTATACATATTTTTGTCAAAACATAAATATCGTTTTTCTCTAATGCACTTCCGTAACCCCGATTTGTATATAAGCGCACTAAAACTAGCTAGATGGTATTTGAAATTGACAAGTAGTTAGACACATTTTATTCATTGATTTCCATATGAAAGAAAACATTAATAAGTTATTGCAATTTAACTTTGTGTTCATGATACACTTCATACATGTCTGAATTTAAACGACAATTTACGATAAGTTAGTGGAATACACCTTAATCACGTGGACCCAATACATGACTGGGAATGTAGACAAACAGTTTATCGCAACAGCAAGGTTTTGTCAAAATACACATACGAGCCATGCTCTGCCAAAAAGGGGGTTAATGAATCTCCTTGATGCATTATACCAAGCAAGACATCACATAAGTAGGGATCCATAAAATCCACTATGTCTAACAACCAACTGTATCATAATGTATACTTATCCTTCGACATGCAGAAAATTGCCCAATAGCGAAAAGTTTCGGCCCAGGTCAGCCTGCGCGGACTGCGCAGGCTGACCTGGTCGATACTTTTCGCCATTGCATGAAGCCCATTTTTCACAGAACATGACTCACATCAGAATCTGATACATGGAGTCATGAATGTATGTGAAAACATTGTGGCAAAAAAAGAAAATGCTCTGGTGTTTTTCAGAAGCCTGTTGGGAGACGAAAAACTCGTTTGCGCTGGAAATGTGTAGCTTTGAAATAAGAGTCGAGACTCAGTTGCTTTTGTATGCATCTAACATCGAGATTAGATATGTTACGCTTATATTGTTCTACTCTCTTTGCATTAACCCTTAAACCGCTAAATAAAACATTTAAATAAAAAAATTCAAGCCGATAGTAAAACCCAAAATATTGCTATTTGAAAGTCATTTTGGGGGGAAAAATATCTTCCTATCGGACAGTACAGATACATGTTCAGACTGCACTGTCTGTGTAGTCTGGTCTTGATCTACACTGTCCGCAAAAGGTCTTTGAGTTGCGCTTAGCAGCCTAAGTGTTAACTCTTTACCGTACAATGCCTCCTTTTAACGACCCTGGGAAAGAAGCCTTTTGAAAACATTGTGGGAAAAGGGGAAAATGCTGATAACCAGCATATTTTCCTTTGCCCACAATATTTCCTACCCTATCAAAGAAAAATTGCACTATTTGAGCCACATTTAAATTGTCGTCTGCAAATGCTTTCAATTTGGAAAAGGCTAAAATTTTGTCGTTTGGTAAAGGGTTAAATACTAAAGTGTGCAGTATAGATCTAGGTGAAGCTTCATTTTATGTTTCAGTTGGACTCATTTTATTGTCATCAGTGAGTTTTGTGTTCAGTAGAACAGCGGTAAAACAGCACATATCAAACAGGGCGTCCTTATTAGACTGTGATATTATTTGTGATGATATCGTAACTGATGAACGGGTTTGTGGCTCTGATGGTGTTACATACAGTTAGTTGATAGATTTAGTGTCTATCTGTCTGTATGCTCTCTCTCTCTCTCTCTCTCTCACACACACACACACACACACACACTTACACACACGGTATCTGGTAGTTTTTAATTACATCTAATTAAAACGTTCCATCTGATTATGTTAGGTTACTAGAGAAACGTCAACATATCTGTGAAACAAGTAATACAATAAGTATCTTTTTAAAGTTACAAACGAACCCACTCATAGACATGGATTCATTTGCTGATTAGTTTACCGTGACGCTGCAGTTAATATCATTACTAGTTATGATATCACTTTTACACTGACGATATGATTGTACCGGCACTACTGAGGGGCATAGCTTAAAAAGATGAACAATACAAATGATATATTTCTTCAGATCTTTACCGATATCATTTTTAGGTAGATAAATAGTAAATGTATTTACCTTAACGGTTAATCTGTAGACTTCTATCCGTTCTTCCTGTGGCATATTTTTAGTATTTCACAAATCATATCGATTATCAACTATATATCATTTTGAACAGAATCTGAATGTGACTTCCGGAATGCGCAATGCAGAGCTGAGAGGGCTGGGGGTCATGTCGCCAGGGTAAACTACGGGCCGTGCATCAACGAGACGTCCGACTGCTCAGACGTTGCAGCTGTGAAATGTTTGTACCAAACTGTCACAGACCAAAGCAAACTACTTTGCGGATCTGACGGGCGGACCTATTGTAATATCTTTTATTGTATTATTTGGCACTTAGTCAGCAACGTTATTCCTCACCTCATTTACTTTACTTAAAGAAAAGAAGGGGGACATTTTCGCCTTGCAGCAGATAACTTTTGAAAACGTGACAAAAGAAGACTTTATTCGCAATTTTTGGTGAAACGTTTTGCACTTTTAAGTACTGTAATAGTGGAAAGGGAAAAAGAAATCTGGTGGTGCTTCTGTTGGGTGCTTGGGTGCCCGGTAAAATCAACTCTGTTACAATAAACGCTTTGTCGCTTTGATATACATGTGAACTGCTTCAAAAAGTAGACAATTTTGATCTTAGTTTACATTTATGTCTCGGATGAATTTCATGGTCCCTCCTCTTTGGACATTACCGTGATTTAGGCTTAAGGGCTCGCGGACTGTTCAGCTCAAACCTAGCGCTGCTCGGGATATACTAGTAGACAAAAGTAACTGAAATTGTCATTGGCTCCGAAATAACTAAAAATATACTTAATATGTACTGTTTCAGCCCAGTGTACATACTTGGTCAGTAAATGCCGGTATGTGTTGACAGGAAAGGCTTTAGCAATAAACCATACCGGATCTTGTGAGGCGGCTAACGGAACAGTGACGGTAAAGTAATAAAACCTATGTATCAGCCTCGTATTGTTCAAACAGACTTAGTTCGTCTTGCTCGACTGGCCTATAGCATAATCTAGCTGAAGTCGGTTTCACCATGTCAAAGATGTTAGTCTTAAATCCTGCAATCCTAAAAAGTCCAGGTCTGCAAACACGACAATACTACACAGGCTCTGTATTCATGACGTTTTGAGATCGAATGCCAGTTTTCTCTAAAATTCTTTCCGCTGGTTGAATGTTGAAAATACATTGTAATTCCTCTAAAATAATTGCAGTAACGGATGTATCTTGAAAAATAAAACAAAGTAGGAACCATTCCAATGGCTCATTTGAACTACCAGAACACCTGCTTCACTAAATTCCGAAAATATTGCGATTTCAAATACATGTAATCTTTTCACCGGAAAAATCTTGCCTTACCGGACTGTGTAGATCCAAGATTAGACTGCACGTTCTGTGCAGTCTAATCTTGATTTCTCGCTGTCCAAAAAGGCACAATGCGTCGCGCTTAGCATCTTCAGGGTTAAATACAAGACTACATATATATCATTATATGACATATCTTTCTTCCAGCTGGACTGTCGGCCCTATGTTCTGGACACGACTGGGTTAGCGCTTGAGAGCAGTGACCTCACATTGATTGTAATGGCGTGTCCAGCGACCAAGGACCCAATCTGTTCCATAGACGTCAAAACGTTTAGCAACGAGTGTAGATATTGCGCGTCTCTTGCGCATCTCAGGAAAATAAGTAAGTCCATAGGCGGAGTAGCTATTAACACATTTCCACCGATTTTTTTACGCCTGTAGGCATAGCAGTTTAAAAACATTGTTGCAATAGGAGACGTTTCTCGTATAAAACGACCTCTTTCTTGCCACGATCTTGTCACATGCATTCGTGTGCTAAATTGTACCTCATGTTGTTGGTGTGTATTTTACATGGATAGCGGCAAAGTCGTCTGCTGCAAATTATTTTAGGTGGGAACAATCTGTTCAAATATAAGATAAGTCAGTATGCAAACTAGCTTGTGCAATTTAAAGAAACGTTTCGCCGAAGGAGTTAAAGGAAAATACAATAATGTGAATTCAAGATCTGACTGTATATTCTACGATATCTGATGTTAATTTGCAGGCTGGAAAGATTTCTTGCCATCAACATCCCTTTTAAAGGACTACTCATTTATAAATGAGCCATGCTCTGTGAAAAGGGGGCTTAATGCATCGGCGAAAAATATCGGCTCAGTTCAGCCTGCGCAGTCCGCGCAGGCTGACCTGGGCCGAAACTTTTCGCTATTCGTCAGCTCTCTGCATTTCAAAGGACCAGTCTACCTCATGATTAAGTCGGTTGTTAAAAAATAAAGTGAGTATTATGGATCCATAATTTTGTGACGGCTTGATTGGTACCATGGATCATGGAGGTGCATTAACTCTTAACCACACAATTCCGACTTTTAACGACCCTGAGAAAGAAGCCTTCTGAAAGCATTGTGGGAAAAGGAGAAAATGCTGGTAACCAGCATTTTCTCCTTTTCCCATAATGTTTTCTACCCTTCCCAAAACAAATTTCAATTTTTCTATCACATTTATTTTATCGTCTGCAAATGCTTTCAATTTGGACCTGTCTAAACTTTTGTCGTTTGGTAAAGAGTTAAGCCCCCTTTTTCCAGGGCACAGCTCAAATATATCAACATGTGAAAATACTTTGATCATTTGCATTTGTTCCTCACTCGTTACAGTGTTTTCTTATCGGTCTTTTAAGTCTGTCAGCGCCAACTATATTAACTCGACAACAGTTGAATATTTAATCCACTGAAACTCAAAAGAGTTCAATCTCATAGGATTGACCAAACGGGCGAATAATGTACGAGTAGATCCAAGATCTGGGTCCGTATTGACCAACCATTCTTAAGAACGTTCTTTGTCTTGTTGTCCAGAATTTTCTACATTTGAAAGTAACACAACTCCTGATTGGCTAAACTATTTGGTTTAGCCAATCAGTAGTTGTGTTACTTTTAAATGTAGAAAATCTTGGAGAATAAGACAAAGAACGTTCTTAAGAATGGTTGATGAATACAGACCCTGGGCTCGTTTCACCGACCTTTCTTAAGAACATTCTTAGTCTTATTCTCAAGAATTTTCTGAATTCTAAAGTAACACAACTTCTGATCGGCTAAACCAAATGGTTTGGCTGATCAGGAGTTTTGTTACTTTCTAAATCTAGAAAAAGGCCAAGGGTGTTTTTTTTTTTAAAGAATGGTTGGTGAATACGGGCCCAGCTGGATCCATGCCGTCCTCGAAAGCCCCTGTTTTTGTCTAAAGCCGCCGAAAGCGTTAAGCCCAGATAGATTTCTCCTGGGTTGGTTCATTTTGCGGAATCCAAGAGCTGCCTTTATCAATTGTTCTAAATAAATTTCTAATTGTAAATCCCAAGAATGACCATACGATTGGCCGAGACGTGGGATAGCGCAGGATACAGGGGATCGAATGCACACCCTCAAGTAGCCTTAGATTTGACATTCGCAAGTCTCATGCTCTACTACCTGAGCTATTGGGGCTGGGCAATGATCATCACATCCTTAAAATTCTTATTATCATGTTTATTATGCAACTTTATTAAGGTTATTCATGAAAAAGCCACATAGAATCAATGGAAAAGCAAAATATAAATCGGAGTGGCTATTTACATTTACTTGTAAATAGCCCTTGGGCAAGACACCTTAGAGCCCTAGCGTAGTACAGGTGAAGCCAGGACATATACGAATAAGCGAGCTATCACCATGATATGACTGAAATAATGTTGAAAGCGGCGTAAAACACCATTTAATAAACCACTAGTATATAGAAATAAGAAGCTTTATACATTCGTTATGATAATAAATAAATAAAAACTTTCTTATTAATACAGTGGCTAGGAAATAGATCTCAAAATCTCAGAAGTGACGGACAAGACTTTTTTCTACTATGCAAATTTCTCACGCTTTAAACCCTCAGGGAGCAAAATAAGCCCATCGGACATTTTCAGTCTAGAACAAGACCCAGACAATTACAATTTCATGGTTGCTTTTGTCTCACAGTGTTTCAGCGAAGTGGGCATTGAAGATCAAAGATCAGACTGCACTTTTTGTGCTGTCAGATCTTGATCTACACTGGTCACAAAGGCAATTGTAGTAGTGAAAGGCGCTTTAAGTGTTAAAACAGCGTTTTTACCTAAATATTAATGCTTCTCATATGGTTCCAAATTTAGATGATGCGCGCATTCAGCATACATGTATCTAGTGTTTTAAACAACAGTTTTTGTTCATTTTTTCTTGCTAGCAAGCCTGACATCTTTATCAGTAGAGATTGCTCATCGTGGCTCCTGCAGGCACAAAAAATGATCTTGGTTGATATTCTGATATTACCTGACTTTGCTCATGTCTGTGGATATTTTTATGAATTAAAAGAGAACGGTAGTGTTTGTCACAGTATACTTTTTGTTCTTTCCACGCACACCATTTCAGCCATCGTCAACGAAAAAAGTAAAACATGGGGAATTTGTTCCTTGGTCTTCAATTTGAAAATCGAAGCATAAAGTGGACTGACCGAAAATCTTTGTGAGTGGTGATGACACAGTCACATTTTTCAAGTTATACAATGTATCAATTGCAAACGAACCCTAGCTCACTCAGCAATCGAATTACAGTTATTCTGAGTAGAATACCACTGAACCACGCGTTTGAGATGCGCTCTGATGAAAAGAGGTTTAATGCATCTCCGTGATGCATTATACCAAGCAAGTCATCACATAATCATGGATCCATGAAATACAATGTTTTACAGCCGACTGAATTATGAGGTAGAAGGCGCTGCCGAAGAATATTTTTCAAAGCACATGAGAAACCGGTCACATTATGAAACTAAAGAGTTTGAAGAGAAATGAGATGGACAGAATAAGTCCTTGGGCCGTATCCACCAATTATCAATATTGCATTCTTAGTCTGATTCTAGATTTAAAGTTAAAGCTTTTTCTGATTGATTAACTCATTTGCTTTTGCCATTCAGGAATTGCGTTACTTTTCAATTTACAAACTTATTGGGAATTTGGTTATTACGATGGATACGGGTCCTGGCAAGCAGCCCCAAGAACGAATACGCTTCTCGTTCTTGTCATTATATTAGTAATAGCCATAGCGAAAAGAACCCATTTCTTCCTGTGGGCGGCATGTAATAAACAAGAAATATCTTTAAAAAAAAAGATAGACGGCGTAAATTTGCCAGCAAATAGGCAGAAGCTCTTAGAATAAACATGTCTCCATATTTTATCACAGGGGCCCTTAGAATAAACATATCTACATATTTAACCAATCACAAATTTCTATTTATTTATTTTTTATAAGTACCAAAGAGTAGGTCAAAAGCCAGCACATTCAGCTACGCCAAAAAAATGAACACACACACATACAGTTAACCAAAATTGGTTATCATTCTATTACTGTTAAACAGTGACGTGTCTAATAGGAGAGGAACTTTATTATGCTTATAATAGCTTTCGTTCCGATCCTTGTTACGAAGTTAGATATGAATTATGAACATGTATTTTGACATGTATGTGAATACAATATGTTAAAATTATTAAACAAAAAAAAAAAACGACTAATGGAAAAAAAAGTAATCTACACCAGTATTTTACCTATGGCGACACCCCCATATTTCTAAATATTTCTTTGGTTTTATCAGCTGTAGAGCCCTCTTGTACCTTGCCCTAGGTCACACGACCAGGGCTGCCGACGAGCTGAATCGAACCAAGCACCTCTATATTACCCATCTTACGCCTACACCACTGAGCCATGGAAAACGCCTAGTACTTGGTCTTATATATGAACCATGCTCTGAAAAAAGGGGGCTAAATGCATCTGGGAAAAGTATCGACTCAAGTCAGCTTGCGCAGTCCGCACAGGCTGACCTGGGCCGAAACTTTTCGCTATTGGTCAATTTTCTGTATGTCCAAGGACCAGTCTACCTCATGATTAAGTCAGTTGTTTAAAAAAGTGGCTATTCTGGATCCATTATAATGTGATGGCGTGACTGGTAGAATGCATCAGGAAAATGTATTTAGCCCGTTTTGCCAGAGCGTTGCTCATAAAAATATACATATATACATGAGCCATGCTCTGGCAACAGAGGGCTTAATGCATCTCAATGACCTATGATACTGAGCAAGTCATCAGTATATTTGTGGATCCATAAAAATCCATTTTGTCAAAAAAACTACTTTATCATGAGGTACACTGGTCATTTGACATGCAGAAAATTTATCAAAAGACAAAAGTTTCGGCCCAGATCAGCCTGCGCGGACTACGCAGGTTGACTTGGTCGATACTCTTTTGCAGAGGCATTAAGCCCCCTTTTCACAGAGCGTGGCTCATATATAAAGAAATCCCCAATTTGTTCAATATTTCGGCTATCGCCTCTTTCAAGTGTTTTGAATCACTGTTTCAAAACTCTTGGAAAAGGCAATAGCCGAAATGTTGAACAATACAGCGGGTTTTTTTCGTTGTTTCATTCATTTCTTGAGGAATTAATAGAGTCATAATGGATTAGAAATTTATTTTTACCGTATACAAACACGCAGTATTTTTACTGGTGTCAATCCCTGTAAAAAGGAAAGAGAAAATTTGGACATGCTAGTCAATAAAATACTCTGTAAAAAAAAAACAGGCATAATCATAAACCTCAGCGGGCGAAACCTTCTACAATTTGCGAAAAGTAAAATTAGTAGTCATCGTGATCTATTACACAGGATTTTACCAAAAGAGCTACAAGCATCTTTTTTACGCGTCGCCCATTCGGAGAAGAAGAGGAAGAAGAAGAAGAAGAAAAAAAAAAAAGAAGAAGAAAACCTTATATTAAAATTTTGCTTTGAATTTGAACTTTAAGGTAAAAAAAAAAATTACAGGAAAGTATTGAACATCAAATAGCGCAAAACAATAACTCGCAGTGTTTGTGTGACGTCATGTCCGGTATAAAAACATTTGGATGCCATGAGCATGCTTTCAGGTTTGAGATTTTTTTTTTAAATTTTTTCCCATCGTTTATGCGAATTTAACCCTGAAGCTGCTAAGCGCGACTCACTGACCTTTTGCTGACAGGGTGGATCAAGATCAGACTGCACAGAACGTGAAGTCTGATCTTTGATTTACACTGTCCGATACGGTGTTTTCTTTCCGGTGAAATCAACTTTGAAATCGCATTATTTGGTTTTTTGCTAAATTGCGTGTAAATGTTCGTTTCATTTATTTAGCTGTTTAAGAGTTAACCCTTAGGCTGCTAAGCGCGACCCACTTACGTTTCGCGGACAGTAGAGATCAAGATCAGACTGCACAGAACGTGCAGTCTGATCTCTTGGATCTACACTGTCCGATAAGGAGATATCTTTTTACCAAAAATACCTTTGAAATAGGAAAATTTGCTTTTTTTACTATCAGTTTCAAAAAAACGTTTCATTTATTTAGCAGTTTAAGGGTTAAAAACGGTATGGCTTTGATCATGATGGGATGATGGTCAGTCTGTACAAATAGATCTCCTTCAACTTCATTTTAGGCTCCGCTACTGAAAAATGGATATTACTGCTTTTCAAATGGGAAAAAAAAATGTTCAATATCGGTTTGTGTGAATATATCGCTATTGTTTCTGATTGTAGTAAATAAGTTAAAGATAACAAACAGTTGACCTCAAAGTGGATTCTTCTTAGCGAATATTTAGATTCTGTACAATTCGTAGAGTGAGGAGGGACGGCAAGATTACAGAAAGATTTTTCCACGATAGAATTCTAGATTAGATCTCAGAAGCATCTAAGACATTGCCTTTGTTTAGCTTTGAAGTCAACAAAAAATGAAAATAAATTTTAAAATAAAGGTAAAAATAAATTTGAAATAAATTTCAATTCTATTTCAATTTAAATTTTCAATTGTAGGTTTTTCTTGAAGAAAATACATAGGCTAAATTCTACATTCAATTTCACAGCGGTCTTTCAATGAATATTGTGAAGGAGCAAAACAAGTAGACAGAGATATCTACAGACCGGGAGGTAACTACAGTAGAATAAAGAATTTTACATCGCTTCGCTCTAAAATGATAGACAATAGACAGGTATTGCAAGACAAAACAGCAGTAGAGATGGCAGTAATTGACATTAATTCAGTCAACAACCATTCACCCGAAAGTTTAAACTATGACGGCTTTGGAAATATCTTGAAACCGTCTAACAAGGATTTTGAAATGAAAATAAACAACAAACCCAGTGCAGGAATTACAGAATTCGACTTGGACCAAAGCGTCTGTAGTGATAACCTTACGGATCTGGCATGGCTCTATGGTACTGTAAACTCGAGCACAACTTCATGTATATTGGATAGACAACCAGGGCTAAGTCAGTTAGATTCGCCTGATAATAACTATGACCCGGCTGGTGATAAGTTTGGTGGTGAGGACGATGAGGAGCGTAAAGAAATAGAGGAAGAAATCAAAAGGAAGTTTGCTGAGCTAGAGGAATTGATGGATAAGATTCAAACCGTGCGATATCGTAAACGAAGACGAAGATATTCGAAAAGACGCCATTGCTCCGGATATGATGTCAATGGTGTTTCTAGTTTTGTCAATATCATACCAACCCAGAGAGAGCGTCGACTCGCCAAGCCAATCAGAAATGCACTGTTAATCAGATCTGCAATGAAAAGAGCCTGGAAAGGGAATTTAGGATCCTGTTGTGGGATGGGTTGTTGGGCTCACTGGAAGTGGGTGAATCTGAGGCATGTAATGTCAGATTATGAGTAAGCTCTACAGTGCTCCGCTATACACCCTATGATTTTTCTATCAATTTTTTGAAAACTTTATATTATTTCAAGTGATTTTGCTATGGACTTTACATATTGTGTTGATACCATTTTTAGCGGTACCAACAAATAACAGAGTAATGATATTACCTTTGCCTTGGCATCAGCATATCGACACACTTCACTCTTAGGTAAAGATGAAAAAACGACCTCTAAACTTTAATTTATGAATGCGAGTTGAAATGAAGGTATGAGGTCGCCGATGCAGAACTGGCATATTTTGTATTTGTTTTAATAATACTTATTGCATCTGAAACAGACATTAATGTTGCCTCTTTATTGAAAACTACATTTCGACCTTTGTTTATAATGTATTTCCTTTCATGAGCCACACGCTTAATTGCCATGTTCACCAACCGTTGTAGTTTATTATACCCCCCAAAACTCTGTTTGGGGGGTATATAGGAGTCAGCTTGTCGGTCGGTCCGTCGGTCCGTCCGTCCGTCGGTCCGTCCGTCCGTCGGTCGGTCGGTCTGTAGCTTTTTGTCCGCTCTATTTCTCAAAAACTACTGGACGAATTTTATTTAAACTTCACAGGTAGACTCAGTATCAAGCAGAGATGTGCATATGAAATGTTGGTTATGGTTCATTGATTTTTCACTGAGTTATGGCCCTTTCATGAAATTTCTTGTCCGCTCTTTCTGTTTTGTGATAAGGAGCTGTTGGGGGGTATGATCACGTTTAGTGATAGCTCTAGTTCTCTCTGCATCAGTAGTGGTAATCGTCTATCAGCAGGGTCACCATTTAACCGTCAGCATATAATATTTTCTAGACTCGAGTTTGGTCAATATAAAGGCTAATCTAGACTCTGACTGTAGATTTAGAATAATACTATGATGCTCAAAGGTCAGGCGAACACATATCTTAACCCTTTCCCAAACGACAAATTTTGGACTGGTCCAAATTGAAAGAGTTTGCAGACGACAATTTTAAATTTGATGAAAATGGCAGAAAGTTCTCAAAAAGGGTAGAAAACACTGTTACGAGCAATTTCTCCTTTTCCCACAGTGTTTTCTAAAGACTTGTACTGCAGACACGTGAAAACCAGGGCTTGTTTGGGAAAGGGTTAACCCTTAAACTGCTAGATGAATTAGATGAAACTTTCTAGCCGATAGTGTAAACCAAGTCGCTGCTATTTCAAAGTTACTTTTGGGGGAAAATATCTCCTGATCGGACAGTGTAGATCCTAGATCAGACTGAACGTTCTGTGCAGTCTGATCTTTATCTGCATTGTCCGTTAAAGGTCGGTGAGTCGCGCTTAGCAGCTTAAGGGTTAAATTTGATATCTAGAAGTCCTCGGTGCTTCAGAAATCGCCTTTCTCTCTCCTCCCCCCCCCCCCCCCTCCCTTTTCCTCTCCAATCTGTTTTAACAAGGTATTACTTACAAGTAAGAAAACTCCGTCTTTTCTCCGTCTGAAACCACAATCAAGTAAATGTCAAAAAGACGTTTAATTTATAGGCTTGAGCAAAGAAGCAGACGGAATCGATCCAAGATCAGTCTACACGTTCTGTGCGGTCTGTACAGAATGTGCATTTTGGCTCTTCGATCTACATTACATACTGGCTGTTAGAATAGAATGAAACAAAAGATTCCATACATTTCTGATTTTTTTATGAAGAATAACGTCCGCTGAGATATTAGAAGTTGATGACACTTGGCAGCGGTAACTGAGCGTTTTGAATACTTAAAAGCACTGTGGTCAAGTAAAAGGAATAACAGGGTAAGCTGTTTACCAAACGACTGAATCTTAGACTTGTTTAAATATAAAGCATTTGCTGATGACAAATCAAATGTGTCTTAAGTGGCGGGATTTGTTTATGATAGGTTGGAAAACATTGTGGGAAAAAGAGAAAATGTTGGTTACCAGCATTGTCACCTTTTCACACGATGTTTTCAAAGGCCTTCTTTTTCTTGGTCGTTTAAATTCGGGATTGTGTGGTAAAGGATGAAGTAAATGGAGTGTATTATTTATTCCTAGGGCATGATAACCTGACACCGGCTTCCTTTGCCATGCAGTTGCTTTATCTTGCGTTAGATTTAATCTTATATGTATCCCGAAGAAGCTTAATTCACCAAGCCTACATGAAGTGCATGACAATCAAGTATGATACTCTAGGAGCAATTAATGAAAAACTTGCTTGACTATCAAGCTGACCAACAACTTGTCTGGTATTTGAATCTATCGGGTTGTGCCTTGCATTTTTAGCACAAAGGGTTGAGGTTAGCATACAACCTGCTGATAAGCAAGTAGGCTGGTTCATATGCATATAATTTACACACCTGGTTACCAGAGTTCCAGCATTTAGAAGTACACAGTATATTCTCCGGGTACCACCCCAACCAATCATTTTACGTAGAACTATCAGGTTTCCAAACTGGTTGCTTGTCGGTCTTGCTGCTGTCTGCAAAAGTTGTGTGCAAATTTCTACGTAATCTTGACTTGCGGATTTGTTTCATAGTTGGAGCTACTTGTTTTGGATTTGTTAAGTAGATTCTCCGACGTGACGTAAGTATAAATTTGATAAGAAAAAATGAATTGTGTCTAAGAAAGAAAACTGTATGTTACTGCTTATCGATATTCCATGATTCTGCTACACATAGATTTCTTTTTTGTCATCTGCCAACACAAAGTTTGTTGAACTTGGCAAATATATTATGAGCAATTTTTTTTTTTCTGAGATGTTGATATTTATGTCCAAAATGCACTCAGGAAATTCGATATAAACTACATGAAAAAAACATAATGATTTACAAGTGTCCTAAAAAAAAATACGTGTATCCCCTTTTTTTTCTTTTGTTCTTCTGTTGGTCAGCTTTTCTTTCTTTCTTTCTGTCTTTCTTTCTTTCTTTCTTTCTTTCTTTCTTAAGTCCAATGAAAATCATCTTTCTTAGGTCCATTGAAAATCTAAAGTTATTTGGTTTCCTAGAAATGCTTGTCAAAAATATTTCCCAAATCTAACAGTTAATGACCATGACTATTACAAGATATGTTTGGGCAAGCACTTACAGGACATGAAATAACTGAGCCATTCTATGTGAAAAGGGGGCTTAATGTATGTTCGAAAAGTATCGACCTAGGTCAGCCTGACATGGGCCGAAACTTTCGCTGTTGGTTAATTTCCTGTATGTCCTGATGATACCCAGTACATACCTTAACTTTTAACCTACTGAATAAGTTACATGAAGCTTTCAAGTCGATAGTAAAAACCCGAATAATGCTACTTCAAAGTTATAGTGGAGAAAAGTATGTCCTTATCGGACAGTGTAGATCAAAGATCAGACTCCACGTTCTGTGCAGTCTGATCTTGATCTACACTGTCCGCAAAAGGTCAGCGAGTCGCGCTTAGCAGCCTAAGGTTAAATAGGTTGACTGTCAAAAGATACGTAAAATATTTACGAAAGTGGCTTAAATCACCAATCAAACACGTCTAACGACATAGGATTCTTGGATCACTGCGACCTAGGGCCAGTTACACTCAACAAAACTTCCAAACGGCCACTTTTAAGCTGGAGTTCCCCGTAGACCTTTTCTGGCATCCGCATTTCAGAAAAGAGTCAGTTCATTTTGTTTGATTTTATTGATAATAACTAACGACCAGTGTTCAAGTATACCTAAGCCAAAGTCTGAAAAATATCTTTTTGATTTGTTTTTATTTGAAAGGAGCTTATATCTTGCAATTTGTTTTTATATAACTGTCTATTACTTGGTCAAGTTTACAGGTGGAACAAAAGTAGCCAGTTAGAAGTTTTCTTGGCTGTATTTCCTGGAAATAATTTTGGGACTGAATCTGGAGATAACTAACAGGTCTACCAGATATATGTATTTGATTCGTACCTAGTAAGCCACGTCTTGTCAATTTGGCAGTATAGATTCAGATCAGAATGAAAAAGAAGTGCACTTTGATCTGGACTATAAACTGTCCGATATCTAGTGAAATGTTCGGAAACTTCCTGAATCTTAATTATGATTACCGGTATGATCTACACTTGTTGTTAACTCTTTCAGCACAAAATATATGCTTAAACCTCTTTCGACGGCTGAAAATACAGTCCACTGGAACCCAGAAAGATTTTTCATTTTATAAGCGTGACTGAAAATGCGAACGGTATAGATTCAACATAGGGCTGCACTGTTCTGTGTAATCTGATCTTGATCTGATCTTGATCTATGCCGTCCTCAAAAGCACATGTTTTTGTACATGGCCCTACAGGGTTAAAGGAATCTGTGAGTCAAATTGTGTTAACAATAGTAGGCCTTATTTACATAGAAGGGTCGATCTCAAAGCAAAAATCAGCTGTTTTCAATCTGTAGCCATATTTATATACCACGTGTGGTTTATTTCCGCATTACCCTTTCGCCTTTCGCCATCACTACTTTCGGTGCTTGTTCAAACTGCAGAACAGTATCAGACTGCACAATGTACAGAATGAATTGATCTATAATTTACTCTATCCGATTGTTCGCGAGATAAGCCGTCAGTGCCTTGAATTTGTGTTAATTACTTAAAGCTGTCAAAAGATACGAACTCTAAAAACAATGATTACCATATTTTACACGGGTCCATATTGAAAGCACTTGTTTTTATGGTTGATTGTATGGTGTTTAACGCCGTTTTCAACATTATTTCAGTTATATCACGGCAGCCAGTGCACCTATCCATGCTTTCCTGGAGTTTCTTTTACCAGTACTCCTCACAATATTCTTTCCAAGCCACTGGTTGCTTTCCCACATAACCATCGTCGAAACAATGGTCAGCGGTGAGAGGAATGAGTCCTGTCGCAATGACTATCATCAATCCTCGGAAAGAAATTGGCCAAGCCGGGGATCGAAGAAAGCACTTGTACATTACAACTAAAATGGGTTGTGATACGTATCTACCTTGGTAGCTTTCCACTACTTACTTGGTTTTTATCCTTAATATTCTTTGCACTATTTAGGAATACTCAGGTTTGAATATCTCCCTCAAAATTTATCAAACCTCAAATTTATTCTATTTAATGCTTTTAATGGTATTAGTGTGCGAAATTCGATTTGCAAATATTATGAAGACCTTACAGATATATCATAAGTCAAATTATAATAATCGCAACATCTCTTAGTAAAGCGAGGATAAAAACAAAGGAAATCAAATAAAAAGACCCAGTTACAATTTGGTAACCTTGATTTTTATCTAACAAGGGAGATAATTTGAATTTAAATTTTTCTCCCATTCCTTTATTCACCGCTGTGTTGTTACGCACCCAATTGTCTGTAACAGATTACTGCTATCTTTATAACAAGAGTACAGCATGCGAGTGCCAACGCTTGGATACGGTTGCTTAAGTTTCAGTGAAAATTCAAGTCGAAAAAAGGGCATAATTGTCTCAGAAATCACTTTTATAGTTACTTGTCCTTGTTGTAGAGGGTCCCCTTTTGATACTTAACAATTCGACCAAGTTTTAGGGAAATATCTTTAGTAATAACAGAGAATCATAGACCGTTTAAGTTTTCACGCGACGACGACGATGCAAGGGCTACGGAAATACCTCGACGTTTTCTTCAGCCAAGCTAGTAAGGACGAGAAAATTTAAAGCGTTACCCACCCACAAAGATTTGCAATAGCAAATGCACAAAGGAGACACATTTCATAACAAACAGGGTAAAGGAGGAACAGAGTTTCAGCCTTACAACATGTAGTTTATCCTTTTTCCCGCCAAGTTGTTTGTAATGCACCATGCAACTCCGGATGAGAGAGCATGACTAACATAGGAACAATTGCATCCCAAATCTTTATTGACTGCTGTATGCTCTGAGGGTACTAAACAAGATAGACCGGTGTCACGTGACTTTTCCGTAATGTGCCAAATACTTATGTTAATGTCAGAATACATCATTGGTAGTTTTTTAGCGCAGTGTGACACAAGTGTAGCTTTGTAGTTGAGTGTTTTCAACCCGGTTTTAGCCTACACTGTGATACTATTACATCAGGGATTTGGGGTTGGGGGCTTAACCTAGTCAACCAAAGGCACTTGTTTCTGAAAACCTTCACCCTTTTAACAATATATATGAGAATGCTCTGTGAAAAGGGAGCTGAATGCATCTGCAAGAAAGAATCGACCTAGGTCAGCCTACGAAGTCCACGCTGGCTGACCTGGGCCGAAACTTTTTTGCTGTTGGTCATTTTTTTTGCATGGCAAAGGACCAGCGTACCTCATGATTGAGTCGGTTGTTAGACAAAATGGATTTTATGGATCCATAATTATGTGATGACTTGCATGGTATGATGCATCTTGGAGAGAGATTCATTAAGCCCCCTTTAGCTACTGCATGGCTTATATCAGGTTGTAGAGGGCAAAGCTTGTTGTACTAGGCTACGGCTCTGAAATGTCTTGTCCAAGGACGCTCCTACGAAAGACCCAGTGCATTCAGAAAGGCTCGAACCCGGAGCTTTAATGTTACGACTCCGAAATATTGCCACAGTTCCTCGTAGGACCCCGTCTAGTTTTGAACGTAACGACTCAATCAATCAGGTGCCTAGTGTTTGATTTTGAATGAGAACAGTATTAGAAAGAGATTAGATACAGTATTTGAAAGAAATTAGCCATGCTCTGGCAAAGGTGGTTAAATGCAGCTCCTAGTGCATTATACAAAGCAGTTCATCACATAATTATCGTTCCATAAAAAGCATTCTTGTCTAAGAACCAAGTGAATCATGGGTAGCCCTTTGACCTGCAGAAAATTTAAGAATATCAAAAGTTTTGACCGACGTCAGCCTATGCGGACTGAGCAGGCTGACCTCGGTTGATAGATTTCGTACATGCATTAAACCCTGTTTTCACAGAGCATGGCTCAAATTACTCCATGCACTCCCAGAAGATCGAATGATGTCTCATTTATATACGTAGGTAACATTGTATAATGACCAAAAGTCCAGTTTGTTAACTTATTAGCCTACCAAAGAACCCCATGTTTTAATGACCCTGAGATAGAAGTCTTTATAAATCATTGTGTGAAAAGGAAAAAATATCGGTTACCAATATTTTCTCCTTTTCACTCAGGTCTGTAGGTAGACGATGCAGGAAACCAGACTAGAAGGATGTGTGTGTGGTGTGTGTGTGTGTGGAGGGGGGGGGGGGGGAAGGAGATTATCTCAGGATTGTTAATTTTTCCCCGCTGCGCATTAGTCATAGGTGCATTTGATAGAGGTGGTTCTCTTTTAACTCTTCACTCCTGAGGACTACCATTTAAATAGCTATTGCGGACGTCGTAGATCAAGATCAGAATGCACATAACATGCAGTCTGATCTTGGATCTTCAACGTCTTTTAACTGGTGCTAAACATTTCCCGAATAAAAGCATCTCTCACTGAAATCTACTTTAAGATCACGAAAACAGTGGAATTCAATTTAGTTGGCAGCGGATGCGTAACACGAATTTTAGAACGATGTTCCACGTCATCAGATTGCTTTCCAGAGATTTAGAGCTATAGAGTATTCGTGTTCAGAAGAAAATAAACTCCTGGGAGTGTCATCAAACTGAAAAGAAAAAAAGAATCTTCATAAAAACCTATGTTGTGGATATTGAGTAGAATTATCCGATACTTTATGAGTTTAAAAAGTTTAACCTCTCAATATCAAAATCTTGTCCTTTTTTCGTACAGAGCAGATCTTTTCATAAACAGTAATGGAGCACTGGCAAACACGGTTTTATTGTATTTCCATGATGCATTATATCAAGCAAGACATCACATTATCATGGATCCATAAAACCCATTTTGTCTAATAACTGACTGAGCCCGGGGGTGGAATGGTCCTTGGACATGCAGAAAATTTACAAATAGCAAAAAGTATCGACCCATGTCAGCCTGCGCGGAATGCGCAGGCTGACATGAGTCGATACTTTTTGCAGATGTATTAAACCCCCTTTTCGCAGAGCACTGATCACATGTATTTGGCACTCTTTCCGACTAATCCCTGCTTCATCCCATGGCGTTGATATTACTTCCCTCTTTCTTTGTTTAGAGTACAGCAAATGACTTCCATCTCTACAAGCAAAGTTGACTTAAACAAAGGAAGAAAGAAACCAAAACGTTTCTGTCAGACGTGAACATATCGTAACACTATACAGCACAATCCCGAGTTTTAACGACCCTGAGGTAACAGGCATTTCAAAACATAATGGGAAAAGGAGAAAATGCTGGTAACCAGCATTTTCTTCTTTTTCCACAATGTTTTCTACCCTTTCTGTTACAAATTCAGTCATTTGAGTTTCATTTTGTCTTCTGCAAATGCTTTGAATTTAGACCAGTGTGAAATTTTATCATTTGATAACGAGTTAAATTTTTTTCGGAAAAATAAAGTATACTTGTCCAACTTCAAAGCATTCGCGAACAACAAATTAAATATGACTCAAATGACTTGATTCATACTTTAAGAAGGCTTCAGGAAACATCCTGTTTCCCACGTCTTCTTAATAAGAATATTTTTTCCTCAGGGATGTATACGACGGGTTAAATAATAATCGGAGGATGAAAACACTTATCGCTTCAAAGTGGCTAACGCGAAGTTGAAAGAATTACCTTGTATTTGGGTGATGGAGAGAGTAGAACAAGATCAGACCTAGGGGCGAGCAGACTTACTCTCTTCTAATCTCTTCCTAAAGTATATCATTCTGAGATCGCGATACGCAGGATTGTGTGTTGATAGAATTTAAAACTGCTGATAGGTTACTATTTCAGTTGTTTGTACATCTGGGATCTGTCAGAAGCGGTTTGTTTACTGTAGATCTGTGTTGGCAATAGACCCATCCACGTTCATACAGTATGGAAGTGACTCAGTCAGTATATCTAAAATCTTCCTCTCCGTGCATGTGTTAACCCTCAAACTGCTAAATAAATGACACGAAACTTTCCACTTAATAGTAAAAACAAAAATACTGCGATTTCAAATTTGACTTCACCGGAAAGAAAATAGCGTATCGGACTGTGTAGATCAAAGATAAGACTGCACGTTCTGTGCTGTCTGATCTTGATCTACACTGTCCGCAAAATGTGTTTGAGTCGCGCTTAGCAGCCTAAGGGTTAATGTTTTTCTTTAGTGCACACGTATTACATAATCAAAGTGTTTGAAGTATAGAAAGCCTGCAGCTACTATAACCATGTATGAAAAAAAATCGGCAGATATTTGCTCCTGTAAACAAAGTGCTGAATGTATAGAAAGGCTGACTTTTTTCTTTATAACCTTGTTAAAAATGTCAGAGACGGTTTGTTTGTTGTAGATTATGTGTTGGCAATAAATCAATCTACATTTGAACGTTATGGAGAGTTTTAGAGTACCCTATCTTTCTAATTGTCACAAGAGAATCAAAGTACTGAAAGTATACAGAGCTATGCCGTTTTTTTGAAGCAATGGTTGTTTGGTAACAAGCGTTTCTCCGTCAACATCATTTTTAGGCCAGGGAATCCCTCTCAAGGGATTCCCTTGCCTATAGCGATCGTAAGCTGACTTTTCCGGACTACTTTCAGACAAAATGTTGTACGGTGTGTCTACTCTATATCGCTGAGTCCGCCAAAACAACTAGTTTCCTAAGTACAGAGATTGCTTATCACACGGTGTGAATGTTTTCCTTTCCTCAAAGGTTTCCGACATCTGCATAGTGCTATGGAATTGCAAGGGTATTACAGCCCTTTAATAACTAACCAGTGTGTGTTTTAAGGGTTGTGTCCCTGTTGAATATACAACAGACGGTCAATAACTTTTCCATCACTGTGATTGGATACTGAAATCCTCTCGTATTATAGACATGATTACTGCCCCTGATATCACTTTCTAGTGTACTAGCGCGAGGGAAAAACCCGAGAACCAGTTTTCTATTTTTAGTTTCCATTGTCACTTGCTAGTTACTGTCCGCGTTTCAAACAAAGATCAAAGGGAACCGCGCGCCGCGTCTCCTTTGACTGCCTTGAGAAAAATTGAGATACACTATTTTCCATGGAAATGTCGATAGGTGAATGAGATTTTTGGTGTATTAACTGCATTTATTATCAGGTTCTTTTAATCATTTAGAACTGAACTTGATTTTCTCTATATGTTTAGAAAAAAAAATCGATAGAATTAAGAAATATGCAGAAATTAAAAGAAATTATTAAATACTCCCTTTTTTCTGTGTGAATCGATTTAAAACATCCCTCTTTAAGTCAGAAGAATAAGCAGACATTATGGAAAAATAAGAATTTTTTTGTTCTATTTACATTTTCCGATAATCAACCATGTTATCTGCTTATATTCTTTTTTTTTGTGACGACTGTTGATTGATTACAAATCATGAAAGTGGTGTGCGATCCTTGGACATTTTTTAACTTTCAAAAAAAAAATAATTTGAAAATAAAAGGTGTGTTTAAAAAATTAGGCTTTAATTTATCAGTTATTCATCACATTTACATACCTAGAGTTTCATTCACATAACTGGTAGTTTCCGAAACATTGTTTGAAAAGGAGAAATGAAAGTTTAAGAATATTTATTTTGAAATACATCCCGAATGTGCAAATTCATTTTAAGCCGCAGAAGCCGTTGTTGGAATCTCTCTCTCTCTCTCTCTCTCTCTCTCTCTCTCTAATGGGACGAGAAGGGCTAGTGGACGTCTTTGTATAATATAGTCAAAAGAATAGATTTATATCGACTGTTTGAGAACAAAACTGCGATGTATTGACATCACCCTGCCCTGCGTTCGCGATATTAAGCTTTGGTATTTGCTTTGTGTCCAATTTTAAATTGTGTCTTGTCTTTCTTATCATTGACGGTATTTATTTGAAATTTGGAATATATGTGCGTTATCATAAAGATCAACCTTAACCAATACGGCAAATAACTCAAAAATGAATTTGCTTGATTTAAGCCCCTTTTAGACTTAGAAATTTTTAAAGCCTTTATCATGCACCCTATAGCCGAGCGTTGGTATCCATTACTTTGCTTCGGTTTAATTATAGAATCTGGCTTCTGAGCACTGCTTTTTTTTTGTATTAATTTAATTTTTCCTGATGATTATTGTATTACTCCATATTATGCGTGACAGTACCCCTTTACCAATGAATTCTTTGGCATAATTGTATTGGCCTGACTGTCTGTATGGTAGTGATAATTATAAAATGAGGCCTCGTGTGAGTTCGTATCCTTCGTTCTTTAGAGATTACAGATCACCAGATTTCCTGGCCTTCAGTACTATCAGTACTTTGATTTTTTATCTTTTCAAAGACAAATCCCATTAGCCTGTTTGAGCCGCATTTAGTTTAATGTCTTAAAATGTGTTCAATAAAGACTAGTCGGAGTTGTGTCGTCTGGTATAGAGTTAAATAATGTAAGAGGCTCAGACCTACTTTTCTTGGCGGCATTTTGCTGATAGTGTGTTCATCGTCCTGCACTTCCGGCATTGACAAAACCAGACTTAAACCCGAATAAATTTTTTTCCTCGCCGTGGCTGTTTGTTTACCATCAAAATTATTGTGAGCTATAAAAACGACTGACATAATTTTGAAAACGGTGTTTAAAATGCTAGCAAACAAACAAGTTTTCGTCAAGTACGCTCGTAGGCGTGCACGATCATAAATCTGCGAATTATTTACTTGGCGAGTAGTAGGTGACCCACTGCCTTCTAAAACATCAGAGTCGAAGCAGACGGCTTTCAAAACATTCCTTTTGAATGTGGATCGACAAAATAGAAATGTTTGACTCTTTACCAAACGACAAAATTTTAGACGTCCTAATTGAAAGCGTTTGCAGACGACAAAATAAATGTGCCTAGAAAGTTAAGGTTTCCTTATAAGAGGATAGAAAACGTTGTGGGAAAAGGGGTAATGCTAGTTACCATCATTTTCTCCTTTTTCCACAATGTTTTCAAAAGTCTTCATCTTTAGAACCGTTTAAAGATGGGATTGTGTGGTAGGGGGTTAACACTATATCGAACAATCACACAGTTTAACGGTCCCGGGGAAGAATGAAGGCATTGTGAGAAAAGAAGAAAATGCTGGTTTCAATTATTTTCTCCTCTTCCCACAATGTGTTCTTGTTTCAACGATGTCAATGTTAGAAGGCAGACAGTGGCTTCGGAAGAATATCGTGCAAGTTACTTGTAAATGAAACTCCAGGAAAGCATGGCTAGGTACACCGATAGCGACTACCGAACTGAATAAATCTAAATCATGCCTTGGCGAACGGGCTTTTCGAAAACCAGTATTTTCTTAATTTCCCACCACGTTTTCCACCATTTCAGAGACAGAAATCAGTTTTGAGCTTCACTGAATTTGTCGTCTGCAAATGATAAGGATTTTGACAAATCTACAATTTTGTCGTTTGGCACAGATTTGAACCCTTAAGCGTCTTTCACAACCATAATTGCTTTTGCGGTCAGCGCAGTTCAAAATGTGCAGTCTGATCTTTGATCACACAATCCCCTTTGCCGGGACATTCTCCGCAAGAAGAACTTGGTTGAACAATCGAGACTTCGTTTAGCCTTTACCAAACACTCCGGTCCGAAGTTTTCAATATTCTTAGTCTTGTTCTCCAAGAGTTTCTACATTTGAAAGTAACACAACTCCTGATTGTTAAACCAAATGGTTAGCCAATCAGGAGTTGTGTTACTTTCAAATGTAGAAAATTCTGGAGAACGAGTCAAAGAACGTTCCTAAGAATGGTTGGTGAATACGGACCTACAGATTTTCAACTGTCCTGTAGAAGAAGGCTTTTGAAAACATCGGAAGAAAAGGAGTAATGACTACCACCAGTTGCTCCTTTTCCCACGATGCTTTCTACTTTCTAGTGACAAATCTGATTATTTCACCCATTCTTGAATTTGAAACTTCACCCATTCTTGAAATGCTTTCACAATGGACAAGCCTAAAAATTTCTCGGCTGGTAGAGATTTAACCCTTTCCCAAACGACACATTTTGGACTGGTCCAAATTGAAAGAGTTTTCAGATGACAATTTTAAATTTGATGAAAACGGCAGAAAGTTATCAAAAAGGGTAGAAAACACTGTGGGAAAAGGAGAAATTGCTCGTTACGAGCAATTTCTCCTTTTCCCACAGTGTTTTCAAAAGACTTGTACTGAAGACACGTTTGGGAAAGGGTTAAGCGGCTAACAAGGACATGATAACTGTAAGTGTTTCGAGTGGATAACATTCTTTACATACAATTGAGCCAGGCTCTAGCAAAATGGGGTTTAATGCAATTCCGTAATGTGTTATACCAAGCAAGTCATCACATAATTATGGATCCATAAAATTCATTTTGTTTATCCACCGCTTTAAGTATTCACTCCTTGGATATGCAGAACATTGACCAATAGTAAAAGGTTTCAACCCATGTCAGTCTGACACAGGCTGACTTGAGTCTATACTTGTAGCAGATGCATTAAACCCCCCTTTCACAGCAAATGACTATTTTTTCCTCCCGGAAATTTTGTGGGAGGTGTTATAAATGAACATTCTTACTCTTTACTTGTAATCTACATAGTTTTAGCATTCGCATTTGAATGTTTAAAGTGTGTTGATGAGCTTTTAACTTTTCTAAGTTACTTGAGATTGGGCTATTCTGACCAGCCATTCCAAAATAAATTTCTAATTCTTTATTCCCGGACTGGCCATCTGATTGGCTGAGACAAAACGTCTCAGCCAATCACATAGCTAGTTTTGGAATTTAGAATGACTGGTGAATAACGCCCCAGTGATTTTTTTTTTTCGCTTACAGTTCGGAACCGTCTGGTTTATTTTTTCTTCCTTAGGTTATTTCGGCGCGGGTGTTTTTAGTTACAGCTACGGTTTCTGTTTCTCACGCTCTTATAGGAAGTTAACGCCGAGTCTTTTTCTTTAATTAACCCTTAGACTGGTAAGCACGATTCACTGACCTTTTGTGGACAGTGTAGATGAAGATCAGACTGCACAGAACGTGCAGTCTGATCTTGGATCTACACTGTCCGATTAGGAGATATTTCTCCCCCAAAATAACCTTGAAACATCTGGGCTTTTAACTATACCTACTATCGATTTGAAGGTATAATTTAATCTATTCAGCAGGATAAGTGTTAAGTCTGAGAAAGCTTATTTTTCACGTAATGGTTATTGTTTCAAATAAGATAAAACATTTTATTGTGTGATAAATATCTTGCAAGCGAAACTTTACAGTTTTGGTTGTTGTGCTAACAGTAAAACACACTCAGTGTTGTTTCATAGTTTTGGTAGTGTTTTCGAATCCGAATTCGATCACCGAATGATCCTCTGCCCGATTTTTTTCACAGAATCTAAATTCGCTGAGGAAACATGGTCTAGCCGTTGGCATGGCTTTAGATATGGCATTTATGGGCGTGTCTTGTTTCCTCTTTTCCACCTTTTCATTGTGGAATGATTGAAACTCTTTCAAGTGGTAACTGCCGAATGAATTATATTACATTTTTAAGTACATAATGAACAACTCAAATATTGCGATTTCAAAGTTGTATTCCCTGGAAAGATGTTATCGTATGGAATAGTGTAGATCCACAATCGGACTGCACGTTTAGTATAGTAGCAGTGGACTAAACTTCCTTGCTCACGTGCTCACAGAGTTCTTGTTGTTGTTTTTCAGGTTTCACCCAAGAAAACGAAGATGCGATTGACTATTCTTTTCGTCCTGTGTCTGTTTGCGACAGCTGTATTCGCCCAGGTAATGTTTCACTTTATGGTTAAACCTTATCTAATAGTTAAATAACTCATTTTTAACCCATGTTTGCTGTTGTGCATTGAAGAGAACGCGCCTTAGTACCTCTCGTTACATAAGAATTTTTCTGTTTTGTAGAAGACCTCTCTTAAAAACAATTTATGCTACACTGAGAAATAACTCTCCCCAACTGGGGGGAGTCTCAGACTCTACCATGAGCGAAGACCTCGGGGAGGGGGTGGGTTTCTGGCTCTAACAATAAACAATACCGGTATAAGTCAACTTCCATACTAGAAAAGAAACAGGTGTTAGCAAAACATAGCCTACAGATAGCTTCTGGAAGCTGAAAAAAAAAACCGATTGGCATCGATAGCGTAAGGTTACAAAAAAGTCTTTGATTTCATAAAAGCTCGACGATTGCTTTCATTATGGTTAGAAATACAAAGACCTATGTGTCGATTTGATGATGTGCTCAAAGCTGGCATTTCCGACACATTCATGTTTCTCCCACGGTCAAATAAGAGACTGGAAAACAGAGAGCTCTATGTCTGAGTGGCTGAGTCATACCAAGGATTAGCTTATTAGCCCACAAAGTCGACATTTTACGTCTCTCCAATACATGGCTTTATAAAGCATTGTTGAAAAAGGCACGATTATTTGCTGCCCTTTTCACTCAATGTTTTCCATAACAATCCCTGTTCAAAATGCATATCATATTTTTGTTTATCACATAAAACCAGCTCTAGGAGTGTATTAAACCCATGACTTATTTCCGATAATACACTGACGTATTATCGTTTTTTGGGTCCCGGTTCTGAAAAATCTGTAGTTATGAGCGCTTGAAGCCAGTGAAACCAACCACAGCACGTGCCGGAATTTGTACCACTTCGCCTTTTCGCGGGAAAATGACGTCATTTTTGCTAAGGCGTATACGCGTTGAAAGCTTTATGGTTTTCATATTTAATGTCAACAAGAAATGCAGAGAAAAGCATTTAAAACCAATAAATTGGGGAAATCTTTCTATTTACTCGCTCTATATAAACTGTTTCATTCAATTTTCGATGTAAGTGTCGGATCTATCTTATTATGTATGTACACAATACAAACCGAACTACATTTGCAAACATGGACCCATGAACGGTGTGTAGGCTGAAGGTTATGATGCAGGATACTTGTTTGTCTGTCATTCGTTTGATGTGAGAAATAGAATCTCACACTCGTGTTTATGTATTATCATTTTTATCAAACTCGTTGAGTAAAATATATTTGACGCTCGCCAAGGCTCGCGTCATACAATTTTAGTCAACTCGTTTGATAAAAATGATAATACATAAACACTCATGTAAGATCCTCTATTAACAACATTATCTGTAACAAAGTTTTGTACATGTAGGTTAGAAGTTGTCCTTAGCTTACACTTATGGTAAATGGTGAGGTATAAACACAGAAAGTAGCTAGAAAGTTAAGTATTGCTTTGCCAAATTTAACTTGAACTAATATCAGACCATTAAATACGTTGTATTTCTATTTAAACACAAAAATCATAAAAACAGAATACAACACAAATACAATAAGATTATTTTCAAGGTCCGATTTCACAGATTGCTGAGAAGCGTGCTAGTGTGAAATTTGTCGCATAATTTTACCCTCCGAGTGCTACGCATAAGTTTAGTTGCCTTTGTACAGGTCAAAATGAGTCTGCATAGCACATGAAGTCAGATCCTTAATCTGTTCTGTCAACTTTTTAGAATAAGACATTTGCGCCCGAACTTCCGTGAAGCAGTTATCTGCTTTTCCAAAACGAGGAGGTCATTCAATTTCATTCAACGCTCTATAGTGTGTTACAACTTCTTTTTTAGTGGGACTCGAATGCAGGGTCTGAATGCCAAGCTGACCTTGACCCAAAGCCCCAGTTTTCAGTGAGATATTTTACGCCCATGTTATTTTCGTCAGAATAGCTCTCAAAATAAAAGACGGTGTCGACTGAAGACCAGTCTGTACTTTCTGTATAGATCTAGTCCCATTTTGTTAGCGATAGTATAATTAAGAGTTGACGTTTATCTCCTTTTTACCATGTTTTGATATTTCTACTGATCTTTCATTTAATTTTCTCTTAATATTCATCTCATTGTGCATTTTTTTTTCTTAAATTTGTTCTAATCTCTGTTATTAAACAGGAAAATTCAAAAAGAAAGGAAGGGGCGAAAAGTAAGCAATTGGATAACAGAATTCTCAATGCAAAAGAGGTTTGTCATGCGACCGGAAGCTTGATGGCATGTTTCGTCTGCAGAGTCGCTTTGCACGATCAGTTTTAGCTTGCAATGTTACTGCACGTATAAAATCTACGTCACCTTTTTTGAACTGTTTACTTTAGTTTATACATGCATAGATTTAAACCTAATTTAATGTTGCAAAAGTTGCAGGTTTATGCATGTAGGCCTACTTTGACAAGCACTGAATGTGCTATATGTCGAACATATCCCTTACAGTTGAAGTAGTCAGCATCACAGTAATCATTTCATAGTGTACTGCACTAGGATACACGAACGCTGAACTTTCACAAAGACTAAAGAATTCACATATCTGAATACATGTATATAGTCTGTTGTTTCCTTACGAGGCCTCACAAAATGGCAACATTTGATATTATTTTCGGCTACTGCTCGATTGAAAGTAATGCGTTACACTATTCTTTTGCGCTGATCGCAATAACAGTCTTTGGAAAACAATTACAAATAAAAGCTATTGTAAGCTAGGAATATTGTTAGAAATGAACTTAAGAGTACACTATATTATGAAGTGCTGCCAAATCTTGTTCCAGAAAATTTCTCCAAAAGCTTTCTAAAAGTGTTTCAATTTTAAGTAGACTCTTGGGGTACCTTTCTCTAAACTGCGCACGCACAAAATTTGCCAACGCATTTTAGGTACGCAAACATCAAGTCTGCATGAAAACAAATTTTATTGCACTGCAAAACATAACGATTTGAGTAAATATTTGTACAACTTTACGCCAGCTCATCAGAACAATCCCATTTTTTAACGACCCTGGAGAAAATGGATTTGAAAACATTGTAGGAAAAGGGGGAAATGCTAACCAGCATTCTCTCCTTTTCCCATAGTCTTTGCTACTCTTCCAAAGATAAATGCCACTATTTGTGCCATGTCTAATTTCTCGTCTGTAAGTGCTTTTAATTTTGACAAATATTTATATGAGCCATGCTCTGTGAAAATGGGTCAAAGAAATCTGAGAAAAGTATCCGAGGTCCGCGCAGGCTGAAACTTTTTGCTATCGTTAAATTTTCTGCATGTCGAATGACCATTTAATCCATTCGGCATACCTCGGGTGATCCGGTGATCAAATCCCTCGGCTGTATCACGTAGCTTGATATGCACCTACACGGTACACTTCGCACATCTCCGGCTTTACCGTTATTGAAATTGTAAGGCTCCTATTTAGAAAGAACGCATGAGTAAATTTTCTATTGTTATCTTTCTAAGAGTATTTCAGTCGGCAAACAGTTTGTACATTCAAGTTTTAGCGTGGTTTATCAATTCCGTAAGGAGCTTTCATCGACAGATCGATAGAAGTGAATAACTTCACAGTGGTTGTTCGTGTCGTTGCTAAGCGATCTACAGGGGCGCCGCCATGTTTAAGATCATGTGATTGGTAGTTCAAAATGGAAGCCTCCCTTATACACTCGTCACAACTTGGCCGATTCCGTACTAAAACAGCCCCTACATGCTTTGGTAATAGGCAAATAGCTTCGATATAAGCCCTACTTTTCCCTGGTATACGGGGGATGGGTGATGCGTCATATAAGACAGGCCGAATCTTCGAAGAATATGACATGCGCAGACAACGTGGAAAATACGGAAGAGAAATCTACTCAAATTCCGATGTAAATAACGACGGATTCCCAATTTTCAACAAATCATTCTATCTGAATATTGCAGGAAGATATAATCAAGTCATTCGCCCCACTTTGTCGATTAAAACAAATGCGCGGTAATAACGATAAACCTAGTCCGGATTACCTGCCCCTACCACTACGTTACAGGACATACTTTTGAAGTACGGCGGGGTACCAGACTATAATAAACTGTTAAACTGGTACCCGTTTTATCTCCCGTAGCCGTCCGATAGACGAAGATCGATAACAGGCTGCCAGTTTAAAACTGTTAAACTGGTAGCCTGTTATCGATCTTCGTCTATCGGACGGTTACGGGAGATACAACGGGTACCAGTTTAATAAACTGTGCTTAGTAGCCCAGCCTCGAAACAGTTCACTATCAGAAACAAAGGGATGAAACCAGACGAAACGGCAATATTTTGAAATGCAACTAAAATAATCAAACTGCTGTAAGCTCTGAGGTATAAGAAGCCCTGTACGTGTGTTGACAGCGAGTTTCAGACAGTTTTTGCAGACGATGTAGATCGAGATTAGACTGCAATGTGTAGCCAGATCATGATACATACTGTTCCATAGTCGGGATGTTTTTTTACGCACTAAAGAAAAATCTCTTGCAGAGACATTTTATCATCTATGTGCCGGTTTTCGAGGGGTAGACGTGCTTTCTAACCCCCAAAATTTTCCATTTTAGGCAAATTATGCAGTGAATGACATCACCATTTTGTCTGAACTAATTACCTGAATGTAAACAAAGGTCTCGCAGCAAATCATTTCTAAAAGTTGGTTGGAACAAGAAACCACATATTTTTTAAGGACAGGTGGGGTTTACTGAGAGTTCTTTTTTATAACATTTCCAGGCCATCTTTAGAATCTTTTTTCTTACAATTCTGCAATTCTGAAAAGTTCCTGACATGTGACATAGTCAGTTTTGTTGCTAAAAAGTATGTGACCACACGTGCGTTATGTGGCAAGATTCCTATCTATAATTAGATCAAAGAGTTTTTTTTACCTATTTCGTTCACTATGGCTAAACAGTTTTTAGATCCACCAGCTGGCGGCCAGCAGGCTTATGTCATGGTCTGGTGTCAGTCAAGCGTCTGTCTGTGTGTGCGTTAACTTTTATTTAAAACATCTTCTTTTCTGAAACTACCAATCCAATTTTATTTTTTTTTTTATAAAAAATTATGCAAAAAACAAAATTCGTTTTTTTTTGTTTTTTTTTTATGTAAACAATTTTGCAAAAAAAAAAAAAACTTTCATTTCCTCGATTTATTTTCATATAAAAAATTATGCAAAAAACGAAATACTATCTCGTTTGCACGAGATTATCAGCCAATCCGAGTCATCCATTATGTCGTTCGCACGAGATAATAAGTCGTGCTCACGACATAATCATCCAATCAGATTCTTCCTACTAATTCCTATTTTTACACGGCGTCCATGTTCTTCAGAGTTTCATTCAACATGGTAGTTTGCATCCATGATTGTTTCAGAACTCGAGAAAACGATTTTTGTTTTTTGCATAATTTTTTATTAAAAAAAACCTCAAGAAAACGAATTTTGTTTTTTGCATAATTTTTTATTTAAAAAAAAAAACCCTCGAGAAAACAATTTTTTTTTTTTGCATATTTTTTTATAAAAAAAAACCTCGAGAAAACAAATTTTGTTTTTTGCATAATTTTTTATAAAAAAAGAAAAAAAACTCAAGAAAACGAATTTTGTTTTTTGCATAATTTTTTATTAAAAAAAAAAAAAAAAAAACTCGAGAAAACGAATTTTGTTTTTTGCATAATTTTTTATTAAAAAAACCCTCGAGGAAACAAATTTTGTTTTTGGCATAATTTTTTAATTAAAAAAAAAAAAAAACTCGAGAAAACGAATTATTATCTCTTGGGAACGAGATAAATACAAAAAAATGCACATGTCACCTCAGTGCCACCGTAGATACTGGCTTATTGCGCGATCTTTTTGTTTTAGTTGAAGGTCAGCCAGGTATAGATTTCTTTGGGCGAAATAGTTGTGTATACAACAAACACCTTCATTACAACTCTGCCTTCGAGTGATTGGCACGTTACGTCATATCCCTGATGCAAATTTTACCGCAAACATTATTTTGTGGACCCACGACAGGTGTGAAATCTTGATGATATCGCTAGTTCTATATGTTCAGTCGGATTTACTCGTTCACTGCCAACGGCGATTCTTGTGCGGACGGTTTAGATAGTCATCAGACTACAAAGAATGTGCAGTCTGATCTTTGCCATACATCATCTGCCGCTGAACCATGACCGAACTCATATTCGTTGAAAGCTACTTCTATTAAGCATAAAAAGGGAAGAAAATATTTAACTCGTTACCACACCAGCAA